>OY728121.1:281472420-282759920 GCA_963277665.1 Viscum album | reverse complement strand
TGTCAACTATAGGAGATATCTTGCTGATGTGAGATACCAAGGTAAGATCCATCAATGCGGAGGTGTTAGTAAACTCCAAATAATATTGTGGAGCCATGGGAACCCCATCGATAATCAAAAAGACATTAGGGATAACATGAATAGAGGGGAAAATTGTGAGAGTGGAAGGATCCCCAAAAGGCATGGAAGCCGAGGGGCAAGGGGACGAGGGAGGAGGAGGAATACACCCTCCCCCCATCCAAGAGTGGACAAAGAGGTGAGGCACCAGAGTGGTCATCATTAAGGGCACCAGAAGGTGGCGACCATCGTGAGCGTGTTGGGATCCCTAGAACTATCCATCATTGTAATATTCAACCAAGATTCATAACACACTAAGTTTATCAAGGTTAAAAAAATCTCATTATTTCCTTAAAAAATAATTTTTGTTGCTTCTCATCTCTTATATAGAGAATCCATCATCTTATTTCTACTTGAAGACAAGAGAAATATCCGAAATCTAATATATTCCCTCTCTCACTATTTAGAAGTCTCTACTAGATCCATAAACTAGAATAAATATTTAATATTATTTGGATAATGATTTAATGTTTCTATAAAAATCAACATCACAAATGATATGGGAAATAAAGAGGGGTAATTCTCTTTCATGATCATGGAGTCCCTATCGTTTTGGGAAATCAAAAAATTAACAAATTTTCTAAAATAGTATTCTAAATAAATAATCACCTCTCTTATTAGAAAAAAATATATTTATCTATGGTTGGATAATTTTTCCATTCCAAAATATCCATTATTTCTAAAATGGGTTATTATCCAATAATTTATAAATGGCCCATTGTTCTGATAAAAAAATATCTTATGTATCAAAAACAAATTGGTGTGGGAGAACTATAAAAATCAATATTATCATATTTTTTTGGATTAATTGATGTAAGACTCTTAATAACGGTGGACTTCGTATCAAGAATCTTATTCTATTCTATAATGCCCTTAAATATAAGATTATATAAAACCTTTTAAATAAAAATTAAATGTTTTTTAATTTCCTTAGAATAAGATTTCTTAATAAAATAAATAAACTAAATCTATGTTACATTCACTCCTCTATCTGGATATCCATTAAAAATCATTCACTAAAATTATGTCTGACACATGGTTGATGTTTAATAGAGAGCCTTCATTGAAATTTTGGTTGGATAACTAGAATAGATCACCTCTTATCTCTATGTTTTACCCCATTCACTTTCCATATGAATAAAAATATTTCTATATGTGATCTCTTGAACTCTCCAAATTTGGAATTACCTATTGATATTAGAACTATAATAAAAATTATCATTTTTTTATCACATTGGTTTATTTAGTTTGAGAACTAGCAAAAAAATTGAAATACAATATTTTTTTTATAATTTCACTAGAGAAAATAATGAATATTCTTGGTTAAAAATATTATAAAATCCATGAATTAAAACCTCCAAATTCACACTTTTCTAGATAATATCCCACAACCGAATACCCACAAACAATTGTTTACAATTATTCGGTATTCATATTTACTCTAAATTTTATCTATGCAAGAAACTTAGATAAGACCCTAACCACCTATTCTTATCATGTTCAATTTCATCTATATTATGGAAGAAAATATTTGACATTTTTTATCACATATAGAAAAATTCAGACTATATCCGGCCACATTTTCAAAGGTGCACAACTGAATATTTTTCTCAACAGATCGAGCACATATTCGTGATTTTTCTCACAGGATTACTACATGTTATCTGGTATGAAAGAAATTTAGTTAATTATCATAATAATACCTCTAATATCTATGTTTCTCATGTGAGGATTCTCATGCAGATTAAAGAATTTGACATGGTTCAAAATGGTCCCTATAATGAATCTAGAAAGGATTTTATTATTATTTATATACTAAGAATTGAAGGGAGATATACCCATCCAAAGTATATGTTTGGCGTCTCCTATCAAGATCCCCTCCTTGGAAGGATCAAAATAAATATGTACGGTGCCTCAAAATGTAGGTATAGCCCTTTAGGTTGTGGTATGGTGTATAGAGATCACAATGTAAAATTCCAAGTTTCTTCTACGACACTTGTGGTACGAACACCTCACTAAAAACTAAGATATATAATGTAATTATTTCAGTTAATCAAGAAAAAAAGAAAATATGGAAAACATATGAATGAAATGATACTCCACCCCCATTGTGAAAAACCCTCCAGAATCATGTGGTGCATCTCGTTTGGACCCTCAAAACTACATTTATAGACTGTCATCATTATATCTTTGGGATCAACCACATAGTGACTCATGCTTAACACAAGGTGAACTCGGTGGAGGATGGTCTTTCAAACAAAGGAGTCAACAATAAAATTACATGTTTGGATAATATTCCTATTAATATGATAACTTTTCATGAAAATGATTTGAATTAAATTACTTCATTCAAAATCAAATAAATTTTTATCATATTATATATTTTTTCTTTTCTCACTTTGTCCATGGAAGAAACTTTTTTTAAAAATATATATATAAGTACTGATAAAATATATCAGAATTGTACTTCAAATAAAATATTGTATGGAATTAGTATTTGTATCTTATAATTTCTACTAAGTATGAAATATTTTTCTCTTAATCATCTTACATACTGAAATATCTACTTGGAGAGGTATCCCTATACTACAATGATTATTTTTCTCAATCTACTTTGATTCACCATTCTAAAATGTCAATACCTACAACTGTTCAAAAGTGGAAATGCTATTATCCTTGGTTAAATTACTATAGAAGAAATTAAAATTATTTAATACAATATGTTGGAAAAATGAGTGAGGTGGAAAGACACATAGTCTTGTTATTTTTCCACTTTACCAAATAGGAAAGCACAAATAAAACTATTCTCTAAGAAACATGAAATCCACTGTAAGTCCATATGATTATTATTATAGCCACTAAAATATCATCTTCCGCTTCTTCGATAATGATTAAAATAATTATTCTTCTTGGAGAGTTCTTATTATTGAATATTTTATAAATTATAATAACCAACAATTAAAAAGTATGTAATTTCCGTAGAATATTTTCAGATGTATCTCTACTAAAAACTAACTAAAATGCCATAGTGACATCACTTTTTCATTCATCACATTCAAACACAAATTTCACGAGATAATTAAATTTAAATAGATATTACATTATATATTTATAAAATTTCATAAAATGTACAATTTTTAAGTATTGGTAAACATTAAATCTACTGGAAAATTGAGTTCATTAAATATATTCTTTTAGACCTTCAATTAAGGATATTTTTTATGACTATATTAATTCCCACCTCTTATTAGGTTATCCAAAATGATAATTTGATTTAAACATAACCCAATAGGTTTTAAGCATCTGAGAATCATGATTATGTTTTTTGATTTTTTCCAACCACTCTTCATTTTATTATATTTTATTATCACATATAAAAGATAGTGGAGTTTTCATTTGAAACACTTAGTCCCAATCCATATCCCTCAACTTATCCTGTATTTCCCCTCTATCAATTGGATAGAAAACCTATAAAAAGTAGTCACTAGATAAGGATACATAGTAGTAATATATATCACTAATTTCCTATGTATAGATGAAACATTTACAATAGAAATGATTCTACACCAAAATGAAAATCCCAAACCAAATTATATTATCTCACATTTTTCATCATTACAATATTTTTTATTCCTTATTATTTATAGGTGGATTTCTTTTACCATGGATAATCATATTCACAACTACTCTACCAAAATAATTCATAAAATTTCCACAACAAACATTCAAAATCCCTTTTGAATTCCCAAAATCATTTCATTAATATAAATAAATTTTTATTAATTGTTTTTATTTTATAAAAACTATCACGTGGTGAATTTATTTACAATTTATATCATGATTCATATTTCTTTCCCATTTAGAACAATCATTGGTTAATAGGGCCTAAATAATAATATTATAATGTCAATACCAATTTATTTTTCTATTAAGAAAAAATTATAAATTGATGACTAAAATAAATACATTATTTATATATTTTTTGTAGGATCGAAATAATGATGTAGATGCTCAGTATACAAGAGGGGGGGGGGGTGAATTGTATACATTAAAAAATTTCCTGTAATAAAGGAAAGATCTAAGTTTAACAAAGTTAAACTAAGAAAATTCACAACACCTCTAACACCAATTGAGAGCTTTATAAACTTTAAGATCTATGTACTTGCTTAAAACTGGAAAGAGATTCCAAAAGTAGGTTCCGGAAATATGGATACAGAAATTGAAACTTAACAAAAGATTACAATATGAGATTCTACCTTAAAGCGTATAGAATCTAAATGAAAGAGAGTAAAAGTAGGGAAGTATAAGAAAGTTATACTTTCCTTACAATACAATGTGCAGTGGAAACAAACAAGTAGTAAAACTACAAGTAACAAGATGTAAGTCTTTTAACCCAAAGAGAAGCGTATCCAACAACCTTGGATAAAGGTCCCTTGATTTATAATTTCAAGCAAGTCTGTCATACCCACACCAGGGTAAGCCCTCGATACGAAGATCGGAATCTCTGTCTTGCTATCCCCGTAAGCCCTCAACTTCAAGGTAGTTGACAACCTCTGTCTTCCTCAGTAAGGAAGCCCTCGAACTTCAAGGTAGTCGGCACTTCTGTATTCCTATCCCCGGAAGTCCTCGAATGTAATCACCAACATTCAGAGTCGCACAAAGCTTTGAGAGTTAATAAGAGAATCTCTCTATAAATCACTTCAAGCATGAAATCACATGAACCAAAGATCAGTCACGAAAATCAGTCTTTGAGCTCTTTCAAATGAGATCCTATTTATAGGCTCGGTCGACCTCCTTTCCAACAGTCATATATTCCTTAAAAATAGAAGGGACCTGTACACGTGTCACTTAACTAACGATTAGTTTATAATGGAATAGACGACATTGTTTTGTAACAAAAAAATTATAACAGAAAGTACAACATCGTTTCAAGATTAACTCAAAAAGTTCGGAGTGATGATTTGGAGTGAAGATTCGGAGTGAAGGTTTGGAGTGAAGGTTCGGAGTGTATGCAGAATATCAAAGAGTAGACAAATTATAAAAGTGTAAGAAATATGAAAGTTCGGAGTCTAAAATAAATTTGGAGTGTATAAAGCAAAGATAATCAGATTCAGTTTAACAGGTGAATTCGGAATGAGAATTTGTCATCAGAATTTGTAATGAGAATTCGTCATCAGAATTCGTAATGAGAATTCGGAATGAGGATTCATCATTAGATTTCGATGTTGAACTTCATGAGATTTTTTATCCAGAATTCGGAGTAGATCTTTATCAGAGTTCGTATCCAGAATTCGGAGTGGAACTTCATTATAGTTTTCATCCAGAATTCGGAGCCTAAAACAGAATTCTTCATATCAAAGTTTTAAACGATTCCGAGAATATAGAAATGAATCTAATTCTTATACTTAAGAAATATATGGATATAGATAATGAAAATATGATAAGGATAATTTTCCTTACAAAAGTGATTTTCATTAAAAAAGAAATTTTCCTTATAAAAGCAAATTTCCTTATAAAATAAATTTTCCTTATAAAAGCGATTTTCCTTATAAAATCGATTTTCCTTATAAAAGAGATTTTCCTTAAAGATAAGGTGTTTGTGATTTTAAAAACAAGAAGGAATAGAAAAGTAATAAGGAAAACCTTATTGACTCAATATTTTATGGGTAAATTTCTTGTTCTAACTATTATATATTCAATTCTAATAAGACATCCAATGTCTTATCTCCACAAAACTTATCTCATATCATATTGAAACAACATGATAAGTTAATATGAATCTTAATACCCAATATTTGATTCCTAATATAATAAATGATTCCTCCTAGTCTCTTGATCTAACTATTATGTACTGAGATTCAACAATGAACCATGGGAGATTAGTTTTCACTGAAAGGTTAAACCAATTATATCCATAAGGATATAAAATATTTTTAAAAAAAATATATTTTAAATCTACTACATTTGATAAGAATAATAATTTCACACAAATCCTATATTGAATGAAATAAGTTTGTCACATGCTATCAACAAATAAAAAGTCTCAATGAACAACCCCCTAACTACACCACCATTTCATTAACATAAATCAACGACTGACAATTAGTGAAGAAAAAAAGACTTCCCCTTTACATTATCATGATCAATCATATCCGTAGGTCCAGTAGAGTGAACCTATTTTTTACTAGTATATATTTATAAGGATTTAACATCTTAATCTTATATCCATCAATTCATGCAAAATTAAAAGTATTTATGTTAATCAAAATTTAACATAGTAAAACTATTTACCATAAAAAATATGACTTATTTGAATTCCTTCCATAACCTATATCTATTTTAAAAATATCTCAAAACCATTCTAAATTATATATTTTATCAGGTAACATCAAATAAATGTCATTTATTTTTTATTCAAAACTCAAACTGTGTTTTTATATCAAGTTATAATTTCATAAAATATACTTATTTTTAAAAAAAATCAATTAAATCACATAATTTAAACAAATATATGGGGAATCCCAATATTCAGATAATCCCTCATTCCAATTAATAAATTAACCTATTTTTAGTAATATAATTTGAGATATAATTCCATCACGTGAATAAATTAAAAATAATTTCACTGGTTGAACCACACACAATAGTGTGGTAATGCATGGAACTCCCATTTTCCCAACTATTTCTCACCTTAACAAGTACTTCCTAAGTCTCAACTTCTCAAATTATGAATCATGTACATTTAAAAATATTTAAAATAAGGAATTAATTCGTCAAAAATTTTTAAATATGGAATAAATTCCAGAATCATTAAAAAATTATTTCTATGAATTCTCATCACTAATTATTCCAATAAAAACCCCATATTTCACTTAAGATCATAATATTTCAAAACATATATCAAAAAAACAACATTTAATAAATAAAAATAATTCTAATAAAAATGGAACGATTTAAATTTTAAGAATTGATAGATATATAATTCCCTATTTTTTAATAAAACATATTTATATAAAACAAGACATTCTATATAAAACTTTTATTCCTTACAAATCAGGCATGATTATTCAGGATTGATAAAAAAGTAAAATTATATTATATAATATCCTAAAACCACATATAATGATCTTCCATTCCAATTCCATGAGTAATGATAAAAAATATAATAAATCTTTGAAATAGTTGACAAGATATATGAAAAATCTTAATAGATATCAAAGTTTCAATGGAATGATAGAAAAATGTCCCTATCCAAAATAGAGAGTTTGTATGGGATAGAAAAAGAGGGAAACATGATATATATATTACCTGACATTTGATTTCAAAATAATAATATACACCCATGATCCATCTAAGAGATGATGAAAAATCTAAAAAATCACCATAAAATTCCATGATAATCAATATATATGTTTTAAATGTAATAATGAAAAAAATTTATTGTTTTCTGGTATTTAATTGTGAAACCTTGTTAATTTTTACAAAAAAATTATTTATATTTCATGTCCCTCAAAATTATGTGGTTAAACATTCATTCCACTTTACCAAATAAAAAAATATATTTGTCCAACACACTTTGTAGGACTTTAAAGGTGGAATCTAAAAAAAACTACATCCAAAAACCATATTAAACTATCATCTATAAAGGAATCTAGTATTATAGATGTGAATGTAAAACGTTCATAAAACCCTAAAAAAATTCCTCTTAAAAATGGACTCCCAATAAAAATCAATACTCCAGATAAAATATATCAATTTCAATGAATTCATAAATCAAAAATTACATTTTAGATTTCCTAACGAATGATTTCTTAACATAAAACAATAAAAAATATAATATTATCTTTAAATTAGATATTAAATCACATATATATCAATAAATAAAGACAGAGTACACCTCCTTGAACAAATAACATATGGCATTCCTTTTATGATTGATATCAACTAAAAAGAACAATTTAAAAAAAAATCACATGTTACCAATCATTTATAATGAAAATAATTAATCCTATCTATATAAAAAATATTTTACCACTAAATACTCCAAAATATGCTCAATATTTATTTTATCAACCCATTAGTAATTCAGTTCATGGTAGATACTTTTTTATGAATATTTTCTTAATATAACTAACTAATTTTTTATCATTAATATAAATAAAATAATTTCATTTATTTTTATAATATGATCCAATTAGAAAACGTTGTTTCAAAAAATCTATAAATATGATACCTTTAATAAATATTAAATATTTTGTGTCCTTTACCTTTTCATCTATCATAAGACCAATATTATCACTATGACAATTAAACATTAACATATTTAATTCTTCAAAAAATATTATATGATATAAATAAACTCCATTAAAAAATTATATGAATTATTGTATCTGTGAATAATTTATTTTGTGTATAAAAACATACATTACTACTATATATATTCTATTATCTAGATACTATTTTAATTATTTTCCACTAATAAAGAACTATTTTAAAAATTAATTTTAAAGAATTTTATGATCAATGAATTTACTGAATTGTGTTATCATGAATATTTAAACAAGTAAAATATGTTAAATGTTATTATAAATTATGGAGAAGATCATCCTCTATATCATTAGTATTGAAAATCAAAAAAAATAAATGAATGATAAAATTGGATGCAACATAAATTTTATGTGACAATAAATTAACATAAAAAATAACATATATAATCATTATAATACGAAATTATTAAAAAAAATTATATATCATCCCAAATATATTATACTTATTATGCCTTTTCATTAATTTCAGTATTTTTTTCTATTTCTCTCTTTTATTTGTTAGATAATTTACCTAGTATTTTAATAAAATATTTCTTCCCTTACCTGAAATAGAAATACATTAATTACATGTATTTATCATTTAAAATGTATTATATCCTATGAATTCAATTTCCAAATATATATAAAATTGAATTATCCATAATACTAGTATTTGGATGGGATTTTATTTATTTATAAATTATTAAATATATATTTAAAATAAAACAATTTTTCATTTTCAATTTTATGTTTAGGAATATAAAAAAATTGATTCTATGAAACCAAAATTAATTATTCATATTTTTAACAATTCATTAAAAATTCACCAGTAAAAATGTCAAATAATCCATTAAATGTTCATTTCTATTGTTATTCAACATACAATTGAATACTAGTAATAAATATTTAAAATAATATAATTATAAAATTTCATTAATTATGAGAATTTATAACATTTTTTATAGACATGATTCACATTTTTATTACTAAATTTATATGCACCAACTTAATTATACGATTCACCATTGTTTTTCATTATAATCTGTTCATCTTATGGTATATTTTATAATATATACCCATTGATGAGATAACACTTTTAGGAATATAGTTTTATTCTTAGAAAAATATCCTATAATCGTTCAATTTTTTAAATTAACCCAAAATAAACATTTAAATTTCCACAAATATTTTGTTTCAATAAGTTTAGAAAATGTTTTTTATTTTTTTTTTAAAATCCAAATTTCAAATCTATTAGGTAATCTATGGATATACACCTTGTATGTGGTGGCCTATTAAATGTATTTTTAAAATGTTAAATATAATAATTTTTTATAAAACTATAATACATCACTCATACCCTCAATTTTCTCTTCTAGGACACCTAGTGTGGGTCTGGCCACTTTTTACACCATTACATTTTCCTCTTTAAACTCTTATAAATCATGGATAACATTTTGCCTATTTTTAATGTCTCTAATGGGTAATTATAAGAATGTGTATTAATTTTCTTTATGTTTCCTTGTATTTCACAAATTACCAAATCCTATAACCCCAAATATAGGGGTTTCAAATATTTTCCTTATTTTAGGTGATTATTGATGATTTAACCGATAATATATTACTGTATTTCTCCTAATAGGCCTGGAAAGGTTGTTCCCTGTATTTTTTATTTTTTATATGAGTCTTCATGAATAGTATCATGGATAGTGTGGGTATGTGGTTTTTTTATGACCCAGGATAGTGAAATAGGGGCCTTGGGTGATCATATGGGGTCGATAATGGATTTATAAAACCATGAATGTTATACCACATGCCATTTATAGTGAATTTGGTTTTTCTAACAATTATATAATTTTCTATGTTTTATATTAGATAAAATGGATCCTATAGTTTGTGTTCATCCTTGGTTTAGGATAAATAAAACTCTATTAAGTGTGGTGGTTTAGTGATCTGTATTCCATTAAGTGTAAAGGTTAAATATCATGCTTTGGGAATATTTAGGTATATTTTTCCAATGTAATTTGGAATCATTCTGGTAATAACCAATGTTCTAGCATTTTTTTTAAAAAGATACAATGTGAAACCTTTTTCCCTTGAGTATTCTCTTGGGGGTGGAAAATAGGTTGAATATATTTCAATAAAGAATTTACCAAAGTTGTGGAGATATGAAAATAAATGGATTGAGATGAAAATTATAATACCCCAGATTGAATCACCAAATTTTAGATGAAGTGCCACATCACCTCATGATTTCCACCAATAACACAAAAGGTTTCTTAACTGAAGTGACGGTTTGAATTTTTTCAGTGGGGAGATTGTACCCTTATCATCAATTAGGTAGGAATAAAAAAATATTTTACAGTAAATAATAAACCATGATATAAAGTATGACATGGAATGTATTCCAATTCATGTAGACATAAAATAAACTAATGACCTTTAATGTTGGGGTAAAACAGTTGTATGAGTAAGATATGTGAGTAAATAAAGCATCATTTCATTCCACTATTGTTCATCCCGGTACTTCCTCCAAACATCGTTATATGTTTATTAATTCTCTCAGATTGGGGTCCTACCTTCGCCTATATCCATAATCTTGAATTGTGCATGAACATGAAGATTCCCATGAAATGTGTGAAAGTAAACACAATATGACACAACCAATAAATCCTTTACACGATTTCACAGGAATAATAGTGTGTCTCATGATTAAAAATATATATTAATTAAACAATATTAAATCATACACTAAGTTGTTGGGAACTAACTATGATGCCCAAAACATACAACTGGGCATGCCTTGACTCCATACTAGTAACGTAGTAATAATGAAAGTTGTGAACTAAAGTCTACAATAAAGTCTAATAATGTTTCCCACTATATCAATAGGACTGAGTGTCTCATATTATACTATCAATTGACATCACAAGAAATCTCTCTCTTAGTCAGTCAATAAGGTTACTGGATTATGACACTCCCTCAAGCCATCGTAACCCTACACTACTTCTTGGGTTATTTCAGGGAAGTACATCATGCCTTATTTTCACCCCAAGGGTTTAACTATATATTTCCATCCTACCCTCAGGTCCAGAAATAAGGCCATCATATCCCATCACCTATCTCAGTCCAATCGTTGTGTCATATACACATGATAAAAAATATTCCCCTATAGGGAAACAAAGCCAAAAAGGGTCCACATATCATTATGGTACCATGAATAATAAAAAAAAATATAGCATTTAACATGTACATCACTAGTAAATAAGGAATATCATGTATATAAAAAACACAACTTGTAAGGAATATGAGATTTTATCCATCGAAACTCATGTGATCTAAATAAAACATAGGTCTCATGGGGTGAACATGCACACAAATGTGATAAAAAATTAAATATGGTCTTATAGGATACAAACAGACACATGTGATCAAACTCAAGCATGATATCAAGAATATAGGAACACAATGACATAATATGAAAATAATTTTATGCATGGACTATACCATTTAAGGATAATCCTTGTGCTTTTAAATTTCAACATCAATGGTTTTTCAGGGGCATCATCACACGAACCACATTCCATAACCAATTTGAATAATATTTCATTCTATGAACTCCTAGAACAATTTCATAAAAAAATGGGTTCTTGTTTGATATCAATAAATAAGATCAACCTAAGGTTTAGAATAATCCATTTCTAAAAAAAATTGTCATCAATGATATTTTTCATGTTTGGGTAAAGGATTGTGATACTCTTTTACTCATAGATAGTTAATAGATATGTGAGGCATGGAACGCTCGAATATGGGTCAACAAGACCAACTTCAACCATCCAGGATTTTACTCACTAACAATATAGAGAAAATTGGGATGTAAATATCATATTTATCTATGTGATTATCCCAATACAGGTAACTCTATTTATGTACATCTGATGATCATATGGAGATCAGTGGGATTGAAGGAATTACCATGTGTAGTAGAATTGATAGATTATTTATGGATAGAAACTGATTAATAATGCATTAAATTCAGATCATTTAATCTAAAATCATTTTCCCTTGTAAATATTAAATAAAAAATGTATAATAGAATCATATTATATATTTTAAATCCATAGGGACCATCTTCATGACCTCCAACATGCCTTGGACATGTCTTGGGGCTCTTGGCATAATGAAAAGTAGCCACCCCACCATCGGCGTGTGCCAAGATAATGTTAATTTCCTTTCACCACTACCATGGAGAGGTCATAATGGTCATATTTGACTGTCCCCTTCCTATATACCCCTATCTAGGAAATTCCCAGGACATATTTTTTCCACAATATATATTTTATATAAATAAAAACAACGTCTAAAACCACATCCATCATTTTCTCATTTCAGAATTAAAAAAATAAAAAACACTTTTGAGTTTCAAAAAACCTCTCACTGTACAAAATACTTTACCAAAGAATTGTTCCACCTAATAAATCAAAGGAAAAATAAGGAAACTAATATTTTAACCTTATGAAGAAAAATTTAATGTATTAAAATATCCCCCTCTAAGGATTCTCATCCTTTGGAAGAATCTTTTTAGGTCCCACTCTCATAACTCAAGCCACAAAGCTCGAACTTCAAACTCTCACCCCATACATTTCATTTGGGATCTATATATGATGTCATAAAAAATGAAAAAGATTAATTATATTACCCCAAATCACCTTGTCACTCCAATCTATAATATAAATTTTTTTCTCATTAAAGTATGAAACTAGTTCTTACTCAACATATTAACAGTAGATCACATGTGTTGGATAATGTATATACCTCTAAAGCAATGAATCATGGAGCACATATTGCCTAATTCGATGACATATAGGATGTTGGAGTTGGTAGTCCACATATTTGGAATTTTTGGTGATCTTAAACAGTCCCAAAAAATATGGTTGAATCGTCCCCTACTTTTGCATATAATGATTCCCCAACTGAGGTGACACGCATATGAAAACCCAATATCCAATAGTGAACAACATAATTCAACTTTTCCATTTAAAAAATTATTTTTCCTACTTTGAGTGGTCACCAATCACATCATGATCAACTATACACTTTATATAGTCTCCTACAACACTCTCATCCAAACAATTACTACTTCTCCTACATCATGAAGACACATCTAGGAGTGGCACAACCATCCATATAGAGATACATATTGTTTCCATTGAATAGATTCTCATAATCTATTTTTATGTCAAATCTAGAAATTCTACACGCTCATCCCATGTTCCACAGACCTCCATAATGTATTCCCTTACAATATGTTCAAGGATATAAAACATTCTCTATGAAATGACATTGATCTATAGATGACATAACGTACATATATACAATAATGGTCCCAAATTATTTTCCCAGATGTACCAAAACAATAAGGTAAAATATACCGAAGTGTATGATATGATACATGAAGTAACTCCATGAAATCATAAAATATATCAAACATACAACATCCCTAACTCATTTATAGGGTTATTCTCTCAAATTAGTAATAAATAAAAAATGTTTTTCAACTTATCACCTATCTCCCAAATTTAATCACGACTCATCAGCATCCTAGGTAACCCTATATTGAATTATATTGTTTTCTCAGCCAAAATCCACAACAATACTATATTTTTTGTATGAAATACACCAAATGATGATGTTTATCCTTTACTTTATAGTTTGTATGATATCATGAAATAAAACTAGAGTTCTTTCTCTTCATTGTAGGACACCAAAACTAATTTTGAAGGTCATCAAACACCTTAATCAACTACGGATTCACTTTACATGTCGATGAATGAGATTCACTCATAAGCCCCGCCCTCAGGGAATATTGAACAAATATACTATAATAGATGTAGATAATATTTTCATCATATATAGTATATCCAAGGAATGAATCATCCCATTTCAGGTGATCCTAAATTACCATGCACATGGGGAACTACTCCTTCGTCAATTTCAAAAGATTTACCAAATAAGACGCGATAACCAATCATGAACCAGTAATAACAACAATATCATATATTCATCTATAATCCACATTAATAAAAAAATTATTATATTAATTTCCTCATATGAATACCACTCTACATGATTCTATATCTCAAGTATCTTCCTATTAAGATCATCTGCAACAAAATTAATATTCCCCAAAGAATATTCCACCTCAAATTAGAATGTCTGTATATAATCCACCCAATTCTTATGCTTCATATTGAGGTCCTATAATAAATAATATATTACAAGATATTATTTAAATTTAATTTAATACATCCTAAATAATATATTGTTCAAAAACTCATTATTGAATTTTCCAAAACATACAACTGTAAATCCTGTATTTAGTGGTTCTTCACATGGGACAACAACTGATGTGACCCATACGACACTATTTTTGGAATGAAGGCTTTCCGTATATGGAAATGGATTCAATTATTTTATTCTTTTAAATCCAAAATCGGATTATCATGGAGCATCATGAATGGGGGAGATCCGTGAAGTTGTTTTTGAATGATCCAAAAATGGGCTAGAGGAAGTGGGAAATCATGAAGGGTCGAGCCTATATAAATGAGGCTAAAACCAATTCATTTGACACAGAAACTAATCAGTGAAAATATAGAATCAATACAATTTTCTAAGGTATGTAGATCTAAAAATCTAGATTTCTATATAAGATTTAGTATCATGAAAAGGCTATTTGTGTTTGTATTGATCCCAATACATCTATATGATGGGTTCATTGGGATGATTGGGTATTCCATGATGTCCCAGTGAGCATTGCAAAAGCATTTCATTCCACAAATTTAGTTTTCTTTGTGGAGGTTGTGATATTTGTGAAGGATCTTCATGAAAAGTAGTTCTAAAAATCTAGTTTATGTGAATAGTGGTTTTATAGTACAAAAACTCAGGTATATAGTGTAAGCATAGTCTCAAACTAAGACATCACTCAATGCAGTGAGCTAGGGTGAGTCGATGGAAGTGCTCGAAGGGTAGCAGTGTTATATCCCAAAAATCTTGTAATGGTAGTGTTCCTAGCACCTAGTGACTATGTCTAAAATTCTATATTTCACTACTAGTAATGATTAGTTTATTTTGGTATTATCAACACACTTTATTTTATTCTCTATTGACTTTACCTCAGTGGCGAACCATGTAAAATTGATGTACTTTCTATCTTCATGTGAATATTTAAATTACAACATATTACAATCAAATTGGTTTAACAAGTTACTACCAATGCCGGAACAAGATATGTATCATTCAAAGGAAATGTTGAAACCCTAATTCACCCATCCAATATTAAGGTGCTTCGAGGTCCTTCAAGTGGTATAAAAGACCATAAGTTATTGTTCTTAAATCTATCCTCTTTTGTTGTCAAAGAAAAATTAGTAAATGTTAATGGATTTTCCCTCTTTGATGGAATCAACTTCCAGATTTGGAAGAACAATATGATAACTCATCTAATATCTCTTGTAATTGATATTATTTTTCATTGTAAAAGGAATACAGGTTAAAGATGAAATAGTATTGTCTATGAATGAAAAAGAAATGAAAAGGATTCATGTTGTTGCAAAATAATAGATTTCCCTTACAACATCTCTATCTGATCAAATCTATATGAAGTTTATTATTTTCACATAATCCAATTCAATGTGGGAATGTTTATAAATTATATATAAAGGTGAAAAAATTGAAGGATATGAAACTTAAATTTTTTAAAATTCATTTGATGTTCTAAAATTTATTCCTGAAGAAAATATATATTCATTTTTTAATGGAAAACCTGAATTTTCTGCAAGAATATGAGGACTTATTAAAGAGATAGAAGACATTGGAATTTTAATGAATATTTTAAGAAGTCTTCCACCTCTATATAATACAAAAGTGTCATTAATTGAGGAATGAGATCTATTTAAGAATTTTCCAGATGATTTACTTAGAAGTCTGTTGGATTATGAAATGTCTAGAAAAGTATATAATACAACAACTCATAATGGGAAGGAAATGGTATTCTTGTGCATAGAAAAACATGAGGATTCTAGAGAAATACTTGATAAAAATAATGTGTGACATGAACTTATTTATCTATTTTCCAGGAAATTTATGTGTGGAAAATGGAGATTTGAATGAAATCTTCTTATGTCATGTTTTGTTGTGGTATAGTTGAGAACATTTCCTCTAAGTGATCAAGAAAGTCCCATTATTAATAAAGTCTTTTTAGAAACATTCATATTCCTTACAAAAGTTTTCCCCAAAAGGGATACTTCAAATCTAGAAAGTAAATTTGGGGAAGGGTTTTTTTCTATAAAAAGATGATGATGATAATGAATTTTTTTAAGGATGAATAACCAGCGTTTATATTTGGGACCCAAGCGTCTATGATCGCTATAGTTGAAATATTAGATACATAAAACGTAAATCTAGAGCTTATTATTTAATATTGATACTGATCTCAGGATGGAACTTCAGGATGTTGTTGGAAAGCATAATAATCAATGAAATAAAAAAAATAAGTTTAGAGCATCTCTCAAAGAATCATCAAAATATAATGATCATTTCGAATATGAAATTGATCAAATAGAAGAAGTAGTAAAAGAACATTCAAAACCTATTTAAATCTCATATGATATAGTCGAATTTAACCTCACAATTGATGAATAGTAAAATTTCATAAATGACCTTACATTTATACTGAAGACGATAGTTAATAAAATTTGGGGGCTAGAATAATAAGTTTTTACTCTAATGAGAAAACTATATAGTTAATAAAATTCAATGGAAAAAAGAATAAAATATAGATAAGATGATTTATAGATGTTGTTTTGTTCAAGAAATATAAGTGCAGTTATGAAGTAGTAGAAAAGGCTTAGAATGATCATCTTCCCTCATGAATGGAAAACAGTGGAATTTTATATAATTATGAAACATCAAAGATAGAAAACAAGATGATCCAAATTAAAGGGAAGCTAAAAAATTTGTAAAATCACAAATTCACCTAAAGTCCTAATAACAAAAGCCCCAAATAAAACTGAAAGAAGAAATAAAAACCACCCACATGTATTAAGAAATGATCTCCATTCAAATAAATTTTCTATGGAAGGATAAATGAAGAGGAATTTAAGTAAGAAGTCATTTCCTGTTAATTAATATTAATTATGTGGCTATATAGGCCATACCATGTCATACTATGAAGAATAATTAATCTATTTGAATGGAGGAGATATAGGAAGTCAAAAGAGTAGAATGACATAATATCCATCATCCTATTGAAGAAATGTTTTCATGAATATTATTTTCACTACTCTTATTATGGCCATAAAGATATGGATATCACACAGAGGAAAGGATTGATTGTCCGCTACAAAACTCAAAGAAATTTAAATACCTACCAACCAGAGGGAGTCTCTCTTATCTATATGTATTATCCCCTAGAAGAATAATATGAAAATGTTGAACCGATGCACATGGAAAGGAGATGGGAAATTCCATCATTAGTTTCTACTCAATCAAATATTTCATCCATGTAAACAAAGAACATTGAGAAATCCATCCTTAAAAACACTCTCAGATACACAAAGAATAGTAGCACCTAGATTATTAATAGTGCATGATCATCCCATATGATAGGGATATGAAGACTTATGGAAAAATATTCTAAAGGGGGATGAAAAAATAGTATAGTTCTACAATCTTGTGGCTTGAAATATCAAATTCAGTGTAAGTACAGAATTGGAAAATGAAGAGCTAAGGAAAAGTGATGTTCTTTATATAGACTGTTTGTGTCACAATATTTTATGTGTGAGTCAACTCTATGAATCTATACTAATAGTAAAATTCAATCAAAAGTTTTCCAATATCAATGGAATGATAAATAAATATCTCATGAATGGATATAGAAAATATAGAAATTTGTACAGAGGAGATAGTAAAGAGAATATCGGTTACATAACTATTGAAGAAGAAGAAACTTTTGGCACTGAAACTTTGGTCAAATTTATCAACAATGCATATAAAATTTATCTATGTTGAAGATATCTATCGATATATTTAATATAATTATTGAACAAGAAATGAAATGTGATTCATGAAAATAAATAATGTTTTTCTGTAATTTATACTGTCTAAAGAATAAAAGGGCATAAAATTTCTTGATCTCATCCATATAGATGTATGTTGTCCAATAATTTGTTTTGGGACATAAGGAGATTTGTACTTCATTAATTTCACTGATTATTATTGTATAGTTTATTTTGAAATGATTACACATAGGAAACAACAAGTTCTTGATTGCATGAAAAGTTAACATTGACTATCTAAGAAATATACTTGTCGCACAATCCATGATTTATGATCAGACAATAGAGGGGAATACACATCCATTGAATTTGATAATTACCTAGAAAAAAACTATAATAGTTAATGAGATGGATATAGTGAGAACCCCAAAAAATGTAATTCTTAAATGCATAAATCGGCAGGAAAACAATATAGCTAGAACTATTATTATTGAGATTCATATCTCTCATCATTAATGGAAAGAGTCTGTTCAAGTAGCAGAGTACACTCAAAATTTAATAGGTCCCTATATAGAAGAAAACAAGACATTATATGAGTTGGTTCAGGGGAATAATCCCTCTCAGAAATGTTTTTATATTTTCAAAAGAAACTATTCCATATGAAATAAATAATACAATCAAAGAGTGTATGGCGATGCTACAGACGATGTTATATTCCTTAGATATTCAATGAAGATAAAAGTCTAGAAATTTTTCAATAATCGTATTTTAAGAATTATAGAAGGAAGTGATTTCATGATCATTGATGATAAAACTAAAAATACCCAAAGAATCACTTATGCTAATATGATATAAGATGAAGAAGGTAATGTGCATGGAATATAATCAAATGGGGAATTAGAGGAGGGGTGCCATTAATTTATGGGTCACAAAATGATGAAGATTCAAAAGAAGAATAAAAATAGGAAACCATGGTTGAAGAAATGTCATCTTAACCTTAAAAGAGAAATAAAAGAGAACAAATTGATCAATATGACATCATTGGAGATTGAAATGCTCCCACAAAAGCAAGGATAATGGGATGTGAAGCACAATTTATCGTCCTATCAATTTTATAACTAACCATATTCAATGAAGAAGTGAAGGATTAATCATGTGGTATCACCATGAATGAATAATTTTACTAGATTGAGAATAAACAAACATGGGATCTTATTAAGAGACCCTAAAATCACAATCTGATTGGAAAAAAGTTGTTTTTTTTAAAAAAAAAATTATCAGGAAGAAAATGAGGTCATAAATAAGGCAAACCTAGTGTGTAAAGGATATTCCCAAATTGGTGGAATTTATTTCCAATAATCATTTTATCCTGGGGTGAGACTAGAGAAAATCAGGATTTTCCATGACATGTAATTTCAAAGAGGATGAAATGATTATCAAAATGATTTCAAAATAGTTTTATTAAATGGTGTTCTTGAAGAATAATTCCACATTGAACAACCAGTGGGTTTTCTGATTGGTTATGATGAGATGAAGGGTTGTAGATTGAAAAAGGAACTCTATTTTTAGAAGTAGGCACCACAAGCATGTTATTCTCATATAAATTATTATCTGAAGATGATAGAATTAAAAATTAGAGGTTTTGACTATAATCAATATGTGAATAATTCAAACGAAGATCAATTTAAGGTGTCTATATTCATGTGTGATATTATATTTGGAGGAAGAAGGTAGAAATCAATGGTAGAATTTCCCAATCATGTGAAATATAAATTGAGCTTTCTTTGATTAGTGAACTTACAAAAATCATGGGGCTATAGGTGTTTTAGAATTAAGATTACACTTTCCATTCCCATAGTATATATGAAGAAGATATATTAAATAAATTCATCGTGCAAGACTCCAAACCATTTTCAACTCAGATTGTGGTTGGGACAAAACCTTGAAAGCATGAGGATATGACTTCTGTGGACCCCACCATGTACAATATAATCCGTAGAATCTTATTATACATTACTATAACATGGACATATATTGTCTTTTCAACATTATTATATACCTTATTTAAAAATAATACTATAGAATAACATATAGAGGAAGTTAAAATAATCATGAGGTACATTCAAGGTACTCACAATAATGGCCTATACTTTTCTCCAGTATGAAATACCAAACCATTTACTTTTTTTTTGCTTAATGTGTTTGAGGTATAGTGGATAACAATTTCACATGTGGTGGATAATTATTTATTGGAAATAAATTTGTGTGATGGTTGAGTAAGAAATAGGAAATCACTTCTCTTTGTATAGCTGAAGTAGTGTATATCTCTACTATAAAGGCTTGGAATAATCTATTTTGGATTATGTAACGATGAACTAATTTTAGTGATGAGGTGAAATATAAATTGGTGATTCATTGTGATAAAAAGAGCTTTATTGATCATATGAATTATATGGTTCAACATTATCATATGAAACATATTGAAATCTTATGTAACTTCATCATGCATATTGTTGAACATGGTGTGATTAAAATGGGGCATGTTGGAAGTGATAATCAAGTGTATTACATTATTATTAAGACATTGGAAACACATGGGTTCAAGAAACATTGGTTGAACCTTGGTTTTTAGCCATATCCCACTGTATGAGGAGGATACGATGCTTCCCCTCTCCCCATTTATGTTCACTATTTTAATCTTTTTTTGGAATCGACTCAAGTTTATGGGGGATATACAATCCAGGGGGAGCGTTTTTTTGAGATATATAGGTACAAATACAAGTTTATTGGGTTTATTTCTAATGGTTTGGATGGGAATAATTCAATTTGTTAAGGGTTTTTAGGGGTTTTACAAACCATGCATTGATTCTGTGACATGATTAGGATTCAGTGAAATGAGGAAACTATCAAAGCATTGCTAAGACATCTTTAATCATTCTAAAACATTAGAACCAAATTCATGATTCCACCTATTTTCAAAAATGATAATTACTCACATATACTTAGAGTGTTGGATGATTTTTTTCTCACATATTAGGTTTTAATAGAGGCTATTGCATTAATGAATTTATCTGAAGATTCCCAACAAACCCAGTGGAGAATATTTTTGGAACCACATTTTTTCATAGATGGAAATGGAGTCTAGATTTTGTCTATTGTAAATCCACACCTAGATGATCCATTATTTTCCATGGAATGTTAAATTATAGTACAATATTACTACTATATTGATGGTGGTATCATTTCCCAAAATTTGCCAAATTTTTGGGCTCAAAATCTAGAGGAAGATGATAGAATCATAAAAGAATATTTTTCTAGAAACAATTCTTCTTAATAATAGTAACATCAAGGGTTTTAAGAATTATAGGTTTCACAATGGGGAGAATGGAAATGCACGATGAGTTAATGATGTTCTCCTCCTCCAAAATTAAATTTTTTATTTCGAAGCCACTTTAAGGAAGAAGTGGGGAACCATGCAGAACAATATAGAATTCAGTTCATATTGAAGGAACTCACAGGTTTTCCAAAGACTAGACTAAGATTGCTAGAGTCAGCCACCCTATAGAGTTCCCTTTGTAGAGAAGTTACCAGGATATTCAGGTCATCATTTAAGAGTTATTCAATATGATTAGCCATTTTATCCAATGTCTGAATGAATTCCTCCACATTGATTTTATGATCGTTGAAACCTCTAGCCAAGATTCAGTCTTGTTTGTGAATCCACTACATTTGATCCTCATTTCAAACATCAACTCGAAGACTTCCCTCATAAATTCTATCAATCTCTTCTCTTGTAGCATTGATCCGAATGACTCCTTCAAGCATTTCTTCCTTTAAGTAAAGAATGGGTTTTTGACACCCCCCCTTTGTCTACTTCCAATACTTCATCAAGAGCCTTACTATATGCTGTTGGAGACTACTTTCCCCTCTTGTAAAAGACCTGCTTGACCCCCTCAACTGTTCATACCTCCACCCATTTTACTTCTGTCTCGTTCCTCATTGCATTACCAGATGATCTAGTCACTATAGTATTTGGAGTATTCGAATAGTATTTGCGACGTCTTGCTTTTTCTCCCCTTTATGGACCGGGATGTTCCCAGGAAGAGTAATTCCATGATTCCCATTCCTTGATCCAGGACCTACCATGTTGTCCTCTTGGGAATCCTGCTCATGATCCGTTGTTGGCTGTGATTCCACTTCTCTATCACTAATCTCATTTTCATCCAAATGATTTGAACCAAGCTATTTCCGCTTCTATCTTGGAGTATGCAATTATCATCATTCTGGATCTGCATTCTCATTACCATCTCCTCTTAAAATAGAGAAGAGATTCTGGGTCTTGATATCCTTTGATACATCAACCCCCCTTGATTCAAATACAAAACAATATTCCTCTTCGTAGAGCCATGTTTCTCTGCCAGAAGGGTACAAACACCACTAGTAGAACTAGATTACTCATTCCCATTACATAGTCCACTTGCAGTCTGACCAGCCAGCTCCCTGCGTAGGGAAGGAGGGCTTGTCACCAGTGATTTTAGCTCTTCGGTCTCACAGCTGCTACCAGGAATAGGTTCCTGTTCTGACTGCACTTCCCCTGCAACAGGGTCTACCTTCGCAATGTTGGGAGAGGCCCCCAAATAGGTCCTCAGATGCTTAAAGATATCAGGAACCTTTGGATCTTCGTTTTTGGGTCTATCAGGCATGGAGGGCTTAACAAAGATGTTATCCAATGTCTTCTGTAGGACACTACCCGCCTTCTTACCAGGAATATCATCTCCCAACAAAATCCACCTCTGTCATCTCTTGAAGAGGAAAACCAGCTGATTTCACAATATCAGAAAAGGATGTACAAATGTTTGAGTTTCTTCTCAGGGGAAGGGGTTCCAGGAATATGTACTATAAAGGAGATGAGCCAACAACTTCGGACTGAGGCTTCAAGGAAGGAACCAGAGGTCCCCCACGAGTCTGTCGGCGACAAACCTATTGCAGATGCCCAATCCTAAAGCAATTCACACAGTAGTCAGGCCATGATTCAAACACTACCACTTTATGGCGTCAGAACTCCTCTCCAACTTCAGTTCGGATAGCCTCAATAGGGGGCTAGGACACATCCACTTCAATGAAAATGAGTGGTAAAATGGGATGGCCCATAGATTTGGAACGACTGTCAAAGCACATGAAACGACCAACTAGGTTTCCAAGAATATGGAGGATGGCTGAATTTTGGAAGGGGAGAGGCATGGCTGGAAAACGTTCCCAAATCATAGTAGATGGAGGGTCCTTCTGCATATGAAATTTGTATGTCTATATGAAGAGCGAGAAGCGGAAGCCCTCAACAACCTGCAAGGACTGTGACCAGGCTAAGGCGATATCTTCTTCATCAGTGAATCAGATCAGCATGTGGTGGGAGTCCAATAGACTGATAAGAGCATGGAGCTTTAAACCCCATGAGGTGTCGACGAAACGGTCGAAGGAATCCATCAACAGACACCGCCGACCAAAATGAGAAACCAGCGAGAGGCGAAGGGGATCAGAAGCCTGTGAAAACTCAGGGAGGGAGATAGAATGTTGGGGAATCCCAGATTCGAGTGATGGGACTTTAGGGCTTAGCGAGATGGAGGGAAATTCAGGAAGGGAATAAGTATTGGTGAATAGGAGAAAAGGTAAAGGCCAAGAAGACGACGAGAGAGGATCCCCCTAGTTGCGGCCGGGGGGGGGGGGGGGGGGCCGTAGCGGCCATCACCGCGAGAAGAGAACAAGTAGGGTTGAAACCCAATTGGAATCATTAATGATGTTCTCCTCAACTACAAATATTATATCATCGTGATTGCACAATGATTTAAGGATTGTCTTTATGAAAAAAATATCCAGGGATCTTTGAAAATGGGGGATCATGGTGAATAGTTTTCTTAATGATCCAAAAATATTATAGAATTGGTACATCTTCATGAAGATATGATAATATATATAAGGTTACCCCAATTAATTTTACACAAAAATTAATCAGATAAAATCCAAAATCGCTCTGATTTTGTTAAGGTAGGGCTCTAATCAAATATATATTTTTATACAAGATTGAAAATTGTGAAAATAATATTTAAATATTGGTTGTTGATAATGATTTTATATAATTGGTTCTTAATGATGAATTTATTTTCCACAAAAACTCTGGGAGCATCACAAAGGAATATTGTTATGTGAAGGTATTTTTCTTCCTGATGGTTCTGAGATTCTCGAAGGAGCTCTTTGAATATTAGTTATAAACATCAGGTTTATTTAAACACTTCTTTTATTTTTCATCAACTCAGGTCAATAGTGAAAGAAGATTATTATTCTATTTTGGGACAAATAATTCAATGCCAATATATTGAAGTGACCTTCAAGTCCTTAAAATGAGTAATACTTCACCCAAGGCTATGAGCCTGGGGAGTTGATGGAAGTTTTCTAAGGGATGATGTGTGTTATCCCTAAAATCTATTAAATCAAGTGTGCATGGAATAGAGTGGCAGTAACTAAACTTCTAAATTCCACTACTATTGAAAATTAGTTGATTTGGGTATGACTGAAACAATGTCGGTGTATACTCCATGGACTATCTCTTAGTGGTGATCAATGTAAAATTGATGTGTTTTCTATCTGCATTTTAATGATTAAAATACTAAACATTACCATTATATGGGTATAACAAATTCCTACAAATGTGGGAATAGGGACCATCGCTTTTAAGGAAAAATTTCACACCCTGATTCACCCCTCCCTTTCTTGGGTGTTCTGAAGTCCTTCAACTGCATGATCTTTCTACATCAAAATAGTACCCACCAAAACTATTGTGGAATAATAATAACCCAAAAATATAATTCCATGATTTTAAAATGTTAAGATATGTGTTATCATCAAATACTTGTTCATTTTACGAAATCTTGTTTAAACTGATATGTCCATCAGATGATTACCCCTTCCTTCAAAAGCATTATCATAGGTACAAAAAAATATGGAAATTTGTATATAAACTGCATCTAGTGGACAAAAAAAACATGTATTATCATGATGTTGAAAGAATTAATGGGTCGAGCCAATGAAATAACTGATTCTACCTTTTCAAGGTCCACAAAAATTATATCATCATAGATTACCTTACTAAGGAGCCACACATCTTGAATCTAAAAGATACACTTTAATATGTTAGGATATATATGATTTTATTGAAACATAATCAATTCTATCTAATGGTTATATGAATTCATAAGTGTTTCTTGGGTGTTTATGATTATATAATCCACAAATACCATAAAAAAGGAGTCATGGTGCCTGCGGAAGATCATATTCATATGATTCGTGATCAACATTAGATAATTTTCCATCGATAAAGGCATGATAAGATACTCATATATTCAATATCTTCTCTTGATTTTAACTTTAAGAAAATTCTACTCTATGACCTTAAGATGGTTATATCCTTTGCATATTTCTATCTTGGATGACCACTGAGATCCTTACAACTTATCAAAAAGGTTTTATATCCTCATTAATGGGTATAAATTATTCATGGTCACCATATTTTTCCTCCAATAATCTATATAAATATGAATACTAACATTATACTTCTTATTTAACAACACCAGTGTACACAAAGTAGATAAGATCGAATTGATAAATCCTTTCTCCTCGAAATCAAAAATTGAAAAACTGATTTCCGTCAATTCAGCCAGTGTTATTTGATATTGGGAAATTTATATATTTTAAAATCTCGGAATGAGATTCATCTCAAATTCAATTAACCTACAAAGATATATCGATGAAAATTAATCTAGAAAGACACCTTGATAAAGGGAAGTAACTATGGGAAATGAAGAGAGAATTGTTGTTGACATTTTTATGTGATCTAATCCTATTAAGTTCTCTATAATAACTCCATCATCCAATAAAATTTTAAACACACTCTGAATACCTCTACATGTGATGAATGTCACATGTATCTCGGAAAATTCAATTTGATCTTGACTTTAGGACATACTTTCAATTTGGAATATCACATCAAAACTAGTCATCTCTATGATCATGAAATCTCATATATTTTTATATCCAACAACATTCATGAGACATCCTCCCCTTCAAGATAAGAATAGACTACTTCTCTATGTTTTCCCATAAGAAAACATTATGCAGACGTTATTTGAAATTCCTATATGTGCATATAAAACATATAGAAGAAACCATAGATAATAACCTAAGTAGAAAAAATGTAGATGAATGCATTTCTCTAAAAAAACTATCCTAGGAGCCTATCAGTAAAAATAAAACACATCTCTGTTATTATTTTTCAAATCTCAATACTTGTTCTATTTACCTTCATGTTATTCCAAATCATATATATAAAAAACATTTCAACATGGTCAATTTCAATTAACTAATTCCAACATAGATGCGTCTAAATTGAAACTACATAGATATATAACTCAATATATAATATTTTATTATCCCTAAAATATAACCTAGTCATGAAATTAAATTAAAGAAATATTATATGACACAAAACATGAATATATATATATATATGACATGTGATCCAATGTTCTTACTCTTGATTCAAGAATGCATCTAAATCCCAAAAAATATTAACAACATAATATACTCAAAATAAACATAAATATATAAAACCATAACATTTAGAGTACTATAATCAATTGTAACTCAGAGTTCCACTATACATATGCTACCAAGGAAAACATATTAGTTCATTACATGAGTCCCAGGTAGCCTTTGATATGTTTTAAATTTCCCAAAAATATATCTATGAATAAAAAGTGATAAACAACATCCCTTGATTCCATTTTCAAATTCCCCACCCCAAATCACCAAATCCATGTTGGAGTAAAACATGGACTCACTTTTTCCTCCTCATGTGAATGAGGCTCCAAATATAGAGTGAATTTCTAAATATCATCATTGGGAAGACTATACTCTTTTTACTAATAATACATGCATAAATAATAGTATAGAATAAATAATAATCATATCTATAACATAGGTAATGTCATGTTTATCAAGACATACACAAGTAAAATAAACCAAGAATCCCCAAAGTGGTATGTAAAACAAGAGTATGAATAAGAAAGGTAGTTAAATAAATATTATTATGTCCCTCCAGAGTCCATTCCGATATAACCTAAAAACCACATGAACCATCTTCAAGTTCCCTGGAACTAAGGCCTTGCTTTTCTTCATATCTATGATCATGAATTATGCAAGTGCATTAAGATTCCCTTGCAGGGTTTGAGTATAAAAATAGTAGGTATAAACATTTTTTAATTAACACGAGTATATATCTATAATAGTGGATCCCATGATAACAAATTAATGTTCAATAAATAACATAAAATCTTTTACAGAGATGTTTTCTATCGACGAAGCTACCAAAAACCATCAGTTATACCTAATGTGGATATATGATGGAAATTTATACATAATGGATGTCTTGAGTCAGATTTGACTAGAATTTCACAACAAGTATTCCACTATATCTGATACTCTATGTGTCTTGGGTCAGACCACACAAGTCCACCATGCACCATCTATCTCACAGTCAAGACATAAGGCCACCAAATTTCAAAACACCCTTGGGATATTTTCACATTAATCCATATACCCAGTAACGAAACTAATGACCATCACACGCTATTGTTACATCATGATTCTGTTTAGATAATAACATCACATCCTATTATCACATCATGATTCAGTTCAGATAATACCATCACATCCCCAAATCAGGACACAAGGCTATCATACCTCGTTTTTTAATTTTCCATGTCATTATGTCACATGAAGCATCTTAACACACTCCCACTCTAAGGAATCCAAGCTCTGATGGGTGCACCTATCACTTTGATAAAATACATAGAAAAATAAAATATAGAATATACCATGTGAAACATATTGTAAAATGGAATTTCAAAAAGAGTCATATAAAAAATAAAGAATAAGATATAGTATCCATCCAAAATCATGTTATCAAACTCAAATATAGGTCTCATAGGTGACACACACACATGGGATCAACCATCATAGATGGTTTCATGATCTACAGAAACACAAACATGTGATCAAACACATGCATGGTCTAAATAATATATGTACAGAATGAAATATCATTCCAAAAATTATATGAAATTAATATATATGTAAAGTAACTTCCTACCTACTTCTTTTAAATGTCAAAATCCTTGTTTTTCAAAATTTCCCTCACCCTAAAAAATTTTCTAAACCAATCAGAACAAAAAAAAATAACACCAACACTACCCAAAACCAATTCAAAAAAACCAAGAGTTCTTCACAAGATAAATAATGTTGAACTATCCACAAGGAAAAGAAATCACATGCCTAAAAAAGTTTGAATAATTATTGTATTCATGATAAAAATGTTAGGGTTCCCCAAGAAAGAATCCCAGTGTAATGAAACAAGACCAAGTATCATCAAAATAGAATCTTAAATTTAATTCGATCGATGGAAACATCAATTATAAGTTCATAAAAAATTATTAGGGGAAGGAATAATAATAATAATGAATTAAATTCCCCTCTGTTAATCATCTCGTTTTTCCTTTGTAATATTCATGATTGGATGATAATTGCGGTCATTTCAACCATTTTAATTATATTTCAACTGCTTCCAAACCCTCCACCACAGACTAAACATAAATGTGGTTCTCTTGACTGACCATAAAATAGAATTCCCACAATAGATATTTGTTAAGATTCTATACATTTTATTTCACTACGACATCCACCATTTTCATGGTGAGGTATCTATAGTAATTTCCTATAGCACTCTTCCACAAACACCACATACAAGACATGCATGAACATTCCTATTTACCAACTAGATGTTTCACATAAGAGAATTCCATATCCAATACAACAGTTGTGGTGTTTCTTGTTTTTTCATAAAAACACTAAAACTCACTATTGAGAATAAAAAAGATACTCATTATGAACTTTTCCTTACTCGTACATGGTTATATATAAAAACATAAAGGATATGGAAGGAAACAAGGCTTTTCATAGTGTTAAAAAATTCATAGTTATTAGATAAATCATTTTCCACTACATAAAAGATGAATTTTAAGATATTTTCTAGAATTTTTCTAAAACCATGGGTTTTTTATAGTGTCATTAATGTATTTCATACTATGGGAGGGTAACCCCGTCTATATTATATGAAATTTATGGGATTTTACTGATATCATAACAAATTATCATAAGAAATAAAATAGAAAATGGATTTACCCATTAACAATATTTTTTATGACCATTCATTTTTAATTTATTATTTTTAATTTTTCTATCCATGTTATAGTTAATATATAGTGTTTATTATATGAGTTGATAGTGAAGTTTATTTTTATTATTTCCATATATATATATAAATATTCATTAGTAATAGTAATGGAAGGGAAATTATAATATTCCACTATTTTTGAGTCTTGTGGCCTTATATTATTTATTCCAACTTTAAATATTCATATTCATGTTGGAATTATGTTTCTATAAATTATTTTACTATAAAGGATCCCCAAACATAGACAATAATGACCATAGGTTAATATATATGATGTGTGTGTGTGTTCAACTCTATATGTGTGTGTGTTTCTTCATGTGTGTGTGATTTTGTTCTTTCTTATTATAATATGGACTACCTATATATGGATGAATATGTGTGTGTGTGTTCTTGTGTATGATTATTGTTATAATCGTTTTTGTGATAAGAGATCCATCCAATGATAAGATTGATCTTTCTCTACCCCCTCTCTCTATGTGTGTGTTTATGACTATGTTTAACTATGTATTTTTGTGCATAGTTAGTATTAGAAAATGTTTATCATATTTAAACTTATGTTCAATTTAAATATAAAGGGATAAATTATAATTGTTGCTTGTATTTAAAATTTAAGCTTCTAGTAGTAGGAATTATTTAAAAAATGGAATTTTGATTTGAAAATAATAGGTTTTAATGGACACATGGAATATATATTTTTGGTTTACCAAATTCAATAGTTGAGGTAGAGGGATCGATAATTATCCACATTATTCTGGGTTTTGAAATTCATTGGATGTTTGAAATATTGTTCTTTAGTATAGGAAATTTTTATAATTGGACCTCATGATATAAATATAAGGAATTTAAAATCTATACAGATTTCTTTATATGAGTGGTGTGGCTCAGATTGTGACTTAATTTCTCAGGTGGGCATCAAAGAAGGGTTATGTTTCCCATGAAACTTTACATGTTTTGGGTTACATCACCCTGTTGTACCATGACCCTTAATTTGAATCGAAAAGGTATATAATGATGGATTTCATGCTAAATGAAAATAGGTTTCCACAACATGAGGGGATAGGCCATAGAGGGAGTCTTTATCAATAGTGTGTTTCACCCTAACCAAGAGGGGTTTCATATTGTAAAAGTCAAGATGAGTGGATAGACCTAATCCATGATTTCATATGTGTCATGACCCCCTAGTAATACTAGGACTAGAATAATGTGAATTGGTTATAGGGGTATGGTTTTTCATTTCTTGGGGATTAGAATTTATTAAACTCTCTAGATTTCCTTTTGTTGACTGTATGTGTAGAGAGATTGGTTGAAATCCCCTTATTCCATCATTCCAATTTCCCCTTTAATTTTTCAATGGAAAGAGAGGTTCATACCATGGATTCAGGGTATAGTCTCTCCCATTATTCCCCTTATTCCACATAATATTTCTCCCTTTATTATTTTCAACTATGGTTTAGAGTGTTGATTTCACTATAAAAATTTTAAATCATACAATATGATTAGTATTTCATGTGAATCTTGTATTTGACAAACTAATATGTTTCATTTGATCTATTTTTTATCAATTACCTTAACTTATGTCACCATACAAGTTTATTTATAGTTTTTTATGATTTGGGGTGAATTTTGATGCTAATTTGGGTATTTAATTTATGTTTTTAGGTGTCTTAGTTTTTTTGTTCGTTCCAAAACTAGACCACACCCCATTTCTAATTTGTTCGGCATCGTGAGTTTTTTTAATGAGTTATTTGTTGGTTATGGTGGTTTGGGATTTATCCTTTAAATGTTTTATTTACCAATTTAATATTGTTGATTGAAACTATAGCTTCTCATGCACTTGAATGAGATTGATATGAGCTTGGGATGGAATTTTAGATCATAATTTGAGGTAAGTTGTCTTGACAATACTAGGTCACTGGTTCATTTAGTGTCTTTAAGTTCATGTTCCATCATCATTATTGTGAAATTAAAATTATTTGTATTTTTTTATCTTTCTTATAAATTGGGATGGGTTTTAGTTTGATTAATAATTAACATATACTATATATAATTCTAAATGACATGATGGTAGCTCTATGGTCAATCGAGTATTACTAACCCCATTTATGTTATTTGTTGTTATGTGAATTAAATTTCCATGAAAAAAATGTCCTCTTTGAAATATGTTTCAAAATGTTATTTTCCATAATATGGTATTTTAAAGAAAAATGTGGGCTTTGAGAAATTGATTTGGAAATGGTATTTCAAAAATGGGAGTGTGGTTTTCTAAAGAATATACAAATAGTATATTGGAAATGGGTATATATGAGAAAGATGGTATGTGGGTCCATTATTAATTGTACACTAGATCTAGCTTTGTTTTTCATTGAATTTTAGAATGGATTTAGTGTATTTGGCATATTCACCTCATGTGGGAGATTCCTTATTTTATATAAAAATAGTTCCTTGTCTGTTATAATTTTTTTGAATTCATTATGTGATTTATATTTAACATTGATACATGATTTTTTGTATTGGTTGGTGGTATTTATATTGGTGTAAATTTGGATGATTGGTCTAGATGGATATAGATCTCGTAGAGTATATAGATTCATCTCGAGGACCTGGTGTATTTTCCTATACATAAGGCTTGGTCTTGAGGGAATAGTAACTTGTAGATGAGTTTGTGATTAGTGAGATTGGTTGTTTGTCTAGTTTTTTCCTTCCTTTATTTTTTTAGTATTCATGTCATAGTAGATGAAACTGGTAGGGGGAGAGGGATCCTAAGGCCTTTCCAATCCAAGAGTGAGATGATACTAACTGGAAATCCATGAGATCGATTCCTCATAAGGCATGATTTGTGGAACTTACCTTTATTGAGATGGATTGGGTCATGATTTTGGACATTTGAGACTAATAATTCTAGTTAGGTTGTTTTTTAATGCGTAATATAGTAGATGGACCCCAACCTGATTGAAAAGGTATTGTATCTGGATATGGAATGTAATCCCTCACCATGTAACTTTGAGTACTTGATTGAGGTCTTGGATAATGCTATACCATATGCCTTCAGGTATGGGTTTAGGGTTTTGGTATGAGGATACTCTATTCTATCCAATATGGAGCCATAGTGGGTATTCCCATGTTTCATAGTGACCAGGCTAGAATACAGTGACCATACTTATATGTTTCTATGTGAATTTGTTTTATGTTTTATGGTTGATTTATTACATAATAACTATTGTACAACTTATATGGATTTCATGTACATATACATGATCATAGTATAACTAAATATAGTTTTCTATTTGGGAGATGTTTGTTGGTACATAGTCCTATTTTATCTTAGAACATAGGTATTTATTTGAGGAAAATGATTCATTTAACAAAAAGTACATATATGATGATAAATCAATAGTTTAAATTATATGATCTGTTATCAAGGACTATGTTTTATTTAATATTTTGGTTCCATGTTTGTTTCCAATTACGTAGTTTATTTATAGGATGTAGAATTTAATTTTTATCCTCTCCTACTAATTTGTTTTTCATTGATTCATCATATAGATAGAATTATTAATTTTGATTTATTATTTAGGTGGATCACGGGGTAATCTATTTAATTTCATCATGTTAATAGGGTGTTCGTTATACAAACAGACCAGGTCAAATTTTTATTAATTTCATGCATGCACCTTAGACATAATTTTAAATATTATAGTCTCCATATAACTAGTTTAGGCCATAAAATCCAGTCATCAGCCTATATATTATGGGTAGTTTCACCTGTGTTCATATATATAACACCCAAAAATTTAGTTTAAAATAATAAAAAACTCGATAACTTGTTTGACACGCAACCCTGAGTATTAATCGAATTGAGATGTACTAAAAATTATTACTGTTTATATTCAACATAACCATTTAATTTTTCAGTATGAATGTACCACATTGTGGAATATATTTAAAATAATCATAATCAATGAAAATTTATTTAATAATTCTTAGGATATAAAAAATCAATTTTTTATTATTATTTTATGATTCAAAAATTGCATTTCCTTCGGTAATAATTTTTATTTCAATTTTTTCTGGGAAATTTTAACCATTTTCAACCAATTTCATAAATGTTTTTTTAATAAAATTTAAATCCTTTATTAAATTATAATATGAAAATTAAATTAAGGTGTAATTTTTTAATTTTTTTAAAAACATTTATTTTTCAGCGAATAGTGATCAATTCCAAATTTGTAATTTTATCTTTTCATTTAATTAAAAATTCCTAGTACTAATTTAATTTTATCCTAAATTATCACAAGTATTATTTAATTAGATGTAAAATATTTAATTTCATTTGATATATCATTATAAATGATTCTACTATATGTTCATTCTTATGTTAAAAAAATCATTTTTTCTAAAAACGGTTTCTCTTTGGGTTTTACACATTTATATTATAATATTTTTCAACCACTTTAGAAATTTAATATCCAAAAATGGTTTCAATATTCTATTATTAGGGTGTTAAAATTTAGTGAAAATTTCTGTTTTATTTTTTTTATGAATAAAAACATCATTAAATATCGTGAACTCTATAAGGGAAAATCGGGTAATTGAGCTTAAAAATAATATCATAAAGTCTAAAAATAGTAAATGTTTTCATTAATCCATTGAATATTTGTAGATAAACCATAATCATCCAAAAATAAATTTTAATAAATTTTTCATTTTTTTTGAAAATTATCGATATATTATTTTTAGAAAATATAAAGTAAAAAATTTCAGTCTCTTAATTTTAATAACTCTATAATTTTGAGACAGAAAAAAATAAAAATATTTTTAAAACAATTCATATTTGAAAAATAAATTATTTTTTATCATTATAATTTATTTTTAATTTTTGTTGATGATTTAATTATAAATAATTCTTAAGCAACGCTAACAATGTTCTTGTGAAAGAAGTGTAAAAAACGTGTAAATAAATTCCAATAATATAAAAGTAATATTTTGGGATAGTTAAAGTGTCCCATAAATTTTAAAGACTAATATAACATATTAGTGGTTATTCATTGGTTTTGATTCAAATTATATTGCAATAATTCTATTTTCAAAGTGAACATTTGTGAATGGTTCTTAAAAAGATATTAATATTATTTTAAGTTAAAAAATGTTTTATTAAATTAAGTATAATACATAAAATTCATGAAATAATAAAATTATGATGATAAATGGTTGAAAATGTTACCGCATTTCCATTTATAATCCAACTTTCACCTTATAAGTAAAATTATAACCCTTTTATATAGATCAATACTTCTACAAGTTAAGGTTAAAATTATGAAACCAGTTGGTTAATACACTTGATAAGGTCTAAAAGGATATCAAAACCCACTAAAATTTTATTGCGTAATTATTAAGACTATATCCTATATATATTGGAATACACATCCTTTTGGAACCATTTTACTTGTGTTAGGCACATATTATATTATACACTTCCATGTATTTCCAAAAATAGAATTAATGATATTTTATAAAGGATATATTTTATTTATTGATTTAAAATTAATTAAAAACATAAATTAATCCAATTAATTAAATTATGGTTACACATTAGAACCATGTTCCATTTATGGGTCATTATTCTTTTACTAGTAACTTTCTTGGCCCTTAAAATGGAAAAAACATTGATATTGTGATAATTTTTAAAATAGGTAATGTTGGGTTAAAACAAAATATTAAGGGTGAAAACAAAACATAAAATTTTCTAAATTATATTTTATTCAAAAATATCTAATTTCATCTCCATATATTTGATATATATTAATTTTTCATCTTGAGAACCTGGAAATTAATTTATATTAATTTAATACTTTATTTTATTCTAAATGAGAACCACACCTCACTTATAAATGGTAACATTTTCATCACTCCTCCTCATACCCTTTGATTTATATAGATCAAATAACCCTATAAAATTATCCTATAAAATTTTCTATTAATAAAGTATAGTTTAATACCTTATTAAAATACCATTCTTTGGGTCCTTATGAAATGTTCTAAAAGAGGTATCTCATAGAAGAAGTACTCATCTGACCAGACCTCTTTCAATTTATTTCTTATTTATCTATAACTTCTATGAATTTCCATGTATTTTTTTAAATTATATGGAATTATTTTGAGACTACAAAAATGGACATAACATTATTCCGAGGCCCGGAGTGCCCAGAATGATCTGTCGAAAAATGTTAGGCATTAAAGAGCATGTGTGATAAGTTTTTAGGAAAAAGTGAAATAACTCTTAAATGGGTGCCCAAATTAAAAATCTGAGGGCACTATTGCATTCAGAATGGCTGGTTTACCCCTGTCATGAATAATATTTTGTTAGTGTAGACCTCTAGTGAGAAAACCCAAAAATGGAATAACTGAAAATAAATAATTAAAAAAACTTATTTTATTTTTATAATGCATATAATTCACTAACGGTGAATTTTACTAAAAATCTGAGACCACCCCCCAACTCATGTGGGTATGCTTTTCTACGGAATATCCTAACATTGTTTAGCATGGGCCAATAGTTGAAGTTAGTTTTTGGTAGTAAGTAAAATAATTTAGTAACAGTTATTTTATTATCAAATCCTTATAACTCCTAAATGGTAACTCGGATTTAAAATCTAATAGTACCGATGAGCTCTGGATGGTTTGTCCCCCTTAGGTGGAGCCTAACCTTGACCGGTGGGGTCGAGGGTGATAGTTAATTTTTTTCTGAACTTTTTTTAAACTACATTGAGTAAACATTCAAGCGGGATTTCCAATCTTTTGAACTAGTGCTCAGATCGAATATTTTAGGGGACTCTTGAATTCGAAATGTATGGATTTTCCTAGAAAAGACTTAACATCGGCCGGCAAGGGACGAGCGATAATGTTTTTTTTCGGATTTTTAAAGAAAAATAATAAAATAATTTAAAAGAATTATTTTAATTATTTTCTCACTGTTGGGTTGAGGATGGAGACGCTACGGTGCAGTGACGAGGTAGTGACAAGGCACATTAATGGAGGGTCAATAGTGGCTCGTTTGAAACCGAAATGATATTACATTAATGGATCATTAAATGGGGATCATTATAAATTAGGCTAATTTAATGAGCATTATTAATGGTTGTGACATCGCTGTTCTTTTTGTTTTCATTAAATAATCCAACCTGTGGGGTTTGAGAATTTAATCTTGGAGGATTCTCTGACAAAACTCCGACGAATTTACTCTCTAACGAAAAATGAAAGAGAATGTCGGTGAGACTCCACCGACTACATTGAACGTCGAAGAATGGATCCAGAAGCAACTTCGACACCTTGAAAACCTGAGAATGAACGCTTCAGCATCAAATCTTAAAGAGGTAGGGTTTTTCTTTTTGTTTAATTTCCCTATTCTTTGTTCAAAAACAATGATCATGGATCAACCATCAAATGGGTTGCTCCGTGGATCAAATCTCCTTATGGGATGGTGTTTCACCTTGGGTTTTATGTGGGATTTGTTGATAGTATGATTTTACTTCAATACATGAAGCCCCTCTTTCTATTTTACCTATAACATAAAGGGCCTGGGCTGACACGAACAAGGCCCAAGCACCTCCACCCATGCGATCTTAGTGGCCATATTCTAAAAGTAATCAGCAATATGGATTTGAAGGCTTTGCAGTGAGAAAGGTGATTCCCAAGGACTATAAGCACAAAAGGCATGAATAATGGACCACTAAAGCATGTATGGTGGTCCTCTGAGAAACTGGTTGGTGTGTTGGTGCCGACAACCACATCGGCATTGATTGGCAATGGTTGTGGGTGGAGGGTGGAGGTGTTCCTATCGGCGCGCCTCGGTGGCGGACTACTACGGCCAAATGCTCGAATATGCCTAACGCATGCAGTTTATTGACCACGTGTTGGGGACTCAATCAGTGTTTCTGGAGGAATGGGTTGTGCCAGATAGAGAACTGGATGCGGTCAAGTCACATCAGGGATGGAGGACCGGCCCGCTCCGTAGGCCAGGTTTCAACAAGTGGGTCACGCCCCACTATGCAGGTCATGTCACCAGCAGTCCAGACCCGCTACCAAGCCGACCCGTCTTACTGGTCCAGACCCGTGGGCCAAATAGGCCGGCTGTGCCGAACCCATGATGGACCCATGCAAGACCCGATTCGGACCCGACCGAACCTGTTTCACCAAAACACCAATTACTATCAAACCAGGCATCCAATTGATGTGTTGTCTACTGGGAGAGGACCCTTACAACGAGGTGGTCCTTTTGAGGTACTCCACTTGATTTTTGGAAGAAGTTGGAGTATGAATGGGTTGGATCAGACTTAAATCCTAGCGGACCCTATTTACCTTTTTCCTATATATTGCAAACGAGGCGTTCAATTAACACATCATCTGTCACATTGGAACACTTACGAAAAGATGTTGTTTTGGGATACTTCTTCATGAGACATAGTGGAGGTTGAGGTAATACCAATATCTTGAGCAGAATAATCTACATAACTCATGCATTCTAAGTGTGGGAATCATGTGGTTGGCTGTAATGTGAATAGAAACCCTCTATGGACCGTCATGAGAGAAACCCTATGTGGATTGGTAGTAGTGTAACACTTCATGGATCAGTAATGGAATGACCATATGTGGATCAGCATGATAGAGACCCCTTGTGGATTGGTAGTAGTGAGACCCTATGTGGGTCAGTAGTAGTGTGAACCTCTATGGATTGATAGTAGTGCGACCCTCTGTGGATTCGCAGTAACACGACCCGATGTGGGCCGACCATGTAACGAACCATCAGAGATTAGTGTCTGAGCAACCCATTGTAGATTGGTAGTAGAGTAGCCCTTCTTGGATCAGTAGGTGATCCACATAATAGAATAAAATTACCTACCTTAATATTAATCATCTTTATTCTTTTACTCTATGTTGGATACCTGGTGTGAGATGAGTCTGTTACGTTGTGTTAGGTGATTGAGGTCATGATTTGTTGTTTTTCCTTATATCATTCTGAGAGAACTTTGGGAGTATATGGGGTCCCTACTATGTATTATTATACTCATCCTTGCATGGGCTTCGACCGCACCTTGTCGTGTCTTGTGCCGACGACGTAATGCTTGACTGAGACTTTGGAGTGCCAGGGCTAGATGGTACACAGATGTGACCAGTTGATGTAGTGAGCCGCAGTCACGAGTTCTACCTACCCTTTATGTATGATCCTTGGTAGACTATCTATTGATATTTTTTTCCTTTTTCATTACTACTCTTTCAGTTGGGCTTTTATACTGACCCCTTTTACTTTCCGAACATACTTTTTCTATCAGTGGTGGTTTTTAGTGGTGGTTATACTACTCCTTTTCTGTTCTATTTTTCTTGTGTGTTGTGTTCCCTATCTTTGTGTGTATAGGTTTAAAGGAAATGTATTCCCTTTTGGAGTTTCTCCTTTTTTGTGCTATTCACCATCCCCTGGCCTGTTGAAGGGGGGCTTAGGGTAGTCACGACACGGGCCCCAGGGGACGAGTAATGACATTATCAATAACTAAATAATTTTAATTCATTATAAAATAAAAAAAGTATGATTAATATCTTTATACGTTATTATGATCATGAATCATCCCTTATCCACCCTCGCTTGTATCAAATGGGAAGTTAAAGTATCACTCATTTGTACGTATGGACTACCACCTCCACATTGTGATAAAATCCATTTTCTATCATCCTCATACATGGTTGGTGATTATTATGGTTTAAATGTCTATATATTTTATTTATAATATTATTATGTTTCTATAATTATAATATCTTATCAACCCTATTACCTTATAATCTATTGGAAATTTATAATCCTGCTTATGAGTATAGGTGTATTACCACCTCCACGAAGCGATGTGATTCATTTTTCATTTCCAATTTACATTGATGGTAATTAAATGAAAATAAATAAATATATACAATAAAAATTATAAAATAATTATTGTAACAAGGTTAATTATTATTTTTAATTTGTTCTTTCCATCAGTTGAATAGTGTAAACAATTTTCGTGCATACGAACGATTTACCATCTCCATGAACAATGTAATTCATTTTTGAAATCTATACCAATTATAGATGATTCTAAATTTTTATCGAAATAATATATATCATATTTATATCATAAATAAAATAATTTAGGTGATTGGATAATGAATGATGTACAAGTAGCAGAACTTCCAAATAGAAATTCCAAAGAAAGATGAAATAGTTAACACATAGAAATGAAGATTTTAATAAAATTTAATTAGTAAATGACTGTTGAAATATTATAAGTGGATCTTAATTGAACATTATAATTATTTACATTAGTTTTTTATTGAATTATAAAAAATTTAAATTTATTAAACAGTATGTTAGAGTTCGTTTAAATATAAGATGAACATGAGGTAATGGCTTTATATTTCAATCATATTTTAATTGGATATATATAATATACATGTATGTATGTGGTTTTATTTTATGAATAAATATTGTGTTATTTTTTCAATGATTATATGATTTAATGGATGATTTATGGTTATTTAGATTGTTAATATTTTTCAAGAGAAAATGTGAATAATGTATTCACACGCTTCATATGTGAAATTATTAGTTACTTTATGTTATCTAGTGATAAATAAAAAATTATATCTTAAAAAATGTTCTATTAATTCTTTTAGAATTTTTGAAATTGAATGTTTTCAGAAAAATTTTAGATGATTCATAAGGTTACCTATTTCTAGAATGGATTATGTTCATCATTTAGGGTCTTTGTTGAGATTTTACAGTTTAATTTGTTATATAGGGTGACATTTGAATTTTTTAAAAAATTAATATAAATAATGAAATATTTTTATTTATTTAATTGATATTATTTTCCATAAAAATATAATATTTAATCTTTAGGCATGAAAAATCCATCTGGGATTAAGTGCTGAAGTGGTAATTCATCCAGGCACATCCAAATGAGAAAATTATGCATATTAAATTTAATTAAAAAAAGTTTGTACAACTTATCAAATTCATTATCTTTATAATAAATCAATCCCAAAAATATAAGAAAAGGTTCTTGAAAAAAATACTCTATCATTATACTTCATTTTTAATTCATTGATGGTCATTCCACCCCTCCTCTATTTATGGTTTTATGGTTGTTAACATTCTCTTGACCATGTTCTCTATCAATCTCCATCATTATTTGGACATTAATTTTTCCTCATTGACTATATTTTCATTCAGTAGAACTGTTCTTCTATTTTTTTAACATAGTTTTTGTCACCAACCCTCCCAGATAGGCCTGTGTCATGACTACCCAAAGCCCACCTCCAATAGGCTAGGGGCAGGTGACTAGCACCGAGTAGGTGTATCAAATAAAAGGGAGGCATTTTCCTAAGTACCTATATACAGAAACACAACTCCATGCCAAACAATTCTGAAAAATAACAATAATAAGTAGACAACACATGTATACACTAAGATACAAACAACATAGTATGATAATAGGAAACTTGAAAGTAAATAAGGCCAAAATACATACCCACCAATGTAAGAGTCTGCAAAATTAAATACACATTTTCTCGAAACATATCTGCAGACAACCCTACCTAAAGGGTATGTGTAGGGAAGTTGGTTGATGTCGTAGAATCACACCACATCTATATGGCCTCTCTAATAACCACTTGGACCTAGTCCACCTAGGACTCATTTAAAGAATTGATCATCTATATAAGACCCAACATGTGTAGGAAAATCCAATGTATGGGTGAGTAAAACAATACTCAATATGAAATCCCAAAAGAATAAATGAATACTATATATAAATATAATAAGTATAGCACAAACAATACATGAAGTATAGTCAAATATATGTAGGTATACATATGTAACAAAAATATCTTGGATATCTACATATAATCGTAACTAGCCACAATTAAAAGGGGTAAGTCACAACCAATCATTAGCCATAGGATTCTTCTCAAGGAACACTTATTGTGGGAGAACTCACTAATTAAGCCATTATGTTATGTGAAACTCTTTCAAGGAGGTCCCAATAATTTGGGTCCCACCCAAGGAGAATACAATGGTCAATGATCATGGTATATAGAGAGGGGATTCTTCCTATAGAATACCGACAATCTAATCTATTTTCTCCCACAACGTAGGGGATCCTTCATAGAGAATAATGACAACTCTACCGATACAAATCATAACATATGGGATCCTTCTTATAGAATACTGAAAACCCAATTGATAAGGCCCTTTGGGTGGAGGATTAACTCCCTATACTCAGAGACTAAGAAAATCCCACAAAACACCACGAGGGGTGATAAAGGATCGCTCCAGTCCAAGGAAGGGATACTATAACTCTATTTGGGACTCAACATCTAGAGGGGAATACTATCTAATGATGTGGACATAATGTCATACTAAACCCTTGAGGAAATAAACAAGGTAAAATCTGTACCTATACTGGTCGATACTAAAAACCGAACAAGCCATCAGAAAATGATCACCTCAGCACGAGGGTCCCAACGTTGTAGATATCTCATCAAAAAGACATTACATTTGAATGTTACAACCATTTTAGTGAAAAAGATAGACCTTGGCCTTACTCAAACAAACCCATAGATCCAACAATCCATCTTGACCAGGCCTGATCGACTGGGAAAGGCTAGCCCACTGGGCCACAGTCTGATGGATCCATCCTACTGGGAATGTGGAACGGCCTGGTCCGTCCAGCCTAGCCCGCAGCATGTGGTATATCCACCTTCTCCCACATGTGGCTAACCCATCGATGTGTGCCCAGTCAATGTGGTGTTTCACGGGTCATTAAGGATGGCCACCACATCCCCAACCTCCCTTGCGGCCTCCACCACAGTGAGCTCCATGTGGACCCAGCCACATACTTTGTCCCTCGTCGTTGTGTCCCTGGTCCCCGCCCGTGACCACCATCTCTGCGGGCTCCCATGTGGTCCCACCTGGACTGCGGCATCACACTCCATAGCTACCTCCTCCACCTGCGGCATAATGTCCCATTATTTCTCCACCTGAACCCGATGGGATCCACTACTGCGAGCACCGCCTTTCACCACCATAAATCACTTCCTTGGGTGATTCGCACCGCACATTCGCTATCACAAAAATGTGATTTCTTTGCGTTGTTGGATCCCTGATCTCAAATCATTTCACCATGTATCAAAGGTAAAAAGATAATCTATACATATTTTGTGAATAAAGAAGAACTCATAAATATTAGTGGAAAGAGATAAATCCATATGAAATCTCAATTAACAGATCTTGGATTTATTCATGTAGGCCTTTATCTGTTCAATTTAGAATAAAGAATTTAGAGTAAAATAAAACAAATATGTAAACATTAACATCCCAAATAATCAACCCACATAAATTGTACATCCATTAATAATGATCTAACCGTAGATGAACTAGTTTGTGTTTTGGTCTCCATACATCACTGAATTTATAAATGGTGGACAAATCACAAAGAAACAACATCCTACCTGGGGGATTGGATCTGTTGTTGAAGAAGGAAGATGTAATGACTAATAAATTCATGAATTTATTTTTAGAAATTACTTTAGAAAAATTCGCAGATCATTAACTAATATGTAATGTGATTCCAATGCCTTGTGTGCTTGGAAAAATTCATTGAAAAATGTTATGTTTTTAATAAAGCGCCCATGTGTGTTTCCTGAAACGGTGGAATAACTCTTAAACAGTTATCTGGATCAAAAATACAATTGAAACATTGTGTTCAGTGAAGCGGATTTACCATAGATGAGTTCTATGATCAGCCGGTGTGGGTTAGTTGTGAATTATATATTATGTATATAACCGTAAATAAAATAATTAAACAAAAATTTGTTTTATTTTCAAATCCTAATAACTCATTAATGTAGAATTTGATAGGAAATATGAAACCACTATTGATATCATAATGTGTTTTTTTCCTTTATCATGACATAAATTTAGTCATTTTTAGCCTTCTGTGGAAAAACCCAAAAGGATGTAATTTTCATTAAATAATTTAAAGATATATTATTTTTTTGACACAGTAATGATTTCATTTAAATACAATGTTACGCATAAATTCCAGGTTTAGCTGCATAACCCTAGGAACACTGAAGAATAAATAGGGGTAGCATGGAGTATTTTCCCTTAGTGAACGATTAATGGATCATGGATCATCGATCGATGCGCAACGAAATCAATGGATCTCACCAATGATCACTATGCAACTTCATTCTTTATCGGCGTTTTCACCCAATGAGGTAGGGCAGTTGTTTCTTTGTGATTTTTGGGCTATTAATTTCTATGATGAATGAGGAAAAATCTATGAACATATTTCTCCATGGATCGATGGTATGTTGTGGGATGGATTAATTGCGGGTTAGAGGAATTCAATATAATCTTTTTCCTAACCCAAATTACATGGAGCTTCATAGTATGCCCTGAACTCTTGGCCAATGATATTAAACCATTTTTATATCCATCTCTACCTCTGTTTGCGTTCTTCACCATTGGAACCCTATAGTTCTTGGATCAAATTTTCCCGGTGGTTTTGAGTATGATCGGACCCCCAAATATGAGGTGAACTGTCAGCAGAGGCCGTAACGGGGTAGGTCAGGTCATAGGGAACATGGATCTATAACCATGCCAAATTCTAGGCATCAGAGGATCCTCGGTGGTTGGGGAAGGGACCATCAGCATGGTTCAAGCACGGTAGTCCGAAAAGAAGAAGTAGTGATGGTGAGGAATCCAGAGGTGGCGTGTGGTGGTTCATAGCGGCAGCTAAAGATAACGGTGGCTAGATGCAGCATCAGTGTCTAGAGTGTTGGGGATGTGTAGGTTGGAGTAGAGCTATGTGGGAGGTCGTGGAGATGGATGATGTGAATGTGAGGGGGATACGGTGAGGTGGCCATGTGGAGCCTGTAGTGGCGGTGAGAATGTGGTGTAGGTGCAGTGTATAAGAACACATAGATTAGGTGGTCCGACTGCGTGGTACACGTCGACACCGTGACACCAGGTGGGGCACACGGTAAGGGTAGAACACAAGCGGCGAGTGAAGCCGACAATCATACATTGGGCCGGACCTCACCGGGACAGGTAGATTCGACCATACTGGGTAAGGTCAATTCAAACCAATTGGGTCTGGTCAGCCATAGGTTCAGGTCAGGTCTGGTAGGCCGATTCTGACCCAGACCGGACCCTGGTCCGACATTTTCATGAAAACAACTGTAACATAAAAACCGTTGGTATGTTTGAAAAGGCGTTTGTGGTGTTGGTACCCTAGAAACAAGAATGTCCTTTTTCGATACTCTAACTATGTTTTTTTGGATGTTTACACACGAAATAGTTTCTTGAGGATTGTGTTCTCCCGGAACAAGAATACTGTGAGAAAAATCCTATGGTTGGTTATTATCTTGATACTACATGACATTCTGAGATATGTGACTTACCGAGACTATGTGTCTCATCGATAATATGTTTCTAATTAGGACTGAGTATCTCATTGGTAGTGAGTTTCATACCCGGACTACATGTCTCATTGAGACTATGTGTCTTACAAAAACTGGGTGTTTATTGGATTACGAATAATAATATTCTTTTATGTATTATATATATATACCTGTATGAGTTGTTTGTACTATTTTTGTGTTGTATAAGTCATGTATTCCGATGTGGTATACTTAATTTATTCTTGTTTGGTATACTTCATTTATTTTGGTGTGGTTTTTTCATAGTCTTCCTTTTTGGTGTTCCTTCATTCTATTATTTAGTGACATTCCTTCATGGTGTTCAATCATGGTGTTCCTTATTGGTGTTCCTTTGTGGTGCTCCATCGTGGAATACCATAATGGTGTTCTTTTATAGTGTTCTTTAGTAGTGTTCCTTCATGGTGTTCCTTAGTGGAGTTACCTTATAGTATTCCTTAGTGGTGTTCATTCATGGTGGTCTTTAGTGGTGTTCCTTCATGGCATTCCTTAGTGGTGTTCCTTCATGGTGTTCCTTCATGATGTTCCATCTTGTTGTTCCCTAGTGGAGATCCTTCATGGGGTTCATTAGTGGTTTTCCAGAGTGGTGTTACTTCATGGTGTTCCATAGTGGTGTTCCATCATGGTTTCTTTAGTGGTTTTCCTTTATGGGGTTCCTTTGTGGTGTTCCTTCATGGAGTCCCTTAGTGGTGTTCTTTCATGGTGTTCCTTTATCATGTTTCTTTATGGTGATCCTTCATGGTGTGCCTTCATGGAGTCCTATTGTTTTATTCCTTTGAGGTATTACTTAGTAATATTCCATTGTAATTTCCTTTGTATTATATTTCCTTTGTGGTTTCATGGTGACCTACTAAGTATTGTTTTAGTCATCCCTGTATGAGAATTTCCCACACATGTCATGTATTGTGAAAACATTAGATGGTTTGATGGATTCAAAGGTGGACCCGGACTAGGTGGTTCCAAGAGAGTCCAGATAGTTGGGGTGTTTTCCTACAGCTTCAGATAGTACTCTAGTACCTTCACATCAAATAGGGATTTCTGCGAATGAGTTTTAGGAACTTGTGCATTGAAATTTACATAAAGTTTCTTTTAGTGGTCTTGTATTCTAGACCTATTTAATTTCTAGTTTTCTAAGTTCATTCTCTATGCTCGGTTTTATACGGTATGAATTCATTGATTAATTAGTGTTATTACATTTCATCGTTTTGGGATTGGAGATGTGTGAATATCTATAGTTACTTAGGAAAATGGTTCCCATTAGTGGTATATTCCTACATGGTGTTATTCACTAGCTCCTAGCCTATTGGAAGCATTCTTGGGTTAGTCACAGCATAGGACCCTCTAGGACTACTTGTGAAAGAGTGGTATCAAAGAAGTTTAGTTCTAAATAAGGACTAGGAGTCCGCGAGCATTGTGTAAAGAAATTTTATTAATTGTTTCAAGGTCATCTTTCATGCCAAGGATTCTAGTATTGGTGTGACAACTGATGTATCCATACACCAGGACTCTGAATTCTTATTTTTGACTCGGTAAATTAAAAACTGGTTGTAGGCAAAAATTGTGGTACTTGAATCATATAGGATTTGGGTGTGTTCTCATGCCCTTCTTGAGTCATCTCACCAGTTATACTATATTGACTATCGTATATCCTATCTTACATCAACATGCCTCCACAAAGATAGCCAACTAGGATTCCACCGTGTAATCATGAGGATGATCCGCTAGGTGACGAGACATCGGTAAAAGGATTTTTACTAGAGATATAACATTTGGGTGGTACACCAACTATATCACCACCTATAGAAAAACACATGCTACCCATAGTAATAGTGTATGAGGAGTGCAGGATGAGTGTTCTCCATGAGTTTTAGTGGTAGAGAACCGTCAGGTTCTGATGTGTCCCCAACACATAGAAGGTTGAGGATTGGATTTATGCATTGATGCGAGTTTTCTGTCTAGTCAGGACACCCTCAGATCATATATTTGTCCTAGTAACTAGACTTTTACATGGATTAATAGGGATATAGTGGCATTTGGATACACAATCATGTGATGATGCAATATTTCCATGGATATAGTTTGAGAAACATTTCATAGATACGGTATCACCTTATAAGCTAAGGGATATGCGTTTCTAGGAGCTTCTACATCTCCGGTAATAGGACATGTCAATATCTGAGTATTTGTCGAGGTATACCAACTTTTATAAGTACAGGATGGGTGTGATACACAACTTGTTCTTTAGGGATTGGACCATCGAGTGACATCTTCATAGGGATGTATTAGTCAGAATTATACCTCTCTAAATTCCTACCTATAATAGGGTGATAGAGAAAACTTTGTAGATGAGAGTTCCCTAACTGGGAAGATACATCCGGTGGTAGTCAGTAGTGTGAAAATAAGATCAAGAAGGTTCGCAGGGTGGCTGAAATGACAGAGGAGCTGGGAGAACAACAAGAGGTGGTAGACATTGAGACATGTTACCACCACCAACCTCAGCTGGTCCACACTAAGCTCAGGGAGTTAGAGGATAGGGGAGGGGAAAACTCATGTGTTCAAGGCTTATGACCCAGGGGCACCAAAAATGATTCTGGGTATGATTTTTTTACTAGTCAACCTTTTCATTAAATGAATCTTGTTCGAGACTCGGAGATTCCAGTTTAATCGTTGACTTGACTCACACGCTTCAAGACTCCTAATGGACGAGACCCAACATTCACACACTATTACCAATAGTGTGTCATGACTCTTTGAGGCATGAGTTTTGGTTTGGATATCTTAGTAGTGGCGTCAATGCCTTATGACTTCATTCATTGTATGGATTATTTACCTATAATTCATGATCATATTGAATGTTTTAGGTGATAAATGCAGTGTGTCCACAACGGTGGAATGTGGTTATCCTTGTTGGTGAAAATGAAACCCAGGAAGCACATAATGGACTCACATGAAGGAGGGTGCAGTCGATTTCTCATCAATTATCTATCCTAACCCTCTATGAAGCGAGCGTTATGAGTCTTCAGTTTCTTATATTGTTGTTGGAGTTGTAGTGGGTCCATCAATGGTCAATATAGAGCCATTTTCTGGATTTCCTCTAAGATTATGACTTTGAGATTGTATGTACTCCTGGAATTCAGTACATGGTGATAGATTCTCTTATTAGGATACCTAGTCCACATTTTCTCAATGAGACATCAAAGTAGTTGGCCTTGTTACAGTTATCTTTTCTGGATGAATATGGATCAGCTTACCTCCAGTCAATGGTTTTCACCCCTCCACTAATACAACAATCTAGGGTGGCACAACTCAGAGATACTGACTATGAGAATTTATGTGCTCAGATGTACACATGAATTTCCCCTTATTGATATTCTAACAGTGGTGTGCACATCATTATTTTCAAAAGGTGCACAGTGGTACTGGTGGCGTTATGATAGGAGGTCATGGCGGAGTTCCATACATCCCCTTTGGTTGTGCATCTAGGTGTGTAGAAGATGCACTAGGACCTCCAACGTCAGTTATGATATTTAGGGATGAAGAAGGCAGTGGACGAGTTTGTTTCTAGATTCCTTACTCAACAATAAACGAAGGTTGTTCACCAGGTTCTAGTGGGTTTGAATCAACCCCTTGGGGTGTCGGAATGGAAGTGGAATGGAATATATGTGGTCTTCATGATAGGGTTACCACGTATGTCTGGGGGGAACAATAGCATCTGGGTGATCATTGACCAACTCCCCAAGGCGGCCTGCTTCCTAGTGATTTGGGAGAAATGTTAAATAGAGAGACTGGGACACATCTATTTTTAGAAGATAGTTCAACTTCATGGAGTCTCATCGATGATAGTCTCAGATTTTGATACTCTCTTTACATACTGGTTGTGAAAGGGATTGCAAGAGGTGTTTGGGACTTAGCTGTGTTTGAGAACGTATTTTCACCCACAGAAGAATAGCTAGACTGAGTTGACCATACAGGTTTTGGAGGGAATTATATGGAAATTCATGTTATTTTTGTTGACAGAGTTGGAAGAATTATTCATGGGTGATCTATTCCTTGATTAGGAATTTGGTGGTGTCATAGGAATCACTAGGAGAGCACATGGGAGCTAGAGGCTCAGATTCATTCTCAGTACCCTCATTTTCTTAAGTATCCCTCGGTTTGGATTTCATGGATGTAAATCCCTATATTGGAAAGAATTTAATTACACAGATGTTCTTGAATATAATTTTAGAAATTATTTGGTGAAATGTCTAAACCAGGCGCTGAGACATCATGTGATTCCAAGGCCTAGTGTGCCTGGAATTGATTGTTGAAAAATGTTTAGTTTCTAAAAAAGTGTAGGATTGTTATTCCTGAAATATTTGAATAACTCATAAAAGGTTTCTCAGATCAAAAATATAAGAAAAACATTGTTTTTAGAGTAGCTTATTTACCATAAATGAGGCCAAACATCAGTCGGTACATGTCAGTTATGAAAGATAGTTTCGGAATGTAACATTAAATAAAAAATTATTTTATTTTCAAATACTATTAACTCGTGAATGGATACTGGGATTAGAAATATAATATCTTCATTGACTTACTAATTTGGTTTTTTTCCTATGTGAAAAATAAATTTAGTCGTAGCAGGTCCTCTATGGAAAATCTTAAAAAGGACATAATCGTGATTAAATAATTTTATGATAAATTATTTTGTTGACACAATGGTGATTTCCTTTAAAAAATAATTTTTCAAAAATCCCAAGGTTAGCCTCATAATCATGGAAATTAGAAATAATATCTAGGGAGATCTTGGTGGATTTTACCCTATTGAATGATCACTCGATCATGGATTGACGATTGACGTGTGACAAAATCATAGGATCTCACCAATGATCATGACACAACATCAGTCTTCATCAACATTTGAACCCAATGAGTTATAGTATTTGTTTCTTTTTTATTTCATGATTAATTATTTCTATAATGAACATGGTCTAATCCATGAAAATATTATCCTATGGATCGATTGTATATTGTGTGAGGGATTTTCTGCAGGCTATAGTATTTGACATAATCTGTTTTCTAACCCAAATTCCACAGATCATGATTGTTGGACAAGATCAGTTGTCCAATGATGTTTAACCTTTTCTGTGTGCATATCTCCCTTCCCTCTTTCTATTATTCACTATTTGAACCATGTGGTTCTCGGATTGACATGGTGGTTTGTTCCGAGCAAGATCGGACCCCTAGATTCAAGCTATACCATCAGTAGAGGTTGCAGTAGGGTATATTAGGTCAGGAGGAACCCATATCTATGATAACACCAAATTATCAGCATTAGAGGTTCCCTAGTGGTCCGAGGAAGGGACCACCAGTGTGGTTCTGGTTAGTCGAAGTGCCAGTAGCTGGAGGTGGCATGTGGTCGTATGGAGTGGCAACTGGAGGTGACAGTGGCAAGAGGTAGCATTAGCATCTGAAGTGGAAGGGAGGTAGAGGCTGGATAAGAGATGTGTGGGTGCCTTTGGTGGAGGTAGGAAAGATCGTGAGGGGTGGACAGTGATGCATCCGCAAGGATCCCATAGTTCTAGCGAGGCCATGGGGAAGACACAATATATGGGGGACACATAGAAGTGGAGGGCCGGCCATGTTGTATGCAGTGGCACTGTGGCACCATGCAGGTCACATAGTCAGGGAAGACCACATGCAGCAAATGAAGTTGGAATACATATGACATGCGAAACCAAAGGAACCAGGCTGCTCTAAGCGGCCTCGCGGGTTGTGCCAGTTCGGTCTGGGCAGGACTATGTCTGGTTGCCCAATATGTCAACTCAAGTCCGACAGGAGGGGTCGGTCCCAAATCATATCAGGGTCAGACCTTTTCATGAACACAGTCGAAACAATCAAACCATTTTTTAATTTGATTATCCATTTTTAGTTTTGGGACCCTGATTATGATACGATCCTTTTGAGATATTGTAAGTGAATTTTTAAGGATGTTTTTACATGAGGTGATGGCTTGAGGTGTGATTAATCCTTGAATGAGGATACTATGAGTGTAATCTAATGGTTGACTGTGACCTTGAAACTACACAACTTTCTGAGAATACATGTCTTACCGATACTACGTGTTATATCGAGAGTATGTGTATTGTTAGGAATAAATGTCTCATCGAGACTACATATCATACTAGGATTACGTGTCTAATCAATATTGTGTGTTCTGTGGATTACATCTCATAATCTTATTTGGAATACTATTGACCTATACCTATGTGAGATGACTGTACTATTTCTGTATGGTATACTTCATGTATTATTTTTTGTTATACTTCTTATATTTGTATTTGGTATACTTCTTGTACTTAAGTGTGGTTCCTTTGTGGTGTTCCTTAGTGGTGTTACTTCATGGTGTTCCTTAGTGATGTTTCATCTTAGTGTTACTTTGTGGTGTTCCATAGTGGTGTTCACATGTGGTGTTCATTAGTGGTGTTCATTTTTGGCGTTCATTCATTTTGTTCTTTCATGATGTTCCTTAGTGGTGTTTGTAATGACCCTAAAATTTGAATAATATTTGTCTCCTAAATTTGTGTGTCATTTAATTTTATACTCCAAAAAACTATATACTTTAATTAATGAAGTGATACCGTTGGGTTTCGACAATTATATGACTTTTGGTCAATATGATCGTTGGAAAATAAACTATTCAAGTTACAATTATGGTGTATAAGTACAAGTGATCTTGGTTAATTAAGATAGAAGGAAGAGTCGATGGCCTCATCCAGTAGAATCAGGTGATACGAAGCCCATCTATTAGAGCTTGGGAAGGAGGTAGCACCTATGGGTTTTCTCTAGACCAATCCCAAGCTGAGCTTCAACATGTGAAGCTTGAACGAAATCACCTTAGGGAGAAGTTCAAGCTGATAGAAATCACCCCTTGGGCAATGTTTTCTGAGCTGCCCCAAGAATCTATCACTATAGCACACATTACTCATAGGTCCTATGTAGGTGTTATAAGGGGCTATGCAATGAGGCCTTAGATACATTTTTTAATCCCATAGTATAAATACAATTTTTATTTCTTATTATGGAAAAAATTTGTGATTTTCAAATGTCCGGATAAATATAGGTTGAATATTATTGATTAATTTTGTAGAAAGTGTACTTTAAAATATTCATTTAAACATTAAATAATTAATAAATTGAAATGATTTTCAAAAACTGGTCTTCTAAAATTGTGATCAATAAGAAATTTAGAGTCTAATAAGATCAACTTGATTTTTATTAAATATTACATTATTAATAGTAACACAAACTTATGAATAGTAATGATTAGAAAATCATCCAAAAACATAGAAACATCACCCATGAATGCATTAATACAATTTAGAAATCTTAAAAGTGAAAAAACGACTATAGTATAAGTTTTTTTATTTCTGTATGTCATAAATACATTATCTACAATTTTAAAATTAATTTAATAATTAAAAATGGAAATGTAATTTCATAAAATATAATCATAAATAGTTCTTTTTTTCCTTATGGTTATATGATAATTTTATGGGACCTTGATTACTTTTTCAAGGTATTATAAATTAAGATATAGTTTTAGAGTAGTTCTTTTTTGAATAAATAAAGATTTTATTTAAAATGGAGTAAATTTTTGAATTCAAATCATTGATATTAGGTTTGGGTAAATTTATGAGATTTTTATGAAATGTTTTCTTTTTCAGTGAATAATGAAAATATAGTATTGAGTTTCGGGTGTTTAATGACACCAATAATGATATAATAACGACTTAATAATTATTTAACAATGATGTATAATTCTGGTAGACTTGTTAATAGTAATAATTTTTATTAGGTCTCCCAAGTGGCCAATACCATGGGAAAATACAATGGACAAGCCCATGGTTTTTCAAATACCACCGATGAGGTGTCCATTTGAAATTAATTAAATATTCCCCCACTTTTCTTATAAATACCAAGACATTACCTCATTAATTTGATTCCAAAATCAGAAAAAAAAACGAATTTATAGTATTTTTACCTTCCATGTAGTCCTACCAAGGTTCCCTCAAGCCCCCAAGGTCCCAACCTTCAAGCATTTGATGTTACTCTTCAAGGTAAGGGAACCTTTCTCCCTCCTATTTTAAGTCATGACTTCCTTTATGTTATGTCTTCTAGCTTCCATTTCATTATGTGGGGTTATTTTCTTATAAATATTTATTACTATCTATTTAATTTCCAATTGATGAGATACCCTTTATTCTCTCATCAACTTATTTTTTTGAATTATAAGCGACGCCGTTAGGCTGCCATATTTTTGTAAAAGAAATCAGATTTTCTCTTTTCCCTGAAGTATCCTTTTCATGTGGTGTGTCATTCCACAACATGATATTATTTCTTTTTATTCTATATTTATACTATAAATTATTCATTTATTGATTGGATACCCTTTTCCCCTCTCTTTTTATTGTTTTCAAAAATCATGTTATATAGCCATTATGCTGCCGAAATTTCATCTCAAAATTTCCCTGTCTTTCTCTCAATAAATTCTATTATCTTATTTATATGAATACCCAAACCTATTTCGTCTCTATGGGTTTTTATAAAGACATAAAATTTATATTCATGATTCTAGAATTGACATACATATAATCCTCATTCCCTTCCATGGGTTATAAATGACATAATGATCATGTTTTTAAATACTTTTTAAATCATTATGATGTTGATATGAAACCCATTTCTCTTACTCTCATTGGGTTATTTATGAATTTTATGATTATTATATATGTGGATCACATGAAAATAAATACATATTAAGGGATTTCCCTGATATAGCTCCACTACTTTGGGTAAAGAATTTAATATCTAAAGATGACAAGTTTCACGATACCTCGGTGAATAACCTTGGTAAATTTTTTGACCCCTTGGGGATGAACCTTGTTGATATGATCATGAATGTATAAATTAAATGTTATAGGATCATATTCATTTTATAATTCAAGTTCTTTTCATTATGAAATCCCTCTACTTCCATTGTTCATATCTTTTTGTTTTTCATTAAATTCTTATTGATATCACAAGTAAACTGATTCCCATTATTTACTTACAGGGATTTCTTCTCACCCTTTCCTTTGATGTATGTCTCCAGGTTATGAGATGTAGTAGTTGTAAATAGGATTAAATTTTCAAGAGTCTTTTCAAGAGGATTTAAAAGTGTGTTTTATGTTTTCATGTATTTTTTCCTGATTTCCAAGACACTAGAATTTAAAGGTGCTCTGTTAGTAAAATATAATGAAAAGTTATGTTAAAAAGGTGGGATGATATAGTGTTCCTTATTTATGTTCCTTAGTGGGGTTACTTCAGGTTGATCCTTTGTGGAATTCCTTAGTGATGTTCCTTCGTGGTTTTCCTTAGTGGTGTTTCTTTATGGCATTCCTTTGTAGTGTTCCTTCGTGGTGTTCCATAGTGGTGTTCTTTCATGGTGTTCCTTAGTGGTGTTCCTACATGGTGTTATTTAGTGGTGTTCCATCAAGTTTTTCCTTCATGGTGTTTCTTTTTGGTGTTCCTTTGTGGAATTCCTCTGTAGTTTTCCATTGTGGTGTTTCTTCATGGTGCTCCTTAATGGTGTTCTTTAATGGTTTTTCTTCATGTCATTCATTGTGGAATTCCATAGTGGTGTTTCATTGTGATGTCCCTTTGTGGTGTCTATTAGTGGTCTAACTTTTTGGTGTTTCGCAGTGTTATTCCATTGTAATTACCTATGTAATATATTTTCTTTCTGTTTTTAGGGTGCCCCAATTATTATTTTTTTAACCACCCCTGCATGGGCTTTTCCTGCACGTCTCATGTCTTATTTTGATGATAAATTATTTTATGGAGTCCAAGGTGGACTAGAATGTGGTGTTTCTTAGAGAGAACAGACAGTTGAGGTGTGCTCCTATAGCTTTAGATAGTTGTCCAGTATCTTTCCCTTCATGTAGGTTTTTCCAAGGATGAGTTTTAGGAACATGTGCTATCACTTTTACAGACACTTTCTTTTGTAGTTCATATATTCTGGCCCAAATTACATTCTAGTTTTAAACTTTTTTACTCTATGGTTTCTATCTTAGTGTTTCCATGAATGATTTAATTATTTTTTTTACATGTCATAATTTTCGTCTTGGAGATATATGTATGTGTAAATGTACATAGGAAAATGCCTCTCATTGTGGTATATGCCTACTAGATTCAATTCACCAACCCCTAGCCTATTGGAGGTGGGCTTAAGGTAATCACAGTATAGCCCCTTCTAGGACGGGTTGTGACAGGCGAAGATGCATCATCATCATTCATTGATCTGTAGATATTTAATCCATGTCGTGTTATTTGATTCGCCATTGTAGTCGAGAGAACATCCTTATCCTATTCTAGGTGACTTCCAAGGTTTACATGATAACCCTGAATTCCTGAAAAAATCAAATATAAATAAAGGATTCATTGCGTCAAAATAAAATATTTTTATTAAAAATTCTATTTCCAAATTGTAAAAAATATAAAATTTACATCTGGCCCACGTTGGTCAATGTTAAGTCCCACCTAATTTAAAGTCGATGTTCTGAACACAACGCTTCCCTCAGATTTATAATCTGATCACCTATTTTTTTGTTATTCCAATTTTAAATAAATATCTAATGTATACATTGTAAAAAATATAACTTTATTTAATGGCTTGTTCCGAGCACACTGGGCCTCAGAGTCACACACCATCTCAACGCCTGGTCTTATAATGTTTCCAATTAATTGATAAGAATAAATCCTCTTGAAATATGAGACATTAAATTCTGACCATCTTAGGGATTTATGTCCCAAAAATCCAAATTAATGGCTAATCAACAAAAAGATGAGACTGCTCAGCACGAATATGAGCCACCCGCTCCTAAGTTCTCTATTGGAGATTCATGTTCTTCCAAAGAACATACACCATAGGAATCAACTTCCCATGAAGGATCCTCTCCTTTTAATCCTCAATCTCTATTGGGTACTCTGTTAAATTTTCCACATAGTCAATGTCCATATTTCCTTAATGGATGGTGCACAATAGATCATGAATATACCTACTCAGCTGAGACACATGGAAGACTTCATGTACCTGATAAATCTACAAGGTTAGAGCTATGCGGTATGAAACCTCTCCAACTCTATGAATAATATAAAAAGGGATGATGTATCTTAGAGATAAATCATTGCCCTCACCAAATCACTACAATCCTCACTGAGGTGAGTCCTGAAAAAATACAAGGTATCCCTCCTCGAACTCCAAAGGCTGTCATCTACTGTTAGTATATGGATTCTACTATCTTTATGAAGTCCTCATCCACTCTAGGATGATCTACACCTTCTTAGTGGTATCCCGCACTAACTCCAGAAGGATGAGTGCTAACTCTCCTGGGTCAGTCCATCAATGTGATGACATGCATGGTCACCCGTACAAGTCCTCAAACAGTTCCATACCAATGGGGGGTGGTTGTTTTTGTTTGAATGGAAGCTACACTAGTGTTAGGTGATCCTTCCAGGTATGAAATATGTCTAAGATTCATGGCCCCAATATATCCTCTAGATCCTAAATGGTCCTCTCCTTATAGCCATCCATCTAGGGATGGAACTTCGTGCTCTAGAGTAACCAAGTTCCAAACACCTCCTACAATCCCGTAAAAAATTGATAAGTGAAACGAGCATCAAGATCTGAAATGATCATTGATGGAACATATTGACTCTGAAATATCTCTTACACATAAAGTCATCTCGAGCTCTCCACTAAACTCTACTACTAGATAAGAAGGAAGTGGCCCGACTTGGTGAGTCAGCAAACGATCACCCAGATAGTATCGTGACCCCTATATGTGCATGGGAAAACCATCACGAACTCCATCGATACCCCATCATAATTCCATTATGGCACCTCCATAGGTTGGGTCAAGCCCGCTAGAACCTTCTGATCTACCTTCACTTATTGGAATGTGAGGCATCATGAAATGAACTCTTCCACTAACTTCTTAATCCCTGGCCACCATAACAGACATCAGAGGTCCCAATACATCTTCCCCACACCTGAATGTGCCACCATAGGGGACTTGTGGAACTCCTTCAGAACCTCCTCCCACAATTTCATTGGTATAATTGTGTTCCCTATTAAAAGAATGAAATTCTCCCCACCCATCAATTATCCCTCAGCTACATGCCCTGTAGACAAATGATCAGTTTAGGTCTCATAGTCAGTATCCCCAAGATGTGCCTCCCTTACACACTACAAGAGTGGAGGGGTTACAACCATCAACTGGAGTTAAGGTGCTCTGTCCTCATCCACATAGGATATATGTAATGTGATCAACAGCTCAGACACCTCACTCAATTGCAAGATGGATCTCTTGCTGAGAGCATCTTCCACTATATTCCCCTTCCTAAGAGTATAAAAAATCTCAATGTCATTGACCTAGAGGAACTCTAGCCATTACCTCTGTCTCAAGTTCATATCCTTAGGATAGAAGATATATTTGAGACTCTTGAGGTAAAAGTAGACAATAAACCACTAATCCCCGAGGTAGTGTCTCCACATCTTCAGTTCAAAGATGACCACCTCTAGCTCCATAACATAGGCCACGTAGTTTTGATCATTTTGTATCAACTGAAATTAAAAATAGGCAATCACCACTAGACCCTACATTAGGAAACATCCATGTTCTGTCCCTCATGCATCGTAGAACACTATGTACTTGGCGCCATCCTCTAGTAGTCTCAAGATGGTAGTAATCATCATTCATTGCCTCATATCGTGAAAGAACTACTGGAAATTATCTGTCCTTATGATTGGTTGTCTCGTCTATTTCAAAGCCTTCAAGGGTACTTCCCCTCTACAAAATTCAAGTACAAACCTCTGTTAGTACCTAGCCAAACCCATGAAAGTATGTGCCTCAGTAACACTCTTTGGTGGAACCCAGGAAAGCAGCACCTCAATATTCACCGGATCCACTGCAACTCTAGCCTATGAAATGACATGTCCCAAAAAGTGTACCTCTTGAATCTAGAATTGAAACTTTGAGAGATACTCATAAATTTGGTGCTCTCAATGTGTGTCTAGGAACATCCTCAAGTGTATAGAATGGTCCTCCTCAGACGTAGAGTACACTATGATGTCATCGAAGATGACCACCAGATCCCGATATATGTAAGACTGGAATATCCTATTCATGAGCCCCATAAACACTATTGGGGATTTCATCATGCCAAACATTATTAATATTTACTCGTAGTGGTCATACCAACATCTATATGTTTTATTTTGTACATCCTCTTCTTGTACATGAAGCTGGTGATATCTGGATCTGAGGTCAATCTTCGAGAACCACCACGTCCCCTTCACCTGATCAAAGAGGTAGTCAATCCTTTCAAGTAGATAATTTTTCTTCATGGTCACCTATTTCAAGTTATATAAGTCCACACATAACCTCAATGGCCCTTCTACCTTATAGGATAAAAACTAAGGCTTCCCAAGGTGATACACTAGGTCTTATGAAGCCCTTCCTCTACGGGTCCTCCAAATGTACCCTCATCTCATGAAGCTCTGCAAAAACTATTTAATATGCAGGTGTTGATATTGATTTTTTACCAAGGTATATACAATGTATAAGTCTACCTTCCTATGAGGAATTAATATGACATCCTCAAGAAATATAACCTCATACTCATCCACCACTACAAGAAACTGTGGACTCCTATCATCCACTACATCGAGGGTGAGGCTAGCCAACTCATGAGTAATAGGTTGAACCCTCTAATGAGTATGTCCATGATGCACTATGTGAATTTACTTTTTAGAAAAAGGAAAACTTGGTCCGCTAACTATGGAAACACTTCACTCTACACCTAAAATAGTCAATTTGAGCATGGGAAATAGATAACCAATCCATATTGATAATGAAGTCATAAGGCCTTGAAACCACTGCCAAGAGTTCTGAACAAAAACGCTCACCTCCAAGAGTAAACTCATACTATGAGAACTAGTGTTTGATAATCGAATCCACTCCTGTGTGATCCTCTACTATTTATGGCGTATTCAATGATTCAACCATAATATCTGATCCCCAAAGAAGGTATGTGTATGGAAAAAATGAATGGAACATATGTATATGAAAAATGTATCTAGGGTCGAAAAGACACAGATCATTACTATGATAGTCCCGAGAGAATCGGGGTCATAAGACTCCATTGCCTATAGTTATCCTTATCCATGTACACCAAATCCCAAAGCCTTTTGTGGACGACCTGGGGGTGGTTTTGGTAACACCTCCAACCTCTGACCACCTAGTTCTTCTCTACCTACTTATCTTCCACATTTTCCTCCCTACAGACCACCCTACTCATGTCTTTGGCTTTACCTCGGTGGTCCCACAACCATCCCCTGATCATCTGTATGTCGAGTCTTTCAATCTCAAGAAAGACTCTCTTGACCGTCGCATGTGTAAGACCGCCTATCTCTGGGATGACTCGAGCCACCCTGGGGGCCCTACACTACTAACCAGGTATCCTAGGTTTGTCTCCTAATTTTCCTACCCACATAGATCCCTATGACTACTGTTGGATACCTACTTCCCAAGACTCAGCAACCTACTGCCTACTGGAATCTCCCAAAACTGGTGTCTGCTCTGCTAGAAATTTCACTTCTAGTAGTGCTCTCTCTAGTCTCCAGCATATGTAGGAATGCCAAGGGATATCATGGAAGCCCTGATATCTTAGAATATTCCCTTCTCAAATGTTTTATCCATGAATAATGGGTCTTGCGCCATATCTGTGGAGTAGCAAGAAATATCAATAAACCTCAACAAGTATTACACCATAGTCTAACATCCCTACTATTGATGTAGGAGCTCCTAGGTGTGCACTATTCACAATGTAGCAGGAAACAACTCCTCTTTGAAGAGATGCTCAAGTTATGCCTAAGGGAGATTCACCTCATCATTTTTTTGGGTCATTAAGATCAACTATCTCCATACTGAGCACTGAAGAACACTTGTGGCTAGGATCACCATCTGGTCAGAAGGAATCCTCACAAGGAGAAAGACATGTGTAACTACCTCCAAACAATCCTCAAATACCTGTGGGTCTATCTCATCCCACACTGTGGGAGGCCACTACCTCTGAGACTCATGAACTACACTCATCTTGTGTGCATCCTCAACTAGTAGTGTCGGTGGTAACTATTTCCCGACATGTGGTTTAACAACAGGAAAACCACCATGAGGTGCCGCCTATGGTACATGCTCGGGTACTGAAGCCTTGTCACTTGGAGGATAATCCTCGTGATCATGCCATGTAATTATAGTTGTCCATATACATGGAGGCATCCTAAAATAAAACCATACAGACCATGGTCAGTCGAGTATATTTGGAGAGCTGGCTCAAGAAGGATATAGAAAACACATCCCATTATTATATGATGCATGTACCATTAATTCAATACAACTAGTGTTTTTATATACTAGGTCTAAATTCAGGTGTCTAGAGTCCAAGTGTATGGATATTTCAGCCACCACACCAACACTAGTGTACCAAGATTGAATGAAAAACCTGAAACACTTAACACTGTTTCCCCAAACCAACCTCACAAACTCCTGATCCTTAATTATAATTGACATTCTTTGATGCCAGTCTATCAAGACACATCCCAAAGGGTCCTGTTCCAGGACTACCCAAAACCGACCTACAATTGTCAAGGGGCTAACAACTAGCACTTTGTAGGCATATCCAAAAAATGTGTGGCATTTACCTAAGTACATGAACACAAGTACACAACTATTGGCCCAAAAATTCTGAAATTTAAAAAATAAGTTGATAATGCATGAATACAGTAAGATACCAACCACAGAGAATGGCAGTAGGAAACTGTAAAGTAAATAGAGCCATAATACAATCCCACCAAAGATATTGTCTCCAATAGTAAATACACAAGTGCATAAAACTCATCCATAGATAACCTACATGAAGTGTAGGTGTTGGACAACTATGTGAAACCGTAGAAGCACCCCATGTCTGTATGACCTCTCTAAGCACCACCTGGTCCCAGTACACTATGGACTCCATCAAATCATTGATCATCTGCACAATAAATTACATGTGTGGGAAAATACCATCTAGGGGTGAGTAAAACTATACTCATTAAGGACACCCTAAAACCACAATAGAATGCCATAAAGCAATATACGAAGTATAACACAAAAAATAAATGAAGTACAAATAGATCTACATAGGTATATATTTGTAAAATATATACCAAGGATATCTAGATATACTCATAACCAGACATAAAATAAATTGGTATGTCAAAAACAATCATCAGCCCCAGGATTCTACTAGAGGCACACTTGTTCTGAGAGAACACACTCCTTGATCCATGATGTCAATAGAGACTCTTGAAAAGGGTTCCTACTTATTTGGGACACACCCAAAGAGAACACACTAGTAAGATATCCTGGTATTGTGAGAGGGGATCCTTCCAAGATAATACCAACAACACAGTCTATATTATCCCTCAACTAAGGGGTTACTTCTTAGAGAATACCTGAAAAACTCTACTGATGTGGCTCGTAATGTAGGTGTCCTTCTCAGGGAATATTGACAACACTACAGATATAACCCACTAGATAGAGGAATAACACCCTATGCTCGGAGGTCGCGTCAATTCCCACAAAAATCAACTAGTTGTGATAATGGATATCCCTAGTCCTAAGGAGGGATACTAAAAAACTATCTAGGACTCTGACTCTAGAGGGGACTACTATCCAGTGATGTGGATGTAATGTTGTATTAAAACCTAGAGGAAAGACCCAAGGGAAACTCTCTATCTATACCAGTCAGTAATAAAAAACCATGAAGTAATCTTAGATGAAACAAATCATTACGAGGGTGCCAACGGCAATGCTGGATCATCAAATGAAGGTTTTGTTTGAAATTTATGGCTATTATAGTGAAAACGTCTGACCCGGGTCCAGTTAGGGTCTGACCCAGCCCACCCTGCTGACCTAACCCAGTCTGGTTGACCAACCCAGCTGGGCCCAATGTGCCTAGTCCGAACCTGCCCATCAGACCGCTGGACCACTACACCCTCCCCACCAGGCCACCGGATCGGCCTGGTCTCTCCAGTCTAGCTTTCTGCGTGCGGGCCAACCCACTTCTCTTACATGCGGTTGACCCAACCTAATGCGCTCAGTTAACATAGCACTACCACGGTCAATGAAGGTATCCACAGTGTTTCAGGCCTCCCCTAAAACCTACTCTTCCTTAGGATCCACATGGACCGACCTGCATAAGCATCCCCTAGACTCCATGTCCCTAGCCGCTGATCACGACCTCCACCTCTGCGTTCTACCACACGGCCCCACCTAGACCGCAACCTCACACTCATCTGTCGGCCACCCTACCATCGGCCCACTGGATTCTTCATGCTCCACCTGAATACAACAAGAGCCACTGCTCGAGGTACTTCCTTGTGCCACCGTAAACTACTACTTCAGATGATTCAGGTTGCACATCTTTTGTCTCACCTCTGTGATGTTGTTGCTGTGTCTGATCCCTGGCCTCATATTTTTTTCTCCATGGATCTAAGCCACAAGGATACACTATTTATATTTCTCAAAGAATGAGGAATGTAGAGATATTTGGGGAAGTATATTAATGCACAATAATTCAAAAAAAAATGAATCTTGTCCATTTTTGTGTGAACCTCAATATTTTTATGTTAGAATAAAGATCATAGAGGAAAATAAAACAAATCTCAAACCAAAATCATCCCAGATAATCAACCCACATAAATTATCTATCCCACAAGAATGATTGAACTGTGGATCAATATATTCATGGGGTTATCCATTTTCATCATTGAATTTTAGAATGGAGAACAAATATCAAATAAAAAACACCCTACCTAGGGTTTGGATCAATTTTTGATGAAGTGTGAAGATGTGTCGTCGTCGTTCATCGAACCATCGATCATAGATCCATGTCCCATTCTCTGATCCATCTTCACCATTGATAGAACACCCTTCTCTTCTTCTTAGGGGAATTCTAGGGTTATGGAGATGACCCAGAATTCCTAAAAAACACAATTATAAATAAAAGAGTTTCTACATCGAAATAAAATATTTTTTTCTTGCCGATTTTTCCGAAATCCGACATTCACATTCGGTCTAGTCCAGTCGATGTAAGGATCCACCTAAGGTAAAGTCATTATTTAGAATGAAATGGTACCCTAGAATTTTTGATCTGGGAACTCATTTATTTGATATTAATTTGAAATAAAAAATTCCCACCCACTTTATAAAAAACATAAAATTATTTAACAATTTGTTTCGGACACACCAGGCCTCAGAATCCCATGTTGTCTTAGTGCCTCATCTCAGAATTTCACCAATTAATTTTTAAAAATAAAACCAAGGAATATGAAATTAATTATAGTTATTTACTAAATACATAACCATTTAATTTACCTTTTCCTCTTTTTAAGAGGAAGTTTTATTAACCCTTTTTATGATGTGGGTTTTCAGTAAAAGGTACTTTTAATTATCATCCCCATGATTACCATGATCTTGTTCAAATTTTGAATACCCAATTAAAATAATAGGGGTAGAATTTAACACTATAAAATTTTGTTTAAAATAATAATAAGTTTGATATCATTATTAATAGGAAACAACAAAATTTAAGTAAATGGTAATGTGTTATAAAAATATTATTATTTAAATGTGTCCTAGGAATAAATTTTTCTGGTTAAAATATTCTGAATTTTGAAATATATTTATAGTTTTACAACCTAATAAAATTGATTTGAATAATTCTAATTTATAAATAATAAGTTTTTAGGGAATTCATTTTATTTATCAAAAATAAATTTTCTTAAAAAAGGATTGAATTGATTTTAATGTGTGAAAAATATAATTAATTTCTCTCCCATTTAAAATTTAATATAAAAAAATTAAAAAAAATTCATATAATATTTTAAAATTTATCATTGGGTGAACTTTTGGGATTTTTCTAAAAAGACTGAGTTTTTAGTGAATAGTGGAAAAAGAAAAAATTTAAAAATTTGTCTTTTATTTTCATTTAAAATATTCATTATTATTTTAATTTTATCATTATTTAAAAAAATAATTTCTTAGTTAAATATAATGTATATAATTTGAAATTAATCTCCATTATTTTTTATTTTGGTATATTCGTTATTCTTGAAAAAAAAATTATAAAAAGGGTTTTTAATTTCATTTTACACATTTATATTAAAATATATTTATGAAACTTTTAAAAATGTAATATTGAAAAATGGATTATATATTTAGAATTATAAGGATAATATAAAATAAATATTTCATTGTTATTTTCTATCCATATGAATAGTAACATTAGCAAATATGGTCACATTAGTAAGGTTAAATCGGGTAATAAAGGTTATAAACAATATGAATATGACTATAAATAAGAATAACTTTCTTCATTAATCTATTTTATGAGTTAGGTTCTACCATCCTAACAATTTTTACAAATTATTTCATTACTCTGTGATTTATCATGGAAAATGATTTATATATTATTTTAAGTAAATATACTATTAAAAATTCCAATCTCTAACATTTAATATCACTAAATTTTTTTGACCAATAAAGAAATTATTTTATATTTTTAATGATTAATTTAATGATAAATTAATTTTTCCATGATAATTTATTTTAATTTTTAGAGGTGAAATAATTACCTAAAATTCCTACATAATACTAACTTAGTACTTTTGTAGGATGTATAAAATTAATGAAAATAATTTTAAAAACACTAAAAGTAATATTCTTTTACTTATTTATAGTGACTCATGAATTTTGAATATAATTATATCATATTATATATGTTTTAAATCCTTAATTTATAACTATTTTTTTTCATTTTGTTTGAAGTCAAATTAAGTGAATTGTTCTTAAAATGACATTAAGGATCTTTTGTGTTAAATAGTATTTTATAATTTTTTTTTAAATATCATGAAAATAAATAAATAGTACCATTATGATGTTAGATTGTATAAAAGTTTCCACCTTATACATTTATATTGCAGTTTTCACTGTATAAGTAATATTATATCCCAATAATATTGAAAAAATCATTACAATGGTTAAGTTTAAAATTCATTAACGAAATTATTAATAAAAAATATAAGGTCTAAAATATTGTTAAAACATATATAAATTTGATTTAATAATTCATTTTATTCCATACTCTCATTATCAATTAATTCATTTTATTTTTTATCCATTTTACAAGAGTTAACATAAACAATACTAAAAATTTCACGTATTTTGAAAAATAACATTAATGAAAATTTATAAAAAAAATATTTTAGAAAATGATTAAATATTCATAAAAATAATGAATTGTATCAAGTTGATGAGATATTGTTTAACATATTAAAAATTGTCCATTTTCAATGAAAGTTTTCTTTTTATGGTAACATTATTGACCATTAAATATTAAAAATCATTAAAATTATGTTATTTGTCAAAGGGGGTAGCATTTAGATAAAACAAAGATATAAGAATGAAAATATCACTAAAATTTTTCCAAATTTAATTTTATAAGATTATTTATAATCATACTCACTATATATTATAAATATATTTGTTTTAATCCAACTGAAACTGAAAATTAATTTATATTAGTTTAATTCTTTAGGTAATTGTATGAGTTCCCCTCTCCTCCATTATAATAGTAAACGTATTCTCCACTATCCCCCACACACATTGATACATATAGGATGAAACAAACTAGTAAAATTATATTATAACCACCCCTAGACAAAAATTATATGTTCTTTTCTTATTAAAATACCATTACATGGGTAATTAAGGGTGATTGTAATGGTGGTCTCCCAAATAAGAGGCCATCATATCACATGAATCTTCATGTGTATATCTTCCTCTACCACTATTAAATACATCATATAAAACATAATATAAAAACTAAAATACCCTGGATACACCTAAATGTTATTATTTATATGGAACCACCATCAGATGTAATGGGAATGTATCGCTCCTGTGTACGTGCAGACTTCCAACTCTAGAAAAATATACCATTCATTTTTTATCACTATTATTCTTGGAGGGTTATTCTTATGGATTTATGGTTTATATATTATATTTAAAATATTTTTTATTATTCTATAATTATAATATCATATATACCTTCTTAACATACAATCTATTGGATAATGATAACTGTGCTCGAATGTACGCATGGACTACAACCTCTACAAAGTGATGTGATTTATTATTCAGTTATATTTATCATAGGATAAAATTAGGATATATTTACCCAAAAAAATGATATATATTAAATAATAATTATTCTAATAAGATAATTCAACATTTACATTAATTTTATTCCATATTTTGAAAAATTCAAATAACATTCATGAGTACGTATGGTTTACCGATCCTATTAATGATGTAATTAATTTCCTCAATATATTCTCATTATAAATGATTATTAATATGTATATAATTAATATATATGATATTAATATCTTTTATAACATTTTTTATATGATATATCCATGATCACAATACATTTATTGAAACTTGTGAATAGAAATTCTCATGAAATATAAATTAGTTAAAAACTAGAAATAATTATTTTAATAAGGAATAATTATTAAATGGGTTTTTAAATGTTATAAGGTGATTATATACTATATTATATTTATGTAAATGAATCTAGTATATAGGTATATTAAATTTAAATTATTGTATAGGATTATAGATCGTCTTTAAAGCAAGTATAACTTTATGTATGGGATTTATATTTTAATATCATTTTAATCGGGATTTTTTATTCTTAAATTTCCATTGAAGGTAATTATAAAATCCATTCTTGATAAATAAATTTAATTTTATTATCCTATATTTATTACTTGAGAATATTTTTTTTCCATTCATTTCCATCACTTTATGTATACAAGAGGGGGATGGAATATTTATAAGGAAAAAATGACATTATTTCTCTATTTTTTTGATAATCCTTTTTCTTCCATAGAAATCTCTTCCTAAAAAATATTTTTTTTATTATTTGATTGATTATATCCATTTATAACTATGATTTAATTTTTATAAAATTGTAAAATCAATCTTCTGTTCAATTTATAAACAGTTTAGTTTATTCAATTTTAAAAAATGTAAAGTGTATATTTGTTTCAATGTACATAGCATGAAAAGGATATATAGCTGTCCTAAAAAACAAAATGATTCTAATCTTCCATTATTAGTTAATATGGATTATTTAAATTAAAAAATACTTAATATTTGATAATTTTATTAAAATTTATATGCCATTTAAAAATTAAAAGGGGTTTCCCACAACAAATATTGTAATATCCAATCTCTCTCTGGGTAAGACCCTACTGGAGTATTTTAATAAGGAACTTTTAGTTTTTTTATTGTTTTAAACCATGGTGGTTAATCCTTTTCTTTGGGGATGGGGATAATTTTTCAGGGGAAATGACCAAATGTTTATGTATGTATCCTTATTCTAGTTAATGGATTCTTGGTATAAATGTGAAAAATACTTAAGATGTTGTCCTTTGGTTTTCCATGTTAACTAGAGACTTTTTGTTAGTGTTTCAACAGAATCTATCAACAACACTATTTCAAATATGTAACTAGTTACATGAAATCAATCCTTTACTGGATAGAAACACTAGAATTGGAACAATGGGTGAAAGGTTTACACCTTTTGAAACTAGTTCACATAATGAAAAGGTATATTGTTGTCATTTTAAACCGAGGTGATAGGTTTTTCAATGTATCCCATTAGTCAATAAATTCATGTTGTGGAAGGGGTTCATGTCATGAATATTTTTAGACCATCAGTTTTAGACATGATTCACAAATGATTCATTTTAATACATTGTGCATTCGACACTCTAGAACTATAAATCCCCTCCATGTAATTTTTTTGGGGATTCCTTCCCTCACAGACCTCTTAGTTTAGATTTGGATCTCTAGCGAGTCCCTTCACTTTGGATTTTTCCCTTCTTCCACTATCATATGTTATCGCGGTGGGATTTATTTTATGTCATTGAATCACGTTTTGATATAGATGTTTATGGACCTATGTTTTCCCTGTGATTTACTTTACATTTATTCTTTATTATAATTCCCTATTGAGAGTGTTTCTATGATCACAAGATAAAGGTATGTGGTATAGAAAAATCTGTATGGTCCTCTTATATTTATTCAATTTTGTGAAATACAATATGATCAAACCAAAAATCCTTACACAATATATAATTAAATAGTGGGTGATGATAAACATGTGTTTTGAGAACTCCATGGATCTATTTAAATCTATTGGAATTGACAACTATCTTGAGGAAACCCCTTGGGATAGCCTGCCCTTGAATGATAATGATCTAGTTTTTATCTTGAAACATGAATTACCATGACATGAGACTTAAGTGTTTTCTTATGATGTGTTCTCCATAGAAAACAGATTACGCGTTTAATAAAAATTAAAGGCGATACTTTAATATTATATGGTTTTCACACTGACATGATATAGGATTAAGATATAATGAGTTGAATTATAGTGTAAATGAATGATAAAAGGTAGTTTGTAGAATTCAAAAATGTTTCTTGGGGTGTTAGGATTTTTTATTCTTTCTATTATGACCTGTGTACGGATTCATGTTATAACACTTATAAAGAGCACTTAATCATATTTTGGGTTGCAATGATCATATAGAGGAATTTTCCCTATTTCTAGATGTAATTAATATTTACCAATCATGACCCAGTATCATGTTTTAATGATTATATGGAAGTCTTGGACCAGTTTCATTATTTAATACTTATATTGTGTGATTGAAACATTTTCATGTTTGATTATTATATTGCAACGACCCAAAATTTTATTAACGAAAATTCATCTTGATCTAATTAAATGTCTTATTATGGTTACATAAAATTTGAACTTCATTGATTTTATGTTTCTGGATTTTAAAATAAAATTATAAATTTTGACCGTTGCTAATATAGCTGTTGAATAGTGATCACATGATTAGTATAAATATAGGGCTTTAACAAATCCAATTTACTCAGAAAAAAGAAGCGATGGCCTCATCCAATAGACTTCCCTTCTACGAAGCCAATTTTTCAGAGCTCGGAAAGGAGGTCGCTTCATTGGGTGTCACTCTTGACCAATCCCAAGCCGAGTTTGAACACATTAAGCTTGAGCAGAACCGACTACGAGAGAAGTGGATGTTAATAGAGATTACCACCCAAGCGATGTTATCCGAGCCACCTAAAGAGTCTTTCACCATCTCACACCTTACCCTTCAGTCTTATGTGGGTGATATAAGGGGTTATGTAACAAGACAATAGAACTATGACAATATACATTATTTTTGTATAAATAACGTGCATTCATTTTATTATTTTTGCTTTGTAAATAGGTATTAAAGCACAAATTGTATTTTTAGTTAATATTCCACTAAGAAATCTATTTTAATGAATTAATGGATTTTTAAAATATATATCATTTTAATAAAATATTGTTTTTATATTACTTTTTATTAAATATAAATGATCATACAATTTTATGAATGCAATTGTAATTTTTATTAAGGCTTGAAAACTGTTTTTGTCAAAACCCATGAATTTTCGTTAAATGTCGGTTTTTATTTTAAAAGTAAAAAAATTAAAATATTTATAAAATTATTTAGATAAAATTAATATTATTTTTGGAATCAGGATGTCATAATTATCTAATGGTGTCTTTTTCATAATTTTCTGAGATAGTCGAATTTTTGGGTAAAATATAAATATCGTTTAAATATATAATGTGTTTTAGTATATCATAATGACCCAATAGTAAGGTAATAAAATACTATATAAATTATGTTCAAAAAATATATGTTTTATCATTAAAATAATGTGATTTTATATTTATTTAAATTATTTCACAAAGATTTTGTGGACCCTCCAAGACTTATAAAAAATTTTGTCTTTTTACATTGTTTTCCTTGAGAGTGTGACTCACCTCCACATAAGCAAACCTATTATATTAAGTGGTTAGGCCATTGGCCTTATAAAATATTGTTTTCCACTCCCATTTTTCAAAAAACATGGGAAAAATCAAGGGTTGGTTTGTGGTATTGATTAGTTTAATGTGAGGTGTCCCAAACCTAAATAATAAATAACTCCTTCTCTTTTCCTATATAAACCCACCAATGCCCCCACTTAATCTTCAATCAAATACTTTATAGTTATAAAAACCCCTTTCCTCCACTCTCTATAATCCTTCCAAGGTTCCCCAATCTCCCAATATTCCCCTCTCAAGCCTCTTCCAAGCATTTGGGATCACACTTCCAAGTTAGGGATTTCTTCTTTTCTCATTTTATTTCTAATTTTCTCTATGTTGCTATGCCTTTTTTTCAATTAAAAATGTTTGTGTATTATTTTTATCCTCCACCATGCTTTCCTATATATGTTTGATGATGGTATACCCCTTTCTCTCTCAGTAAATCCTCCCATGTACACCCGTTACCATGTCAAAATTTCGTGAGGGATTTCTCTATCCTCTTTTACACCCAAGTAATTCTTTTGTACTATGCATCTAAATTCAATTACATTTGTTGGGACTTGTATACATATGAACCCATTATAGTACATTTAATTTACATATGATGAGATTCTCTTTTCTATCTCATCAACTATTTTCATGAATCCTTATGCCACTCTGTTATGCTGCCGAAATTACACAACATTTGTCCATGCCAAAATCATTGTGTAGTGAATAGCATACCCATGTCTCTATAAAGGGTGTTCAACTTTATGAACATATACCTATTGAATTGTACTTTCATGTATTTATTCCACATTAATTGATCATGTAATAACTTATGATGTTGATTGATTCCATGTTATATGATCCATGTGGCACACTTATGCATGAAATGAAATGTTTAAGAAGGGTGTGCCCTCACAGCGCTCCAATGCATTGGTTGAAGTATAGTATCATGATACATCATGTGAAATGGGTATTGAATCATGATAATTCAATTGAAACATGGTTTTACTTGTGCTTCATGTTCAATGATGGTTTACTCATGCTCTATGTGCAATGAGACTTGGATCATGCTAATTCCATGTTAAGTGTTGTTTCCACATTTCCATGTTATGATTATCATGCTTTATCATGACTTTAAGTTCATGTTTCTCTTGTGTTCAATTGATATTCCTATTATATAACATGTATTTAATTCCTCATGTTATTTCATTTTTATTCCCTTAATGGGCTTTATAGCTCACCCTTTTCTTATGCTTTTCCTTAGGTTATCCCAAGCAATGCTAAGTACGAGGGAATGTAGTGGTCATATAAAGGAAGTTTTCAATAAAGATGTTGTGTGTTTAATGTTATAAGATGTTATGTATTATTTCTAAGCCCCAAAGATAGTATACCTTTCAATATTATATGTTTTATCAAGTGAATATTTTATGAAATAAATTAGTTTTAAGTGTGAAATAAAAAGGTGGGTTGTTACATATATATTGGGATTTTCCAAGTTTCACATTGTAATGTTTATATATAGAGCTTGTCCTAGCTTCCTTATAAAATGATTATACAGTGGGATTCTCTTATTATTAATCTGAAATGATTATAATTATGGTGAGTCATGGATATGTGATTATGCCAGAGACTTGCGGTAATGATTGGAATGAAGATTATATATTCTCATAGATATTCTGGGATGGTACCAAAGTGTGATAATTTTTATATCTGGTTAATTAAATACTTGTATACCACATGTATATAAATTTATTTCATGCACTTTATATCAGGATGTTTTTTATTAGTCATTTTGGTGTTTACCTATTGAGTTTATTCACACCCTATTTGGGCTACCATTGGTTGCCCAAATAGATTACATGGATGTCTATTTTGAAAAGTGAAAGGGACCTTTTGTTGATTTTTTATTACTATATAGGTTCGATCATGGATATGGGACTAATATGGGGTTTGGGTCTATGGTATTTTGATTTTATTTGTGTCACCTTGGTCATTTATCTATTTGAATTATAACATGGAATTTAGTTACATTTTATCCTATCATTTAATTATTCTCTTGTTATTGGAATGTTCAGTTGACATTTATTTCTTTGTTTTTACTCATATATGTAATACCATTTTTTTATTTCTATTAACCTGATATTTATTTATTTTTTTTGTATTGAAACTCAATATCATGGGTTATAGACTCATATTATGTTCTCTATGTCCCCACTACTAGTCGGTAGCCCCCAGTGTATAGGGATGAACGCTTCAGGTTAATTAATTATCAAGACTTGGTGACCTGAGAGACTTCATCATCTAGGTATATTGGAATATGGAAACTGAACATCATTTTTTCAATTATGTTATATTACTCTTTGGGAATGTTAGTAAGGAGATTGGGAACATGTAGGGACCTGTTAATGATCCCGTTGATCGGAGTAGATAACCCATGTAACGAGGTAAAGTTGAGTACCCAGGGATGGGATTACAGTTCATATTTTTAACAAGTTATAGTTAATATTATCTCAAATTTGGTGATTCACATGTTGTTTGATGTTGTTTTTTCTTGATATTTATACTTGTTTCTTGGTATTAAATGATAATAGTATGCATTCCTTGTTATAGAAATATAGGGAAAGGTATTGACATGTATTTTTCATGATAGGGATATATTTATTTTACGTGATATATTATTAAAATATAAAGAGTGAAATGATTTTCATTTTATATCTACTGAAAAATGGAATAAATGAATTATTATATCATTACATTAAACTTGTTAACCCATGTTTAGTGTGAATATGAGCCATTGGTTCTCTGTTGTTTCCACTTTTTGAGGATGACCTTAATTTTTTATCCAGTCTTATACCAAGTTCCTTTTTATTTTAGTGAAAATACCTTATCTTCATCTTTGAATTGAGCATCATGGGAATGGAAATAAACACTCTTCTAATTAATTTGAGTTGGATCTTGAAATTACTCTTGAGCATCATATAGAATTTCGCCTCCATGAAAGATTAACGTGGATCATTTGATCTATGAAGAGGGAAAATTTTATCACCATAACATTAATGTATTACCTAAAAAGATAGTCTCATCTAAAACTTATGCCTACAGTCACTGGGGAGGGAGGTCACCAGGTTGAAATGTTTTTAAAAGAGTAATTCAAGATGATATTTCATAACCTGTACATAGTCAAATATCGTATGGTATATTATATTTTCTACATGCTTCATGGAAAAGAAAAACATTGGTGGGACACATTGGGGGAATGATGGGATCTAAGATGAGTTATCATAGATGGAAGACAATATGATGTCCTTGAGAAACTTTTACCAACAAATGTTGAGGGTTTTGGTGGAATGAAATTTCCAGTTCCTCACACATGAGTTAATTTGAGTGATGCACTATGATAGTCAATTGATCGATCTAATGTACATTACTCCTTCAATAGAATCTTGAGATATAGTCAGGGTGAGGAATTTGTAGGAGGGGCTTTACTAATAGTTAATATATGAGAATTTTAACTTGAGTATCATTTTGGATGTGATGAATCAGACTCTCATCATAGAAGGTAATATGATATATGATCCATGAAACCACCTGAATGTTTCCACAAGGATAACTATTTGTTCCTATTCTAGTGGAGAGATCATCATTATGACTATTTTTTCTAAGGCAATAGCGGGTAAAACAACTTGGATAGTGGGAATCAGTATTAGGACAATGTTCTATTTTAGTGTTATTAGTTTGAAATGTTTAGCCAAAAGTGGTCTCAGTGTCCATACCCATAAATGGATTTTCATTCTTGTGGAAGTATAGGCCACCTGTATAGGTTTTGTAGTGGAATAGAGTAGTATATTTGAGGAAGTGGATCAGGATAGATACAAATGTTTGAAAAGGACTCCTTAACCCCTCCGCATATTGGTAGTTGAAGTTGTATTGGATGTTCAAGTTGATATAGGTGATGTGGTACCCCAATTTAGGAGAAAAAATACCAAGAAGTGGGGACATTTCATGGGATTCATTATTGAGAATACGGTAGATGGAAATATTAGCTTCATATTATACAGTCTACTCCATCTAGTTTGGATAAAGGACCTTCTACCGTCATAGGAATTATTCTAGTATATTATTCCCCTAATTGTTTTTATATAGGAGCATAAAATTTAATTATATATAAACTTTTGAAAACATTTTGGGATTTTTTTGTAATGTTTGGATAGTTTCTTGACCATAAAAACATCAATGGGAGTACAATCAAAGCATATAAAATGTTGGAAGGCATGTTCCCTAAGAATTGGTAGTTTTTTATTCTTTAGGAACAATATTTTTGGAAAATGAATGGATTAAATTTTTATTCTGGTTATATATTTTTTAGTTTCATACTGTGATTACATAATTTATTTCCAGATGAGTGTTACATTTCTATCTTCAATAGTAGCTATCTATTTTCACCAGTTTGAGTGGGATCTTCAACCTGGTCCTATAGGAACAATTTAGTGCATATTGGGTTATCTCATTGATCCTTTATCAATTATTAATCTATATGATTCTGTAATATACCAAGATACAATATCCAACACTGGTAGACCATTTTAAGATGTTTTTCTTGAAGTCTTATATATATTACCACTAGAGCGGGAAATCATGTTTGTGATCGAGTTGGTGTCAACAGAAAATCAAGTTCCTATCACAACTAATATGATAGAAATAATGATTCATTGGGAATTGAATTTTTAGTTTATATAAAAAAATATAAGGTTTTCATATTTACTAGTATGTCACATTGGTGTTTCACTATTCTTTTCTCAATAACGGTTGATGGGAATTTTTCCCTTATGTGAAGACTATAGGATATGAAACTAGATGATGGTTAGGAAATAGTATCCCCTTCCACACATTATTGATCTATTCAATCTTATAAGAGGTTACATGATTTTATATAATATTTAATTGAGATAAAGGTGCCATCAGTTGATAGTTAGACCATTAGGCATACCTTGGACTTCTTTTATAATCTAGTATTGGTTCTATGAGTACATAGTGATGTTTTCTGGTATGAAGAACATGTTTAAGGTATTCATGGACATGATGAATAATTTTTTCCATCCTTTCCTATATCGGTTTCTAATGTATTTCATTGATTACATATTAGTATACTCCATTTTAGCATACAATCAATTGTAATATCTTGACATAATTAAAAGTACATTGAGAGATCATCAGCTTTATACCAAGCTATCAAAATAAATTTTCTGGATGGAAAAAGTTCACTTATTACATCATGTCATCTTGATGCTGGATTTTCAATACCCCTAGAGATGTTTGAATCCATGGTATACTGGGATAATCCCAATAATTTCGTCAATATTTTTATTTTTCTTTATCTAGAAAGGAATTTTCAGTATTTTGTAATGGACTTATCCTACCTAGAAGCACAAATATCTAGGTTGATGAAGAAAGGGGTATTTTTTGTTCGGTCAGATGCCTATGATAGCTCTTTTAAAGACCTCATGGTCTGGTTAATCATAGTTGTGGTCCTCTTCTTACCTTTTCCATATAAAAAATATAGCATGTACTATGATACATCTCGAGTTGGACTCAAAGCAGTTTTGTTGTGGGAGGACCTAGTGGTTAAATATGGATCCAGACAACCGAGACTACATTATTGAAATTATCCTACTCATGATATGTATTTTTCTATAATGGCACATTAAATACGATACTGGAGAAAAAAAAATTGGGGAGATTATTTTTTTCCACATGGACCATAAAATCTATAACTGCTTCTTTTCTCAGTGAGACCTGAGCCATTAGACAAATATTTGGGTCGAGAATCTGTAGTATTCACACATCAAGTCATCCTATAAAATAGGAAAATATAACATCATTTCTAATTACATGAAATGAAAGAAAAATATGGAGGTATTGTGAGATTCTTGCGATGATTGGTGGATGATGGTTCTCTTTACAAACATTCATTTAGATGTTTACGATCCCTATGTCAAATTACACGGAATTGAACAACAATTTTTTCCTTTATTTTCTATAGGATCAAGGGCATAAAGATATCTAATATGGAGGGATTATATCTAAGGGATATCTTATATGGTTTGTATCAACCATTAGGATGGTCTTGTGGTAGTGATAATTCATTTCTTTTCGTGGGTCGAGTATGGGTTCTTACAAGCTTTCGAGAGGATCTCATGAGGGAGTTTCATGCTTCTTGACCACTTGTACACCCAATTTTGATAAATGAGTATAGTTTCTTATAAAGATTGTACTATTTTCTAGGAATGATGAAAGATATAGTGGACTTTGTGGATATATGTTTCTCCTATCAGTAGGTGAAGGGTGAGCATTAGAGGAATGGTCAGTTATTCTAACCCCATGCATGTGATGAGGTGCACATGAGGACTAGTAATCACCTGGTTTGGCCATATATGATAGAATATGTCATCATAGGTCTACTAATGAAGGTATCCTACTTTTTTCCTTTGTGGAGACTTCACTATTAATGAATTTTTTACTCTATACATGTGTAGAGAGTTCAACTGCGCAGTGTTCTGAGGTATGCGATTTCTAATAGATATCCTTGTTTCACATGTGAGTTTTGGGTGGATCTTTCGAAGTCTTTGGTATTTTAGGTTCTACCGAGTATTGCATATCATACTCATACTGATTCCTATATAAAAAACCAATTCAGATTATGTATGATATGTTATGAGTCTTTGTGATTGAATTCATTCGTTCTTGCAATAATCATATGGAACTCATAGAGTTTTCATATAATAATAGACGTTAGGAATCGATCCAGATGGAACCCATGAAGGATTTGTATGTTTGTTCAGGTCGTTATCCTATTTATTGATTAGTCTCATGTGATTTATGGCTTGTTGGGCCTAGTCTAGGGAATTATACATCCATGCATGTTCAATTTATCATCAAGCGGGTAGAGACCGTGAAGATAATGTAGAAACATTATTCTAACTGTTGGGGATAACCTATGGATTTTGAGGTGGGTCATCCTGATTTTATTCAAGTGTATCATTGGATTTGAAAACACCATGTTAGGAAATATTAAAAGATTGGAGCTTGGTCTATTAGTCCATTTGATATAGTTGGGAGGGTCGGTACTGTGGCATACGAATTGGGCCTTGCATAGTGTTACAGTTCCACACATGATGTGTTTCACGTATCTTATCTTCAAATATATCATCATAACCACTTCTCATATGATAGGTGCCTATTATATTAATAATAGTGTAGATTCAACCTTTTTTGATCCTCCTGTATAAAATTTTGACCATGGTGACAAGTATCTATTAGGAAGCACTATACCTCTACTGTGAGTGTTGTGGAATCATGAGTGCATTCAAGATGAGGCCTAGGAGAGGGAATATAATACATGAGCATAGTGGCTAGAATTGTTCATTGATAACCCACAATGATTCATGAAGCATGTTAGGGATATCCTATTTATGGTAGGGATGTTTTAAGGAAGTTTTATTTCAAAAGTAAGACCTTATTTGAGTTATTTAATAACCCTCTTTTAGTCGGGTTTTTATTATTTGAAACATTGGTGGTAAAGTATCTTCTTTCGGTGTAGAGATCTTTTTTTGGAAAAGAGTACCTAAATTTTGGAAAAGTGTGTTCATTTTAATAAGTAATGTGTGGGTAAAAACATGAGTATGAAAAAATAGGATACCCTTTGGTATTTCATGTTGACCTGGGGATTTTTTCTATGTGTTTTTATTGAATCGTTTGGCTAGAAACTTTCACAACATGAACTGGTTTGACAAAAAAATGTTTTTTCAATCAGATCTTGTCAAAGAGTATAATACAAGAAAATTTTTCACATTGAGAAACTAGTTCACAACATGAAAATGGTAATTCAATGATAATTTCTCCGAAGGAAAAACATTTTTCAGTAGATCTCTATAGTCATAAATTTCATGTCCTGAAAGGGGTTCACATCATGAATGTTTTAGGACAGATTACTTTCACCACGTTTCACATATGATTTATTTTCATTCATTATACAACGGACTCTATTGTACACAAGGGAAACCCCAGGAAATTTTTAATTGTTTCCCTCCCTCCCAGAGATCTCATTCTATCATTGGATCTCTAGTGAGTCCCTTATCTTTGGTTTCCTCCATTAATCAACTATTATCTGTTTAACTGTGTGATCTCTTATCATTAATTGTGTTAGGTTTTTATCTTGAATGTTGTATGATCTTGGTCTTCCTGATGATCTCGTTCTCCTTATTTATTCATTGTTGTTCCATTTTGAGAGTGTTTCTTTGGTCACATGATGAATTTTATTGCTCTAGATGAATCCATGTGGCCCATTTCTACTTCATAAAGTGTATTCAGTATGATTCTATTTTTCTATAACACCATGTGTGTTATCTAAAAAATAAGGTGTATAAAAAAATATCCTTATATCACTCCTTAGATCCCTTTGGATCTAAAAACATTAAAAACTGGCTTATGGCCACCAACAGGGTGGGCCTACCTTTGAATGATAATGAACTAGATTTTTTTCATGAAACATTATTTACCATGATATGAGACCTATGGAATTTTATTTTGGTAGATTAAAAATGGAAAAAGGATAACTATTTTAATTAAATGAGTAGAAATAGTTTCATATTATACGGTTTTAGATAGTGGAATGGTAATGGACTAGGATATAACTTCATGAATGAAAGGTTAATTGAATGATAAATGATAATTTTAATATTTTAACATTTTTTATTAACTAAAAATGTTTTGTTATTATTTTTATTTATACTTATGTTGTGATTCAAGATGTAATGCTTATATGGATTTCCAATCATTTTTTATATTTTAATGCTTATATATAGGGATTGGATGGGTTTCATGTTGTAATGCTTATATAGCGGTCAAGGAATGGTTTCATGAAGTAATTCATATATAGTGGGATTGGACTAGTTTCATATTGTAATGCATATATAGATGGATTAGACCAATTTCATACTCTAATTCATATATTTATGTCTTTGACTTGTTTCATGTTGTAATTATTATATATCAATCTTGGAATAGTTTTCTACTATAATTCTTATATTGATGGCATGGTTTGGTCTTTTGTTGAAATTCATATATAAAGGGTGATGTATGAATACATGATTATTCTATGGAATTGTGGTTTCAATTGACATGGAGATTCAAAATGCTTATAGATATCATGGAATAGTGTCAAAAAAGGATAACTATTTTATCGTATTAATTAAATAATTAGTGCCCCTTGTATATCACTTTACTTCATGCACATTATATTATACTATTTTTGTTTAGAAAAGGTTGTGTCAACATATAGAGTTTTACTCCCACCCAATTTGGGCCATTATTGGATACCTGAAACATCCATTACATTTTATAAAGTATATTTTAGAAAAAAATGTTTCCCATAATATTTTGGATATTTTTATATTTTAATGAACACATTTCAAAATTGAAATTACATTTTCCCCAATAAATTTTTAATTCTATTTCAATTTAATTTCTATCCATAAATTTCATCTACCTCTATTACATCTTAAGAATTAATATGGATATGAACCAATGGTACATTCATTTTTTATTCTATTGGTTATGATATATTAAATGTTTTATAGTCTTAAGAAATTAAAATTTATGGATTATGTTATTGGTGGGACCAATATCTCTATATAATGCATTGGGTAATGACTATTGTTCAATGATATCAAATGGTACATGTGAGTTTATCCCAATCCTAAAATAATATGGTACATAGGAGGTTATCCCAATCTCGAAACAAGAGGTTACATGGGTGGCTATCCCAATCTCAAAACAAGGGCGTATATTAGAGGGTATTCCATTTCCACAATATGAGGGTGCATGGTAGGTTAACCTAATCCCAAAGAATGAGGGTACATGGGATGTTATCCCAATACCAAAATAGGAATGTTGGTAGAGGATATCCCAATACCAGAAGAGCCAAGAATAAAGTAGGTAAAATGGTTGTTTTTCCAATCCTAATATATTATGAATGTCTTAGTGGGTGGCATTGGAAGATGATTTTATATAATTTTTTATATGAAAAGAAATCAATGTCTTATGCCAATGTAATGTTATCATGACTCATGTCCATTTATTCTAGTTTTATTCATGTCCTATGAACTGTTAAGAGTTATTCCACGATTTAAGAAAAAAATCTATGATACTAGGGTGTAGTTTTCAAATGTTATTCTGATGTTCTCATACCCTTTATGCTTATGTTTTGTTGATGTCAACCTTGTCTACCCATACTGAGAATATTAGCAGTCCATTTCTTATATTTCCATTCCATTCATTATGAAGAATGGTATTATGTATGATATATCTAAGTAGGGTACAATTTATGAAGATAAAAGTGAGAGATGATATAGTTCACTTATGAACCATTTGTTTATGTATAAATTTATCTGAAGAAACTAAACCATTATACTCATCATAAAATTTTTATATATATAAATGAATATTAATATTTTAAGATGTGATATCTACATAAGAGAAGTTTGGTTTATTACATTTTGTATCAAACGACATGTTTTGTTATCCTTTGCGAACAAGTGTGAGGAAAAATTTGTAATATCCATAGGGATAAGTCTATGTATTAAAAATTTTCATCTAATTTTGTGAAGGATATAGTGAGTGGTATCCATAAAATTATATCCATGAATAGATACCATAAGTGAATATCTCTTCATTATAGATTTAAATTTCATTAATTATTTTGAAATGGTAGCACTAGGTCTTGAATTGGTCATCACCTCGTGACCGATAATAGGTTTTACTGCACACCTTATTTGACATTATTGGGGGATATGTTTTGGAAGGTCAAAAACTCTTTATAAAACATAACTGGAGATTTTAATAGAAAACTATCATGAATAACCTAGGTTAAACCTATGTTTTCATACATTAAAAATATGGTTACAAGAGTTAGATATCATGTGAAGTATTTTTCAAGATTAACTAGTCAAATTATTGATAACTGAATTTTACGCCAACCATTCCAGTTTTGGTAAGGGATTAGTGATAGAACAATGATGTTTGTGTGGTGATAGTTATTATAAAATTTTGATGTATCTAATTTTATATTAGTTATATAAATTCTATTATATCAGGAAATTTATCATAGAATGTAAATTAGAATCACCATCAATTATATTTTGAATTAGTATTGAACAACCCTAATTTTTAATGATCGCATCTCAAGACTATGAATCATCTCTGGTTGAAGTATGTGGAAATTTTAGTCTTCTATATTTTTTTATTCTCTTTTTGCATAATTATTATGTTATCTTAGGCATGTATTACTTTTCTCTAAATAAATCCATCATAAATTTCTAGGTAAGGAATGTCATGATTGATACTAAAAACCAAATAATGATTGTATATTAATTAGATGACAAATATGAACATCCAATGAAGATAAAATCCCATGTATGGGTCTTGTTTCTTATTCAATATTTTAGTTTGTGTCAGATGATTTTTTTGAAACTCAACATTGATGACATTCCTCTAGTTTGGGATTTTTCTAAAGCCTTTTTAGAAGAGTTTCACAACTTTTGACTAAATCACGATGTTGATTTATCAGTAGATCACATAACTTGTGCTATACCTATTTCAAGTAATACATATAGAATAGACCTGATTGAGTCATAAGAATTATATAAGAGACTCCATGAAAATCGTTAAAGGGAATTCATTCCTCCATATTTTTAATATACGGTATCACCTATTCATTTCAATTATAATAAATATGGATAAATGAATATTAAAATGATTATTTGAAACTAAACAACATAAAAATAAATAAATTTTTTTGCTACCCCGTATTAATGATTTGTTTTATGAACTACATGGAGCTCAATACTTTTCAAAGATTTACCTTTAACTAGGATATCATCAACTAAGGGTTAAAATGATGATATACAAAAGACATCATTCCATCGAAGTTATAATCACTTGAAATGTATAGTGATTCCATTTCATCTTATTAATGACACCTTTATCATCATGTATTTAATAAATAGAGTCTTTAGAGATTAACATTATGAGTTTTTGGATTTATTTATAGATGATATTAATATCAATTCAAAGAGAATATACAATCATTAAGATCACTTGTGAATTGTGTGGAAGACCCAAAGGAAGGAGAAAATTAATTAAAAAGTTAAAAAATTATGATTTTTTTCTATAAAAAAAATTCATTTTGGGACATATAGTCACAATAGAGGGTATATAGGTGGAACCATCAATGATTGAGGCTTCTGAGAATTAGCCCGAACCAACCACTAAAACTAGGATATGATATTTCCCTGGTTTGGATTGATATTTTCGATGATATTTGGGTAATTTATAATAGTTGACCAATCCACATACCATGTTAACTTAGAGGGAAGCATTGTTCCACTGGGAAAATAAATTCTAGAAAAGTTTCAAGGAATTAATGAGAAAATTAGTGAAAACATGTGTTCTTACCGTAAACTATCATGGAAATAGGTTTATAATATGTTGTAATTCATCAAAGAAGGGGTTCGAATATATCCTCTAGTTGGATGATATGGTGATAGCTTATGCCTAATAACAATTTAGTTTCATGATCAAAATTAGCATACACTATATTTGGATTCAGTTGTAGTATTTTTTTAATAAATATTTATAGGTATTTATTTTATAAATAATGTTTTGAAATATATATTGATCATAAATTGTTAAAGTATATATTCAAAAATAATAATTTGAATATATTCATGAGAATATGATTGGATGATATTAATGATTATGAATTCTAATTACATGACCACCCAGGGAAAGAAAAAAATGTGAAAGATTCGTTGAGGTGAAAGGATCTTTATAGGTTAGCAGTGATGAGGATAAAAAAATATATAATATTTTATTATTTTTGATGGATGGTTCTAGAAATATTGATGATAATAGATAAATAATATCTTTCTCAAATAATTGTTCAAACATCTATCCATATGATGATAAATTATTCACAAAAAGAATATTTATTGATGTATTAGAACATTAAAATGTTCCTGAGTTTGGACATGATTATGATGTAATGATAATGTTTAAGAACCATGTATATGTTCTATACATACCTAATTTGATGAATGATTTATTAGAGGATGTTCATGGTCATCAATATATATTCATCATAGAAGTAAAAAGTATATATTAATATTTGAATCATTGTTTTCTTGGGATGTCATGAATAGATATATTGTTGAATATATATCTCAGTTCTTGGTAGGTCAACAAGTTATGGCTTATATAAAATTTTCTAATTGGGTGGAAAAACGTCACAATGGATTTTTTTCATCAGACACCCAAAAATATTTAGTGGGATCAATGCTACATGGGTTATAATACATCACCTTGTAATCTCATCACAATTTATTAGAATTAGATAATAATTGTATTTGTATCATCTTTCCCAAATATACTTTATGGTAGTTTATTAGATTCATGGATTAAACAATTCAATTTTATCTTATCAGTGTCTAAGGATTTCCTTGAAGTTCATTCGATGCCTTTAGAAACCTGGGGAGATAGAATTGAGTTTTAACATAGAATATAATCTTAAGACATATATAAAAATAGAGAGAATAATTTAAACCCTATAGTTTATGTTAATATCTTGTTCTATATATTTCAAATGTGGTTAGTATTAATAAATTCTCTAGAAATGTTTTCTTACAATAATAGAATTCACTCAAACATTTATATGGTTCTTTACGAAGACCACTATGGAAATAAATGTAGAACTTCAACATGATGTGGTGAAGTTGGGGAAGGAAATCGATTAGTACCTAATCTTTCAGAATAAATTCCAGATAAGGTTAGATCAATTTACCAACACATAATGGAAGCACATAGTTGGTAGAAAAGGTATACTAATAATCATCGACATGATCAGGAATTTCATCACGGGGGGAGGAGTTTCTATGAATTTATCTAAGGAATAAGGTCATGATATTCAAGAATCAATGGTATTTGATCCCTATGTATATTTTTCACATTGACATTCTTTGTCAATTAGGTATAGAGTCTTATCAATTAGAGGTTCCACATATCCTACCTTATGTCCATGATTTGTTGTTTGTATCTCTACTGAGAAAGTATATACAAAATCCATCATATTTATTAAACATGGAAATTGTTCAGTTGGATCATGCTCATTCCTATGAATAATATCCTACATATATTCTAAATCATATTGAGGAATTGTTATGAAACATGACAACTCACCTAGTAAATATTTTATGTTGAAACCTTAAACTTTAGGACAATACGTAGAAACAAAATGATACGATGAGGAAAAAGTATTCTCATTTTTTTATCAAAATGATAAAAATAAATTGGGTGAATTTCAATTTATGTGTGTTATAATGTAACACCCCAATATTTTATTAATTATTATTTTTAATATAAATTAAATTTCTGTGAAAACCCATGTTATACACAACAACAAGTTTTAACGAACCCCAATATACTATTAATATTATTATTTACACATGACTAATATATCATTGAAATTAATCATTATTCTATGAAAAGGAACAAACAAAATTTTAAAATTATATATAATTTATTTAGGTAATGAAAATATACTAATGAATATGTACTTAAAATATATGAAATGACATTATATGATTTGAATATAATTATTTCTTAAAAAACAATAATGTTTATTTTAAATAAATTAATAAAAAAATTAAAGAAAAAATTAAATTTGTATTGAAAAAATTAAAATCGTTTAAAAAAACATTTTAGAAATGTATTATGTCTAAATTTTTGTATTCTTAATGAATAGTTAAAAAATTAGTCCGCTATATTGAAAACTGGTGTTTCATTTAAATTATTTACAATGTTCTATTTTGATTTCAATTTTTTTAAAATTAAAATTATTAAAATTATTTTATAATTACTTCAATTTCATTTATTATAATAAATTTAATATTTAATATTGATTTTAAAACATTTTACATAGATAAATATTTTCTCATTGACATACCTCTTTTTTATCGTGTCTTTAGGTTTTATTTTTGATATACATTATTCAAATTCTCTAAATTTAATTTGAATAAATGGATTCCATAATTGTAATAAATATAATTTATATAATATAATAAGATAAAATTAATTTTTTTCATTATTAATAGTAAAAACAATATTAATTAATCAATTACTTATGTTAATGTAATGACAGAGTTTTTCGCGTTACAAAAGCATGTGTTGAGAATATTTTTAAATAGACAAAGGATAACTATTTAATAAATCTGATTATTGTTTAGATTACTCGAGTCCAAATTATATAATATGTATCATATTATTTTTATTCTTAAAGGATATATTACCTAAGAAAATAAAAATAGAATAGTTAGTGTAGTGAAAACTAAAATGGTTAAAATGAGTGAACATAGTGTCTAAGGGAATAATGTATTTAATAAATGTGTAATTTTTTCGTTTTGGTATTCTATATACCATATACTACCTCAAAAATATAATTTTATACATTTTTAGGCACATTTCTTCATAGTGAATTCTTTTTACTGAATAGTTTTTGTTATATTAAAAATGATACTCATGCACAATTATAAAATGATAACTCCTCCCCTAACTTTTTCACACATTATATTCATTTTTTCCAAAAAAGCCTTGAAAAATCTCCCCCAACTTAATAATCTATTTCCTAGAGTTTTTTTATTCCCAAAATACCAACTGTATACGCCATCATAAGAAATCCAATGAATGTTTTTCTAAATGAAGGTAATTGTCTTTACTAAGCTCTTTAGTTTTCTACTTCTTCTCTAACCCCATTAATTAAAGTTTTAATACTTCCAATATAATAAAACTTTCATATACCATATACTTATATGTTTTTATGATAAATTAATATCTTATAACCATGTCATCTTCAATTAAATGGGAAACAAAACTATCGATTGAGTGTGTGGTAGACTACCGTCTCACAAACTGATGTAACTTGTTTTCCATAACATCCTCTCACGAGTGGATATAATGATAGATTTAATGTATCTATATATTAATAAATTAATAATTACAAATTTTTAAAAACTATATCATATATACTACCTTATCATCCAATTAATTGGAAGATTGGAAAATCCATCATAAGTATATGTGGACTACGACCTCTACAAATGGTTGTGATACACTTTTAATAATATTTCGAAATATATGGTAATAAGGATAGAATTAATGAATATATATGATACATATTAACTAAAAATGATAATTGAAATGTGAATTAATATTTAACTTTCCTTTATTCCATCCTTTATAAACATGGAAATATTGTTCATGTGTACGTACGACCTACATCCTCCATGAATGGTCTAATACATGTTACATGTATAACATTAATAGATGAATCAAAAAAATTAAATATTGAGTGTATAAGATATTTATACCATTATTAAAATTATCTATGTTATGTAACTATCAACAATGTACAAGGACCAAAACTAGTGAACCAAAACATTCATGAAAAACAATGTAGTTATTACCCAAAACAATGATCATAACATAGAATTGTTAATGAAAAGATGATAAAGGCTATAATTAAATCATATATGATATTAAATATAATAAAATTTTCTATATTTATTATTAAATTTGTTAGATCATGTACAAATAATTTAGATACATGAGTTAAGTGATACACATCTAACTTTAATTTAGGTGGGACACAAGCCATATTCACCATTTGATACCTTTGTGTGGCGTATATACAACCAATGAATTTAATTTATTATTATTCTTGTATAAATATCCATCTATGTAAATTTTAAATCTGATTAAAAAATTAATTAAGTGATAATTTTTTATGTAATAATCTCATGGTTTATTATGATTGATTATTATTAATTTTATGTGGATGAAATCATATGATCTACCTCTCAATAAACTATTTAATTTTATAATCTACGGGTAATTTCAATAGAATACATTTCTTTAATATTCCACTATTAATAAATAAAAGAGATGAAAATAATATTTTGAAGAAAAAGCGATGTTATTTCTCTCTTTAGTCAAAATTACTTTATCCCCAATGTTTATCTTTTCTAAATATGTTTTAAAGAATGATTTTACTATTATCTAATTATTTTTACAAATATATTTTCAACCATCATAGAAATTTTATAGAGTGGTTTAAAAGAAAACATCATACCCTTTACTAAATGAGTCACTTTAAACTTTTTAACAACAATTTGAAAGGAATATTTGGTGTAACATGTACAAAGTGAACATAATTTCCCACTTTCATGACCCCTAAATTATTTTAACCTCTCCATTACAAGTGTTTGTGTTTCTTTTAAAATAAAATTTTCCCCTTAATATTTGGAAAATATTTATATATTAATGAAATTATTTCAAAATTGAAATGATATTTTCCTCAAAAAAAATTTAATGATCTTTTTATAGAATTAATTTTTATAAATGATAAGAACAATTTGTATTTCATATGTTTTAAAAAGGATGTGATCCAATGGTACCAACCTTATTAAATCTATAGATGGTGTTTGATTATGTAGAAAATATTTTTATGAAACCTGTTTTTTTCCCATTAGATAAAGTATGATGAAATGTTTAAAAAACAATTTAATTTATACGGGTTATGGTATGATTAGTCTTTTATGATCTTATAGAACAAAAAAGTTTGGATTCTATGGAATGTTGGAACTAAATCTTCCTCCAATGCATTGGGTAATTTTTTATGTTTTATGATCCAAAAAGGTATATGAGAGATAATCTGAAGCTGTAAACAATAGGGTACATAGGTGGTTAGCCAAGACCAGAATAAGTGGGTACAATTGAGGTTGTCCTGGTCCCAAAACTAGAGAATACACATGAGGTTATCCCAAGCTTGAAACAATAGGTTATACATGAGGTTGTCCCAAAACTGAAACAAGTGGGTATAAAGAAGGTCATCCCAAGCCCAAATGACTGTACACGAGAGGTTAACCTTGGTCCTAATCAAGTACACATGTAGTTTACCTAGACAAACATGTTATAAATGTTTTGGTGGGTATCCTTGAAATAATTTTTTCTATGCTTATGTTTAGGCCAAAAATATATGTCTTAATAATATTTTATATTCTTAGGAATCATGTTTATTGACTCCTTTATGATTCATGTCATATAAAAATTAAGTATTTATTCAATTACACATGTTTAAAATATATGATATATATATTATGGTTTTAAATAGTTATTCTAATGTTATCATGCCCTTACTCTCATTTCATGTTGATATATCCCATATTTACACTACTGAGCTTTTGATATCAACATTTCTTATATTTATTTTCCCCATGTCATAAAAAATGATATTTTGTAGGATGTTTCTATGAAGGATGCTTTTTATTAAGATCATAGTGTGAGATGTTGTAGTTATGTAATGTAATAATTGTTTATGTATCCTATTTTCCAAGGAAACTAAAACATTCCAGTCATCATGCGTGTTTTTGTAAAATTAAATGATTATTCATATTTAAAGATGTAATATCTATATACGAGATGTTTGGTTCATTACATATAACCACCTATATAATAAATTTAAATTTATTATAATTCTTTAAAAAAAATCTTGTACAAACATTTAATATCATATATGGTCTGCATATAATATTTCAACACACATTTATTAATAATTACTTATTAAAATTATAGTTTCTAGGTGTTACCATTTCAATTTGCGTGAGAATTTTTTTTGGTGGTACTAGTCCTTTGGATTTTTTCATAGTTACATCATTTCGATAATGTTTTCCCTAGTATAAAATATATTATATGTTCGTTATATATATATATATATTCATATATAAAATATAAAATTATAAAAATGATTTACATCATTCTTTAAGGTGGTAAGTCGTACATCCGCATGAACACATTTTCAAATTTCTATGGAAAGGAGGAAAGAAAATTTTAAAATATTTTATACATGCATAACCATAATAATGACATTAATATCATCTATATAAAAAATTGTTCCATATTTATAACCATTCCAGTAAATTGGTGATAGAAACTAATTACATATCTGTATAAATATGGTAAGCTACATGAACACATGAGTGATATTTCAATTTTCTATATGATGGAAAAGAGATAGATAATGGTTTTTCCATCATCATAATAAAAATTCCATAATAATATGATGATTTTATTTTATAATTGATACATATAATTAGAGGTGTAATAATATGAAATAGTATTAAAAGTACTTATTTAAGAGTTATATATATTTATCAAGAAGCCACATTTTCCTTGGACCAAAAACCCTAAAATTATGGTCTTCTAGAAAGATAAAATCCTCTAGGAAGTGGTAAAGGAATCTATGATGGTATTATTGTAGGGATCAGATGAGTTAAATGGATTATGAGGGGTGTAGAAGATATGAGAGGTGGTATCCACTTATTTTTTAAGGAGTGGACAATTATGAGTTTAATAATATATTAAATATTTTATATATTATAGTCATATCATAAAACATGAATATATTTTTTAGGAAATTACAGAATTTATGTGTAAAAATTATTATATCTTTATATAAAGTATTAAATTTTTTTCCATGTTTTTTTGGTTAAATAATAAATTATTTCAGGGTGTTATAATTTTGGAGAAACACAATACTGAATTATCGGAGTGAAAACCATTGAAGGTGGAAGAATCCATAGTGTGTGAGTCATGGGACCAACCTCTTATGCCTGACGGAATCATATTTCCATCTACCAAAAGGATGGAAGTGATGAAAAGAACCCAGATCCACTAGTTTTGATAGAATCAAGGCAAAATATTAATGAGATAGATCTTATTTGGCACCAAAAGATTGGACATAGTATTCTATGGAAAACCTAACTACATGTTCTGTACATTGATCAAAACATGTTGTGTATCCCCTCGGTTCATACAAATATACTTTTTGGATTTTATAAGGTTGGAACAACATGTAGACTCCCAATATGTCATGTACCCTCTTTCTTATGGGGAGGATTCATGTGATAGAGCACACAGACAAGGTCATTCCATGTTCCTTATTACAAGAGTACGTCCAAAGCATAAGGGTGACACCCTGTTTGAATAGGCACACTATATATTAAAGTACATAGATTGAGGGTAAAGTAAACATGCATGGCCAAGCACATGGGTGGGACCCCAAGTGGCATGGGCATACCTTGTATATCCCCTACATGTTTTGTACTTATACATGGAATGGGTGTCATGTACCTCTAGGAACATGGCTAAGTGGTGGATTAGGACCACATGCCTTGTGGTTCACCTAACAAAACATGTACCACATGATCCTTTTTTTTGAAACATCAATACTTCATATAGACTTGGTTTAAATTCGATCACTGGACCGTGAGTATATTATCCAGATTTTAGTGTGATAGTTCCATCAATTGTGGATTTTAAAGTAATATGTTGAATGTTCCGTGCAAAACACTTATTTGAGGTGATGCTTGGTGATAGTGTTGATTAGGCATAGTATCACCATAGACAATAGAGTAGAATCCCACATCAGCTTTGTAGCGAGTCTTCTACCATTTAGTAGAACCCTCCTATCAGATTGGGTGTAGGTCCTCAATGAGCAGAGTGGAACCCCTTGTCACACCAGGATGTGGACCCTTGACCAATTGAGTGAAACCCCCCATCATCATTGGAAAAAATCCTCTACCTTCCATGTGGAGCCCCTATAGGATTGGGTGTAGGTCCTCGATGACAAGAGTTAAACCCCCTAATCACACCAAGGCCTGGGTCCTCAACCTATAGTGTAGAATTACCACGACACATTTGGTAATGTGTCCTCTATAGTTATTTATAAAGTGAAAGAACTTATAAGATAAGAATCGAGTCCTCATGAAACTAGCGTGGAACCCCCCCTAATAAATGTGGGTGTGGGTAATCAATGGGTACCTCCATAGTGTAACCCCACTGACATACTAGGGTGTGGGTCCTCTATATGGAGTTCTTGGCCCCTCAATTATTATTAATAGTGATTAGGAATAGTTTTAGATGGTTGGTTACTTCTTATTTGATGTGTGAGATGTGGGGAATCATTTATGGACTTTGGAACTGTTGGAAACTCTTCTTCTTAGGATGAGATTTGAGATTGGGATCTCATTTCTCTGTCACTTGGGTTTATTTGGACTAATCATATACATATACACTTATGTATCTGTAACATTGGATTTTTTTAACTCTCCTTCCAATGGATAAAATTTTGGGTTGGGTATGCCACATGCTTTTCGTGTTAATATTCTCATAGTTGGATGATTCAACTCTATTTTGATAGGTGGAAAAGACATGGTGTGTAGTTCATCTATACACCATATTGAGCCCCTTGTGTTTGGATGGGGTTACTCTCTCTTGGTTTGGGTTAATCCTTTCTCTTTCATTATACCACTCATCATATGTACTATCTAATGTCTTTTACCCTATTATATCTTTTACTATTCCCCCTTCATCATTTGTGGCATCCTACTGGGTATGTATATACCCCCCCCCAATATGTGATTTTTCTGCATGAGTCGTGTTGTATGTAGACAACGGACAAGTCGGAGGTGACTTGGAAGGAGCATAGGGATACATAGTAATCTGTACCATATATGGTGGTCACAACATGGAGATCTGGAGTTAGGATCTCTCAGCAGTTTACATTTCTATTTTCTCAGGTTGGGACATCTTTATGGCCATGTGTGTATTTTCCCATTTACTTTTCAGTTTACATTTTCATACTCTTGTACACACTAGAGGTTTTTCATTACTATCTAACATTATAGATTTTGAATATTTTTATATTTATTCCCCTACACTTATGAATTTTTATAGATGAGTGTATTCATACGGGTACGTAGGGAAAGGCCTCCCTCTGTATGTTATTCCTTTAGTATTGGTCGATATCACCTTGCCTATGGAGGAAAGCATGGGGTAGTTACTTCCCAAGATTTGGATTGGGTCAGGTCTTGAAAAATTTGTATCAGAGCTATTTAAAAACATGGGATAGTCTTTAATGTATTCCCCTTATAAGAATTTGGTTGGGATTTGGGAAAAAGTGTGGGTAAGGGCGGTCGTCATATCTATTCATTGGGACCTTGAATACCAGCTATTTCTCAACATATCGAGGCATTGGATGCAGGTATTAATTATACATTCATCATATAGGATTGTTTAATTGAAAATTCTCCTTGATTCATCTCCTCATTATATATATATATATATTATCATCTAATTGTTGTACATCTCGATTAAATTTTAGGATGCCTCCAAAATGACAGCCTGTTGGGATACTAGTTTTGGATCAAGATGATGATCTAATGAGTGATGAGACCATATTTTAGGGTACATTCCATGTGTTTCATCATTCATGTGGGAAGTTTTCATCATATCCACCTATCGAGCAACATATATTCAAAACAGAGAAGGATATGGATACGTTTAGGCTTAGCACCATATATGGGCTCTAGTGCTAGAGACTGCTTAGTTTCTATAGTGAGAAAGACCCTCAGTAAGTATAGGATTGCCTTGAGTCAATGGTCTATGTCCTTAGCCACATCCATACACCATGGGATCAGGTGTATTGCCTTTTCTATTGATTGGTAGGCCACTGGTGGAGTCTTAATTCAAAAATTCAATATGAGTCTAAAATATCATTCCCCAACTTCCATCGGTTATTCTATAAAGAGTGTTACCCTTCTAATTTCACTCATTTTTTAATTAGGATCTTATGGATCTGCAGTAGGAAGGGATTATAGGGGATGAGAATGTAGTACAGTTTACAGACATTACCCATAACTCCCTTGACATGAACCAGGATGGCCACTTCTGAGAATGGAAGTTTGAACAGGTAATCCATAGATATATATGAGCTAGCGTAGTAACCTTGTGAATCCACAAATATGTTGAGTTGTTTAATAAGAAACTTCTGATACAAACATTGAGATGGTAGTGGGCGTCATAGGGCTGAATATCCTTCTACAGTTAGAAGACACCAGACAATAGGATCTCGATGTAGGAGACCACCTGGTGATTAACATCAAATACATGGACGGAGGTAGCATAGATGGAAAAGCAATCCTGGAGAGGGGTGGCTCTTTCTTTTTATGGGTTAGGTAACATAGCATACGACTACCTAACTAGACATGCTGAGTAGTGTATGAAGATTGCTGATGGACCACCACAACAGAGGCAGTGTTGTGATTAGGTACCTCCATGGAAAGGGTATGTATTTCCCTAGGGTGGTGGAGATGGCATAGTATGAGGTTTTTTGAGAGGTGGATTATTCTTTTAGATCCTTACACCACTGCCACTATGAGTTCCATCTATGGGTTAGGGAACTGGAAGCCGAGGTCGTAGATTATGGTAATATTTGGAGGCTTAATACTGTAAAGATAACAAGATTATTAGAGGCAGGATTAGTGTTTATTTATATATAGAATAATTATTATTAGACAAAGGTTCTAATCATTACTTTATCTCTATACTCTGGGTGTAAGATCTGGATCACACAGTCGTGGTTCAAGAAGAGAAACGTTATATTGAGATTCCTAGTGTGAACAGTTTTTTCCTATCATTTATCCACCGGTAGTGGTAGTTATTGATTGATGGAGAGAGGTTCAAATGGGACATTTTTATCGTCACTATAGATACCTAGGAATCATCTTTGGTATGGACTAGATTTCCATGTTGTGAGACTAGATTGAATATCAAAATAGTCCAGTAAGATGCCTACCCACTGATGGGATGAGATTTTCATTTTCTGGAAGGAGGGATTTCATGGTGGGACAAGTGGGTTCTGTGAGAATGTGCTTATAGGACATCACCCATCAGTTATTGATTATACCTCTTGGTGTAGAAAGATCATTAGGTAATTTTTTTCCTTTTATTGATGAATATTATATGGATTTCTTCCCCATGGAATGTCGATGACTACCTCTGAAGCAGTAGATGGAGTTTTTCATTAACATAAACCTCAGGACCACTATTATATCATCTGTGGAATATCAAATGGCCCCAATCGATATCCAATAGCTATAGTGGAATTTTGAGGACCTTTGAGAGAATGGTTTCATTAGGCCCATTGTGTCCATGTGAGAATCCCCTATGTTTTTTGTGAAAAGGTATACTATTTTTTCAGTTTGGTATGGATAATCATCACCTAAACCCGACCATGATAATGAATGTGTACCACTCGTGAGGATTGAAAATGTATTTCACCAGTTGTGAGTTGTTATATGGTTCTTCGAGATCAATCTATTGTACATATACCACCATTTTAGGGTTCATGAGGCTAATATTCCAAATATTTCATTCTAATGTTTCTACAGACACTATGAGTCCAAAGTGATTCCATTTGTTGTGTATAATTCCCCTGACATGATTTTGGATTTGATTAACTTTGTCTTCCATACATATATGTACAAGTTTATTATTTTATTAATTGATGAAATACTCATCTAATTTTCATCATAGGAGTATCATACCTATCACATGTGGATGGATCTATATTTTCTTCATGAGCATCAGATTTATTGAAAACTCTTTATGTGCTAGTTCTGTATGCATGAGGTTCATAATCTATAGAATGAAATTTATGAGCATGGTTTTGCCATCAACCCATTGTAGAATGATGCAATGCTTTTTTGGGAACCTCTCAGGGGCATGTCAAATGTGTGGGGATTTCATGGCATGGTAGAGTACTACATGAGGTTTTCTCTAGACGTCTCCTAAATTTCAACCCCTTAGGATGACTTGACATAGAAAGGGTATTTGTTTAGCTGGTCTAAGTAGATAAAAAGGGAATTTAAGGGGTTGATGATGTGGTTGATGAGTTTTCCTCTATTGTAACTACGAGAGTATGGAGTCGAGTACAAATTGTATTGTGATGCCTCAGGATGTAGGATAAGTTTTGTGTTGAAGAAGCAAAAAAAAAATTGTATACGAGTCGAGGTATCTGAGACCCCATTGGAAAACTTTTTGACCCATGACCTTGAGATTTTAGTGGTAGTATTATCCCTGTGGGTTTGGGTACACTAATTTATAGTGTATATCATTGGGGTTTACTCATTCCATCAGAGTCTTACATACGTCTTCATGCATAAAGACTTAAACTAGAGACAACAGTGCTGATTAGAGTTCCTATTGGACTACGACTTTGAGATATTCTAGACTTCATGGAAGGGAAATGTGGTAGTATATTACCTTAATAATAATTCCAATATTTTCTTGGTGTAGCTGGAATTAGAGAAGTTGTCTCCCATGAAACATACCATGGCGGAGTGGAAGGGTAAAACTATCTATAATTGATAGTGTTGAATCCTCCATATCTCGATCATGTGAGAGATTGGTCGATGAGATACAAAGATTATAAGTTACTATGTGACACAATTTCTATAGGGGAATCCCTTGACACATATTATGAAGGGGTTAGGAATCATGCCATCTTATTTCAAGAATGGATGGGGGTTCCCGTAACTATATTAGAGGAGGTGATGAAAGAGTTCCACACTTATCCCCAAGCCGTACATCATGGTGTGAGAAATATATACAGATATCTTCAGTGGTATTTTTTTCTTTCTGACATGAGATAGAGCATTGATGAGTTCATCTATTAGTTACTCACATGTTTGTAGGTAAATCATAAGGCCCATGTCATGGTTGGTTTGTTAAATCCATATGAGATCCAAGAGTGGAAGTGGGACGACCTATCCGTAGAATTTATGTTAGGGATTCCATGAACTATGAAGGGTCATTATGTTATCTAGTTGATAGTATACAGACTCACTATGTATTCACACATCCTTTCAACAATAGATTAGAGTTTTTTTTGGATATTTTGGGGTTGTTTCAGAAACGGAAGAATGTTCTTCATCATGGTGTGACCTCAATGACTGTCTCTGATTGTGATAAATGATTTGCAACATAATTGGGGAAAGGACTAAAAGAGGTATTTGGGACACATATGATGATTAGTGTAGCTTTTTACCCCCCATACATATGTGCAGACTAATCACACTATCCATGTGTTAGAGGATATGTTGAGGGCCTTTGTGTTAGACTTTGGTTGGGGCATGGAGGATCACATTTTCTTTGTAGAGTTTTCATACAAAAATAGATACCATTATACCATCAACATGGTTAATTTTAAGTTCCAACATAGGAGAACCTATTGGTCACCCTTAGGTTGGATAGATATTGAAGGTACATCTATTATGGGTCCATAGATGGTTTAGGAAATAACAGACAAGGTTCTGAAAAGACATCAAAGGTCCATGTTATCAGTGAGTCCATGAGACCAGCCCATAGTTGGAAAAAATCATTGACAGATTTCCATTATATCCCCTCTGAGTTCGAGCAGGGAGAAAATGATTTCCTAAGAGTCTCCCCTTGATGAGGATTACAAAGGATCATCCAGAGAGGAAATCTATCCTCAAGGTTCATTAGGACGTTTTGGATCATGAAAAGGGTTGGAGTGGTTTCTTACTAACTCTAATTACCCCCAAAACTAGAGTGGATGCATGAAACCTTTCACATGTGATAAATGAGGAGATACATGCATGACAAGACACACATCCTTGAATGGGGAGATATGGACATCGAGGATGGAGCATCCTTTATGGATCACCTGGTGGCGATCAAGGATCAACATTAGAGGACCCTATGTGGATGAACCATCCCCTTAGTTCATATGTTGTGGTAGTATAGGAACATGCAAGAGAGTTCCTGGGAGCGAAAGAGCCAAATGCGGGCTTAGTATCCCAGTTTTATTTATTTATTTTTCCTTTTCAGGGATCAAAATACTAAAGGAGGGAAATATGTATAGACCAACTTTTTTCTTAATAAGACTTTGAAATATTACCATATATATTTCCAGATCTACAACACTAAGAAAATATGAAATTATGAGGCCCGTTATACCTAGATTAATTTTATAAATATATTTTCTATTAAACACGTGGAGTTTGTTAAAGAAAATTGGGTAAATATTAATTGGATGCTCAGATTAAAATATGATACCTTGGTTGAGTATGGAATGTGATGTCTACCATTGACGTGACCTAAAATAGGTCAGTGTGGAGCATTCAGATATCTCACCCATTAGTGGTATGTTCAGTGGCTAAACTAATTGATTAAATTAATTAGTTAATTTTCCTTAATCAAACTAAATCTATATAAGAATATCACTATGTAGAATCCTCTACGATTATCCTCATAAACATATGGAGGATTCCATAGCTTCTTCACCTCCATCTATTGGGGAATAACCTCAGACGATGAAAAAACAATGGATCAGAGTATATTAGAGCACAACCAACATAATGACTCCCTCAAATTGCTGGTGAGGACATTATTTGATTACTAGTGATCCAATATCTTGGTTAGAATCAAATATTTGTTTATTATGATCATTTTTATTATACTTTTTGATTGGATCAATATCCTCCATTGATCTACACCAATTGTGTCCTTTTCATGTACCCATGTATCAATTACATTGAAGTTTTCAATTATTTATTAACCCTAATTATACCTATTCTATATTAATAGACAAGAAATCTAGAAATTAACTTTAAAATGTTTTTTTTGTGACTTCCCCCCACAATTGATTGATGTTCTTCGTCGGTAGGACCCTGCAGTCCGGGTTCAACATTATCATGTGACACCGAGCCCGATCAGGCACCTTGAATCATGGAAAAATATCAAAAGCATCACCGATTGATGAAACAAGGACTGATATATGATTTTTACTAGTGGTGGATGATTGTTTTGAGGATTTTAGGAGAAAAGATAGAAGCTGGAATAATACAAGGGGTTTGAGACGTGCATCGAACATCCGATGCTCGGCAGAATCAAATTTCCAGCCACCAGATGGCCGGAAACAATTAATTTTACATATATCCACTAATTTCTGGTGGAATTTATGTTTGATATAAAAGGGTAAGATCATATTTTCTGTGTGAAAATGGGACCTATGATTCTATTAAAAACCAGGCTACACACTTTGATCTGTGATGAAAACATTGTGTGCATCGACTTGGTTATGGTGTCATGTGTTTTAAGATTTTATAAGGTTGGATGGGTGTGTAGAATCCCTACACACTGTGTACCCCCTTACCCATGTGGATGAGCCATGTAATGGAGCAAAGGGCTTGGGACACTCCATTTTCCCAAGTACATGGGCATGACCATAGCAGATGGGAGGAACCACATGTGAATAGGCACACTATGTACTTAAATACACGGACACAAGGTAATGTACACCGACATGGCCAAGCACATAGGATTTACCCTTAGTGTCATTTTAATTCCTTGTATATCCCCTACGTGTCTTTTACTTTTATATGGATTGGACGTCGTGTACATCTAGGGACATAGTCATCCTGTGGAATATGACAAGACATCTTGTGGGTCCCCTCACATGTTGTGTGTCATTCAATATTTTCTAATACACATCAATGTTGCGTGTATCCTTCTTTTGGGACAAAATATTGGCCCTTTAGTATCATATTCTAGCTGTTTTTTCACCTAAAACATGATTGTGCCATCCATTGTTCCTTTCAAGATATTATATGGAATGTTCTGAGCACAGCACTTATTTGTGGTAATTCCCAATTATGGTAGTGTTAATGAAGATGATCACTAGATTCACTATACATGAAATCCCATCATCATGGGAATGGGTCCTCAAAATTTTGATTGGAAGGCCCTATCAGATAGTGTGTCGGTCCTCGACGACTAGGGTTGAACCCCCAATCACACCAGGGTGTGGGTTCTTGGCCTATAGATTGAATCCCTCCATCATCATGGGTGTGGGTTCTCTACCTTCCTAGTGGAACCCCCAATTAGATAGGAAATTGGTCCTTAGTGACCATAGTGGAACCCACTTTTCACATTAGGGCATAGGTCCTCATTCTATATAGTGGAACCCCACTTACGCATCAGAGGGAAGGACCTTTATAGATACTTACCTAGTGGAACCCACCTACCAAATGGGGAGAAGGTCCCAAAGACACTGGAGTGGACCCCTTATTATATTAGGATGTTTACTCTCTGAATACATATAGAGTGTAACCTCCTTACATACTGTTTTTGAGGTCCTCTACAAGGAGTTTGAGGCCCCTTGACTATGTTTCATAGCGATGAGGGGTTCTTTGAGTTGAAGAGTTATATTTGAGGAGACACGTGAGATACTGGGTATCATTGATGAACTGTTGGAACTGTTGATGACTCTTTTATGTGGGATGAGTTGTGAGATGGAGATACCATTTCTCTCTCATTTGGGTTTCTTTTGATTATGAATATATATATATATATATACATCTGTATCCATACATTTGGATGTGGTCTCTATCTTTCCATGGGTTTAGAAGATGCATTCTGTATGCCACATTCTATTGTGCTTAGTTTATAAGGGTTAGATGAGTCTACTCTAATACTATAGGTGGTAAAGACTCAATGTATAGTTCATATGCACGCTGTGATGATCCCCTTGTGTTTGGATGAGGATACTCTCCCTTGGGCTGGGTTGTGTTTTTATTCTTCCTTGCATCTTTCATTTTGGTTACTATCTATTATAGTTTTATTCCTTTTGTATATCTTACTACTCCACCTTCAACATTATGGATATCTTACTAGGATTTTATACACTCACCCATACATGGGAATTTCCTGTACGTGTCATGTCTTATACCGATGAAGGATAGGTCGGTGGTGACATCAGATGATTTTAGAGATACATGGTGAATGGGACCATGTATGGTGGTAGAATCTTGGATATTAGTATCTAGGATATCTCAGCAGATTTGTTTTCCATTTTATCATGTTGGGGCATATATCTATTTGGGAGTGTATTTTTTCCCTTCACTTTCCAACTTACACTGTCATACTCTTGTACACCCTAGAGGCTTCTCATGTTTTTTTACTTTCTTGATGTTGCATCTTCTTCTTATTATTCATCTTAAGTTATGTATTGAGATAGTAGTACTATTAGTATAGGTACCTAGGAGAACAAGTGCCTCATCCCAGTTGGTGAGGACTCGCTAGGTGTATCCAAGAGACTTGAGATGAAATCTGGGTGGAGGTATATTTCCGGGATACTGTAGAAATACGGTAGCATGTACTGTAGCATGCACTGTAGCAGACACAATATCAGGTACTGTTTGGAATTATAGCAGCTAGAACTATTCATCCATCGGGGCCTTTGGGCCACCGATTTGGTCCTCAGGTCTTGCAAGGCTTTTGGGACACCCAAGGCCTTCAGGCCAATTGATTCTCAAGGCCTTCGGGCCACCTTAAGGTCTTCAGGCCACCCCAAGGCCTTCGGGCCACATGAATGCAGGCCCCAGACACACTACAAAAATGGAGCACCCCTAGATGAGGATTCAGAGTAGGTGCACTCACCAGAGCAGAGCCAAATGGATTTTCCTAATGAGAGGGTATGGATATGCCATCGGTACCAGCCTATGCTTGTACGGGAAGCCTAGCCAGACGGTCATGCAAAGGTGGAGAGCTACTATCAAGATACAGATACTGGGGAGGGGAAGTTCTTTGTAGATAGTATGGTTGAATTCTCTAAGACCTTCGGGTCATGTAATCTCCTAAGCCTACGGGCCATGGTATATCTGAACCTATGGGCCTTCTAAGGGTTCCCCCTCATCCCTTGAATGAGGGGTTATCAAAAATCAATAAAAATGAAGGCCTTCGGGCAATTCAGGCATAGGTACTTAGGAAAAGGCCTCCCTATTTCACTTATTCCTTCAGCACTGGTCGTCATCCCCTGGCCAATGGAGGCGGGATTTGGGTAGTTGTGGATCAATCCCTGTCTTGTATCAGGTCTTGAAATTCATGTTTATTTTATAATTTATATTTCATTTTTTGAAAAATGTTTATTTTTTCCATATTATTCATGAATCATTAAATCCATGGTGTGGTGTAACAACGTCAAACAACTTTATGTGTCAAAAACATTCATCACTCAATGTATCTATGAATCCATCTATGGAATATAAATGAATAAGTTCATTAGAGATGATATTTATGACTAGGATGTAATGGAAGGGAGATAGTTTTCATAAAATTTATCATTTCTCAGGGGATTTGGGTCAATGATAGTCATTTATTGAAAATGATTAATATGACGAGGAAATATGGATCATGGAATGGAAGGATTTTAAAAAACTTTTATTGGAAAAATATTTTCTTCATGAACAACATGAAGATATAGAATGATAATAATTTTGCATGGGAAAAATAATAATGAATATGATGTTATGTACAACGAAAATTTCACAACATTACCATGGTATGTTGTGGACTACATTTGTAAACCAAAGATTAAGATTAACTATTTTTTGATGAATTAAATTCATTCCTTAAAAGTGTAATGATATATAATAAATTTAAATCATTTGAGGTTATAGAATCATGAGATATCCTAATAGATAAATAATCCTCTAAGTCTTATGAATTCCTATGAATTCAGTGGAAGAGGAGAATAAAAGAGTGAAAAATGGACAAGGGGAGGAATATAAAAGAAGGTTTTCCAATTTTTTATACTTGTGGAGGGAAGCACTATGGAAATTATTTTAAAGGAAAAGGATATTTCTTTATGTCTGAAAAAAACTCATTATTCCTCATGATTTTTAATAATGGAAAAAAACTAACAATTTTCATTTATTCAATTATAATGGGATAGATAACATTGAAAATTATTTTCCCATACATCAAGGGGATCTTCCCCATAAAAGGAAAAGAAATCAAGGCTAAGATTGTTTTATCTCAATAGTAGAGATTGATTTTACAAAAGATATGGTTGTGGGAACATTATTCATGTATTTAAAATTATCTAATGATTTATTTTATTCAATACATTCATATTATTTTATATCCTCCTTGTTTTCAAAGATAATTTTATATTCCCCAAGAACATTAAGAGGCAACTTATCAATTTTCAATCCTAAAAAAAGCCTCAACATAATAAGGATGTCTCAGTGAGTCCCCATTATGATGCATAAATATTCCCAATTTTTTGATTTTATTATTATACCTATGGTGTATTTTCATATAATCCTTGTTATGGAGTGGATTTCAAAATATAATGATAATTTTTAACTAAAATGGAATAAATTTATGATTCATTTTAATGGCATTTAATTACTTGTCTTCATATAAGAGGCTTCAACAAATTCATGTCTAAATCCACCCCCAATTGTTCTTCTGAATGATATTCTTAGGGAAGAAGAGAAGAGACAATCTACCCATAGAAAAGGTAATATTACAATTGATGATGACATATCAATCCAACATATATTTTTAAAGAATTACTTGGAATCCCACTAAGGAATGAGACATGGGTTTTCATTGATTTAATCCCTAATGAATGGCCTATATCAAAGTATCCCTATATAATGGCCACAATTAAATTTTTTGAATTTGAGAAAAAACTAGAGGAGTTCTGTAATAATGTATTCATATGAAATGTTGCTTTAACATGGTGATAAAAAATTATTTTTGTTAAAAATAGTGAATGATCTATGAAATTGTGCATTTTTCATTGGGAAATAACTGTAGTTATGATAATGAAAAAGTTTCCTCCACATCGAATTGATGACATATACAATCATCTTCGTGGAGCTTAATAATTTTTCAATGATTGAACATTGTTATGGATATCATAAATTTTGTATAAATAATGTTGATATCCCAAATAGAAGATTTTGAATAATGTATTGATATTATAAAAAATTAGTAATGAAATTTAGAGTAACTAATGAACCAAAAGTTTTCATTGATCTGTTGAACATATTATTCAATTATTACGTTAATTATTTTTTGTGTTATTTATTAATGATATCTTGGTGTACTATAAATCCTATGAGCATAATCATAATCAATTACTGATAATTCTTAAGACTCTTAGTAGATTAAATTTTAATTGTAAATTTTAAAAAGTGTGAATTCTTGCTTCAAGAAGACTCTTTTCTTGGACATATTTTCTCTAAGGATGGAATTATTATTTATTCAATAAAATAAAAGGAACTCCAATAATGGAATACACCAAATAACATAACTTAAGTATGTCTTTTCATTTCTTTGGCAAGTTAGCATCATTGAATCATTCAAAATTTTGTGTGGTTGGATAACCTATTAACCGAGATTAATCATTAATATGTTAACTTTATATGAAGAATTGAATGTGAATAATGATTTGAATAATTGAGAATGAGATTTTTGAAAGCTCTTATTTTGAATATACCATCAGGAAATGAAGGATTTTTAATATAGATTAATGAATTGAAGAAGGTATACGGATGATTCCTTATATAGAATGATGAAGGTTTTACATATGTATCAGCATTGTTAATGATTCACGAATAGAACTATCAAACCTCTAATATTGAATTAGCATTCATAATCATCACATTGAATATATAGAGACAATATCACTATGGTGAAAGATGTGAGATATATATGTATCACATGATATTGAAATTAATCTTCTAATAAAATTTACTCAACATGAGGAAACATTAATGTCATAAGATATATAAGGATTATGATTGGTCAATGCTCCACATTCCAGGAAAGGTAAATAAAATATATTATGCACTGAGTAGAAGACGTCAGGGAGTTCTAATAAAAATAATGATTTTATGGGATCCAATATTCATGGTTTTAATAAAAATAGATCTGGGAATTATTAAATAAGAATAATCCTTACATATTTTTCAAATGATTACCCATCCATTTTTATTGTAAATGATAAAAATTTATCATCATGTTAATGAGAATATTCAAATTAAAGTTAAAGCTACTAATTATAAGAAACTATTTGAATTTTTATATTATGTTGGTGTTTTGGAATTTGTATAGAGACTATGTGATGGATCTAAACCTAAGTTAAAATGGGAATTATTATACATTTAACATATGTCAAATTTCACTAGACACTCCCTAATAACTAGGATGTATAGATATTTGAAGGGAATTTTTTTGTTGGACATTATGAAGAAAAAATTTAAATTATGTATCAATATATCTGGTTTTCCACCAAGTGAAGGTAAGAGAAATCATCCAAGAGGATTCTGGAAACCTATGAATTTTCCTTTATGGAATTGGGATGAAATTACTATAGAATATATCAATGGATTACTAAATACATCAAAAAAGAATGATTTTATATCGTTCATTATAGATCGAATTAAAAAATCTTTACATTTCCTCTCTATTGGAGAATATTTTCTTCCTGATTTATTTTCATTACAACAAATTAACAAATTTTTAAGGTTTCATGACCACTGCAATCAATTTTTCCGAATCGTGATAGATGAATACATCAAAATTATTGAAAATAAATCAGTAGGTTTATGATACCAATCATCATTTTAGAACCAATTATCAAACTAAAACTAACATTTAGGTAAAAAGAACTATCTAATCTTATGGATACATTTTTGGGACATGCTCACTTGACATTCAAGGTATTTTGGATCAGTATCCACCATTGGAATCATTTTCATATAACACCAGTTATCGTTTGAGCTTTCAAGTGGTGATATAGGTAGCATTACATGAAAAGATATATTGTAAAATATCATTTTCAATGAAGTTGTTGGAAGCAATATTATAGCTATAGAACTTTCGGAGGATACAATATCAAATTAAATAATACTCAAACACAAATCCAAATTTCTCAAAAAAAGAAAATGATTTATGCTTATAATCGGTGGAATTATTTGTAATTTCAAGTGGGATATAATATTTTATTGAATTTATCTCCCTAGAAGGGTGTTATAAGTTTGGAAATTAAAGGAAATACTTTCCCCATTAACATTTTACCTTCTAAAATTATGGAATTAGTTGGAGTTGTCTCTTAATGTTTTAAATCACCCCTATGTTTTCAAAAGATCGTGATGTATTCTATATATATTTGTTAGGGATTTACATGACAGAATGAATAAATGTGATATACCTAAAGGAAATAAAATTGAAGCATGATCTATCTTACCATAAATATCCTAACCTTATTTTGGAAACTAGAGAAAAATTGTTGTGGAATCAGATGACATTCCACGTAAAGGTACTATGGAAAAATCAAAAGAATGAAGTGGCCATGTGGGAAAATAAGGAAACAATGATGATGAACTACCAAAATATCTTATTTGGGACACATTATGTAAGTTTCAATGATGAAATATTTTAATGGGGGAAGAATATAACACTACAGTATTTTATAATATGTCTCTTTTTTTAATAAATATAATCTCTTTTATAGCTTCAAACGCAAGAAACATCAAGTTCAAATGAACTATGTTCAATTATTAAGTTAATGTTATAACCTATACATTAATATTATTTGGATTGAATAGGAATAAATAAATTATAAAAATTATAATCTTTACACATTTACTAAATAAATTCATGGGTTATCAATAAAAATAATAAAACACTTAAAAGTAAAATAATAGTTTTTTGAGAAACTATTCTAGTTTTCTTATTATAAATCTATCTAAATAAATTTTGGTAGTAACTAATGGTGAATGAGTTTAATGAAATTTATATATATTATATTAAATAAATATTTCTAACATTCATCTACCATTTTTACTAGGAATTTATGCATAAACTATATTTATCTAAAAACTGTTATAATCGAGTGTTCCACATATTTTGAAATTAATTGCTAAAACTTATAGGTATTTAATTTTATAAAATTGATACCATATATGGAATAATGAGGAAAAATATTTTTAAATAATTCCCTTTTATTTTTATTCATTATTCATGGTAACAACGTTAAAATTTATCCCCTCAATTAAAGGTAAATCAAGTTAATGTTAGTTACAACTTAGTGATTGGGCCATGGTTTTCATGATAATTCTTATTCAAAGATTTTAAATATACCCTTACCACCTTATTCTCTAAAATTATATGTTTAATTGACACTTTTCCATAAAAATGAGAAATATAATATTTAAATAAAATAATGTTGTAAAATGACGCTCCATTAGTTATAAATAACTATTATGTGTCCACATAGGGGAAAAATAAAAAATTTATGGATAAAAATATAAATTTTTGGAGTGATGAAATTATATTCATGATCATAATTTATTTATATTTTTTTAATTATAAAACTATCTTAAATGAATGTGAAACAAAAAATCGTTATTTAATGAATTTAGACAAATAAAATAAATGATATAATCATATTAAATGTGATATAATTTTATTCATCAATGGTGTTCAATGAATTTTTTAAATTACTATGAAATATAAATGATCATTAAATGAATTATATTTAGAATACAACTTTTTATTGATGTATATTTATCAAAATTAAATTAATAATGTCAAAATTGACATTAATGATAAATTATAAAAATAATACTTTATGAAATTATTTAAAAGTAATTAAAATATTAAAATAGAATACAGGGGATATTTTTTTGTCTAATGTTTCATTCATTTTCAATATCAAAGTAATGATTCGCCTTATAAGTAAAATTATACATGTTTAAGGGTGAAAAATATGATACCATGTTTAATGTTAAAATAGGTTAACTAAGGAGTGAGACCAAAATTTATGGTACAGAACAAAACAAAACCCCCAAAAAATTGATGGGATATCAACAATATCCTAAAATAGGTTCAAATACCTATCCATTTGGATGCATTTGGCTTTATAATTACATTATTATAATTTAATCTATTATGAAATTACATGTTCCCATCACCCCAGTTATCAAAGGACACCCCTTCCATCACTTATTTAAACCACATTGAGAAAAATAAATCCACCAAATCGTTAAAAATATAAATTTTAAATATCCTTATAAATGTTATAGAGATTCTACATTCCCTAAAATACTAACTTTAACTTCTATAAGAGGAAATATAATTTAGTTATCCCGAAGAAGAGGTTGTTTCGCCCAACCTTCTTCTATTTATTTATTTTTATACCTCTTCTAAATCCATGGGATTTGTCATTTAATATTAAATTCAGTATACTAAGTATACATAAATGTTATTATGAATATGAAACCAAAATTACCCATTTTATTTCACCTCAAATGTGTAATGAACACATCACTCATGCATACATACAACTTACCATCTCCACATAGTGATAGAACTTATCTTTCATCATCATATTGTATGTATTGGTATTATGATGATTTTAGTATTTATTTATGATAATTATGAACTAATTATAATTTTTTAATGAAAATATCAAATCTACATTCATACTTCCAAAAATTTGGGAAACAACAATGTTGCTCATGCATAAATGTGGCCTACCACCTTTATGAAGCGATGTGACTCATTATTCATTTCAATTTAAATTGGATGGTAATAAGGATTTATTTTATGAACTTGTTTTATTTATATGATATAATTATTATTCTACAATGGTTAATTATTATTTACTATTATTTTGTTCCATTTTTCAATAAGTGAATACAGTGGCCATATATATATGCGATCAGCTGTTTCCATATATAGTATAATTCATTTTTCATTATCTACATTTTATGGATTACTCGAAATATATATTTAATTAAAATATATTAAATTTATACAATTATTAAATTATTGATATTATAGAAAATTTATCATTGTATAAGGGAAAAAACTATTGAAAAAGAAAATACATGAAAAATGAAGCTGTTATCATCCAGAACAATGATTTCAAAAAAAATTATTAATAAATGGGTGAAAAAAAGTTATAATTTAGTCATATAAGGAATTATATATATGTTTATTTAGCTAAAATATTAGTATAATAATTCTATTTTTATTAAAATGGAGTTTTTAATTCATATGAAGGATGTCAATCTAGATGTAAGGGTTTACATCACAATGTCATCATCAATCGAGATTATTTATTTTTATGTCATAGATGAGGAAATATTTTTCATCTATATCCACATTTTCCATAATAAATTTTATATAAAATTTATATTACTCTTCAATTATTTCATAATTATATTTTTATACATGTTTTTCATTTTAAAAAAATGGCTTGAAAAGAATCTTCTGGTTTTTTCAGAAGGTCATACTTTTTATGGTTTTAAGAGTAGTGTGAAGGAAGTGTTATTTTAACATAGATTGTGTCAATATATTTTCTCACAATTATGAAAAATATCTTATTTTATTCCTTCTTGACAATTTTATATGATTATTTTAAATGAAAATCATTTCTTTAATATGGGCAGAATTTATAGTTTTAAAAGATGAAGAAATGTTTTCAAAGTAAAAAAATGTTATTCTCCTCATGAAATATTCTGGAAATATCTTTAAATTAGGTTCATCAATTTCGAAATAATTTGTTCAATCATATATATATTATCTACTCTAATGATACCATTCACTGTATATATTTGTATGGTTTATGATCAGCTTGACTTGGGAAATTATTGATATTCCGTATAACTTGTTCTTCTGATATATGAACTTATTTATTTTTTAAAGGCTTATTTATTATGTTTTATTATTTATATGAGTATTGAATCAGAATTATTAAGTGATTTTAGGGGCCTCATATATACCCCCTACTCATTAGTAGGTATAATGATATGAACTACAATGGGGTTGGGTCAAGGCCTTTCTAATTTATTTTTAGATGTCTTGGATAATTCATTGATAATAAAGATTAGATATATGACATTATTAATAACCTCATTATTAAAGCAGTTATTGATGAATATTTTTGTATTTTAATTTTTTTGATATCCATGGATGAGTTTCTAGTTCATTTTATGATTTTTTTAAATTATATTGACTATAATTTATTTTTCTTATATTATTCATTCCATATTAATTTCTATTGTACACATACCCTTATTGAGAATATGGTCTCTCCCTTTATTATTATTCCTTCCTTATGATATCAGGATGTGTATTGGGATTGATGTTTAGGGTTATTGTGGAGAAAATAATTATTTCCTTGGAGAAAATATTATGTTTCTTTTTCGTTTTCAAATGTAACATGATATTCAAAAATATATATAGTTTTCAAAGACTAATAAACTATTTGTCCCCTTGGGATACAATTAATGTTTTCTAATAAACATTTAATAGAAAACCCAAAAACTCTAGTCTACTTGTGTTGCGGTATTTGAAAACTCGATGTTATTAAGAAGTCTTTAATAATATTGGAATATTAATTTGATCATTGGAACTTCATATAATCCTCATATAGATGGTGTTCTTGAGAGGACCATTCATACTGAAGAATATAGGTTGAGAAATATCTTTATTGAATTAATAATAGGTAGGGATTAAAAAAAACTGTATCATAATTTTCATATAGTAATTTATTTATAACTAGTATTTAGATTTCTCCATATTAATCCCTCTATAAAAATAACTAAAGGACTCCAAAATCTTTGGATAATTATATAGAACAGACCCTATTAGGACCTGATCTAGTTGATGAAATAGTAGATATGGATTAAACTGTTCAACCAAACACTAGGGTATCTCAATGTCAAAACAATTATTTGTGATGAAAATAATCTATGAGATTTACTATTCAATGATTTTCACAAGTTATTCCTTCAAATATATCCTTGGGAAAATTCCATGATATTTGGAAACAAGGGAAAGTGGAGCCCCGTGTATATTAACCCCAATGAGATTCTTGATCTAATCAGGTTAGTAGATTATCAATTGTATCTTCCTATGAATATATCCCATGTTCAAGGGGTCTTCCATGTATCTCTTTTGAAATTGAACATATCATATTCCTCATAAGTACTCAACATACAGCTCATATCATTGTAGCCTGATCTTTCATATAATGAACAACTAGCAGAAATTTTGTATTGTAGAGATAAAAAAATATGGAACAAGACCACTAAAAAATTTATGTATGCTTTGAGGAATCATAAATTTTTGGATGTTATTTTGGTACTTGAAGATTTGATGATTCATAGCTATCCTTGGGTTTTTATTTCGGATATAGATAATTTTTAGAGTCAAAATTTTATAATTTTTGTAAAATGTGTCACACTAGGATTTTAGATGATATTAATCTCTAATAAATAAATGTGTTAGACATATTTTGAATTCTGTAAGCTTTAATTCTTCTTAATAATTACCATACATCAAAAAATTGTGTAAATTATATAGATTATAATTTCGAATTCAATTAGGAAATACTTATGATCCTAAGGAACAGTTTTAAAGTATTTTTTAATGGGAATTGTTTTCATATATTATATATTTATAAATTAACTAAAATTATTAAATATGTGAATGATTTTAAATTACACAAGAAAAAAATAACTAATTGGTTATAAATTTATTATATATGAAAATAAAATAATTTATTGGTCAGGAGAAATGTTTTTCCAAAATGATTCTTTTACGTGCACAATAGGTATTTATAATAGTTAAATTTATCACTACATGTGAATATTTTAAATTTAATTTTAATATAATATAATATAAAAAGTAATTTTATATTTATTTAATGATTTTTACTAGGAAAATAATGTGCATAAATTCAGTTATAAGTTAAACTGAAAGTAATTCAGTTTTATGCTTAAAAATGCATTCTTATATAAGTTATTTTTAGTACATTTTTAGTGCTTATTTTATAATTGATTTCTACCACTAATATAAATTAGATTTCATAAAATGGTTTCCTTATTTAGAAATAATCTTGTACAATTTTATTAATCCTTCAAGTTCCTTTTTTTCTATATTAAATTGTGACTATGGTAAGCATTTGTTACATATGTTAAGGTTAATAAGGGTTTAAAAGGGGGTTAAACTTAATGATAATTTTTAAAATATAACCAAAACTTTTCTGAATTTTATTTTTTGAAGACATTTATTACTAAGATTATATTAAATTTTAATTTTTTGAACTTTTGTTACACTATCACCTGAATATTTGATTATTATATTTTAATCTTTTATGTATTTACAGGTTTTTGAAAAACCTCACTTATAAATTGAGGTCCTCTCCCCCACACTCTTTAAAACATTTTTATCTACTCATACAAGACAATACATGCAAACATACCTTAATAAATTCCTCACCCATTACTTGAAGTTTATTTTCTCCCCAAAATAACATCCTTTGAATACATAACATATAAGCCAAGCATAGTTTCCTATAGAAGTAAAACTTATCATTACCAATCAATTTTGAGTTTCATTCATCATTAACTTTCTAAATATATTCAATAACCCTTCAAACATTATTAAATCGGTATATTTAAAATATTGAATTGTTTACAATGTTATTTTAAAAAATTTTATTCCATCTTTACGTTCTTTTAGAAATGGTAACGTTATTTGTGCTTATGTGTGGACAACCATCAATTTGAAGCGATGTATTTTGATTTACAGTTCTTCCACACATGGATAGTTTTATAGATAGATTTAATGAATATATATGAACTTTATGATATTATTATGATTATGGAAAGATATATTATTATGTATCTTCAATTAATTTCAATCATTGGCAAATGAAAACATTACTTATGTGTACGTACAAACTATCATATCCACGAAGTCATATAATCCATTTTCTATCGCCACCTTATATGAATTGTTATAAAATTGTGAATAATAGATAAATGTGATATTTTTAAAGTTATTATCATTATATACATTATGAAACAATGACCAAGGTGCATGAAATAGAACTAAAAAAGCAAAACATGAAGAAAAAGTGGAAAAATTTACATCTAAATGTGGATTTTAATGATGAATCGTTAATAAATGGTTAGTTAAAAACTATAATGGAATGATATATTCAAATATAATTTTGAATATAGTTATTTAATTGATTTATAAAAAAACGACATGTATTATATTGGGTCTAAAAATAACATGAGAACAAATTCAAGACCTATGATTTGGGTTTATGTTGCAATCTCATTATTAATCATGTTTGGTTATGCTTGAATCTCCTATGGGGTAATTATATGGGATCTATCTCTTAAACCCAAAATATTTTCATTTCAAAAAAAATATATTTTTTTTCATATTTTCCATTCACTCTCATGTCATTGGTAATTAATACAATCGATAAAAATGTTTTTACAAAAATTTAACTTCATTTCATCATTAGCTTATTAACTTTTTCTTCCATATCCATGTTCTTTAAAATGATTTCAAGAATGTTATTTTATTTGATAAAATTATTATTTAAATTCATTTTATAACATAAAATATTTTATTTTTATTTTTTATAAGTAATTTTTATGTCTTTTATAAATAAGAAACTTTTGGAATCCTTACTAAAACTAAGAAAGGAATATTTGTTTTTACCATTAATGCAAAAGTGGATTTTTCATTATTCATGAAAATTCATTTATTTGAAGCTTAAATTATAACATTATATAGTAATTTTAAACAAAAACAATTTAAAATATATTTTAGTATTTATTATTAAAAATTTTATCATAAAATGACAGAAATTTTTTTCAATAAAAGGGTGGATTGTTCTTTTGAAAAAAAAATTCATCTATATTAACATAAATTGATGCCTTATTCACTAGTTATATGATATTATGATACCGTCTTCTCTTTTACATGGATAAATTATTATTAATTGGTTTTAATGATTCTTTATAACCCTTGTGATAAATATGTTACGGTGAAATCATTATAAAACCCATTTTTTTAACCAGGATTATACTATGGTGAATTAATGATTTTTTTATAATATTATGGTACACATATGTATTTTTTTAATTATTTGAAATGTGGTTCAATTAAATGACTCTGATTCATTAGTTAATAATTAATATGTAATGAGATAATATGGAATAGAAGAAAGAGTGAATCCAGTTTTGTTAGGGACTTTTTCCACTATGAGAGTCTTGGGAGTGAACCATGATTAGAGAAATGATGGAATGGGGAGAAAACTTTATCCACTATAGGAATTTATCCACTCTAATGATCATATAAGTTAATTTAGACTAAAGAAATGATTTTATATGCTTATTTATGTGCCATACATTCTTAATATTATTATATTCTTTGACGAAAAATTATTTATAATTGATGACTCATCACTCTTATGACTCGTGTTTTTTGAATTGATATAACATTATTTCATGACTTTTGATTTATGATATATGAATGAATGGGTGTGTAATGTGTCTTTTATGACCATGCTCTCATACCTATTGGCTTATATTGTTAAAAACATGTTAATCGATCGATATATCTCATATTTACCCTTATAGAGCATCTAAACTCGTGATTTCTTATGTTTCCTTTTTTCATTAGTGAAGAAGAATGGTTTTAAGTAGAAAATTTCTATGAATTAAAAAACTAGGGAACAATGTTTTAGGATATTTTTAAGACATTTAATGAAAAAAGATGATCATGTAACTAGTCTCATATAAAACTAAACCTTTATAGTTTTTTGAAATGTATTATTATGAAATTATTGAATATTTCTTAAAAATATTTTAATGTTAATTTAAATTATTCCCTGATTTTGAAAAAATTATTTTATGTACCATAATGATATATATAGAGGACAATAATCCAAGGTTAATAACCTGGAGGCTCTCTGCATGGTTCGAGGTATGATAATGTTCATATATACTTTATATTTAGTAATGTATGTTATAAATTTTCATGAAATGGTATATCCCCTATTCAATATTTTGGGATTCTAATGGATCTTTTATCCTAAAAATTATGATTGGATACACCTATGATGACTTATTCTATCATTTCATAAAACTACTTATGGTGTTCCATAGTTCATTGAAGAGAATGTCCTCTTGCGGGACCCCTAGGTTGTTGTGGTGAAATTACAAGATGTCAATATAGTTATGGAATATATATCAATAGTGAATTCAATGATAGATTGTTGCTATAGAAGATTTAGGTTCCTAGTGGTTGATGAGATGATATTCTCCTTAGAAATATGGAATGATTTGTCAGTATAATGAGCGGGGCTTCAAAAAAAGATGATCCAACCTATCTCTAATTGTAGTCTGTTTATCCCCTAGTATAGGGGAACACTCATATTACCATATCAAGTGGTAGTATGTGAATAAATTAATGTCTTACTTTAATATGTTTTGGTACTACCGCCATATTTTGAAATCAACTTAGATATTAACTTGCACCTCGAGATTACATAGGTAAATTTTATGAATTATCATGTGTCCCATTATGTATTTTTGGTGCTGTGAGCACAATTAGAGGACCCTTAAGAGAAGGTTTTTACTATAACCTATGTGTCCCCTTGGTGGGTCTAGTGATGATCATTGAGAAGGAAGATATTTATTTGAGGCGATGTATTGATTACTATCTGTTGAACCAAGTGACAATAAAAAATGAGTATATATTTCCAAAGATAAATGACCCCTTCAACCTATTAAAAGATATGATATGTTTCTGAAAGATTGAAGACAATTTTTCATATCACTAGTTTTGAGTACATGAGTAAGAAATTCAAAATATGATAATTTTATTTTTCTATGGGAACTATGAGTTCTTGTTTAATCCCATTGGTGTGAAAAACTTACATCATGTCTTTGTGAGGATTATAAAATCAAACTTTCAGAAATTCACGGATTGTTTAATGGTTTACTTCAATGATGACATTCTAATTTACATTTAATCATAGGAGATGTATTCATAGTATTTGAGGATAGTTATGGAATTACTATGAAAGAATGAGTATGACTTTAAGCTCTCGATTTTCAGTTCTGGGAAAAAGTGGTACAATTTTTTGAGCAAGTCATATTTAATAATGGTGTAGCTATGGACTCATAAAAGAGAGAGAAAAAGATATATTGGTACCCTCCTAAGATAATATCTATTTTTTTTTTCTAGTTTTGGATGAGCCCGATCAGACGTTTGTGGAACATTTCTCTTGGATTATGGCCACATTCACTGCCTTGACATGAAAATGGAAACAATTTCCCTAGACATAAATATTTCTGAATTCCTTCAAGTATTTCATTTAAAGGATAACTATGGATCCTGTTTAGGTAATTAGAGATGATGTTTTATACCCATGACATATAGTTCTATGAATTTTTCATCACCTTGAATATGTATAGACATTATCATATAGATGAGTGTTTTATAGATTAAACAAACCACCAAAGTACCTAGAATATCCTTTCCAAGAGATTACATAACAATGGATATGTATTAATTAGAGTTCCTATAAAATCATAACTTTTTAATAGTCAATAATCTATGAAAGGGAAACATGCTGAGAAATGCCCTAGGTAGAAAATTCCATTATCGATTGGTTGAAGAGGCATTTGAGAAGTTGGTCTAATTGTATCTAAAAATGGGGAAGATGTAGGTGAACAAATATCTATAGTCAATGGTAGTAGCTCCACTACGTCTCCAGCATGTGTGAGACACCCAATTGGGATACATTGACTATGAATTTCTATGATAGTATATATTCACAAGAGATATATCCAATGGTTTTTCATGATAGTGGGGAGGATATCATCCTTTTTTTTTTATGAATGAACAGTACATTTAGTCACATTGAATGGAAAGGTGTTGACAGAGTCTCATACCTCCAACTTAGTGGTTAATCCCATAGGGAATAATATACATCGTTACCTTTAGTGGTAGTTTTGGTGAGCATGTATGAGGAAGAGTGTTGTGGATGTTTTTCTTAATTCCTCACCAATCAAAAGTTATTCGTAGGAAATCATGTTTTTTTAGGATTTAATCAACCTCAAGATATCATATAATGTAAATGGGATGGAATGAGGATGGATTTTTAAATGGGGCTTATAATGATAGTGATATTCCAAGTGTCTATCTTACTATTTATTAACTTATCAATTCATCTCAATTTCATTCTTTTCAGTAGTAGAGTCTTGTTGAGATTTTGGGGCACCAATATATGATAAAAGTCATCTGGATTCGTGGGGTACACATAATGATTTTATACTATAGAGACCCAGATTTTTTATAAAAGAATTTGAAATTTCCCTATATATATTTCCAGAGCTAGGTGCTGAAATGGCATGCAATTATGAGGCCCGGTTTTCCAAGAATTAATTTTATAAAAATATTAAGTAAGTTTTTACTATAAATATGATTGAAATGGGGTATCTCATAAATGGTATCTCATACCAAAAATATGAGGCCACAATAAATTCTAAAACATCGCATTTACCATAGGCGGGACATAACATTTTTCAGTGTTAGACATCTGTGGAAAAAGACACCTAGGGGAAAACACATAAATAAAATAATTAAACATAATTATTTTTCCCCAAAAATTTTATCGAATAACTCTTGAATGGTTACTTGGATTCGATATACAAGACTACCATTAAGTTCATAATGGGGTATTTTACCAAAGAGATACATAAAATGAGGTGTATTTGATGATTTATACTCCACACCAAGCATGGGATCCTATAAAATAATATCTGGGAATTCAGGATTAGGGTTATCCATAATCCCGTCTCTCCATCTACTAATCCCATCTCACTCCCTATATCATCTTTTCTTTGATGGATCCTGGAGTAATATCTAGTGAAGCACCAGAAGATTGCAACTGGACGGAAAATGCATCTACAATGACGAATGATTCTTTTGAGGTACGACTCCTCCTTTGTTGATCTCCGATTAGAGTTTTAAATTAAAAATAAATTCCTTGGCCTTTAATTCTATTGTTTCATTCATCAATCAATAATGTGCACACTAATTTAGTCATCGACACTATAACAAGGAGGAGCTATGTGGATCGACTAGTGGACCATGTGAGGTAATGTGTCCTGACCCAGGCGGTGACCACCACTACAAAGCACGAGAGATCAGTCGACTGCATTGATGTGGTGCAGTGACCGACCATGGTCTAGGCCAGTGTTGGCAGTGGGATGGGCCCCATTCGGCACGTGGTCTGGGTTGCGATTGGTTGGTCCATCCATAGTGGGTCGGGCCATGGTAATGATCTGGGCCCTACCCCAGATGGTCTGGCCTGGTGGACCTGGATGGATCTGGGTCGGATCTGGGTTAGATCTCAGGTCGACCAGGGGGTTTCGCATGGTGGAATATCTATATTCTACCATGACACAACCACACAGATCGACCAAATGGGTCAGTAAACTATGGGGTGGACCAAACATGAGTCAGTCCACCGGCCCAGTGACCATCCCCTTCTGGAACTTCTAAAACATATATCATCTAAACCAAGAGTCTATTTCATGCACTATCTATAGTGTCATGACCCACTCTTCAAGATATGTCTTCTTGGAAAAATGTTAAAATATGACATTTGGGGTCGAGACACTGACCCCACAATGAACTATTTGGGCTTGTTATGGTTAAAATATACCTTTTATTTGTAATTTGTTTTACTAAAATAAATATCATACCATACATGTTTCCTAGGTAGAATATTATAGTGACCTTAGTTTCATCATTCATATTATGATGAATGATGTTCCGAGCACGACACATCTTCAGGTAGTGTTTGATGACAGTAGTGATTAGGCAGGCATATCATATCTTTTCCAAGTAGAGCCCTCTAGCTGGGATGGGCATGGGTTCTTGATGACACTAGAATGGAACCCTCCAGCCGAGCTGGGCACGGTTCCTTGACCTTTTATAAGTGGAACCCTCCAGCCGGGTGGGGAATGGGTCCTCAATGATCCTGGAGTGGAACCCTCGTGTTGGGATGGGCATGGGTCCTCAACCTCAAGGCAAGACCTATTTACTTTTCAAATTAGTGACAAGACATACTTTGATACTACCTTGGACTCACAAGTAAGAGGGGTTCTTTCCCCACCAATATGCGCCCTTGTAAGGCAAACTAATTCCATGTGGGCAAGACAAAGACACCCAAAGAAGGTCATATCGAGGTGTGATGATTTAGCCCCTTCAACATGCGTGTTTCAGGCAGATGCATGGGATACTGGGCATTGCCGTTGGTTATATCTGGAACTATTGAAGACTCTTCTTCTTAGGTTGAGATCTGAGATGGATATTCCCTCTTACACTCTCTCATTTGGGTTTCTTTGGTTTGAGAATATATATATATATATTGTGTGTGTCTTATTGCAAGCCCACTCATTTGGGTTTTGGTTACTCTCTTTACTAGTGAGGTGAAGACGCATGGGGTATGCCACGTAATTTATGTGTATATCATCTTGTGGTTGGATGTGTTAACTAACCTAATATAGATAGAAAAGACTCAATGAGAATTTCATCTTCTCATCATTTCTAGATCCTTATGTTAGGATGATCTTACATCACTCTCTTGTTGGGTTGATCTGCACTTTTTCATTGTGCCTTGTTCTATCTACTGAATTCTTTTCCTTTTTGTATCTCCTACTACTCCCTTACTTTTTGGTGTGTCCCACTAAGTATGTTTATAATCACCCCTACCAGGTATTTTCCCGGATGTCTAATTCTTTATGAAATGATGGACATGTTTGATTGGGACTTCAAGGAGCTTAGGGATATAGGTGTCTAGACTGTGCGTGGTGGTTACTATTTGGGTTCCCAGAGCAAGGCTTTCTTAGTTACTTTACATCCCGGTTTTCTATCCTGTTGGGACACTATTCTAGTTGGGCATGTATTTTTTCATTTTCCCTTTATGTTTACCTTACTGTACTCATATTGTTTAGTTTTCCATGCATGATTCAGGTTGTTAACAGTAGGTTGCATCTTTTACTTTTTTCCATCTACACTTCTCTATTGAGTTGGTTGTGTGTGTGTGTGTGTGTGTTTAGGTAATTAAGAAAATTCATCCCCAAGTTTTTGTGCCTTCGGTGGTTTTCACCACCCCCTGGCTTATCGAGCCTTTCTTGGGGTTGTTGTGGCTCGATCCCTGTCATGGGTCGGGTCATGAAATATAAAATTATAATTTTGTGTACACATCACTATTTAAAATGGGTTTTTAGGAGGATTCTGGGACCTAGTTACAGTGGACCAAAATTTTCTACTCATTGAAAGATGTCCAGAATGAATAAATCACTGATATTTGTATTGTATGCTGAGAACTTTTGTGTTGTAATTCAATCAATGTTTGGAAAATCATTTACCATTGGTGAATTTCAGTTATAATAATAACTACCAATAGAATATCTACAGGTTAAAACTCTAGGATATATATAGAAAAACCTCCATATTTCCACTATAATGGCCAAAAATAGGCAAGCAATCACTTATCAGACTAAATCTGGTGAAACAGATAAAAAAGGAATGTTTGGTTGATCGAAGAAAAATTTAAGACTACCCAAACTTCAAAAAAATTTAATTTAGAATGAAATTTCATACCCATGATGTTCTAATAGGGAAATCAATTATTCTTGAAGGTATCCCCATGATAAGGTTATTGAAGGATTAGTTGGAGTGGAAATCTATTCCCAAGGTTTATCGGGACTTTTTTGATGTTGTGAAGGGTTTTAGAAGTTTCTAAAAACATTGATTTACCTCCTATAATACATCGAGGGAATTAAACCTTCCAAGTGTCCCAATAGTGGATATATGTGCATGAATCATATAAATAGGGATACCCATCACACATTATTAAATAATTAAATCTATACATCATAGACAGAAAAACCTTTTGTACCTTTAAGTAGTGATAGTGAATTAGCAGGAGTGGATTCTTCATGGGTGATCCTTTCTACTAGCATGGGATCATTGGAAGTATGAAAACATCTTTGATTTCACATGGGATTATGAGATCAAGATTTAATCTTTGTATCCTCATCCTTTCTTGTATTTTCATTCCTTTTTAGGAGAAAATCCTTACTGGTGGGGAGAATATAAAATCTTTCATTTTCATGTATGGACCCTTCAAACTATTTAAAATAATATCCCTTTTTATTTATATTTGATGTATAATAGTCTATTTCATGGCTCGTAGGTATAAAAATATTATTTTTATAAAATTTAACATGTGAATATTTTTAGTATAATTTTTTTCCCATTGATCGAAACCTTATATGTGAAATTATAACCCACGATTGAACCTAGAACACATGGTTTACCCTAGATGTGTCTTATGTTCTTTGTGAATTACGTATCATGATGATGTGTAGTAAAAAATTAATTAAATGAAAAAAATATATATAATATAATTAATTTATTTAATATCTAGACCAAATTGATTCCCTATTTAAACCATATTATGAAAAATCGTCATGGTTGTCTACTTCACCTTGAGAAATTTCTATATGAGAGTTGGGGATCTTGTTAGGAGGATTTTTTATGTCGAATATAGAGATTAAAGGATCATCAGATAGATTCTTTATGGATCATCATCAGTGATATAATTCAAATAGGTCACCATGTGAAACATCATTCATGTTTTCTTTACTAATGTATTCCCCAATGATGAGGTAGAGCTCATTATACAAGAATAATTATCTTTTACTTTAATATTTTGAGATTTTTTGATAACATTTTTGAATCCCCAATTTCTTCCCCTTTTCAAGATAACAATTACTATTTATAATTTGGAACTAAAATAATATATGTGCTAGATTTTTCATCACTTTTTTATTTCAACACTTATGACTGATGTCCAGTTTCGAAATGGCCCTCAATTAATTCACTTTTTTTACTGAAAATTTATCCCCTTGTTCTTCACATGTTCATAATTATCATGAGATACATTGGAAATAATACTACCATTATTATAGGAAGAATCATAAAACCAAAAACCATTTTTTAATCCGTTTAATGATAAAGACACCATTTTCCAAAATCAGTGATGATCTGTGGTGGACCTTGTATAAACGATGGATGAAAAACCCATTAGATAGTGATTATGGTGCGACAGATGAGATGAATATCAGGTGGATTGAAAGAATTCCCATTTTCTAACCATAAAAGGACATAAATAGATAAACTATGATACTTAATTCAATATCAAGGCCTTGCATGGACCATCAGGATAAACATAGTTTTATATTCAGTAGGAATAGTAAGCTTCTCGGAGAAGACTTACCCTTCTACAAAAAAAAATAAACTACACACCATATATTCCACGTTAATACAATTGATGGGAATATAGGTTTAGTTATGTTTCACACATTTATGTGGTATTTCCACACATTGAATGAGTCAACATAGGTACCTGTGTTATATATATGAAATACACCCCTAGTCCATAAAGTGTTTATACTCTTCATTCCCTCCTAGGAGACACATCAATGTATACTACACATATATATAATCTGTGATTGGAATACACATGTTTAGGATCCTAGGAATTCTCATATATGATAAGGCTTAGACCACATGTTGGGTAAATTCCCTTCTTCTAATCCATGAGGGATTTCTTGGAACAAACAATAAAGGGCTTAAGAATGAACCCCGTGTACACCAAAGAACACACCAGGTATCGTTTATTTCAATGTTCTACCACTTGTATCTCCTTCATAGAGATATATATATTTTTCCTCATGAGTATTATACTCTATGTAGTTATATTGATAGAGTGTGATGGTTTCATTTGTAACAATATCAATGGTAAAACACAACATGTAATTATAAAATCACCCCTTCCCACATGATCAAATGATCTCGAGACTCGAATGAAATCTCTAGATCAATGATGTTATTGCAAACACTATGATGGCATTTATAGCCAGAGCATGCTTCCCCCATTTCCTATAAAACTATGATTTGACTCCCCCACCCCCCAATAGTACTAACCCTAGGTTATGGGCCTTCAATGTGAAGAGTGGAATCCTATCAACATCAATCTTAGATATTTCTTGGTACATCCACCCACCTAGGTTCAATAAAACCTTGGTTATTAAAACCCATTTGTGAGGCATTGTACCCCCATTTATCTCATGATATTTATATCAACTTACTGGTATCATACCATAACAGAATCATGCAGGTGTGGGAAGACCCATCATTATTAACTAGCTATGAATATTAATAATCATCTCACATTGACTGGTGTTTCATTATGAAAATATATATTTTCATTATTATTTTTCATGAATGTCACATCGATTGATCTGATTGTATTTATTTATTTATTTCTTAATTTTTTATGAATACTTCATCTAATGTACATACTCACTCATACATGGGAATTTCCCATATTTTTCATGTCTTGTGCAGATTAAAATTAGTTATATGGTGACCGTGGTTGGCCTAGTGAAAGTTCATAATAACTAAACTTAGTGATGGTGATCGTAGGCAGCAGTTGGTGTCGCTGTTCAAAAGTAGGGTTCTACCTCCTCGTTAGTTTTTTATTTGGGAATCCCTTTACTTTTTATTGAATATGTAAATTTCCCTTTTATAAAATAGTTATGTTTATCTTGTTTCCTTATTTATTATTATATGTTATTACATTAATTTTTTGTATTATGTTAAAATTGTTTTATTTAACTTGTATGGTTATGATGCAATTGGAGGTGTGCATATATACAGATTCATGAGGCTTTGGCCTCCTATTTCTAAGATATTTTTACTCAGAACTGGTCTTCATCATCTAGACAATTAGAGGAAGGATTTGGGTGTCACTAGCATCTTACCACTGATCTCTGTGGGGCCTCAGTGGGTTGGTTCATGACATGTTCACATTCGATTATACTTATCTTCTTCTCAATTATGATCATTGATTAATATCTATCATGTTTAACCTTATCTATCATCTTATCATAATATATTATGTTTCCATTTCCATAGGTTATGATTAAAGGTATTAAGTAGGGTATATATATGTGGGGTGCTACGTGAGAAGAATAATCTGGGATATGATGAAGATATTTTATAAAACAAGTTGATTATATTTATAATATTCAAGGAATATAAACCATTATTTTTATGTGTAATTTATTATATCGATATATATTACAATTTTAAGTAATATGATGTAAAAATTTTATATTTCATTCTTGGACCACCTCAAATCATGTATCCCACAATGTGATTCTACTTTTGACCTATAATGTTAATACCTTTTCATAGGCCTCATTTTTTGATAAAAAATGTGTTATGTTTTCTTATTTTCTTCCTATAATATTAATTTAAATGTTATGTTCTATTTTATCCAAAGATTACATAATAGGGGTTAATCAAGATGTTACTATATTTAATGTTCTTTACCCTTGTATTTTACCTTATGCTCTTTTTACCAAGATAGAAGGAAAACTATTCTAAATTTGATAAAATTATCTTTATCAAACATATCAAAACACAATATCATTAACATTTTTATACAATAAAACATGTAGGGACATGAATTGTTTACTTAGTTAACATTCACTAGGATTTATCCATGTTGTATACAGTCAATACAATTTTGGTGTCTAAATATCATTCTTAGCTCATTGTTTTGGAGGATAAAAAGTTTAGTTAAAGTCACATATTTCCATTTCTTACCATATTTAAATATTTAGTTTAAAAAATAATCTCTAAATTTAACTACATGTAAAATTATTTATGTAATGTGTCACTTTTTTCTGAGGATCACATCAGTCTCCTCATTTTCCCACTACTCAAAATTATATCAATGGATAAAATTATAGGACACTTATTGGTTTATCAACATCAATGTATGTCAAATATAAAAAATTATAATACACATCATAATTGTCGATGTGATTCTCCAATTCATACCATGTTCTACTCATAGATTCCAAATTAACAAATAATATACTCTATGTGAGAAGAGTAGATTCTACACACTTCAAATAAAATCCATATAACAGTGAACAATATTCATTGGATTAAATAATTTTTTCACATGAATTATCATCAATGTATTATACCACCCTTGGTGTAGTGGGTAAGATATATCCATGATGTTTGGAAATATTATTCTTTATATATCCTCATTAAGTGAAAACAAAATCTTAATAAATCATATATTAAATAACTTTTAAATTATAGAAAATATGTATTCTTCATCTTTATTCCTTCTTGGAATAGTATTTTCCTTTCCATAATATAATTTGTTCTTCATTGTTCTATATAAAATATTTATCCATATATTTATATAAATATTCAAAAAAAACTATTTTAATTTTATTTTACTAATATTTATTAACATTATTTTTTCTATAAACTTCTCAATTGAATCATGTGAAGTTACTACTGTTGTCCTCTCAATAATTTTAATACCTTCTTCATAATATGATTGATATTCCAAAACCATATAAAAAACCAATTTGATATAATTTATATTTCATAAAACCTATAAAATTTTATTCCCTCTTAATCAAAAAATAACATTCTCCATCACTACATGACAGAATTCATGAATCAATTATATTATCAATCATATCCTAAAATGTATTATATATCATAAATTGGGGTTGGAAGAGATAGAAATTATATTTTATTATTTAATATATATATCATAATCCAATAGATAACCTTTGTGTACTACTTTTATGGCCATTACATATATATTTTAATTCACACACATTATGTTCTGTCTTGAGACACACTAAGTGTTGTGTGAATCACAGTGGAAGTCTGTTATAACTTTTTTCATTAAAGGATATTGTTCCAATAGAGGATTGAACGATATTAAAAATATATATCAATAAAATAAATCACACACTATTTTAATTAAATCAATTGAATTTATTAAATAAAATATGCAAGGTAAATGAGTATTTTTACTCGGTTCACCTACACTAGGAAACTCCATGGAGTCTATTTTCAGCAGTCTATCAGTGCACCAAATTCAATAACTTCATAGGTTATATGTATATAATTTGTTCATAGTCACTCTATTATATGGATGACTACATTTGGAAAGTCATGGGTCAATATCATTTCCAAAATAAGGCTCACCACTTTTTAACCACCTTTGTGAACTAGTCTAGTGAAGAACAACAAAATTTTATTGATGTATAAGTCTCTCTACAAACAACAATAAAATTGTAGCTATGTGCATCTTATATTAATTCTAAATGAAATTTTTATCCATTCTGATTATCCATCTATTTTTGTTTCATCATAATGAAATTATAAATTCTTTCTTATGGAAGGAATTAGTAAACCCTCCAACTATCCAATGCAGGGATAGGAATATCCCTTAGCATGATGACCACAACAACTCCATTTTTTATTTTTTCAAAAATAAATCCTCAAGGTATAAAATATTACACCTATTTTCATGTGACAATGACTCTGATGAAATTCACATCATTCCTTCCTTGATTGTACTTTTGTTCTTCTAATTCATTATACAACTCCCTTGTGAGATTACATGCCATATTTTTAATATGAAATTCTCATAACATCATTGGATTCATATATATATATATATATATATAATCCTAGATTTTTTATTTCCCTTTCCTTATTTATTTTAATATTCATGTATAATATATCTTTCAAAAAAACTAAAACCCAAGAAAAAATTATTACGCATTTTAAGAAGATAGAAGGTCGTATGTACACATGAATATTGTTTTCACATTCTAGTAGATGGAATGAAGGAATGATGATTAATTATTCACCATTAAATAATAATTATTATATTATATAAATCATATATATTTAACAAATCCATCAACATTTCCATAAAATTAAAATATAAATAAAAAAATCACATCACTTCGTGGAGGTGGTAGTCCGCACATACACCCAAATGACATTATCATTTCCCAAAAGTTTGAAATGTAAAAAGGTAGATATGATATTAAATTTTGTGAAGTATATTTATAATTTAAATATAGTATAATAACATTAAACCCAACATAATTTCCCTTCATAAAATATGGTAATGAAAAATTGTATTGTATAGAAATATGGAGATGGTATGTCATACGTACACATGCGTGATACTTTCAGATCCCATTTAATAGTAAAGTGGTTGAATAATGGTGAATTCATAATAATAATAAAATTTTAGTAAATTTAGGATACATAAGTAATTATTTTATAATAAACTAAAGAGTTTTGGAAGATTTATAAGAATAAATAAATCAAAAGATGTCGTATAAGACAATTAACTCTTCTTCTGGAGACATTCTTTAGATTCTTTCTTAAGGAACATACTGTTTCTCCTTTTGGGGGACCAAAACCAATAGAATATGTATAATGTTATTAGTAATTGGAATTACTATATATTTTTTGATATTGGATTCTCAAAATTGTATATATAAGTGATGTAATGGGTGTTTTTTTAATTGAGGAAAGGGGCACTTTTGGAATTTCTTAAAAGATTAAATTATAATAAGGTCAATATGTTTTCCAAATCCCTAAAAATATCTACGGATGTGATCCTATTGTATGATAGTGATGAAATATCAACATAACATAAAATCATTATGTGTTTTTGGGGAGTTTTAAACCTATCTTTTGGTATAAATCCTTAGTAAATATATTTTTACATTAAATGGGTTAACATATTTTTCAAACTGAAAGGGTTATAGTTTTATATACAAGGAACCTATTAACTCATAAATGGATATGGGATGCTATTTTATACCATATATTATCCCCATTTTACAATTTTAATATTTAAATTGATTTTTTCATAATTTAATAATATATTATTTTTGATAAATTATCATTAATATCAATTTTGACATTATTCAATTAATTTTACTTAAAACAAATCAAGAAAATGTTAAATTTTAAAAATAATTTATTTAATCCTCTATAATATATTATATTTATTTTTTTTGAAGCTATAAATCACTCAAATTACGTAACTTTTTCTATTTTTCATATAATTTATTTTTTCTTGTTAATTTAATTAATATTTTAATAGTATTGGGAAATCATTTAAAGTAATTATATAGTTAATAAAAATTCTGAGGGATCTATAATCATGAATATAATTTAATTTTTCACAATATTGAAATTTATATTCATTCATAATTTGTTTCCATACATGGAAACGCATAAGTATTTAAAACCAGGAGAGGGACATTTTGTAAATTTATTTGATTCAAATATAATATTGGTCATTTACATGGAATATTTGCCACCAAATATATAAATTTCGAATATAATATAATAATATTATAATTAAATTCATAAAATAAGAACTAGGATGAAAATTTATGGCCTTATCACTTAGTTTTAACATAGATTTACTTGATTTACCCTCTACAGAGGTGATAAACATTAGAGCATTTATTATTCATATTGCATCAAAATAAAGGGGAAATATTTAATAAATTTTAACCTACTAATTCCAGATATGGTGTTCAATTTATCAAATTTTCTACTTATAATTAGTAGAAAGTAATTTTAAAATAACTGTGAAAAATATGATGAAAACAGTTTTTAGATCAATAATTTATATGCTTAAAATAGGATTGGTTATTATCTTATTCCTAATAAAAACTATAGATAAATGTTAAAAAACATTAGATATATAATATGTAAATTTCCAAAAAAATCATTCACCAATAGTTTTGAATTCAATTAATTAATATATTAATATATTTTGTGTCCAAATATAGTTTTTCATATAAAAAATTCATCTACATTCAAATGATTTCTATTTTTATTGATAACCAATGAATTTATTTTACAAATATTTAAACCATATACTTTTTATAATTTTTTTAGACCTATTTATACCAACACAATTTTAATATCTATCTTATAATTTTTAGATAATAATTGATCATTCTTCAAATGAACAAGATGTTGCTTGCAATTCAATCCCTCAATGAAATTAAATTTATTTAGAAAAGAGATATACCATAAAATATTGTTGTGTTACATTCTACCCTCCTTTAAAACATTCATCCTCAAAATTTCAAGAATTTAACAACATGAAAATTTTAAAGTAGTTATTAATGATAATTTCCTTATTTTCCTAAATTACCTATCCTATATTATGATATCTCCAAATTACTTTTCCCAACCAAGTTATCTAATTTTTTAACTCTTGTTATCTAGTATATAGAATCTATATGGTATCTTCATAGTAAAATAGATCACGTTCCAATTCTATTTATTCAGAGGATATCACAGGCATTAGTTCTGACATTTTCTTCCTTAACAAAGAGATATGGAAGAAATAATATACTTTAGAAAGGCTGGCTAGAATTTCCATATAGTAAGCCACAAATATAATTTATTATTGGATTTTAAAAGGTATAATGTACCTATTGTATGGTTTTGATTTCTTTATAAACCTCATAAAACTCTTCCACGGAGATATGAACAAAAAAACGTGATCTATCTCTTAAAATTACAAATCATTCATTTGGTTATGTTCATAACTTATTTTAGGTGATTTGATATGGGTTTAAATAATATTTACCTTGTACATTGTCCCTATCACATGTTCTGGAATTATAATATTCCTTTCACCAAATTCATCCCAACAAGTTGGAGTACGACATCTCTTTCCATATAATTATTCAGATAGAACGAATTCAATTATCAAATGGATGAAATTGTTATAGGAAAACTCTACCAAAGGTTTATAAAAATACCACATACCTTTAAAGTCATTTTATCGTGACCTAAAAATGTCTTCTATAAATTTTATTTCCCTTTATGATTGTCTACCAGTTTGAGGATGATATGTGTTACTCAAATGAATCTCGATATGAAGATCCTTTTGCATGATTTTCCAAAATTTTGATGTAAATTGTGTGTCATGATTTGGAACAATTGAAATAAGATCAACATAATGTATTTTAACTTCATTAATATAAATTCATGCAAGGTACTCTAGTGGAAAATATTCACACATAGCAAGGAAATTAGTATATTTGATATGTAGATAAAAAATAAACCATACTTAATCATTTTTTGTAAGATTATTTGGTAATATACTAAAGAAGAAAACAATAATGACATCCCATTTCTTTTTAGGGATAAGAATATTTTGAATCAAATTTATAGGATTTTATATCTAAGCCTTCAATTTTTGAAAAACTAAATATATTGAATCATATTAAAAAATTCCTAAATTAATATTATCCCACCAAAAATGTCACTTCAAATATATAAACATCTTTTTGCTACCATGGTGTATAGAAAAATCTAATCTAAGAGAATTTTCAAATAATTCCCTTTTTAGGTGAGGTGTATATGGAAAAAATTTTCCATTTCTAAATTTCCAAAACCATCTCAATATATGACATTTTCCAATTTCCCAAAATTAATAGATTTAATTTTTTATGAATATTCTAATCATTGGGATGAGAAAAATTTATATTTTCTAATAAGTATTGTATGGAAATAATTTGAAAAAATTATTGATGTTTCCCCTTCCATAATAATTAAAAAATATGTCCTTATTAAATACCAGAACATAGGATCCCATTTGATACACATTTTGTTCATCACTCCATGATCCTTCCAACTCAATGTATCCACATCATTAATTCCCATCCCTAAAAAAATTTTGTATTGAGAAATCATAATTCTTAAGTATCATTATCCATCATATTTGATTCATGTTGAGTTCTTTTTATGAGAATATATAATTTCAACTCTAATGATTCACATATAGTTCACATCCTTCACCATGGAGACAGTGTCTTCATATCATCAAAGAAAAGATTATGGATAGTAATTCAAGATCATGGGTCATATTGCTTTGTTCATGACTCAATTACTACCTTGATTCATAGGAAATAAAATAAGCATTTTGTATAAGTGCACAACATAGTCCATTTTTCAATGCATCACTATATATCATAAATCCATAACTTCCTGATAGGGGAGTCAAAATTATAGAATTCACCAATCCCTTATTCTATTCATCAAATAATTATTCACAATCCTTTATCCATATAATCATAACCCAATTATGAGTATTCTAGGTTAATGGGTTAGACAATATGGAAAAAAATAAATGATTTTCTGATATTAAACCAAAAAACCAATGAAACTACATACCTCGATTATGTTCATTGGTGTAGGAAATTATGTTACTTCCTTTCCCTTTCTAAGATCAACTGGTATTCATACACGAAGACAATATAGACAATAAAAGAAATGTTCAGCAGATAGAATTCAAACATGAAAAATTAACCAAATCATTTTCTTCTAAGAGTATGAAGAATGATCCAAAACTGATTATCATGGTTTTTATAGTGTTTTTAGTACAACTCAATAAATATCACAAAAAATAACAAATATATTCCTTAAATAATCTATTAAATAGATCCATGAAAATAAAGGAGGCATTATTTAGTCCAAATCGAATTCTAGTGAACTCATAATTTCCATACCTTGTTTTAAATAATTCCATTGGAATATATTTCATCTTACTCACCATAGATGATATCCAAAAAAAGTAAAATATGTGAAAAATATTGAGATCCCTAAATTTGATTTAATTGTTCATCAATTCGCAGTAGATGATACTCGTTCTTTATCCTAGTGGAATTTATTTTTCTATAATCAATGCAAAGTATCATTGATCAATATCTCTTCTTGATGAAATCAATATTTTCTACCTAAATATAAATAATAGGGAATATAAATCATTTATTAGACAAATAATCTAGTTTTATATTCAATTATACCAATTCCATAGTGTCCATTCCCTTGGTATTATTTGTTATAATCCTTATATCCGCAATTAAATCAATAGAAACCTTAATCTCATGATCTTTTGGGTGTCTATGTAATTAATCAAGAAAGACATAAATTTATTTCCTAATGATACATACATACCCAATTTTAATATTACATTTTCTATACATAGATATTTTTTCTCTTCTTCCCCAAGAATCTCAATTGTAAGAGTTGTTATGTGTTTATCTAGACATGAATATGATGAATTCACCCCTCTGAAGTTATGGAATTGAAAATCTTCTTCATAAATCCTAATTTACATCTATTTTCAATATATTTTTTCATTATATCTTGAAATATTGTTGATACCAAGTATTATATCCAAATACCTCATAGTAATATTAATAAATTCAGAAAAAAGGGAATGTTTATGTGTCATAATAGAAACTAACTGACACATCTTAGATGTAGTGAGACTTCCACAAGGAGACTTAATTAATGACTCTCTTATTAAGGGTCCAAGTAAATATCTAATTATATCTTCATACATGGATGACATAAAAGGGTGTGAAGATCTATAATCAAATAATGATTTGATAATTTTGAATATCTCACTAAATTTCCTATTATCACTTATTTAGTAACTTCAAACTCTAATATTGTGATAGTTAAATATTGTCTATTCTCCCTTGTCCTTTTCTAGGGAAAATACCCTTGATGTCTAGGAAAAATGATTTTTATAGTTTCCCATTTCATTATAGTTGAGGTATTGAACATTGGTAGTTTCATTATTTCCATTCAAATCATTATCATGATGGCCTTTTTCTCCGATCTTGAAGAAAACCCATTTCATATGCAAATAGGTACTAGGGTGTTTCCTTCTACAAGTATTGTATGTTTGAAAATTCACCTTTATATTCTTCCCCTTATACATGTTTTTCTATTCAATCATATTTTTATCCTAATTTCACTAAAACTCATAATACATAGGGAATTATTTCACTCTTTTTATAGAACATGATACATTTTATTAATATGATGAAAATGTTTGAATGGCTAGTTAACGTCAAAGGAATGTAATTAAGCAATCTAATAAATGGTCAATCTTACTATTCAGATTACAAATGTAGTCTGTAGCATTCCTTGATAACCTTATAAAATTTTCATCAAACTTAGAAACATTTTTATCATCCTTTTATCTAATACTCAATAATTTTCTAGTGAGAAAAATCATTTTTTCATATTTTTTTTAGATTTTTCTTTCCATTTCTTCTTGTTTTTCATGTGGAAATATTTTTAGAAAATAGTTCATTAAAATAATTCCATTCCATGATTCATATTTCCACATCATCTTTAGTGTTTTAAATCAATGACCACCATTTATCTACATCCAATGAGACATAATAAAATTCCATGAAAGCATTATACAATTCATTACTTCCCAAAGTGATAAATATATTCTTTAAGGAACATATTCATTTCTCATCTAAAAATGGATTTGTTGTTCTATTGAATGGTGGTGCTTGCTTACATGCAACGTGGCCTGAAAATGTTACAAAAGGATATACATCTATAGTTTTATCCATATGATCCACGTTATTGTTCATAACCTGAGTCAGCTTCCCTAGTATAGTTATAATTTTTTAGCTCCTGTTGCCGCTCCAGCTCCATCTTCATTTTTTTAGGATAGAAAACCCCACATTTATTACCTGTATTAATATAGTTTCCATTATTTCTATTAAGAGACATTTTTAAAAAGTGAAATACGCTAGATTATATAATAATTTTATGAATCTTAATGTACAATTTCATTACAAGTGAGAAACGTAACATAAATTGAACATTTATTTTATAAAAAATCTCAAAATCATAATACTGATTACATTATGAATATTGTCAAAGTCATGGGATTACATTACCTAATCTATGTTTTCAAAAATCAATTTCCCAATGTTTCTAATAATCATTCTTTGATTCCAACTGTAAGGAAAATAATCCCAATATCCAAGGAAATTTTTTACTCTATTACATTGTCACTAGATAAGATAAATCTTATCCAAAGGGAACGAACAGTTTAATAGTCTTGGAAAACTAGATACATAATTGAATTTCACATTACATTTGAAAAAATAAAATACATATATTATTATCTTAAATGATATTATTATTTTATCTATGATAACCCTTCAAATAATTCATATTAAAAATACAGGTATCCTAGGGAAAGAAACATATGAACGGCTGATGTCACGACCCATCCCCTGGGGTCTGTGTCGTGACTACCCCAAAACCACCTCCCAAAGTCTAGGGATTGGTGACAAATACTGAAGGCATCAACCTACAAGTGGGAGACATTTTACAAAGTACCTATACTCACATACACACCCAACCAATTCCCACACACTAGAAAAAGAAACAAGTATCACTAAAAAAAAGCTGAGTACATGTACAAAAAACATAAGTGGTCTAGAATACAAACCCAACAAAAGAAGTGAAAACAACAAAGTACAAAAAGGAAACTCTGATGTCCATCCACAGAAAACCCCACCTGATTGTGAGAGTAGTGTAGCTACTATAACCTGAAGTAAAATGTCATATCCACTCGATCCTACTAGGCCCCGCCTGGTCTTAGGCCACCATGTCCACCGTCGTAGAGTATGTCTGTCCCATCTCCCTAAGCAACTTTGGATCCTGGTCCACCAAAGTCTATGTCAAAACATCGATTTACTTCAATAAACACAACACGTGCGGGAAAATCAAGTGCAATGGTTTGTAAAAAAAATAATTAGTAGGGACCCAAAACAAAAAACAAAGACCACCCAACAATCCTTAAAGTAAATAATGATGCACAAGACATCTCACACCAAGTATACGGTTTGTGTGGTGATGGAAGAATCATCAGTCACATCATCAAACACCTCGTATTTTGGAGAAATCCTCCTCTATCAAGAACAGTGGGCCATCCAAGTCACATAGAAGTTCTTCCCACTAACCTTGGACTGCTTAGGTACACCTCCTCATCACATATCATGGCCCTGAAAAGTCACAAAGAAGTGATTCCCACTAATCGTGGCCAACTGAGGTACTCCTCCTCATCACATACTGTGGGCCTGAAAATTCATAAAAAAGTTCTTCCAACTATGGTCCTATAAAGTCTTATATAAGTTCTTCCCACTATGCCATAGTCAATTCACACATAGTCGAAAGTCAGTAGTCTTCAGGTCTCAACCAAACACAGGGTTCTGTATATAACGCGCCTTGGAAAACTGCTCATCATGCCATTCGTTGAATCTTAACAACTATGAAATCCTCCCAAGGAATGTCAAAAGATCCTATTTTTGGAGAGGGTCCCAATGCCGCAAACATATTTTCAATCAGATTCCATGTTTTCATGTTATTAGAATTTTAGTAAAGAGGGGACGGTTATATCCCGGCTAGGTCCGACCCGATTGGACTGACCCGACCAACCTGGCTTGGGGGTCCCATCTCCCATAGTTTAATTCAAACAACTAAACCTGACCCGGTTTGGGTTTGGGTCTTCCCAGTCTGGCCTGGCCAGTGGGCCAGGAAAAATGGGCCTTGCTGGACTCGGCCCAGTTTAGCTGAGGGTCCAACCCACTGGGTTTCCCGACACCTCGGCCTAGTCCGGCCCGACGTGACGTGTGCAGTTTTGACCTACTGATATGGTTCCGACATGTTGGGTGCACCTTCAGCCCACCGGCATGGGTCCGGTCCGCTCTCTAGGGGTTGGCCCGCTTGCCCAAAGCACGACCCGTGTAGTACGGGCCGCTGGTGTGCCACCTTTCTAGGACATGGCTGACTGCAACATCTGGCCACCGCTGGCCCAGTGGACACACGAGGCCATCCTGCTATGTTTGACCGACCGTGGCTCACTGATCCACCTGGAAACGGGATTTCCCTCCATGTGGTGTTAGGCCAGTGACGCATCTCCCCACTACTAGTTGGTCGTGGCCTCCTGCCACGGCAGCACACGGACAAGCACGCTGCCACCACTGCTTATGGCCACCGTCACAGGCCACCGCTGCCGCCACTGGTGCTAGCGCACCCGAAGATGTTGATGCCCCATTGGACATGCTCTGATGGTCCATTATCTGTGCCGCATGTGGTTGCGCTCTCCGGGGAATGTACTCTTCATCACAAAGGTCCCAGATTCTTCTTACCACTACTTTGAGGGTGAGACCACCAAGAATGCACATGGTGGAGGTTCTCAGGCCTTGTTTGTGTCATTCCACACCCTCTTAGATAGAGGTTTATAATCATGGGGAGGCCCGAAAATTGTGGATGAATCAAACTATAGATAAACTAATCCTTGATAATAACTCCCAAAAAAAAATTCACCCTCCCTCATGAATGCACGATTCCTGGATAAACGTATTCATGGGTTGATCTATGTTTTTCATTTCTGAAATAAGAATGGGGAACAACTTTAAAATTAAATAACCCCTAATTATTTGGAATTCTTTTCCACAGGGTTACGTCCTCGACCTTTCTAGGCTTCGACGTCATTCATAACTTTCATCTCTGTTATTCTAGGTATGTTGAAGATGTTTGACGTTCATTGGAATTTGTCATTTTTCTTTGGAGAGGATTTTCTTTGGAGGTTCATCAGATAATCCTCTCAATTTAATTCCTCATTCCACCAACACATCAACCAAAATAAATGGAAAACATGTTGCAGTATTTCTGTTATTCTACAACGTTGCATCATTACGCGGATACACATCATTAAAGTGTTGTTACTCTATGAACTAACATACAACTAATGAGCCTCATAAATGCACCACATTTCAGCAATGAAATTCGACCGTTTTCCTCTCAATGGATGAGAATATAAAATAAAATAACTTTTGAATGTTATTTTTTTATTTTCTGAAATGTCTGAAAACTTACTTTTCTGTTCGGCCCTTCATAGCTAACGTTAAGTCCTTCCTAGGTGGATCTCGACATTCTGAGTTCATCGATTACTTCCTATTTTCGATCTGAGCACCAGTTAAAAATTTAGGAAAACCCTCTCGCATGTTTACTTAAGTGACCTAAAAAAATTTCAAAATTTCCTTCCAGCCTCACCAGGACTAGGAATCATGTGCCGTCAAATCACGTGGTCTCAGAATAATTCCATATAATTAAAAACAATACACAGAATTTCCAACTCATTACATTCTCCCAACCATAGGGATTTACATCCTCAAAATCAAAAACAATATCAAGTTAAATATATGGGGGTAGTGAGCATGAATTTATGCCTCCTTCACCCATATTCTCTCCCAGAGATTCCAATGCGACCACCGAACACACACCAAAGGAATCGACTGCCCATGTAGGACCTGCTCATGTCGATCCTCTATCTCCACTAGGAACTCCACAAACACTGCCCCATCATCAATTTCCATCTCACCCCCGTCAATGGCTTGTGGTGGATCATGCATGTACCTCTTCAGCTGCGAAACTCGGAAATCATCATGCACCCTATGAATCTATGGGGGAAGATCTAGGTGGTATTCCACCTCTCCAACTCTGCTCAGGATTTGAAAATGTCTGATGAGCATTGATGATATCTTATCACCCTAGCCAAATATCCACAATCATCATTGGGGTAAGACAGTAAGGAATACGTGATCTCACTCCTGAAGCTATAGGGGTATTAGTCTTCTGTCAGCATAAGACTTATACCAACTTTGTGCAGTCCATATCCACTCCTGGATGATCTGCACCTTCTTAGTGGTAGCACTTACTAACTCTGGGTCCATGAGTGCTGACTCCCCTTGGTCTGTCCATCATAGCGGTGATCTACAGGGCTGCTCGTACAAGGTATCAAACTTTACCATGCCAATGGTGGAGTGATAGATTTTTTTGTATGAAAACCCCACAAGCGGTAGGTGGTCCTCCCAACTAAGACCAAAATCCAAGATCCAAACATGTATCATTTCATCTAAGGTCTATATGGTCTACTCCATCTGACCGTCCATCTGGGGGTGAATATCTATGCTCAAGAACAACTGCGTCCCGAATGAATCCTGAAATTCCTTCCATAGTTAGAATGTAAAGCGATCATCACAACATGAGCCGATCATTGAAATAATCTCATGAATCCACACTATCTTCTAGATTTAGAGGTGTCCCAACCCATCTACTGGTCCCTTCTCCTATATGGGTAGGAAGTGTTCCGACTTGGGGAGTCGTTCAACGATCACCCATATAGAGTTATGGCCCATGGATGTACGTGGTAACCCTGTCAAAAAGTCCATCGAGATACCATCCCATTTCAACTCTGGTACGTAGAGTGGTCGGGCCAATCCTACTAGAAAATGATGCTTGACCTTCACTTGCTGACAAGTGAGTCATCATGAAAAAAACATGGCCACCACTTTCTTCATCCATGTTTACCATTACTGATGTCAGAGGTCTTAGTACATCTTCACCACTCGAGGATGTACCGCCAAAGGGGACATATGGAACTCCCTCAACACCTCCTCATACAACCTCACTGACACTATGGTGAACCCTTTAAAAAAGATGATGTGATCCCCACCGATCTAAAATCCAACAGGAGCCCGTCCTGAGGATAACTGAGCATGTCGGGCCTCGTAGTCAACATCCACCAGTTGTTCCACCATAACATGATGTAAGATTGGGGGAGTAACAGTCATCAACTAAAGGTAAGAATCTCCACCATCATCCATGAAGTATATCTGCATCATGGCTAGCTACTATGTTTCCTCACTCAGTAGCTGTAAACTAGTCCTCCTGCTGAGTGCTTTTACCACAATTGTCTACCTCAAAGGAGTATATACAATATCAAAGTCATAGTCTTGGAGGAAATATAGCCATTTCTACTATCTATGGTTCAGGTCCATCTAGGAAAAGATATACCTAAGACTCTTCTAGTCATAGTAAACCATAAACCATTCACCCATCAAGTAGTTCTTCCACGTCTTTAAGGTAAATACCAATACTGCTAACTGTAGGTCAATGGTCACGTAGTTCTACTCAAGTTTCTTCAACTATTGTGAGACGTAGGTGATCACTGCTCACTCCTACATCCAGAAACAACCTATTCTGGTCCCTGATGACTCTCAGTAAACTAAAAATTCAATTCTCTCCTCTTGTATTCTCAAGATCGGGGCACTAGTCAGTATCCACATTAGCTCCTAAAAACTATTCCGACATTTCTCTCTCCACACAAAGGGATATCCCTTCAATGTAATATCCCATAAGGGTGATGTAACTCTAGATAAGTAGGTCAGAAAACACCAATAGTAACTATCCAACCCCATGAAGCTCAGCAACTCAGTCACTGTCTTGGGCTGTTACCAGGAAAGCTTCGCCTCTATCTTTGTTGGATCTACTACAACTCCTACCTCTGAGATGAAAAATCCAAGAAATTGGACCTCTCGTATCCAGAAATGACACATCAAGAGCTTACCAAAAAATCAGTGCTCTCAGAGTGAATGTAGGACAATCTGCAGGTGTGTAGGGTTCTCCTCATCTGACGCCGATTACACCAAGATGTCATAAATGATGACCACAATGAACCAGTAGAGGTAAGGCTAGAAGATCCTATTCATGTGGTCCATGAACATTTTAATGGCATTGGTCACACCAAAAGGCATCACCAGGAACTCATAGTTAATGTACCAGCACCAGAATGACTTCCTCGGTACCCAAAGCTGGTGATAGCCTGATCTGAGGTCTATCTTTTAGAACCACTTCGCACCCTTCAGCTGGTCGAAGAGATCATCGATTCTTGGTAGTGGATATTTGTTCTTCACGGTAACTTGGTTCAAGGGAAAAAATTCCACACACAACCTCAAACTTCTATCTACTTTATTTGAAAAAATCACAGGGGATTCCATTGGTGAAATGTTGGGCCTTACGAACCCCTCTCATGCTAGTACTCCATCTATACCCTCAGCTCAAGAAACTTTGTGGGAGCCATACAATATGCCGGTCTGGATATCAGTGTTGTCCTGGGGTATAGGATGATGAAAAATTCTACCTACCAACAAGGAGTTTGTTGTGGAATATCCTCAGGAAAAACATCCTTGTACTCATCCACCAATACAAGAAATCATGGACTCCTCCCATACACTATACTGAGGGTGAGGCTGGCCAAATGGTGAGTGATTAGTTGCACCCTCCTCCGAGAAAGTATGCCATGTGATGAAAGGGTTTCCTTCTCACCAGTGAAGGAAAACTCAGTCCCATCTCCGCGAACACACTGCACTTTACACCAAAAATAGTTGATCTGAGCATGGACTATGGATAACTTTTTCATACCTAAGATGGCATTGTAAGGACTCGTTACCACTATTAGGAGATCCCAAAATAAGCTCTCTCCTCCTAGAGTAAGCTCAAACTACTAGAACCATTGTGTAATCATAGAATCCCCTCCCATAAGAGTCTCTAGACGTAAGGATCGAGTAAACATCTCTAGCGGAATATACATTCTCTCGAATAAGAGATGAGCTAAGGAATAGGTGACAATCACCTGTGTCTATAAGAACTATAGTGAGAGTGGAGAAGAAACAGATCATACCTTCAATAATTTCTAGATCATTGTGGTAATAAGCCTCAGTTTCCTAACGTTATGCTCACCCATGTCATCCTGCTCCCTGATGTTGGGGTGGACCACCTACGGGTGGTGGTTGTACGACCTCAAATTGTCGCCCACTGCCTGCTACGTGACCTGACCCCTTGCCACGTCTGCCGCCCTACGGAAATCCTCGCTCGAACCACTGCCTCTGCCTTGTTAGCCCCTAGACCATCTGGTATTCGTTTATATGGTGGTTCAGGCAGTCACGTTACATGTGCCCCTACCCTCCACACGATAAGCAAAGCCTGGTTCCCACCAGACTCCCTCTGGTATGGGAGCCATGCACTGCCGACCTAGAGTCCTGGGGTTTTCCTCTAAAAGACCTGGCCTACTTGGGCCCACATGTGTACTTTTTACTGTGTTCGAAGACTCTCCCAGATGGGGTCTACTAGTAGCTCTAGTTGTGGGTTCCTTCTCTTCCAAGAATCTCTCTACCAGAAGGGATCAATCCCATAACACAACCTGAGTAGGGATGCTGAGAGACAACACTGACACCCAGATCACCCGCCTGTGTCCCTACTCAAAGTCTAGAACCCTGAAGAAAGGGACTCGCACCATCTCTGTTGAGTAGCGAGAAATCTTATTGAACCTCATTGAGTACTTAGCCACCATCATGATCCCCTAGTGTAGGTGAAGCAACTCATGAATGCACACATAGCGCAAGGTCGTGGGGAAAAACACCCCCAGAAAAATCCACTCAAAGTCTTTCTAGGTGAGGGTCACCTCATCATGCATCTAAGTGGACAAGCTCCACCATATCCATGTCAATCCCTACATAAGGATCTCTTCTAAGATCTCCATTTGGTAAAGAGGTGTCCTCACTAAGAGGAAGACTCACGTCACTACCTCTAGCCAGTCCTTAGAGACCTGAGGATCTGTCTCTCTCTTGAACATGGGAGGTATATATCTTTAAAACTCATGCAGGGCACTGAGTCTGCACACGTCCTCTGCTAGAACCGTCAGCAGTAGATTCTGACTATCATGTGGTGATAGAACTGGTGCACCACCCAATGGGGCCATCTCTAGAACTGGTCTCTAAATGGAAGCATCGTCTCTAGGTAGGATGTCCTCACGACATCATATCAGGATCCTAGCTGGTTGTCTACATGAAGGTATCCTGAGATAGTTAAAGATTTACAAAAGTTAGAAGGTTATACCTACATAAATGAATTTTATTTAAAAGAACATAAGGATACACTTATGAAACTAGTATTTTCTAATATATAGAGGAAAAGAAGAATTCAAGGACCTGGTGTATGGATACTTTGGCCGCCGCTCCAACACCAGATTCCCCGAATCTGGATGTCGAACTCGAAACACTTAACACTTTTTCACCCAAAAAACACCGACTATGGGTGTTTGTGGTTGGATTAACCACCCTTTGATACCACTTTTTCAGGACCCATCCCCCAGGACCTGTGTCATGACTACCCCAAGCACACCTTCTGAAGGTGAGGGGATGGAAACTAGCACCAAAGGCATCAACCTACATGTGGGTGGAATTTTCTTGAGCACCTATATGCACCCACATGCCCAACCAAGCCCCACACACTGAAAAAGGAAACAAGTATCACTAAAAAAATTCTGAGTACAAGTATAACTAATATAAGTGTCCAGAATACAAACCATACATAATTATAGAAAACAACAAAGTACAAAAAATGAAACTCTGATAGCCATCCACAGAAAACACCACCTAATAGTGAGAGTAGTGTAGCTACTGGATGCTGATATAGAATTTCCTATCCACCAGATCCTACTGGGCCCCGACTGGTCCAAGGAAACCAAGTCCACTATCATAGCGTCTATCGGTCCAGTATCCCTGAGCACCTATGGGTCCTGGTCCACTAAAGTCACTATCAAAACATTGATCATCTACACCAGACACAACACGTGCGGGCAAAGAGCGTGTAGTGGAGAGTAACAAAATACTCAGTAGGGACCCCAAAAAATAAGGAAAGATCACATAGCAATCCTCAAAGTAATGAATGACACACAATACAGCTCACACCAGGTATACATTTAGGGTAGTGATAGAAGAATCAATAGTCACATCATCGAGCACCTCGGCTTCTAGGGAAATACTACACTATCGAGTACAGTGGGCCATCCAAGTTGCACATAATTGCTTCCCACTAACCTTATACTACTTAGGTACACCTCTTTATCGCATATCAGGGGCCTAAAAAGTCACACAGAAGTGTTTCCCACAAATCGCGGCCAACTGAGGTACTCATCATCATCGTGTACTGTGTGCCTAAAATGTGACAAAAAAGTACATCCCATCGTGGGCCTGCAATGTCACATACAAGTGCTTCTCACTGGGCCATATTCGAGTCACACAGAGTCAAAAGTCAGCAGTCTTGAGGTCTTATCCAGCAGCAGGGTTCTGTAAGTAGCGCGCCTGGGAGAACTACTCCTCAAGACTTTTGTCGCATCTAAACTTCCATGGAATCCTCCTTAGGGTATGCCAAAGATCAGCCTGGTTGAGGGGGTCCTAAATCCACAAACTTATCATTAATCAGATGCCCAATTTTCAATTTATTAATGTATTAGTAAATAGGGGATGGTTGCGTCTAGGCCTGGTCCGACCTGGTCGGACCATCACGTCAAACCCATACCGGGGTCCCACATACCCCAGTTTAAAGTGACGGACTCAAACTATACCTATTTGGGTCTGGGTCTGTTCAATCCGTCCTCACCAACGGGCAAGGCTGAATTTTCCTTGTTGGAGTCGGCCTGGTTTAGGCAAGGGTCCTGCCTGCTGAGTCGCCCGGTGACCTGATCTAGTCCGGCCCAACCCAAAGGGTGCAGGTCTGGCCTATCGGCCTGGGTTCCACCTTTCGGGTTCATGTCCATCCCGCTGGTGCAGGTTTGGGCCACTGGGACACGGGTCCGACCCGCTAGCTGGGAGTGCGGCCCGCAAGCCCGAATCATGGCCCGCACAGTGAGGCCGGTGGTGCGCCGTGCGCCGCCTAGTCAGGACGTAGCCAGAAACCACATCCATCCCCTACTACCCCCATTGATGTGTGGGGCCCTCCTGTTGCGATCGAGAAACCACAGCTTTCCAAGCCATATGGTTTCTCGGACACAGGATGTCCCTCTACGCAGTGCCTGGCGAGAGTCGTGTCTCCACGCTGCCGACATAGCGCACCGACGAGCGCACCACCCCCTCTACCCATGACCGCCACCCTAGGACCTCACCGCTGCCTCTGACCATGTCACCAATCCCCGACCACCGTTGCCGCTGCTAGTTCCAGCAAGCCAGCAGATGTTTTGAAGACCACCAGACATGCTTCGATGGTCCGTTTTTCACGCTGCATGTGTCTACGCTCTTCAGGGAATGTCCTCTTCACTGCAAAGGTCCTGGAATCATCATACCACCACATTGAGGGTGATTCCACAAAGAAAGAACACTATGGAGGTTATCGGTCCTTGTTCGTGTCATCTCATGCCCTCTATGTTAGAGGTTTATAATCATGGGGAAGATCATGGATTGTGGCTCAATCAAACTGGAGATGAACAAATTTCAGATAATAAATCCCAAAAAATTCAGCCTCCTGCATAAACGAACGATTCGCAGATCAACATGTCCATGGGTTGATCCATGTTCATTGTTCCTAGAATAAGAGTAGGGAAGAAATTTATAATTAAATAACCCCTACCTCTTTGACGTTTGTTTCCACAATGTAACATCCTCAAGGTTTCAAGACGTCGACGTCATTCGTCGCTTTCGGCTCCATTCTTCAAGGTGCACCAAAGATGTTTGACATTCATTGGCATTTTTTTTCTTCGTTGGAGAGGAAGTTCATCAGAGTTTCATCATAGAATCCTCTCAATTTAATTTCTCATTCCACCAATGCATCAACCAAACTAAAATGAAAACACATCACAGTGTTTCTGTTACCCTACAACTTCATTTTATTACACTGTTTCATTTATGGAACAATGTCACTATTACACGTCATTAAAGTTTCATTATGTTCCAAGTTAATGAGCCATTAATGATCCTCATCAATGCACCTCATCATTGCACTGTAGCACCGAGCTCCGCTGCTCAAAGAATGAGAAAATAAAATAACTTTTTAATTTTTTTTATTTTCTAAAAGTCCGAAGACTATAATTTCCATTAAACCCTTATCGTCCGATGTTAAGTCCAATCTAGGCGAATCTCGATGTTATGAGTTCAATGGTGCACTAGGATTTTTGATCTTAGCACCAGTTGAAAAGTTATAGAAACCTACTTTCACTTTTACTTATGTGAACAAAAACAAGTTCAAAATATTTTTCTGGACTCACCGGGCCATATAATCACGTGATGTCAAAGCATTTAGTCATAGAAGAATTCCATATAATTTAAAAAAATACACGGAATTTCCAAGACATTACAGGTGATATAATATTCAAATTATTCGTAATCTAGAAAATGGACTCCAACAACACATGAATAATATAGAAAAAATACATGATGGTCAAAATAATTCCATATAAATAATAAAATAAACTGGAAACATATCAATGGATAAGAAAAAATTTAAATAATCACATGGAATCAATATCTAATTTTATAATGATGGAATGTGTAATATTGAACCTCAAAAACATACAATTGAGACCACTGTCAAGATATTTGAAAATACATGTGTAAGGCCTCAACAAAAACCCAATATAGTTCATCACATGAGAACTACTAATATATAGAGGGGTTATAGTAGGTCTCATAAATCACATACTAAGTATAATTAATTCCACGTATGAATAATAAAATATAAAAAATACCCATTTAAAAAATATATAACTGTTAGTAATTGAAGAACTTGTTATACATAATATTAATAATTTCCCATGTCAGACATATCTTAAACTATACAAATAAATATGTTGAATGGGATCATTTGAATGCATCCTAAAAATAGTAATCAAAAAATTATTTTTATATAGATAAAAATACCTTAAATAGATTACAACATTATTTCACAAAGAAAATAACCACTTTTCATTGAAAATTATTTTTAAGTTTTTTAAACTACAACAATTTCATATATTAACAAAACCATTTACTTTGAAAATAACCTTTTAATATTATAAATAAACATCAATTAAAAGAATATTCATGATGGTGGGATATCAGTTCACACCATATATGTTAAAAAATATCCCATGTATACTATTATAAGAATATTAAAAAGTACCTTTTCTGGGAAATGACATGAAGAGTCCTTTAAAACCATTTTTTACAAAGTAAAACTTGGGTACAAATTTCCATAATAAATAATTAGGGAGTAATATAAATATTCTATAAATAATTTTATAAAATATATGGATATGAAAAAAAATATTCCCTCGGTAGGGACTTAAATACAAATAATCTAGACTAATAATGATATTATAAAATAATCATTTACCTCTCATTTGAATTCCACAGTATTCAAGAAAAACCCCTATATATATATATATTACATGAAAATAATCATATATATAATATTATATATTACTTATTTAATACTTTTTACCACCCATTTAATAATTATTATTTATTAAAATCATCATTTTGGGTGATAACTGCATCGTTTTTCATGTGTGTTTTGGTTCCGTTGTTTTAGTCATTTTAAATTGATCAAAGTTATATAATTTAATGAATTTAAATAAATATATAAATATCATATATACTAATTATATATGTATTTAGATTAATCCTTGAAAGGTATATAATTAAAAATGAATTTCACTTTTCATAGAGACAGTAGACTGTACATATGCGTGAAGGTTATATTCACAGTTGAAGAATGGAACAAAAAAAAGGTGAATAATAATTAACATTTAGATACTAATTATTATATCATATAAATAATATATATTCATAAAATCAATATTCTCTCTATACAATTAATATATTATTAAAAAAATCACATCACTTTTGGGATGTGGTAGTCCACACATACACATGAATGATGTTATTATTTATCAACGGTTTGGAAGGTAAGAAGGTAGATATGATATTGTAACATCTCATTACCCTATTTTATGTAAATCCATTCCCTTCAAATTTTTCCCACTTTAATTGGGTGCATCTTAGGACTCCCTGGGATGGACGATTCTGAAGATGCTTCGAGTTATCATGTAATAATATTCAGTTTTTTTAAACTGCATGAGAAATACACACCATGGAATGGGAGTACACAACAATTATGTTCTTGAGGGAATATTTCTTAAACCTATTACACAACATTAATGGAATACATTCCATGTAAATATTAACCATTGTTTAATGTTCAAAAGGTATGTTTTTAATAAATATGATTTGGATTTTAACATATCCATGTCCCAAGATTACATGATGTGTAAAGGGATTACTTGCTCTGAAAATGTCATAAACAATGCTTTTAATGTGCTGATCAGCTGAGATTTTATTTCTTTCTTACACGCATCCTTTGTATTATGACCTGGAAGGAATATCTAGTGATATTTGGAGTCTCTATTCAATATGGAATGATCTGTTTGATGATTGATCACCATTGTGGTTGGATTTCCTCTCTCTGGGTGAGTATGTCTTTATAAATCTTCATTGCTTTGATTTTTCTAGATCTATTACATTTAATTATTAGATCCATTGGTCTGTATTATTGTTTCAATTTTTTCTCTATATTTCTGTTGTGACATCTTATTCCAAGTTTTGTTTCCATTATTGGTTGAGGTTCGGCGGGTGTGTGTTCTTCAAGTATATGGTGTTTCCAATTCACAACCAACCCTATTGTTAAACTGAATCAATTATAAGATGTATAGATTAGTTCAATGGCCTCTATTATTGATATTGTGATATTATTTTTGGAGGATACTTTGTGGGCATGTATGACCCCTTGTTTGAGGAAGGTGGTTATATCTCTAGCCTATGTTAATGAAATTTATTTTTCTTGTATTTATAAATTTATTTATAAATAAATTTGGCATGATTATTTTGTCAGTGTAAATGGATTTTTTTTATAAAAGTTGGTTTTTCCATAGTTTTTGGTAAATGGAATAAGGGTTATTTTTATAGTTTTGAAATGATTTCTAAAATGCATCAGATGGGAAAGACTTTGGTACATAGGTAGATAGTGTATCTTAGGTTCATTACCCATATTACCATTGGTAGTTTAGCTCATGGGGATTTTATGTACTCCCTAAGCATGTCAATTTTAGGGACTTGTTTTTGAAATTTTTTGGGGTTCACTCTTGGGTTCTTCATAAGATCCTTAGGCATATAATCTTGGGACATGTTGTGTAATATTCATTGTCATGGTATGAGTAGTATTCGTACCTGAATTCTTTACTCTGATGGTGTGATACACCTATGATTCGATTTTTACCTTTTTAGAAATGATATGAATGATTTGGATTTTTATAAATGATAATGGGAATTATGATTGAGATTAATATACCTACCATTATTTTGTAATTTTTGGAACAGGGGAAATACTTAATATGCTTTTGATAAAATTTCATTATTTATTCTCATGACATGTTTTATTTAAAATGAGAATACATGGTATTTTGTATAGAGACTTATTATGGAACATATTGGTGAGACCCTAATGATACTATTAGCTCGCACCCTACATACCCCTCCGGTGCTGTGTAGACCTGGTTATGTCTTTAGATGTAGGGAAAGGCAGGCACTATAATAAGGTGGTGATATTTTCTATAATCTGATTTTAGTATATAGTGGTGAGATTGTGGGAGTCTACCAACTCATTCACATGGAGTAGTTTTTTTAATTTTGGTAGTATTTTGTCGATGGAATTTTACTTAGTGATTTTTTCTCCTCTTGGGTTGTTTTGTTTCCCATGTCTTCTTTCAGTTATGGAATATATATATCTTTCCTATTTTTTCATGATGTATACATGCGACATGTTGTTGCTTCGGGTTGGGGGAAATCATTCCCTCTGGTTATTTTTCGATGTTTCGGTTCTTGTCTCTGGCCCACAGGGATCCGAAATTCCATTTATGTATGTGACGTGGTTGGTTGGGTACTAGTTTGGGAGCATATTTTGGTTAGTTTTTTATATTTTAGTATCATAGGTGGTTTTTTATCAAGATTCATTACATTGGGACATTTCTTAAACTAGATATATGATTGTTGAGACTTGATAGGTATATCAGGATGAGTGCATGGTCGACTCTTTACATGATGAGAATCATGTTACCATTGGATTTTGTGGTGTGTGCCTCCTGTTTCAATTTCATGATGTTAAAATCATTTTTTTCTAATGATTTTTCAAGTTTGAACTGATATTATTCTTTTAGCTGAATATTTCGTTCATTTTGGGGTATAGTAGTATGCCCCTTGAGATATGTTCTATAAGTTCCTCAATATGGTGCATCTAATACTCTTCAAGAAAATCCTCCGATGGATCAAAATATTATTAAGGCTATGGTTGGAGAAGTTTTTCATGTTTATTAGAGTGTGACACATGTTCAGAGCACATTCATGGATGTATATCCAGAAGCAAGTGGAGACAAGGATCACCCATGATAGTTATTCCCTAATAAGTGACTCAAATGACTATAAATTGATGTCATAGTTAAAAATATATATTTTCCTGCTAATTACTATTTAGTAGTAAGTTGGGTTGAACCCAAGGGAAGGAAAAAGTATAGCATGAGTGACCTAAACTTTTCAAAACATACCCCATGATTGAAAACAGTGGGTATAAATATTTCTTTTCTCTTTTTTATTATTTATCTTTGCATTGATGAATGATGATGTGATGGTTATTTATTTTTTTAATAAACTGGATGGTTGAAAAACATGAATTGAAAGGGTTAACCCAAAAAATGAACAAGAGACAACAAAAGAAGTGATTATGATCAAACAACAAATGACATGCCCATGGTATTTAAACTCCACTGGGTAAAATGTGTATTTCATTACCTAGAAATGATATGAATGCTTTGGATTTTTCTCTTATCAACCGTGAAATTTAAAAAAATGTAACTTGGAATGGAAATTAGTACAACCTAGTATTATTTAAATCCATAGGAAATATAATGTTTACCCAAAAATCATGTTCTATTCAAATGAAAATCAATACAGTATGAGAATGATTGAAGATAAACAAGGGAAAAGACATCTCTTTTAAAAAAATGATTATTTTTTTTCTTGCTACTTGTTCGCCAATATTTATCCTATACCTACTTGGTCGGTCTCCTCGGGTATTTGTTCTACTGCTGGATGTGTAGAATACATGTCTAGTCAATAAGAGATGAATGTTTGATATTTTTTTATGCTTTGAATTTAAATCCTACTTTGTCTACAGTTTGGTCTCTTTCACCAAGAAAAAAATTTAGTTAGTGATATCTCATTCTTCAAACACCACTTGCAGTATTCTCCAACATATGTGATTTTAACAAATCCATTGAAAATTATTTGTAGTGGTTGGAAATTATAAATCTGGATGTGATTTTTGATGGGTTCTGCAAGGGAAAACAAAAATAAATTAAAGATTTAATTAATGAATCAAATAAATATTTAACTTTTATACATAAAAATTATTTTAATTTAATTAATTATTATTATGTTAAAGAAAATATTAAATAATAATTTTTTATAAATATTTTATTAATTATTATTTTAATTGATCAGTAAAGTTAATTTATTTTATTAATGTAAATTTAAATTTACCTATTTAAATTTATTATTTTTATTAATTATTATTTTTATAATAGTAATTTTGTTTGTTATATATATAGATTAATTTATTAATTTATATTTGTAATTTTATTTTTTTATTGTATTTTCTTACCCCCCCCCCACCACACATTGTTTTTTCTTCTCTATATAGGGGTGAGGAGGTTCTGGCTTCTTGGAGAAGAGGCTCATAGTAGCTCCTCCACAACGTCTCCAACAAATGGTGGTGGATCATGTGAAGGATAGGACCAACTCTGCTCCACCACTGAAGAATGTGGTTTGGGTTAAACTGATGGAGGCCAGCATTATATGGCTTGACAAACAGAGTGTCAGGTCTAGTGAAGTTGAGCAGTGAAAGAGGAAAGTTTCAGATATCGACGAGGCTTTAGATCGGTGTCCAGTGATGAATATTTTGTGAGGGGCATCTTAGAGTCTATATTTCATTGGCTTGGATTGATTTTTCTTGGTTGAAATGAATTATTAAAAATTTCTATTTTAATTATGGTTCGTTCTGTAGTGGACAGCTGGGGATCACAATGGTGGGAAGTAAGGGGAGAGGTGACTCACACAACGGTTCCATGAGGTGAAGAATTTGATGTTCAACAGGGAGATGAGTAGACGGTTTTTCAGACTACTATGGTGATGGTGGTTTGGAATTCGAAAGCAGCAGTGGAAGTGACTGAAATTCTAATGGGTGGGAAGGATGCAATGGTTACTCGTTGATTCACCGTTGATGGAAGGTAGTAGTGGTGATTGTCAATAGAGGTAGCATATCTGGTGGTGGTTCTATGTCGTGGCATCTTTGATTTAGTCATTTGGAAAAATACTATCATTTTTTTACATAACGTCTCAAAATGAAGTAGGTCTAGCACATTAAAGGAAGAGGAACAGAAAATGTGAAATTGAATTTTCAAAAGGAATGTTTAAAATTTGTCTTGTCTAAGTTCAAATACTCACTGGGTGATCAATGATGCAATGAATCATATACTTTTTAAGATGTCATGCTTCATATATGAAGCTTCCTACTGACCTAATTCAATTCAAGGCCATGTTTTAACTCTGAGAGTGATTAAAGGTTAAATATAATTTTAAATAATAATATAACAAAAGTCACCTTATAGGTTGACTTTCTCCTAGGTTCCTAAAGGAAAAAATTATTATTTTTTGAACCAATTTATTGATACACCTAAATTATTTTCATATAAATAAATTTTACACTTATTCATTTGGTGTTCAAAATTCCCTCACCATAATGAACTCGTTTTGGACAACTAGATACTTAATTTATTTTTAAAAAAAATTTACCCAGCCTTGTAACATATGCTAAACACTATGCATATGCACTTATTATAATTGTACAGTAGGCTAACACACAAACACTATGTCTAGTGTCTTAGAAATTTGTTGTGGGATCCCAAATTCCCATTTTACTCTAGTTTTAAAATATTTATATGAATACCATTTAAATTGGTTCAATAATGTGATCATTATTTTATAGATAAAAATCTAGTCCACTATGATCAAGTTTAAACATCCATTTTCCTATGGTTGTGACCATAAATCCACATCTAAGTATCCTATCTCAATCTAAAACATTGTTTCTAAACATAAAATTCCAAAAATTAGTAAGCACATTCACTCTGTAATCATTAATCCTCAGAAATTTTAAATTCAAAAGAATTCTAAAAAACCATGAAATAATTATCCTTAGGAAAGACTAAATTGAAATGCAGAACAGGGCCTAAAGAATATCAAATTTAAAAATAATAATGAAAATTTTGACAATTTTTTAACCTGAAAATTTTCAAGGGGTTGAGGAATTTGATGAACTTTAATTAAAGAGCATGTTATACCCTCTCCCCCACACATAAAACCGAACTTTGACCCCAATGTTGAATTCAACGGTGGAAAAAATAATTAGTCCTTTATAGCACACAATAGATTTTCTATAAAAGCATATTGATGACATGTTAGGGTCACATTATAGTTCAAACAGTATATGTGTGCCACAAAAATATTTTACAGTAGGAACACATGAATTTTTCATTTAAGTTGGTGGTAGAATATTTTCAATTACGTTCAAAACGTATCAACTAAAACATGAGTACACAGTGAATAGGGTGTAATTAATTTTAAAATTTTAATTCAAATATATCTTCTATAAAGAATAAATATATATGATAAACACCAGACTTAATGAACAACCAACCGGGGGTAATTCCATCCACACTTAATTTCTAACAATGAATGAATTTAAAATAGAGAATAAAGCAATGTACACAAAATTTCATCAAAAAATCACATGCAACACAAAAATTTAGTAGCAGAAATAACATAAATGAATTTTTTTTCTATGAATTTAATGAATAAGAGATGAAAAATTAATAATTTGGAACTTCCATGATAAAATTTTAACCAATTATGATCCACCAGCAGTTTCATGTGTTTTTAATAGAAAAGATAATTCGGCCCCTTTAGTAACATAAGCATCATATTTCTTACCCTGAGAATACAAAAACTGCAAGACCAAGAACATGTATCCATCAGAAATAAAGAAGACAAGGACAGAAACAATAAGCACTTTATTAAAAAAAATCAAAACAGACACAAACCATGCGTTGAATCCCATGAGACACTATATTTTAACTCTTTAGTTAGACTTTTTTTGAAATTATAAAAACCAAAAAAAACAATTTTATTGAATGAAAATAAAATCATGGGTAACCTTCCATGCAGTGCTAGTTATAAAGTCTCATGCTAGACTCCCCTAGAAACTAACCAATGACACTAGGTGGGTGTGGTTTCATAAATAGGAACCGCCAAATGTATTTGACCCATTTTATTTTAATAGAAGAATTAAATTTTTGCAAACTTAGGCTTATGAGATCTGAAAATAAATACTCACTAAGTGAAAAAATAACTAGGAAACACTCTTCAACATTATGCGATTGATCAAAGGTTTCTTTAAGTTAACTAGTAAATTCATTACCCATGATCACTTCATTAATGGTTAAATGGAATCATAATCCAGAAAAACAAATGGAACTCCCCCAATCTCTACTAATAAGCTTCTAAGCTCAACAATAGAAAAAGTTTCATCAAATTTACTATTTTCAATAGTGTTCCCCACATCTAGAGTAGATTCATATTTAAAAATTTTTTAAGTTTAATGAGGTGAAAATAGTGAAATGGGTGCTTCAAAAGGTGCGTTGTTGTCCTCATCTCTCTCTCCCTCTCTAAAAAAACAAAACAAAAAAATTAAATTCAAGGGTTCTAGTGGCTGAGTTCTGACTATCAGGTTCATAAAGAGGCTTATTAATAAAATCATGTTTAGTTTTAAAATTATTAATTAAAAATGTTTTCTCTTATAAAATACTATAAATTCCACAAATACGTTTAGTACCCAACTCTATATAGGCATGTTTTGAACACATGAGAAGAGTATTTTTGTGTTCATCAAAAATTTAAGGTTTAACAACATTATAAATATCTTCCAAAAGTTCCTCATTAAAAAATAATAAATTATCATCAACTAATTATAAAATAATTACCATGAAGAATTCAAAATGTGTGTGTTAAACCTCTACTTAAAGTTCAAGTTAAAAAGGTTAACTATCTAAATCAATGACTCTTGACTATTCTAGTTCACTTGTAGGGGAATACTTTTTCAATTCACCTTTAATAAATTTAGAATCAAGATTGTTAAAATTTAAACAATTCTCCCTGGGTTGGTCAATACTGATCTCTATCTCAATAAGCATATTTTTAGAAAGAAAAATAATGTGTGAATAGGAAAGAGAAATCTCATTAGTTAATATGTCTTCAAATTACAGTCACTCATCCTCTTTATCAGAATTAATTTCAATGATTGTTGCACTTCATCTTTAAAAAGTAGGATGATCCCATTTATTAATAGTTTCAAAATTATCCTAGATGGTGATTTTGGGATATTTTTTCTATCCCAAATAATATCCCATTTCATGTTCAGGTAAATTATAAAAAAAATCATAATATAGGATGAAGAATTATTAACATTCATGCTCATATTTTATGAATTCTTCTCAACCTGACCAGTTACATTCTCAATGATCTAATATAGTGAACCTTTTAAAAACTAGGAACCAAGTATAATATGGGGGATTTATCTTCAAAATATTTTAGTTTAATTAGAAAATTTTCAAACTCAATTCCCTCTAAGTTCTTATCATATTCATCAGTTATATTTTCTTCACTTACTAATTTGGTAATTTCTACACTTTATTATTCTTCATATTTAGATTCCTCTAAATAAAACGTTTTCAATCATTTTCAGAACCACTATATTCATCAAGTTATTACTCAAAATCATTCAAATTTCATACTTCATTTATAATTTATAATTTTGATATGTTTCTAATTGTTTTTTGAAAATCAAATGCATCAGTTTACAGATTTTTTATTATAGATTCATGAGCTTCATAAAATTCTTCATGTTAAGAAAAACCATTTGAAATCATGTTTTCTAGTTTTTAGTATTCCTCAGGTTGAGGTCTATAAAATTAAATGTTTAATTGTTATTGATAAGGTTTTTGTGACACATTATAGGTGCACATCCAAGAAGTGTGCCCATAGTTTCCACAACACACACAGTAAGATTCATTTTGTTGACCACAACCATTTTGATGATCTATTTTTCACAAAAATTTTAAACAAAAATAACATCATGGTTTCACTTTAAATAAAAAAAACTCAGAAATAAAAGTAACTAACAAAAAAAAATACTCAAAACAAAAGTAGATAACAACATTTATTATCTAATGGAACAACACACTTACAAAATGTAGAAATTAAAAAATAGAACAATTAACAACTTTTTTTAAAATATTTTTTTGTTTATTTTTTTTATTTTTTTTATATTTTCTACCCATTAGACACCCACCATGTGACTTACCTAACAACGATGCAAATGTTTTGACCCAAATTTAATTAAATTGGTGTCAAAATTTAAAAATTTATATTTTTTCTAATAACTATTATTTAGTGGTAAGTGGGGTCGAAACCAAGGGAAGAAAAAAGTAGAGTTTGAGTGACTTATACTTTTCAAAACATACCCCACTACAGAAAATATTGGGTAAAAATATTTTATTTTTCTTTCTTGAATTATTTCTCTTCAAATTGATGAATGATGATGTGATGGTTATTTTTTTTGTTAAACAGGATGGTGCAAAAACATGAATTGAAAGGGTTTACACTAAAAATGAACAAGAGACAACAAAAAAAGAGATTAAGATCAAATATCAAATAAGATGCATGGGGTATTTAAACTCCACTAGGTTAAAGGTGTATCTTTACTCATGAAAAATTTAATTGATTTTGTGTTCTTGAAATAGGTTTGAATAACCTCCCTCTCTAGGAGGATATAAACATAGATTGATGTCTCATAAAGATCACCACTTGAAGAACCATTAATCAGAAGAAAAAAAATTGAAGATAATTTGTCAAAATAGATCTCAATAATCATTTATGATGTTTATAATTTCCAAAATATGGGTGAAAAATCAAGTTTAATGATTTAATATTTGATCTTTCTGGTGAATCATGAAATTTTATAAAAAGTAATAGAGATAAGAAATGTGTACAACCTGGTATTATTTAAACCCTCAAGCAACAGAATTTTTACCCAAGAATCTTGTTATATTCAAATTTAAATGAAAAAAATGATAGAATAATAAAAGGGAAATAGGGGAAAACGTTATATCCTTGAAAAAAAGTATGATGTTTGCTTCCTACTACTTGTCCGTGAATCTGTCTCCTGCTCCTACTTGGTGGGTTCAACCGATGGAAGGACAATGGAATCTTCTTTCACAAGGTGAATGTCAGTTCTGGTGAAACTAAGTAGTGAATGCAACATGTTTTAGACAGTGGATAGGCATCATATCAGTGGAGCGCGACGAATATCAGCTTTAGGGCAGCTCGGTGTCTAAATTTTGGTAGTTTGTGGGTTTTCTCTTCATTCGAAGGCACAAATCAGAGGCTTGAGTGGCGACAGAGCTTCGGTGACTTAGGCGGTAGTGGATCTCAGAAGACTCTGGTTCAAGTTACTTGTTTATTTAGGTAAGCATTTACTAGATTGAATTTTTTGGTCAAAATGATTAGATAAGAATGTCTATTATTGTTATGGTTCGATCTGTGGTAAAAATTAGTGAATCAAAATGGTCGGAAGGCATGGGAGTGGTGCCTCATGTGGTGATTTCTTAAGGGGAATAATTTTATGTGAAATGAATAGATTAGACTACAGTATGCCTTACTAATTTGGTGACGGTGGATCAGGTTTGGAAAGCAACAGTGGCAGTCGCTAGAGTGTTGCTCGGTGGGAGAGGCGGCAAGGAAAGGGTGCAACGTTGACTCATTGAGTCACCATTGGAAGAAGGTAGCGGTAGTGATTCATATTATAGGAGGCATCCCTAGTAGTGGTTTTATGTCGTAGTGGTAGAATGTAGAGACGGTGGTGACGATGACTCGCAGAGTCACCGCTTAGATTATGGAATGGTGGTTGTGACTTGAACCCAGGCTAGCGGTGGTGGTAACAACTAAGTCACCATCCGATAACCCAAATGTGACATAGAAAAAATTGGAAAAGGGACTGATTGTGGCTAAAATCAATTGAAAATGAGAAAAAAAATTAATTGAAAAATAATAACAAAATTTAAACAATTAATAATTAACAAATTGATATTTAAAAACATAATTCAATTAATTAAATAAAACAACTAAAAATTAAAATTTTAATTAATAATAAAATAAAAAAATTAACTAATTAATAAATTCAAAAAAACTAATCATTGAAAACTAAACTTAAACATAAATTTAAAACTAACAAAAATTAACAGGCAGAGTAGTTTACTAATTTGATCTTGGATTTTTTTAAATTTATTTAAAACATTTAATTTTAAAAAGATTTAAATTCATAATTGAAATTAGATTAATTACATAAATTCATAATTAATATTAATTAAAAATAAAAAATTTATGGATGTAATTTAATGATTAAGTTAGTTAAATGTAAATAAACTGATTGATTGAGTAATAAATAAAAAATCATAAAATTAAAAAGTAAAGATGAATAAAAACTAATAAATTATTTAGATAATTATTGAACCAGACAAATAAGTGAGACAAAAATAATAATTTTAAAGACATGAAAGAGATAATTAATTAAAAAATTATTAATTAATTAATTAAATTATAAAATTAAAAAAGTGTAATTAATTAGTTAAAATTGAAAAACTAATTAATTAAATCATTAAAATCTTAATAAAAATATGTGTCAAAATCATTCATTTTAAAGCCATATAAAGAAGCCACAATACTAGAAGTGTATGAATCAACCTCATGTTGTGGAGGACTAGATGAAAATGATAGATCTAGTCTTTGACTTCTTGAATACACTTGGGAGTATCGTGGTGAATCATGTTATGTTTATATGTGAGGGTCCCAACAAGAGGCGGTGGGATTCCATGTTGTAGGAAAATAATAATGTGGTATTTGACTGGATGGGTATAAAGACTCTATTATTCTAGTAGTTTTGTCATGAGTCACCGATGATGGGGAAGTATCTATAATTCCATTCTTTTCACTAGTGAGAGCATTTGGTTTTGGCATACGCCAATCAATTTGCTAAGTTGATTCGTTTTTCAACTTATGTTCTAAAGAAAAATCACTTAAAATACCATAACTACCTATAGGGTTTGATACTGCACATCATAAAATAGGTGTTTACAATAAATCTCATGACTATGCAGAGATAGCGGACTGGGATATGATGGCATAACTAAATATGGCATGAAAAGTTGGATATTCTACAGATTTTCACCCACATAGTGGTAGTTTCGGTGGTGTGAAAGGGAAGAAAGGTAGTGGTGTGATCATTACCAAAGTGGTGGTGGTGGTTCCTGATAGCAAGCCTCTTTGGCACCTCCAGTTGCAGCTAGCGGTATACCTCTAACTTTGTATCAGTTTTGTAAGGTCGGACAGACAAAGAATTATTATTTATAACCTACCGAGATATGTAATATATGTGGTCATTATGGACATTTATAGTGTTTCTATCAAGTCATGTATACTCTTTAATGTGTTCAGGGATCATCGTCACTAAAATCTTCTGCGGTATAGTCAAATGCTTCAAAGACTACAGGGCTCGGGCCATATGCCTCAAGAGTCAACCACCATAACACATTAGATGAATATCTAGTGTAGGTAGATGTAGTTCCAGTGATAGTGAGAGGTACTATATTAATTGCAACTTTAGTAGAGTTTGATTTATTTGACAATGGTGTTTTCCACTCATTTATATATGGTTGTTTTTATTAATATTCTTAATATTTTGATGGAACTCATTCCAAATATTTTGACAAAACACATTGGAAGAGTAAAGAGTATGGTTTTTGGTTTCATTCTTGTAAATTATCAACAGCTGATGCAGAGTTAGTTTAGTATTTTCATGTTCTCAATTTATATTTGTTTAAATTTGTCATCAGGATGGATTGTATTGTTTCTCAACATTATGAGGTTTATTTTGATCATCATTTTGTCTCATTTCACGCATATTATGAGAGTTGATGGGTGTTTCTAGGAGATGGGGATCTTATGCCTAGTTATGTAGGACCTTCCCACAATAAAATCATGTGTTTGTTGTCTACTATTTTAGTTGAGGCTGATGATCATTCATTTTATTTTTGATCTTCCCACCATTGCTCATAGTTTCTATGATGTATTACCATACAATTTCTCTGGGATTCTTTAAAGTGGGAGGTAGAGATTTCAATTGACCCTCTGTTGGGGATGAAATCAATATCTGTACATTTTTATAATATGGAACTATAATTCCCTAGAATTATAGTGGGTTAAATGAATATAGGATATACCTCCTATAAAAAAGTACACCTTCATTTTAGATATCTTGACTCATTAGAACTCCACATTTATGTTTTCTTGTCCTATATTAGAGACCAGGATGGGTGACCATATGGGATATTTCAAAGGATGTTTGTGAGTTAAGAAAATTCCCAAAGGAAAGAACAAGTGTTGGAATATTGGGGCAATCATTAGCCAGATGACCCGTTCGAGCATGTGGGTGGGCACCTTGGAGGGGACCATGTGTCTTCGGTGAAACTGGTGGTACCTGGAAGTTCAGGCCCCAATTCCCAAGTTATGTTAAGGTGTATATGTTGTTAGTGGGGCCCAATTCGTACATTTGTATCAAAGGAGGAACCCAACATTAAGTGTGGTGGCACTTCCTGGGTTGAGTTGTTGGGTCCGAATGAGGACGTTGTACTCTAAAGGGTGGTGAATGTAACACTCTAGATTGATAAATTTTTAAATTTATGAATGATCTAACTCATATCAATAATGTTCATATTTATTTCCGAAATCCTACCTGATTAAATCTCCAAAGATAATATTTTTTGTCCTACAGTCGTGATATTTGTGGGTGAACTTCTGGGAATTTTCTCAGGGTGTGTGAGAGTGAGGAAAAATCAAACATGAAATTACAAGTATTGGCCTACGATGATACTCATTAATCATATGACCCGATTGGGAACATTTGTGGGTCCCTAGAAGGTGACCAGAAGTCTTTGTGGCAACTGGAGGTATGTAAAAGTCCAGGACCAGATGAACATGTGAAGGAGGGGTGTAAGTGTTGTCAGAAGGGCCTAGTTGTTATATTTGGTATCAGAGGAAATGTTTAGTTTTTTGGGATTAGGATTAGAAAAATTTAGTTAAAGTCTTATATATAAGTTTAATTATATGAAATAAACACTAATTTTTTTGTAAGTATTGATTAAGTGTTTTATTAACAAAATAAAACCATTTTGGAATACTATAAGTGGATGTGACTCTAGAACATATGTTCATAGGTGTAAAACTTTATAACATAGAATTGAACTAGAATTGACTGAGAAGTGGTGAACAAAAACAGGTATTCTTATATACCTCATTTGACACTCTTGGGGGATATAAACCGGTATATTCATAATCTCATTACAGCCCATTATAAAGTAAATAAAAATACCCACAAGAAAAAATGATAGGAAATAGATCATGAATAACATATATTGAATCCTATAAATTCATAATTCATCAAAATATAGTTAATTTCTAATGTATCACCTTAATGTCATTGGATTATTATAAATGTGTTTAAAAGTTTAAAAATATGCATCCCTAATTTTCCCTTTATTCTGGAAAATGGCTAGAAATAAGAGGAATCAGGTAAGCAATAAAAGTGCTGGACAAGGTGATGAATAACCTAATGAGATTCCCAACCTGATGGGGGTCAGAATCATGAAATGTTTTATGATAATCTCTTATATGACTCATGTTTTGAATATAATCCTGGATCAAGAAAAGCTTCCAAATCCCCCTAAGAATGAACAATATGCAATTGATTCCTTTATGCAACAAAGGCCTCTGACTTTCAATGGATTATTTGATCCCTTAATCGTAGAACAATGGATAAAATCCATTGAGATGAGTTTCTCCTTCCATAAATGTTTCAATATTGATAATGTTATACTACCAATTTATTTTATGGAGGTTGAAGATTATTGGTGGTGTAAATTGATCAAGAATAAGACACCTGTGGAAGATATCAAGGTGACGGGGTGGAAGGATTTTCAGAAAAAATTTGATAAATATTTTTCACACACTCTCTAACATAAAATGAAAAGGGATTTACTTTCCCTCAATTAAAAAGATAAAGAATTTATGAGGTATTATAAGGAAAAATTATAAATATTTCCATGATATACCTCTAGATTTTTTGTTACTCCTGAATTTAAGGTTGACCGCTTCTTTGGTAGTCTAAAACGTACTCTATAAAAATCCATCATGATGTGAGCCTTTGATAGCTATGGGGAAATTTACTGATGTTCACTAAAAGTTGAAATGGAGATCATAGAATCGCAAGGTTATCAAGGGGATAAGAATAAGAAAGTGTATTCTGGTTGTCTGGTGGAGAAATCTAATGCTGGAAAGAAATTAAACACCCAATTTGTAAAAGGTGTAGAAAGGATCAACCAAGAAATTGCCTAAGGGGGTGAAGAAATTATTTAGGTGTAGGAAGGAAGGATACCTTTCTAGTAATTACTAACTGGAAAATCCAATAATTTGTTATAGAAAAGGAATGGTATAGTTAACCCTCATCACATTTTTCATTACCTCAACTCCAGGGAACCATTTAAATTTTCTAACCAATGAATGAATCTAAGGGTTCTTTGACACAACAAACAACCTCTAAGGCATCAAGAGAGAGATTTTGTCATCACAACCGATGAGGTGGATCTCGAAAAAAGAGTAGTTAAATTTACACCATTTATTTATTCAATAACATAGAATGTACTTTTTGATTCTAGTCATATGCAATCCTTCATATCATGAAAGTTTACAAGAACTATTCAAACACCACCCCAAACAATGGATGTATAGCTATTATTTAAAATGGGAAATGGGAAAATTATTTCATCCAAAGTATATAAAACATCCCCTATCAAAATTTTATGGTTGAACTTCCCAAAAAACCTTGTCATACTCCCTTTTGTAGAATTTGATGCAGTTCTAGGTATGGATTGGTATTCCCTTTATAGAGAAAATTTAAATTGACACAATAAAGAAATCACTCATCTTATAATGAATTTTCCTTCAATTCTATAAAAGTGAAAGGAGGTTGATGAATCTTATTTAAAACCAACTTATCAAGAATGGATATTATTTCTCTATGTGAAACCATATCTAAATCAAATGATTGTGTCTTAGTAAAGAATCAACCTTGAAGACATGCCCATTATGAGGGAATAAGATGATGTGTTTCTGTAAGAATTTCTTGGTCTTCATCTTATCCAAGAGGTTAAATTTTCAATATATATTGTAAAAAGGATATTACTATTCTCCATGAATATATATAGATTGTATATTGTGGAAGTTGGTGAATTTATTAAATAACTATAGGAGAATATGGATAAACAGTTTACACACCCATGTGCTTCACCTTGGGGGGCACCCGTCCTCTTTTTCAAGAAGAAGGATGGGTCAATGTTCCTTTGAAATGATTATAGTGAGCTAAAAAATATCATGATAAATAATAAGTATCCTCTTCCATAGCTTGATGAATTATTCAATCAAATACATGGAGCACAATACTTCCCCAAGGCCAATATATAGTTATGATATTATCATGCTAGGGTAAAGAATAATGATATCCCCAAGACAGCTTTTTGTATAAGGTATAACCACTAAGTGTTCACAGTAATGCCATTCAGAATCACTAATTCTCAATAAATCTATACGGAAATGATTAATAGTATTTTTATATTACCTAGAATAATTTGTGGTAGACATTATAGATGATATTCTAATATACCCAATAGAAATGAGGAGGTTGAGGAGCATCTAAGAACCATAATAATGACCTTGTGAAAGGAGAAGCTTTATGAAAGGTATAAAAATGTGAGTTATGGTTGAAGGAAGTCTCATTATTGGGGAATACCGTCATAAGAAAAGAGATATATACGGACCCTTTAAATACTAAAGCAATTTGATAATGGTTGGGAACAACATCTATGATATATTTCAATATTCTTCATGGATTAGTTTGGTAATATCGCCAATTTGTGACAAATTTATCACAATTATCAAACCATATAACCAATCCAACATAGAAGGGAGTCAATTTTTCATAGAATGATGAATGTCAAGAGAACTTTAAGAATTTGAAAAGGATGATAATCACTACACCTATACTCACTCAAACCACAAGTGGAGAAAATTTTGTTGTATTAAATAAATATTTGAAGAAAGGATTGGGTTGTGTGTTAATAAAAAACTACAAAGTGATACCCTATGTTTCAAGGTAGTTGAAATTTCATGAACAGAACTAACCAAAATATTATATAGAGTTAGGTGAAGTGATATTCGCATTGAAAATATAAAGTCGTTATCTATTTGAGGAAAATTGTTAAATATATTTGAATCACAAAAATACAGGTATATATTTTCACAGGAAGAGCTGAATATGTGCCAACGAAGATGATACGAGCTGACCAAGGACTATGATTGCCCAATTCACTATCATCCTGGGATTTAAAATAAAGTGGTAAATTCTATATGTAGAAAGGATCCAGGAATTCTATCATTGAAGATAATTTATAGAGATGAAATATTCATAGTTTCAGAAAGGATGAAAATTGGAATCAAAAGGAAAGGAAAATCATCAATCTTTTCACAAATTATTTCACAACCATCCCCTCTGGAGAAGATAAAGGATGATCAAAGACAGTATGTTTCTATTCAGAAAAAATTCCAAGCTATATGAAAATGGAAATCCTAAGATTTAAATGTTAATGAATATGGAGTTGTATGATTTGGTTCATGACTATGTGAACCATAAAACCATGAGTTAAAGAAGGAGTTGATAGATAATTCACATAGTTTTACCTTCTTTATCCATATTGGAAGAACAAAGACATATCAATATCTCAGAGAGAACTATTTCTGGGATAATTTGAAGAAGGGGATCATGGAATATACATTGATATGTCTTGTATGTCAGTAAGTGAAGTATGAAATGTAAAAATCTAAGGGAATTATGTAACTATTAAACAAAACTACATGGAATTGGGAAAACATCACCATGGACATTTTAACTATTCTTCTGATGAAATCAAGTGGGAATAATGTTATCTGGGTTGTGGTGGATCATATTAAAAATAATGAACACTTCATTGAAATATGATTGGAATTATCAATAAATCAACTAGCAAATATATACATTAGAGAAGTGGTGAGGTTTCATGGAACACCGCAATCAATTTTGTACCATTGAGACCCAATATTTACCTCTATGTTCTGTAAGAGTATAAAAAACAATATAAATACTAATATTAACTTCAGAAAAACTTATCAACCTAAAATTAATGGAAAGTAAGATCATACTATCCAGACACTTGAGGACATATTGAGAGACCGGTCAATTGACTTCAAAGAAGGATGAGATCAACATCTTCCTCTGCTAGAGTTATCAAACAATAATAGTTCCCACTCTAGAATAAAAATGTCTCCATATAAGGACATTTATAGGAATAGGTGTAGACCAATTATACAATAGTATGATGAAGGGGAATAAAAAATCCTAGGTCTTAAAATGGTTGAGAAATGGTGGAAATGGTTAAGACCATTCAACAACACATCAGGGCTACTTAGAGTCTACCAAAGATTTATGTTGAAAATCATTGATGATAACTGGAGTTTGATGAATGATACATGGTATTAACCCACATATATACCTATAACAAGGTCATGATATTTGGTAAGAAGGTAAATCTCAGTCCAAGATAAATTGACCCCTTGAGATTCTTGATTGCATCAAAGTGGTGGAATGTCAACTTGAACTCCCACCTAACCTATCTCGATTACTTGATTTATTCCATTTATTCCTATTGAGGAATTACATACAAAACCCCTAACATTTACTCAATATAGAGGTGGTAACATTGGATAATGGCCATTCCTATAAAGAGAAGCTGGTAAAAATCATAGATTATAGAGAAGAAGTTCAAGAAATTAATACAATGCACCTGCTCAAAGTGTTATGGAGAAACCACATGTTCGAAAAAGAGATGTGGGAACTTGAGGAGGTGATGAAATATAATTACCCTCATCTTTTTTATTGTGGAAAAAAAATTATATGGTGAAATTTATTAAGGGAAAATATTCAAAAGACTGGAAATTTTATAAATAAATTTCCCCATTCATTTTAATCAAATGCCTTATTATATATTACAGATATAGAAAACATATGTACTAGTTTTTTTATATCCTATAAGATTTCAAATACAATTATGAATAATAGTAATTGAAAATATCGACTTCAAACAATAATCATATGATTAGTATAAATAAACTATTTGAACAAATCCAATTGACACACATAAATGGCATGATATCCTCAACCAGTGGAATCATACCCTATGAATCCAATTTATTAGAGCTTATAAGGGAAAGATAATTAGTAGGATTTTCCCTTGTTCAAATACAATCTGAGATTCAACAACTTAATCAAGATCTAAATCAGTTAAAGGTTATGTTAAAGATCATTGAGATCAAGACCCAAACTATGCTTGCTGAACCACGCCATGAATGTCTCACTATCATAGAACTTACCCTTAGGTTGTTTTTGGTGTAATAAAGGGATATGTATTAAGAAAATAATAATATGAATATTTATATTATATTTTTAGTAGAATAATTTTCGTATTTTCTTTATATTTTTACTTTATAAATGATTTTTTACAATGAAACACAAAATGTACTTTAAATTAGTATCCAATTTCAATTAAGACATTTATTTTGATGAATTAATGGATTTTTTAAATAAAAAATATTTTAATAAGATATTATTATTAAATAATTTTTATTAAATATAAATTATCATACAATTTTAATGATATCAAATGTAATTTTTATAAGGTCTCAAAAACTATTATTGTAAAAAAACCCAACATTTCTAAAAAAATGTCGATTATTATTTTAAAAGAAAATATTCAAATTATTATAAAATAATTTTAATAAAATTATTATTATTTTTGGATTCAAAACATCTAAATTATCCAATTCTTAAATTTTCATAATTTTTGGATACATTCGAATTTTCAAGTAAACATTAAATAACCTATAAATATATAGTGTCTATTATGAAATCATAATGACAAAAAGATGACGTAAAAAATGCTATAAAGAGTATAAACAACCAAATATATATTTATACTTAAAATTTATGTGATTTTATGTTTATTATATTAATTTTATAAGTCCTTTATGAATCCTCAAAAAGAATTTATATATTTTGAGGTTATAAAATCATTTATATAAGAGTATGTCACACTTCCACTTTATCAAGGTTATTATATTATTATGTTCATCACTTGGCCTTATAAGTAATGAAAAACACTCCCATTTGGAAGAAACCATGGGAAACCCCATCAGAAGGATCATGTTTTTTGGTCATTTTATTATATAAATTCCAAAAAACTATGTTTGATAAATAATATATAATTCTCCCCTTTTTTACTATATAAACTCATCCAAGAACCCATTTATCCTCACTCAAAATACTTGGATAACGTTCTTACTAAAACCTAATTTTTCTATAGTTCCCATAAGGTTCCCTTAATCTTTCATGAAGCACCTTCCATGCATATGGAGTCACACTCCCATGGTATGGGATCTTTTCCTTCTCCTCTTTATTAAAGAGTCTTCATTATCTTTTGCCTTATATTTCCAATTATTGTTATTGGAATATGTTTTTCATATCCATATTTTAATAAATTTTTTATCCAACTGATAAGAGACCCTTTTTTCTCTCATCAACCCATTTTTTTATTTTTTAGATGACCCCATTAGGTTTTCGAAATCCCACCATATTTTTCAATGCCAAAAAATTGTGTAGTGGATACCCATACCCATTTCTTATCAAGGGTGTTCACATTTATTTAAATATAAATATCTATTGGTGACTTTTATGTATATATAATACACTCCATGATCATGGAATAACATTTTATGATAAATTATTCCATGATTTATGACCAATGATAAACACTTGATCTTGAGAATGAAATGAATGTGATGGGTGAACCCAGTATTATATAGAGTTCTAATGAATTGGGTAATGATTAGTCTCATGAGAAGTCATATGGGGCCAAGGAGTAAATATGGTTAATTTATGGGGTGTTTTCCATCCTGATGTCTTGGAAGGTAGCCTTGACCTATATTTATGATGTATTGTTTTAAGTTGTTTCCATATTTTCCATGTTGCCTTAATGAATATAATGTTATATCATGTCCCATTGCTCACGTTTATGATTCAGACACCTATTATGCCACAATTGATATTTCAATTGTCTAACATGTATTATTCCCATTATGTTATTCCATATTTATTCCCTTACTAGTCCTCATATCTCACCTCTTTGTTATGTATTTCCCTAGGTTATCCCATGTAGTTTTAAGTGTGACAATGTTAAGTATGTTTTCCATAATGAGGATTTTTTCACTATTTTAAGTTGTTATGTAATGTAACTAACTCCCAAATACACTAGTATTTTTTGATCTACAGGGTTTTATTGAGTTTAATATTTTTTTAATAAATCTTGAATTAATTTCTAATATATAGAAGGGTTGTTATAGGAACCATCAAAACTGAAAGAACTCACGGTTCAGTTTGAACATCTGGTTGCAAAGATTTATTTTCACCCTAGTGTTTTACCTTGGGTATCCCCTATGATATTTTCCCAAGATGTAAAATCATTCAATTTTATTTTTTGTGGACTATTAAATGATGAACCATGTTGCATTTAAGATTAAGTATCATTTTCCCCATCTGAATGATTTCTTCAACCAGTTATGTAACACCCCTAGCTTCCATGGTACGCTTCTCTTTGAATAATACAATAGAGTGTGTTGTATGCAACTTCGAGTTGTAACATACCAAAACCAATTAAACTAGCCGTTATGAATACTAATACCCACTTTTTGAAATTTTATAAATTTTATCTTTCAAAATGGACTTCTTCTTATTCAGAATATCGAAATTATCTTAGGGTTATTTTTTTATATTTTTCTGAAAACTTTCAATTTTTGATGAATAGTGAAAAACACAGAGTTATAGTTTAAAACTGATTTTTTTAAATAATTATTTATATTATTTAAATTTATTTCAGGTAAAAATAGATACATAATACCTATATAAGTTCAATTTAATTCATTAGAGTCAGTTTATAATAATTTTTGATATATAAAATTTTTATTGAACCTTTTACCGTCTTTTACCCACCTCCTTGGAGCATTTGCAAATTTACATAAAAATTAATTTTACCACTTCTGTGAGTTGAATTTCAAAAATCTTAGATACATGGTTGATATCATTAAGTAAAATGTGATTAAATAAGATGAATATAATTTTTGATGAATAGGAACTTTAAACTTTTATTTACCACGATTAAAAGTAAATAGTATAATTAAGGGTAAAATGATATTATTATTACCCTAACACATGTACTAGTTCTATTGGATTAGTTTAATTCTACCAAAAAAACCTTAGGAATAAAATATGATCCATTAGGTCTACTTGGATTAGATTTGGACATTTATTATTATTTCATTCAAAGAAGAGTTAAAAGTGTAAAATTCAAAGTTTAATAACTGAACCATTTTTAATATAGGGTTACACATAAGATAAATTCTACTATAAATATTAATTAGAAAGACAAAATTATTTCTTATATAATTGTATTTATTTATATTTTATAGACATTAAATAATTTAATTTATTTTTGACGCAATGATGATGGAGTAATTACATAATTAATGAAATATTAAAACAATTGATATTATAAATATACAAATAAATGTAATTTGAGACTTTTTATAAATTAAACTAATTTTATAGGTTAATATGACATGTTAGGGTTGGTTAGATGAATTTTTTTCTAATTAATAATGTTTTTATGAATTTATCAAAAACAAAATACCAAATAGTGTCAAAATTGACAAAAAGAGTTTTTAAAACATATATTATATTATTAGTTGATATTCTATTCCTAAAAATATAAGGTTTGGAAAAAGGTCTTAAATAATATTATATATGGAATTAATTAACCACTTGATGTTCTCTTGGAAGTTTATAATAAGTTTATTAACCATATAATATAAAAATACAAAGAGACATGGTAAATGTCAAACTATTTAACTAAGAGTTAAATCTGAAAGATAAATTTAATATAGTCACCCAAACCTGCATAAAACCTATTGGTTGATTGGTTTTCGACCCATCCCCAACTTATCCTTTAAATAATTAATTTTTGTGCCATTATAAATCTAAAATTATTTTATTATAAAATAATATTTACAACTTTTCCTAAGGTGCACCTCACCCATCTTATAAAAGGGCACTCCCCCTTTCCTAAAATGAACACCTTTAAAGCCTTTTGGTTCATCCAAACCCTACCCAAATACCCTCTGAACTATCTTCAATTAATCCTAGAGGCCTTCCATTAGTCATAAAGCCATCATACGGAGCCCTTTTGATCAAATCAAAAGGAAGAACCTGAAAAAGTGGTAAATATTTCATCACCTCTTTCAAGTTCCTTTCTTCTTCCACTTACTCTTTCTTTGTTGTTTCCATTATAAAATAATAAATCCAATATCTTATATATAATTTTATGTATTTATAAATTTTGTACAAATATATTCATTATTCTATCCATCCATTGAATGACATGTCACGATACATGCGTACATACGGCTTACCGTCTCCACGTCGTGGCGTAATTGTTATTCAATACATTATTATTTGGATGTGTATAATAATGATGTTTAATTGATGTGAATAATAAATATAACATGATAATTATTCTGTACATATGATAAACCATCAAATTATATATTATTTTAATATCAAAAGAATGATATTGTCGCTCGTGCATACGTACAGATTACCGTCTCCACGAACGTGATAAGATTCATTCCCCATCGTATCCATTCAATACTAATTTTAATTAGATGGTTAAAAATAATTTTTAAAGACTTAATATCATTCTGAATATGAATAAGATATATTATATCCATAACAAACATTACTTACGTAACAAAGCATATAAAGGAAAACGAATCAGTTAACACCTAAAACGACGATAATACAAATATAGTATTAACAAAGAAATGATAAAATATCATGTATGATATCATATTAATGTATATTATTATTGTATAATTCAATAATAATTATTTCACCATTATACAAAAGGTTAACCTACCCTCGACCAAGGAAAAGTACAAGGTAAGTGTTAATTCTACAATCTCTTCATTGTCCGAGGTTGTTTATATGTAATTATCTACTAGGACCTCTTTATCACCCACATCCATGTTTCTTAAAAATGTATTCCATATTTTTTTTACTATTTACTAGAATATGGGTTAATGTAACTTATACCCATGTTTGAATTTTTATAAAATGGTTTGAAAGGAATCTTTCTGTCATTTTCCAAACAAGGTACTTTATGACCATTTCGACTAAATTAAGGTAAGAATGTTTTTCTTAACTAATACGGAGGGTGCGACTATTTTCCACCATTATAACATCATCAAAGAATTCATTACAAGCTTATAAGAATATTTTTAAAATAAATGTTTTCATAAATGATTTCAAAATAGAAAGAGACATTTCTCAAAAATGGTTTTGATTTCATCTATGTCAAAATTGTTTGATGGATTTTAAGCTTATTGGAAGTTGATTAAATAAGATAAAAAACTTCCATATTGTATTGAAGGTTTTGTGATATGTTTGAATATGAATTTTTTATTTTTACACCATTCATGGTTTATAGATAAAGTATTGATATTTCATATGATAGTTTTAATAATAATGTCTCTTTTATGTTTACACCTTTTCATATGAGGAATATATTGGACTTAATATGTGACGAGTGGAGCCCGCTATAGCTCCTCAATGCATCAGTAGGTCTCAGGAGACAAAATAGTGTCTTGGAACAAGGCCTTGAAAAAATCTTAATTATACTCTTGGCACAAGGCCTTAAATATGTTGTTATGAAAGTCTGGCATTATGCATTCCATCATTATGAAAGTAGCTATTAATATTTCAAGTGATTATTCGACTTTTAGAATATCCATGTGAGTAAGTAAATGGAATTATTTTGATTTTATCTTTGCCATATTATGCTGAAGTTCAAGTTTAAAATGATTTTTTTTATTCTTATACACTGCCTTTAATGTTTATTCTCATTTATGAGTGTTTCTACTATATTCTTTTCATTAGTGAGCATCTGAGCTCAACCATTTCAATGTTTTATTTTTTCCCAGGATGCAACGAAGTATATTATGACTGACCTGTAGGGATAGTCTATGGGATCTCAGTGTTTTCTATGGAAACAATTTTGTTGTAGTTTTCCATTCTATGATGTAATGTAAACCTTATGAATGTATCTAGTATTTCCAAGGCTTCTAAACTGATCAGTATTTCGGGATATGATTATCTATGATCGTTCCAATGATAAATAATAATGCACTAACTCTGGGTAAATGGGGTCAGGGCGTTATAGTTGGTATCAGAGGAAGTTTTGTACAAACCTTGGAATCTTCATTTAGATAAACTCTTATTAGAGCACATTACCCAAAGATAGACTTCGAGGATTATTATAGAAGAACTTTCTAGAATTTTTGTATTGTATCTATTTTGTGAGGTTTCAAAACAATACATCCCTATTTGGATAAGAGAATGTAGATGCGGCTATGGAATAGATTTACCTAGGGGTAAAACCAGAAAACACCACTTTGAGAAAGACTCAAATGAGATCTAGTGCACGACAATGGGCCTTGCTGCACTCTTGGTTACGACACTCCTGGGGGATATGCTTAGGATAATTCTCATTTTATTTATAGAACATTATAAAGGGTTTATGATTATATACTTCCTCAAAGAAATAATTTTTATGATTATGGATTATATCCATAAACTGTTTAATTTATGTTAAGTGTTTTAAATGTTTGGATTTATGTATTTTGATTCATAAACTAATCTAGTTTATGCCACTATTTAGAAATGGCGCCTAGTTGAAGGAATGGAAACCTTATCAATTCACGCAATCCATGTAGGGATTTCCATCTTTCTCTAGATAATTATAGTGGAGCAGGTGATACACCTGGTTCTAATCAGCTTATAATTATATTGGGACAACTCACTCAGGTTATGAATAATAACCATACCCGTATGGTGCACCCTGGTCCATAGGGTGGAGGATCAATGTTAGATCACTTAATGATGCAAAAACCACCAACATTTAATTGGGGCACAAATACCCTAGTTGATGATCAATGGATAAATTCCATAGAGTTAATATTCCATGACCTGGGGAGTAATGAAAGCTAAAAAATTGTCATGACAGTTTATCGCCTCACTGGAGATGATGATAAATGGTGGTAATTGATTCAAAAAACAAAGGAAGATGATGAAGTATCAAATATGGAATGTATAGAGTTTAAAGAAATTTTCTTATAAAAATACTTTCCATGTGACCATTGAGCGGATATGGAAAGACATTTTCTAAGTCTGAGGTAAAAGGAGGATGAGAATGTCGCAAAGTATGAAGCTAACTTTACATGGTTAGCGAGGCATGCTGCAAATTATATACATAACTCAAGAAGTAATATTGAACATTTCATTGAAGGGTTAAAACCATTTCTCCATCGATAATTAGTCTCATAATCATTCTCATCGTACGAAGATATTGTCTTATGTGCTATCAAGACAGAAAAATAATTCCTTAAGTCTTAAGACTTTAAAGCAAAGAAAGAGAAGAAGAGATCTTCTGAAAACTCTAGAAATGGAAATAAGGGGAACAAGGGAAAAGTTTAATATCCATCCTGTAGTAAATGTGGAAAGAAACACCCTGGTACTTTCTTGAAGGGAATGAGAGTCTCTTACAAGTGTGGTGAAAAAGGACACGAAGCTCGTGATTCTAAGGGGAAGAAAGAGGCTGTTGATATTGAATGTTACAATTGTAGAGAAAGGGGGAGTTATGCGAATGAATGTCCTAAGCATTTGGGAAATTTACCTTAGAAAAGGCCAACGGATAAAGGACAAACTTATTCTACCACTACTATTGAGGTTGAAGCTCTAAAAGACACAGTGTTATGTAATTTAATGGATTCCTCAAGTTTAGAAAATGGCTTACTTGATTCTAGATCATCACATTGTTTCATATCTTCCCAGTTTTATAAGAAAATTATATATTTGAAATTTGATTTAACAAGGGGTTTGTCAGTCAAAAATCCCAAGGGAAGTATCATTACAACAAAGTTTTCTGAATCAGTCCCCATTAGGGCATATACATGTTCTTTATATGTTGATCTCATTATCATACACAAGATTGAATTTGATATATTCCTCGGTATAGATTGGCTTTCGGACCATGATGCAAAAATTTATGGTAAGAAGAAGGAGGTTACTATTTTTGATGATGATGATAAAGAACACCTTATCTTTATAGCAGAATCTTTACCACCTAGTTCTTATCTAGATCCACCCCCAGTAGCTCACCTAAATTCAATTATTGGGGTGGAAGAGAATGAAATAATTGTGGGTGAGGAAAAAATGTTCAAATAGAGGATTTACCTATTGTGCGAGAGTATATTGATGTATTTCCAGAGGATTTATCTGGACATCCTCAAGAATGCTAAATTGAGTTTTCTATTGATTTAATTCCTGGTTCAAGGCTCATATCAAAGATCCCTTATAGAAGGGACACTGTGGAATTATTGGAACTAAATAAACAACTAGAGGAATTGAGTAATAAGGGATTTATTTGACCTAGTGTTTCTCCATGGGGAGCCCCTGTCCTTTTTGTTAAGAAGAAAGATGGATCTATGAGGTTGTTCATTGACTATAGGGAGATAAATGTTATAACAATAAATAACAAGTATCCCCTACCTCGCATTGATGATTTATTTGACTAACTTTATAGATGTAAATACTTTTCAAATATTGTGCTTCGATATGGATATCATCAGTTGTGTGTGAAGAAGGAAGACATTATGAAAACATCATTTTGAATTAGGTACGGGTATTATGAGTTTACTCTAATTCCTTTTGGATTGACTAATTCACCCTCTGTCTTCATTATCTACTAAATAGAGTTTTCAAGGAATGTCTTGATGACATTATAGTGGTATGTATTAATGATATCTTGGTATACACCAAAATCTACAAAGAACATGAAATTCACTGGCGCATTATCTTGAAAACTATTAAAAGAAATGAATTAAATGGGAAGTTTAGTAAGTGTGAATTATGGCTTCAAGAGATTTCATTTCTTGGCCATATCATCTCTAAGGATGGAATCTCCATTGATCCTTCTAAGACCAAGGCAATCCAAGAATGGCTAGCACCGATGAGTATAAATGAGGTACGCAGTTTTATTGGAATAGAAGGTTACTATTGGTGTTTCGTCCAGAATTTGGCACGATTGGCTAACCCATTAACCAAGCTCACACGTGAAGGGGTTAAATTTTTTTGTACAAAAGAGTTTGAAGAATATTTTGAAGAACTGAAGAGAAGTTTTTTCAATTCTCCTATATTGACTCTACCATCGGGGAATGAGGGGTTTGCTATTTATAGTGATGGATCAAATAAAGGATTTGGTTGTGTACTTATGCAAAATGATAGGGTTATTTCCTATGAATCACGACTGCTAAAAATTAAGGAGCAAACCTATCCTACTCATGGTCTTGAGTTAGAAGCTATAATATTTTCTTTGAAGATATGGAGACATTATCTCTATGGTGAAAATGTGAGATATATACCGACCACAAGAGTTTAAAGTATATTTTTTCACAGAAAGAACTCAACATGAGGAAAAGGAGACGACCTAAACTACTCAAGGATTATGATTTCACTATACACTACCACTCAGGGAAGGAAAATAAGGTGGTAGATGCTTTGAGTAAAAAGGATCATGGAGTTTTGAACAAGATGATAGTTGAAAAGGATCCTATATACATGGATCTAGTAAAGATGGATATGGGAATCACCATGGAAGGTGAAACATCAATACTTTTTCAAATGGTTTCCAAACCATATTTACTAGAAAGGATAAAGAGTTCTCAGACTGATGATGAAGAGTTTGAAAATAAGATTAAAGCTGTGAATTATGGGAGATTGAGTGACTTTGTATATGAAGATGGAATTTTGAAATTTGGGAAGAGAATTTGTGTTCCCGATATACCTGATCTAAAAAGGGAATTCTTGGATGATTCTCATAGTTGTAATTTACCTATACACCCTAGTAGCAATAATATGTATAGAGATTTGAAGGAACATTTTTTGTGGGACAACATGAAGAAATAGATTGCTGATTTTGTGTCAAGATGTATGGTTTGTCAACAAGTGAAAGCTATAAGGCAATAAACTGGAAGGGTCATGCAACCTCTTCCCATACCTGAGTGGAAATGGGATGATATCACGGTGGACTTGGTCATGAGGATACCAAAGACTCCTAGAAGTAATGATGCACTATGGGTTATTGTGGATCATCTTACCAAGTCAGCACATTTTATTTCTATAAGAGAAGATTTACCACTTGAACGTCTTGTAAGACTATATACTAATGAATTTGTGAGACTTCATAGGGAACCCCTATCAATTGTTTCTGATCATGATCCACGTTTTACATCAAGATTATAGAAAAGTCTTTAGAAATCCCTGGATACTATGCTTCATTTGAGCACTACCTACCACCCTCAAACTGATGGACAATCAGAATAGACTATTCAAACCTTCGAAGACATTTTGAGATCATGCTCACATGACATTCAAGGTATGTGGGATCAATATTTACCTCTGATAGAATTTTTATATAACAATTGCTTCCATTCAAGTATTCAGATGGAACCATATGAAGCATTATATGAAAAGAGATGTCGTACACCAACCTGTTGGGATGATGTTGGTGAAAGAATACACGTAATCCCAGAATGTGTGCAGGAAACAATGGAAAAGGTGAAGGTAATCCAAAACCACATCAAAGCAGCTCAAACATGGTAGAAGAGCTATGTTGATAACTGAAGGGAGGATTTGGAATTTTAGGTATGAGATCATGTTTTCTTTATGGAATCTCCATGGAAGGGTGTGATAGGTTTCGGTAAGAAGGGAAAATTAAGTCTCAGGTACATCAAACCTTTCGAAATTCTAGAACGAATTGGGCCTGTAGCATATCATTTGGAAATGTCGCCAAGTCTCTCAAAAGTTCACGATATATTCCACGTACCACTGTTGAGAAAATACATGCCTGACCCAATGCATGTGCTCAACTATGAGAAATTAGAACTTTAACCTAATCTATGTTATTGCAAAGAGGCTGTCAAGAATCTTGATACAGGATAACAAGTGCTGAGAAACCGGACAACTCGTCTGGTAAAAGTTCTATGGAGAAACCATAAGATGGAAGAGGAAACATGGGAACCCGAGGAACATATGATGAAGAACCACCTGAGCCTTTTTATTTAGTAATATTATAGAAATTTTGAGGATGAAATTATTTGGGGGAGGGGAGAATGTAACACCCCAAGCTTCCACAATACGCTTCTCTTTGAATAATACAATAGCGTGTGTTGTATGCAACTTCGAGTTTTAACACACCACAACCAATCAAACTAGCCGTTATAAATAGTAATACCATATTTTTGAAAATTTATTAATTTTATCTTTCAAAATATAATTTTTTTATTCAAAATAACGAAATTATCTTAGGGTGAATTTTTGGTGTTTTTCTGAAAGCTTTCAATTTTTGATGAATAGTGAAAAACACTGAGTTATAGTTTAAAATTGATTTTTTTGAAATAATTATTTATATTATTTAAATTTATTTTAGGTCAAAATAGATACATAATACCTATATAAGTTCAATTTAATTCATTGGAGTCAGTTTATAATAATTTTAGATATATAAAAATTTTATTGAACATTTTACCATCTTTTACCCACCTCCTAGGAGCATTTGCAAATTTACATAAAACATAATTTTACCACTTCTATGAGTTGAATTTAAAAACTCCTAGAGACACGGTTGATATCAGTATGTAAAGTTTGGTTCAATAATATGAAAATAATGTTTGGTGAATATTAACTTTTTACTTATATTTACCACAGTTAAAAGTAAATAGGGTAATTAAGGGTAAAAATAATAATATTATTAACCTAACACATGTACTAATTCTATTTTATAAGTGTAATTAGACCAAAAACAACCTTAGGAATAAAATATGACGCTTTAGGTCCACTTGGATTAGATTAGGACATTTATTATTATTTAATTCAAAGAAGAGTTAAAAGTGTTAAATTCAAAGTTTAATAACTAAACCATTTTTTTAATAGTTTTACGCATAAGATAAATCCATCTATAAATATTAATTATAAATATAAAAATATTTCCTACATAATGGTATTTTGTTTCTATTTTTTAGACATTAAAAAATGTAATTTATTTTTGACACAATGATAATGGAGAAATTTCCTAATTAATGAAATATTAAAATAATTGATATTATAAAAATCCAAATAAATGTAATTTGAGACTTTTTATGAATTCCACTAATTTTATAGGTTAATATGATTTGTTATGGTGGTTTATATGAATTTTTTTGAAGTGATAATGCTGTTATGGATTTAGCAAAAACAAAATACCAAATAGTGTCAAAATTGACATAAAAGAGTTTTTAAAACAAATATTATATTATTAATTGATATTCTATTCCTAAAAATATAAGGTTCGGAATAAGGTATTAAATAATGTTATATATGGAATTAATGAACCACTTGAGCTTCTCTTGGACGTTTATAGTATGTTTATTAACCATATAATTTAAAAAGACAAAGAGACATGGTAAATGTCAAACTATTTAACTAAGAGTTAAATCTAAAATATAAAGTTAATATAGTGACCCAACCCTGTCTAAAACCTATTGGTTGATTGTTTTTCGATCCATCCCCACCTTATCCTTTATATAATTCATTTTGGATCCAATAGAAACCAAAAATGATATTATTATAAAATAATATTTCTAGCCTTTCCTAAGGTGCCCCTAACCCCTCTTATAAAAGGGCACTCCCCCTTCCCTCAAATTCACACCTTCAAAGCCTTTTGGCTCGGCCAACCCCTGACCAAATACCCTATAAACTATCCTTCCTTTATTCAATAGGCCTTACCTTAGTCAGAAAGCCATCTTAAGGATCCCTTTTGATCAAATCAAAAGGAAGAACTAGAAGCAGAGTTAAATATTTCATCACCTCTTTCAAGTTCCTTTCTTCTTCCACTTCTTCTTTCTTTGTTGTTTCCATTATAAAATAATAACTCAAGTATCTTCTATATACTGTGATTTTATTATAAATATCGTACAAGCATATTCATTATTCTATTTTTCCTTTGAATGACATGTCACCATATGTGTGTACGTACGGCTTACCCTCTCCACATCGTGGTGTAATTGTTATTCAATACATTATTATTTGGAAGGGTATAATAATGATGTGTAATTTTTGTAAATAATAAATATAGCTTGATAATTATTCAGTATATATGATATATCATCAAATTATATGTTATTTTAACATCAAAATAATGATATTGTCGCTTGTGCGTACGTACCGATTACCGTCTCCACGAACACGATGAGATTTATTACCCATCTTATCCATTAAAGTCTAATTTTCATTAGATGATTAAAAATAATATTTAATGACGTAATATCATTCAGAATATTAAATAGATACATCCTATCCATAACAAACACTACTTACATAACAAATCATATAAAGGAAAATGAATCATTTAACACCTGAAACGATGATAATACTAAGATATTATTAACAAAGCAATGTTAAAAGATCCTATATGATATCATATTAATGTAGATGATTCTTGTATAATTTAATAACAATTATTTCACCATTATACAGTAGGATAACCTACCCTTGACCAAGGAAAATTATAAGGTAAGGGTTAATTCTACAATCTCTTCATTATCTGAGGTTGTTTATATGTAATTATCAACTGGGACCTCTTTATCATCCACATCCATGTTTATTGTCAATATATTCAAAAACTTTTTTATTATTTAGTAGACTATGGGTTAAAGTAATTTATAATCTTTCTTGACTATTTATAAAATGGTTTGAAAGGAATCTTTCTGTCATTTTCCAAACAAGGTACTTTATAACATTTTTGATAAAATTAAGGTAAGATTGTTTTTTAACTTATTCGGTGGGTGATGATATTTTCCGCTGTTATAACATCGTCGAAGCTTCCCTTAAAAGTTTATAAGAATATTTTCAAAATAAATATTTTCATAAATGATTTCAAAATAGAAAGAGATATTTCTCTAAAAAAAATTTGATTTCTTCTATGTCAACAACCATTGATGGATTTTAATCATATATGAAGTTGATTTAATATGATACAAAACTTATATATTATATTGAAGGTTTTTTTATATGTTTGACTATGGATGTGTTATTTTTACACCATTAATGGTTTATGGATAATGTATTGACATATAGTATGCTTGTTTTAATAAGAATTTTAATGTTATTTTTAAACCTTTTCATATAAGGAATGAATTGGACTTAATATGTGACGGGTGGAGCCCGCTATAGCCCATCAATGCATCGGTAGATATCATGAGATAAACTAGTGTCTTGGCACAAGTCCTTGACAAAATCTTATTTGTAGACTTGGCATAAGGCCTTAAAAATACGGTTATGAAAGTGGCTATTGATATTTCATGGGATTATTCGACTAGTCGAATATCCATGTGAGTAAGTAAATGGAATTATTTTGATTTTATCTTTTCCATCTTATGCTAAAGATAATGTTTAAAAGGCTTTATGATTATTTATGAAGGATTTCACTATATTTTTATCCGTACTGAGCATCTTAGCTCTCCCCTTTCTATGTTTTATTTTTTCTCAGGATGCGAAGAATTATATTATGACTGACCTGCAAGGATAGTCTATGTGATCACAATGTTGTCTATGGAAACAATGTTATTGTAGTTTTCCATTTTATGATGTAATGTAAATCTTAAAGAAGTATCTAGTATTTCCAAGGATACTAAACTGATCGGTCTTTCAGGACATGATATTTTGTGATCATTCCAATGATATGTAATAATACACCGACTCTGGTTATCTAGGGTCGGGGCGGTACAAGTTAATGAGGGAGGAGTGTTTTTTGAAGATTTATTATTCATCAGTGTATCATCAGCTTAGAGTTTGTAAGTTTGAAATACCAAAGACATTATTCAAGAGAAGGTATGGTCATTATGAATATGTTTTTATTCTTATTTGTCTGAATAACACTCCAAAAAATTTCATGGGTTTGATTAATTGGATATTCCATATGTATATCGATAATTTTGTGGTACTACTTATATATTATATTTTTCATTACTTGAGATATGATCATCATAATGAGCACCATTTTATGTTGGTTTTGTAAATATTGAGAAGTATCCATCTGTATGAAAGTATTTTGAAATTCACTTTCTGGATTCAAGAAGTTAAGTTATTTGAGATAATGATTTCTAAACAAAGCTTATCAAATGATCTTGAGAAGGTAAATACAATCTTTTCATGGGAAGATAAATTAAATGAATTTTAAATTCTATGTTTCCTTCATCTTTATGGTTACTATTGATGATTCATCAAGGTTTTCTTAATGTTGTAATCATATATGAATGATCTTACTAAAAAATGGATGAAATTAATATGGGATGTAAAGTGGAAGTCTGCTTTTGATGAGATGAAAAATATTCTTACAAAAACTCTTATTTTTTATCATACCTAAGCCCAGTAATGGGTATGTAGTTTTATATTACTCTTTTGGTACTATTTTGGGTTGTGCTGTCATGTAGGAAAATCATATGGTGGATTGTAGTTCTCATTATCTTAAAACACATGAGAATAATTATCCAACTCATGATTTAGATCTTACTATTGTTCTGCATGTGAATATCTATTGGTGTTACGATATTTTTAGGGATTTATTCAAATTATTTTCTTACTATAATATCCTACTAAGGGGAATTTATTTCAATATTTTGTAGTGTGAAATTATCATCAAAATCTATTGTTGAATCAAATGAATAGTTAAACATTATGGGTCTTTCTTCTTAAATGAATCTAAATGATGAGGAGAATGTTCCGAGCTTGATTTTGACTATTGTTCTGTTATCTTCATATATTCTTTAGACTATTTTAAAAATTAATTTGTAGGATTTATAGTTTAGAGGAATTTGAGAAACTATATATGGTGGGGAGACCATTTTGGGTTGGTCACTCTATTTTGTTTGTGTACTCTGTTTTGGGGATAAGTTTTTTTCCAAAACTAGTAACGAACAAAGTTTTTTTTAATTGTCATAGATATTTATTTTACATTCCTCTAGGTACTAAAAATATGTATTATGAAATAATATGGTGATTCTACTGGACAAGTATGAGGCGTGACATTTCTGAGTATGTGTCCCACTGTTACACCTTCCAACAGATAAAGGCAAAGCATTTGAAAAAGTATGGTTTTATATATCCTATTCCAAAACCTTTTTGTAAATTAGATGAGTTATACATGGAAATTATTATTGGATGACTATAGAATACCCAAGGGAGGACTGAAATCTAGGGGTGGATGATCAGTTGAAAAGGTCAACTCAATCATTCCGATCAATAACACTAAAAATGATAAAGATATGATTATATTTTATGGGCAATATATTATGAGGTTACATAAGGATACTTTAGTTGTTTTCCTTGTATAGAATTCCTAGGTTTAGTTCAAGGCTATATAGAAGTCTCCAGGATGTTATGTATACTTATTTAAGATTGATTACATCTTATTATCCACCAACATACTGTCAGATGGTGCATATTATTTAGATCCTAAGGATATGTTATGTGTATGTGTCTTGGATTTCGTTAGAATGTAGGACAAACATCTGGGAATGATTGAGTTTTAATATAATAAAAGTTATCAAACATAAATCATAATGGCTTCTTTAGAGAATCTTTATGGTCAAATGTGCAGGTCACATCTTTGTTGGGTAAAGGTGGGTGAAGTATCAATAGTGGGACTATGTTTAGTTATGGAGATATCCATGAAGATCCATGATATATGTCAGCATCTAGTTATAGTGCAGAATCAACATAGTCCATTGGATTTCTCTATAGGTCCCTATGTTCTCTTGAAAGTTTATCCTCAGTTGGATCACAATAGGCTTGTAAAATAGGGAAATATTCCACAAAGCTATATTGGACCATTTGAGGTCACTGAGTGGGTTGGTTAGGTTGATTATTGGTAAGATTTTTTGGTTTTTTTGACAGGCATTCATCATGTTTTCCAATTATTATAGCTCAGGAAATATCATCCCACCCCCTATAAAGTTCTGATTAGGGAAGATATAGAGTTATATCCTGATGTTTCTATTTTGGAGAAGCTAGTAGAGATTGTGGACTCTCAATTTAAAGTAATTCCTATAAATTTTATTTCATTTTTAAGACTATTATGGAGGCACAACTCATATTCTCATGGGACATGGTATAATAACCTAGGATTAATATACATTGACATTACATAAATTTAGATCAATATTTAGTAAATTTAAAAAATATATTCCCAAGGACCATAATAGTTTGGTGTCTTTGAAAACATTGAAATATAATCCTACAACTTAGTGAAATATCATCAACATCTACGGTAAGAATATTCCCCCTTTAATACATCTACTTAAAGCCATTCTTCATAACATGGGGAAAAGAAACATAATAACGGGTGATCTCATATTCTCAGTAAAGTTAAATAAAGAAGATATGTAATTACATCTTGTACATAAGGGTATGAGATCATGATAATAAAATTTGTAGATAATAACCTAAATATCAATGATCACATACATTTTTCATGGAATAAATATTTTCATTTCATAAAACATGAATCAAAAGGGAATCAAGATCATAATACATGAGAGTGTAACATAGGAATAAAACATGTATTTATGGCATACACATTAGCTAATAACATTGTGAACATGTGTCAATACAAAAAGGTTCATTCATTAAGTTAAGGACATGGAATCAGGCCCTCTCCTAAACTTATGTACATGAAACTAGATCTACACATAAATTTTTGAACATGTAATTATTTTAACACATAAAAATAATTCCCTAAAATTTCAGGCACATTTTCAAAAAATATTAGTGATGTTCATGGGGACTGCAACTACTAAGTAGGATGAACCACCATACTTCATCACTATCCTTTCCTTATAAGGGATCAAGTTTCCCAATCATCTCATAGTGGATCAGGTTTCCACATCTTCCCATAATAGATTAGGACGAACCTATTTTCCATTTTGGATTAGGACACACATGTCTTCCATTTTGGATAAAGCCTATCGACTTATTTCCCATCATTATCTCATGAGATTTAAATATTTACCCAGGGAATTTTCCATAAAACTTGCATCATATCATTGTCTATTTAAAGATATGGTTTTCATAAACATTATATAATAACACATGAAATGAAATGGGTATCATAAAATTTTCAACATATCATTACCTTTAGAAAATAAGTAGTTATAATAATAATTTCATCAAAGAATATCCCATGAAAAGACGTGGCTCTCAAAAGAAAATAACCCCTGGAAAAGAGACAAGTGTTATAAACATTATTGTATTAAAACATAAACCATTAAAGAAAGAATATGAGTGGTATTCCTAGATTACATCCCCAGCAAAAAATAATGTATAACAAAGTAAGTCATCATAAATTAATTATTATTTTAAAATATCACATGAAACATTTCATAAAAAAATTATTCGAAAATCCTTTTCATAAAAACATTTTAAAAATCCTTTTCTTATAAATAATTATTTACAATTTCATTTAATAAATTAATTGACGAAAATATCATTTTCTATTTGAATTATTTAAAAAAATAAATCATTTTGAAAAACTTTTCTTTTAATGTTTTTTTTAAAACATATCAATGAATCTTGAAAATATTTTCAAACAAATTTTCTTTGAAAACAAAATGAAAACTCATAATGTGCTTTAATAAATTTTGAAAAAAAATCCCATTGAAAATAATTTCAAAACATAAACATAAGGTTTCAAATAATTTTCTATAAATTTTTCTTGAAAATGACTTTTAAAATTTATAAATAATTCTTTAAATGATTAAAATCATTTTCGTCAAAATTTAACTTTTAAAAACTTATAAAGGGGTGTTTAAAAATCATTTAAAACACTTGTTAAACATAAAAAATTTGTCAAATTTTTTTTATTTGGAAATGATTTTAAAATAAAATAATTTCTAGAATATTAGAATTTTTTTTTAAAAATAACCCTATAAAAAATTATGCTTCAAGGAAATGATGGTCATGATTGCGGTTAGTCTGTACATGTCAACCATTTCTTTTACACCTTAAAATGTTTGGAAAAGTGACTTGACCAGAAAATGACAAGAATATTAATTTCAAAACCATTTTATAAAAAGGTAAAACATTGGAAAAAATTTCCTTTAAACTTCATAAAATAATAATAATAAAAATATTAAAACATTTTCTTGAAGACGTGGGTTTGAAATAACAATGATTTCCCACTGAAAGGATAAATAAATTTATATTTTCATACAAACATTTTCTTTATTATCTTAAGTACCAAAGAGAGGAAATATTGTATCATTACTTTTATATAGTCTAAATATCCATAGTAGTCTAAAATTCATGATATTTCTTAAGATATTGATTATAATATTTCATCAATTAAATCATAATCATAAAAAATTTCGATAAACAAATTTGTTGTAGTAATAAAATCTTAACACATTGGTAACTTTAAATCATAAACCCCATGAGAGAATAAAATTACTTGAATCTCAAAATATCCTGAAGAAATTATATTATTTATATAACATGTCTAAGGGTATTATATACATTTATTATAAAAATATATGCTCATAACATGGAATGTATCTCAAAGATGGAAAATTGAGAAAAAATTACATTATTGATTTAGTAACATTTGAACCATAAAGCCCATGAAATAAAGATCATTATATATATATATATACCCATAAGTGTAATTATAATAATAATATACTACATTCATGGGTAGTATATACACCACATAAAATAAATGAGTGGTGAATAAGGCATAAGCCTCAAAGAAATAAACATGGTATGAGAAAACCCTTATCATAAGTCTTGAAATTATTAATCCATGTTCCAAACTAATGCATAATAAATATAATCTTATTATGAATAGACCATAAAACTATATTATTAAATCTAATACAATATAAGATTTTATTATGAATTTATATTACCCATTTATTAACAATTCGATGTTAATGTTACGTTTCAGGTAATATATGTGTTATTTTTCTTATATGATTTTCTTGTTATTCTTGATACTATTGTTTAGATAATTATTTAATTATTTTATGAATGTAAAAAATTATATAAAAATTATACATATTAATTATATTAATATTTATAATAATTTTTAAAATATATAAATATGATATGGAATGCACCGTTCATGGAGTAGGTAGGTTGTACGTACGCATGGACACTGTGTTAGTTTTCATATCATACTGAAAGTAAGAATGTAAATGAAATATATATATATATATGTATATTATAATTATAGATGAATTATTATTTCATATATATCATATAAATTTAATAAATCAATCATAAATACATTCCATTTAATGTGTGAACGTAACACATCTCTTTGAGGAGGTTGTAGTCCATACGTCCACAAATGAAGTTACCAAATTTACAAAAAATGGAAAGTATGAAGGTAAGTTTTACATAATTAAAATTGAATAATAAATAAATAAAAAAACATATATATCATATAAACATAGATATTACATCATTATTTCTAACCTTGGGTGTTGGTAATGGAAAAACAGGAAACATCGGTTCGCGAGGCGACAATCTTCCATACACACATCATTATAAGCATGTAACAAGAATTTTTTATAGGTTGATAATGAAAATAAAACAAAAGATCTTGTGGAAGGATGTTGCCTCTTATTTTGGTGACTCCTTTTGGTTTTCACCAAAAGGATTCATTGGTTGTATTTTTTCCCAAAGGAAATGATATAGGATGAAGGGAGGTAGGTTTGGAGGAAATTTGGTCAAGGGTTGGCAGATACAAAGTGTCTTGAGAGGTGTGAGAAAGTGAGGGGCATGAGTTCCCTTTTGTCCCGATGGATGAGTGAAATTATTATAAATATAAAAAGGTAAACACTATTAATAGGTCTCCATTACATCATGTTCCTAAAATTATTTCTCATTCTTTATAAAATATATTTTAAGGTCTATATAAATCCATCTAATTTATTTTTTCCATGTTTCTAGGGAACTTGGACCATTATGCTGAAGCTTAACCACTAAGTAAACTCTTTTTTACCTTAACAACTGTAATTAATTTTATTTAATTTCACTAATATTTTTGGTAAATAACTATGTTGAACTTATTATAATTTATAAGTTATTAGGATTCCAAATACTGAATCAATTTTTATAAATTGTGATCACATAAGTGGTATAAATTAGTTTAATATTAATCATGTAGATGAGATGAGATGAGGGATTTTAAATGTAAAAATCTCCAAAAGTTTTAATTTTTTTATAACCAATTTCAATGTGAAATTAATTTTAAAATATAAATAAATTTAGAGAACAAGATGTTTTCAACTAAAATTCATTGTTTTTACTATTCATCAAAAAATGAAACTTCTCTAAAAAATAAAAAAAATCACCAAATGTAAATTTCGATATCCCACTATCAAAAATAATGTTTTTTCAATAAAATTATAAATCTAGAAAAAAATTATATTTATAATGGGGATTCCATTAAAAGGCATTAAAATTACCTTTTAGAAAAATACAACTTTTTAATCATAAAATTGTATTTATTGTTATCTTATACCTATAAAAACTATAGAATGTGTTTCAAAAATATTTATTGAATATATTATATATAAATTTTATTAAAAACATTCATCAATAGTGTATTGATTAATTTATTGAGATAAAAACTTGTTTGTACATAGAAAAAATTGTTTTTTAAGAAAATAAATTTAATTATTTTCAAATAGTTCTTACATTCATTTATAAAAAATTTATAGAAAAAATATTTATTTTATATACACATGTAAGCAATAATTTTACAATTTATATAATATTATTTGTAAAATCCATTACAAAATCTAGGGGAATCTATATTAAATATTTATAATAATAATAATAATAATAATATGTTATAGTTTGGTAAAACATGATCTTGCGTGTAACACAAGCTATCAAGGGGACTTGGGATTGTGTGTAACACAAGAAATACATAGGGTTGTGCGAACTGAAAGCTACTCTATTTGTTTTGTTTAGCACAAGCTCAACTTGGTGTTTTGTATAATGAAATAAAAACATAGGGATTTCATATTACAAAATATATATTTAGTATAGTGTGAAATGAAAAATATCAAAGAGATTAAATTAATTAAAAAAAATTTACAAAATCTTGTGGTGTTACATTCTATCCACCATAAAATGAATTTCCCCCTCAAAATTATTTGAGTTAATTAAATGATTAATGGTAGAAATTTGATTTCATATAAATTCATATCATAAAATTAATAATAAAAATTTCATTAAAAAGAAAAGTTGGAACCATAATGATTACAAAAAGAAACTAATTAATTGGTCTCCACATGTAGGAATATAGTTTGGGAGTGAATATTGGACATAGAAGAAAAGAGTAAATATCTATTTAGTGGGATAACAATAATTGATCATCATCAATTGAATTATCAATGTTTGTTTAAGGACCAAAAAACCATATATTTGTGATGATTTATAAGGCCATCAGTTCAATAATGACTGAATGCCCCGAAGGCCTTAAAGTTTATTTATTTTTGGATAAAACCTCTTTTAAGGAGAAAGGGAGAAACCTCACATGACTTTAGATACATAAAAACATAAACATAACCCAATCAAAAAACAAGACTCTTAAAAGTGCCCCTCCCCAACATCAACATTTTTATGGAAAGCCTCCATGAAAGCATGGCTACTCAGTTAGCTATCCCATGAAAAAAATGCATAGTCCTAGAACTGATGGCTAAGCCATACCCTCTTAATCTTCCAAATCAAAGTAGTCATGCATAGTGAAATCTACCTGCTCTGAATTCACATATGAAGCATTGTTTAGTTGAATGTATGGACCAAGCCGTCATCTAAAATAAAAAACATCAAATGCTAAAATCAAAAATCACAAATCCAGTCATTTCCAACGATTTCAGTAGAGTTCCATTCCAGTCCAAAAACATTCCATCATTCCAACACTGTCCAAAAGACTCCAACCCTAAAACCAAAATCTCAGATCTGTCCTGATCCAAGAAAAACCAGAGAACCAACCTTCAGCTCTCGAAATCGTCACAAAATATTCTCAAAAACAAAAAGAAATCCAAAATCATAATTTTGGATTTCAAGACAATAGAAACCATAACAAAGAAAACAGAAAGGAAATACAAATCCCTTTGGTGCCTTCTCAAAGCATGCCACTACCAAGAGCAGCATCTGTTGAAGCTTGACCCCAGTCTGCAAGCAAGACACAGTAGGATTCATCCACACCCAAAACCAAATCACTAGATGTAACAAGACCACCATATTCAAAACATTCACTCCTCAATCGTCACCCTTTCAGTGAATACTAGCATCTCAAAAAAATTAATGAAAACCAAACATGCCCTTGAACAAAAACTAAGCTCTGAGAAAAAAAATCCGCCACAGAACCAATGGCTTCAAGAAAATTCAAAATCTAATAACTACCTAATGCCAAATTCAATAAAGATTAGAAAATCCAAAGACAATAAATTCATAACCCCCAAAACCGAATCACAAGAAAGAGTGCATCCAAAATCACTGACAAAATATCAAAATGAAAATATAAATCCTTCACCGAAATGACAACCTCCAGAATCCACGGGAAGAAGTCTTCGCCACAAGCCAGCCGCATATCCCATCGCCACCTTCAATGTTGCACAGGAAGGAAAGACCCTTCCCACACACCCACAGCCAACACAAATCGAAGCTAAGAACCCCAGATCGTAGCAATAGTAACTCGAACCCTGGACCAGCACCACGCTGCCAATGAATCCCTATCCATCTTGAAGGTTAGGGTGTGAAAGGTCTGGAAAATGATGAGGAATGCAGAGAGGGATGATCACGCACATCACTGCCACAAGGGGATTCCAAAATCCACGAAAGTATCGAGATAAAGCACCGAGAGGATAACAACAGTTGACATGAGGCGGTAGAGGAGAAGGCAGTGGTGGGGGAAACCAAGCTTTACGAAGCCTCTTACAGGCTCATTTCATCAGTTCAATATAAATGATGTTATTAGGATAAATATTTTATAATATCATTTTCATATAGTGGAAGAATTATTTTTCTATCTATATACATAATGAAATATAATTACTTGATTTTAATCCTTTCGATACACAATATCACTATTTGAATGTGTCTTGCTCAATTCCCACTTCATATCTTACTCCAATAAATGAAGATGAATTTGTCATCCTTGATGATTTATAGGATCATGAGATCCACATATCTAATGATAGGTCATTCCATAAGTATTTATAAAATAAAAAATTCTAGAAAAACATATCCAATATGAATAAATACTCATATTATTATATAATACTTTAATCTCTAAAACTTCATGTAATGTTCAACTTAAATCATTCCATAATATTTTATCCTTATAAATCATTATAAATATGGGAGTCCAAATATTTTGATATAGGGATACTAAATTTACAAAAAAAAAACATCTTAGAATTGATCCCATGAATATTATAATGTAGCTCTTTGGTTCCACATACCAAACATATGAATACCTTCGTCATTTATTCTACTATAACATGGTAATAACCTAAATTTCCAGAACTACTTATTGAAAACCAACGTGTTTCATTATTCCAATATTTATTGTATATATTACATAAATCCAAAATGTTGTAAACTTCATCAATGATAACATAAACCAATTTTAAAAAACTCCTTAATTAGTTCCAAGGTAATTAGTATTGTCCAACTAAATTATTCATATCCAACATATATCTATATAATCACAATTAACTCAACATTAAGATAATATTAAGGGTTATCATTACCTTAATCATATATTTCCCATGAATATCACCTTTCCCTTAAATCAATTTTCTAGTCCATCAGATCCATTCAACATATTATTGTAAATCCTTAGTGAAGAAGATAAACTGAACAATCCTTATATGATTCTAAATTCATAATTCATGAATCCAAAAATAGAAACACTTTGATTATTATACATTATCCTTAAGCCATTAATAAAGATACATCATAATTTTACATAATATATCTTTCTATTCACATTTCACATGTAGTCTCTACATCATCTGTAATATAACCATTAATTAGACCAACTTTTTGATTCTCTTTGTAAGATTTCCACACATGACATCAATTTGAATAATGACCATTCATTCCAAAGTTAATTCGTTTAACCTTAAATTATTTATTTGGGAGGCCAATATTCACATACACTGTGTTAAAATAACCCTCCATTTTTTCCTTTACACTTATTTTCGTTGTGGAATTATTTTCCATAGTCAAAACATTTCCTTGTTCCTCAAAGTTATTCACTTTGGCGATTCTTCCAACTTTCTTGACATAAATAAAAATGATGATTCTTTCCTCCATGTTATCCATTCACTAAAATCTTAGGTAACTCCATCCTTATTTTTTTGGTGAGTCTAAGAGTTGGTTAGGTATATGTTGTTAATCATGATCTGTTAAAACTAACTAGGCATGACCACAATATCCTTCACTATAGTGACCTTCCCATTTAACTGCTCATCTGAAAATTTTACATCATATTAAATATTAATATAGTTATTTTGGGATCCCTCAATTTATTAAAACTATAAATCATAGTTTAAGAAACACTTTTCATTTTGTAAACCCATAAAATCATGAAAAATCACTTATATGATATATAAATTATTACACATACTTTTAAATATAATAGTTAGGCTTATCATTAGAGGAATCTCTATTCATATTCTTAGAAATATTTCTTGTGATCTCAATAATTTTTCTCATCATATTTTCCAAATTTTTACTAAAAATTCCTTTTGATACCCACAATAATGACCCAGGCTTAACATTCATGGATATTACATCATTTTAGATGCATATTCAGAAAATTACAAAAATATATGTCTGAGGACCATAATAGTTTAGTGTCCTTGGAATCATGGAAACATAATATTATAACATGGTGAATGATCTTAAACATATCCTAGAAATAACTTCCCCCTTTAAGGACATGGAATTAGGCCCTTGCATAAAATTTTGGTAACAGAACTAGGTCCACACAAAACATTATGAATGTGTGATTAGGTTCATGAATAAAAATCATTCCCTAAAAGTCAAGACTCATTTACAAAACTTATTAGGGAACTTCATGGGTACTAAAACCACTGGACATGATGCACCACTATCCATATGTGTAATACATTACTTAAAATGTATTGGATTCCCCTTCTTATGATAGTGTATCGGGTTTCCCCATCATCCAATAGTAGATATGGAAACACCTATTTATCATTTTGGATCAGAACACATTTGTTTCTCAATGTGGATCAAGATCTTGTCTTTGTTTCCCATCATTATCTCATGAGATATAAATATTTACCTAATAAATAGTATGGAGGTATAAGTCCCACTCATCACATAATAATATCATAAAACATGCATCATATCATGACCCATAATAAGAGATGTGTTTCATAAACATTATATCATAACTCATGAAATGAAATGGGTATCATAGAAATTCTATCATAACATTAAAAATTAAAAATATATAGGTATTATAATCCTTATATAAAATCATAACCCATGAAAAGAATTGGGTTTAGAAATTTTATTACCATGTAAGAGAAACAGATGTTACAAACATCATTATATCAAAAGATAAACCATTCAAGAACAAATATGAATGGTATTCCTAGATCATATCCCCATTAAATCATAAACTATAACAAATTATTTCATGATATGTGGATAATGTTTTTGAAAGATCACATTAAAATTTTCATAAGGAAAATATCCTTTATTTTAAAATCATCTTCATAACAGTATTTTAAAAATCTGATTCTTATAAATAATTCATTATAGTTTCATTTAAAACATTTCAAGAGGAAAATATCTTTTCCACTTTAAAAAATTAATTTTAAAAATTAAGTCATTCAGGAAACCATTTTATTTTAATATAAATTTGAAAACTTATAAAGGAATATTTAAAAAAATATGGAAACCTTTTTCTTTTAAAACACATGGATAACTCATAAATAGCTGGAAATCATTTTGAAAAAATATTTCTTTGAAAATACATTGAAAACATAAATTTATTTCTAAAAATTATTAAGAGAAAAAATTTCTATAAAATGGATTTTAAAAACTATAATTTATTCTTTCAATCATAAAAAAAATTTTCTTTGAAAAATTCTTTTATAAAAAATATAATCGAGTCTTTGAAAATCATTTAAAACACGTTTTAATGACAAAATATTTTTGAAAAGTAATTTCAATGAAAAACCTTTTAAAATAAAATAATTTTAAAAATATTAGGAAATATTTTTCACTAAAAATAACCTTTTAAAAATATATATTAAGATTCATGTAAATTATGATCATGATGGTGGGTAAGTATTTACATCTCTAACATTCCTTTTACACTTTCAAAAGATTAGAAGAGTGACTTGGTCGAAAAAACATAATAATATTTATTTCAAACCAATTTTGTAAAAAGTTAAAACATGTTTAAAAATTTATTTTAAACTTAATATGATAATTTAAAAAAATTGAAAACATTTTTAGAAATTTTTTTTAGAGAACACATATTTATGACCGAAAGGAAAACAAAGTCAAATTTTCATTAAAATTTTTTATTTGTTATCTTATGTACCAAAGAGTTGAAAATAATAACATTACAATAATATACAATTAATAATCAGATAAAAATAAAATAAATATAATTTATCAATATATGAATTATAATATTTCATCAATGGAAGCACGATGGTGAACTATCTCGATAAACAATGAGACTAGAGCAAAAAACTCTTACCACTTTGGTAACATTAAATCGTAATCCCTATGAATATAATAACATTAAATGAGGATTAAATTATCATGAAAATAAGTAGTTTCATGATATAAAATTTCAATTATAATTATATACATATCATATAAAAATTTGGTTTGTAACCGGGCATGTATCTCGAAGAGGGAACATTAAGACAAAATCACTTTACTGATTTGGTAACTTTTGAACCAAAAACCCCATGAAACCGATATCCTAAATTAGACATGTAAATTCCCATAAGAAAAATTATAATAATCATATAATACATTCAAGTTCAGTATTTTCTCCACACAAAATAAATTAGTGGTGGATAAGGCATAACTCTCAAAAAAATAAAAGCGAGACAATAAAACCCTTACTTTAGGTCTTGAATTACTTCATACACATTCAAAAATCCAATATAATATATTAAAGTTTATTATAAATTTACCAAAATCCCATATTATTATATATAATACCATATAATATATTATTATGACTTTATATTGCCTATTTATAAAAAATTATGTGTCAATGTTATGTTTCGGTTAATATCCGCGTTGTTTTTTGTATATGTTTTGAATTGTTATTCATGAAAATCTTAATAAGATACTGATTATATTATTTATGGAATTTAATAAATGCTATAAATATCCTATATATTCATAATATAAATATTTATAATAATCTATATAATAAATAAATACTAAATGGAAAACACTGTTCATGGAGACGGTAGGTCGTACGTACGCATGAACGATGTGTCTGTTTTCTTGTCGTATTGAAATAAAGGAAGTAAATTACATATATGAATATATATATATTATAATTATAGAATAATTATTACTTCATATATATCATATAATTTTACTAAACCCATCCTTAATACATTCAATGTAAATTGTCAACGAATCATATCGCTTTGAGAAGGTGGCAGTCCACACGTCAAGAAATGAAGTTATAGTATTTACAAAAAAATCATAATTATAAAGATATATTTTATATAATAATAAAATAATCATAAATAAATAAAAACTATAATATATATCATATAAAAAAATAAATTTCACTATTATTTTCAACCTTGAAAGCTAGGTGTGGAAGAACGAGCGACATCGGTTCGCGAGGCGGTAGTTCGTCGTACACATGAAAGATGATTGTGGATCCCATTTGATGAAAGTGTATATAAGTGTTGGTCTAAAAAAAACATAAAAACATGTAATCATATTTAGTATACTAAGGTAATTATATAATCATGTAATAATAAGACTTTAGCAGTGGAGAAAAAAAATAAAACAAGAGATCTTGTGGAAGGATGTTACCTCTTATTTAGGTTACTAATTTTGGTTTTCACCAATGAGATTCTTTGGATGGATTTATTTCCAAAGGTATTATTCTATGATTAATGTAGGTATGTGGTTAAAGAGGGTTGTTAGAGCCAATGTGTCTTTATATGTGTGGGGAAGTGATGGGGGTGAGTTCCATTTATAGTGGAGGGGAAGTAGAATTCTTGTAAATATAAATAGGTAAACACTTTTGAGATGTATCCCTTACATCAAGTCCCTCAAATAATTTCCAATTTTATAAAAAAAATTATTATATGGTCGAAATATAGTCATAAAATGTCTTCTTGAAAATATTCTTAGGTATTTGGACCATTATGTTAAAGTTTAACCACTAAGTAACCGTATTTTTACCTTAATCACTATAAATAATTTTAATTAATTCACAAATAGTTTTGGTAAAAAACTGACATCAACATATTATACATAAAAATTATTTCTCATTAAAAATATTTAATCCATTTTTCCAAATTATAATAACATAATTTGTATAAATTAAATTAAAATTAATATCGCGGATGGGATGGCACGACTGGGTTTTAAGGTGAAAAGGTCCAAAAGATAGAAAATTTTTTCTATCTAATTGTAATGGGAAATTGGTTCCAATGAACTCAATTATATTAATTCATTTATATTTGATTTATTTATACATTATAAAAAAAATTAAAATATAATTTAAATATATGAATAAATTATAAGGAAAACCTCTTTTCAAATAAAATTCAGTCTTATTTTACTATTCATAAAAAATGAAACTTCAAGGAAAAATACGAATAATTTTCCCAAAGTCAATTTTGATATCCCAATTTCAAAAATAAATTTTATTTTTTCAAATAAAAATAATAAAAGTGTCAAAAATTATATTTAAAATGGGTTTTCCATTAAAAGAAAACAAAATTACCTGTTAGACAAATACATCTTTTTATTCATAATATTGGATTTATTATTATCTAATAATTATAACATATATTGGATGATTATCATAATTATTGATTAAATATTTTATATAAAATTTTATTGAAATCTATAATAATAGGTGGGTTTTTTAATTGATTGAGATAAAACAATTGTACAAAAGAAAATAGTTTTCCAAAAAAATTAATTTCATTATTTTCAGATCATTCTTACATTCATTTCTAAATAATTAAAGGGAAAAAGAATTTATTTTATATACAATTGTAAACCATATGTTTAAAATTTAGTAAATATTATTTGTAACATTTATACAAATGGATAAGTGATAACTATAATAATATATTTATAATAATACTAATAGTATATTATAGTTTCATAAAATCGGTCTTGTGTGTAATGCAAGCTATTGAGGGGAATCAATATTATTTTTAAAAAAAGACAAACATAGTGTTGTGTGTACCAAAAGCTACTCAATGTGTTGTTGGTAGATAAATCTTGACTTTGTGTTGAGTGTAATAAAACCCAAACATAGTTCTTTTATATATAAAAATTTATATTCTATGTTGTGTGAAATGAAAAATACCAAGGATATTAAATTAATTAGAAAAAAATTCACAAAATATTATGGTGTTACACTTTTTATCATGATTCATTGCTGATGGAGAAATAGACTTAGATTTTTATAAGACTTAATTCTTCTACATGTCTTCCTACGAAAGAAAATTATTATGGTGGGGAGTTTGTAACCTCCCATTACCCACTTTTAGGTAATTTCATTCCCATTACATGTTTTCCTCTTTAATATAGTGCATCTTGGGAGTCCTATGGATGAAGATATTTTTTTCGAAAATGAAATAATGTTTTGGTAAGTATATTCTTCAATTAATGTAGTTCTTGAATAAATGTGTTAATAGCTTTGTGGGGTTCTCCTTGAGTTTAGAGGATGACCAAGGTGTTTTAGGTTTTCATGTAAGAATACAAAAATTTGGAATACTATAAGATAAATACGTACTGTGTGATGGGAGGACATGATATGTAAGTTTCAGGTAAGATACTTTGAACCTGTTACAAAGTGTGAATTAATTGCACACCATGTAAAGATCAAATGTCATGTAAGGTTAAAATGCAATTTTTATATAAAAATCCGATGGGTTTTTAGTGCATAAGATTCTTTAGGATTACACGACATGTGAATGTATTATATTCCATGTAAATTTCATGGACTGGGCATTTAGGGTGCCTCTCAGTAGAATGGTTATATCATTCTTATGTATATCCTTTGGCTCTCGACCTATAAGGCTTATATTATGATTTTTCATGACTTTGTTCAATATAGATTGATATATTCGATGTTTGATCACCATTGCAGTCAGTTTGCATCTCTGCGGGTGAGTAAGTATTTCTAATCATTAGTTTCATTGACTATGGTATCGTTATTGAATTGTGTTATTGTATTTGTTGGTCTATATTGACGTTTCCTTTTTTTCTCAATATCTATTTTGTGATCATGTTTTGGGGGCCGATTCTATTCTTGGTTGTGTTGTGGTGGGTGTACGTTCTCAATGTTTGTTTTGTTTCATCTTCTTTTCCAGCCCCTTTGTTAAATTTAATCTGTTCTAAGATGTGTATACTGGTTCTAGGGACTCTAATTTCAACCGTTTGATCATCTTTTTTGAGGATCCTTTATGGAATATAAGATCCCATGGTTGAGTTAGGTGGTTCCATCACTATCCTATACTAATAAACTTCATTAATATCATTATTTTAAATTGATTTATAAATTAATTTGGATTGATTTTATTATGTGTATACATGGATTTTTGATCAAATATTTTTTCCCTAGTTTTTAGTAATTGTAAAAGGTGGTATTTTTAAATCATTGAAATGATTTTTGAAATGTAAAACATTATAATCCATGGTAACATAGATGGAACATGTAACTTAGGCCCATCAACCATATTAACATTAGTAGGTTAGATCATGGGTAATTTCTCTTCTCCCTAAGCCTTTCATTCTAGGGACTTGTTTTTGACATTATTGGGGGCTTCACTCATGAGGTGTTACTATGCTCCAAAATATTATGTTCAATGTAATTGTTGTGGACAACCCATTATTGTGTTACAGTTAGTCCGCTAACCTGGACTATTGAGTTCATTGGTGTGATTTACCTATTCTTGGCATTTCATTGTGTTGTATTTGATATGAATTATTTGGGTTTTTATAAATGATAATGGGTATTATTATTGTAATTTATATAAGTGACTTTGTTTTGGAAAAAGGAAAATATTTTCCATGATTTTGATAAAAATAATTTATTTCATATCATTCCAAGTTATATTTAAATTTATAATACTTTATACTTTGTACAAGTACTTGTAATGGAAAACCTGGGCGAGACCATGTTGAGCCTACTAGCTCACACCCATCATACCCCATGGGAATTGTATAGTCTTAGTTATGTATTTCAATGCATGGAAAGGAAATCCACTATAGTTTTGCACTTATTTTTTATGGCATATGAGTTTATTAAATGGTTGGAATATTTAGGGATTCTTCCCATGCAATCACATAGAGTAGTTGTTTCCTAGTTGGCAGTCCTTTGTGGTTGGACTTGTACTTGGAAATTGTTTCTTATCTTGTTTTATTTTATTTCTACTGTATGCTTTCAATTATGGAATATATTCATCTTTTACATAGTTTCTTCTATTTTATATATGTTCCACGTAGTTTCTATGGGTTGGAAAAAATCATTCCATATTCTTATTATATGATGTTCAAGTACTAGACATCAGCCTATGGGGATTAGAATCAACCCTCAGATATGTGATGTGTCAGGTCTGGTACAAATTTAAGAGGGTATTTAGGTCGGTTAATTATATGTATTAACATTCAAAAATTATATTTAGGTTATAAATATCATATATAAATATTAAAATCATAATAGTTCATATTCAAAAAATATTTTAATGAAAAAAATGAATTGTATCACTACAGGGAGACTGCAAGTCATTCATACGCATGTGTAATACTTTCACTTCCCATTTGATGCAAAAGTGGGTAGGTAATGGTGGTTTCATAATCCTAATAACATTTAAGTATATTTAGTATACCAAAGTTATTATATTATTATAAATTCTCGAGATTAGGAAGTGTTCAAAGGAAAAAATAAATCAAAAATTTCGGGTAATACAATTACATCTTCTTCGGGAGACCTTTCGTAGATATTTTATTAAGGAACATAATATTGTTATTTTAAGGGGAGAAGAACCAATAAAACCTAGATAATAGTTTTTATAAGAAGAATGGGTAGGGAATAGTTGAGGTTGGTTTCTCAAAGTTGTGTAAATAATAAAAAGAATTTGTGTCCTTTTATAATTTTAGTGAGAGGAACTTTTGGAATTTAATAAAAGATTAAATAATAAAAAATTAATTATCTACCAAAATTCTTCAAAATGGATAGTTATTCTAATCTTTGATAATAAATGGATTGAAAATAATTAACTAATAAAATTTCTACAGATTTTTTTGGTGCTTTAAAAATTATCTTTTGGTAAAGACTCAAGTTTACATTTAATATTTTTGGATATTATATGGATTATTTTCAAGACCTTTCATTGAGATTATGTTTGATCATAAGGCGTGGTGTGCCAAAAATAAGTGTTTGAAATATATTAAATATTTAATATACCACATGTGCACATTTTTCCTAAAAATGTGGAATAACTCCTGAACAGGGGCCTAAATCAAAAATCAGAGGGAACTATTGAGTTCAGAACATTGGTTTTACCGAAGGCATGACATAATTTTTGTTGGCATGAGCCTTTTTTGAAAAATTAATCATGGTCATAAATAAATAAAATTAATTAAATGATTTAATTTTTTTGTACAAAATCACTGATTTTTCATTTAAGTACATGGTTATAGGATTTTTCTAAGGGATGGCTACAAAACCATGGAGACCTACTGACCACTAGAGGAGAGATTTCTTGGCGAATGATAATGGATAAGGATTTGATCATGGATCATTGTTCAATTGAATTTAATGGATCTTGTCAATGAGTATAATGAAACTATTCTTCTTTATTGATCATTCCAAACTCCTGGTAGGATGTTTTATTTTTTGATTTCCATCTCGTTTATTAATCTCGAACAAATGCGGATCAATTCCATGAAAAAAATTGATAAGCATGTCGTTGATAGAATTTAATTGATGTAATTTTTATTTATTCATTTTGATTTATCCATATTAGTTCATCTTCTTATATGATAATTAATCAATCCCAAATGAATAGTGGTGGAGGTTTTTTCCTCATGTATTATTTCTTGTGTTCTTCTCCCTTTTTTTCATTCATTCTTTATTGGTATTTATTTTGTCAAAAATTATACTAATACCGAGTTTCCGATTATTGTGTGAAAATTATTTGGTGAAATGGATCAAAACAATGGTTACAGAATGTGGTGTTGGATGAGGTTTGGGAATTGATGAAGATGATGGATGGATCAAGGGATAATGAGATCAAATTGGGTGTTCTTTTTTTTTCTAGCGGCACATAGTGTGACTATGTAACTTGCGAACGAACAATTCATGAGTGGATCTGAAGCCCTTATATAAAATCTTATTTTGTGTGAGTCTTGACTGAAACTAGATCTATAGTTTCTAGAAATCGCTATGGATCGGGTGATATGGTGGAAGATGAAAAATTGAACTAGGTTTCAAGAAAATCTAGAGAAACACAGCGTGTATTTCAAGATTATATGTTGTTGAGCCCCCTTGATATGGAAATAGTGTTTATTCTAAAGTTAAGTATCACATGACTTTTGACTCGATCATACACCATGTGACCCCACCATGATCTCTTGGTGTGTACCTCAGACGATACATGAATATGGGTAGAAGTACATGGCCAATGGCACACCTTGTACTCAAACACAAACATGGAAACCTGTACATGAGTTGTTACATGTGTAAGAATAGTACCCAGACACAACCATGACAAATGGGTAGGGTTTCATGTCTCTCTATACACCATGTATTTCTTTTACATTCCATTAATATTTTGATTTACATTTTTGTGAGGCTTTATCGCACAAGAATACATGGAGATTTTTGTTCATGCAATATACCCCTCTCATGAGTGCATGTAGCTCTTCATATCCTTATTTTGGACTTTTCTTAGTTGAGTGTGTTCCATTGGTCCATTCCCTCAAGGGTACATTATTGTGTTACATCTAGATCACAGCATTATGATCCCCTAAAAAGGTTATGACTCAAAGAGTGATAGGGTGTCCCTCTATGAGACATGATTGTGATCCTCTATCATCTTTGTCCACTACATAGAGTGTTGATGCATATTGGGTTTGTGGTGTCCCCCATCGGTTCTGGGAATGACCCCCAATCTATGTACAAGGGTCTTTATAAACCAGTGAGCTTTCTTGGGCGGGGATCAATGTTCTAGACCAATTTTTTGATTTTATCCAGTGATAACATGGCCTATAGAAAGAATTATCTTGAAAAAAAACTGTGGGTATAAGTATAATAATGTGGTGGCCATTGGTTATAACATCCTAGTGGCATGGTGTCTTTCCGGGGAATATCGGGTCATTTCTACTATACATTGATTGTTATATATTCTATTGATCTGACTGTACTTGGTTCTTCATGTTTAGTGTTTCTGGGGTGTCCTGCATGGTTTTTTATACTCACCCCTAAATGGTATTTTCCCACACATGTCATTTCTTATTCAGATGATGACCCGTTTGACAGTTTCTCATGAGAAAAGAGAGATGGTGGATAATATCTTGATCTTTTTAGGCCAAGGTGGTTATCCATATCTTTAATTTTGTTTTAGTCCTCACCCTTGTAGAAGCTTCCACTCATTATAGTTTTTTTGGGATAATATTTTTCCATGTTTTCTTATTTAATTACTTTATTATCATACTATTTTGTGGAATCTTAGATGCATGCTTGAATTAATTTTGATTGTTTTACATTTTAGAATTGTTTGTTCTTGGAGATGTGGATGTGATTACATATACATTACAATATTGCCTCCCATTTGTGGGAAATGCCTACTCAGCACTAGTCACCAACCCCTGGCCTGTTGGCGGTAGGATTGGGGTACTCATGGGTTAGACCACAAAAGGTCGGGTTGTCACATGGTGGTATTAGAGGAATCAGTAGTAACCATAGGACTGAAGATGATGATTTTGGTTTGGGGTAATAGTGTTCAATGTTTTGAGTTTGGATTTCATGATTGGGATTCCCATGTGGGAGTAGTGTCTGTTGTGTCTATACACAAGGAAGCAAATCACCTACATTTAAACATGGTACTTGTAAAAATTCATTGAAAGAGAAACATTTGTACATGCATCATATAAGAATTGGTTTTATTTCACGTATTTCTTAAGTAAGGTCCCCATATATACTCTTTTGACTGTGGCATATATTGATTTATTTCAGAATGCATCCACAAGGACATCCATCATGGATTCCACAATTTGATCCTGAGGATGATCCTCTTAGTAAGGAGGCATCAGTGGAGTAACATGTACTCGAGATAGCACCTATAGGTGGTTTTCTATCTATACAACCACTAATTGAGTAGTAGATAGAATTGGAAGAACCAACTGAGGATGCATGTAGGAAGAGTTTTCTTACGAGTTTCAAAGGAAGAGATCTCCATGGTTTTAGGGTGATCTAGAATCACATGTGACTGAGGAATTGTGAGAGGTAGTCACTCAAATTTTCCTCCTTGTGGGAACTCCAACAGATTTGATAGAGGTCCTCAGAGTGATTCTTCTTCAATTATATCCAAAGCATTGGTGGATTTTAGTGGCATAGTCACATGATGAGATAGCTCTCTCAAGTTCAAAAATTGAGAATTTATTATGGGTGGATTTATATCTATCCATGTTGTGACCAGTTCACATATAGAGGCCTCTGTATCTACAGTAGGGAATTTTGACTACGGGGGAGTACTCAATGAGGTTTACTGATCTCTCACATTACTCCTCAGATATACTTTGAGATTATTTTTCCAAAGCTCAGACCATTGAGTGGGGATTACACTGATTATTTAGGGTTTTAGTTGAATCCATTTTCATTCCCACCAATTTCAGGGTGATTGTGTGAGCCTTGGTAGTGGAGAAATTATTGGCAGAACAGGAACCAAAAGTGGGTGCTAATTTTGGGAACCCAGTAGATGAGACATTAGAAAAAGTAATACAATGAAAACTACATGGATCCAAGCATGTTAGATGCTTTAGGCAGTGATCCTAGGACATAGGGCCAATAATGTAGGGTTTTTATGGTGGCTTGAGTTATCCAAGGGAGAGGCAGTGTTTCTCCTATGATGATTAGCTAAATATTGCTTCGAATTGTCTCACCCATAGTACATTTAATCATGAGATGATCGAAAGACCACATATAATTTGACATACAGAGGATCATGGTGGTCCACATGGACACAGATGTGGCATATGGGCTAGAAGAGCATCAGGGGGTGATCGTTTGTTTTAAGTATTACCTCCACCACTCCCTAGTGGTCTATGATATACTCAGGGAGTTGGTGGTCAACGATGATGTAATATGCAACAATAGAGGCATATGACCCCAAGTCTCTAAGGATTATATGAGGTATGATCTATTTATTTTCTACTTTATTTTTAGTATTGATAGAAATATGTTTGGTTCATTCCTTCCACAATGCATATCTTTTTCAATACTTGGAGACTCTGGATGAGCCGTTGGCTCAACCCTTGTGGTTGGAGACTCTGATAGGTAGTGAATCTGCGATTGCACACTTAGGCCAATAGTGTGACCTGACTCTTAGTGGTAATAGTTTTTTATAGGATATCGTTTTATATGTAATAAGGTCGTACAAAGTCATCTAAGTCATGGACCAGATATGTACAGTTCATGGTTAGATTGATTAATTTATGTGGATGATATGGTGTGTTCTATGTTAAAAATTGAGGTCTTACTTTGTGTGAGAGAAGGAAACCTTGGATAATCAGGATGATTTTAGACATAGGGGAGCCCAACTTAATACTCACTAGTTGGACAACATGACTCTTGGAGTAGAGGATGAATTGGGCTATCAGTTTCCTATAGTGGTACAAAAGTATGGGGACATCTTTCCTAAGGACCTTCCTGGTTTACCTCCATGTTGAGAGATATCATTCTACACTAACTTTCATCCCAAGATAACATTGATATTTTTACATGTATATATTATGTCTTCCATAGGGAATCATGAGTTGAGGGTATAATTATAGGTCTTACCTAACTAAGTCTTTCTGAGACCCGACGTCTCCCCCAAGGAATCCCCAGTGTTGTTCCCCAAGAATGTAGATAGGGGATTGAGGTTATATGTGGATTTATATAACTTGAAACTAGTGACTGTAAAGAATAAGTATCTACTATGGAGGATCGATGACCTCTATGATTAGTAGATATGGGCATGGTGGTTCTCATAGATTTGAATCAGAAAAGGCTATCGCCAGTTTTGAGTATAGGATGGGGTTGTACTATAGATAATGTATTAATGTTCCTACGGTCACAATGAGTACTTGGTGATTTCATTCGAGATGAAGAATCCCAAATCACTGTTCATGGAATTTTTAAAATAGATCGTTTAGCCTTTCTTAGACTAGTTTGTGGTGGTATTCATCGATGAAATCAAATTTTATCCAGTGTCCACGGAGGACCACATAAGACACTTAAAGATGGTCTTGGACACACTCTAAGAGGACCATCTCTATGGTAAGCACTATAAGTGTCCTTTTTTTATTCAAGCGGTCATCTTTCAAGGAAAATTTATCTTAGTGGAATGAGTAATAGTGGTCCCAAAAAATTTTGAAGCAGTTATTTCTTGGGACAAACCCAAGAGTGTTACCAATGTGTGGAGTTTCTTTAGGTTGGAGGGATCTATCGGAGGGTTGTAATGGATTTATCTTGAGTGAAATAACCATTGAAAACATGGACATAGAAGAGCTATCCAATTGTGTGGACAAAATGTTTCAAGCAGTGCTTTCATGAGCTAAGGCATAGGTTAATGACTGCTCCCATCATGAGATTTCTAGAGGAGGGAGTTGAGTATGTAGTATTCTACAATGCATTAGGGATCATAATTGGTTGTTTCTGATATAGGGGAAGGAAGTTATTCTCAATGGTTCTCATTAGTTTATACCACTTGAGAAAAGCTATGGAACCCATGATTTTGTGTTAGCAGTAGTAGTCTTGGCATTGATGATGTTGAGACACTATATGATGGGTGAGTGGTTTATCATTTTCTCTGACCACAAGAGTGTCAAGTATATCTTCTAAAAAAATTATATTAACTTGGGATGAAGTATATTTCTAGATTTCCTACAAGAAAATTATTTTGATATTTTATATATTCCTAGGAAAGGGAATGTGGTGGTAGACACTCTTGTCATAGGATCATGGTATCCGTTATTGGATAAGGCATCATAGTAGTTTTCCTTGTTTCAGTTATCTGTTGTGGAGAAGGATGCTGCTTCATATCCTAATTAGATGGTCATTACCCCCCATTTTTTATATTATTTTAGGGATTCTCATCATGTAGATACTGAGTACGAGACCTTACATACTCAGATATCCACTGGACGTGCTCCTGATGGATGTTTTAAAGGTTGGAAACATGCTCTCCTTTTCTGAGGATAGACAATGGTACCTTCAGCCTTGTGGGAGGAGGTGATGCGTGAGTTTCATATATCCCATTTGGTGGTACTTTGGGGTATGGAAAACAAATAGTAGGACCATAAACATTAATTTTGGTGTCTAGGCGAGAAATGTGGATATTTTTACTTATATGGTTTCAATTGATCCATAATTGTTCAATTTATGATATTTGTTACCTTAATTTATCAATTTTTTCCTTATTTAGTATTTTTAGTAATTTAACTAATTTAATAACATATTGTTTTCATAAAATACCATTACTGTCAATATTGAATCTATTTATCACAATAACTGTAATAAATTAAAAACAGAAATATAACTTATAAAAAAATAATTTAACACTCCCATAATATGTAATATTAACCAATAAAATTTTCTTCGAACCTAAATTAGTTCAACTAATATTTCTTTTAATATTTTTAAAATCACTTAATTGAGTATTTCATTATTTGAATAATTACTATGCCATCATTGTGTAATTAGTTATAATAATTATTTATTAAAAAAAATAAAAATAAAATAAATTATGTAGAAAAAACATTGATATTTCATAAGAATATAAATAGTCAATAATATATACTATTTATTCCCATAACAAAAATATTACACTTATTAAATGTAAGAGTGTGGCATTTAATCACTTTATTTGATTTTAATAATATCCAAGTCATTTCCATGGGAAAGTTCCCATTAGAAAATAAAATTTTGAACCATGGATATTAAGGGCCAAATAAATATCATCCACAAAAATTTTTACTTGTTTTAGAGTGGTTTTATAATATTTATAATATTATTTTTATACTTAATTACCAGATATACCCATAACTGTGCTAATAAAAATTACTAATGTTATTATTCATATTATATAGAAAAAATGGAAATATTAAATAAATTTTTAATTTATGATTCCAAATATGGATTTTTTTTTCAAAATTAAAAACACATAATCGGAGAAAATTAATTTAAAATAAATCTCATTGATGGAACGGGAAAACAGATTTTTAGTGTAAAAACATTCAAAAGATTGAAAATTTGTTATATCCATATTTAAAATGAAAAACATTTAAATAAAATAAATTTTATATGTAGATATTTAATTTATATACTATTAATTTATAACAAAATTAAAATATAATTTAACGTTATAAATTATTTAGATTAAAATTCGGTTTTCCCTTTAATTGAAGTATTTTTTACTATTCATCAAAAAATGAAACTTATAAGAAAAATACAAAAAACTAAACCGAAGTAAATTTTGATATTATTATCTCAAATAAAATTTTTATTTTCTAAAATTTAATTTATAAAATTTTCAACATCTAGACTTTAATCAAGTGTGCCATCAAAAGGAAAAAATTGCCTTTTTAGAAAAATACATCTTTTATGAGTAAAATAGGATTCGTTCTTATATCATGTTTATAAATAACATAGGATGAATGTTAAACATTATATGGAATATTATATATATATATATATATATTATTAATATATTCTTACAATAGTGATTTGTTTATTTATTGGTATAAAAAAACAACTACACGATTAAATAGTTTTTCATGTAAAAAGATTTACTTTTGTATTCAAAAGAGTTTTAATTTTAATTTTTAACTAATTGGTATCCAAATAATTAATTACATTTACATGTGTAAAAACTATTTTCATAATTTAGTTAATATTGTTTATACTTTCCATTCTAACTGATAGGTTATAATTGTCTTGTTTAAATAATTAAAATAATAAATAATCCTTTGTAGAAACTCATTATTGTGTATGACACATGATAAGTTGGTGTTGTCTATAGTTCAATCTCAAATTGGTGTATCCTATAACAAAATACATCAAATAAATTTAATTTTTTCAAAAAAAAAATCTTCTTAAAAACTCAGGATGTTACCATCTAACCCCCATAAAATAAAGTTTTCCCTCGAAATTCGTCACTTGTATACAGAAAAATAAGGATACCACTTCCACATCACATCCTCAAGTTTCTATGTCGCTTTCTCAAATTGGTGGTATTTCTATAAAACATTAACCCTATTATTGGTCATTTTTTGTAGAACATTATCTCTTTGATCAAGAATTTCTACAGGATTATCTTCATTAGAAGGATCATGCTGCTATGGAATGACCTCTAAGTTTAGTACATGTGAATGATATCATATGTAGATCCTCAGGATGTATACATTGAACACATCATGAACGTGAGAGATATTTTTTTTGGATCGATAATCTATTGTTCTACTATGATTATGAATTTAAAAAGGAAATCACATCCTTAAGATTTGAAATTTCCCTTCCAAAATCAATGGTATATGTTTAATAATTTCTATATAAGATAATAATATCATAAAAAGGTTCAATAAAACTTATTCTTATAAATATGTAATGTAAATGGTTAAGAACACCTCTTAACTATGATTTATACTAGGATAATATTATAAGAATGTTAAAACATAGACATGGATGAGAATTGAACTATCAAGTTCGGATGGAGAGTGATAGAGAACACAAATAGTATAAAGTTAACCATCATAGAATGTTAAATATGTGATAATATAAAGAACCATTTGATACATCATAATTGAAGGTACTAGGAAAACATTTTTTACTTCAAAATACTTTTCCTAAAGTTGAATAATTTTCAAAAGAAGATATACTTACTTGATTTAATTCCTTTTTTATGAACAATATCATCCATCGGTTGTTCCTTGATCAATTTCAACTTCATATATGACCCCAAGAAATATGATTCAAATTGTAATGCCTGAATAACTAGTGGGTCATAAGATCCAAAATTGGATGAAAATTTATTTATTATATCTCTAGCTATCGTAAAAAATTGTTATCAGAAGTTATCTAATATGAAAAAATATTCATAAAGTTATCTAAAACATTAATATGAAAAGACTCATAAAAATTTCAACATAATGTTATTTATAAATGTTTACCCTTATGAAGATTCCAAAAGATTAAAATCCAAAAAATTTAAAAGTAAGTAACAAAATTTCATAACCAACTTATCATTAATCCCCCGAATGACATGATGTATCTCTTAATTGTCACACACCAAACATATAAAGACCATTATTTTGTATTCTATTATATCATGGTAACAACCTAAATTATAATAAAACCTTAGTTATAACACACATTATTTAAAAAAATTGACTCTTTAATCATACCATATATCCATAAATTCAATAAACTCAATGGATGACATTATAAACAATATTTTCATTTTATTAATCCCAAGGTCATCAATACTATCTCATTTAGGATATCATAATAAAACATATCTCTACCTCATAATTATACCTACATCATGCATATATTAAGGGTTATATTTCTCTTAATCTTGTGGTCTACAAAAATATCACTTTCCAACCTCAATCACTCTCCATGGTTACAATTTCCATTCAATATATTCCTTCAAATCCTTAAGGAAATTTACAGTGGACCAATCTTTAGTTTTTTCATTATTCCATAATACAATAAAATTACTTATAAAATGTTATTTTTCAATCCAAATAATTAATTACATTAATCCATCCACATCAATGATAAGCATGTAATAAGTCCTTCCTTTTTTATATAAGTTAATTCTTGGGGTCGGGGCACTAATTTGGAAAATTCCCATGTTCCCTGCACATAATACATTGAACCCCTTGAGAATTTTTCACACTATATGATTATTTTCCACAAAGATAAAATCTTCCCCTCTATTTAAGATATTTATAAAGGATCTTTTTCCCATATTCTTGATATGTAGGAAGCTGAATCTTCTTTCCTGTATGTTCATAACCACCTGAAATTTCCTAGAAGTACATCTTACTCTTATTCAATGTTTTATGAATCTCACCGAAGCTGAGACTATTGATCATAATATAATATTTCTGATTAGGAATAATCACATTGTCTTTGACTCCGATTATTATCCCATTTTGTTTCTTATCATAAAATTGTATGTCACATTCAATGTTAACATGATTCCTTCTGGTTCATGCCATTGACTACAACCAAAAAGCAAAGCATGAAAATCTAACATAGTGGAAAACCATTGAACTATAAAAAATCACTTATAGGATTTCTAAATTACGAAAACCAATTTATTATATGATATCTTAAAATTATATTCATACAGATACCTAGAAATATCCTTATATATAACCCTAAGGATCCCACTAAATATTTCTCATCTGGGTTTCCAAAGGTTGACTAAATTGTTTCTCCCACACCAATTAAAATGACCCAGAATTTTTATATTAGGATATTTCATATTTTTTAGATGATTTACATTACCTAAACACGAGCCTAAATAATGTAATAGTTTAGTTCCTTTTGAATCTTGGTTTACAGACTTCTAGTCAAGGGAATTATCTTCAATGTTTCCAACAATGATCTTCCCCTTTAGTACCTCTATATAAAACGATTCTTTATAACCTACTGAAAGGAAAAAATGAGTAAAGTGTGATCTCAAATGATCAGTAATGTTAAAAATGGAATATATCAATTATAAAAAAATATGATAAGAAATATGGGTATTTTATCAGGATTATAACATAAAATGTTCATTCCCAACCTTTCGGGGATGATAAACACAAGCCAAGGCATAAAATATTAACATTTTAGAAGACATGATTCATAAGAATGAAACGTCATCATAACTCAACATTGAACCATAAGTTCAGGTCATACATGTGTGTTTCATCAGAGTAATTATATAAAACCATTTCATATTTCATGGTAAACTAACAAGACTCTCGAATCAGGCCTTTTCACATGTTTCCCCTAATGGATCAAGCACATCGACTAGTTTTCTCTCACGGATCAGGCTCATCAACTTGTTTCCCCTATAATATCATGAGATAAAATTAATTAACCATTTTATAGAGGTAGATATAGGTACCAACCTTAAATTAAAAAACAATACATAGGTGTTCTATAGGACCAAAAATCATTCAACATCTCAGAACTCATGTAGATAAATGAGTTTCAAAAACACTTCATCATAACATAACTAATAGACAAGAAATAGGTTTCATGACTATCATCCCATCATAAAAATAAACTTATAATATAATGAATAATATTGGTATCCTTGATTTATATCTAATGTAAATAATAAGTAATATAAAATAATTACTTATTAGATGGACAATTATTATTATTTAAATATCACATGAAATAATTATTGAGGAAAATATACATTCCTTAATGAAATATTTTTTCAAAGATACACACAACAATAAGTAAAAAGATTTCTTAGAAAATAAACTTCTAAAAATGTAAAATAATATTGATCATAGTAAGGCTTCATTATGATATAAAATTATATTCATTTCATATAAGATAAAAAGCATTCCCTATGTATATTTTTCTTGGTAAAGTCATAAAGAGCCTTGTTTAGAAAATGACTAAAATATTATTATCAAACCGATTTGTAAGCATTCGGAGAAGGGTAAAAATAAATTTAAATATTCATAGGATAATAGTTATAACTTTTAAAAAAATTAGAAAACATGGATGTTGATGATAAATATTTTGCAATGAATATTTAAAACAAAACAATCCTGAATATTGATGATCTTGAGAAATAATATCTTACCACTTTATAATCAGTTGAATAATATTACCCAAGAATGAAATAAAATTATATGAAATTGTAAATACCATCATATTCCGAATAATACTCATAAATTACATTCATGGGTAGTATATACACAACTCAAAAATAATAAGTAGTGTATAAGTAATGTGTCCCACAAAATAAAAGTGAAAATAAAATCCATTACCCCAAGTCTCACATTTCCTTGTTCCCATTAAAAAATAATTTATAAAAAATATGGATTTATTATACATTTATTCTAAAACAAAATAAAATAAATACATTTTATTATTTTTTCTAACATCTTATCACCATTTTATTAATAATTAAAATCATTGTTCTTGGTGATATCTACTTTGTTTTTCAAGTGTTTTTCGGTTCTGAAGTCTTGGTCTGTATACTTGGATCACAATATCATTATTTTTAGAATAATTATTTTGTTATATATATCATATATAATCATAATATTCATACTTTTCACTGGCCATTTCAAATATAGATGAAAAAGGAATCACATCCCATTGTCGATATGGAAATTCATATGTATGCATGAGCAATATTATAATTTCCCAAAATAATATGCGGTAAAAATGTATATAAGATAATTTCATTAAAGGCGTATTATTATTTCATTAACATAATATATAAACATTAAAACAATCATAATTCACACTCATAAATTATGGTGATGCAAAATGAATCGTATCGCTACGTGGTGATGGTATGTCGTACGCACGCATGAGCGATACTTTCACATCATATTTAATGGGAAACAAGATATATAATAGGGGGTTCATAATAATAATTTAATTTAGTAATATTTGTATTTATTAATTTATTATTTTAATATATATATCATAGATTTATAGTAGGTAAATAAGAGTACATAAATAGAGTGATTGTTTCGAGCGATTACCTCTTCTTCAAAATGGCTCCTTTAGATCATCTATAAAGGACTATAGAGTTGATTATTTTGGAAGAATATAAGCTCTATAATTTATATACGTAAGTTCAGAAGATAATTTTATAGAGTTTTTAGAGATATAATACTCAATGTAGTTATATGATATGAGGGGGAATGTGTCCTTTTATAATGAAGTTGAATGGTGCTTTTGGAATTTCTCAAAAGATTAAACTATAGTAAATTAAATCTAAAAAACCTCAAAAAGGAAAGGTATTAGAAGATAATGTAAAATAAGGTTGTAATACCATCAACCAATTTATTTTATATATTTTTTTGTGTAATTTGAAATCTTATTATTTGGACTAACCCCTAGTTAGCCTATTTTAATTTTAACTACGGTAACAACATTTTCAATATGAAAAAGTGAATATTTTTACTTATATAGTGTAAATTGAACTATAAATGTTAAATTTATGATAATTTAGACCATAATTAATCCAATTTTTCGTTATTTTTTATTTTTATAATTTTTAACTAATTTAATAAAATATTATTTTCAGAAAATATCATTAATGTAAATTTTGAAACTATTCATTACATTGACTTTAAGAAAATCATTACATCAAGATAAATTCAATCCAATTAATTTAATATGACCATAATATGTCATATTCACTTATAAATTTCTTGTATAACCTTTATTAATTAAAATATTATTTATTTTAATATTTTTAAGATCACTTAATTAAGTTTTTCATTAATTGAATAATTACTCCATCATCATTATGTAATTATTTATGATAATTATTTCTCCACAAAAAAATTAAAAGTAAAATACCATGATGAATATAATTTTTTTAATATTTTATAATAATATATATCTGATTTTATCTTCTATTTAACCCCATATTAAAAATATTATACTTATAAAAAGTTATAATGTGACATTTTGTTACTCTCTTTGATTTTAATAATATCTAAGTCATTTTCATGGAATAGTGTCCATTAAGAAATTAAAATTTGAAAATTATATTTTAATGGTAAAATAAAATCCATAAAATAAAATCTTTACAATTTTTATGGTTGTTTACTAATATTTATAATATTAGTTTTACCCTTAAATACTCGATTTACCTTGAACTATGGTAAAAAAATTACTAAAGTTATTATTCATATTTTCCAAAAATAAAAGGAGACTATGTACTAAATTTGGGCCATATTATTTAAAATATAGAATCTATTTTTAAAAATTTAAAACATGTAATTATCTAAAATTAATTTAAAATTAATCTTGTTGATGGAATGAGAAAACCAGTTTTTAATGTAAAAATGTTCAAAAAATTGAAAAAGAAATTATATCCAAATTAAAAATGAAAAATAATCAAATCAGATAAATTGGATTAGTAAAGTTCTTATTTATCTAATTTTACGTTAGAACCAATTTATAATTTAATTTAACATTATAAATTATTCAGATGAAAAGTCAGTTTTCAATTAAAATGTAGTGATTTTTTACTTTTCATCAAAAAATTGAACTTGTCCGAAAAATTCCATAAATTAAACCAAAAAGAATTTCAATATTAATTTTTCAAATAATAAGTTTATTTTTTCAAATATAATTTATTAAATTATAAAAAACTTGAATTAAAACTACTGTTCAATCAAAGGGTGGAAAATTGCTTTTAGAGAAAAATACATCTTTTAAGAGTAAAATTGGATGTGTTCTTATATCATGTCTTGATAACACGTTGGATGAATTCTAAACATTATATTGAATAAATTATATAAATATTTCATTAATATAATCCAAATATTGATTCTTTTATTTTTTAGTATAAAACAAAATTGTGCAAAATTAAATTTTTTTCTAGGAAAAAATATTTCCATTTATATTCAAAAGGGTTTTCATTTTCATCCATAATTAGTATGTAAACAAATAAATAATTATATTTAAATATTTAGAACATATTTTCATAAGTAATTTAATATGTTTCATTCCTTATGTTCTAACAACTATTTTATAATGTCATTTTTTAAAATAATTACAATAATAAAATTTTGTTTCATAGAAACTCAGTATTTCATATAAAAAAAGATATGACGGTGTTTCATATTTCCCAAGATTCACATGGTGAATCATATAAAAAAGTCATCAAATAAATTTAATATATTCATAAAAATAAGGTTCTTTAAAAATCGGGGAATTACATTGCATTCTATAGGGATGATCATGAGATTAGACAAGACCAATTTATGTGATTCGTTTTGTTTTAATTTATTATTATTAAATCAAAATTGTTCCATGTGAATGACCAACTCTTTATTATGTAATGTCACGCATACCTAGATTTATATTATGTAAAGTCTATTTATCCAATCTAATGGATCCCCCTCTCTATATGTGAGTAAGATCTATTTTCTAGATAGATCTACCAGGTGATAAGAGGTTTTCTGAGTCTTAGAGTCAAGGTGAAACCAATCGATGAGATGCGTAGGATTTGAGGTGGAATGTAATTACCCAGTAACTAATAGCCCAGAGTCAGTGGCTACATTATTACATTATAATAAGATACGATGAATTGCATCCCAATGGAAAAAATAGATTATTAGTATTGTTAAAAAAAGATACATAATTCAAATTCACATTATAATCGAAAACATAATATACTGAAAGTGTTTTCCTTGAAAACACCTTCCTTACCCTTATCAAATCCATGAATATCAATCGTAATACTCATATTTGTATCTTGGATAAAATAAAACAAAAAAAGGATGATATTAGATCATTGGTAAGGGAATGAGTACTGTATAATCTATCTTGAATGAATCAGTCATAATGAATATAGAAAGGTAAATAAGTAAAACACGTTCCATTTAATTAATAACTTGAACATAATATTGTAGGAATAATTGATAATCAAATAAATACATATACATAATAACATCATCTTGAAACATAACCATGGAAATTAAAAATAATTGAAAAATCACATGGACCATAATTATCTAAAATCATAATGAGGGAATCTATAATGTTAGACATCATAAACATATCATTAAATCCCCAAGAAAAGACATCTTACAAAAATGGTTGAGCTATCAACCAAAACCCATGGATAGTTTGTCTCATGGCCCCAACTATAACTTACAAAGTATAATTACCTCCCTATATAAATGTGGTGAAACATAATCAACATAAAAATTATTAGGGAAAAACTAACATATGAAATTATAATAATTACCCCAATTAATAAACATAATCATAAGAGATTCAACGTAATATAGAGAATGGTAATAAATTATAATTCCTATGACAATGTGATATTAAAACATCCAAAGAAAAAAATACAGTTCATATTAATAAAAAATATCCCCAATGGATTATAAGAATAATAACTGGTTGATTTTTTGATGAATAGATGAACAATAAAAACTGTATTGAATACTTTATTATGGAAAATATCCTTTTCACATTGAAAACATTTGTAAAATTAAATTCCACATAATATTTTTAAAATATTATTCTTATAAAATATCCTTTTAATCTTGTAATTTATGCTTTAATATATTTATTGGTTATGATAGAGTAAAATTACAAACATATCAGACACATTAAATTTAAGATTCCTTTTTAGATTTTCATTAAAAGCTAAATGGGACTTGTTTCAAAAAAGAATGATGATTCCTTTAAAATAAATTTATTAAAAATTATAATATAGGTAACACATTCTTCAATGAATAATTTTTAGAATGATAATATGATTTTTGAAAACATTTTTATTAAACATGGTTTTAGATGAGATAAGATTTTCGACTAAATAGAGAAATGAAGTCCTATTTTATTAAACACATTTTCATAATCATTTTTAGTAAAAAAGAGAGAAAAATGGATATTTTATATAAAAATTTCACAAAGAACCATATTATAGCAAATAAATTTAGTTTCCTAAGTGATATATTATAATATTTCATCATTGAAAATTTGATCATAAACAATCCCAATAAATGATAATATTGTAAAAAACCATTACAACTTTGGAAACATTTGTATTGTAATCCTCATAAATAAAATAAAACTGAATGAAACTAAAAATTACATGAATATAAATATATTGATGATATAACATATCATATTTTTTTATTACATACAACATATAAAAAACATAAGTGGTGAGTATGGAACACATCTTAAAGAAGAACAAGTGAGGTGTGAAACCCTTACCTTAGGTCTAATATACTTTGTACATGTTTAAAGATCCTATATATTAAATATTTATTTATTATAAATCTATTACAGAACCATTACAATATATTTCATACAATATATTAAATACTTATAGTCTTTTATCAAATATTTGTAAATTATTTTTTTCTAAAATCACAGTTACGGGTGATAATTGATTTATTTTTCAGTAATGATTTGGTTTGGTAATTTCTATACATTTAAATTTATCATCGTTATATAATATACATAATTTTATCCATGATTTTAATATCATATATATTCATTATTCATGTAATTATAGTTATATATAAATGTTAGAGATAAAAAAATTGAATACACCGTTCATAGAGATGATAAGTCGTATGTACACATGAATATTATTTCCATTTTCATCAAATGACTGAATAAAAGTAAAATAAATTTTGATTAATATTTCTTGAATACTAATTATGTTATATATGAAATTAATATTAATAATATACATTCTTATTACCAACCATGTAAAAATAAAATGAAAAACATTTAACATCGATACGTGGTGGTGGTAGTCCAAACAAACACACAAGTGGCATTATTGTTTTTAAATAGATTAGAAGGTTATAATATATATGGGTTATTATATTTTCACAATTATTTTTAGGTCATAAATATAACAAATATTCACTATTTTTATCCTTAATACCTTCCATACAAGGCGTAAGCGAAAAAAGGTTCACATCACTTCGCGAGGCTGTTGTTTGTTGTACACACGAGTAACGTTATCGCATCTCCTCATGGAATGTTATGTTAGAAGGTATAAGTAATATCATAATTATGAAATTATAATTGAATTATATTTATCACATAAATATTTTAAACCCACCAATATAATGATCCTTCAAATTTGGTGATTGAAAATGAATTATGTCGGTTCGTGAGGTGGTAGTCCACTGAACACATGATCAACTGTTTTGTTTCACATTTGATGGATGTGGAGGAGGATATGTGTTAAGTAATTAACATAATAATATATTATAATATATTTTATATGTTTTTTATTATATTATCATGTTTGAATATTATTTTTAGTATGTGGAAGAAGAAATAAAAAATACGATGTTTTATAATTTTTACATCATCTTCAAAGAGCCTCATTATGTTTATACCTAAAGCCTTATTAGGAGGGATTCCAAAACAAAATTCCTCTAGGACGTTTTTAGGGAACTAATTAATATATATAATTATGTATTATCTTAGATAAAGTCTTTTGGAAGTGTGGAGAAGAGAGGAGAGAGGGTGGCCTTTTACAAGCAGGGGAGAGGACACACTTCTGATTTTTGAAATGAAAAAGTGATACCCACTTTTCTTCAGGCAAAAATCCTCACAATTGGTTCTTTATCAAACCATATATGTTATATATGTCCATAAATGAGCTTTTATATGTTTGAAGTCAATTATAACCCTTATCTTCTTAGTTTAACTCCCATGTAATGCCATTTTTACCTTAACTCTGATAATTAGTTTTTACTTTATTTACTGTTTATTATGATAAATAAGTTGAACATATTGGATAATATTTATTATTATTAATCAAAATATGGAATCCATTTTACAAATTTAATTTCATATAATTGGAAGAATTCAATTTTAAACTAAACCCACAAATGTGTCGAACATGAGTTTTTCCTAAGTTAAACTTTCAAAAGTTTATAATGTTTTTAAATTGTTATTAAAAGTAAAATTGATCAAAATGACCTAAATTAGTTATATTTTAATATAATTGAAATAAATTTTCTTTAAAATTTATATAATATATAATTCAACTTTTTATAAATTTTAAAAAAAAATCATTTTAAAAAAAATCAGTATTTTTCATTATTAATTAAAAAATTATTCTCTTTATAAAAATCAGAAAAATTAAACCAACGTTTAATTTTACAAGTATATTTCTAATATGGATAATATTTTTTCAGATAAATTTTATAAAAGGTTAAAAAATTACTTGTAAATAATTTTCACAAAGCATGACTAAACCCTCTTAGAAAAATACATTTTTCAGAAAACATTTAGTTGTCATTGAATTGGTTCTTATTTTATTTCTAATAAATTGATAACCATTGAATTTATTTTAAACATGTTGAAACCATACAACTTTAATAATTTAGTTATTCATATTTATACCCACAAATTTAACGGTTAGTTTATAATAGTGTACTATATAACGTCTCATTTAGACTCAGGGTTGTGTATTATACAAACTGTCAAAGAGACAAATTTTATTTTAAATTGTATATATCAAAAAGTATTAGGGTGTTACATTATCTTATAATATTGATGTTTCTTGTCATATATTCCATCAATGAATATTTTCAACTTTTAAAATCTTAGGGCTTTACATTATACCACCTTAAAATAAATTTCCTTGCAATTATTTTTTAGTCATCATATGTTTAACCATGATTAGAAATACACAACGTAAAAAGGATTAGTAAAATATCACCTGGATATGTATAAAAAATCATTTTTTCCATGTATTACTTTTTTATATATTTATCAATTATTTTTGGATCTATGGACTGAGATGATGTGAGATTCTGAGACCCAGTGTGCCCAAATTTTTTTTTGAAACATATAAAATATATTAACATCATGTGCATGTGGTTTCTCTGAATTATTGGAATTACTCATTAATGGGTTCTTGAGTTAGAAATTAGATAGCACTGTTGAGTTTAGAACATGGTGTTTACCCAGGGTTCGACAATACCTATGTTGTTGTTGATTATTTTTTTTAAACATTTTCATGATCATTGAAATAATAAATTAAATAAATTTGATTGATTTATTTTTATTAAATTTGATGTAGCAATTGATATCTTCTATTTAAACATAGTTAGGAATCAACCCTATGGTTATCCGCACAACCAATGGATTGATAGAAACCATTTTAGATGATGTATTTTAGGTTCATTGGAAGATTACATCATATTAGATTAGATCATGGTTCATACCCCAATGAATTTCGTGGATCTCAAAAATGATGGAAATAAAAAATCATTCTTCATCAGCAATTGATCTAGAAACTAGGTAGGATTTTTTATTTGTGATTTTTCAACATGTTCATTATCTAGTACCGAATGAGTATAAATACCATAAATAAGATTTTATTCATTAATCAGTGGTTTATTTGTTTATGATATATATTTTTTGTTAATTCATTAATTCCCTCTTCATTAGACCTAATATATGACAATGGATTGAGGTTTCATCCTTGTATCTTGTTGCTAATGTATTTCTCCTCTAGTTTCTTCACACATTCATTGCAATATTTTTATTTGGTTCATGGTTCATTTATTACCTAGTATTTGATCATTCGATGACCGTTATTCGATATAACAGATAAATATCATTGTTGTAGTTTTTGATCAATGATATGATCAAGCTGTGATGATAATGGAGGATGATCATAGGTGAATTTGAATAGAGTTTTGGTTTTTTTAATCCTAGATTTTAGGGTGAAATTATAGATGGTGCGTCAAGGTTTTTATCAAGAGTATTTATCCCCCCAAAACCCCAATATATGGTGATGGGAGTGTTGGACGACCCTGGATCTATGATATCTGGTGAGGAAGGTGGTAGTGAAAACACATTGGATGATGTGGGGGAAGAACTTTAGGGTTCTAGAAATTTATTGGTTACACGATGTGAAATCTAGGATCACATGCCATGTGGGACCCCTGGGATACGGTGCTTGGTTTTCCACATAGAGTTAAATATAACACACCGTGTGACTCATGTTAGGTGGCTCAGATTGTAACTCGAAGGTTACACTTGAATGGGCATGCCTAAGTACATGGACACAACCAAAGTATAAGGACATGGTCTGATGAACATGGGAACGACTAGAGGGAATGGGTACAATTTTGCGTGATCTCTAAATGGTGTATATGACTAGTTACATGCCATGAATTTAGATATTTACATGTTATGTAAGGCATCACCACACGGATAGACCGGGGATTAGTTGGACACATTGTGTTCCCCTGATACATGTCATGTACCACCTTTTAGGGTGTTTAGAGAAATTATTTTCTTCATATTGGACCAGTATCAATTGAGTGTGATCCCGTGGTCCATCCCCTCAAGGTTAAAGTGAGACATTAAATCGACATCTCTATATTGTTATTCCTAACAAATAATGAGTCTTGGATTCCCCTTTTGGTGTCCCTACATGAAACTAGAGTGGATCCTATATGATTTTTAGCCTAGGTGGTGTCTGTAGAATTGAAATTACCTCCTAGATCTAGGTGTTGATCATCCACCTAGAAGTTGACTTCATTATAGACTATGGTATTGTTGGAGTAAAATCCCCTACAGAGAATGTTTATCTAGATCGGGTGTGTGGTGTCCCCCAATGGTCCAAGGTGTGGTCCCTTATCTTATTATCAAGTAATTTAGAGAACAATGATCTTTCTTTGGTGGGGAATAATTATCGGAAACTCTTGGATTAGTTTATCTAGTGATTACATGGATTGGAGAGTGTATTATCACAAAATTTGATTTTTTTTAAGAATAATATTGTGGTTGGAAGTTTGGTTGTGACCACCTAGTGAAACATTCTCCTTCTTGAGTGTATTTAGGTTCCTTTTCATGCATTTATTACAATATCATTATTCTGAGTAGTCTATTCTTGTTTATTTGTGTATAGTTTTATGTGGTGTCGTAATGGGTACTGTAATACTCACTCCTACATGGGATTTACCCACATGTGTCATGTCTTATACTAATGGTGTATAATTAGGTGGTTTAATCAGAAGAAGTGGAGTTGGTGGATCATATATTGAGCTTCCAATATTGAGGTGTTTTCTTGGCAGTTGTAATTAATAGTTGGTCTCACCCATGTAGTAGGTTAGACTCTTCAATTTTTGGTTGGGCTTGTATTTAGACCATTTTTATCACTTTTAGTACTTTAATTTCATACTCTAATTGTGGGATCATTGATGTATGCTTGCACTATTTATATTGTTTTATATTTCATCATTAAATGGTCTTAGAGATGTGTGCATGTGTATAGGTACTTTAGTTTAATGCATCCTATTTTTTGTGATATGTATACTCAGCACTAGTCACTAGCTCCTATCCTATTGGAGTTGGGCTTGGGTTAGTCGTGGTTCCAACCCCATTGGGCCAATTCATGCTAGAGTGCTATCAGAGAAGTCAGTTCTACCTTAAGAGTACATTATGTGAGTTTTTTTGGGGAAATAGTGCTATGTGTTTTAAGTTCATATTTCATGGAAGGGACTCTAGTGTTGGTGAGGTGGTTGATGTATTCATACATTAGTGCTCTAATCACCAGCCTTTCAACTCGATACATGAATACGTTGGTTTTTAGTAAAGATTTGGTAGATGAATCATATAGGAATGGATTGTAGTTTCTATATTCTTCTTGAGTCATGTCCTGAGATATACTATTTAACCATGATATATCTTAATTATTTTAGGATTACTTCATGAAGGAAGCCAATAGAGAATACACTAAGTGATCATGAGGATGATCCATTGATTTGATAGGCCTTAGTACATGTTCTTATGCAACAGATATAACCTCTGGGTGGTTAACTAGAAATACCACCACCAATTTATTAATATCTAGTGTTGAAAATGCTAGCTGAGGATGCACGTAGGGTGAGTACACTATAAGATTTACTAAGGTAGAAACCTCCATTATATTTTGGGTAGCCATACCCCCAGTTGGTTATGGACTAGCTTGATAAAGTCACTCATGTTTCCTTGTTTGTTTAGATGCATTCAAATCAGATTTTTGTCCTCAAAGTGATTCTTCTTCAAGTATCTATTATAGATATTGGAGTTTAGTGACTCATTAATAAGACAATTAATTATTATCCTAGTCCTAAATTGAGTGACTATTTATAGAGGAGTTTTATCCAACAATGTTGTGATCAATGCACATACAAGAGCTTCGACATCTGTAGTAGGGTAGTTTGACTATGGAGTAGAATTTGGTTGGGTTTTATGATCTCTCTTGATAAGCCATGGACATTGTGAGGTATCTATTCTTTAGAGCACTAACCTTTGAGCTGGGTTTACACTGGATATTTTGGATTCAATGGTATCTCTCTTCATTCCCACTTATATTGGGGTTCTTGAGTGGGACATAGTGGTGAAAAGCTTCATGGAAGAGTAGAGACTGACAGTGGGTGTTGGTAGTGGGAAACTAGGAGACGTGACATCAATAGTAGGTAGATGAGGGAAATCACAGGGATATGGGTGTGTTAGGCGCTTCAGGAGGTAATCCCAAAATAGTGGGTCAGTGGTGCACGGATCTATGGATGGATCAAGTAATACAAGATACATGTGGTGTTTCTCCTATGATGGATTAGTAAATCATTCATGGAATTGTATGAATCATCATACTACTAATTGGGATATAGTATATGGACCTCCGAGGTTGAGGAAAAATGAGATCATGGTGGTCTATAGTTAGAGTATGTTGAAGAGTGGCCGGAAGAGCTATATGACGTGGTCAAATGTTTGACCTATTACCATCGCCACCCAGATGGTCCACGCCGGTCTCAAGGAGGTGGTTATCCGAGATGAGGATAGCTATAGGATATGGTTTCCTATGACCTTGAGTAACTAAGGATGACACGAGGTATAATCTGTAAATGTTCAAAATTATTTTCAATATTTTTATATGTAGTTGCGATTCATTCCTTTCTTTCCACTTCTCTGTTCGAGACATAAAGATGAAATTTGATCCATTTCCTCTACCCTTTCACTTAGAGGCTCAGAAAAGAGGTGACGTAGTGATTTCACACTTCTATCGATAGTGTGATCTAACACTTGGATGTGAGAGATTTATATGGTTTCTCTTAGTACTAGTGATGAGTGCTTATGATGTCATCTTAGGTATAGACTAATTATCAAGAGTTCATGCATAAATTTATTATTTTAGGTGGAGTATGTGGTGTGTATACATTGATGGGATGATTTTTTCCATTAAGGATGAAAAGATGGTGGAGAAGGAGGGGCTCAAACATAAGAGATTGAACACTATTATTCACCAATTGGATAACATGAAACATGGATTAGTTGATGCTTTGGGATACTAGTTTCTTGCAATAGTCGTGGAGTATAAGGATGTCATTCTTAAAGGAAAGTCAAGCTCACCTCCCCACCGAGGGCAATGTTGTTTCATTGAATTACACCCTAGAATTTCCTTGAAATCTTTAACAACATATTGGATGGCTCTTATAATGATTTGTGAGATAAAGGTACAATTAGAGAACATGTAAGAGAAGTGATTTGTGAGACCTAATGTTTCCCATTGGCAGTCACATCTTTTTTATTAATATAGAGTATGGGAGATTGAGGTTATGTGTATATTACCAATTTTTTAACAATGTGAACTTGAATAATAAGTATCCACTATTTAATATTGATGAGAAATTCTACTAGTTGATAAGGGAACATCAGTTCTTGAATATTGACCTCAGACCTTATTATCACCAATTTTGTGTATGGTATGATGATATTATGAAGATGGTATTGATATGTATCTATGGTCTCTCTGAGTACGTGGTGATTTACTTAAGCATGATATGTTCCCAAAAAAATTTCATGGACACATGAAATGGATCTTTCAATCGTAGACCAATTTGTGTTGGTCTTCATCGACGACATCCTAGTGTACTCTGCATCTGAGGAGGAGCATATGAGACATTTGAGGATGGTCTTGGACACATACAACGACTAACATATTTATGTAAAGCTCTTAAAATGTAATTTTTGGATTTTAGACGTCCACTTCTTGGGGAAAATCATCTAAGAGGTAGGAGTGGTATTAGACCCATAAATGGTTGAGGTAGTGCCAGCATGGGAGCCACCCAAGACTGTTAACAAGGAGAAGAGTTTCATGCATTGTCAAGGTACAATTGGAGGGTTTTAACTGATTTCTAAAGAGTGGTAGAACCTTTGATAGATTTTACAATAAATTAGTATCCTTTTGTGTGGATGGAATGGATCCATTAGTGTTTTCATAAGATGATTCAGATATTGAGGAGTGTTCCCATCATGATATTTCCATAGGATGGTGTCTAGTTTACAGTGTTTTGTGATGCATCAGGGGATGAGAATGGTTGTGTTTTGAAATAGAGGAAAAATTTTATTACCTATGGATCATTTCAGTTAAGAGTAAATGAGTAGAACTAAAAAATCCTTGATCTGGAGCTTGCACTGGTATTCTTTGCATAGATTATGTGGTGTCACTAACTGATGGGAGACCAGTTTATCATATACTCCGACCACAAGAGTATCAAGTATATCTTCTAAAAGATGTATAATAACATGATATGGAGGTGATGTCTTGATATCACTTAGGAATATTACTTTAAAATTTTATACACTCCTAGGAATTGGAATGTGTTGGAAGATGCTTTCTCCAACAGGTCTTATTCATAGTTTTTGACTGAGGTGTTAGGGTATTTATCCTAATTTTAGTTGTCCTTAGTGGAAGAGATTGGTGATTTATATATTCATTTGACAATTCTAACCCCACATCTTTTATATCATTTTAAAAAATCTCAATACGAAGAAACTAACTATGATACCTTACGTACTCTGATTTTCACTAGACGTTCTCCTTATGGATATTTTGAAAGTTTTGAGCATGCAATCATTTTCAGAGGATGAATGATGTTATCATTGGAATTATGGAATGAGTAAATGATGGAGTTTCAAACATCCTATTTGGTGGTACATACTGGTGTTGAAATGATGTACTAGGACCTCTTATGAATGTTTTGGTTTCCATGCATGAATCATTTTGTTTCATAGTTTATCTCTCTATGAATCACTTTTGAATAAGTAATGTTCGGTCACAATGATCCATAAGATTTAGGTCAACACCTTGATGTGCTAGAGTGGATGTGGGATGAGAAATTCAGGGAATTAGTGATGGGGTTACATGATGCCTTTAAGATTTAGTTTCATTTATGCATAGCATTTAATGCATATACTAATAGCTAGACTGAGTAGACCATTCATGTATTAGAGGATATAATCTGGGCTTTCATGTTTGATTTTATCCGTAGTTGGGAGGATCATATTCCCTTAGTGGATTTTTTCCTAAAGAAATAGCTACCATTAAACCAATGTTATGGCACTATTAGTTGACTTGTATGGGTGGACCTGAAGGTCACCACATTTTTGGACTAATCCAAGGAGTCAACACCCATGCGGTTGAATTTGATGCATGTTGTCAAAAAAGGTTCAAATCATATGGAGTCGATGATAATTTCATAGATCTATTACAAGTCCTATGAAGACTGACAATGGAGGCCTCTGGAGTTTGAAGAGGAGACCATGTGTTACTAAGGGACTCACCTAGACATGTATAATGGAGATTTTATCATGGAAAGAAGCTATCTTTGGAATTTATATTCTATTTACAAATACTATTTTTATTTGGAAAGTTGGAATAATGGATATCTCTACCACCATTATTAGATCGGGTACACAATTTCTTCCATGTGTTGCAGTTGAGGAGGTACATGCATAACCTGTCAAATGTTATTGAATTTGGTGAGATGGTCATTGAGGATGGATCTACCTTTAATGGGTACCCAGTCTAGATCGATTATTGGTAGAAGAGGAACCTTCATGGGTGTTATATTCTCCTACTGTATGTCTAGTGGAAGCATGGGAATATTCAAGAGGGAACCTAAGTGTAGGACTCCCATATTCATTCACAATACTCTCATCATTTTTAGTAGGTTTTTCTATTTTTGGGATGAAAATCCCTCAGGTAGGGAGAATGTAATGTCTCTTATGTTTCGACATATTTCATTTTCCTTTTATATGGCTTATTTTTGGATCTAGGAGCTGAGACACCAGGATATTCTGAGACCCTGTTTTCTTGGATTTAATTTATGAAATATATTACATTGAAAAATTTCATGTGTAACGTCCCGGCCTGGCTCACCATCAATCCGGTGGCCGGACCGATCGCCACATGGCCTCAAGCGTGTCTCCCCGTATGCCAGAGGCTGTTGACTAGCAGCGAGGGTCTTGGGAGGTGATAGTGGGGAGACTATACCCTCTTATTAGAGTTGCACAATGGTATTATCAGAGTGAAACACAAAATTAGCAGAAGTAGTAATAGATAAACAATGAACAAACAGCAGCGGAAGACAAATAGTGATCATTTTTATAAAAGGTGGCCAAAGCCAGTTTACACGATACAGGGATGATGAATGGTACAATGTGAAAATAGGAAACAATACAGCATTCTTACAATCCAATGTAAAAGAATAAATAAAAGACAGCAAGGCCCAACACGCATTCTCCTAAGCATCCTGAGCTTCTGCTCTGTCCTTTTCTCCTATCCCTAGGTACAAGAAACACAGCAACCAACCTAGGTCCTGAAAACAAGAAAGGTCTACTCGGGTACCCCAATGCAATGGCGGCCCTAGTAGGATGTGAGATATAAATCTCCATAGGCTGGAACCACCGGTGTCTAACCCAATCCAGACAGTGTGTACTTAATTAAATAGTAAACAAATTTAACAAGTTTCAATAAGAATGACAACATAGATAAACAACACTCGTCCATGTTCCCTAAAGACACCTGATGGCTATACCAGCTTCAGCTCGTTACCGGGATTTCATTCTGTTCATGCCACTATAGTTACATATGTAAATATTTATAAAAGCTTGCATAGGGTAAGCATGCCTCCCACCCATCATATAAAGATAGCAGGCATGAGGTAAGAATTCCTCTCATCCCTAAAAGATTTTGGCAAAGGGTAAGAATGCCTCCCTTCCATACACGTATAAGGAAATAGCAGGCATGAGGTAAGAATGCCTCTCGTCCCAATAGGTCAACTAGAAAGGGGTAATAATGCCTCCCTTTCATACACATATATAGATCACATCTGGCATGGGGTAGACATGCCTCCCACCCATAGTCAAAATAAGCTGGCATGGGGTATGCATGCCTCCCATCCATAATCGTTCAAAGTAGATGGCATGGGGTATGAATGTCTGCCATCAACAATCATTCAAAGTAGATGGAATGGGGTATGAATGCATCTCATCCATAACACGTATCTCATCAGTAGAAATTACTGTCAAGGGGTAATAATGCCTCCCCTCCATACATGCATTGTCACACTAGCATGGGGTATAACTGCCTCCCATCCAAACACGTATCTCATCACCAGGTGGAATTAGCATGTGCGCACTCACAATACAACCATGTCTATAATATACTACTTATGGAATTACCACATAAGCATTGAAAGAATCACATCACAATCACAAACAATCATACAACCCATATCCACATGAATGGTTATAATCACATTCATACAATTATTCTTAAGGCAGACCATCTTAAGTATTTGTAATATCACATTTATAATTAAGGAAACTCCTCTTAAGTATATGTTTCAAGACACTAACAAAATCATCACATTTATATAAGTTACATGAGGAAACCCGCTCATGTACAGTATTGGATAACCCCCAATTCATTCTACATTCCCCTTGTATCATTCTAAGCACATTTAGGGATTTAAAAATCATAAAGAGGTTCTATGGAATACCCCTCCCAGGTAATTCCCATTCACTAGATCCATTCCATTAACATAAGTCGTGCTTATTCCATTATCCTAAGGCATGGTCTTACCACCCTAATCCACTTCATTCAAGCTTTACCAAAGCATAACAAGAGTTTAGGAGGCAAGAATAAGTATATACTTCCTACTTTTATCTTGAAGACAGAGCACCTCTGATCGAGGGGTTTTATTATTAAATCGTTTGTTTAGTGACTAAGAAACCATTTTATCTTATTCCTGCAATTCACCCGATTTGCACAGAAGCATTTAATTGACCAAACTTGCATAATTAAAATACTAAAACAATGTAGTATTAATCTCTTTAAAAGATTCACTTTAAATAAAATGGAAAGGAAAGGGACCCTACCTCAAGGTGGATCCATCCGTCCACTCCGGATCTTGAATCTTTCTAACTAAGAGCCGCCTAAGATCCGGCAAAGCGAAACCAACCCAACCCCACCAACGCACTAACCAAAACACACTCGGAAACAAACAGGCGGATCGAAATCACCGCAATCTGCCTCGCCTTCGGTGGCGGATGTCGTACGCACACCAACAAGGTCCCGATGGACCTTTCGCACCCCTTTACAATAAGAGAAACAATAACAAAAAATAATTAAACAAAACCACTAAACATGGGGGTTCAGATGAAATTGATTAGGGAAAAGGGGAGGCCAAAAATCGACCAAGGAAGGAGAGGAAAGGATGGGAGTGAACTACCATGGATATTTGAAGAAGAAATTTCCAAGAACAGAGGAGGAATCTCCGGTCGAAGGGAGGCCATAGAAGGAGGGGGTCTCTCTATGAAGGGGGAGCTCCCTGGGCTGCGCACGGGTCTGGCGAGAGAGGAAGTGAGGGAGTTTTTAGTTTAGGATTTATTTTTATTTTCTTTTAAAACCATTTAAAATATCCCAAAACCCTAAATATGTCACGGTGCACGGTTCATCCCGCACGGTTTTCCAAACCGTGCGCAAACCGTGCGGCACCCCACTGGACACCCAGGGCACCACGCACGGGCAGGCCGCACGGTTAGGGGAAACCGTGCGTAGCCCATGCGGACTCCTCTACCTCCCTATTTTAGGCTGCAAGGTTTGTGCTGCACGGTTTGGGATGCCGTGCGCCAACTATGCGCCTTCTGCCATTCCTTTAAAAACAAGCTTCCTTCAGGTAGGATGCACCCGAAACACCTCAAGACACTCGTGGACCTCCTCAGGCCTTCACCCAACCCCAATAACATTAAAAAGAGGGGTTCAAACCTTCGGTACCTCGTTCTGAAGCCCGATTCTAAAAATGACCGGTTCAGTAATTGAAAAAGTTCGATTTTGACCACTTTTTAACCCGGTTCAAAACGCGGGTCATTACAACCTTCCCACCTTAGAACTTCACGTCCCTGAGAATCCCTCGGGAACAACACACACTTCATTCGGCCTACAAGGGTTGTGAAGCTTCGTCTAACTATCGCGTTACGTTTTCAAACATTCAATGCTCCATGATCATCCACTTAAGCACACGACACTTAAGTCGTCAACACCCAAGCCAACACTCGTTTTCCAACCAAAACACCCAGACGACTCTTACCTGAGCCCGTCATACCAGAGACACCATCTCACCGTTGTCTCATCAAGAAACTAATCAAAGGTACTTCCCACCTTAGAATTTTCACGTTAAATGGACAAGACTCAAACCACAACTCCACCACCTTTTGAACTGTCTTTAAAAAGCACGCTCTAAGCATTCCAATGATGCACCTAGCGTGATTTTGAAATGATCAAACGGTCGATTCCCCAATCAACCTCTAAACCCAAGTTGAAAAGAGTCAAGCCACTCCCGATAACTATTCAAGAATATGCACGGCTTAGACGGCCGGCGTTTTATAAGCTAAATAACGATGCCTTCTCCCAAGGAATCTCGTATTCACTATGAGGGAGTTCACTGAAAATCTCATACCAGACTCCTGGTGATGTCTCAAAGATCAAACCACACAAGAAACCACGCATGCATCATGTAACGCCAAAAGGGAACAACAAACCAACTCAACAGCTTTTTAAAACTTTAGTGCAACATAAGACTGACGCTCTCTTAGTGCATCCAGGATGAAAGCAAGATAGGGGACAAGCTCATCGCGTAGCAGAGTACACTAAGAGGATTGAAAATGGATTGCAGTCATTTATACCCAAAAAACTATAATGGAGATCCGTCGAACCAGCCCTGGTCGACTCTGAAGAAGAAACTCGGCTTCACCTACCGACGCATCAAGATTTCAACTGATCACGATGCCTCTTCCCACACGAGGCATTCATCGATCAACCTTACCACCAAAACCCAAAAGCATTCGAGAAAAACCCGACCATTTTCCAATATGGTCCTTCTTTGTGTGTTCCTTCTACCCGGAAGGAAACGATTTACTCAACAAGCACGACGCTTCCCACCTTAGAAGGGTCGGTGTCATCGAAAGGAGAAAGACAAGCTGCCCATAAGCAGACTTGTTCATAAATAAATAAATGGAAGAGATAAAACCAAACATCGTATTTCCCCATATGACCATTCACATGGACGATGAAATGTCATGTCATCCATTACTGTGCAAAAATAAAGGGTCAAACTCTCAACAAGGCGACCGACCATTCCCAAGGCATGTCCAACCAACTGATAGAGAGAATTACCCGATGCTCAATCCATTAACAAGATCAAAAGAAGCATGACCACCCATTCGAACAAGGGTGTCATTAGAAATGGAAGTCCTACACGGGACAACGGTACCCGAACAGTACCAAACTTCAGAAAGTTCACCGAACAAGACAAGCACATAAGCTCTAAGGGCGCTACCTACCACGGGCTAGCCCCTCACGAAAAACCAGCATCGACCCAAGCACTTGTTCATGCCCAACAAAAGTCATCAGGCTAAAAGCCTAACATTTAACATTATTGATAAAAGAAAACAACCTACATAAAACACATAAGGTTCCATTTTAAGGCACTCATAAGAAATGCTTAACCTACCCACACACGGGGTCTCAACAGAGGATACCACTACATGTTCCTTTTTCCAAGACCTTTATATTTATTCACAATTATCATTTAATCACTTTAAAATATTAAATTCAACACATCAAGTACCCTTTTCTAAACAAAAATTCACTAAGTAATTGATGATTTTTTTACAAACAGCTCAAACCATAACAGGCAAGTTTAAACCAACTTCCTTTTAACCACTAGCAGACCTGCGAGGGTCCCAGCCAACCAAAACATTTCATATGAGAATCAACAGCTTTCACATATATAAACATCACACAAATCATCCTTCAATTACATTCCTTATGGGTTGTCATTTCCCAACCCATGGAGTGCCCATACACTCCATAAATTGAAAATTTGATCCCTTTAAACAAAAATAGATCACATTTCAGAAATCAACAGGCTCAAATAAAACGATCCAATCATAAGGGTGGCCACCTACCAATCCGCAAAGCGCACATACACCTTAAAGTTTGGAATTTGGCTCCCTTTAATCAAAACCAATTCCATTTTACAATTAAAACTTTGGCAGCCCTTTTTTTAGGAAATCTGATTACACAGGTTACCATTTCCCAGCTATAAGGCTCCCACAAAACTTACAACTGAAAATTGGCTCCTGTCGTAACTGCAATCACTTAATTTAGAAAAAGCAACCAATTTCATCTTAATCAAAAACAACATGTTATCGTAAGTAGTAAAACAGAACATACTATATCACAGAGGCATGGAATAACTACCATGAAACCTATCACAATAACAGACATTACTAATCCATCCTTGATGGCATGGATGAGATTTATAATAATATTCATATATTAGGCATGAGGTGGAATACCCTCGTCTCATCGGGTTGAAACCGAAATAGAACCCAAAATTGCATCAAAAGTATCAAAAGAAAACATGTGCATCACCCAATGGAAAAATCAAATAAACCATAACAATCAAAATCATTAAAATAATACTTACATTCGAGGCAATTTGGCTTTTCCCAGTGCATGAGGTGCCCAATCCCGGATATAGCTCATTACCAAATTCCAATTCTTTCCTATCCCTGTCTAATTTTTCCAAACAGTAAAACAAATCAGAAGAGAAAACTCCTCTAAAACCACTTTGTAATGTCCTGGCCCGGCTCACCATCAATCCAGTGGCCGGACCGGTCACCACATGGCCTCAAGCGCGTCTCCCCGTACGCCAGAGGCTGCCGACTAGCAGCGTGGGTCTCAGGAGGTGATAGTGGGGAGACTATACCCTGTTATTAGAGTTGCACAGCGATATTATCAGAGTGAAACACAAAAGTAGAAGAAGCAGTAATAGATAAACAATGAACAAAAAACAGTAGAAGAAAAATAGTGATCATTTTTATAAAAGGTGCCCAAAGCCAGTTTACACGATACATGGATGATTAATGGCACAATGTGAAAACAGGAAACAATACAACATGCTTACAATCCAATGTAAAAGAATAAAGAAAAGATATCAAGGCCCAACGGGTGCTCTTCTGAGCATCCCGAGCATCCACTCGGTCCTTTTCTCATATTCCCAGGTACATGTAACACATCAAACAACCTAGGTCCTGCAAGCAAGAAAGGTATACTCGGGTACCCCAGTGCAATGACGGCCCGAGTAGGGTGTGAGATATAAATCTTAGTAGGCCGGCACCACCGGTGTCTATCCCAATCTAGACAGTGTGTATTTAATTTAACAGTAAACATATATAACAAGGTTCAATAAGTAGGACAACATAGATAAACAACACTCGTCCAGGTTTCCTAAGGACACCCGACGACTATACCAGCTTTAACTCATTGCCGAGATATCAATCTATTCATTCCACTATAGTTACATATGTAAATATTTATGAAAGATGGTTTGGGGTAAGCATGCCTCCCACCCATAATCTGAAGATAGCAGGCACGAGGTAAGAATTCCTCTCGTCCCTAAAAGATACTAGCAAGGGGTAAGAATGCCTCCCTTCCATACACATATAGAGAAATAGCAGGCACGGGGTAAGAATGCCTCTCGTCCCTATAGGTCAACTGGAAAGGGGTAAGAATTACTCCCTTCCATACACGTATATAGATCACATCTGGCCTGGGGTAGACATGCCTCCCACCCATACTCAAAATAAGCTGGCATGGGGTATGCATGCCTCCAGTCCATAATCATTCAAAGTAGATGGCATGGGGTATGAATGCCTCCCATCCATAATCATTAAACATATATGGAATGGGGTATGAATTCCTCCCATACATAACACGTATCTCATCACTTGAAGTCACTGGAAAGGGGTAATAATGCCTCCCTTCCATACATGTACTGTCACACTGGCATGGGGTATAACTGCCTCCTATCCAAACACGTATCTCATCACCAGGCGGCATCATCATGTGCACACTCACAATAAAACCATGTCTATAATATACTACATATGGAATTACCTCATAAGAATTCAAATAATCATATCACAATCACAAACAATCATACAGCCCATATCCATGTAAATGGTTATAATCACGTTCACACAATTATACATAAGGCATACCATCTTAAGTATTTATAATATCACATTTATACTTAAGGAAAATCCTCTTAAGTATCTGTTTCAAGACACTAACATACTCATCACATTTATATAAGGAACATGAGGCAACCCACTCATATACGGTATTGGCTAACCCCCAATTCATTCTACATTCCCCTTGTATCGTTTCAAGGACATTTAGGGATTTACAAAGCATAAAGAGGTGCTATGGACTACCCCTCCCAGGTAAGTCCAATTCACTAGATCCATTCCATTAACATAAGTCGTTCTTATTCCATTTTCCTAAGGCATGGTCTTACCACCCTAATCCACTCCATTCAAGCTTCACCAAAGCATAACATATGACAACCCTACTTTTATTACAAACTTAAACATGATTTATTACATAAACTATTCACATGATACAACATGGAAGATCGAGATTTCTAGTGTCTTTGGGGCTTAGGATCATTACATAACATCTTAAAACATGAAATACAACATCTTTATTGAAAAATTCCTTTACATGACCACTAAATTCCCTCATGCATAGTATTGCATGGAATAACTTGAGGACATGCATAAGAAAAGGGTGATATATAAAGCCCATAAAGGGAATAAACATGGAATAAATGAGGAGTAAAATATATGTTAGACAATAGGCATATCAATAGAGCACAAGAAAAACATGGACATAAAGGCATGATAAAGCATGATAATCATAACATGGAAAATTGGCAACAACACTTAACATGGAATTAGCATGAGCTAAGGCCCATTGCACATGAAGCATGAGTAAATCCTCATTCCACATGAAGCACGAGTAAACCCTCGTTGCACTTGAATTATCATGAGTCAACACTCATTTCACATGACATATCATGATACTACACTTTACCCAATACATTGGAGCGCTATAAGGGCACACCCTTCTTAAACATTTCATTTCATGCATAAGTGTGCCACATGGATCATAAAACATGGATTCATTAAACATAATAATTTATTCCATGGCAAAGGAATGTGGAATTCATTCATGAAACTTTATAATCAATAAGTAAATGTGCATAAAGGTGAATAACCTTGATGGAGAAATGGTCATGGTATTCACTAAACAAAGGCATTGTCTTAGAAAATCAGTGCAATTTCAGCAGCGTAACGACATGACATAAGAATTAATAAAAATGGTTGATGAGCGAGAAAAGGGTGTCTCATCATATTTACATGAAATGGAATGTAAGGGGGTCATATAGATACATGTACAAACAATTTTAATGGAATTTATATTCATGATACAAAAGTATTTCTTGAATCTAAATGAAGAGAGAGAAGTTTCTTTCGGAATTTCGGCATAGTAAAAGGTGTACATGGGAGGAATTTAATGAGAAAGAAAGGGGCATCCCATCATTCAAACAATAAGAGGGAAGTATGGGGGAGGTTCAAAACCATACCCCAACATTTATAATTGAAATTAAAAGGGCATAACAACATCAAGAAAATTGGACAAAAAAAGTGAAAGGAAGATAAAAAACCCTTACTTGTAAGTGTGCTTCCAAGGAATGAGAGAGGCTTGAGAGAGGCTTATTGGGAGATTGGGGCACATTGAGAGGATTATAGAGAGAGTAGGTCAGAGGTTGGATGAACTCAAAAGGCTTTGGGTGAGGAGGAAGTGGGATCTTGGGTGGGTTTATATAGGAAAGGTGAGTGAATTATTTATTATTTTGGTTTGGGACCCCTTACATTAAACTAATCCAAACCACAAATAAACTCATGGGTTTTGCCCATGGTTTTTGGAAAACGGAAGAGGAAAAAAATATTTTATAAGGCCAAAGTCTGAACTTCATAAAATAATGGGGTTGCTTATGTGGAGGTGAGTCACACTCCCATGGAAAATAATTTAAAAAGGCAAGATGTTTAATAAGTCTTGAGGGGTCCATTAATGTTTTGAAAAGTAAGTCAAACAAACACAAAATCACATTATTTTAATTTTAAAACATATATTGGCCGAACATAAAGCTTATAGTGTTTTATTACATCACTATTGGGTCATGATGTCATAAAACACTTTATATATTTAAATGGTATTTATTTTTTACCCAAAAATTTGACTATCTCAGAAAATTATGAAAAATTCACCGTTGGATAATTTTGATATCCTGATTCAAGAAATAACACTTATTTTATCTAAATAATTTTCTAAATATGTTAATTTTCACTTTTAAAATAAAAACCTACATTTATAGAAAATTCACGGGTTTTGAAAAAAATGGATTTCAAACCTTAATAAAAATTAAAATTGCCTTCATAAAATTATAAGATCATTCATATTCAATAAAAATTAATTTAATAATAATAATAATATTTTATTAAAATATTATTTAATTCAAAAATCTCTTAATTTAATAAAATAGAAATCTTAATTAAATAATTACTAAAAATAATTATTTGTACTTTAAAAACTATTTACAATGTATCAATAATGACCAGAAAGCATATTCATTATTATATAAAAATAATGTACATGAACATAGTACTACCGATTTGTTACATAACCCCTTAAAATAGCCGCATAAGACCTAAGGGTAGGGTGTGTGATGGTGACAGACTCATGGGGTTGCTCGGATAACATCGCTCGAGTGGTAATCTCTATAAACTTCCACTTTTCCCATAGAAGGTCTCGTTCGAGCTTGACACGATGAAGCTCATCTTGGGCTTGTTCAAGAGTAAAGACCAAAGATGCCACCTCTTTTATGAGCTCCGACAAATGGGCTTCGTATGGAGCAATTATACTGGATGAGGCCATCGCTTCTTTTTTCTGAGTAAATTGGATTTGTTAAAGCCCCTATATTTATACTAAACATGAGATCACTATTCAACGGCTATAAAAGCAACAGTCACAATTCTTAACATAAAACCAAAGAAGTTGACATTTAATTAGATCAAGTGGGATTTCCATTAATGAAACTTTGGGTCGTTACAATATTCCCCCCTTAAGAAATTTCACCCTTGAAATTTCCGTTTCCCACACTAAAACAGATGTGGGTAACTCAGATTCATCATTTCCTCCAATTCCCAATTTGCTTATTCAAACTTGTGGTATTTCCACAACACCTTGACGAGGGCATTGTATTATTTCATAGAAATTTTTATCTACGATCTAAAATCTTCAATGGTTTATCCTCATAAGAACGATCATCCTCCAACTATACCACCTCAGAAGAGAGTACATGTGAAGGGTCCGGTATGTACTTCCTTAAGAGGGATACATGAAAGACATCATGTACTTTTGCCATGGTAGGTGGAAGTTCTAGTCGATAGGCCACAACCCCGACACGATCGGGAATCTCGAAGGGGCCGATGTACCTTGGACTTAACTTCCATTTCTTTCTAAACCTCATGACGTTCTTCCATGGAGATATACATAGAAAAACCATGTCTCCAACATTAAACTCAAGGTCTCGTCGACGGTTATCTGCATAACTCTTCTGTCGACTCTGGGCTACCTTGATATGTTGTTGAATGGTTTTCACCTTCTCCACCATTTCTTTTACCATTTTTGGTCCAAGAAGCTTAAGTTCACCGACCTCATCCCAACAATGCTGGTGTTATGCACCTTTTCCAATATAGGGCTTCATAAGGTTCCATTTGGATGCTCGAGTGGAAACTATTATTATAAGAGAACTCAACCAGAGGAAGATGTTGATCCCATCCTGCTTTAAAGTCCACGGAGCATGATCTCAACATTTCCTCAACTATTTGGATAGTCCGCTTGGATTGGCCATCAGTTTGAGGATGATAGGCTGTACTGAAGTTCAGTTCAGTATCCAGAGCATTTTGAAGACTCTTTCAAAACATAGAGGCAAATCTTGGATCTCAGTCAGACACAATAGATAGTGGCACCCCATTCAGCCTTACCACTTCCCTAATATATATCCATGCCAGTTGACCCAATGAGAAATATTCCCGAATAACAATGAATTGTGCAGTCTTTGTAAGACGATACACCACATCCCAGATTTCATTATTTCCTTTGGATTTCCTCGGATGTCTAGTGACAATGTACATGGTGATGTTCTCCCATTTCCATTCTGGTATGGGAAATGGTTGCATCATCCCCTTAGACTTCTATCTTTCTGCCTTCACTTGCTGGCACACCAGGCACTTTGATGTATATACAACGATCTCCTTCTTCATATTATCCCACCAAAAAAATTTCTCGGAGATCTCGATACATCTTTGTGCTCCCTGGGTGAATAGAGAAATATGAACTATGTGCATCATCCAAAAGTTCCTTCTTCATCTCCAGACTTGATGGAACACATAGTATTTTCCCAAATCGCACAATTTCTTCTTCATTAACATTAAACTCTGAGGATTTGCCTTTTTTGATAGCTTATACTTTTTCCTGAATTCCCACATCATCCTTTTGTGCATCCTTTAACCTTTCCAAAAGAGACGGTTGAGAAATCATTTGTGAAAGGATTGATGATGTTCCCTTCTTTATGATTCCCATGTCCATATTCATCATGTCTAAGAATATTGGATCCTTCTCAATTCTCATCATTGATAGAATCGTTGGGTCCTTTCTACTTAGGGCATCTGGCACCTTGTTCACTTTCCCAGGGTGGTAATGTATTGAACAGTCATAATCCATGATGAGATATATCCATCTTCTCTGGTGCATATTAAGCTCCTTCTATGTGAATATATTTTTAAGACTCTTGTGGTCATTATATATCTCACATTTCTCCCCATAGAGATAATGCCGCCAGATTTTCAAGGCAAAGATCACCGCCGCCAACTCCATATCATGCATTGGATAGTTTTGCTCATGGATTTTCAAATTTCTTGAGGCATAGGATGTCACTTTATCATTATGCATCGGCACATATCCAAATCCCTTCTTCGAAGCATCAATGAATATCACAAAAGGTTCCCCACTTGTGGGTAATGTGAGCACGGGTGTAGTGATAAGACTCCTTTTCAACTCCTTGAAGATTTCTTATCATTCATCACTCCATGAAAACCTTACACCCTTTCAAGTTAGCTTGGTAAGAGGGTTGGACAATCGTGATAAATTTCTCACAAATCATTGATAATATCCAGCTAACCCCAAGAAGCTATGGATATCTGTTACCGATATTGGCCTCGGCCATCCCTAAATTGCATCTATTTTGAAGGGATCCATAGATATCCCATTGCTTGTGATGATATGGACCAAGAATGAGACCTCCTTCAACCAGAACTCATAGTTTCTATACTTTTCATAGATCTTCGCCTTCCACAAAGTCTCTAGTACAGTTCTAAAATTCTCCTCATGATCCTCCTTGGTTTTAGAGTATATTAGAATATCATCTATAAAGACTGCCCCAAATTTGTCAAGGTAATCTATAAACAATCTATTCATCAAGTCCATGAAGATTTATGGAGAATTAGTGAGTCCAAAAGGAATTAATATGAATTCATAGTGCCCATATCTTCTGCGAAAATCAGTCTTGGGGATATCTTCCTTCTTCACCCTTACTTGATAATATCTCGACCGGAAGTCCACCTTGGAGAAGTATTGTGCTCCACGCAGCTGATTGAACAAGTCATCAATTTGTGAGAGAGGATACTTGTGCTTTATCGTGATTTTTTTGAGCTCACGATAATCGATGCAAAGGCGCATTGACCCTTCCTTCTTCTTGACGAAGAGGACTGGTGCACCCCATGGTGAAGCACTTGGGCGTATAAACCCTTTATCCAGATTCTCATATAGTTGTTTCTTTAGCTCTTCAAGCTCTAAGACAGCCATTATATATGGAGTCTTGGATATTGGTAGATCCCTTGGTATAAGTTCAATTGAGAATTCAACATCTCTTCTAGGATTAAGACCAGGAAGTTCCTCGGGAAACACATCAGTGAATTCCATCACAATAGGCATTTCTTCAAGGATGGTTTCTTCCTTGGACTCAGTCATCTGAGCCAGATACACGTGCTCATAGAGCAATAATATCCATGTTTGAGATGATGGAGCTAAAGGAGATTCATCTTCCTCCTTACACTTGTAAAGAATTGCGGGTTGATTCTCCATATGGAGTGTGATTTCCCTCTCCCGAAAATTTATGTTGGCTCTATATAAGTAAAGTCAATCCATGCCATGAATTGCATCAAATTACACCAGAGGGAGTATGATGAGGTTCACCAGAAAATTCAATCCACATATTATAACAGGGGAGGACTTATATTCATGGGATGCAATGATTGTCCCATTTTCCGTACTCACCGACATCTTCACTTCCATGATTTGTGGTGGTGTGGGGATTGTTCTACTAAACTTTAGAGATATAAAAGAATGCGTAGAACCTGAATCAAAAACTTTGTTCACAATTCCTAAATGAATAACTAGAATACCTGTCACCACTTTGTTTTCAGGGTTCACTTCGGCAAAAGTGATGGAAAAAGATCTTCCTTACTACCTTGGAGGTTGTTGGTTGCCTCTGAAAACCATCAGATTAAGGAACTAATTTGAAAAATGCCTCGGTTCTTTGCAGTTGTATCAATGAAAAACATGTTGAGGTTTGAACGGAGCATTCCTCTCCTCTATTGCAGCTGCGGGTCTTTCTTGCTGACAGTTAACGGCTAGGTGCCGTTCTCTTCCACACCTAAAGCATTTCCTCATCCCCTTGAGGAAATTTCCAGGGTGATTCTTTTCGTACTTTTGGCAAGTGGGGTTCTGGATCTTCTTAGCACCGTTGGATTAATCCATCAGACCGCTAGAATTAAATTCCACATTACGCTTCTTGTCCCCATGATACCCCTCTGATTCTCCTATCTCCATTTCGGCCATGAGTGTACATCAGACAATTTCATCATAGTTGTCGAAGTCATGGATCACTAATGCTTTCCATAGGCTAGGCTTCTCCCACCAAAGAAGCGGTCAACTTTCAATTCAGGGGTAACAACAAAGCTGAAAGTGTATCGTGAAAGCCTTGTGAAGTTATCCTCGTACGCTCCAACAGATTCTTCATCTTTTTTCTTGAGGTAAAGGAAGACCCTTTCCATCTTAAGCTGGATGGTGCGCGGAAAATATTTATTGAAAAACTTCTTCCGGAAATCCTTTCATTCCAATTCCTCGATCTCCTCCTCAGGCTTCGTATTTTTGATCAACATCCACCATTGGTCAGCTTCACCCTACATACGATAAGCCACTAGGAGAACCTTCTCTTGTTCAGAGCATTAAAGGATGGAGAAGATCATTTAAATGGAGTTGATCCATTGTTCATCGATTGTGGGATCGGATGATCCACTAAACATAGGATGCCTTTGTCTCATGAAGCTCTCGATAGTGACTTGTTCATTCTTAGGGGGGTTTGGACGTTCCTCTTCAGCCGTGTCTCTATTCAAATCTTGAGTTAGCTGAGAGAGAAGTGTGAAAAAGTTCACGATTCCCGCTCCCATTGGATTGGGCATCTCATTAGTACAGTCATCAAACTAATCTTCACATCGGTTGTTAGCCCGAGTCCTCCTATTACTGTCCATTGGCTGGAATAAAAGGAAAGTTAGGGGTAACACATAAAGGGTAATCCAAAGACAAAAGTTGATGACTTATAAATAAACTTTTATTTCCTAACTCATTAGTCTATAGGCTTCAATCCAGGCTTTTAATGATATACTTTCTAACATATATTCTTAGGGGAATTTTTTTTCATTCCGTTAATAAGGGTTTATACTAAGCTGGTGAATTTATCAAAACATATCTCTCGGGAGTGTCGTAACCAAGAGTGCAACAAGGCCCGTTGTCATGCACCAGTTCTTGTCCGAGTATAGATCAAAGCGGTGTTTTTGGGTTTTACCCCTAGGATACAATAGTGCCAGAGCCGCCTCTACCTACTCGTATCCAGACATAGATGTATTTTCTTGATAAACCACTCAACCAGTACTTACCATAACTTAGGGATTTTTTTTATTATACCTAGTCTTGTCTGTAACATCCTGAGATTTTATGAAAAATATTATTTTTAATTTCATTAATGTCTTGTTTTGTACGCTACACTAAAAGGAGCTTTCAAAACACGAATCCTTGACTTGCCTTGCATTACAAGCAATCACGACCTTCCTCGATAGCGTGTGTAGTACGCAATACCGAGTTTCACTAAACAACGATATGCTATTAAAATATTATTAAAACTAGCCGTTATGAATAGTAATAACCACTTTTTGAAATTTTGTAAATTTTATTTATCAAAATGGACTTAATTTTTGGATTCGGAATATTGAAATTAACTTAGGGTGAAATTTTGGTACTTTTCGGAAAACTTTCATTTTTTGATGAATAGTGAAAATTACTAAATTTTAATTAAAAACAACCTTTTTAATCGAAATAATTAATAGTGATAAATTATTAATTTGAGTGGTTTTAAAGTATATTTAGAATATATTTTTACAATATAATACAATGTTTTTCATTGGATGTAATTTCACATTTAAACCAAACATAAACAAGAGTCAATATTTTGATAGTTATTATCTTTTAAAAACACGCTATTTGTTTTGACGACGGGAATTAATTTTTAAATTAGTTAATGTAACTAATATGTTTTGAATTTGGTAAAATAAACATCATTTTTGAAATCATAATATCAGATATATCTTAGGCCTAATTTTTGGTATTTTTCTGGAAACTTTCATTTTTTGATGAACAGAGAAACCACTAAGTGGTAGTTAAAAAAACTGAATTTTTCATAAAAATTAATTTTACTATTTTTGTGAGTAGAATTTAGAAAATCCGAGACACACGATTAATATCAAGGACTAAAATTTGGTTCAATGAGATGAAAATAATTTTTGGTGAATAGTAACGTTTTACTTTTTTTACGACGATTAAATGTAAATAGGGTAGTTAAGGGTAAAAATGATATTATTATTACACTAACACATGTCCTAATTCTATTGGATAAGTGTAATTAGACCAAAAACAACCTTAGGAATAAAATATTACCATTTAGGCTCACTTGGATTAGATTAGGACATTTATTATTAATTTATTTAAAGAATGGTTAAAATAGTTAAATCAAAGTCTAATAAGTAGATAATTTTTAATATAGGGTTATACATAAGATAAATTCGACTATAAATATTAATTAGAAATATAAAAATATTTCTTACATAATGGTATTTTATTTGTAATTTTTAGACATTAAATAATTTAATTTATTAATGACACAACGATGATGCAGTAATTATCTTATTAATGAAATGTTGACATAATTGATGTTATAAATACCCAAATAAATGTAATTTGAGACTTTTTATGAATTACACTAATTTTCTAGGTTAATATGACAAGTTAGTATTTATTTATGTAACTTTTTTCGAACTAATAATTCTGTTATGATTTTCACAAAAATCAATTACTAAATAGTGTCAAAATTTACATAAAATAGTTTTTAAAACAAATATTATATTATTAATTGTTATTTTATTCCCAAAAATCTATGGTTTGGAAAAATGACTTAGATAAGTTTATATGTATTAATAATAAACAACTTGGGGTTCTTTTGTCTTGTTATAGTAATTTTATTAACCTTATAGTGTAAGAACACAAAAAGACACGGTAAAAGTAGAATTATCTAACTTAAAGTTCAAACTAAATGACAAGGTTAAAATAGTAAACTAAACTTGTCCAAATTCTATTTTATGAGAGGATTTCGAACCATCCCCACCTTAGCTTCAAAATAAATCAATTTGGAGCTATTCAAAACCGAATTTGGCTTTATAATAATATAATATTTTTTGTCTTTCTAAAGGAGCCCCTCTCCTCCCTTATAAAAGGGCACCTCATCCCTCTCTTCCTCGCACCAATTTGAGCCTTCAAGCTCGGCCAATATCAGCCCATTTCCCTTCTCAATTTCCCTAGAAACATATTAGAGGTCCTGGTCTTCTTCAAAGACCAATTTTAGTACCCTAAGAGGAGGACTCAAAGAGGTGCTTCAAAGAAGAGGTAATGTCTGTTACCGATTCTTTCAACTTTATTTCTTCTTCCACTTCTTATTCTTAGGTTGTTTCATTATTAAGTAATAACATCAGTATCACTCATATACTGATATGTTATTATAATTATGAAACAAACCTATTTCACCATCTATCCATCCTATGGAAAACGAAATCACCGCGCGTGCGTACGTACGGAATACCGTCTCCATGCCGTGGTGTAATTTATTTTCCACCACTACCTTACTTGGATGAGTATAATGGTGTAAATAATAACAATATATGATTATTGTAAATTTATATTGATTATTAAATAGTATACATACACTCCAATAAAATTCGACGATCATGAGAACGATATCATCGCTCGTGCGTACGTACGGACTATCGTCTCCACGAAGCGATGAGATTCATTCTCCGCGTTAACCATTCATGAATGATTATAAAGTATATATAATAAGTAATCATGAAATATATGACATAATAATGATAATATATTTATGTGTATATATATTTATTTCATCTACTTAATTATATTCAACTCAATAAGGAAACGAAAATAGCGTTCATGCGTACGTACGACCTACCGTCTCCATGAACGGTGTATTTCTTTCCATTTACTGATCTATTATATATATGTATATTCTGAACATATATTATATATAAATCATGTTTTATATTATGTAATTAAGTAATCATGATCTAAGTAATCATATGAAGAATTACAAGTCAAAACACGGACGACAAATGAAACGATTTTACCCAAAATGCTCTTTAACATGGAATTTACAAAAGAACGGGTAATATAAAGTCATAAGTGAACCATATATGATATCATAACAATGAGTATGATTCTGGAATAATTCAGTGACATTATTTAAATCATTATACAGGAGGTTCGGACACTTACGAAGCAAATCAGACCTAAGGTAAGGGAAATATCACAATCTCATTTTTATCCGAGATTGTTTATACTTTGGTATTTATTGGGGTGTATTTTATCATCCACATCCATGTTTCCTCAATATGTAATATTATTTCCATCCACCTACAAATTTTTAAATCCATTTTTACCCTTTGGTGAGTTTATATTAAAAGATATGAAAGGAATCTTTTGTCGTTTTTCGTATGAGGTACTTTTTGACTTTTTCGACAAAAGTATGAGAAGAATGTTTTTTAACTTATACGGCATGAATGGAATTTTAAAAAAAAATTTCCAAGAAGCTTCCTTTACAAATTTTCAAGTTTAATTTTAATCAAATTATTTTAGTTTAGAATTGTATGATATTTTAAGAAAGGAAAAATGTTTTTGAAGTATAAAGGATATTTTCCTCAAGAATGGAGTTCAAGTGTTTTATCAAAATTATTATCCATCTAAGATAATAATGGGTTCTGTTTCTATCCCTATTATTACATTGATTTGATTATGTTGTGATGGAATTATTTTTATGAATTCCTTTATCTTATATGAATTGTTTTATGATGTCATGATGTTTAAGATTCCCATTTTTATTACATGGGTTATGCTATGATGTATGGTTTATGATTTTGTGGCACACATAAGAATGGTATCATTATGAGATGGGTGGAACCTATATCTCCCTCCAATGCATTGGGTAAAGATTTTATATCTCATGAGATAGACATGGATGGAATGGCAGGTTAAACCGGTTCAGTGAAACAGGACTGAAACGAGGTGAACTCGGTTCAGAAATGGACTTTGTCCACTAAGATAGTCTTGGAAATGAGTCTTGACTAATAAGAAATGATTATCTATGATTATGTGTGTATGCCACAAAGTTTCATGTTTTACGTTATGATTATTGGGATTACATTTTACTAATATGATTTATCCCATGTTATGATATTATGATCTCTTTTGCAGGTTAATATTTCCAAAATGTTATGTTCTTATGAATATGATGTGATTGATATTTCTTTTGTTTACCCTTACAGAGAATTTGATCTCACCCTTTTATGTTTTCTTTTCCACAGGATATAAAGAAAGGTTTTAGGTAAAAAAAGTAAGATCTTTATGAGAGATGTTGAAGATCTTTCGTCACAATTAGAAGATTATATTCTGAGTGTCCAAAGACACTAAACTATTACGGTCCTTATGTGTGTGTTTTTGTTATTTTCTAAGTATTCCGCAAAAGTAATGTAATGTCCATGTATTTTAAGCTTTGTGTCTTTACAGTTGGTATCAGAGGGAAGGTTTAGTCAACCTTTGGAAACTAGGATGCGAGAACTTTAGTGAGATCCCTAGAGATATTTCTACGGTATGTCTAGGGATATCCCTAAGATTAAGTATAAGTATAGGTTATAGTACTAGAATTATGGTATCCCAAGATGTTAGATATTGAAGGTACTCCCCATTTATTATATTGTTTTCCCTAGCGTGATATTTGCCTCACACACTATTCTTTTTGGGTTTTAGACGATGCCTGGAACCCGAAGGAACCGTGTTGATCAATGTAATGGACAATTCAATGATTGTCCTCCTGAACAAACATATTTTATGGGAGATGGAGTGAAAAATCTTATTGCTATACTTACACAAGCTATGAATCATTCTGGACTTCCAAATGAGCAGAGAAGGGAACAATATTCTATTGAGTCCTTCATGAGGCAACGTCCACCTTATTTCAGTGGGTCTTCTGATCCATTTGTTGCTGAACAATGGATCAGTACTACAGAAAAGATATTTTCAGTTCTTCAATGTTCTGAACATGATAAAGTCATCTTAGCAGGGTATTTTTTGGAAGGTGATGCTGATCAATGGTGGAATCTTATCAAGAATACAAGGCCAAGAGGTGAAATTGAGTCCATGGAATGGGACAAGTTCAAGAACTTATTTTTCAATAAGTAATTCCCTTGTATTCTTATAACAAAGATGGAGAAGGAGTTTCTTGAACTAAAGAAAAAGGATGATGAATCAATTGGTATATATGAAGCGAATTTTACAAGGCTTGCAAGGTATGCATCTGGATTTATCATCCAACCCGAAAGTAAAGTTGATCGATTCTTGGCTTAAAACCAAATCTTTGAAGGGCATTAACTCTAAGAGACTTCAGTAGCTATGAAGAAATTGTGCGTTGTGCTATCAAGGTAGAAATGGAAGTTGGTGTTACTTATCCATCTCATATTTTTGACAAGAAACGAAAGATGGATTTCAAGGAGAAATCTCAGAATAATGGTGAAAAGAAGATGAATGTTTCCTTATGCTTAAAGTGTAGAAAGAAGCATGGTGGAGATTATCTTAAAGGGACTAGAAAATGTTTTAAGTGTGGAAAATAAGGTCATCGAGCAGCTGAGTGTCGAAGTAATGAAAAAGGGTTTCTAATGATGTGAATAAAGAAAAGACTGTAGAGAACGCACCACCAACACTTCAATGATTCAAGTGCAAGGAAATGGGGCATTATGCTAATAAATTCCCTAATCCAAGGGTTAATGATGATCGACATGAGCAACCAATTAAGGAAAAGGACAAACGGAAGTCACATGCGATCACTATTGGCGATGTTGAATATGACAATGTTGTGGTGGAATGATTAAGTGTTTATGTAATGGGATTCCAAAATAATGTTGTATATAGTATCGTGGAATATTTGAATATTTATGTATTGGTCTATTGTGGTTTTCAATGGTACCGGTAACCATAGAAAGTGATTGAGATATTTTTGGAAAAAAAAGATGGTATGCGCATAATGAAGGAAAAACATGAAAATGAAATGTTTGACAGTATTCATGAGCTCATGATTGATATAAGGACTGAGTGATATCATGATTTGAGTATATAGAATTTTGAGGATTTTGGTATGTGGAAGGAGTTAACTTTTGACAGCATTCATGTTTTCACTAAGTTTTAATGGGTATTCATTTTTGAAGAGAATACATGATTAAGGTATTCACATGATTGGAATGTGACCAACAAGATATATGGGGGATAAATGATGGTATTCACATGCTTGGTTGATGACATTTCAAGTAATCGTTTTCTTTATACTATGATCTTGGACTGAAGTATTTTAGATAAAGATTGGAATGGATTATGTTGGACATAAGATAGTATTTTTTAAGGATAGAACTTTTTTTCAATATTATTGATGGGATGTTATAGTAATGTAGTTTTAGAAAAAGGAAAACCTGCAGGACGGGCGACATCCCATCGCGTCGGACAAGGCTGTGGGAATCGAACCCACAACCAAAGTGCGACTGGCCTTTATCGCCTACCACTGGCCTACATGAAGTCCCTGTTTAGTAGAAACTAGTTTTATTATATTAAGCAGTATGATATATGAAGTATAAGTCCATTTTAAGAACCATATATGATTAATCTCACTATAGATGGACTTATGTATTTTTTTGATAACTTTTCTATCCTTTTGTTTGAGATAGATAGAATGACCCATCATTCTATCACATGATCTGCTAACACATCATGAATGGAAAATTCAACTTAATTTCTTTAAGAGATGAAGTGGAAATTGTTCAAGGCATGAACAACGGTGAGATTGTACAAAAATAAAGTAAATATTTCTTTTGATTCGAAAATTCTTCAACACTAGAGAAATGATCCTGAAAACCAAAAATGTTGTCCTAGTGCTCTTATATCCGATGAATCATATGGTACCTTAGATCATCACAAATCTATGGCTTTGTGATTGATGTCTTTTTCATAGCTATGTTCTCTACCACTCTCCATCAGAACTTGATGGTTAGATTTTTCTTCCATATCCATATTTTCACCTATGTTCTCCTACGTGGAAACCCAGTGATGAGTTAATTTGGGTAACCGTTACATTTCATAATATAGTTTTTAAATACAAGTTTTGGTATTCCTTTTTACGATGTGGGTTTCTATTAAACAAAATTTCAAGTAGTAAACCATTTATAACCCCGACAAATTTCGAGGGCGAAATTCATTTTAAGGGGGGTAGAATGTAACACCCCGAGATTTTATGAAAAATATTCTTTTAAATTTCATTAATGTCTTGTGTTGTATGCTACACCAAAAGGAGCTTGCACAACACGCATCCTTTACTTGCCTTGCATTACATGCAATCACGACCTTCCTCGATAGCCTGTGTAGTACGCAATACTGAGTTTCACTAAACAACGATATGCTATTAAAATATTATTAAAACTAGCCGTTATGAATAGTAATAACCACTTTTTGAAATTTTATAAATTTTATTTTTCAAAATGGACTTCATTATTGGATTTGGAATATCGAAATTAGCTTAGGGTGAAATTTTGGTACTTTTCGGAAAACTTTCATTTTCTAATGAATAGTGAAATTTACTAAATTTTAATTAAAAACAACCTTTTTAATCGAAATAATTAATACTGATAAATTATTAATTTCAGTGGTTTTAAAGTATATTTAGAATATGTTTTTTACAATTTAATACAATGTTGTTCATTGGATTTAATTTCACATTTAAACCAGACATAAACCAGTGTCAATCTTTTGATAGTTATTATCTTTTAAAAACACGCTATTTGTTTTGACGATGGAAATTAATTTTTAAATTAGTTAATGTAACTGATATGTTTTGAATTTGGTAAAATAAACATTATTATTGAATTCATAATATAAGATATAGATTAGGCCTAATTTTTGGTATTTTTCTGGAATCTTTCATTTTTTGATGAATAGTGAAACCACTAAGTGGAAGTTAAAAAAACTGAATTTTTCATAAAACTTAATTTTACCGCTTCTGTGAGTAGAATTTATAAAATACTAGAGACATGGTTAATATCAAGGACGAAAATTTGGTTCAATGAGATGAAAATAATTTTTGGTGAATAGTAATTTTTTACTTTTTTTTACCATGGTCAAAAGTAAATAGTGTAGTTAAGGGTAAAAATGATATTATTATTACACTAACACATGTCCTAATTCTATTGGATAAGTGTAATTAGACCAAAAACAACCTTAGGAATAAAATATGACCATTTAGGTCCACTTGGATTAGATTAGGACATTTATTATTAATTTATTTAAAGAAAGGTTAAAATAGTTAAAATCAATGTTTAATAAGTAGATAAATTTTAATATAGGGTTATACATACGATAAATTAGACTATAAATATTCATTATAAAGATAAAAATATTTCCTACATAATGGTATTTTATTTGTAATTTTTGGACATTAAATAAATTAATTTATTTATGACAAAATAATGATGCAGTAATTATCTTATTAATGAAATATTGACATAATTGATGTTATAAATAGCCAAATAAATGTAATTTGAGACTTTTTATGAATTCCACTAATTTTATATGTTAATATGACATTTTATTATTGCTTTAAGTAACTTTTTTCGAACTAATAATTCTGTTATTATTTTCACAAAAAATAAATTACTAAATAGTGTCAAAATTGACATAAAATAGTTTTTAAAACAAATATTATATTATTAATTGATATTTTATTCCTAAAAATCTAATTTTCGGCCAAATGACTTAGATAAGGTTATATATATTTATAATAAACAACTTGGGGTTCTTTTGGCTTGTTATAGTAATTTTATTAACCTTATAGTGTAAGAACACAAAAAGACACGGTAAAAGTAAAATTATCTAACTTAAAGTTCAAACTAAATGATAAGGTTAAAATAGTAAACTAAACTTGTCCAAATTCTATTTGATGAGATTATTTAGACCCATCCCCACCTTAGATTAAAAATAAATCAATTTTGAGCTATTCAAAACCGAATTTGGATTTATAATAAAATAATATTTTTAGTTTTTCCAAAGGAGCCCCTCTCCTCCCTTATAAAAGGGCACCTCCTCCCTCTCTTCCTCACACCAATTTGAGCCTTCAAACTCGGCCAATCCCTGACCATTTACCTTATAAATTTCAGTAGAAACATACTAGAGGTCCTGGTATTCTTCAAAGACCAATTTTAGTACCCTAAGAGGAGGACTCAAAGAGGCGCTTCAAATAAGAGGTAATGTCCGTTATCGATTCTTTCAACTTTATTTCTTCTTCCACTTCTTCTTCTTAGGTTGTTTCATTATGAAGTAATAACATCAGTATCAATAATATACTGATATGTTATTATAAGTATGAAACAACCCTATTTCACCGTCTATCCATCCTACAGAAAACGAAATCACCGCGCGTCCGTACGTACGGAATACCGTCTCCACGCCGTGGTGTAATCTATTTTCCACCACCACCTTACTTGGATGGGTATAATGGTGTACATAATAACAATATATGATTATTGTAAATCGATATTGATTATTAAATAGTATACATACACTCCAATACAATTCGACGATCATCAGAACGATATCATCACTCGTGCGTACGTACGGACTACCGTCTCCACGACGCGATGAGATTCATTATCCAAGTTAACCATTCATGAATGATTATAAAGTGTATATAATAAGTTATCATTAAATATATGACATAATAATGATACTGTATTTATGTGTTTATATATGTATGTCATCTACTTAATTCCATTCAACTCAATAAGGAAACGAAAACAGCGTTCATGCCTACGTACGGCATACCGTCTCCATGAACGGTGTATTTCTTTCCATTTGCTGATCTATTATATATATGTATATTCTGAATATATATTATATATAAATCATGTTTTATATTCTGGAATTAATTAATCATGATCTAAGTAATCATATGAATAATTACAAGTCAAAACACAGACGACAAATGAAATGATTTTACCCAAAACGCTCTTTAACATGGAATTTACAAAATAACGGTTAATATAATGTCATAAGTGAACAATATATGATATCGTAACAATGAGTATGATTCTAGAATAATTCAATGACATTATTTAAATCATTATACAGGATGTTCAGACACTTACAAAGCAAATCGGAGCTAAGGTAAGGGAAATATCACAATCTCATTTTTATCCGAGATTGTTTATACATTGGTATTTACTAGGGTGTATTTTATCATCCACATCCATGTTTCCTCAATATGTAATATTATTTCCATCCACATAAAATTGTTTAAATCCATTTTTACCCTTTGGTGAGTTTATATTAAAAGATATGAAAGGAATATTTTGTCGTTTTTCATACGAGGTACTTTTTGACTTTTCCGACAAAAGTACGAGAAAAATGTTTTTTTAACTTATACGGCATGAATGGATTTTTAAAACATTTTTTACAAGAAGCTTACTTTACAAATTTTCAAGTTTAATTTTAATCAACTTATTTTAGTTTAGAATTTTATAACATGTTAAGAAAGGAAAAGTGCTTTTGATGTATAAAGGATATTTTCCTCAAGAATGGAGTTCAAGTGTTTTATCAAAATTATTTTCCATCTAAGATAATAAAGGGTTATGTTTATATCCCTATTATTACATTGATTTTATTATTTTGTGACGGAATTATTTTTATGAATTCCTTTATCTTATATGAATTGTTTTTTGATGTCATGATGTTTAAGATTCCCATTTTTATTACATGGGTTATGCTATGATGTATGGTTTATGATTTTGTGGCACACATAAGAATGGTATTATTATGAGATGGGTGGGACCTATATCTCCCTCCAATACATTGGGTAAATATTTTATATCTCATGATATAAACATGGCTGGAACGGCAGGCTAAACCGGTTCAGTGAAACAGGATTGAAACGAGGAATGAACTCGGTTCAGAAATGGACTTTGTCCACTAAGATAGTCTTGTAAATGAGTCCTAACTAATAAGAAATGATTATCTATGATTATGTGTGTATGCCACAAAGTTTCATGTTTTAAGTTATGATTATTGGGATTACATTTTACTAATATGATTTATCCCATGTTATGATATTATGATCTCTTTTGCAGGTTAAGATTTCCAAAATGTTATGTTCTTATGAATATGATGTGATTGATATTTCTTTTGTTTACCCTTACTGAGTATTTGAGCTCACCCTTTTATGTTTTCTTTTCCCCAGGATATAAAGAAAGGTTTTAGGTAAAAAAAGGAAGATCTTTATGAGAGATGTTGAAGATCTTTCGCCACGATTAGAAGATTATATTCCGAGTTTCCAAAGACACTAAACTATTATGGTTCTTGTGTGTGTGTTTTTGTTATTTTCTAAGTATTCTGCTAAATTAATGTAATGTCCATGTACGTTAAGCTTCGGGTCTCTACATTGTCTCTAAGGCTTTACTGGGGTTTTCTAATCCTAATCCGAAAAATAACTAAACCTATCCTCTGATACCAACTATAACAACCCTTCTTCTATAGCAAACTTAAACATGATTTATTACATAAACTATTCACTTGATACAACATGGAAGATCGAGAGTTATACTTTATTTGGGGATTAGGATCATTACATAACAACTTAAAACATGAAATACAACATCTTTATTGAAAACTTTTTTTACATGACCACTACATTCCCTCGTACATAGCATTGCATGGGATAACCTGAGAACATGCATAAGAAAAGGGTGAGATGTAAAGCCTAGTAAGGGAATAAACAAGGAATACATGAGGAGTATAATACATGTTATACAATAGTCTTATCAATATAGTATAGGGAAACATGTACATAAAGGCTTGAGAAAGCATGATAATCATAACATGGAAATGTGGCAATAACACTTAACATGGAATTAGCATGAGCCAAGGCCCATTTCACATGAAGAATGAGTAAATCCTCATTGAAAATGAATAATGAGTAAACCATCATTGCACTTGAATTAGCATGATTCAACACTCATTGCACATGAGGTATCATGATACTGTACTTTACCCAATGCATGGGATCACTATAAGGGCGCACCCTTCTTAAACATTTCATTTCATGCATAAGTGTGTCACATGGATCATAAAACATGGATTCATTAAACATAATAATTTATTCCACGATAAAGGAATGTGGAATTCATATTTGAAACTTTACAATTAATAAGTAAATGTTCATAAAGGTGAATACCCTTTATAGATAAATGGGCCTGGTATTCCCTACACAAAGGCATTGGCTTAGAAAATCGGTGCAATTTCGGCAGTGTAACAGTGTGACATAAGAATTCATAAAAATGGTTGATGAGATAGAAATGGGTGTCTCATAATATTTAAATGAAATGGACTATAAGGGGGTAATATATATACATGTCCAAACAATTATAATTGAATTCTTATTCATGATACAAAAGTATTGCTTGAATGTAAATGAAGAGAGAGAAGTTTCTTTTGGAATTTCGACATAGTAACGGGTGTATATGGGAGGAATTTAATGAGAGAGAAAGGGGTCTCCCATCATTCAAAAAATAATATGGAAGTATGGGGGAGGTACAAAACCATACCCAAGCATTTATAATTGAAATTAAAAGGGCATAACAATATTAAGAAAATTGGACAAAAAAGTGAAAGGAAGAAAAAAACCCTTACTTGGAATTGTGCTTCCAAGGATTGAGAGAGGCTTGAGAGAGGCTTCTTGGGAGCTTGGGGCACCTTGGGAGGATTATAGAGAGAGTAGGGCAGAGTTTGGACGAACTCCAAAGGCTTTTAGTGAGGAGGAAGTGGGATCTTGGGTGGGTTTATATAAGAAAGGTGAGTGAATTATTTATTATTTAGGTTTGGGACCCCTTACATTAAACTAGTCAGAACCAAAAATAAGCTCATGAATTTTGCCCATGGTTTTTGGAAAAGGGAATAGGAAAACAATATTTTATACTTCCAAAGTCCTAACTTCTTAAAATAATGGGGTTGCTTATGTGGACGTGAGTCACACTCCCATGGAAAATAATTTAAAAAGACAAGATGTTTAATAAGTCTTGAGGGGTCCATTAATGCTTTGAAATGTAAGTCAAATAAACCCAAAATCACATTATTTTAATGGTAAAACATATATTGGTCGAACCTAAAGATTATCGTATTTTATTACATCACTATTGGGTCATTATGATGTCATAAAACACATTATATATTTAAACGATATTTAATTTTTACCCGAAAATTTAACTGTCTGAGAAAATTATGAAAAATTCACCGTTGGATAATTTCGACATTCTGATTCCATAAATAAAATTTATTTTATCAAAACAATTTTCTAAATATGTTAATTTTAACTTTTAAAATAAAAACCATCATTTATCGAAAATTCACGGGTTTTGACAAAAATGGCTTTCAAACCTTAATAAAAATTACAATTGCATTCATAAAATTATAAGATTATTTATTTTTAATAAAAACTAATTTAATAATTATAATAATAATATTTTATTAAAATATTATTTAATTCAAAAATCCCTTAATTTAATAAAATATAATTCTTAATTAAATAATAACTAAATACACTATTTGTACTTTAAAAACTATTTACAATGTATCAATAATGACAAGAAAGAATATTCATTATTATATAAAAATAATGTACATGAACATAGTACTTGAGATTTGTTATGTAACCCCTTAAAATAACTGCATAAGACCTAAGGGTAAGGTGTTCGATGAGGATAGACTCTTGGGGTGTCTCGGATAGCATCGCTCGAGTGGAAATCTCTATCAACTTCCACTTTTCATGTAGACAGTCTCGTTCGAACTTAAAATGATGAAGCTCAGCTTGGGCTTGGTCAAGAGAGAATCCCAAAGATGCCACCTCTTTTCCGAGATCTGACAAATGGGATTTGTATAGAGCAATTCTACTAGATGAGGCCATCACTTCTTTTGTCTGAGTAAATTGGATTTGTTAAATCCATATATTTATACTAATCAGGAGATCACTTTTCAATGGATATAAAAGAAATGGTCACAATTCTTTACATAAAACCAAAGAAGTTGACGTCTAATTAGATCAAGTGACATTTCCATTAATGGAACTTTGGGTCTTTACATAACAAGAGTGTAGCAGGCAAGCATAAGTATCTACTTCCTACTTTTATCTTGAAAACAACACACCTATGATCGAGGGGTTTTATTATTAAATCATTGGTTTAGTGACTGACCAACCATTTTATCTTATTCCTGCAATTCACCCTATGTTCACAGAAGCATTTAATCAACTAAACTTGCATAATTAAAATACTAAAACAATGCAGTATTAAACTCTTTAAAAGATTCAATTTAAATAAAAGGTCATGGAGAGGGACCCTACCTCAAGGTGGATCCATCCGTCCACTCCGGATCTTGATGCTTTCTAACTAAGAGTCGACGAAGCACCGACAAAGAGAAACCAACTCGAGACCGCCAACGCACTAAACAAAACACACTCGGAAACAAACAAACGGATCAAAATCACTGCAATCCACCTCGCCTTCGGTAGCGGATGTCGTACGTACACTAACAAGTTCCCGAGGGACCTTTGGCACCCCTTTACAACAAGAGAAACAAGAAAAAAAATTAATTAAACAAAACCCCTAAACAAGAGGGTTCGGCTGAAATAGATTAGGGCAAAGGGGAGGCCAAAAATAGGCCAAGGAAAGAGAGGGAAGAAGGGGAGTGACCTACCATAGAGATTTGAAGGAGAAATTTCCAAGAATGGAGGAGGAATCACCAGTCGAAGGGAGGCCGTAGGAGCAGGGGGTCACGCTATGAAGGGGGAGATCCCTAGGCTGCACATGGGTCTAGTGAGAGAATAAGTGAGGGAGTGTTTAGTTTAGGTTTTATTTTTATTTTCTTTTAAAACCATTTAAAATATCCCAAAACCCTAAACATGTCGCGGAACATGGTTTATCCCACACATTTTGCCTAACCGTGTGCAAACCATGTGGCTACCCACTGGACACCCATGGCACCACGCACGGGATGGCCGCATGGTTTGGGGAAATCGTGCGTAGGCCAGGCGGACTCCTCTACCTCCCTATTTTAGGCCTCACGGTTTGGGAGGTCGTGTGCCAACCGTTCGCCTTCTTTAATTCCTTTAAAAACCATCCTCCTTCAGATACGACGCACCTGAAACACCTCAAGACACTCGGGGACCTCCTCGGACCTTCACCCAACCCCAAAAACAATAAAAAGAGGGGTTCAGACCTTCAAAACCTCGTTCCAAAGCCCGATTCGGAAAACAACCGGTTCAGTAATTGAAAAAGTTCAATTTCCCCTACTTTTTAATTTGATTCAAAATGCGGTTCATTACATCATGTGCATTCAGTTTTCTTGAAAATTGGAATAAATATTTAATGGGGCATGGATAATAAATTTGTGGGTTCTATTGAGTTTAGAATGTGGGTTTTACCATGGGAGTGACATAACCACTATTCGTGTTAGTGGATTGTGAAAACATAACCATAGGTTCCGAATTAATAAAATAAATAAATTAATGGATTTGTTATTTTATTTAATTCAACAACTTGGATCTTTTATTTAAACATGGTTATGCCACAACCCTAGGTTTTTTTGTATAACATATTGATTAAAATAAACCCCAGGAGAGGAATTTATGGAGAGTCATTGAAAGATGACATTGGATCTGATCAGATCGAGGATCATGAGCCAAAGTATTTTCTAGATCTACTCAATGATAGCAACACACAACCGTTCTTTGTCATCAATTTATCTAAATTATAGATAATTTGATTGATTTGTGATTTCCCATCTCATCTTTATGCCGTGACAATTTTGGATAAATTCCCAAAACAAGAATTGATTCACACATTGACGGTTGATTTTTTTTATGAGGTATATGTTGTAATGTCCAAGTTCTGAAAGCCACCCATAGGTTCCCCATACAAAGCTGGGCACATGGCCTCAAGCACATTTCCCCTAACTCTAGAGGCTGCCGACTAGCAGTGAGGGCCATGGGTGTGATAGTTGGGAAATTATGACCTCATTAGAAGAGTAACACGTTAGAAGTAAACAAATGGAAAAAATAGAAGAAGTAATAATCCATACTAATGTAAATAGTGGAAGACTAGAAATAATAAACTGGAGCACACATATATTTAAATGATACATGATACATATATCTAGGAAATAATCCAATCAAATCACAATGTTGGAATACAAAACAGTACTAAGACAAAGTACAAAAGAAAATAGATAAATAGCTCCTCAGCATCGCAAGCCTCAGCTTGATCTCATGCTCTTCAGCTCCATAGAAAATCATGTCCCTAAAGTAGAAGGTCCTTTTCCCTTATCTAAACCTACAACAACATAATCTGTTTGGGCCCAAATGCATAGCCCAAACAGGGTGTGAAACTAAATCCCAGTTGGCAATATCCACAATATTTGTGCCTAACAGTCAGTGAATATATGGGAGGTAATAGAAAAAATAATGCAGTAAACAAGGAAGTACTTAGCAGTAATCAATCCTACATTTTCAATGTAATCAGTACCATATATCAACAACAGCAAAACAATCAGGTAACCCTTCAGGTAGTTCTCTCATCTAAACCCCTCTGGTTCAACCAAAACAAGGATACTACAAAGACTCTCTAAGGAATCTCTTTTAGTCAACAACCCTTATAGTCGCAAGCATTAAATACTCTCTGAGGAATCTCACACAGTCAATTCCCCTTGTAGTCAAAAGTTATAATGACTCTCTGAGGAAGCTCAGATGGTAAATTCCTCACATATCCAAATGTGACAATGACTCTCTACAGATCCTCATATGTCAATTCTCTTTATAGTCTACTGCACCAGGTTCTCATTGCCTTGTGTAAGTCAAACGAGTATAGCAATGCAATACGACCAAATTAAACCTCAATAAATACTTGGATAAATAATCTATAGTATCTCAATCATGTCAGATAAAATAATCACTGCATCCTAGAGTACTAGGAATGGGAAACATCAATGAATCCTAACGGCTAAACAGGACCAAAAAGCCGTAAATAGAACATGCATGGTAAAACACATCCAAAGCAATTCAAACAACCCTATTCACATCTGATTAACATCTTTTTAAACATACCAGCATAGAAGGAAATAAACATGGTTAAAACGGTAAACACGCAATACCCTGCTCAATGGTATTGGAAAAAATTGCACATATAACTGAAATACTTTCAACAGAAAGGTACAAACCACCTACCTAAGCGTTGGGATATTGATATACTTGAGTCTCAGGGCTCAAATCACCTTAGAATCCCAAAGATCAATAAAAACTTCTAAAATGTTCTACATAGGATAACATGATAAGGATGCGGAATTGGGAAATGAAGCTCAAAAGAAGAGAGAGATTACTGAGGCGATCCCAACACAAACGATGGTGGTCGAATTGGAGTTCAGATGCTCGGTCGGGGGCTCAGAGGAAGATCGCGGCCGTACGGGAGCCTCGACCGAATTAAACCAAGAAGAAGACCGTTTTGGTGATTAGATGCGACCTCAGAGTGTTTAATAAAAAAAATAAAATAAACAAAATGTACTTTTGAAGTACATGAAGTGCACTTGCCTTTTCCGTACTCCGCTTTAGGCGGCCTCCAGGTCACCCCCACATGGTCGTGTGGGCGGCCATTACACGGCCTGGACACAGTTTCATACGGAAACCAAGTTCACGGCCTGTACTCATAAAGTACACGGCGTATACTTCAAAACTTTCCAGAAATTCCTCTTTTCATCAAAAACGACCAGAAAAGAAAAACATACCTAAAAAAGAAGATTCAGGTTCTTACAAACTTCCCCCTTAAAGAAATTTATCCCCAAATTTCCCTAGCAAGGCATCGTAGAAGAAGAAACCTTGTACTGCTCCGGCCACTACGATCATACATCTGCCTCCCTCTCCCAAGTCTCATCCTATACTTGCCCGTGCTACCATATCACTCATACTAGAGGAAAAAAATAACCATAGAGAACCTTCATACTTCGATCGACAATCCGGATAGGATGGTCCTCAAATGATGCATCCACTTCCAACTCAACCTCCTCGAGTTGAAAAGCATGAGACGGTTCTGAGAAGTAACATTGTAGTTGAGAAACGTGGAAAACATCGTGCATAGCCCAATACATCTGAGGTAACTACAACCGATAGGCAACCAACCCCACTCTCTCCAACACCTCAAACGGTCTGAAGTACCTCGATGAAAGCTTACCTTGTCTCCTAATCCTCCTATGCCCCAACCTCAGTGTGACACACAGGAAAACCTGATCTCTAACCTCAAACATCAGAGTTCATCTCTACATATCAGCATAATAATTTTGTCGAGACTGTGCAGTAGCCATCCTATTCCGAATCAACTCTATTTTCTTAGTGGCCTCCTATACAGGATGAGGTCCTAACATAACTGCCTCTCCTGCCTCCAGCCAACATAAGGGTGACTGACATGACCTACCATACAAAGCCTCATAAGGTGTCGTCTGAATAGTTTCATGAAAACTATTATTATAAGAAAACTCAACAAGTGGTATATGTTTCTCCCAAGAACCTCCAAAATCCAAAATACATGTTCGAAGAATGTCCTCAAGCACCTAAATTGTATGCAAGGACTGGCTAAAAGTTTGAGGGTGGTAAGCTATAATCAAGAGCAACTGTGTACCCAAAGCCTTCTGAAGCCCCTGCCAGACCTAAGAAGTAAAACATGCATTCCAATTTGAAACGATGGAGAGTGGAACCCCATGTAGATGTACAATCTAACGAATGTACCACTATCTATGCTCATCAATATAGAAGGTATCGTTGATTGGTAAAAAGTGAGCAGCCTTCATGAGTATGTAAATGACAACCGAAACTGCATCATTCCCTCATGGCTACCTCGATAAACATGTCATGAAATCCATCGTGACATCTTTCCACTTCCACTTGGTAATGGGTAACTATTTTAAAAGCCCTGCTAGTCGTTGATGATCCGCCTTCACCTACTGATAGGTGTAACACCTCATGAAGAAACTAGAAACATCTCTCTTCATACCTAGCCACCAATACTAATAGTGTAGATCATGATACATCTTTGTGAAACGAGGATGAACTGCCCAAACTGAGGAATTAAAGTCTTTCATGAGCTCCTCGTGTATGTTTGCAGACACCCATACACACCCACAAAAACACAAGATCTCATCCTCACCTATGGTCAATCCAATAATAGGGTCCTCTCCTGACATTCTTTCCCATAGGACTAATCCTTCAGAATCTGATAGCTGCCACATTCGAACTCGATCAAGAAGAGTAGAGGTAACAACCACAGAGGAAATAGAAGTCAACCCTTATCTATCATTCACCTCCAAATGCATCTTAGAGAATATATCTGTAAGCTTCCACTCACTACTAGCCTCATGAACTGTCTGTATCTGAGTCCTCCTTCTTAATGCATCAGCCATGGTGTTTCCCTTCTCAAGCTTATAGGCAAGCTCAATGTCAAAGGACTGAAGGTACTCAACCCACCTTCACTATCTCAAATTCATGTCATGATGAATGAAGATGTACTTGAGGATTTTTTGGTTGGTGAAAACCACAAAATTCTCTCCCATAAGATAATGTTTCCAACGACATAAGGCATGAACAACTACAACCAACTTGAGATTGTGCATCGGGTAATTCCTCTCATGTGGCCTCAATTACTGAGACCCGTACATGATGACTCCTTATCCATGCATAAGCACTGCTCCCAACCTGATACCTAAAGATACACAGTACACATTATATCATTTTCCTAGATCTGGAAAGACAAGTATTAATGCTAAATGCAACCACCCTTTTAGCTCTTGAAAGGATGAATCACAAGAATCTGACCAGAAGAACATCGCACCCTTCATAGTCAGACCCGTCAGTGGTGCTACTAAGTGTGAAATGTCATGAATGAAACGTTGTAGTATCTGGCCAGCCTTAGAAAACTATGTACCTAAAATATGTTTTTCGGATGCTCCCAGGAAACTACTACTATCACTTTCTCTATGTCTACCAATACTCCTATCTCTGAGATGACATGACCCAAGAAGTGAATCTGGTCCATCCAAAGGGGTCATTTTGAGAGCTTAGCATATAACTGATGCTCTCTCAGTGTACTCAAAATGATCTCAAGATGCGTGGAATGGTCTTGTCGAGTGTTAGAGTACACCAAGATGTCATCAACGAAGACTACCACTAAAGAATCCAAGTATGGATGGAACACTCGGTTCATTAGTGCCATGAAAACTGCAGGCGCCTTTGTGAGACCGAACGGAATAACCATATACTCGTGTAGACCATACCTACTCTAGAAGGCTGTGAGAGGTATATCTGACGGTCTAACACACAACAGATGTTAGCCAGACTTCAAATAAATCTTCAAGAACACCTGGGCTCCTCGAAGCTGATCAAAGAGATCATTAATCCTTGGTAATGGATATTGGTTCTTGACCGTCAACTGGTTCGACTTCTGATAATCCACACAAATCCTGAGGGTACCATCCACCTTCTTTTCCAAAAGGACAGGTGAACCCCTAGGAGAAGTACTAGGTCGGATTAAACCCTTTTCCTACAACTCCTCCAACTACTTCATGAGCTCCTGTAACTCTAGTGTAGCCATCCTGTAAGGAGGAATGGACACTGGTTCTACCCTTTGCACAATCTCAATAGAAAATTCTACCTCATGATCTGTAGGAAAACATGAAAAGTCTTCTACAAAGACATCTCTGAAACAATCCACCACTAGAGGAAAGTCTATCTGAGAAGTCCCCTGATCATCCAGATAATAACTAGCAATCTGGGCTATAACTCCTCTCAACCCATGATGCTCGGGTCCCGCTCTACTCGCCTAGACATCCCACTCACCCTTATGAAGAAATGATCCACCCTATGGTCATGTAAAACTCACCCTACGACAGTAACATTCAACAACTTCCTAGAAGGAAACCAAACAGTCCATTATAATAATGACATCATAGCCTATCATCTCTAGTACATAGAGGTACCATATGAAGTGACACCAAACAAACTCTAGAGGCCACTCCTTGCACTGATGTACACTTTCCATTCTAGTCCCCAAAGGAGTGTCTAGTGTTAAGATATTAGCAGAAGAAAGTATGTAGAGACTAAGTCTCTCCACAACAGCAACATATATAAAGATATAGGAAACCCCTATATCGAAAAGAGAAGAAGATAAAACTGAGGCTACTAAGATCGTACCACGCACCATAGAGGGTCCGAGATCCTGCTCCTATTGGGTCTGCTCCATTGAAAATGTGTAACCAGTACTGTGGCCCTGTGATCCTACCTGACCACCCTGAGCTGATCCACCCTAATGTCGCTAAACACCAGGAAACTGGCTACCAAGACCACGACCTCCACCTCGGCCTGAACAGCCGGAAGAACTCTAGTTCCCAGATTGGTGAGAAACTGGTGCTGCTGCTCCGGAATGAGGATTCAGAGAAGAACCCTTATCACCAACTGCGGGTGAGAAGATCTGATAGAAGTGCTGAAGATGACCCATCTTGCCACGAGATTGGCACTCCACTAGGTCCCTCAGGGAAATGTGTCCTCGTATGCCTGCTCCTCCCGCACTTGTAGCATACCACCTGAATACTAGAAGATGCATCCCGCCTACTCTAATCTCCTCATGCAACCTCCCTATGGTGCTTCCTGTTATCAGCTGGAGGAGCACTAACTCTGGATGACGAACTGCCCTGGTTCACAGCTCCAAAATCCCTAAGATTACGCTCAGTGATCAGCACCTGGTTTACTATAGAAGATATCAAATTAAACCTTAAGATGTTCACTTGGGATCAAATATACTTCCTAAGACCGTTCTCAAACTTCCGTGAAAGGAACAAATCGTCTCCCCCTAGAAAAGGTGTAAAGAACTGTAGCTCGGTGAAGCGAGGGGAATAATCCAAAATAGAAAGAGTACCCTGCTCCAAACTCATAAACTCTCGGGCTCGATCGGCCCTCAAGGTCTCTGGATAGAAGTAGTCATAGAAGATGCAACGAAACTCATCCCAAGCCATATTCTGCTGGCATCCCACCTATGAGATCACGTCCCACCATCTCTTGGAGGAATCCCATAGCATGTACGTATCGAGCTTCACCCTCATCTCTAGAGGTATCATCAGATGCTTGAAGATCGTAAATGTGGATTCTAGCCATGAATCTGCAGCATGAGGTCCTCCTTACCCCATGAATGTGGGAGGATGCTGCTACTGAAAGACCTACGTCAATTATTCCATTGACGGGGTAGGAGGCAGCGCTCCTTGTAAGTTCTGCATCATCCTCAGAAATCCATCCCTGAACTATGCATCAGCACTTGTGTTAGGTATAACTGCTAGTTCCAAGACTAGCACAACTAGAGGATCTGTCAGCAGTCCCTGATCGGCCATATCCAGTGTCTGATCATCGCCCTGCAACTGGTATATAACTGGAGGATGTATTGGGGGCATGACTCTACAAGGTCAAGTACACACCTTAGATTACAGTAATCAAGGACTAAAACTAGATGTTCAAGAAGGAAACAGGATAAAGAAAATGTTCATGTTTCACAAAACAATACTAAACAGAGTGTATAATAACTACACGACATGTTCCCTTAATTCTTTCACATGGGCGTGTACTTCTGCCAACCCAAGTTTTGTAACACCCCATACACATGGCGTGTTGTCATAACACATGACGCGTACTTAACTTCTCTTCCCCGCCTGAGTCCTTCTATATGAATAAGCTACACTATTCTCCTTAAAAATAAAGTACATGGCGTGTTTGTGCCAGACATGGTGTGTACTAGACGAGCTTCACCAATCCGTGTTGTTCGTGACACGATCGGATACTCGGCTACCACTACACGACGTTTTCCATAAGGACACGGTGTGTACAAGAATATTTAATCGACACGTGTTGTTAGATACACGACCAGATTCAAAGATTACACTACACAGTGTGTTTAGAACTGACACGACGTGTATAACCTAAGATCTCTCTGTCTGTGTTGTTAGTTACAAGGGAGAAAATGTGGTCAAGACAAAATAGCGTGTAAAACCGGTACATGACGTGTTCCCAAAAGAACTTCCCTAGCTCATGTATCTGCCCACATGGCCTATGACATGGTTAGAGAAAACACAGTGTAAATATAAGGTACACGGTGTGCACTTAATAAAAATAGTTTCTTCTCAAACAGAAGAACATGTGGCATGTAGTCAAAACTACACAGCATGTATTCTAGGTTTTTTCAGACATTAAGCCTTAGAAACTACTCCAGAGCCTAGAAAAACACTAAAACGAACATCAAAGTGCCAAATTTCGATCCATGAGGGCCCATACTCCCCGCGAATCAAATCTTGGCATCTTATACATGTTATAACAAGAAAAATAGGGAAGTGATCCACCAAATTCCGGTACATAGGGGCCCATTACACCTCAAGAACCAATATTTGGAGTTCATTCAAACAAAACAATACACAAACAATACCCTATCAAACATTTGATATTTTTATCAAGGAATCTATCACAACAACATTCATATCTTGCAAAACACCTATCACAACAACATGAAATCGATAATGAACCCTATATGGCATGGAAATAATGCATGACATGTGATCCCTAGAAAGTGCCTATATGATTCATGAGATGGAATACCCTCATCTCATCGGGTTGCAATAGAAATAGAACCTCAATAACATCAAAAATACCAAAAAAATAATGTGATTCACCCAACGGTGAAAATCAGATCAACTGTAAACTTGAAAAACAAGAATAATTGCATCAAATGAGGTAGATTGGATTTTAACTATACATGGGTTAGCTATTCCCAAAAAAAAATTATTACCAAGTACATATTCCATCATATCCCTGATTATAGGCTCCAAATAGTAAGTCAATAGAAAATAATCCTTTTGATACCAATTTGTAACATCCCGATTCTGGAATCCACCTAGAGGTGCCCTGTACCTGTTTGGTCACATGGCCTCAAATGCATTTCCCCTAATTCCAGAGGCTGTCGACAAGCAGCAAGGGCCTTGGGTGTGATAGTGGGGAAACTATGCTCTCATTATAAGAGTAACACCATAAAAGTAAAAAATTAGAAAAAATGGAATCAATAATAGTCCATACAAAAGTAAACATCAGAAGACTGGAAATAATAAACTAGAGAACATGTATATATAAATTATGCAGGATACATATGTCTAAGAAAGTAGCCAAACAAATAAAAATGCTGCAATACAAAATAGTACTAAGACAAAGTACAAAAGAAAACATATAAACAACTCCTCGGCATCGCAAGCCTCAACTTGGTCCCATGCTCTCCAGATCCACAGAAAATCAAGTACCAGATGTAGAAGGGTGTTTTCCCTTATCTATACATACATCAATATAATCTGTTTGGGCCCAAAAGCATAGCCCAAATAGGGTGTGAGGATAAATCCCAATAGTCGGTCACCACAAGATCTGTTCCTAACAGTCAGTGAATATATGGCAGGTATGAAACAAAAGAAAGCAGTAAACAAGAAAGTACTCAATAGTAATAAATTATACAGTTTCAATGCAATCAGTTCCATATATCAACAACAGAAAAATAATCAGGTTACCCTCTAGGTAGTTCTCTTAGACTAACCCATCTTGTTCAACCAGAACAAGGATACTGGAAAGACTCACTGAGGATGCTCTCTCAGTCAATTCCCCTTATAGTCCCAAGCGTTAAAGACTCTCTAAGGAATCTCACATGGTCAATTCCCCTTGTAGTGAAAAGTGATAAAGACTCTCTGAGGAAGCTCACACGGTCCATTCCTCATATATCAAAAATTGATAAAGATGCTCTAAGGAAGCTCACATAGTCAATTCCCCTTATAGTCTTCTACAGTAGGTTCTCACGGACCTGTGTATGTCAAACGAGTATAGGAATGTAATACGGACAAAGTAAACCTCCAGAAACACTTGTCTAAATATTCTACAGCATCTCAAGAATGTAAGATAAAATAATCACTCCATTCTATAGTACTAGGCATGCGATACATCAATGAAGCCTAATGGCTATACAGGAACAAACAGTCATAAACAGAACATGCATGGGAAAACACACCCAATGCATAACAAACAACCCTATTCACATCCAATTAACCTCTATTTATGCATACCAACATATCAGGGAATCCACAGGGTTAAAACGGTAAACACGCAATACCCCGTTCAAGGTTATTGGACAAAATTGCACATATAACTCAAAGAATTTCAGTTGATAGGAACAAACCACCTACCTTGGCATTTGGAGATTGATATAATTGAGTCTCGGGTCTTGAAATCACCTTAGAACGCTGAGGATATACAAAAACATCTAAAATGATCAATAGAGGATAACATGAGAAGGAAGAGTAAATTGGAAACGAAGCTCAAGAAGAAGAGAGAGCTAACTGAGGTGATCCCAACTCAATCGACGATGGTTGAATCGGAGTTCGGATGCTCGGTCGGGGGCTCAAATGAAGATCATTACCATACGGGAGATCTTTGCCAAACAAAACATAGAAGAAGACCATTCTGGTGATTAAACACGACCCCAGTGCATTTAATGAAAAAAAGAAAATTCACAGCGTGTTTTTTTTGAAGTACACGAAGTGTACTTTACTTTTCCATACTTTACATTATGTGGCCTCCAGGTCACCCCCACATGGCCGTGTGTGCGGCCATTAGACATCCAGCACATGGTTTCATATGGAAACCGAGTACACTACATGTACTCATAAAGTATATGGCGTGTACTTCAAAAATATCCCGAAATTCCTCTTTTCCTAAAAAATGACCCAAAAAAGGAAAATAGACCTAAAAATAAGATCTGGATTCTTACATATGTTTTATTTTTAATTTTAATCCCTATTAATTCATCCAAATATGTTACAAAAAAATGATGTCGAAAGAAAAATAGTCTAGGTTTATTCCATACATGTTTTCCTTATGAATTTCTCCCCCTGTATCTCCACATGTTCATCATGGGAATTTTCATTAGACCATGGTTTGATGATTACCCATTATTTCATCATTATATGACCATTTTTCGATGAAACTGATCAATACCACATGTGTGGTTCATGATCACGGGTGTGGTAGAGGTGAAATGATGATTAATTATGATCAGAGGTGGTTAAAACAGATTGGTGTTAACTATTCATTCCAAATTTGATGGTGCAACTACATATGATATTTCAAGGCATTTATTGAGTGAATTTGAAGCCTAGAATCCCAATCTCTAGAGATGTGAGTTTTTTCCAGCCATGGATCCATGATCTATGATGAGGAAAATAGTGGCGTCAATGCACTTGATGACACATGGGAGAAACCTGAGGGTTCGATCTTTTTATGGGTTACACAATATCTCATATAGGATTATATGTTGTGTGTGACCCTTGTCTATGACACTAGTGTTTATATAGATATTTACATATCACACACCATGTAACCATATCCCATGTCATGGGACCCTTTCTAGGTGTCCCAATGTGTAACTAAGAGGTTACATGTTCCCGATCAGGTTGAAGTAAATGGACACAACCAAAGTACAAGGGCATGGTTTGATGTTAACAGGAATGACCAGACGACATGGGAAATATTCTAGGTGACCACTATATTCCATGTATGATCACATACACACACCATGTGTTTAGATCATAACAATGCATATGAGGAATCACCACACAAGCATACCAAGGGTTAGCTACACACGTTGTGTACCATTGGAATATGCCTTGTACCACCTTTGAGGGTGTTTATATCCCTTCATTTCTTCATCTTGGACTAATATTGGTTGACTGTGTTCCCCTTGTCCATCACCTCAAGTCTATTGTGTTTCATTTCATCAACATATGTGGATTGTGATCTTTTCTAGAGGATAAGTCTTAGATGGTGTTTGTGGTGTCCCTCTATGATATCAAAGTGTGATCCTATTTAATTTTATACCTTATGCAGGGTTTGTGGAATTGGTGTGACCTCTTTGAGTATTGAGTTCATCCTCCATCTAGTATGAAATTTCATAGGGTTCATGGTATCATTGGAATATGATCCCCTACATAGCAGTTTGTTTCATATTTGGTTCATGGTGTCCCCCAACGATCTTAGTTGTGATCCCCAGCCTGAGTATCGGGGTCTTCATAGACCAATGAACTTTATTGGGTAGGTAATAATGCTTGTGATCTCTTGGATGAGTGTCTTTAGTGATACAAATGATAGTGGAGTGGATCCTCCTAGAATGAGTATATCATTTAGATGAATCACGGGTCTAGAAGTTTGGTTGTGACCACCTAGAGGTGTGGTGACCATTAAAATTATATATGGTTTTCTTGTATATGCATTAATTTCAATGTCATTATTATTAGTAGTAGAATATTCTTTATTCTTTCTGTTTAGTGTTTTTGGGGTGTCCTACTGGGTATTTTTTTATACTCATTATAATATAGGCTCTACCCACATGTTTCATGTCTTATGAAAATGACATCCCATTTGACAGTGTTCGAGGAGGATAGGGAGCTGACGGAACATTGATTATTATTGATAGATCAAGGTGTTTTCTGAGTGGTTTCATTTGATATTAGTAATCAACCTTGGAGAACATTGGACAATATGAAGTTTTTTGTTTAGGATTTAGTTTTCTGCTTTTTTATTGCATTCAATACTTTACTTTCATTGTATTATTTCTAGATCATAGATGAATGCATACATAGGCTTCATTTGTTTTACATTTATTCATTTTATCAACTTGGATATGTGTGTATGTGTATAAGTACATTTTTATAATTCCTCCCATTTGTCTGATATGCCTACTCAGTGCTGGTTACCACCCTTGGATTATTAGAGATAAGTTTGGGGTAGTCATGGTTTGGGCCCCATTGGATCAGGTTGTGATAATAAGAGAGAAGGGTAAGTACAAATTTCTTCTACAATAACACATAAATAGGTTTCCAAGTAGGAAATCATTTGCGGGATGTGAGAATATGGACATGGAAGAAAACCATCAATAATTGGAGAGATTGTTAGAGATAATTTATCATAAGAAATTGAATGATAAATGGAAATTTTTAGACCTATAACCCACAAATCATTGATGATTTAAAAGTTCATTTGATTCATCGTATGTGAAGGTATTTTTTAATCATTTTTATTTCTATATCCTTTTCCTAAATTTGAGATATTATATTATTATATAAGAATAAAAGGAAATATAATTACTTGATATCATTTTATTTCATAAGTAAAATTTCACCCTTTTGTTTTTCTGTGATCCACATCCCCTTCATCTCTTACACTATGAAATGAATATCAATAAAATGGGTTTTTATGATTGGAGCACTAAAATTAAATTTTAATTGTTAATAAGAACCATAAAAGAGTAAAAGGTCCTTCCGTATATCTCCAAATATTTACCAAACCAAAATGGTGAGAATGAGTCATCTAATATAATAAATTAATCTCTAAACCTCAATAGAAACCCACAAATTTCAACTCAATCCTTTACTTAATAATTTATCCATCCAAAATTTTAAGTAAAAAAGTGTCTTATTAACTAGAATGTCATGTAGGCCAGTGGTAGGTGCCTCACCCTTATTACCCTTAAGTTGTGGGTTCAAGATCCACAACCTTGCAAGATATGATGGGTTTTCCCGAGGAATGATAGTTTTATACTTTTCCAAAACATTATCAATATAATTCATATAATGTTCCCAAATAGTAATAACCCATAATTACCTGAATATAAAATGTATGATAAACATTATTGGTTACCAATATATTCATAAAAACCACTTTATCATTATTATATAAATATTGGTCACATATTAAGGGATATCCTCTCTTGGTCATGTGGTTTCCAAGAAGGTCAACTTACCACCAAATCACTTTTCTTAGTCATCAGTACCACTAGACATATTCTATCAAGTCCTTAAATAAAAAGTGATGCAATACAATCCATATAAATTATATAATTACTAAAAAATTAATATCATTGATAAGTTATCATATAATGTAATTTTGGAATCAAAAAAAATTAATCATTTCACTTCGTCTGTGGTAATATCATAAGCTTTACAATGATCCCCTGACTTCTTTTGAGGTACATTCCCTTAAAAAATGCAGAATTAATTTTCATAGTGCTATATCTTCATATAGTTGGAATATTTCACATTGTAAGATTATTTTGTTACCTTATAATATTTATCATGGTGTTCTTTATCACCACACTTGTAGAAAACTCTCATTCCCTTCATGTAAGTACCGGGGTGTTTCTTTCCAAAATTATCGCATGGGGAAATCCTTCATTCCCTTATTCACATTTTATATCTTCTTATATATCATCCTATTATTATATTTCTTCCCATATATGAAATATGACATGGAAAATTATTTCTCTTTCTTTAAAACACATGATATAATGTCCTCATATGGTTAGAATGCTTTGAGAGACTAGTGACCTTCAAATAAATAGATTTAGCCCATAAAATAAATGGCCAATATTTCTATTTGTATTACGTAAATATTCTATAGCATACCATAGTATCATTTTAATGTTAGATTTATAGTTAGAAACATTTTTATCTTCTGTTTTAATTATATTTTTTAATTTTCTTTCCATATCTGCTCATTTATCGAGAGGATAATACATATCAAAGAAGGGTAACCTAAAATCCTTTCATTTCATTCTTGTTATTTCGTCACCATCCCTCATTTTTTGAGTCAATGTCCACTATTTATATACATATATATAAATATGATATTGTTTCTTGAAAATTTTCTCCATTTCAATGCCTCTTAAGGCATAAAATATCACCTCTAAGGAAATTCTCCATTTCACATCAACAAATGGATTTGTAGTTCCATTAAATGATTGTGGTTTATAACACATAATTCTTCCAAACAATGCTACCCCACATGGTGGATTAGAATTTTTCTCTATACAAGATATGTTATCACACATAACATGAATCAGTTTCCATAAACGATTATAATTTGATTAGTTTCATATATAGATCTATCCCAATATTCATTATCAATCCCATGAGGGAAATCTATACATGGGTTAAGTGAATTAATAAGATTCTCAATACCTTAGCTATTTTCCATTTATATGAAATTTAATGAACTAGATCAGATCATTACATTATGAATCATAATGTATAATCCCAAATATAGTGGAAAAATGACATAATGTGAAAAAAAATATTGGATAATATCATAGACATAAACAAGGATTAATTTGGAATGTATTCAAATCATAAAAAAATTAAATTCCTATATAGTGGTTCCCAAAAAATATAAATTAACCTAAACATAACCCCTTGGAGTGCCAAAATATTTCTACAGTATGTCTCGTTTTTTGTACCAGTTAATTCTGGAGTTAATATTAACATTCCTTTTTTAGGGTTACTGCCCCTAGTTACATATTTTCTAGAATCATGTCCACATGCAGAATCTAGATTGTTATGTATTAATAATAAATCCCACACAATCTCTATCTAACAAAAACATTTGGATATTCTTATATACTTTTTTTTTGAATTTATATCATGGGGTTATGTTTCCAAATATATGTTTTCCAAAATCTAGTTCCCATGTTTTCTATTAAAATTAACCTAATGAAAAGTGTGATGGCATTGACCACATTAGCCTAGATTCGATGGTAACATTATTACACTATCATAAGATACATTTAACACCCCAGAATGATAAAGGGTTAAATGACTAAATGATATGACTCATGTCAACAAGGTGATCCTTCTTTTTTGGGATCCAACCCGATTAGTAATACATAGTTAAGTGTGCATAGATTGGATTAGTGTTGAGGATGGGTGACCCTTTGTGATGTTTCCTTGGTTGTGTGTGAATGATGAAAAAGCATATTAGAAAGGACATTTGTTTTCCTGTGGGGACTTTCTATTAGTCAGATGACCTGATCGGGCACGCGTGTGGGTCAGAGGGTGGGGGCCACAGGTCTGTGCGGTAACCAGTGGTACTTGGCAGGCTTGGACCAGACGACCATGTTAGGGTGGGGTGTCTGCGGTTTCAATGGTGCCCAGTTGTTACATTCGGAATTAGAAGTGATACCTGGCCTTATGTGTGGTGTACTACCTGTGTTGAGATGTAGGGCCTACAACGAGGATGTTGTACTCTAATGGGGGTGAATCTGACACCCCAAAATGATAAAGTGTTCAATGAGAATATAATATGACTAATTTCAACAAGGTGCACCTTTATTTTCATCCAAGTTGATATATTTGGTATCATAGGTGGTGCCCAGCATTAAATGAGGTGCACTACTTGGGTTAAGATGGAGTGCCTACAACGAGGACGTTGTGATCTAAAGGGGGTGAATATAACACCCTAGAATGATAAATTGTTAAATGACTAAATGATAAGACTCATTTAAACAGGTTTCACCTTCCTTTTCGGCCCAGTTGTTATATTTCTTATCAGAGGTGGTACCCAGCCTTAAGTGTGGTGTACCATGTGGGTTGAGATGTAGGGCCTACAATGAGAACATTGTGATTTAAAGGGGGTGAATGTAACACCCCAGAATGATAAAGTGTTAAATTAATAAATGATAGGACTCATACTTACAAGGTGAATCTTCCTTATTGGGAGCCTACTTGATTATAACTCCATAGTTAAGTGTGCTTGGCCTACAATAGTGTTCAATATGGGTGAAATTCTGGGATGTTTCCCAGGGTGTGTGTGAGTGAGGAAAAAGCATAATGTAAAGGACATGTGTTGTCATTTGGGGACTTTCATTAGTCAGATGACCCATTTGGGCATCTGCATGGGACCTAGGGTGGGGGCCACATGCCTGTGGGACAATTGGTGGTACCTAATGGGCCAAGACCCGATGACTGTGTTAAGGCATGGCGTCTGTGCTATCAGTGGGACCATGTCGTTAGAATACAAGGAATCATGTCCCGAAGGATAAAATAGTTTAATAGTTTTGGTAAACTAGATACATACTTGAAATTAATATTACAATGGAAACATAATATATATAAAAAAATTCTCTTAGGAATCCATATTTTCTCTTGCCATATGCATGTTTATCAATCATAAAAAATATCCTGGTATCTTGGGAATAATAAAATATGAGAAAGTAGTGAGATCATATATTCAGTAAGTGTATGTATAAAGAAATATTTATCATGAATAAATAAGGAATGATCAACATGTAAAGGAAAATAACTAAAAATTTCCATTTAATCAATAACATGAACATCTTACAGTGAGAATAAATATGATCAAATAATGACATATACATAATCACATGATCTTGATAAATAACCATGGATGTTATAACAAATTAAAAACTCACATGAAACATAAATAATTAATATCATAATGAGGTAATTCATAATTTAAGACATCATAATCATACCATCAATCCCTCATTGCAAGATATATTACATAAACGGGTAAGTCCTTAAAAAAACCAAAGATAGTTTGTCTCATTAAACTTACTGATGCATCAAGGGACTATAGGGAGTCTCTCCTGTCACTTAATAATTCCAATGAATTCATTTCAAAATATTTCCAAAACATTAGACATTGGAAAAAATTTATTAAATAAATAATTTTAATAATGTTTACAACTCTTTTATAAACCTTTTTATAAAAAGTGTTTTCAGAAGAAATAGTATTTTCGAAAGAATATATAAATAATGTCATATATTTTCATAAAAACATATTGATAATAATTTTATGTAACAAAGAGTTGAAATTTTTACTATTACATAAAATTATTATTAATTACTACATTATATGAAAATTTATGATTTTATTGATTGATATATCATAATATTTCATTTTCTGAAATTTAATAATAAACAATCCTAATAAATGATGAGATTTTAAAATAAACCATTACCAATTTGACAAATTTGAATTGTAATTCCACAAAAAGAAATAAAATTTAATGAAACATGATATAATATGAAGAAAACATATATTCTTTATATAAAATATCAAAATTTTCAGTATATAAACAACAAAATAACTGATTGGTGAATATGGAGTACATCTCATGGAAGTAATAGTGAGACCAGAAACCCTTACCTTAGGCATGTTTTCCATAGTACATGTTTGAAAATCCTATATAATAAATATAACTTTGTTATACATGTATTAATTACCATACTCATATATTTAATTTTGTATATCATTTACTTCTATTCTTTTATCACCCATTTCATAACATTTCTTTGTTAAAATTACTGTTCTAAGTAATAATTGCTTCGTCTCTTCATGTATGTTTTGGTTTGGAAATTTCTGTACTATTACTTTGATCATGGTTCCATAATATCAATAATTTTAACAACTAATTAAATATAATATATATTAACTCTATCTATAGTTATAGTAATCTATAAAAAATTGACATGGAAAATGGATTACACTGTTCTTAGAGACTATAAGCCATACGTACGTATGGACATTATTTCCATTTTCCTCTACTGATGGGGTGAAAGGAAAATAAGTATTAATTAATCTTTACATAAAAATATTTATGTTATATATCATATATATTACTAAAATTTATTCTTATTTCCATCCATTAAAAAATAAAATGAAAAACATTTCAGATCACTACGTAGAGGAGGTAGTCTCCATGTACGCGTGAGAAACCTTATTATTTTCCAATGTATTGAAAGGTAAGGATTTATATGTGATATAATGTATAAATAATTATTTTAGGTGATAAATATAACATATATTCATAAAATTTATCCTTACTACCTACCATGTAAACAATAAGTGAAAAATGAATCACATCGATTCGTGATGAGGTAATAGGTCATACACAAGAGAGTTGTTATCATATCCGACCACAGAATGGTAAGTAAAAATATATATTTGATATCATAATTCCATAAGTATAAATATATCACAAATAAAATATACATATTTAAAATCCATAATTATATCCCTCATTTAAAGGTGGTGACTAAAAATGAATTACACTGGTTCGTGAGGTGCTAGTCCACCGTATATATTATCAATGATTTTGATTCCCATTTGATGGAACAAGAGATTTATTTGTGTTATTAAAATAATATAGTAATATATAAAATTATAGGGGAAAATTTATGGATATTATCTAATTTTATGATATTTTGAAAAAGGTGGGAGAAGAAAAAAATACACATGTTTATGAATTTTACCTCTTCATGTGATAGTCTTTTTAGATTTATACATAAAGACACATTAGGAGGTATTTATAACAAAACTATATAATTTATGATGTGTTCAGGTAATTATCTAATATATTTGGGTTGGAATTTTATAAATAAAGTGGTTTTGGAAGTGGGAAGAGGAGAGTATATGGTTCTTTTATAAGTGGGGGAGAGGACACACTTTAAAATTTTTAAAAGAAAAAGTGATCCACACATTTTTATCATTATAAAAGACTTCAAAATGATTGAATAGAAAACCATATAGGTTATAGGTCTAAATAATTCCACAAAATAGTATTTGAATTATATTTATGTCACTTTTATCCCTTATCTTTTTTATTTTAGCCAACCACCAAACTCATTTTAACCATAACCATGATATTTAATTTTTACATTTTTTACTATTAATTATGATCAAAAACTAAGTTAATCTTATAATATAAAATAAATTATGATTTTAAAAGTATTTCATCAATTTTTCAAAATTTATTTCATAAAAGTGTAATAATTCAATTTAAAACTAATCCATAAATGCGTTGAAAAAATATTATTTCCAAAATAATGCATTCAAAAGTTAAAAAAAACTATATCAAAATTAAATATGGAATTGATTAAAATGACCTAAATTAGTAAAATTTTAATATAATTTTACTAATTTTACTTTTCAACCAATTTAAAATATAATTTAACATTGTAAATAATTTAAATTAACAAGTAGTTATCAATAAGAATATGTATTTTTTTGTTCACAAAAAAAATTAATTTTTTTAATGAAATCCATAATATTAACTCAAATATAATTATTATATGCAGATTTAAAAAATTAAGTTTATTTTTTCAAATAAATTTTCTAAAAGTGGTAAAAATTTATTTTAAATTATGTGTGAAAAGTGTGACTAAACTTTCTTTCAGAAAAATATAGTTTTACTTAAAACATTTCTTTTTATTTAAAATTGTTCATATTTTATTTCTAATATTTTTACAACCATTTATTATTTTTATATGTGTCTAAAGGAGATAATTTTTATAATTTATTTAGTCATATCCATTCCCAAAAATATAACCGCTTAGTTATAATGGTATATTATATTGAGGTTCATTTATACATGGGGTTTTTTGTTCCAAAATCTATCAAAGATATTGAATTTATTTAAAATATGTACATCATAAAGTCTCTGGGTGTTGCATAGAGCACTATAAAATGAACCAAGCTATGGTTCAAGGTGTATTCCCCAAGGTTCAAGGGTAAGTTAATCATCCAATAGATAAGCTAACCATAAGATAATATCATAATCATGCCACCAATATATTATTTATATTAGTTTCATGGTTGATTACTTATGTTTGTGGATGATACCTGATCACCTAATAAATCAATTAACAAGAATTCAAGATGGAATAAAATTAATTAGGATTATGTGTAATTTTTTTCAAACATGGTTAATCAATTATCTAATATTGACTAATTGTTAACTAGATAATTTATAAGATAAACAATGGTTTTATTTAGAATAATAAAAATATATGAATAAAAATATTATTTCATTATACCCTTCCATTAATGCTGTTAGAAGTCAGACTCATATTTCAATGTTTTAACCATCCCTAGTGAGGGTGCGTTCAATTATCAGGGAACTTTTAGCTTGATGTTTTGGGATGATATAACTTGGTTCATGTCAATGGATTAATGTGAAACCTAAACTTGTTGTAATTTAGAGGCAATGGTTGAAAAAAAACATTTATCCAAGATTTCTAGATTGGTGATTCCTCACCATAGATCAAGGAATTATGATTTAATGTATTTGGTGAGTTATGAATTCCTAAAACACTACTATTGTATTTTTGTGACCATGACTAGGATATAATAAGTTAATATGGGTCTTTGACACTAGAATATCTATAAAATATGCTATTTTTAAATTAACAGTGAGGGGTATTAGGTTTCAAAAAAATAGTAGGAGATTAATAGAGTTTGATAAAATTTTAATTTGTTAATAAAATTTGGTAATCAAGGAAAGTACTACTTATCTACTATCAAATTTTTCATAAATGAAATAAAACGAGAAATTGAATATATTACTAAAATCCAAACTATATAATGATAAACTTCTCACCAATGTTAATTTCTAGGATTATTATACACACTTATGTGTTATACTACACCAACAATGGAAATTATACAAGTTCGAATCCCAATTTCCATAGTTTCTTGAAAAAAATGGAATGTGAGGGAGAAGCTTCAATCTACCTAAAACATTTGGATGATGCAATTAATTTCCAAATCATCATTTTATCTTTTATTTATTGTGATATTATAAAGTAATATGATTATATGGATTCATATAAGATCATTTCTTACCATCATGATCTCTATTAAGAGTTGGAAATACAACAGTGATATGATATCTCTAATTTACCATTAAAATAAAGGCATAGAGAGTTTGATCAAGGTAGGAAAAATTTAGTAAATATGATAGGATATATATAATTATTATACATTTTTGGGAGTATGATCGTTGATGAGTTGCACAAAGATCTCATTTTTTATTAATTACATAAAACCTTATCCTATTTCATTGTGAATGATAATTTGAAAAATAATGATATGAATAATTAAAACATTACTACTATAATTTTATAAGTTGATAAATAAATGGGATGAGAGAAAACTATGGCCCATATGGTGAATAAGAAAAATAAGAACAAGGAAAAGTGTCCTAAGACTTTTTAATTTTACAAGTTCTAGAAGACCATACTTCCAAGAAGAGGATGTTCCAGAGGCCAGAAAAGGGAAAGAATATGAAATGTTATTCATGCGGAAATCAAGGACACTAGAAGATAAATTTCACCCATGAAAATAATAAAGGGGGATATTTATGTGAATTTTTTATCACGTGATATCATTCTATATCTATTGGTTGGGTATTAGATATTACTTGTTGTTCTCACATTTATATCTAAATATAGGAACTGCGTATGATTTTGAAGGTATGTAGTTGTAAGGTAGATCTATAGGCTACCAATATAGTGGGTATATCTCATATTTCCATTAACTATTACCACCTCAAATTACCAAGAGGGTTTTTTTGGGCTTTAATAAAAAAATATTTATCTTTCTAGTGTGACCAAATACATCATTTCAATTTCATTATTATACAAGGATGGATTTAAATTCCTTATTGGAAATAAGATATTCAACATTTATAAATATATTCTATGTTATTTTATGGAATATTTTAAAAATATTCTCTTTGAATTAAATTATAATATCCAAATATTGTAAATTCACAGTGAATCAAGTTCATGTTTCTCATTTCACACCCAGTTGTGGAATCACCAGATTGGTCATGAAAACGAGAAGTGGTTCAAAAATATCTATCAATATGGATACTTTGAGACATTTGATCTTAAATAACTTGAAATATGTCATAATTATTTACAATGAAATATTACTAATCCACCATTAAGTGGTTAAGGTTAAAGATCCATAGATATTATATAATTGGTTTTTATTTATGTGCACAAACCCATTCTAGTAGTAGATAGAGGTGGATTCTCATACAGTAGGTATGGTTACATATACTTTATAAGGTATATGTATAAATTTTAGTATTATTATAAGTTATTCAAAAATTAATTTTACAAACATCTTGGTAGGAATATAATGAAACTTTTATTCAATTGAGGTGCTAAATATATTATCCCATAGTTTATCAACTTTCCACAAAAGTATATGTTTTTATCTCAAATCAGTCCTGCTTATAATCTATAGTGGAATGGTGTTAGTAAAAGGAGTATATAAACTTTACTATATGTATTAATGTTATTGATAAGTCAAGAAATCTTTCTATTATCCTTTTGAAGATATATATTACTTAGGAAAGCATTTATACAAAATAGAGAACCAACTAAAGATGAAAATAATATTTAGATTGATTTATGGAGCGGAATGAAACCCATTTTGTCACATACACATGAATGGAGGTGAAATATGTTTATTAAGGCTATTTCAATCAATAAATAATTACCATAGGGAATGAAGTGTATCTCTTTAGGTTTTCCTAAATAAATTAGGGGATACTTCATATATGACACTTCAAATAAAAGGGTTATAGTATCCTGAAATGTTTTATTCCATGAGAGGAAACATATCCTCATTGATTATGGAGGGAGAAAGATGGATTTTGATTAATTTTATGCTCATGATACACAAGAGTTGGTAAAGGAACTGATTTTATGGGTCCCCATGGATTAACTTTTTCTTGAAACACAAGTACTGTGTATGACCACTTGGGAGGAGAGAGAAATAGAATGTCATGGTTTTATAGTCACATAAGATGGTGACTCATTATTATTTGACAATAATGATCCTATTTCATGTAGGGAAATAATATAGAAATCATAATATTCATGATGGAAGGAACCCATGAATTATCAAATAGATTCCATATATTATGACCATGTTTGGGTTATGATTGATCTTCTAGTAGATGTAAATCCCATTGGATGAAAATGTTTATTCAAGATAAAAAAATACATTGGAGGTATGGTAAGTACATATATAAATTTACTAGTGGATAAAAATTTTATACAACAATAGGGTATAGACTATGAAGAAACCTTTCCTCTAGTTTCAATTCATAAATCAAACATAATTCTTATTTCCATAGTAGCATACCATAAATATGAGATACCGAATATGGATATCAAAATTATTTTCCTTAACATTAAACTTTATGAACATGTGTATATAACACAAAATTGTGGGTTTTTAAATCTAGGTAATTCCAAAAATGTATGAAAGTTTTAGAGATCCATTATGTAATAAACCAGTCATCCAGGTAATGGGACATTTGGATTGATGAAGGTATAATATAATTTGGTTTATTTAATAATGAATGTAATGCATGTGGTTAAAAGAGATTCAGTGTTATTATGGTTATTTTCATAGTGTTGTATGTTGATGAAAATTTAATAATTGTAAATGAGTTCCCAACCATACAAGAAGCTAAGGAATTATTGAGAAAGTGCTTCTCCTTGTAGGACTTGGGTGAAGAATCTTGCATTCTAGTGATCAAGATTATGTGTGATAGATCAAAGAGGGTGATTAAACTTTGTCAATGTATATATAATGAACATATACAGAAGATATTCATTATGGAAATCCAAAAAATGGAATTTGTTCCAATTTCATATAGTATACATCTTTCCAAAAATATGTATCATTCAGAACAATAAGAAATATAGATAATGAATAATATCACATAATCTTCTGTTTTCATATTTATAAATTATTTCATGTTTTTATGAGGATAGATTTTCCATATACTACAATCATGGTAGGAAGATATCAAGTGGATCCAACTGAACAATATTGGACTGATGTTAAGGGAACCCTTAAGCATCTTTGGAAAACTAAACAGATATTTCTTCTATATGAAGGATATGAAAAGATAGTTTGTAATAGTTATATATATATATATTCAATCATTCATAATGATCATAATGATCTAATGTTTTAAGTAAGGATGTTAATTTTGTATCAATGGAAGAACCGTGAGCTGGTAGAGTTAAAAGTAGCCAGTTTTCATCAATTCTATAGTCCAATCCAAGCATATTTTAGCTTCTGATGGATCCAATTAAGTGGTTTGGATTTCCAAATTTGTACAAGATATTGATGTATTTCTTAACTATCAAGAACCCATTATATTTTAATGTGATAACACTACATTGGTGTGAAAAAAGATATATGGTGTGAAAAAACTAGAGCCCTGAATTATTGGAAGATCATGGAAAAGGGCCCGAAGAATAATCCCATATCCACAGATTATGTACACCAACATTAAGATAAAGATCCAAAGGTAGGTTAGGGAATTATATGCATAATAAATTTCAAGTGGTGTGAATGAATATTGGATACATAATTTATCCACAATATTTAATCAATAGGGTGCATCATGTGCATTTTTAATTGAGGGTAATCATAAAAAATATACCATTTGGCTATTATATATAGATTTTGGTAATAAAATTTGTATTCAAATAATTCTATGGAGTACATTCAAGATTTTTTGAAGAGGTTAGGTGGATATTCAAGATACCTATAGAGAAATAATAGATGCCTCAGCTATAACATAACCAATACAAATTGCCAATATAAATTATTCTAGGCTTGTAGAATTATGATTATTTTTCTATTTTAACCAAAAACATTATATCTATGTCATGTTTTTACATGGATGTATTTAAATTAAAATTTGTAAATAATAAAATTCTCTTGTTTTGACATACCTTAATAATGGTCTTTATTTTTAGAGTATGAAAACCAAATGTGAGAAATTGATAATGAATCACGTTTTTCTGAATCCAATAACACATAGTTAGGTAGTCACTAACTTGGTCATGTTGATGAAAAGTACATGAACATTTATTCCAAGATGGGAATTTGGAACCTCTCTAACTAAAATTACTTGAAAATTTACATTCTTTCTTGAAACGTAAAATAAACAATCAACCATTTGGGGGAAAGGGTTAAAATTCTACAAAGATTATTTCACTAGTTTTTATAAATGAAAGAGGGCCATTTTTTGTTGCATCTATGGGTGGATACTCAAATTTCATTACATTTATAAATTACTTATTTTGAAATGTATATGTCAACATAATTCATATTAAGTCATAAATCATTGATAAATTTAAAAAATTTATGTATTATGTAGGGAATATACATAGTATAAAGATAATTGTTTTGATCAGATCGAAGTGGAAAATATCTTAACCAATATTCAATTGATTATATATAGTATTTTTATTATATCTCAAATCACTAATTCTGATACACTATTGTCGAATAAGTATAGTGAAATGGGGAATTATACGTTATTGAATATAGTGATATCAATTATGAGTCAAACATAACATCAATTATCCTTCTGGAGAAATTCATTATATAATACAGTACACATAATAAACTAGGTTCAAAAAAAAAGAGGAAAATGGAATTCTATATTATGTATGGGAATACATTTTTGTTGTATAATTTACAGTCAAGTGGATGTGGATATTTTTAGGCCCATTTATTGCAAAAAACCTATACATGAGGAACAATGTGTATGTTTTATAATATCACAAGTGAAAAAATGGGATATTATCTATACCACAAATTCAATAGAAATTAAATTGTGGCCAGATAATTAATTTTTCTTAAAAGTGAGAACATATTAAAAATATATAGTGAGAGAAATAATTAATTTTATGAAGATAATGCTCAAGATACATTATAGTTTTCATGGGAACAAATTCATTAAGACCCAACATAGGAGGTTGTTGTATAGATATAAGTACTACGTAGGAGAACCGAATATGTAAGTAAACTTGAGAGATATAGTCTTCAAGTCACCACAAACAATGATTCATTATTGGTTAATAATGATGAACCTTTATCCTACAAGGAGGATGTAATAAACTCATATGTTTAATGATGTAAGGAAGCCTTGAACCCTAAGATAGATTCCATGTATCAAAATAATGTTTTTGTTTTAGTTTTTTAGGTTGTAAGTATATAAAATATTTCTAGAAAATGGGAATTAAAGATAAAACTAGACTAATAAGTAAATTTTAAAACCTTTAAGTCAATACTAGAGGTTTTAGGTTTTAAGAAACATGAAGGAATTAACTATGAAGAAACTTTTTCATTGATATCCATGTTAGTATCCATCATAATTTAACATTCCAAACAATTTTTCCATGAAAATGAGTTTTTATATATTGATTTACTTAGTAGAAACCTTATGGAATATATATATATATATATATGAAACATCTAGAAGGATTTGTTACTCCACAAGATGTTAATAATCTCTATAAGTTACAGAGATTCATTTTGGGATTAAACAAGAATATAGATCATGGGGAATTATCTTTAATAAAGATATATATTAATTTGGTTTAATAAATAATTAATGAGATCATAGTCAGTAAAAAATTATTGAGAGTGAATTCATTTTCTTAGTAATATGAGTTGATGAAATATTACTAATTAGTAGATGTCTCTAGTGTAAATGTGAGTCTGTTAAAGTCGGTACCCCATAAAAAACTTCTTTATACTTTTAAAAACCCTTATATTAATTTTGTTTAATATTAATAAATTTACGATCACATTATTATTATTATAATACCTTTAATTTAGTAGCATAACTTTCTTAGTGTATTTTTCGCATTATAGGGTTATTATTTTTCCCATTATAATGACAACCTTAAAGTGAAATGATCAAAATTTTTACTACAAAATATATGGTTAGATGAGATAATATTAATAGTCATAGATGATATAGGATACCAATAGTATATAGATCATAAGACATTGATACTTCATTATATAAATTTCACCATTGGAAATTTCCAACAGAGGAGGTTATGAGAATATAACCTCCTAGAGGAATTCCACATTGTTTTTTGTCATTGTTTTTTCTTATCTTCGAACATGTGTACATGTAATTATAATTAAACTAATTATTAATTCTTGTATTTATCCATATAATTAGATTTATTGAAGAAACACTTTATGATATATTCTCTCAGTGTTGTGGGATATGGTTGGCATGTTAGGTGAAATGTGGAATTAATGAATATGCCAACAAATGAATTCTTCCATTGAAGTTATTGAATGTGGATATCTCTAGACCAATAATTTGGAATGAAACCACCTGTTTATCATTATATACATAGTATTTTTATAAACACATTTAGTAAAGTAAAGTAAAAGAAATATATACTAAGAATATAAGTTTATAGAAAATCCAACGCAATATTTTAGAGACATATTGAGAAAAAAGGATCATACAATATAACGAGTGTCTATAAGAGGTTTTTAACTCTATAAAAATCAATCTATTTCTCTGGGTGTGCCAGACATATCTCTTTATGGTAGTCAATCCCTTTAACCAAGATGTCTAAATTCCACTGAGAAATACATCAAGGTGGTCATACACTAAGTCTATTCATAATGTTAGTAAATATATTCTATAATTGAATTTGAGAATGAATATTAATCTCATATTTTGTGGGATAATAATATTCAAGTTATGTTAATCATAAATATTAATTAACTAGCTATTCAAGAGAAAATATATATGTGAGGTGCATATTAAATAGGTATTTATTCATGAGTTTAATGACATAATGTAACACCCCAAGCTTCCACGGTAGGCTTCTCTTTTAATAATACAATAACGTGTTTTGTACGCAATTTTGAGTTCTAACACACCACAGCCATTCAATTTAGCCGTTATGAATATTAATACCCACGTTTTGAAATTTTATAAATTTTATCTTTCAAAATGGACTTCATTTTTGTATTCGGGATATCGAAATTATCTTAGGGTGAATTTTTGGTATTTTTCTGAAAACATTCAATTTTTTGATGAATAGTGAAAAACACTGAGTTATAATTTAAAACCGAATTTTTATTTAAATAATTATTTATTTTATTTAAATTTATTTTAGGTCAAAATAGAAACATAATACCTATATAAGTTAAATTTAATTTATTGGAGTTAGTTTATAATAATTTTAGATATATAAAAATTTTATTGAACTTTTCACCGTGTTTTACCCACCTCCTAGAAGAATTTGAAAATTCATATAAAACTTAATTTTACCGCTTCTGTGAGTGGAATTTCAAAAATCTGAGAGACACGGTTAATATCAGTAAAAAAATGTGGTTCAATAAGATGAAAATAATTTTTGGTGAATAGTAAATTTTTACTTTTATTTACCATCTAATTATATATTATTTTAATATCAAAAGAATGATATTGTCACTTATGCGTACGTACAGATTACCATCTCCATGAACACGATGAGATTCATTCCCCATCAGATCCATTCAAGACTAATTTTCATTAGATGATTCAAAATAATGTTTAAAGACTTAATATCATTTTTAATATGAATAATATACATCCTATCTATAACAAACATTACTTACGTAACAAAGCATGCAAAGGTAAAAAAATCAGTTAACACCCGAAACGTTGATAATACTAAGATATTATTAACAATGCAATGTTACAAGATCATATATGATATCATATTAATGTATACGATTATTTTATAATTTAGTAACAATTATTTCACCATTATACAAGAGGTTAACCTACCCTCAACCAAGGAAAAGTACAAGGTAAGGGTAAATTTCACAATCTCTTTATTATCTGAGGTTATTTTTATGTATGTATATACAGGGACATATTTATTATCCCTTTCCATGTTTCATAAAAAAGTTTTCAAAGGGATTCTTTTAAGGGATTTTTTACTAAAACAACATTTTAAATGTTTTAAAGATTTATTTTTCTAAACCATTCTCATAAATGTCCATGTTTTCAAAATAGTTTTAAGGATTTATTTAAATGTACATGAATGTTTTAAAATGTTAATTCCATTCAAAAGTTTCAAAGTGGTATGGGACACTTTTATTTAAAATTTTTATTAATGTCTTCCTTTCTAAATTGTGTGAATTTTAAATGTTTTCATGAAAAAGGGATATTTCTCTCAAAGAGTTTTACAAATCATTTTCATCTATGTCCAAATACTTTAATGGATTTTAAAACTATTTAGAGTTGATTTATAATGACACTAATATTCCATACTGTATTGAAGGTTCTGTGATATGTTAGACTGTGGATGTGTTATTTTTATAAAATTCATGGTTTATGGATAAAGTATTGACATTTCATGTGCCAGTTTTAATACGAATGTTTATGATATGTTTAAACCTTTTCATATGAGGAATGAATTGGATTTAGTATGTGACGGGTGGAGCCCGCTATAGCTCCTCGATGCATCAGTAGGTCGCATGAGACAAACTAGTGTCTTGGCACAAGGCCTTGACAAAATATTATTTGTATTCTTAGCACAAGGTCTTGACTATGTGGTTATGAAGTCTGGAATTATGCATTCCATCATCATGAAAGGGGCTATTGATATTTCATGTGATTATTCAACTAGTAGAATATCCATGTGAATAATTAAGTGGCATTATTTTACTGTATCTTTCACATATTATGCTGAAGTTGAAGTTTAAAAGGCTTTTGTTTTAGTTTTATACATTACCTTAAATGTATATGCTTATTTATGAAAGCTTCCGCTATATTGTTATGCTTACTGAGCATCTGAGCTCACCCCTTTCTATGTTTTATTTTTCCTAGGACGCAAAGAATTATATTATGACTGACCTGTAGGAATAGTCTATGGGATCTCAGTGTTGTCCATGGAAACAATGTTGTTGGAGTTTTCCATTTTATGATTTAATGTAAACCTTAGGAATGTATCTAGTACTTCCAAGGCTACTAAACTAATTGGTCTTTCAAGACTTGATCTTTTGTGATTATACCAATGATACGTAATAATGAACCGACTCTGGGCTTTTGGGGTTGGGGTGTTATAGTTGGTATCAGAGGAATTTTAGAATAAACCTTGTAATCTAGATTTAGATAAACTCTGATTAGAGCACATAGCCCTAAGATAGACTTTGGGGATTAGTATAGAATAACTTCCTAGAATCTTGATATTGTAGTGATTTTGTGAGTTTTACAAGCAATAAATATCTGTCTGGATATGAGTGGGTAGAGGCAGATCTAGCACAGATGTACCTAGGGTTAAAACTCAAAAACACCGCTTTGAGCTAGATTCGAATGTGAACGGGTGCATGACAACAGGACTTGCTGCACTCTTGGTTACGACACTCACAGGGGATATGCTTAGGATAATTCTCATTTTCTTTACACACCATTATGAAGGGTTTATGAGTATATACTTCCTCAAGGATTTTTTTTATGATTATGGATTATATCCATAAACTGTTTAATTTATGTTAAGTGTTCTACAAGTTTGGAATTATGTATTTTGATTCATAAACTAATATAGTTTATGCAATTTTTTAGAAATGGCACCTTGTGGAAGGAATGGAAACCATATCAATGTACACACTTCATGTAGATATTTCTCTCCTACTCAAGATAATTATAGTGGAGATGGTGATGCAACTAGTGAAGATTAGCTAATCACCATACTGAGACAACACACTCAGGTTATGAATAATAACCTTACCTGTATGAAGCACTCTAATCCGCATCGTGGGGGATCAATGTTAGTTCACTTCATGAGGCAACAACCACCAACATTCAATGGGAGTAAAAATCCACTAGTAGTCGAGCAATGGATAAATTCATTATAGAAAATATTCCATGCCTTCGGGAGTAGTGAAAGGGAAAAAGTTGTCATGGCAGTTTACCGCCACACTAGAGATGATGATCAATGGTGTTCATTGATTCAAAACAAAAAGGAAGATGATGAAGTATCAAATATGGAATGGAGGGATTTTAAAGAGCTTTTATTGGAAAAATAATTTCCTCGTGACCATCGAGCAGATATGGAAATACAATTTCTGAGTCTGAGGCAAAAGGAGGATGAGAATGTTGCAATGTATGAAACTGACATTACAATGTTAGAAAGGCATGTTGCATATTATTTACGTAACACAAGAAGTAAGATTGATCCTTTCATTGATGGGTTAAAACCATATCTCCATCGAGAATTAGTCTCACAATCCTTCTCATTGTATGATGATATTGTCCCATGTTCTATCAAGATAGAAAAAAAATTCTATAAGTCTTACGACGTTAATGAAAAGAAAGAGAAGAAGAGATATGCTGAAAACTCTGGAAATGGAAATTAAGGGAAGAATGGAAAAGTTGAATATCCATCCTGTAGTAAATGTGGGAAGAAACACCCTGGTACTTGAAAGAAGGTAATGTGAGTCTATTACAAGTGTGGTAAAAAAGGCCACTAAGCTTGTGATTGCAAGGGGAAGAAATAGGTTGTCGATGTTGAATGCTATAATTGTAGAGAAAGGGGGAATTTTGAGAATGAATGTCCTAAGCGTCAGGGTAACTTACCTCAGAAAATTCCAAGGGATCAAGGACAAGCAGCTGAGAGTGCACGTCACCTGAGTGCACTGCATGAGTTTCAACGTCAGAGGCCACCCAGGTTCTGCAGAGAGATGGACCCTCAGGCAGCCGAGGATTGGCTAGAGGCTATAGTCCGAGTCTTCAGATTGGTAGGGACACCAACTGACCTCATGGTGATCCTTTTGGTGAGTCTCCAGCACGCAACAGTAGGTAGATGGTGGAGCCTGATACTTCAGGTGCACGATGAGGCATCTCTACTTTGGACAAACTTCGAGAGCCTCTTTTTCTCGGAGTTCGTTCCAGCCACCCTCCGTGCGGTGTGCATCCAGGAGTTACTACAACTGTGGCAGGGCAGCATGATAGTAGCCCAGTACTCGTCGAGATTTACTGATCTCTCGCACTCCTCCACAGACATGGTACGGGACCCATTCTTCTGGGCCCGGACTTTCGAGTAGGGACTGAGGCATGAGATCAAGGCTTCAATGATCTCCCTCAGAATTCCGACGTAGGTAGGGGTATTGGAGTGAGCCCTCCTTGTGGGGAGCTTTCTTATTGAGCCTACACCAGCAGCGAGGCCTACCGCAGGGCGACACGTAGCGGAGTCTTCTACAGTCGGTAGTAGACAGTTGTTTCAGAGGTCCAAGCGGACCATGCCATCAGGAGGAAGACCTCAGGATACCTGTTTGGATGTTCAGGGCACACACAGTAGATCCAGTCATATGAGAGGGAGACAGTGCTATGCATGCGGCGGGCAGGGCCACGTGGCTCATGACTGCCCGACCCACCTTGCAGAGGAGTAGCAGACGGTTGAGGGACCACCCAGGAAGAGGAAGAGGTTTGACTGTGGCAGTCCGCAGGGAGCAGACGGACGACGGAGAGGAGCTGGCCGAGCAGTAGGTGATGGACGATGCTTCGGGGCTCTACCGCCACCACTACCAGGAGGTCCACCCTGGCCACAGGGAGCTGTCGGACAAAGGCAGGCTCAGCTTCAAGTAGTGGAGGCTTACGACCATGGTGCACCTAAGATGATTTGAGGTACTATCTGTGTCTACTCCACCCTTTCTACAGTTCTTATAGACACATGATCGAGTCATTCTTTTATTGTCGCTTCCCTTGTTCGGAGCTTGGAGATTCAGATGGAGCCGTTGGCTCGATCCTTATGGTTAGAGACTTCTACAGGGGCAGACTCGACGATTACGCACTGGTGCCGGCAGTGTGAGCTTACTCAGGAAGGTGAGAGCTTCAACTGGGATCTTATTGTAGTGGTGTCGAGACCTTATGATGTCATCTTGGGAATGGATTGGTTGTCTACAGTCCATGCTCAGATCGACTGTATTAGGCGCAAAGTGTGGTGTGTCCACACAGATGGGTGCTAGTTCACCTTCACCGGTGAGAAGGGAGCCTTTGCAACGCAGGATGGACTTATGTAGAGAGGAGGGAATCTGATCACACATCTGTTGGCTAGTCTCATCCTAGGAGTATTTGATATGCAGAGTCTGAGTTTTTTTGTTGTGGAGGATCAGTACGTGGACATTTTTCCTGACGACGTTCCAGGACTACCTCCTCGCAGAGAGGTAGAAATCTATATTGACCTGTACCCTTGGACATCCTCGACATCTACTCCAGCATATCATATGTCTCTCGTTGAGCTTTGTGAGCTATGGGTATAGATGGAGGACTTCCAGGGCAAGGGATTCATCCGACCCAGTGTTTCACCATGGGATTCCCTGATTGTGTTCGCCAAGAAGGCGGACACGAGCTTGCGACTATGTGTCGACTGCCGTTGCCTGAATCAGGTGACTGTGAAGAACACGTATCCACTTCCAGGTATTGACGACCTATTCGATCATATTAAGGGAGCATGCTGGTTTTCAAAGATAGTCCTCAGTTCAGGCTATAATCAGCTCAGAGTTCGAGAGGAGGATGTGTAGAAGATGACCTTCAGATGTCGGTATGGCCACTATGAGTTCTTGGTTATGCCTTTTGGCATAACCAACACTCCAGTAGTTTTCATGAGTCTCATTAACAGGATCTTCCAGCCTTACCTCGATTGATTTGACATAGTCTTCATCGATGACATGTTGATTTACTCAACTACTGAGGAGGAGCATGCCTACCACTTGCTAGTTGTACTGGACACACTCCGAGAGCACCAGCTTTATGGTAAGCTCTTGAAGTGTCAGTTCTGCATTTGAGAGGTCCCCTTATTAGGGCACGTCAACTCTGAGGTGGGAGTTGTGGTGGATCCTGTGAAGATTTAGGAAATACTAGCTTGGGAGCCACCCAAGAGCGTTACTGAGGTGCGGAGTTTCTTAGGTCTAGATGGATACTATCCGAGATTTGTGCCAGACTTCTCCAGAGTTGCAGTACCTCTTTCAGATTTGACGAACAAGGGGAAACCCTTCGTATGGTCATATAGTTGTCAGCAGAGCTTCCAGAAGCTGAGACAGAGATTGAACAGTGCACCCATCTTGAGGCTACCGGAGGAGGGCGCAGGGTACATAGTTTACTGTGATGCATCAGAGACTGGACTCAGGTGTGTCCTAATGTAAGAGTGGGTAGTGATCGCCTATGGTTCACGATAGTTGAGGCATCATGAGCAGAACTACGATACCCATGACCTAGAGTTAGCAGCAGTGGTCTTTTCCTTGAAAATGTGGCGGCACTATCTGATGGGCGTGTGCTTTACAGTCTACTCAGACCACTAGAGTATCAGTTATATCTTCTTGCAGAAGGACCTGAACCTGAGACAACGATGATGGCCCGACTTCCTCCAGGACTATGACTTTGATATAGTCTATACTCCTGGGAAGGTAAACATAGTAGCTGATGCTCTCAACAGGAGATCATGTATTCAGCTACTTGGAGAGGCGACCGAGCATCTAGCCGCATTGCAGATATCCTTTGTGGATAGAGATGGAGAAGCCTGTCTATAGTCACTCACCGTCACTCCTTTACTACTTCAGCGGGTCAGAGAGGCACATCGTGGGGATATTGACTATGATAAGAGATGTGCACAGATATCCATAGGACATGCACCTGATGGATTTTCTATAAGAGGAGAGCACGTCATCCTCTTTAGGGGATGTACCATGGTACCAGTTGCATTACAGGAGGAGGTGCTAAGAGATTTTCACACTTCCCCTTTGGTGGTACATCCTGAAGTAGCGAAGATGTACCATGATCTCAGACAACAGCACTGGTGGCCAGGTATGAAGAAGGCAGTGGCAGAGTTCGTTTCACGATGCCTCACCTGCCAGCAGGTGAAGGTGGATCACCAGGTACTAGCAGGTTTGGTACAACCCTTAGAGGTCCCGGATTGGAAGTGGGATGGGATATCCATGGATTTCTTGACGGGGCTTCCACGTACTTCCAGAGGACATGACTCTATCTGGGTGATCATCGGCCGACTCACCAAGTCGGCCCACTTCATACCGATCAAAGAGCAGGGCTTAATGGAGAACTTGGGATGCCTCAATATTCGAGAGATCGTACGGCTTCATGGTGTTCCATCATTTATAGTCTCCGACCGAGATTCCCACTTTACTTCCCAGCTTTGGAAGGGGTTACATGTGGCATTTGGGACACATCTACGCCTAAGCACCGCCTTCCACCCTCAGACGGATGGCCAGACAGAGAGGGCCATTCCGACTCTCAAGGACATGCTCCGTGCATGTGTCCTCGACTTTGGTCGCAGCTGGGAGGATCACCTACCCTTGGTGGAGTTTGCGTACAACAACATCTACCACTCCACCATCCGGATGGCACAGTACGAGGAATTGTACGTCCGACCTTGCAGATCACCTCTGTGCTGGGCTCACCCTGGGGAGTCAGCACTCGTAGGACCAGAGATGGTTCAGGCTACAACTGAGAAGGTGCAAACTATCCAGGAGCGGATGAGGATTGCACAGAGCTGAAACAAGTCCTATGATGATAGGAGGTGGATACCACTAGATTTCGAGGATGGCGACCATGTTTTCTTATGGGTCTCACCTCGACGTGGATTACGGATATTTGGCTGGGGTGGCAAGTTATCTCCATGCTTCATCGGACCATTCCAGGTTCTTAGCAGGATAGGTGAGATGGCTTATCGCCTGGCTCTTCCACCACAGTTTCTCCGGGTATACGGCGTCTTCCACGTATCTCAGCTGAGGAGATATGTGCAAGACCCGACACATATCATTGATCACGGGGAGCTGGACATCGATGACGGGGTGACTTTTGCAGAGGTCCTAGTGGAGATCGAGGATGGACAAGTGCGGGTCCTACGTGGACGGTCGATTCCTCTAGTGTGCATCAGGTGGCAGCACGGAAACCTCAAAGAGAGCACATGGGAGCGGGAGGCTCAGATGCATGCATAGTACCCTCATTTGTTTCCGTAGTTAATGATGTAGCTTTACATGGACATAAAGACCTAAGGTGGGAATAATTTAAAGACCCGTGAATTTCAAGGAAATTTTTTTCTTAAATTCCTTGGGATTTTACGAGTACGCAGTTTCTGACAGCACCTGATTCCGAGGCCCGGTGTGCTCGAAATTAATTTAAGAAGTTTAGCTCGGGTACGTTCAGTAAACGAACAAGCAGGTTTTTCTATCTTTTAAACCGGTGCACGGAATTGAAATCTGAGGGCACCGATGAAACCACAACGTTGGTAATTTCTTAGGAGGACCTTTATCGAAGATGTGTTTTCTTTGGAGGAGTTGTTAAAAATTGTGGTTTAAATAATGAATTGAATAAAAATTGTGGATCAATTTTTATTCTTATCCAAGTGGTTATATCCTACATGGGGTAGTTGCGGTGGGACCCACAAGCCCCTAACTACCCATGTGAGGAAATTTGTGAGGTGGGTCCCACACGACCCCACCCCTTCACATTTCTTTAAAACTCCTCTAACCCCCTCTTAAAATTTGTAACTCATCTTAACTTGTGAAACTTATCCTCTTCCTCTTCTCTATCTCCCTCATTAAACTTGCATACATATCACTTAATTAATTAGACAACTCATGGTTAAATTAATTAAGTGAATTGGATTTTTGAATTTTTGTAATTTTAAATGCATGGAATGGATTAATAAAATAAGGAGAAGCCTTATACTATTTTGTTTGGTAGGCTTGTTGTGTTGAGAGAAAGGGAACATAGCTCTTGAGACTTGAAGAAATGCATCTCCTTTGTTGAAGAACGCCAAGTCTCCGATGAAGAACATCGACTCGGTGACCCTGGATTCTTCTTCCTTTTCCTCCTCCACGGAAAGGAAGGAAATAACGACGTGGGAATTCGCCAACGCCGCTATCATCCGCGATGCTTGAAAACCATGACTTTCCTTCGAGGTAGGGCTTATCTTCATTCAAGTTTATTTATCGATCTTCATTGTTTAAAGATTTGTCGCTTGTTATCGTCATAACCAGAGGTGATCGGACAACACAAACACAGCTGATCCTCCTCCACATTTTCTTGTTGATCGACGTTGATGATCGAGGTGAAGGTGGCGCGGTGCCTTTGCACTGTACGGGGATGAAGAGGACTGAGGCGGTGGTGCGCGGTGCTATCACACCGCGCAGGTGAGGCCGAAGGAGGCCGCGGCCAGGAGTGGGGCACGGCGGTGGTGCGCGGCGCTGTCGCGCCGTGCCGGTGAGGCCGAAGGGACCACCGCCGGAGTGGGCCACGACGGAGGGGCGCGACACCATCCTGCCGGGCCGGTCAGACAAGATTCACGACCTAAGGCAGCGGCGAACTCCCAAGGGGCGGTCGGCTGTGTCGGCCGCCGACGCCACCTAGAGGCGGGACCCGAGGGGGTCCCGCGGTTACACCAAGGACGGCCATTATGGCCGACTGTTTCGGAAACAAGGGGGTGGAACCCCCCTTTGCGCCCCGCTCGGCCAGCGCTGGGCCGCGTCCAATCGGGCCGGACCCGGACCAAGGTCAGGTCGACCCCATTCGGACCGACCCAGGGGTTATTGGGCCAGGTCGGACCGGGCCCAGACCCCCTATTTTCAGACCAGTTTCATTCAAATGCCATATCATGGGATACAGACCTCCGATCGACGCACCGTCAGTTTTGTAGGGATCCATGGATTTAGACGGTTGTTTCGGTATATTACACTCGAGGTTTAGGAAAAGTTTGGGTACGACCGGGTTGGTTCGAACCCGAAACCAATCGGGCCCTTGGAGCGGAAACGTTATAACTTAAGGAACGGATGTCCGAATGATGTGTCATCAATTACACTGAATTCCTATTGGTGAGACCGTTCATTCTGATTACTCCACTTGAGGTTTGGACGTAGCTGGAGTATGGTCGGGCTGGTTTTAGCTTAAAAACCAACCGAGCCCCTCGGACGGAAAAGCCAACAACTCTCAGATCGGGCGTCCGATTGACGCGCTGTCTTTCATGTTGAGTTCCATTGAGGAGATGAAACTTTGTGATAAATCAACTCTAGACTTCGTGAGAGTTGATGTATCGGCCCTCTTGGCTCGTGGAGCGGACCCTCCAGGAATCGAGTGTGCTGTGTGCGAGAACCCTAGAGCTAGCTGCGATTGCGACGACGATGGCGACTGTACTAGGATCCTACGTGGGTTCGGCAGTGAGGAAGACTGTACTTGGATCCTCCGTGGGTTTCGCAGTGATGATGAATGTAATTGGATCCTACATGGGTTCATAAGTGTTGGTTACTGTACTTAGATCCTACGTGGGTTCGGCAGCGACGACTTCTGTACTTGGATCCTACGTGGGTTCGACAGAGGAGATGATTCAGAGGTTACATCTAATCATCTCCACCCGTCTTCGTGAGTAGTATACCTGTGTGAGATGAGCCTTGAATTTCAATCATTATCTTCAATATGATTTTCTTGTTTTTTGTTGTGGACTGAGTTGTACTTTCCTGTGTGGACTGGACTTGGGCTCAGGAGTTGGAGCCGAACTAGAATTGATGACTTAGGTATATGTATGGCCATATACCAAAGTAGGGTTGGATTATACTTCATGTTTGTATCTTTCCTTTGTGGTTTATCCTTTTTAGATTCTGAGAGACATTCGGGGGTCTCGGGGACTCTACTGAGTATCGTATACTCACCCCTACACGGGTTATGCCCGCACTACGTTGTGTTGGTTGCAGACGACGGACAACGCTGACCGTGGTTGAGGCTTGTAGAATGGGATGGTATCCGGTTGTGGACTATCAGGCGGGTTGTACACGGAGAGTACGTACAGACCCGAGGAGATGAGGAGACCATCTATACCCACCCTTCAAGTGGGATAGTCGGAGGACGACTCAGTGGTTGCTGCTTTAATTTTCAGCTGTTTTACTTTCTTTTCTCAGTTGTACTGTACTTTCAGCTGGGTTTGTATTCTGACCCATTTACTTTCCGTCACTTACTTTTGTACTCAGTTTACTTAGTGTCTACTTCAGCTTGCGTACTCTATTGTGTTGTTTACTTATATAAAGTCAATGCCTTCCCTTTTATAGGGATTTACGCCTTTGGTGCTAGTCGCCAGCCCCTGGTCTATGGAATGTGGGCTTGGGGTACTCACAACATGGGGCCCAGAGGATGGTTCATGACATGGTTGATGAATACACCAGGAATATTTTATTTAATGGGATGATCACATCAAATTCCCATCCTCTAGAATAAATAATAATGATACATTTACATGATCAATATATTTCCACACGCTTCCACTTTTTATCCCAATAAAGGGACATGATTTCATTCTCTTCATATGAGAGGAAAAATTCCATATTGGTTAATCCTTAAATAATGATAGGATCAACAACATAACCAACCAACCAATGATTTTCTATGCACTGGGTATTGTTTCAGAAAGGAACCAATATATAAAGGTTGTCATTTTCAATTCCTTGATACATTTATTATGGGGTGGTAGCATATTTGTTAACACACCTTGTAATCTAGTATAAATCATGGGATAAAATCAAGGATGAGGGATATTTCCAACGTTTATATAGTAATAATTTATCACGTATAGTTTGGTACTATGTGATCCATAACAATTAATCCTAATTGCACCTTCAGTCAACTGGTTTTGGCCTCAATAAATCTCATGCCTTTGGTCAATGGGTTTTCTAGCCACAGTACCAAAAAAAAGTCATGTAGGACCACATAGGAGTAGGCCCCAGAATATTATTTTGTTAAATTAGAGGCTTCTCGGGTATATCTAATCAAATAGGATGAATGAGAGGGTATGGAAAACTTCATCATTAATAGGCATTGTGCATCTTTTCATGACACAATTCTAACCAGTCGGCTATGTGGAGTGGAGTGATACGCACCTTCAATGATGGATATATTGGGTATGGGTAGTTCTAGTCTAGTTGGGTATTTGGGCCTTTGAGTTTTGTATTTGGCCTTTTTATTCTTGTCCATCAGATGATGTACTCAACCCTTTTCCTCTAGACCAACTGGTTATGTAAGGGATCCTTCTAAACCCAGCCAAAAAAGGTGGATTATCCAAAAAATGATGTCTTTTGGGCTTGGTTTAACAATATTAAATATTCACACCTATTATACCAATGGATAGTTTATAACAATCCATTTTTTATAAATGGTGGGTAATCTTGTGAAAAATCTCATTTTATGCCTCATCAGAACATTAAATATATCTATACGAAATTCCTTCCATGATAAAAAAACATTTTGTCCCATGTTATATTACTCCATGGTGAAAATTAGTTATAGATTTCTCATATTCATTCTTTTTGTGGTTAATTATCATTTAACTTCACATAATATATGAAGCAAATGTCAAATAGTGATAAATTAGATACTAAATCTTGCATAATAATATTTATTTCATGTTCTTAAATCATATTAAGAATAATTTAAAACCAAAAATAACAACTAACCTAATAATATACAATTTTCTTTATAATTTTAGATTCATTATTCTTTCTGCACTTTTAGGTTTACATAAGAATAATACATATCTATGTAATTCTCACCACATCTTTGTGTCCATATGATAAATACACCCACTAAAATCATCTAGTGAGTCACATATATAAAGAAATATTCTTTAAAAAAAATTTATATAGGAATAGTATTATAAATATTTTAATCATTGAACATAGTATTTAAAATCCATTTTGTTGTAATATTCAATTTTAGGATGTTAATATCAAACATTGTCAACATACTACTCTTTCTAAGTTCATCATCATCTTAAAATATTTCCATTAAATCATTTATTTGAGATCATTTTTTATATAATTATTATTTTCCAACACATCCAAAATTCATTTAGTATATAATGTGATAGTTGAATTTTGAAAATAATGTTTGTTTTATTATTAAATTTTTTCTTGATTAAGTCCAAGCATACTCCCATTGGCCTTTTAGATATTTTTTTTTTCAAATTATCATGTGATGATACACAAAAACTTATTTATTTGAAATAACACTTATTTATAATGAGTGGGAATATTTAGAAAATAATTTTTTTAATAATATCATATATATTTTCTATGATTTTTCATCATTATTCAAAAAATATTGCATTATTCTTTAAAATATGCTATTAAAGGTGGTGGGAAGTCCATCGCTTCATGTTTTATCTTGGATAAAAAAATTCATATGATCTGTTAATATTTTATCCTTTTATCATTTTTAATGTTGTTATAGAGTCCATTGAATCATAATCCTTATGCCTGAATATATAATCTCACTCAAATTGATAACAAACTATTTGATTTAAAAAAATGAACCACTTTTAATAATAAAAAATTAATATTTCAATAAACTTATGATTAATGTTAACCCATTACATAATAATCCTCAATTTTGAAACCACTTCCTTCATCACTAATATTTTGAAATTATTCTTCATCCATCAATTCCATTATAGTTTTAAACCCTTAAACACATTTAAAACATCTTTATAATGTACATTAAATATCATATTTACTTCAAGATAGATGAATTAATTTTTTAACATTTATACAAGATATAGCAGCTACATTGAGTTTTTTATATTGATTTAGTTATTATAGATGGTTCATCCCCCAATGTCTACTTTTTTCATAGTGAAACACATCCCCTCCTTAGAATATCCTTTCTTGTGTTTATAGTGATGTGATAACTCTCTATGGACTCTCTTATTCAATTTTGACAAAAATTTGTACCCTTTTCTTTCTATAATGTCATTATAGACCTTGATTTTGGACCTCCCTGATCTTTCTCAACACTTGTCAACATATTAAGTAGGTCTAGTAAATGTTTTTTGAATTAATTCATATTATAGTACATAAAAACTATTAGAATCCATCTTTAAATTATTTCAAAACGACATTTGAGGCTAAATCATTCAGGACAAATGACACTGATCAATCCATTTAATTTACATACAAAATCATATGTTTTATATAAGATTAGGCAGAAGTATCCTTGTCTATCATACATGAAAATATCAGTTTTTAAGACCCATAACTATTGTGTACTTCCTGTTAAAGAGATAGACTGTTCAAAAAAATTATTACCCTAAAATCAACAATATCTAGTGTAAAATTTGTATCTTGTGATCAATTAAAACAAGATTCAACATAGAAAAATTATGATAATATTTACTATGATTACTATAATACCATTCTCCTACATTATTAGCTTCACTAGTATGAGTTATTTCATAATGTTTACTCTTTAACACATAGAACATTCCATTATACAATAGAATGATTCTCTAGTTTTTATACTAGTATATGAGATTTCTTCCATTGAGTTTATCCTTTTCTAATATACACTACTAAAACCTGGCCCTTTATCAGCGCTAAAAACTGGCATTAACAGTACTAGAAAAGTGATGTTAATGCCGGCGTAGATAAAGGGGGGGGGGGTCCCCTTTATCAGTGCTCCGAGAAGCGCTGATATAGGGGACCTTTATCAGCACTAATAAAAGAGCTGATAAAGGACCGCCTTTATCTGTGCTTCTCTTAACGCTGATAAAGGTCACCTATATCAGCGCTTCTCGGAGCGCTGATAAAGGACCCCTTTATCAGCGCTTCTTTTAGCACTGATAAAGGTCTTATATATCGGTGCTTGACGGAGCGCTGATAAAGGGTTCCTTTATCAGCGCTCCTCTAGAGCTGTTAATGGTGTCCTTTATCAGTGCTAAAAAAGCGCTGATAAAGGCCCCATCGCTTGCACCAACAAAACAGTACCTGCACACCTACACACCAGAATACCTGCACAAAGTAGCACATGCACACCTGCACACCATAGTACCCGCACCCAATATTTTGACCGACAACAGTATATACATTTACTTAACATCACGAATACAAAAAAAACACATTTCTATATACATTTCAAACATTGTTTTACATGGTTAAATTTACAATTATTCCACAATAGTTATAAACATTCATGTTTCATCCTTTGATATCCGTTATCCGCTCTCGGTGGTATTTGTTGTCGAGCAAAGCATCTGAACTCAAAGAAAAAAATTCACCTATATAAGAAAAAAAATATTATGTTACTAATGCAATAATATAAGAAATTAAAACAGTAATATGAAAGAATACTTTAATATGGAAATGTGAAACTAAAATATGAAATTTTAAACTCAAAAGTTTTCATTTTCATAACAATGAAAGGGAATAATGTAAAATCAATATGTTTTTGATTGATTTATCTCATTTAATAAATACTGATTCTTTATCTAATGAAAAGCTCTACCTGTCACACCGGGAGTCGGTCGGATTGAGGTGTAGTCAATTCGTACACGTCACAAATGACTCCTGGATCGTTGTCCTAAAGTATCAAAACAATCCGAACGCATTTTCTCGGTTTGGCGTATGTCATTGGTGTTGTTTTCCAAAGTTTATCTCAATTTGAAACTGATATCAGACACTTTTAGCCATACCGGTCACACAGTGCATTGGATTGAGGTCCGGTCGATTCGTACACGTCACAAATGACTCGTGAATCGTTTTCCTAAAGTATCAAAATAATCCAAACGTGTTTGCTCGGTTTGGCGTATGTCATTGGTGTTGTTTTCCAAAGTTTATCTCAATTTGAAACTGATATCAGACACTTTTAGCCATACCGGTCACACTGTGCGTCGGATTGATGTGCGGTCGATTCGTACACGTCACAAATGACTCATGGATCGTTGTCCTAAAGTATCAAAACAATCCGAATGCGTTTGCTCGGTTTGGCATATGTCATTGGTGTTGTTTTCCAAAGTTTATCTCAATTTGAAACTGATATCAGACACTTTTAGTCATACCGATCACATCGTGCGTCAGATTGAGGTGCAGTCAATTCGTACACGTCACAAATGACTCGTGGATCTTTTTCCTAAAGTATCAAAACAATCCGAACGTGTTTGCTCGGTTTGGCGTATGTCATTGGTGTTGTTTTCCAAAGTTTATATCAATTTGAAACTGATATCAGACACTTTTAGCCATACCGGTCACACCGTGCATCGGATTGAGGTACGGTCGATTCTTACAAATCAAAAATGACTCGTGGATCATTTTCCTAAAGTATCAAAACAATCCGAACACGTTTTCTCAGTTTTACGTATGTCATTCATGTTGTTTTCCAAAGTTTATCTCAATTTGAAACTGATATCAGAAACTTTTAGCCATACCTGTCACACCGTGCGTCGGATTGAGGTTCGGTCAATTCTTACACGTCACAAATGACTCGTGGATCATTGTCCTAACGTATCAAAACAATCCGAATGTTTTTTCTTGGTTTGGCGTATGTCCTTGGTGTTGTTTTCCAAAGTTTATCTCAATTTGAAACTGATATCAGACACTTTTATCCAAACCGGTCACACCGTGCGTCGGATTGAGGTGAGGTTGATTTGTACACGTCAAAAATGACTCGTGAATCGTTTTCCTAAAGTATTAGAACAATCCGAACACGTTTGCTCGGTTTTCCGTATGTCATTGGTGTTGTTTTCCAAAGATTATCTCAATTTGAAACTGATATCAGACACTTTTAGCCATACCGGTCACACCGTGCGTCGGATTGAGGTGCGGTCGATTCTTACACGTCACAAATGACTCGTGGATCATTGTCCTAAAGTATCAAAACAATCTGAATGCGTTTTCTCAGTTTGGCATATGTCATTGGTGTTGTTTTCCAAAGTTTATCTCAATTTGAAACTGATATCAGACACTTTTAGCCATACCGGTCACACTGTGCGTCGGATTGAGGTGCGGTCGATTCGTACACGTAAAAAATGAATCGTGGATCATTGTACTAAAGTATCAAAACAATCTGAATGCGTTTTCTCGGTTTGGAGTATGTCATTATTGTTGTTTTCCAAAGTTTATCTCAATTTGAAACTGATATCAGACACTTTTACCCATACCGGTCACACCGTGCGTCGGATTGAGGTGCGGTCAATTCGTACATGTCAAAAATGACTCGTGGATCGTTCTCCTAAAGTATCAAAACAATCCAAATGCATTTTCTCGGTTTTCCGTATGTCATTGGTGTTGATTTCCAAAGTTTATCTCAATTTGAAACTGATATCAGACACTTTTATCCATACCGGTCACACCGTGCGTCGGATTGAGGTGCGGTCGATTTGTACTTGTCAAAAATGACTCGGGGATCGTTGTCCTAAAGTATCAAATCAATCCGAATGCGTTTAATCGGTTTGGTGTATGTCATTGGTGTTGTCTTCCAAAGTTTATCTCAATTTGAAACTGATATCAGACACTTTTAGCCATACCGGTCACACCATGCATCGGATTGAGGTGCGGTCAATTCTTACACGTCAAAAATGACTCGTGGATCGTTTTCCTAAAGTATCAAAACAATCTGAACGTGTTTGCTTGGTTTTCCGTATGTCATTGGTGTTGTTTTCCAAAGTTTTTCTCAATTTGAAACTGATATCAGACACTTTTAGCCATACTGGTCACACCGTGCGTCAGATTGAGGTGAGGTCAATTCGTACACGTCAAAAATGAGTCATAGATCGTTTTCCTAAAGTATCAAAACAATCCGAATGCGTTTTCTCAGTTTGGCGTATGTCATTGGTGTTGTTTTCCAAAGTTTATCTCAATTTGAAACTGATATCAGACACTTTTAGCCATACCGGTCACACCGTGTGTCGGATTGAGGTGCGGTTGATTCGTAAACGTCACAAATGACTCGTGGATCGTTTTCCTAAAGTATCAAAACAATCCGAACGCGTTTTCTTGGTTTGACGTATGTCATTGGTGTTGTTTTCCAAAGTTTATGTCATTTTCAAACTAAGTAGTAGGAATTCACTAATCTAAGGATATGAAACATAAGAAAGGGAGATCATAGATTCTCAATAAGTGTAAAGGGAGATATCAATGACAATATAAAAATAACATAAGTATTAGGAATTCACCTTCATTGTCCTATTTGTTTACATTCTTCCATCAGGTACGATGCCCATTCGTTTCTAAAGACATTTATATCATCTTCTGAATAGGAATTTTTGTGACAGTCATAGTAGTAATGAAAAAATATAAATACACAAAGGATTAATAATTATTTTAAATAAAGTAGTAATTATTTTCAAAAATACCTCTTCAGGGATGCTAGTTTGTTCATAAAATACGATCTCTTTCATAAATTTACAAACATAATAACTGCAGTCCTTGTCATTTATTTTTTTCAGACATTGCAGAAACATCGAGAAAAATAAGTAATTTGTTTTGATATGTATTTGGATAATGAAATATAATTATATATACCCAGATACTTCTCCATTTGTAGATCTTGTGGGCATTGTCGTCCTTACGCCCTGGATTCATTCCAGCCTTTAGACGATATTCATACACCGCCCTATCATAACAAAATCCTCATTAAAAGATAATATAAATTATATAACTAGATATTTAGTTCTAAAATGTTGGATCTAGTGTATTACAGATTGACAATCGCCATCATCTGTGGTCGGTTAGTTGAATATCCATGTAGTGAATCCAGAAAATAAATCTTTGGAGTATCCAAATTGACTGCAATGAGCATCCAATGTTCCCTGAAAACACAAAAAGAAATAAGTACTGATAGAAATGAAAATATAATTGATATGATTAAAATGTAGAGTTTTACCCTTGCATCGTTGGTATTAAAAAGATCCTGTCATTCGTAATTATTCTTTGAAATGTTCTGAGCAGATTTGACATCAATTCAGCCTAAAAATTAGAATCTATTTCTGTTCGTTGTGTAGAAATAGTGTGAGGACTAATGAGTCCAAATTTGTATTCATGGGAAAATCCCTTCAATTGTTTTTCATATATACGCCTACGAAAAATATGAGATGTATTTATCCATAATTATCAAAGTATATCAGCTTCTGTAAAATCAAATCATGAAAACATACCTCATGTATACATTTATAACTGAGGCGCCTAGCCAGTCGTATGTGATGATCTCAGAAACAGCGCCTGCACTAATGAAATCTATTGTTTCCTCTCCGTATATATCTTTTTCACAAAAAAATTGTATGACTCTTGCTGTCTTTCATTTTCGTATCCACATGAGCTTGCAATGATATTAAATGTGGATATAGAACGGGCGGGGTGAACGCGCTCTCAGTAGATCATTTTGATCGGTTGGTTGATCCAATGTTGGAGCCGCTCTTTTGTTTTAGCCTCTCCATTTTTTCCTTCTGAAATAACATTCATCAGTTCAGCCATTTTCTAATTTAATTTTAAAGGTTCTACATGAAAAATGAACTGGAAATGAATACCTCCTGCTCGACATGTTTTTTTACAAGATTCGACGGCCATGAAACGAATGTTCTAACATCTTTTTCCACCGTATGAATGTCGTCATCGTTATTTGGCACGGGTAGCTCGGCGCTCGGCTCATGAGCTACGTTAATTGACACTTTGACATGACCGGTTGGAAGTGGTCTGGAGTGTAGCGTGTCATTCTGCATATTGAACACCGTAGCCCTCGCTATAAGGCGATGGGTGGGAGTTGACAGATATAAATCACAGTCATTTTCACCCTCCAGAATATCATTACATGAAAGGTATTAGTGTCTATGTGATTCACATCTCACAAAAAATAATATTATAACATTGATTACCTCGGTTAAGTCAGGTCTTTGAGGGGAATGGCTCGCCTCAAAGCTGGTGAGGGGTGGATCTACTCGCGGGGGTTGTTCTTGAGTTGTTTGTTCTCTTCGCCTCTCCTCCATCAAACTCGTTAGCATCTTTCCCTGAGTTTGGATTAGTTCTTCAAGGGTACCTACTTTATCTCTCATTACATGCAATTCTTTAGTTTGTTCATCCTCTTGTTTTTTTTCTGAAAATATTTCTGGGGTGACACCCCAAAACCCACACCTCTGACGCGGCCATACTGTTCTGGCTGTTTCAAGGATGTTGAAAGTATGTCTGCATCCGGTGCGGGTGTTGTTGATTCTTGTGACTATGTAAAATAGAAAATATGAAAAAATAAGTAAGCATCATTATGTAATAGTGATTTAAAGCAAAACAAGTTTATATTATGTCATACTTACACATGTTTCCCTCACTTTTTGTGTGTTTTCATCTATCAGTTTCCCCTCTTTATTAACATGAGCCTCCTTCCATAGCACATGGCGTGGAATGGAAGTGACTTGATATTTTGCTTCATCAATCTGCATATAAACAGAGAAACATGGTTACAGTGTTGTTTTATGTCACATAAAATTATTACAGTACTTTTAAAATACATACCAATTGTTTTTCAATTGAAGCGTACCTCAACCTTGCTTTATGGTAGGGGTACGCTGGTTTTGCTGCCCGTTCTTTATTTTCAGCACTCAGTTGCTGTTTCATAAATAAAAACCTATCAATCAATGTGATGAATACAAGCAACGTTACACAATGTGTAACCAAACATAATGTACTTGAAAATTATATTCCACACAACGGTTGCAAAACGCATCCCACTTTCCTTGGGATATCAAGTGTGCATAAAGAGGAGGCGGGTGCGGCTTGATTTTCCCTTCGGCATCTTTCAGATGATGTTTCGTTAAAATGCTGTGAAAGCCTCTATGAATCCTTCCTGCCAGTCTGAAAACATATTCTTTGTGCGAAACATCTACTATAAATGCACTTTTCAAGAGATGATGAAGGGTTAGTCAATATTTCAATATTTTATTTTATTTTAATAAATTAAATAGATGATATCGTAATGTTACCGTAATCTCTTCCCACATTAATGTTTTCAACCCGCTGACAACATGGTGCCACGACTCTACGTCAATCAGCACGCGTTGTCGAGTGACGATTCCAATGTAGCTACTAAACATGGATTTGTTGGGGTTTACATGCTGGCCTAGCTTATTCCATCCCACGTCATATTTGATGCCTTTTGCTTTTGCCTTAAGGATTTTTGCTAAAACCGTCAAACTACGGCGCACCTGTGTTTTTTGTTTCGTTGGGGTTTCATCGCCTACCATTTCCTCAGTTTCTGCATCATCATTATGTTTCTTCGAAGCGCTAGCATCGGCACTGACACCAGCTACAATAGGTTGAGAGACCGGTTGTACGTCAGCAGTGGGGCCATCTGCAACAGGTTGAGAGACCTGTTGTCTCTCAGCAGTGGGACCAGCTGCAACAGGTTGAGAGACGTGTTGTGTCTCGGGATTGGGTGCATCAGCAGGTGAAGAAGTCATTATCTATAGAACTGGTTTAAAATTTAATTTAGATCACATAAAAGTAGCAGCGAACAGATAATAACCTAATGTAACACAATCTATATTACAATAAAAATCAATAACCTGATTATTGAACTCCCTTTTTTTAAAGGCTAAAGGGATTTGACCCCTCTATCAACTATCCATATCCCTTCATTGTGGTCTCCTCTGACATACAAAATGTCGTCTACATTGGGACCACTGCGAAATGATTGCGAAGTCCCAATGAAAGGGTCATCTTCCGTTGAATTTTCATCTGACCCTTCAGCTGTTTTGGTCGATAACAGAACAATTGACCAGTTTCGGTTTGCGGGATCTGGAACATAAAATACCTGCACTGCCTGTGATGCCATTATAAATGGTTTGTCTTTCTCCCCTTCTTTACTGAAATCAACTTTCACGAATCCCAAATCATCTATTTTAACAGCACTCCTATTATCAACCCACTTGCATTGAAATATCGGAACTTGAAATTCCGTATAATCCAACTCCCATATTTTTTTGATGATGCCAAAGTATGACATATTTGCATAAATTGGATTTCTATCCTTAGCACCGGAAACATGCATCGCTTCAGCCATAAGTGTAACCCCACCATTCTACATGGTACTATCTTCATCATTTTCATTAGTATAAAATGTATAACCATTAACTACATAAGCATTGTAAGATAATGCATACACACGTGGTCCTCCGACTTGCCATCGAAGTCATTCCGAAATTGACTTTGGATTTTCATCTAACTTCTTAAAAATATGATCTCGAAACCATCCTATAAATTGTCGATTATGTGTATCTGATATCCATTTTTCAGCCCTTGATGGATTCAAATGCCTAAGAATTTCTTTGTGGATTTCAACATATGGGTCAACGTCGAAACTGTTATGCAAAACATAAATGTGGGCCTGCTCCCGATCTGTAATATTGATTGTGGCAACCTTTCTTCCAGAAATTCCTTCACCCTCAAGCCGCCCAGTGTGACAAGATTTTGGTAAGCCAATGCTTTCCACACCAGAAATGTATTCGGTACAGAATTCAATGGCTTCCTCAACAATATATCGCTCTGCAATACAACCCTCTGGACGACTTTGATTTTTGACATACCCTTTCAAAATCTTCATATACCGTTAAATGGGGTACATCCATCTGTAATGTACAAGACCACATAGTCGAATCTCTCTCACCAAGTGGACCATCAAATGAACCATCATATAAAAAAATTAAGGCGGGAAGAACATTTCTAATTCACATAATATGACGGCAATTTCTTTTTCCATAGCTGGCAATTTTGCTGGGTCTATAACTTTTCTACATATAGCTATGAAGAAGAAACACAGTTTCGTTATTGTGTGGCGGACATTCTTGGGCAAAATACAACGTAAAGCAATTGGAATGAGATTTTGCATCAAAACATGACAGTCATGTGATTTCAGACCTTTTAACTTCAAGTCACTCATTGACACAAGGTTACTGATATTTGACGAATACCCCTCTGGAACCTTTACGTCATTCAAGAAGTTGCAAAACTGATATCTCTCCTGCCTGGAAAGAGTGTAAGTAGCAGGAGGAAGAAATGTTTGTTTTTCACCCTTCACTGGTGCCAACTCTTCTTGTATTCCCATCTCAACCATGTCCAACCTAGCCTTAATTCCATCTTTTGTTTTGCCAGATGTATTTAGCAACGTGCCGATAACACTTTCAAATACATTTTTTTACATGCATAACATCAATAAAATGTCTTACATACAGACAATTCCAGTATTGTAATTCAAAAAAAATTGATCTCTTTTTCCAACCGATTTTCATAAGGTTTTTCGAAGCCGGTTTACCAAAATTAGTGTCCACATTTTTAACTTTCTCAAAAAATTGATCTCCTGTTAGTGGAGACGGTGTTGTACCTTCTTCTGAACTTCCATCGAATGATGTCTTCCAAGAACGGTACTTATGTCGTCGCGGTAGAAATCTGCGATGTCTAAGAAAAACGGTTTTCGATGAATGTTTCAAGCCTTGAGTTCCTTTAATGCTATATCCTGAAAAATTTCCATAAGAAGGGAAGTCATTTATCGTCCCATACAACATGACTCACAAAGTGAAATCTTCCTTTCTGTAAGCATCATACAATGTAACACCTGAATCCCACAATAATTTCAAATCTTCGATCAATGGAGCTAAATAAACATCAATATCATTACCCGGTTGTTTTGGTCCTGATATAAGCATAGATAACATGATGTATTTTCGTTTCATGCATAACCACGGTGGTAAGTTATAATTTATCAACATAACCGGCCATGTACTGTGACTGTTTCTTTGAAAACCAAAAGGATTCACTCCATCTGTAGATAATGCAAGACGAAGGTTTCTCGACTCGTTTCCAAATTTAGGATACTCATGATCGATTCTCTTCCACTGAGGAGAGTCTTCCAGGTGACGTAGTATCCCATCTTTAATTCTTGTATCTGCATGCCATGTTAATTGTTCTGCAGTCTCTTCACTTCCATATAGGCGTCTAAACCTTGGAATGATTGGAAAGTACCATACAACTTTAGTAGGACTAGATTCATCTTTCTTGTATCGAGAAGCACCACACTTTGGGAATTTTTTAAGTGATTTGTGGTCCTTGCGAAACAGTATACAGTCATTCGGGCAGGTGTGTATTCTTTCAGAGATCATACCCATAGAGCGTAGCATTCGTTTGGCATCTTATGTTCGGCTCGAGAGCACATTGTCTTCTGGGAGCATGTCATTCAAGAGGACAAGTAGTTTCTTAAAACTGTCGTCCCTCCACCCGTTATCTGCTTTCAAATTATACAGCTTCAGTATGGCTGACAATGCTGTATATTTAGTGCAACCAGCATACAATGGCGTCTTTGCACAACTTTTTAACTTCTCAAACAATTTTGGGAAATCACAAAGTTCATCTTCGAATGTCCTTGTAATTTTCTTAATATGATATTCATCATCATTCACATCTATAATCACATCCTCCATACGGTCATCTTCATTGTTCATGTTTGTAATCATATCAGATGATCCATAAAACGCAGTGTCACCCCAGTCACTACTTACATTCGTTGTTTCCCCGTGTTTATTCCAACATGTATAACTTTGATCTATTCCGTGACAGATCAAGTGTACTTCCAACTCATCTGGACTAATTTGTTTTGAATAACAATAGCGTAAACACAGACAAAGGATTTGAGAAGAGTCACTTGCATGATATTTTGCAAACTTAATAAATTCTTTCACACCTTCTTCATACTCTTTTGTCAACCGATTGGAATTCATCCATTCTTTATTTATATTCATCCTATTTGAAATCCATAGGATGAGTATATAGGTTAGAGGAGAAATGACTTCTCGAACCTGTTCTGGATAACCTAGAACTCCTTCCAAGGAAATAATGTGACCAAGAAACAATACTTCTTAAACAAAATATGGGGAATTTATAATATTGTAATAAAGACAAAGCTCTCTAAAAACACCCAAAACAACCTCCAGATTATCGGAGTACTCCTCTTATATATTGTAATACACCAAGAAGTATTCTAAAAAAACGAAAATGGAGGTGTCTAGAAAGATATTAAAGATCTAGTTCATCAGTTCCATGAAATAGATAGGGCATTGGTGATCCCAAACGGAATTCATAAATACTATAAATTTCCATATCGACTTTAAAAATCTATCTTTTGAGCATCCTCTTCCCAAACCCTCAACTGTTGGTACCCTGATCTCTAGAAAATTTTCAAAAACCAATAGAACCTTATAAGATGGTCAAACAAATCATCAATTATAGGAAATATGTAATTATTCATTACTATCACCTAGCTATGACTACGGTAGACTGTTAAAATTAATAGGCTATGATATGACTTTATTGAAAACAGAATTGGAAAATCCCATAGTGACATGATCATATAGATAGAACAATTTCCCTAAAGATCTTCTAGCTGATCTTTTAGCTCCTCTAAATCGGCCAGAGCCTTATGATGTGATGGAATGGAAAATGGGATCTTCCTGTGAAGCAAATAGATAGAAAACGCAAACACTCATTGGGGAGGTTATCCCATGAAGTTTTCTAGAAATGATTTTGTGTACTTTTCCATGAACACTGGAATTTCACATGAAGAACACTTCTCAACAACCCTAAGGAAAACCTTTGAAAAATAACATGATATGAACCATAACATAGAAGCAACTTGTCATACCCTCCATGGTTATAGATCACAATCTCCATAAAAGACATGGAATCTCCTGTTAAGAGTAAGTAACAGAACCCAATGGTGATAATAGTCATCTAGTGCACTAAATCCAATAAAAAAATCCAATATGATAATGAGGTTGGAAAAGACCAGGTCCAAAACATGGAATTCTGAAATGTCCTCCATGCCAAGTACCACAACACAACTCTCAAAGAACATGAAACCATGACCATTTTTCCTACCCAAAAGTGTTGGGAAATACATGAAAGAATTCATAAACTCTGCCGTCATAGCCAAGTAATAAAAAAATATGTGAAATTAATGACTAGGATTCACCATTTTGAAATGAAACCAATACTATAGAAGAATTAAAAAAAATTCACCTCGAATTGTGGTTGCCCAAGATTATGAGTCCTCATGAATGACCTCTACTGCATTTATTTTTTCTGGATTAGACTCGTATATGTATTATTTCCCTATTAAGAATCCCCCTTTCATTTAGGATGTGATCCTCCACCATTTGAAGCCTCTTATTTTAACTAAGAGCCCTTAAAAAAGTGGAGCCTACACCACCCATTAATGTAACACCATTGAGACCAATATTTCAATTAAAAAATGACTCTCACATCAATACCTTGGGAAACACCTAAAAATAGGTTGGTAGACTTAGAACAATAATAATAAATCTAATATATTTCCTCAAACCCATCTCAAAATTAATAGCCATAAGATAATCGTTCGTGGGGAGATAAAGAGATACATGAACCAAATGAAAACACCAAAACATAAGAATAACTAAAGAAATCTAATGAAGTAGTGGGAAATCATAAAAACAACACATAGTCAGGATCAAAACATAACCAAAATCCCAAACCACCCATGGAAACTGAAGATTCAACATGAAGAATAGTTGGCGAAACACTTTCCCATTCCAAACATAATTAATTCATGAAAATTCAATTTTAATCACCTTAAGGAGGAGGACCCGGTGGCGGAGGAGAAGGTGGTGTCGACAACGGAGGCACAGGAGGCAGCGCAGAGGCAGCGCAGAGGCAGGGCAGAGGCAGCGGAGGTAGCGAAGGCAGCGGAGGAGGAGGAGGAGGAGGCCGCGGTGGAGGTGGAGGTAGCAGAGTAGGTAGAGGAGGAGGAGGATGAGGCCGCAGACTAGGAGGAGGAGGAGGAAGCGCCGGTGGAGGAGGAGGAGGACGAGGCCGCGGTGGAGGAGGAGGAGGCGGCCAGAGGAGGAGGAGGAGGCGGCCGAAGGAGGAGGAAAAGGAGGAGGAGAAGGAGGAGGCGGTGGCCGTGGTGGAGGAGGAGGAGGCGGTGGTAGTGGTGGCAGCGGCGTAGAGGAGGGCTTCCGCGAGAGCTTGACCGGGTGCAGGGAGGAGGAAGAGGACCCGCGGGTTTTTAACAAATCCGCGTGAGCCTTTATCAGCGCTAAAATGAAAAGCGCTGATAAATACAACCTTTATCAGCGCTTTTTTAGCGCTGATAAATAAGCCCTTTATCAGCGCTAAAAAAAGCACTGATAAAGGGGCACGCCTTTATCAGCGCTAAAAACGCTAATAAAGGGTACACCTTTATCAGTGCTTGTTTTAGCGCTGATAAAGTGGACCTTTATCAGCGCTTTTGTTAGCGCTGATAAAGGCCCGCCCCTTTATCAGAACATTACTGTTAGCGCTGATAAAGGCAGGCGTATGCCTTTCCCTGTTTTGTGGTAGTGATATATCCTAAGTAAATTTTTAATGAATATAGTTCACTTTATTTATGATAAAATCATTTAAATGAAGAGTATTCTGTTCTACATTATTTAATAATCAATTTTATTAAGTGTTATCCCATTAAAATGATGAACCCTTTTAGTTTCATAACATCCATTATTAGTATAAAATCATTATTTCACTAATCTGTGGGAAGATTTATTATTACATGAAAAACATAGCTATATTGATAGAAAATAATGAAAATCATATCATATATGATCATTTGATAGTTGATTAGATAACTCTCTATATCAATACATTATATATAACCACCCAACATTTATCATAGGGTTTCTTAATCATATTATGATTTCTCACCTAAGGGTAACCTAAAATAAATTCAAAAATTGGGAACATAATACTATCCTGATCAGCCATTAAATTTTATCCATATAAAATATAACCATAGGGAACCCAAATTTTCAATGGCCTACCTGGTTGAATGATAAAGCTCTTAACAAGTGTTTTCGTTAGAATTAATTTACAAAATAGCATTTAAAATGGGTTTAATATCACTATTTTGAATCATATATTCCCTATATATGTAATCATTATTCTAATGAATTATATTATATTCACTATTACATTCACTAAATCAATATTTTATTCCCATATTGATATATAATTCCATACAAAACTCAAAATGCTTGTTATAAAGAAAAATTAAAATTCCACCATATTTATGCATATCCAAATGCACCCCATGAATAAGGTACATGAATCCATTTTATAAACATATTATAATAATATAAAATAAATGATCCCCATAGGAGTAATAATGCAAAAGTTTTTATCTAACCCCCATTTCATTTGTAAATTACTAAGACACCAAAACATGGAGGAGCCTCTCCTAATGTCCCACTACGCATTGTTCTATAAAAAAGAGTGAAATAATTTCCATCATTATTTTGACACCTAATATATACAAACTATAATTAAATTCTTAAATAAAACTCATGACCAAATACAATCTAATGTAAAGATATATGTAATCTAAATATACTTCCATTCCTATTATATAACTCTATAAATTCATTTATAATGATTCAATGAATATGTTTCATACATTTAAGCTAAATAAAACATAAAAATTAACAATGAAAAAATTATATATTTTCATAATATAGCAAGTAATAATCTAAAAATTAAATATTTTGAAATTTAGACATGATATTAACATTTAAAAACAACTCCTAAATAAATTATAACCACTTTATAATTTAGGAAGAGACAAAACAAATCATTGAATTTTAAATAAAATGAAATATTTTTATTTTTATTTATATAGTTTAATATATAATTTTTTTCACTCCAATATATGAGATAATTTATCAAAACATTTATAATAATATAAACATTTCATATATTCTATAAACATTTGACATTTTCAAAATGTCTAAAATATTATTTCTTGAAACCATTAATGAAACCATCCAAAACACCATCTAGAATGGTTTAAAAAATTTCCAAATAATACCACTCAATATAAATATTTTATATTTTCGTTTTTGAACGATTCATAATTTGATATAAACACTTATATATTTTGAGGTATAAAATTTTTATAAACACTATATAAATTAATCCCAATATAAATCCACTATAAATAGATTTCTCATTTTACAAAACATTTTTTCATTTCATAAAATCCATCCTTTGGGACCGTGTTGGTGATGGTTTATGAGAATGTTAACTAAAATATAATTTTACATAAAATTTTATAGAAATATATTATCCTTAGGACCTAGTTGTAATCCATTTAAAAAAAATTAAAATCCACATGTCATTTGGAATGAATGGTCATACCATAATAATTAGAGTTTTCCCACTCATTTCAGGTCAACTATTCCATTTTGGGAGAATCTATATGTCTTGGACATTCCATTATGAGGTGAAACTAACTCATATATATGTGACATATATTTTAATTAATATTCAAATTCTATGACATTTTAGAATACTACAATAATTTCATGGAGTATGTGAACATTTTATGAGAAATATTTTCATGTATCCAAGTCAATATAAGAATCAAAAAACAATTATTCCGCTTTGTCATAGTCTGTCATAAAGGTGGAACAAAACACCAAAACATAATTTATTAACTATTGTGTAGATTAAATATCTTAAAATGATATATTTTTCATTATTTTATATCATTAGTAGTAGAAAAAATTTCAAAAAACTATATCATGGTCTTTTCAGCATCAAAAATTAAAATAGACATTTTATATAGGAAATATTTTGATCATAACTTTTAAAAAAAATGAAATTATCATTTTATATTATCTATGTTCAATTACCTGAAAAATAATATTCTCTACTTTCACTGTTCATTCATAAATAAATAAAATCATCGATATAATCTCATATTATTCAATTTCATGGTTTCGATGTGATGTCTCACATTTAAATGTAGTGGTAGATAACCCCAAATCATAAATAATACCATGATCATATATACATTTGTGTAGAATTCTAAAATAAATAATGAAACCATCTACCTTTCACCTATTGAATTTAATTTCAAAAAATTATTTGATATATATCACAAAGGAGAGACTAATGGGTTTCTCCCTCCTAAGATGTCTATTGATGATGGGATTAACCAGATAGTCAAGAAGACTCTCTCAATATCCAATGTCTAATGGAACCCTTGATTAAGTGATATATGGAATTTAGATCTTGAGAATTATGGATTTGAGAACATTGGATGATCACACAATGTCATTAACACTAAATAAAGATTGGAATAGTTTATACCAGACTATAAAAAACATATGTTTGGATATCCATTGATTAATCATTTCAAAAAATGTTATAATTATCTCTACTCATTGAAACATTTTTCTCATTCCCAATAATGATGATTTAATGTTTAAATGATCATATAAAACCTTAAAACTCTATAAAATCTCATCATATAAGAAAAAATAGAGAATTATAACTAGTAGAGATAAATCAAAACAAGCCTCATACATTATCACATTAAACAATAATTCCATGCATGTTTAACCACTACATAGTATCTTACACTATATTTTCATTCACATGACGATATCCCATTTAATGGTATGAACCAAAAAACATTTATTAACTTACTTTTACAAATGACCATCCCAATATTCATTTCTATCATGGATCAATCCTTTGGTGATTATGAAAACATGGAGTGTAATATGCTTTATGTGGGGTTTTGTAGTAAATGGTAAATAATTTATTAAATTAGTCTATTATAATATTTATTCTTATTGGGATTGTGAATTTACCAATAAATTATCCCTTCATCATTCTATATTCTTGATTACTGTTTATTGATTAATGAATTATAATTTAATACATGAACAAGTAAATAAAATTCTTTCTTGATACTAGATTATTTGTTAGTATTATATTATTAAATATGTATTGAGTCAAAAAAAATTATAAAATGAATCAAAGTAATTGACCAATTTATAAGATTAATTTATTAATTAGAATTTAAATATGGATCCAAGGGTTTACTTGGATTTAAATAAGAAAATAATAAGATATTTAAATTATAAAAATAAATTTTCTATTGTATCATGACCAATAATTTATTAAAACATAGTAAACATTAAACATTTACAATTCGTTCAATTAATCTATGATTTATTTAAATTTTACCAATCGATTGTCTTGATATTGAAAATAATGATTCATTATAATGAACTTTCTCTTAATGGTTCCACCACATACCTAAAATATACCATTAATTTATAGTAATAGTTTTATAAAATAGAAATAATAAATTCAAAAATTAATCCAATGCTAATTTAGGAATCCTCATGGGAATTTTTAGTTTTTGAAACTGTATTCAATCGATTAGTATATGAAATTTATATTTCCCTTTATTTTATATTGTTTTATTTTTAAATTTAGGGTTTTTATTCTATAATATTCAAGTTACATATTGTTCATACAAGAATAAATAATTTTAGAAAATATTTTGTAAAAGGTTATAAATACCCTATGTAAAATAAAGATATTGAGAAAAGATTGAGGAAACAATTTATGTTTATAAACATGGTTCTAGTTTATTGAGTATATGTATAATGACATGTAATGGGGGTAATACAAAGTATCATAGTATCTCCATTTAAAAAAAAATCAAAAAAATAAAATGATCATACAAATGATAAAAAAAATTATTCAATTCACAAGGATACTACATAAATATCACACCATGTAGAAAGGATGTTTCTAGAAATTTGAGTTGTTTTCAAATTAAATGGTGTTTCTAATAGTACAGTAATACATAATTTACTCAAATATTATTTAATAGGAAAATAATATTAATAGATACAAATCTTATTCAATGTTCAAATATAAGAAGGGATGATATAGAGAGCTTATTCTTTTAAATATTCATTCCACTATTAAAATAAATGAATATAAATATGAATATTTTTAATTTTCATCAATTTGATAATGAATTGATTTATTATCAATTATAGAGGTTAAATAATTGTTTTTTAGTGTCATTATTATGTTTCCATAATTTTGTTTTCTAATTCAAACATTTGAGAATGGCTAGTCTCAAAGTAGCATTTCGACTATTCTAACTACTCTTAGAGGATCATTAAGGAAGAAACCAATATGGGATCTATAATTTTGGGGATAAAATGTCTTATAATAATTTATAATAGAAAATTAAAATACTTAAACAATGGATTAGATTTAAAAAGGTATATTCAAGTGAATAGATAGATGCAAAATTGGAATCCTTGATTAAGAAGATTGATATATTGATGGTTAAAAAACAACCTTAGTTTCAAAAATCATACATGTAAGTTATGTTTATTTTAATTACATATTTTTTTTGATAAAGGTAAGTAAATTACCAAGGGTTATATCAATATGGAAGAGTATTGATATAAGGCTCTGTGTTTTTTCAGATAGTAGTTTTAAGCCGAAATTTAAATTTTTGATGTTGGATGCTTATTAGGGATAAAATGGTCTTTTCCCTAAGTAGTTGACCTCAGATAACAGTTTATAACCACTCTATTGGTCCCAGAATAGGTTTCTTACCCTAGGACAAGAGTTTTGTAGAAATCTGAGCTTTTTGAATATTAACAGAATAAATAATATTTAATATTATTAAATTAAATATTAATTTATTCACGTAGTTTTATTCAGCTATAAATTTATAATGGAGTAACAGATTGAAATGCAGTTTACATTGTTGATTTTTTAATATTGATCTTATCATAGTCAAGGCATAAACTTGATTTAGGCGCTGGGGACAACCCATACCCCTTTTTCTTTTCTCTCATTTTATAGTTTTCTTTCTTTTCCTTATTATTCTATCCTACTCCTTGCGCATGTATCATGTGTTATTTTCCAGGAACATGTACTATGAAATAAATGAGAGAGGGATAAATAGAGATATATGTAAGGTAAGATAGGTACCATTGTGGAGCTCTCGATGCGCTATGTTGGCGCGTGTCATCTGTGGATGGTGAAATCAAACTAAGCTTCAGCGGTTTCTACCCAATGGAAATAACTTTACAATTTCACCAAAGATCACCTTTAAACATGTTGTTTTTTTAATCCTTTCTATGATTTCTTGTGGCCTATTAAAGATGGATCTGTTGTTTTAGGGGCGAAAACGATTGTTTTGGTCATTTTGAGGGTTTTCCCGTCGGAAACCCAGGCTATACATAACGCGTTCCAAGGGAACACACCATGTGTTCACCCCATTCGGGGAAGAATAATTTTAAATAAGTACACTCTGTGTACTGTTAGCTGACACTGTGTGGTGTCATGGATGTGTGTCCAACCATGTGAGAAAGAACATAGGTTTTGGTTTTTAAATAGAACCTGTTGTTTACATTGAAGTACATACTTTGTACATTGAAGTAAATGTTGTGTACTTTTACAAAGGCATCACCCATTTGTTTTTGCTAGGTATATGAGCACAGATAGGGGTACGAATAAGAGTACACATTGTGTGCTCTAAATTACATGCCATGTAATATTTTCAGCTTAGTATTTTGGGGTATTTTGTGCCCTGGAAGTCAGAATTGGGCATGTGAGTGGTCCATTCTGAGAATTTTTATTTGTAGATCGCAATGGTGGGAACCTATTGAATTTCAGTGGTTATATAAATTTTGTTTTTGAGTTTCTATCTAGAAGTAGAGGTTCTTCATCTGGTTATCAAGTTCAGTGTCACCTAAGAGTGAGACTTGGCATGGATGATAGGTAGGGTGGTCAGAACAACCTAGTTGAGACCGTTGATCTGAGATGAGATGTGATATATCTCCCGTGAATTACAGTTTTGAGTACATCCCCCTTGTGAGAAATGCCCTTCTGGCCTATAAGGACATGAGATCGGATGCCTCCAAGGATCCTCTGAGGGTTTCGTTTTCTTATGTGCTGATCTAGGGACTCCCTTGTATGATATCTCTCCTATTTTTCTTTGAGAGGATTACTGTTATAGGATGCCTCTATTGTTATTGATTCGAAGGTCCCATGTAGTATTCATCCTTTAATCATTTCTAAGGATCCCATTTAGGATTTATTTGCTTGTGTTTACCTGGATGGTCCTGAGTAGGATGCCTCCTCGGTGTTTGACTTGAAGGACCTAACAGGTGCCTGTGGTTTGACCAACCCTAAGCTGGTACATCATGTTTCAGTAGATATGGTGTTTGGGTGTCACCTAGAACCCGTTTCGAACATGTAATCCCAAGGGGTTGTGGATGTAGTGTTGGGTTGGCAGTTCGGGCGACCCTCACTCATTTTTTTATATTTTAATTGGTTTTGTTGATAGATTATTATTTTACAGAGTTAATTAATAGTTGGTGGTTGTTGAGCCAGACATGAGGGATCTTCTTTTCTATTAGGTTTCTAGATTTTATATCCTGGTATTCGGCTTCTGAGCCATATTATTTCTGATATTAACTATACCCAGTGGTACTACCTGGGACTAGGTTGTTGAGCATGAATTTGTATATATTTTCATAGATATACTTTGTTTGGATTACCATAATTTTTTCTTGGAATAAAGCTATTCAAAATTACTTTATGTTACATGGTGGGGATGATTACGCTCCCCTCGACCATTGAACAAAATGATTCCTCTCTTTTGGATCAGTTACGAGACTCTAGGGGTGTGGTATTACAGCTCACCAGAGATTTATCTCTTTATACGGGAATAGAGACCCAAGACTCATGGTAGATTACACAATCCTGAGTGGTGGGGATGATTATGCTCTCCTCGACCTTTAATCAAATTGATTATGCTCTTTTAATCAGTTACAAGAATCCAGGGGTGTAGAATGGAGGCTCACTGGAGAGTTCTCTATTTATAGATCTTATAAGGGTACACCCCATATGAATTATCTGATTTCAAAATGTCGTGACCACCTTCAGACCGAGACCTAGGGATCAGACGTAGGACTGGATTCATAGGCCTGATCAGCAAGGAAACTCAATCAGTAACCTTTTACAGGAAGTCTGAATGTGCTTCCCCAAATCTTTCATTAGAGGTGGGGTGATTATTCTCTCCTCAACCTATGATTGGAATGATTACACTCTTCTGGATTCGTATGGATTGACCATTGGTATACAGTATCCTTTTTCAGTGATTGGATATGAGTACGAGTGAACCTAGTTGTAGGAAGAGAATTCCCCATGTGGTTACATAGCTTGCTCAGAGATATAATTCCAGTGTGGTCCAAAGTAGGTACATGTTTATGGGATTATCGACCCAGAGATCGAATCTATAATACATAGCTTGTGTAGCATGAAGTCCATCTCAATACCCGTGCACATGATGTTTAGGCGATCGAGATTATGGACCTAAGGATTGACTATTGTTGTGGTTTTATGTTGTTTGATTCACATACCAATGAATATTCATATTTATGTATATGTGTATAGGTATGGGACTATAAAAGTGTGCATATATAGATATAGACATACATGGTGGAACTTGTTCATTTGATATGGATTATAGACCCTGAGTTCAACTATGGTTTCACATTTGGTTTTTACTAACTTTTTTCTGTGTTCTAGCTAGGCTGATCACATTATTGTTGCATACACATTTAGTAGAATAGTTATAGGTTACTTGTCGGGGTGGCATACTGAGATTATTTCTCAACCCTACATGTGTTGTTTGGTGTACATGTATACCTTATGTCTTCTTTTTAGGTTAAGAATGGGTTGCAGTGTGGATGGGGATGAGGCTCGGTGTTGCTTGATCGAGCGGAGGTGCTCGAGTGGTTCTACTGATCGTGCTATTGTAGTTCGACAATGTCTGTAGATCAGGTATGTGGGTTGGATCAGAGTTAGTAGTTGAGCCCTATACATTTACTTTTAGTGTCTTTTGTACATGTATCTATATGGTTTCCCCAGTGAGTGGCAAGTGTTGTATTGTATTTCACATATTTTTGGGCTTTTGCAATATTTTAATATTACACCATGTTCTATTTCACTTGTTTATTGCATCCAAACATTCTTTACCTTCCTTTGGGTAAGATAATTGGATATTTCTACTGTTTTCCTACTAATATATGAGGGATTAGTCTCCCCACTACCACATTCTAGGCTTTCGCTACTAGATAGAAGCCTCTGTATTATGGGGAGGTGTGCTTGAGGCCTTGTGATGAATTTGCTCGGAGCACCGGTTTAGTGGATTCCATATTGGGACGTTACAATTGAGTTACCAAAAACAATAAAAAAGGATTAATAGATCAATGATAATTAAATTACAAACATGAAACTATGGAAAACATTATCGAAAAAACTAGAGATTATCTATGAAAATAGAATTATATGTTGGTGAAGTTAATAGATAACTCAAGGAAGGAAAAAACATCCTATAGCTTACAAAAAAGCCAACATAGGTGTAGTAGAGTAATATATTGACTTTACAATTATAGAAACTATAGAAAAAGAGGCAAATTTTTTTTAAGGAGGATGATGAAAACTAAATTTTCCCAAAATTTAGGTTTTATTTTGAGGGAAATTGACCACACAATTTAATTAAATAATGGGATTTGTTTTATTTTAGTCACATTATATAATATGGAATTAAAATGTAAAATTTCTTAAATCTTCAGTTTGAAAAGTTTTATTAATTTCATAGAATATATGAAAATCCATACATATAGTTGAATAATGGGTATAAATTTTTAATAGGATAATTTACCTGGTTATTAATTGTTTTTATTATTTATGTAGTTAAATATCACATAGAATACATTTAATTCAATTTTCATTATTTGTGGGTTGGAACTAAAACATGAAAGAGGGATACCAGCATAAGTTTCATTCTATTCCCTTTGTATATATCATCCAACACCAGTTTATATGCCTCTAAGAAAAAAAATGAATAATTCATACCAATATAGTTGTCATCCAACATATTTATAGATGTGATGATGGGAAATGTATGTGTGATGGATCCTTGTGAAAGTATTATTGATCCCAATGTAAGTGTCATAAATTCATTTTGAATGTGTGATGAAACCAGTGTATGTGTGAGCCAACCATTTTAAAAAATATAAATGTCTCATAACACCTATGTTGGGTACTTCACCATGAAAGATCGTATGTAATAGTGACTTAATGGATGGTAAATATATATATGGTTTCTGATATGAAGTTAATGTAAATTTTTGAAAAAATTTGAACTCAAAATGAAATTAAATCTCATTCATAAAGTCTTCTAAAATCAAGTAGAAAAAATATAGAGTTACACATCTAATACCTATAGTTAAAGAATGAGTTAATGTTTATGGGAAGAAAGAAATGTAAAATGGAATCTATAAAAGTTTTTTCAATTGAATAATCTAGACAATTAACCTATGTGTGTAGTGGAAATCAAAGAAATGAAATCTGATGCACTTAAAACATGGAAGATTCCAGAGACATGATTATCTCCCAAGGGAGAAGAATAATATAGTATGACTCACATGGGATATTAAGATATTGAACAATGTGAGGATCCCAGAAAAACTTCTATAAGAAGGATAATACTCACTAAAAGAAACAAGGTTTCCTCTAATCGGGTGGGGATGGTACTACTTTTATTTTATTTAATTATTTTTACAATAATACCTCTCATGATAACGCACTAGTCCATAAATTAGATATTTCTATAACTAATGTTTCATAGATTGTTTCATAACATTTTATATAGTATATTCTTGTGGATATTTTTTAAATTATTATTCTCTCATTATTAGATTACAAAATAATGGCCACATATATTTACTTCAATGATTTGACAATGACTAGTGGGTCAATCTAAGATTCATTAGATATATTGGATCACTAGGATAGTAAAAATGAGGGGATAATGTGGTTATTTTATTTTCTCATTCCTGATGAAACATTATGTGATGGTGATCAATGAGATCTCATTTCATTAGATAATTATTATGTAAAATAATTTAAATTATTATTTAAAATTAAAATGAGGGTACAATATGGGTTTTGAAAATTATTTTTAATATATAATTGAAAACCAATACACTTAAATTCAGAACCAAATTCACTCACTACTTCAATAAATACTTTTAATCCATAAAACAAGATAAAAACATAATAAAATAATTGTTCTCTCTAAAGACAACCTAAATGACACAATTTCAATACAATCCCTTGGGTAAAAAATTATTTTTTGAGAGCCTAGATGTAGGATCCTCATAATTTTTTTTCATTTTTAGGGATTAAAATATTGTGTTTTTATTTTTTTTTGTTTTGTTTTATATGAAATTATTTGGATTGTGACCATGTATAGTTCATATCAACTCATTGGTTTTGATCATGATGTTTAAAGAACAGTTATAGTATAAATATAAAGCTCAAAAATCAAAAAGAAAGTGGGTAAAGTGTTTTTTACAATTCCATTTACTACCTATCCATATTCCTATTCATCTTTTGGTATAAACACCCTAAAAATTGAAAATAAGGATGAAATTTTCACTCTATTGAATATGATCGTTAGAGAGATTTGTGAAAAAAAATCAACAATAATAATCAGTTTTTGTAATTAAATAATCAAAAAGATTTTGAACTTATAACTAGAATCATTCAATTATGTAATAAATTTCATGGTTTTTAAAGAGTGGATCCCAATAAACATTTAAAATATTTTTAATAAGTATGAATAAACATAGATAATAGAGGTGTACCTTATTCTTATATTGGATTTAAGTACATTTTTCTACCACTCGAAGGATTAAAAAAAGTGAGGTTATAGAAGATTCATATTGATGAGGTCACCTCCATGGATGATCATCCAAAAAAATCCTCTAATTATTCCCTATGTCAATGATCACCCAAATGTGATTGATGTTATATGGTATTATGAATGAATGTGAGGAAAAACTATTGGATTTTTTGGGGAGATTCATGTGGTCAACATCATCCTACCCAAATCATCCTTTTGAAGTCCATCGTTACCTAGTATTTATTTTAAAATGGTCGATTGAAAATAACTAGAACCCACTTGATCCGTCATATAGAGGAGCACATATTCACAAGTCACCAACTAAATATTGAGAGACAATAAAAATAATCTTAAAGAAATATAAATAATTAGGAAAAAGATCAATAACTAGAGAAATATATAAGGTAAAGATTTATAACACCCCATCACTTGAGAATAAAATTAAAGATATCAATGCTCTTTTAAGATAGTAAGCATTGAAAATTGCTTAAGAAACATCACATTCTACACCTCCTAAAGTATTCCATATTTTCCATTATATTTAACATTATACTAATTGCTTCCCTAATGCATAAGAGTGCTTTGATTTCTGTTTTTAGAGGCAATACCAATAGGAACCAACCTACATCCTAGGATTTACCTAATATTCAAAAAATAAATTTATAGATAGAAATCAGCACCCACAAAGTCTATAATTATATTAGGATAATTAATTGAATTTTCAATCCCACCCATTTCAAGGTATAAATATCAACCTTATATAGACTATTAGTGACAAAAATATAAAAATCCCATCTTGAGGAACCATCTAAAAACATTTTAAGTATAAAACCAATAAGTAAACTAGTCTCAAAACACATTGATCAGAGATGGGGAGATGAAAGGAATGTTCATCCAAATCATATCTACAATAAAAAATCGAAATCCAAGTTTCAAATAAATTTAATCACGATAATATTCTTAGACTTGATATAAATTCTTGTTTTAATTATTTTAGGGGTGAAAATTAGGTGGAGTGTAGTGAACAATCATCATCAGAATCTTAATATTAAAGTGGAAACCCCATGAAACCCGAATATTATATAATTAAGAAGGATCCAAAAGTGTAGATACCTATGGAGAAACAACAAGTGATGATGGGAATGGGAAATTTCAGGATGGGGGACCTACCCCCACCATAACCTCCCTTCTCTATAAGGATAAAACATCCAATAGAAATTAGTAAGGAATACATATAATAAGAGTTTCTGGATACATTCATAATAGTAGAGACAAGAGTCCCTTTATTTTAGTAATTACAAAAAAATAAAATCGTATGAAAATTTTCTCAAGGAGATGTTTATAGAGAAGAGGAAATTTTATAGACATGAAAATATAGGTTTTGGTTGAAATTTATATTCCTTTGTAACCCCATGACTACTACGAAAATGTAATGATCCAGGTACGTACACAATTTATTGAACTGTATAAGAAATCAATTTTTCTAAAACATTATATGATTTATGAGTGTCAATATATAGTAGTCTTTATTTTGTTTTTTCATCATTATATATTTGAGAACACAGTCTAACCAAAGTGGTTGTACAACATTCTATATGATCCACTACCTACCCAGTTGGATTTCTATTGGATATTTTTGTTAGAGTTAATGGATATTTGTACCCTATTGACTTTTATATTTTTAACATGGGTAAATAAAAAGGTAAAGACCATTACCCCATTATTCTAGGTAGGCCATTACTTAAAGATGACAAACCCATTTTAAATATTATTAAAGTAACTCCCTCAATGGATTTTAGGGAAGAGAAAACAAAATATAGCATTTTAGATTCAATGAAAATTCCTCATGATGAAAAATATATTTTTATACTAAACAATCATGAAATTATTTATTATTTTAAAGAAGTGATATAAGCGTTTGAGAAACATTTGACTAGGGGAAGCTATAGAATCACCTAATTATTAGGATGAATCAGTGTTTGAAAATGATTTAAACCCTAAAATACTCTTTTGTGTTGAATATATTAAAGAACTATATTATAATTATACTAATGATTTACTCAAATATTCCATTAAAACATCATCATTAAACATGTAGGTTGCAAACATAGAGAATAATGGGTTGAAATTATCAATGGTGATCCCACCTAAAATAGAAACTAAATTTTTTCCTCTAACATGAAATATTATTTTCATAAAGAAAACGAAAAACTATCATTATTAATTTAAAATTAAATTTTTAGCCTATAAATAGCATTAATTGATGGAGATTCTGAAGAAAAATTCCAATTCATTAATATACATAACATAGACTATCCCTAAAACCTATGTGCACTAAATTTTTTAGAAAGTGAGTTTGAACTTGTGATTCATCCTATCACGACCCGTCCTCGGGGCCCGTGCCGTGACTACCCCAAGCCCGCCTCCCATATGCCAAGGGCTGGTGACTCGCACCAAGGTGTAAATCCTAATGAAAAAGGGAGAGGCATTTCCTTTGAAAAGTAAACAAACACCACAGAGTAAGCAAACAGAAGTAAACACTAAGTAAAACTGGGTACAACAGTAAGTGCGGAAAATTAAGTGGGCCAGAGTACAAACCCAAACTCAAAGTAAAGTACAACTGAAAAAGGGAGTACAACAACTAAAAAGTAAAGCCGTAACATCGAGCCGTCCACTGGAAGTCCCACTTGAAGGGTGGGTACAGATAGCCTCCACAGATCCTCGGGTCCAGCCATCCACTCTGAGTACGTCCCGCCCAGTGGTCCACCTCCAAATACTAACCTGCTCCGCAAGCCTTAACCACGGTCAGCGTTGTCCGTCATCTGCAACCAACACAACGTACTGCGGGCGTAGCCCATGCAGGGGTGAGTATAAGATACTCAGTAGGGACCCTGAGACCCATGAAGGTCTCCCAGAATCCACAAAGGATAATCCACAAAGGAAAGATACAATCAAGAAGTAACATCTGACACTACTTAGGTTTATGCCAATACATATACCTAAGTCATCAATTCCAGTTCGGCTCCAACATCCGAGCCTAAGTTCGATCACGTCCACACAGGATAACACAATACAAACCACATAGGAAAGCAAGACAATCATATCGAAGATAATGATTGAAAGTCAAGACTCAACTCACACAGGATATACTTCCTTGAATGACGATAGAGATAATTAGATGTAGCCACTGATTCATTTAAGCTGTCAGACCCACACATGATCGATAGGTACTAACCCCCGCAATGACCCACAAAGGATCGATAGGTAACTAACCCCCGCAATGTCCCACACACGATCTGACCCACACAAGATCGGTAGGCGCTGGCCCGCACAGGACCACTGAGCACTAACCCACACAGGATATGACCCACGCAGGATCAGTAGCACTGATCCACGTAGGATCGCTGAGTGCTGTAGTCGTCGCCGTCGAACCCACGAGGGATTCCCGTACTGTCTTCATTGTCGTCGCAGTCGTAGCTAGCTCTAGGGTTCCCGCACACAGTAAGCTCATTTGGGAGGGTCCGCTCCACGAGCTGAGGGGCTGATACATAAACTGACACGAAGTCCGGAGTTGAGGTATCGAAAAGTTCCGTATCGTCAATAGGAACTCAATGTCACAGACAGCGCGTCAATCGGACGTCCGGAACTCAAGTTATAAGCGTTTCCGCTCCGAGGGCCCGGTTGGTTTCGTGTACGAACCAACCCGCCCGAACCCAAAGTTCTCCGAAACCTTGACTATATTATACTGAAATGACCGTCTTGATCCAAGGATTGCATCGCAGCTGATGGTGCGTCGATCGGAGGTCCGCAGCCCATGTTATGGGAAAACGACCGAAAGAGGTCTGGAAATAGGGGTTCGGGCCCTGTCCAACCCGGCCCAATACCCCCTGGGTTGGCCCACTTGGGCGCGGCTCGGCCCGGCTGGCGCAGCCTAGCCAGGCCAAGCACTTGTCCTGGGCGGCGTGGCCAGGCGGCTCGGCCGTAATGGCCGAGCGAATGAGGGGTGCGGGGGGGGGGGGGGGGGGGGGCACGCTGCCCCCCACCTGTTTGTAACTACGGCCCCCATGTGGGCCACCGCTCCTGTCGGCCAGCCGGGGGTTATGACCCCCGGCCCTTCTCGGAAGCCGGCTGTGCTGCTGCCGCGGGACCCCACGGTCCCGCCCTCCTGCTCCGGCGCCGGCGGCCGGTAGTCGGCCACCGCCCCCTGCTCCTCCGCGGCCAAAGGCCCCGGCCTTGGTCCGTCCGGCGCGGCGAGACGGCGCCGCACCCCTCCGCCGTGGCCCCGCTCTGGTCGCGGTCTCTTCCTGGTTCTCCAGCGCGGCGCGATGGCGCCATGGTTTGTTCGACTTCAACAGCGCGGCACGACGGCGATGCTCTTCTTCGCCCATTAACATAGCTTACGCGCGGTGCAACGGCACCACCCCGCCTTACACGTGCCGCAACAAAATCAAACAAACAAGGGGGAGGAGGGTTGGCCGTGTTCGTGCGGTCCGACCTCCTTCCGTTATTACGATATCTGGCGGCTCAATTTGAAATGAAGAATGGCGACGGAAGTAATCACGAAAAAACCATTAAAATAATCCCCTACCTCGAGCATAGTTGGACGAAAGCTCGCCGTGGAATTGCACACCGCGGAAGGAGGCGTCGCGGAAGGAGGATCATTGCGTCGTGGAGAAAAGGTTAATTGGTGTCGCGTTGTCGATCTCCGAGGATCTGGCGTTCTTGGCGACCTTCGTCGGAGGTCGGTGTTCTTCGTGTTCTTCACATTATTCGTCGAGGAAGGAGTTCTCCAAGGCTTTGAGTAAATTCTCCCAAGCCCTCACGCACAACGAACCCCTTAATAAAAATTAGACTTGTCTTATTTTATTAAAACACAAGCCAAATGTTTTTTAAAATCAAAATTGAATCAATCAATCAATTGAATTAATTGAAACGTTTTAACCACCTAATTAAAAGAGGCGTTTAATACCTAGTTAAATGCAAGTGTTGACTTCATTTAAAGGGGGTGCGGGTGCGTTACTTAATTAAAGGAGGGGGTTGAAAAAGGTGGGGCTCGTGTGGGCCCCACCCCAAAAATATCCTACCTAGTGGAGTAGGATATAGTGGGTCCCACTACAATCACTTAGCTTAGGTTAAACAACTTTAAATAAAATAAGAATTGGTCGCACCATTTATATTTTATTCCTTTACTTAACCCAAAAAATTAATAACCACACCTGAGAAAACGGAACTCTGGAAAAGGTGTTTCTAAGAAATTACCGGCACTATGATTCCATCGGTGCCCTCAGAATTCGATTCCATGCAACGGTTCAAAAGTTAGGAAAACCTGCTCGTTCGTTCACTGAACGCACCCGAACAAAACTTCAGAAAATGATTCCGGGCACATCGGGCCTCAGAATCAGGTGCCGTCAGAAACTGCGTTCATGTAAAATACAAAAGAAAATTAAGAATGAAATTTCCCTTGAATTTTATAGGTCTTTACATTACTCCCACCTCAGGGTTTTACATCCCCGTAAAGATACATCATAAACTAGGGGAACAAAAGTGGGTATTGTACACGCATCTGAGCCTCCCGCTCCCATGTGCTATACTGGAGGTTCCCGTGCTTCCATCTGATGCACACTAGAGGAATCGACCATCCACATAGGACCCGCTCCTATCGTTCCTTGATCTCCGCTGGGACCTCCGCAGAAGTCGCCCCATCATCAATGTCCAGCTCCCTATGGTCAATGATATGCGTCGGGTCGTGCACGTATCTCCTCAGCTGAGATACGTGGAAGACGTCGTGCACCCGGTGCAACTGAGGTGGTAGGGCCAGGTGGTAAGCCACCTCGTCAATCCGGATGAGGACCTGGAATGGTCTGATGAAGCACAGAGACAACTTTCCGCCTCAACCAAATCTATGTAAACCATATTGAGGTGAGACCCGTAAGAAAATGTGGTCACCATCCTCGAACTCTAGTGGTATCCACCTCCTGTCAGCATAAGACTTCTACCGGCTCTGAGCTGTCCTCATCCGCTCTTGGATGACCTGGACCTTCTCTGTCATGGCCTGGACCATCTCTAGTCCCACAAGTGCTGACTCCCCAGGGTCTGTCCAACACAGCGGTGATCGGCAAGGTTGGCTGTACAGCTCCTCGTATGGTTCCATCCCGATGGTGGAGTGGTAGCTGTTGTTGTACGCAAACTCCACCGAGGGTAGGTGGTCCTCCCAACTGCAACCAAATTTGGGGACATATGCACAGAGCATGTCCTCGAGAGTCTGAATGGTCCTCTCTGTCTGATCATCCGTCTGAGGGTGAAAGGTGGTGCTCAGACGTAGCTACGACCCGAATGCCTCCTGCAACCCCTTCCAAAGCCGGGAAGTAAAGAAAGCATCTCGATTAGAGACGATAGATAATGGCACACCATGAAGCTGTACAATCTCCTGAACGTAGAGACGTCCCAAGATTTCCACTAAGCCCCGCTCTCTAATGGGTAAGAAGTGATCCGACTTGGTGAGTCGGTCGACAATCACCCAAATGGAGTCGTGACCTCTGGAAGTGCATGGAAGTCCAGTCACGAAGTCCATAGATATGTCATCCCACTTCCACTTTGGGACCTCCAAAGGCTGTACCAAGCCTGCTGGTACCTGGTGCTCTGCCTTCACCTACTGACAGGTGATGCATCGACAAACGAACTCTGCCACAGCCTTCTTCATACCCATCCACCAGTGTTGTCGTCTAAGGTCCTGGTACATCTTCGCCACTCCTGGATGTACCGCTAAAGGGGAAGTGTGAAACTCCCTCAACATCTCCTCCTGTAAAGCAGATGGTACCATGGTACGTCATCTGAAAAGGATGACGTGATCTCCTCCCACAGAAAATCCATCAGGTTCCTGCCCTAAGGATATCTGTGCACACCTCATCTCAGAGTCTACGTCCCCACGCTGTGCCTCTCTGACCCACTGCAGTAGTGGAGGAGTGACTGTGAGTGACTGAAAAAAGGCTTCTCCATCTCTATCCGTGAAGGATATCTGCAAAGCGGCTAACTGCTTTGTTTCCTCCCCGAGTAGTTGGATGCCAGTCCTCCTGCTGAGAGCATCGACTACTATGTTCCCCTTCCCAGGAGTATATAATATCTCAAAGTCATAGTCCTGGAGGAACTCGAGCCATCGCCGCTGTCTCAGGTTCAGGTCCTTCTGCGAGAAGACGTACCTGAGACTCTGGTGGTCAGAGTAGACTGTAAAGCGCTCGACCATCAGATAGTGTCGCCACATCTTCAGAGCGAAGACCACTGATGCTAGCTCCAGGTCATGGGTAGCGTAGTTCTGCTCATGCTGCCTCAACTGATGTGATCCATAGGTGGTCACGGTCTATTCCTACATCAGGACACATCCGAGTCCGGTCCCTGATGCATCGCAGTAAATTATGTACCCAACCCCCTCCTCTGATAGCCTCAAGATAGGCGCGCTGGTCAATCTCTGTCTCAGCTCTTGGAAGCTCTGCTGACATCTGTCTGACCAGACAAAGGGTTTCCGCTTCTTCGTCAAAGCTGAGAGTGGTGCCGCAACTCTAGAGAAGTATGGCACAAATCTCCGGTAGTACCCAGCCAGACCCAAGAAACTATGCACCTCTGTCACGCTCCTGGGTGGCTCCCAAGCTAGCACTGCCTTGATCTTCGCAGGATCCACCACAACTCCTGCCTCATAGATGATGTGTCCCAAGAAGTGGACCTCCCGTATCCAGAACTGACACTTCGAGAGCTTACCATAAAGCTGGTTCTCTCAGAGTGTGTCCAGTATAACCCGCAAGTGGTAGGCGTGCTCCTCCTCAGTCGTCGAGTATATCAATATGTCATAGATGAAGACCATGACAAATCGATCGAGGTATGGCTGAAAGATCCTGTTCATGAGGCCCATGAACACTGCTGTAGCATTGGTCACACCGAAAGGCACAACCAAGAACTCATATTGGCCACACCGACACCTGAAGGCCGTCTTCTGCATGTCCTCGTCCCGAACTCGGAGCTGATGATAGCATGATCTACGGTCTATCTTTGAGAACCACCATGCTCCCTTGAGCTGATCGAAGAGGTCATAAATCCTCGGTAGCAGATACTTGTTCCCCATGGTCACCTGGTTCAGGTGACGATATTCAACACAAAGTTGCAAGCTCCCGTCCGCCTTTTTGGCGAACAATATCGGGGAAGCCCAGGGTGAAACACAGGGTCAGATGAATCCCTTGCCCTGCAAGTCCTACAACTATACCCATAGCTCTCGAAGCTCAACGGGGGACATCTGATATGCTGGAGTGGATATCGGGGTTGTCCTGGGGTACATGTCAATATAAAATTCTACCTCTCTGCGAGGAGGTAGTCCTGGAACATCATCGGGAAAAACTTCCGCATACTGATCCACCACTGTAGGAAATCCAGGACTCCGCACGTCAACTGCTCCAAGGATGAGGCTAGCCAACTGATGAGTGATGGGCTTTCCTCTCCTCTGCATGAGTCCATCCTGTGCTGCAAAGGCTCCCTTCTCACCAGTGAAGATGAACCTGCTCCCGTCGGTGCGTACACACCACACCTTGCGCCTAATCCAGTCAATGTGAGCATGGACTGTAGATAACCAATCCATGCCCAAGATAACGTCATAAGGCCTCGACACCGCTAAAAGAAGATCCTAGCTGAAGCTCTTGCCTCCTAGAGTAAGATCACACTGCCGGCACCAGTGCGTAATCGTCGAGTCTGCTCCCATAAGAGTCTCTAGCCGTAAGGATCGAGCCAACGGCTCCGTCGGAATCTCCGAGCTCCGAACAAGGGTAGTGGCTATGAAAGAATAACTTGCTCCTGTGTCTATAAGAACTACTACAAGGGTGAAATAGACACAGATAGTACCTCGAATCATCTGGGCACGCCGTGGTCGTAGGCCTCCGCTGCCTGGAGTTGTGTCGGTCTCTGCCCGCCAGCTCCCTGTGGTCAGGGTGGACCTCCTGGTGGTGGTGGTGGTAGAGCCTTAAAGCATCGCCCACCACCTGCTGCTCGGCCAGCTCCTCTGTCTCGTCCGCCTACTCCCTGCGGACTGCCATAGTCGACCCTCTGCCTCTGCTTGGGTGGTCCCTCAACCGTCTGCTGCTCCTCCACACAGCAGGTCGGGCAATCAAGAGCCATGTGGCCCTGCCCGCCGCATACGTAGCACTGTCTGCCTCTCGAAAGACTAGCTCTACGGTATGTGCCCCATCCCTTTGAGCCAGTGTCCTGAGGTCTTCCTCTTGAGGGTCTAGTCCGCCTGGACCCATGTGTCATCCGTCGACTACCAGATGCAGAAGACTCTACTACGTGCCGCCCTACGGTAGGTCTCACTGCTGATGTAGGCTCAGCAAGGAAGCTCTTAATGAGAAGGGCTCGCTCCAGTACCCCTGCCAGTGTCGAAATGCTGAGGGAGATCAGCGATGCCCTGATCTCATGCCTCAATCCCTGGTTGAAGGTCCGGGCCCAGAAGAATGGGTCTCGTACCATGTCCATCGAACAGCATGAGCGTTCTGTAAATCTCGCCGAGTACTGGGCGACTGTCAAGCTGCCATGCCGCACCTGTAGAAGCTCCTAGATGCGCCCCGCATGGAGGGTGGTCGGGATAAACTCCGAGCAGAAGAGGCTCAAAAAGTCCGTCCAGAGGATAGATGCCTCGTCGTGCACCTGGAGCATCAAGCTCCACCATCTGTCTGCTGCCGCGTGCAGGAGACTTGCTGCAAGGATCACCATGTGGTCTGCTGGTGTCCCTACCAAGCGGAAAACTCGTACAACTACCTCCAGCCAATCCTTGGCTGCCTGAGGGTCCGTCTCCCCACAGAACCTGGGTGGTTGCTGATGCTGAAACTCGTGCAGTGCACCAATGCGACTTTCACTCTCAGCGGCTGGAGCTGGTAGCATCAGTGGCTCGACAGGTAGAGGTACCGTCGATGCCTCTGCTGTCAAAGGGCCCTACACCGAGGCCTTGTCACTCGGTGGGCTGTCGTCACGTACAAAACTCGGAACCCTAGATGGCTGCCATTGTGGGGCCATCCGGAAAAGAGACAGGTGCGCCACAGTCAAAACAGTATACCTGGTGAGATGACACAAAGTAATCACAAAGAAAACATGTAACACACATGAAATCAATTTCTCTGTGCATTAAGTTGGAAATCAGAAGTCAGGGTCCTGGTGTACGGATACGTCGGCCACCGCACCAACACAGGACTCCCTGGACTGATAACCACACTCAATACTCTTAACACTATTACTTTACATAGAAAATGATCAGAGTCATGAGTTATGTGGTAGAACCGAACTCTTCTGATACCAATTTGTCACGACCCATCCTCGGGGCCCATGTCGTGACTACCCCATGCCCGCCTCCCATAGGCCAGGGGCTGGTGACTAGCACCAAGGCGTAAATCCCGACGAAAAAGGGAGAGGCATTGCCTTTGAAAAGTAAACAAACACCACAGAGTAAGCAAGCATAAGTAAACACTAAGTAAAACTTGGTACAAGAGTAAGTGCGGAAAAGTAAGTGGGCCAGAATACAAACCCAAACTGAAAGTAATGTACAACTGAAAAAGGGAGTACAACGACTGAAAAGTAAAGCCGCACCGTCGAGCCATCCACTGGAAGTCCCACCTGAGGGGTGGGTACATATAGCCTCAACAGCTCCTCGGGTCCAACCATCCACTCCGAGTATGTCCCGCCCAGTGGTCCACCTCCAGGTACCGACCTGCCCCACAAGCCTTAACCACGGTCAGCGTTGTCCGTCGTCTCCAACCAACACAACATAGTGCGGGCATAGCCCGTTCAAGGGTGAGTATAAGCTACTCAGTAGGGACCCCGAGACCCCTGAAGGTCTCCCAGAATCCACAAAGGATAATCCACAAAGGAAAGATACAATCACGAAGTAACATCCGACACTACTTAGGTATATTCCCATACATATACCTAAGTCATCAATTCCAGTTCGGCTCCAACATCCGAGCCCAAGTTCGATCACATCCACACAGGATAGCACAACACAATCCACATAGGAAATAAAGACAATCATTTCAAAGATAATGATTGAAAGTCAAGACTCAACTCACATAGGATGTACTTATTTGAATGACGATAGAGATGATCAGATGTATCCATTGATTCATCTAAGCCGTCGGATCCATAGAGGATCGATAGGTACTAACCTCCACAATGACCCAAAAAGGATCGATAGGTAACTAACCCCCGCAATGACCCACACAGGATCTGACCCACACAGGATCGGCAGGCGCTGGCCCACACAGGACTGCTGAGCGCAGACCCACACAGGATCTGACCCACACAGGATCGGTAGCACTGATCCACGTAGGATCGCTGAGTGCCGTAGTCATCATCGTCGAACCCACAGAGTATTCCCGTACTATCTTCATCATCGTCGCAGTCACAGCCAGCTCTAGGGTTCCCTCACACAGCAAGCTTGTTCGGGAGGGTCCACTCCACGAGTCAAGGGGCTGATACATCAACTGACACGAAGTCCGGAGTTGATGTATCCAAAAGTTCCGTATCGTCAACAGGAACTCAACGTCATAGATAGCGCGTCAATCAGAAATCTGGAACTCAAGTTATAAGCGTTTCCGCTCCGAGGGCCCAGTTGGTTTCGTGTACGAACCAACCCGGCCGAACCCAAAGTTCTACAAAACCTTGACTGTATTATAACAAAATGACCGTCTTGATCCAAGAATCACATCGCAGCTGACGGTGTGTCGATCGGACGTCCGCAGCCCATGTTATAGGCAAAAGACCTAAAGAAGTCTGGAAATAGAGGGTTTGGGCCCGGTCCAACCCGGCCCGATACCCCCTGGGTCAGCCTGAACCGGGGCGACCAGACCCGGGTCTGGGTCCAGCCCGCTTGGGCGCGGCCCGGCCAGCGCTGGCGTGGCCCGGCCCGGCCTGCGCGGCCCGACATGGCGCGCTCGGCCTGGCCGACGTGGCCCGGCGGCTCGGCCATAATGGCCCAGCGGATGAGGGGTGCGGGGGCGGGGGGGGGGGGGGGGGGGGGGCGCTGCCCCCCGCCTGTTTGTAACTGCAGCCCCCATGTGGGGGGCCGCTCCTGTAGGCCAGCCAGGGGTTACGACCCCCGACCCTTCTCGGAAGCCGGTCGGCCCGGCTGGCCGGCCGTGCTACTGCCGTGGGACCCCGCAGTCTTGCCCTCCTGCTCCGGTGTCGGCGGTCTGTAGCCGACCGCCACTCCATGCTCCGCCGCGGCCAAAGGTCACGTCCTTGGTCTGTCCAGCGCGGCGCGATGGCGTCGCGCCCCTCCGCCGCGGCCCCGCTCATGCCGCGGTCTCTTCCAAGTTCTCCAGCATGGCGCGACGGCGCCGCGGTTTGTTCGACTTCAACAGCGCCGTGCGACGGTGCCGCGCTTCTTCGCCCATTAACATAGCTTCCGCACGGTGCAACAGCACCGCACCACCTTACACATGCCGCAACAAAATCAAAAAAACAAGGGGGAGGAGGGTCGGCCATGTTCGTGCGGTCTGACCTCCTTCCGTTATTGCGATATCAGGTGGCTCAATTTGAAATGAAAAATGGCGACGGAAGTAATCACGAACAAACAGTTAAAATAATCACCTACCTCAAGCGTAGTTGGACGAAGGATAATCGCGGAATTGCATGTCGCGGAAGGAGGCGTCGCGGAAGGAGGATCGTCACATCGTGGAGAAAAGGTTTGTCAGTGTCACGTCGTCGATCTCCGAGGATCCGGCGTTCTTGGAGACCTTCGTCGGAGGTCGGCGTTCTTCGCATTCTTCGTCGAGGAAGAAGTGATCTAAGGCTTTGAGTAAATTCTCCCAAGCCCTCACGCACAACGAACCCCTTAATAAAAATAAGACTTGTCTTATTTTATTAACACACAAGCCAAACATTTTTGAAAATCAAAATTGAATCAATCAATCAATTGAATTAATTGAAACATTTTAACCACCTAATTAAAAGAGGCGTTTAATACCTAGTTAAACGCAAGGGTTGACTTCAATTAAAGGGGGTGTAGGTGCATTACTTAATTAAAGGAGGGGGGTTGAAAAAGGTGGGGCTCATGTGGGCCCCACCCAGCAAATATCCTACCCAGTGGAGTAGGATATAGTGGGTCCCACTCCAATCACTTAGCTTATGTTAAACAACTTTAAATAAAATAAAAATTGGTCGCACCATTTTTATTTTATTCGTTTACTTATCCCAAAAAATTAATAACCACACCTGAGAAAACGCAACTCCGGAAAAGGTGTTTCTAAGTAATTACCGGCACTGCGATTCCATCAGTGCCCTCGGAATTCGATTTCGAGCACCAGTTCAAAAGGTAGGAAAACCCGCTCGTTTGTTCACTAAACGTAACCGAGCTAAACTTCAGAAAATGATTCTAGGCTCACCGGGCCTCAGAATCAGGTTCCGTCAGAAACTACGTTCATGTAAAATCCAAAAGAAAATTAAGAAAAAAAATTCCCTTGAATCTTACAGGTCTTTACACATACCCAAACAAAGATCAATTAGACACTCATAGAAATTAAAAAATGAATTTTTATATATTTTTAGGAGTTACAATCATTTACCCTATCTCAGGATTCTAATGGCTGATATTCAATCTGATTATACCTAAGAAATCTAGATTCACCATTGTGAAAAATGTGAAAATTTAGCTAATTTACATTTGGATTTAAATGATATGGATAGTCTAAATTGACTATATAAGATTGAATAATGTTACAAAAAAAATACCTCCCCATTCATTTTTTCTTTCAAAATTTTAATATGATAGTTCTGAAGGGCCACTAGTATTTTCTTTATGGATTTAAAAGGTATTTTTAGGTTCCCATAGAACCAGAATATCAAAAAACCACAATTATATGTCACCTTGGTACATTTTCATACCAAAAGATTCACTTTACAACACTAAATGATCCATATACTTTTCAAAACATTATGGAAATTATGTTTTTGGACTTTATTGAGAGCTAATTGGAGGTATTTCTTGATTATTTTATAAATAATTAATGGTTATTTGAAATGAGTCTTAAAAAGAAGGATTTTTTTAAGTAAATGCATTGATAAAAACTTGTTGTTAAACTTTGAAAAGTGTTATTTCATGGGGGATAATGTAATTTTCCAAGGACACATAATTTCTGAGGGTGGAATTGAAGTAAATAAGGCCAATCATGATATCATTTTACACTACCATACACCACCATTTTGAGACATATTATGTCATTTTTAATTCATACAAGAATTTATAGGATTTTTATTAAATATTTTACTAAATGTTTCCCTACCCGTAAGAACCCTAAAATATAGGAAACTAATTTTATTTTTAAAAATTTATGTATGATATATCTTTATTAACCCAAAAGAGCATAATCATGGCCCTTTTGATCTATCCCCCATCACAAGGACTTCCCTTCAAGATTCTATTTGATGACTTAAAAAATAAATGGGAGTTTTTTTATAAAAAATGAATTTAGAAAAGTAACATGTGATAAAATAAACTTCTCAAACCCTTGAAATAACCCAAATAATGTTAACAAAAAAGGTAGATTTGAATTAGATATTTTTTTCATATTTTTTAGGAAGTAAAATAAATTTAGATGGAATATTTTAACCACTATTGTCCCCACTTGTGCCTTTTTATCAATAAGGTTCCAGAGAAGGCTATTTGATGGTTTCTCATATTACCTTGGATCATCAATATTTCCCTCAATCAGGAACTCTTTGAATGATATCATCCTAAACACCAAATGGATGGTTAGTATGAAATCTGAACTTAACTGTTGGAGCACCTATTTTCATGATAGACCAGTCAAGTATGGAAAGATCGTTACATGTGACTAATTACATATGGTTATTACTGATTTTATGCCATAGCCCAAAAACCATGATTTTTTTCCATTGAAGACTATGGTGTAAATTCAACAGCATCTCTTTAGGGACATTGACACTCTAATCTAGAAGCTGAATAGAAATGGGAAGTTTAATTTCAAGGAATAATATAATATCGAAACTGAAATCTTTACAATGATACCATCATGGATGTCTAAATTTTAATTTTAATTTTATCTATCCTTCAAGATATATCTTTCTTTGGAGAATTTGGTAGAACAGATTTCAAACACTTGATCAAATGATAAAATTTGGACACAATATTTTCCCAAACTCCCTTATATGCTTAATTGTTGGAGAATCTATGCATCATGTATTTTATGGTAGCAATTATGAAAGGGTTTTGTGGAATTATAATGTCAAATTTTTTGGCCTTAACATGTATTTAGGTATGAAATTAGTTGAGAATATGGATTTTATCACCAGCACTGGAAAAATTATCCAGATTAAAATCCTTTTATTGGAAACTCTGACCTCTATCATTGCCTCAATATGGAGGGAATGAAATGGAATTTTTTATGATCATTCAACATCTATTCATGCCATGTTTTTTCATGCATAATTAGATCAATCTAGTGAAACGGTGCAATTGGGGCCTATACAAAACACCATTAATGAACCGAACACTCTAAGACTATTTGGTGTTGCTGTAAGGTTGAAGTAGCCACTTGTCCTCAAATTTGTGTGGTGGAATCCCCCAATTGAACCACAAATAAATTCTAATTTCGATGGTGTGGCCTCTGGAGCACTATGAACTTTAGGCTATGGAGGTATTTTTTGAACCCCTTGGGGATTTGTTAAATATTTTTCCCATAATTATATTGGTATTGGAACTACATATGAAGATAAGTTATAGGAGATGATTTTTCCATTAAACATGTTTTTCAAAAAATGAAACTTCCCTATGGATTGAATATGATTATATTAATCTGGTCACAATGTTAAAAGAAATAATAGGTAGTGTCCCCTATAATGTACTGCCACGATGGATTGATTGTATCTAGTGTGTCACTCAAATCAATCTGATAATTTCGGGTGCATATAGTGTGGTCCATCAGGTGGTGAATTAATTTTCAATGAGAGAGATCATGGATGCAATTACAATGTGGGCCTTTAGAGCACTAGAATATTGTGCTTCATGATTAGATAATGATATGTGTGAAGTGGTTTAATCCTACACTTTTAAGATCTCTTGAAATTTCTAACTTCTACGTTTACTTTTTATAATTTTTTTAGACTGACTTATATGGGTCATGGATCTTCTTATATAGAGTAAAAGTTTATTCTAATCACATAACACCAAGTAATTTGATCATGAAATATAAATAAAAAGTAAGCATTGTGATATGGATGATACTTAAATAATAATTTAACTTAGATATTGAAAACAATAAGGTTTGTACGAATCAGGTTACAGATCATATGAGGTGGTTACCCCAAACTAGTGAGGTAGAAATACCAACCAAGAAAACCTTGGATGACTTGATCTCTAGTGTTATACTATAAAACGTTACCCAATTTCCATGATATATTTACATGGTGTTTTTTTTCTAACATCTAATGCACCCTTTATCATTACTATGCCCCAAACTCTAAAATAGAAAGTGGAATCAAAACTCTATATTTAAGAGCACCCATATTTATAGAAGATTTTTCATGACCAAGTAATTAAAATATACATATCTAAAGAAGAAATTATATTTAAGCCCTTCTTATGAAAAATATGGAATATTATCAACACTAAGAGGGGGATTGAATCAGTGTTGGGGAGCTTTTATTCTAATTGAAACATATTATCACTTTTCCAATTTGACCTGTTAGGATCATGATTCTCTTTTTATATCTACCTTTTCATATGATAGAAAATTAATGTAAGTAAAGGATAGAAAAAAGGATTTTATTAGTATCACTACTCAATATGAGTATTTATATCATGTTTTTTATAGTGGTGACCAATATGCATATCAATATTTATAATAAAGTTCTAATTATATTGTTTTTTGTTAAAAACACACCCAAACTGAAGTGGGGTTTCATACACTTAAGGATGGGTACATACAAAAATCTTGAGTCGTTGGACTGATTATACCCTACTCTAACATGAAACTTCCTGAATTATTGATGGACTTATTTTATGGACATTATCTAATTGATGCATATTCTCTTCATTCTTCTTTTACTTCCTCTTTAAATTTTTATTAAATCTTAGCATGAAAAAACTTTCTTCCTTCTCTTCTAATTATATTTTATTTACTACAATCCATATCTTCAATATGTGCCACATTTATTTCATAACACCATCTTCTCCTTATGAGCCTCCTAGAAAACATTGTCAATTATTCTTCTTCATCTTCCTCCTTTGAAAAAAGATGTGTATATCACTCCCTTATTCTCATATATTCTTCTCATTTTTCTTCTCTTATACTTCTTTGGTGAATATTATCCTCACTAGTTAACCTCTTCTTGGATTAGACTCAAATCATGTGTATTTGAATGATTATCACAGAGTTGGGTTTCATACTTCTTAAAAGTAAAATAATATTTCATAAATAACATTTTCAAACTTCTCACATTCAGTATATTAATATTCCTCACTAACATAAAGACTATAAATAAAATAAAATGTGCATCATTGGCCACCTTCCTCTTCTTGAATTTATTCAATATTCATAGCACCATGAGAACACATGATTTTAATTTCCTTGTTTTATGGTATTTAACAATTCATGGATATTTTGTACAACTATCATCCTCATCAAAATTATTCAGTCATAAATTATTCTCATTTAAAATACTTAAATACTTTTCATTATTTTCTCACCCAAATTTAAAAATGTTTTTTATGTTGAAGCGATCACTTGTAGTGTACCTTGTGTTGATGAATCCTTAGAGGCATAAGAAGAAATATATTGAAACACATATAATATGGATTATTTATGGTTTTGAAGTGTCCAAAATGAGTTTGATTTGAGATTTTTAAAATTAACACTATTATACAAAAGTGAATTCAATTTGAGAGACTGAATTGATCTCAAGTTATCAATTGTTGTGGTTTTTATGAATTCATTTTCAAATAATTTAAATTTCATTAACTTGAGAATGATTTATTCAATGAAATAAATATAATTTCATCAATTACTAGTTTAACACCTTCGCATACACATTTTAATAACCTATACACTTAGAGTATCATTTTTATGAGCACTCTAAGGTAAATTATTTTATTGACACCTTCAAAGTGCAGTAAAAAAATTCAATAATCAATAAGAAGAGAAAATATAATTGAATAAAAAACTCAAATGAAAGAAATTATTAAAAATTTATGCAGTGATAAATAACATCCAATAAAGACCATTGATACTCCAATAGAATAAACCAAAAGTTTCTTAACAATCCATTGGTTTTAATCTCTCGATGGATGTTGGAAGTAGACTCATGAGGGCTGAGATGAATAAGAAAAACAATGAAATAATGATCACTCCACTATTTTGTAAAGAATTTGACATGTTTTGGTGTGAATAAGTACACAAATTGATTCCAAGGTATCAATGTGATATTAATAAGAATTGAATTATAGTTCAATAATAATTTTCTTACGAAACTAATGTGAATTAGAAAAACATACATATGAAATTACTAACACATGAATACAAAACGAAATCATAACATTACAATTGAAATAAGAAAAATCCCCCTTCCACTCATTCCCCACAACTACCTTAAATTTAAATTTTTGAATACTTGAATTGATCCCCTAGTACTACTAGTCTTATTAATTTATGAGGGTCAGAATAGTTGGGTGTAAAATTTGTGGAATGTGTACATTTACACCATTGACACAAAATAGGATCCAGATTGTATCCACCAAACACAGGATCCAAAATGAGCTTCTATATGGTATAATTTTGGTCGTGTATTGAGGAATAAAATAGAGTAACATATTTACCCTAACATCATGTAAAATTTCTACACATTCAATTTTCTGTTTCTGATTTATGATCAAAATGGTGGGTTCTTGTCCAGGGAAATTGAATATGAACCAAAATTTCATCTCAAAATTGAGTTACCTAAAACTCTATTGAAACATTATAATTACCTCTATAAAATGTTTAATTAAATATTCTAAATGATTTCATGTATCTTAAGTTAAAATTATATCATCATTAGGATTGGATCTTGGCTGCTACAATTATTTTATTGGTCTGTTTTCCAATTCACTTCACCCAGAATGTTATGGGTTCACAGACCACTTATGCCATCTGCCAATTGAATTTTCAATAGTATAATAAGGATATAATGTTACTCATAACATGGTATAACTGATAAAAAAATATGAAAATAAAATGAAGACAGTTGGGCATTGTAGGAGCTGTTCAAAAATATACCATGTAATTGCGAATTTTAAAAAGAATTACAAACATGTCAGGAAAAGAAGTTAAAATTGTAAAATGAACTAGTAAATACGTTAATAGACATTTAATCCCAAGAATATTATAATATATAAAATAAATATTAGACTATTTTAGTGGCTAATCACACCCCCTATCATGATCTTTTCTAGTCCCTAGAAAAATGTATCTCAAGAATATGAAATTTTAATACCCTTTTCCAAAAAAAATAATATACAATGCTCACAAAAATACCTCATACCAAATAATTATGAAATCTACAAAAATATTTTATCCCAAGATAAACCCATAAGAATATCCCAATACCAATCTCATTCATTTTTTCAAACTCATTTCCTCATTTCAACATATTTCAACGAATCGTGATGATGTTTTGTGTATCAAAATAGACATGGGGGTTCATTTTTATTCAAAGTGGAAAATATGGAAGTTCTATGTAGAATAACATGTTAATATAAAGATGATTAATGTCTTTTCATTTTCTATTTTTTTGGGTTTTTTGAAATTTTTACATAGTAATTGAAATTGAACTCAATCATGTTATCCCCCAAATCAATGCTTTTCAGATGTCACCTATGCTCAACCACCTTAGTGAACTAAGTGGAGCTCACAAACTCGGGCATCATCTAGAGTTAAATAACTAAAAACAAATCCAGAATACCACAAATAAAGATAAAATGACCAACTCTAGGATAAAAAACTATGGAGTCTCCATCCTCAAGTGCTGAAAGCCACACATTAGATCTTTTCATTACTCTTCGTACAAATTTATAGTTTTTTTTATTTTTTACATTTTATGTGGTTTTTAAATATTCATGTTAAAATTAAAATAATCACCAAACCTATTCCATTTATCATGGGATCCAAATAACTCAAACTAATACCGCATAATACAAAGGATGTGTATTATGAATTTTTTTATTAAATGTATGGAATTATAAAAAGTAAAAAAACACATTAGACAGACACACATTCCAAAATATATTCTCATGAACATAAACATGGAGTAAAATTAGAATCAAGAAATTAAAATTTTTGATATTCAACATCATTATTTGTAATGTGGATTTTCATTTTCAAGGTTAAAGAAACTTTTCTTTCCAATAATTCACATTATTTCATTTCAATTTATGTAAAAAAATTTGTTTTTTTATTCACCAAAAAACAAAAAAAATTATCCTCCCCTCTAGAACAAGGAATAAATTTCCCCCCGTGTTTAAGGATATGAAAATTCAGAATGAGGTAGTGGTAGAGGAGAGGAATTAAAAAATTAAAATATGCAAATGAGTAATGGAATAATGTCACAGGGTGGTATACAAATGAGGGTCATTCTGCAACCAAGTAATCCTTCGATCTCAATGTCACTCATGGTCTCCCCATAGCGGATGGTATAATTGAGTGGAATTTCTAGATGTAGGTTATTTCACTGAAAAAAACATCGATTTTAATATCTTCTACTTACCACACACAAACTAAATTAAAAACCATTGAAACCATGAGATTTTAACTTTAATAAAAAATCATAAAAAAGTGGAAATATATATAATTATTTTATCAAACAAAATAATAGTTCATGAAACAACTAAAATATTAATAATAATAACATCAAACAAATATATATATACATATATATATAATAATTATCAAAGGTAAGTATATATATTAAAAAAATATGTACACACTGTAGGCTCTAGGTAAGTGGAAGGCACACGCCCCAATCTCCCTTCGATACCAGTTTCAAGTCCCACATATTATCCAAATGTAAAGGGTTTTCCTTATAACCTATGCTGTTACCTTTTGTGAAAAAATGTAATTATATATTATCTTTTTCAATCTTTTATTTTTTTATTTTTTTATTTTTTCCCATTATTAAAAAATACATGTATATACACATAAAAGAACATAAAATACAAAATATATTACATAAAATAACAATATATTGAATAAAAATAAAATAAAACAAATAGTTACAAATAGTTTTTTAAAATTGTTTTGTACACATAAATGCACAAAAACTAGAAATAAAAATTCATGTTGGTGTTGTGTTTCCTCCCATAAAGTGCTTAGTTTAAAGTTATTAGATAGAATTCAATCCCCGAAAATTTCTCAATTCCAACATTCAATATTTTAAGGACTACATTTTTCTAAACATCTTTTATATTGATATTGAATCATTATTTATAATTTAATTCATGTAAAATATTATGTTCTATAATGTGTGTGAAAATTCAAGGAATATCATAAATGACCGATCAAGTTCCTTCTATAGTATTTCATAATACATAAAGGATCTTTATTACTTTATTGGTTTCATGAGAATATTAAATGAATACCAAAAGGTCTTGGTTATCAACTATGAAGGCATACATGAGTGTGGAGGGAAGGAAAATAATATTTGAGTTTGGGTTGATTGAAATTTCTTAAAGTCAATTTGAAATAAAAATCAAAAATCAATTTGTTTCACCGAAATTATATAACCAATTAGATCCATTATAAAATATGTTTCAACCCAAAACATGTCCATTTTAGTGTTATTTGTTTGTACTTAATCATATTTCATGGTATTCCAAAATGGTTCACTAATTTCTAGTTTTAAAAAATCATCAATGGGGAAATATTCAAGGAACACAATCCACAATGTCAAGTTTCCATCTTATGAATATTGAAAATACATTTTACCTTGATTAAAACAGCCATAAAAAATCCCTTCATTTTCTTTAGGTCTCTTAGATTCAAATGTTTATTATTTATCATTTTTTTAGAAGTGTTTTTTAACAAGATTCTTCTATCAATAATGAGGAAGAGACAACCTGAGTGGGAATAGGTTCCATAATCATTTCAATTCTTTTATGTTTTACTCTCAAGGATGAAGCCACACAATTCATTCTCTACATTTTTTGAAATATTTTCTAATTTAATGGTTATTGATTAGGCTAGACATGTTTTTCTTTCAAATGGTCTCTTCCTAGAAGATAATTATATTACTAGAATTTCACAGGAGGATGTTCAAATTGGATTTTTGGGATTGAAAATCAATATATGTTTCAATGTTTTTTAGACCGAAGGATTTAAAATATTTTGGTTGATTATATTTTTTATTATCCCACCCATAGAAAATTGGTTTTTTCATTGTACATTATACTTGGTGAGGGGTAGTCAAAGTAGGGGAGAAATTTTGATGGTTTTCATTTTTTCAAAATGGATTCCCATAGTAGGGAAATATGGGGTGGGAACCAAGAATTGGTATGAGAAAAGGATTATAGTGTCTAAGATAACTTATTTAGGTACCCTGAAATGGAACCAAAATTTGGTATCATCAAAATGTAAATTTTTTTATGGTTGAAGCGGTCACATATAGTGTGTCTTGGGTTGTCGAATCCTTAACTACCAAAGAAGAAACCTTTAGACATATACATTCTATATAATGTTTTTAGATATAAACTTTTTAACATGAGTTTTATCCTTGATGGTTTAAATTAACACTAAGATACTGAAGTAAATTTAATTTTTGAGAATTATTTGTTCAACAATTATCTCTTAGAGTGGTTTGAATTAATTTCTTATAAAATTATATTAATTTCATTAAATCGATAAGGATTAATTCAATTAAATCAATATAACCTCATTAGTTACAAGTTTAACACCTTCACATACACATTATAATCACTTATACACTTATAGGATCATTTTCCTAAGAATTACAAGGTAAATGATCTTATTATAACATGAAAAATATGGAAAAAATTCAATTAGGATGAGGAAGACAGAAAATAATTTAATGAAGAAATATAAAAAAATAAATTATTAAACATTTATATAGAAATAAAAAATATCCAATATGAACATTTTATACTTACTTGGATCAAACCCAAAAAAAATGTATCCCTCCATTGATATTATTCTCTCAATTAAAGTAAGAACTTGACTCATGCGGGAGAACTTGAATAAGAAAAAAGAGTGGAATATCAGTTACTCCACCATTGTGTGAATAATTTCACATGTTTCGGTATGAATAAGTTCACAAATTGAGTTGAAGGTACAAAATTGATATGAATAATAATATAATAATTTTATATTAGTATCTTTTGTTAAGAAAATAATGTGAATTACAATAACTTACGTGTGAAAAAGCAATTTCACAAAAAAAATGGTCTCATAACATTACAATAGAAATAAACCAAATACCCCTTAAATGGATTCACTATAATTTCCTTAAATAAGTGTTTTTTAATACTTTGGTTGATACTAATATATTATATGTCTTCCCACTTAAGGAAGGTATGCATGTGTGGGTGTAAAATTTGTGGAAAATGGACTTTTCCACCCATGACCTGAAATAGGTGGTAGATTACATCCACCTAATAGAGGCACCAAAATGAGCTTATAGACAGTCAAATTTGGGTGAAACATATACTATGAAATTAAATCCCTATATTTACCCTAATGACATGTAAAATTTTGTCCTAATTAGATTTTTTGGTGATATAATAAAAATTGTATGATGTAATTTAGGGCCATAGAATCTTGCCAAGAATTTCATCTTCAAATTGGGATGCCTCTAACTCCATTAATCTATCATAATTATATTTTTAAACTATTCAGCTAAATGTTTACCATGGTTTAAAATTAACCACGTTAAAATTTTATCATCTGTTTTCTAGTATCTTGGTCTCTAAAATCATTTTATTGTGTTTTTCTGTAGTTCTCTTCACCTAGAATTTTCACTGTTCATGGCCCACAATGGTCATGTTCCCCATTAAATGTTAAATACCTAAAAAATTATATAACCTTAATCTTATCATGATATATATGAAAATAAAATATTAAAATAAAATAAAAACCATTGGTTCTTTTATTAGGTTTTAAAAACTGTACCATGCCATATTGCCTTTTAGTAAAGGATTAAAAAAATTTATGAAAAGAAGGTCAAAGTATCAAAATCACTAGAAACAATTTTAATGATCACTGAATAAAATAAATTTTATAATATAAAAAATTCTATATCCTTGATGTAATAATAGAGTATACTCATGAGGAAGGAATTAAAGAAGAAAAACATTAAAATAATTATCACTCCACCATTGTGTGAATAATTTCACAAGTGTTGGTGTGAATAAGATCACACATTTAATCAAAAATATCAAAAAAATATAAAAAATAGGTTATGAATAACTTTTATTAATAAACTAAATTTTATGAGAAAAAAATAAATATGAAAATACAAACATGTGAATACAAAATGGAATAATAAAATTACAATTGCAATAAACCAAATACCCCTTTAACAATGCACCAACACTGCCTTAAGTAGTTATTTAAGAATACTTGGGTCGATCAACCAATATTCCAAGACTTCCCACATTATGAGGGTAGGCATAGGTCAGTTGAAATTTTATGGAATGTATAATTTTCCACACTTGACCCGAAAAAGGATCCAAATTACATCCCCCCCCAAAAGAATCACTAAAATGAGCTTCTCGATGGCTGGATTTTAATGGTCCATAAAAGAATAAATTGGATCCCAATATTTACACTAAAATAATATAAAATTTAATCTGTATTGGATTTTTGGTTTTAGAGATATGATCAAAATAGTGGGCTATTATTCAGGGCTACAAAATCTATCCCATAATTTTATCTTCAAATTGAGATGCCTATATATAGGGAACCGTAATTGAAGTACATAGACATTACATCACTTTTTAGGATTACTTAATACATAACAAAAATAGACACCAAAGGACCGTAATAGTTTAATGTCTTTGGAAACTCGGAACATAATCTTCTAATCATGGTGAAATATCTTCAATATCTCCCATAAAGATCTTCCCCTTTTGTTTTCTTACGTAAAACCTTTCTTTATATCCTGGGGAAAAGAAAACTTATAAAGGATGATCTCAAATGCTCAGTAAAGGTAAGCATGGAGAAAATAAAACAAACCATATAAATTTGAACTTCAAAACAAGAACATAATATTTAAACATCAAAATCTTGAGCAATGACATAAAACATGATAGTACGTAAGGCATAGATCATAATAGATTATAAATCATGATAAAATAGCATGGGAATAAAGAATGTAACTGTGGAAACCATTAAGCACATGATATGATTTCCATAGTATCCAAGGCATTGCTGCCAAGACCATCTTAGTGGACAAATTCCCTTACGGAATTGAGTTCACTCCACATTCTAGTCCTGTATCAGTGAACCAGATTAACTTACCATTCCAGCCATGTATATCTCATGAGATATAAATCTTTACCCAATGCATTGGAGGGAGATATAGGTCCCACCCATCTCATAATGAAATCATTCTTACTTGTGCCACAAAATAAACATAAATCATTCATCATAACCCAAAAAAATGGGTTTCATAAATGTCATCCCATCATAAGATAATCCATATAAGAAAATGGATATCATTTCATCATAAGAAAATTGAAACCATGTAAATCATAGAGACATTATAGTTGAAACATAAACATATTAAATAATGCCATCTTATATGGAAAATGGTTTTGATAAAACACTTGAAATGAATTCTTGAGGAACATATCCTTTCTTCTTCAAAATCATTTTCTTTTCAAAAAATGTCATGAAATTTTAGAAGAAAATAATTTTTCTTAAAATAGACATAAAATCTTGTAGATTAAGCTTCATGAAAATAAGGCATTTGGAAACAGTAAAAATCCGTTCATTCCGTATAAGTTAAAAAAACATTCTTCCCATACTTTTGTCGGAAAAGTCAAAAAGTACCTCGTATGGTAAACAAAAGAAAGATTCCTTACATACCATGAAGTAAAAGTAAAAAATAGGTAAAAAGAACATTAAAAATACATGAAACCATTTTCATAAAATAGGGACATGGATGATAAATATAACCCTAGTAAATACTTATGAATAAACAGTCTCAGATAAAAAACGAGATTGGAAAAATTATCCCTTACCTTAGGTCCGATATGCTTTGTACGTATACGAACCTACTGTACAATGATTTAAATAATTTCATTGACTTATTCCATAATAATACTCATGGTTATCATATCATATATGGTCATATTCTTAGCTTCTTATAAATAATATTTCATTGCTACTTGTTATTCGGGTGTTTATTACTTTATGTTCTTATTCGTGTTTTGTAAAATAAATTCTTATTATTCATTTTAGGTTATGGATACCTAATTTCTAGAATTTTATTAGTGTAATATTTATCATATTTAATCATTAAATTCATTTATATAATCATTATTCAATTAAGATCATGTAGAATAAGTCGCATCACATCATGGAGACGGTAGGCCGTACGTACGCATGAGCGATGATATCATTCCCATGATCGAGGAATTGTATTGAAGTGTATGTATACTATTTTATAATCAATATCACTTTAAAATAATCATATATAGTTATTCTTTACACCATTATACCCATCCAATTAAGGTGGTGGTGGAAAACAGATTACACCACGGTGTGGAGACGGTATTCTGTATGTATGCACGCGTGGTGATTTCATTTTCCATAGGATGGATAGAAGGTGAAATAGGGTTGTTTAATATTTATAATAAAATATCAGTATATGAGTGATACTTATGTTATTAATTCATAATGAAAAAAGTAAAAAATAAGAAGTAGAAGAAGAAATAAATTTGAAAGAATCGGTAACAGATATTACCTCTTCTTCGACATGCCTCTTTGAAACCTCCTCTTAAGGCACTAAGATTGGTCTTTGAAGACGACCAAGACCTCTAGTATGTTTCTAGGGAAGTTCATAAGGTAAATGGGCAGGGTTTTGCAGAGATTTAAGGCACAAAATTGTGTGAGTAAGAGAGGGAGGAGGTTCCCTTTTATAAGGGAGGAGAGGGGCACCTTTGGAATTATAAGAAATATTAATTTATAATAAATTCCAACCCCGCTTAAAAACCTCCCAAAAAGACTCAAATCCAAATATTAGATGAGATACGGTTGTAATCACATCAACCAATAAAATGTAGACATGTTGGGAATTTATTTTAAACATTATAAACTTGATTTATCCTTATTTAATCTATTTAATTTTATGTGTGGTAATAAGATTATAAATTTTAAATTGATAGAAATAATTACTTATGTTATGTGAATTATCCATAATTAGATACGTTATGACATTTTAGACCATATAAATTTAAATTTATAATTTATAAATATTTTTGTGATTTTTAAACAATTTTATAATATGTTATTTTTATAAAATAACAATAGTGTCAATTTTGACACTATTCATTTATTTGAATTTAAATAAAATCTATATAGAGGATATATTCGAAATAAAAGATTTAATAGATTCATAACAAGTAATATTTATCTATAAAAGTAGTGGAGCACATTAAATAGTTCATATAATATTTATTTTAATATTTGTTAAACCATTTATTTGATATTTCAATCAATAAAATAATTTCAACTTCACTATTGTGCCACCTTTAATGATAATTATTTAATCCGAAAACATTATAAAAAAATTTACATGATGTATATAATTTTAATACATTTCTGTAGACAATTCATGTTCGAAGTTTCAAGAATTTTATCACTAAATGAATATTATTATACTTAAAATATTTAAGAGAGTGACATGTTGTCACTTTCTTTGGTTTTAATAACAATTAAATTATTTTAAAGGTCAAATGTCCATAAAATGAATTTATTCCAACCCTTAGGTTATAAGGGTCGACTTTTAGTCATCCAATATAATTTTGACAGGTGTTTGGGTAATTTTATAATCTTATTTTTACCCTTAATTGCCCGATTTACCTTTAACTGTAGTAAATAAAAATTACCGTAGTTACTATTCATACTAAAAAAAATAAAAGTAACCTATTAACATAATTTGGACCCACTGAATTAAAATATTGAATCAATTTTGAAAAATTCAAAACATTGAAGTTGTAGTAATAAAATTAAAATTTATCCCGTTTTTATTAAAACGGGTTTTAAAAGTTAAAATATTGCCAAAGATTGAAATATTTTAACCTATGAATTCAATGTAAAATTAATGATAATGACATACATTATATTAAATGGTAAAAATATATTATATTTATACTTTAAAACCATTCAATATTATAATTTAACCATATAAATTATTGTGATGAAAAAGTTGTTTTTAATTAAAACATATCGTGTTTTTACTATTCATTAAAATATGAAAGTTATCAGAATAATATGAAAAATTTATCCAAAGTAAATTTTTATATAATGATTCCAAATAAGAATTTTATTTTTTTAAATTGAACTTATAAACATGTCAAAAACTAGATTTAAAGTGGGTGTTCCATCAAAAGGTGGAAAAACTACATTGTTTGAAAAATACTTATTTTACCCGAAAAATTTATTTTGTTCTCATACCATGTTATAGAAAATGTTTAAGATGAATAATAATGTTATAAAATTAAAAATTCAGTTAATACTATTCATAACTGCTAGTCCATAATAATATTTTAACAATATATCATTGTTTAGTGAAACCTGGTATTGCGTACTACACACGCTATCGAGGAAGGTTGTGATTGTGTGTAATGAAAGCAAAGTCAGGGATGCATGTAGTGAAAGATCCTTTTGGTGTAGCGTACAACACAAGACATCAATGAAATTAAAAATAATAATTATCATAAAATCTCGAGTTGTAACATTTTCCCCCCCCCTTAAAATGAATTTCGCCCTCGAAATTCATCGGAGTTATAAATGGTTTACTACTTAAAAGTCTCTTTCATAGAAACCCACATCGTAAAAAGGAATAATAAAACATAATTTTAAGAAGTGAATTATGAAACATATCGGTTACCCAAATTAACTCATCACTATGTGTCCACATAGGAGAACATAGGTGAAAATATGGATATGGAAGAGAAACCTAACCATCATGTTCTGATGGAGAGTGGTAGAGAACATGGAAATGAAAAATCCAACAATCACAAAGCCATAAATTTGTGATGATCTATGGTACCATCTGAGTCATCAGATATAAGGGCAATAGGACAACATTTTTGGTTTTCAAGATCATTTCCTAAATGTTGAAGAATTTTTCAATTAAAAGAAATACTTACTTGATTTTCTTACAATATTACCGTTGCTCGTGCCTTGAACAATTTACACTTCACCTATTAAAGAAATGAAGTTGAATTTTTATTTTTCAAAGTGTTAGCAGATCATGCGATAGAATGATAGGTCATTCCATTTGTCTCAAACATAAGGTTAGAAAAAGTTTTTAAATATACATAAGTCCATCTATATTGAGATTAATCGTATATATTTCCTAAAATGGACTTATACTTCATATATCATACCACTTAATAAATTAAAACTAATTTATACTAACCAGGGACTTCCTGTAGGCCAATGGTATGTGATAAAGGCATGTCACACTTCGGTTGTGGGTTCGATTCCCACAGCCTTGTCCGACGCGACGAGTTGTCGCCCGTCCTGCAGGTTGTCCTTTTTCTAAAACTAAATTATTATAACATCCCATCAATAATATCAAAAAAGTTATATCTTTAACAATAATAACTTATGTCCAACATAATCCATTCCAATATTTAGGATTATCTAAAATACTTTTGTCCAAGCTCATAGTATAAAGAAAACAATTACTAGAAATGTTATCTACCGAGCATGTGTATACCATCATTTATCCCCCATATGATATATCTTTTTGGTCACATTCCAAACATGTGAATACCTTAATCAAGTATTCTCTTGAAAAATTAATACCCATTTAACTTTAGTAAAAAAACGAAAGCTTTCAAAAGTTAACTCTTTCCACATACTAAAATTCCAAAATTTCTATATACTCAAACAATGATATCACTTTGTCCTTATATCAATCATGAGCTCATGAATGATATCAAACAAATTATTTTCTTCTTATCCCTTCATTATGCTCATATCATCTTCCTTCCAAAAATATGTCAATCACTTTTCATGGTTACTGATACCATATTATTATTAAAAACCAATACATAAATATTCCAAAATTCCACGATGCCATAAATGAGATTCCAGGATACTATTTTGAAATTCCATTACATAAACACTTAATCATTACACAACATCATTATCATACTCAAAATCAAAAATAGTGATCTCTTGTGACTTCCCTTTATCCCTTTCCTTAAGAGGTTTCTCACATTGATCATCATTAACCCTTGGATTAGGGCATTGATTAGCATAATGCCCCATTTCCTTGCACTTGAAGCATTGAAGTGTTGGTGGTGTGTTCTATCCAGTCTTTTCTTTATTCACATCATTAGCAAATCTTTTTTCCATTCCCTCGACACTCGTCTGCTCGATGACCTTCTTTTCCAAACATAAAACATTTTCTGGTCCCTTTAAGACAATATCCACCATGCTTCTTTACACACTTTGAGCATAAAGAAACATTCATCTTCTTTTCACCATTATTCTGAGATTTCTCCTTCAAATCCATCATTCATTTCATGTCAAAACCATGAGATGGATATGTAACACCAACATCCATTTCTACCTTGATTTCACAATGCAAAATTTCTTCATAGCTACTGAAGTCTCTTATAGCTAATGCCCTTCGAAAACTTGGTTTTAAGACACTAAAGAATCGATCAACTTTACTTTCAGGTTGGATGATAAATCAAAATTCATACCTTTAAATCCTTGTAATATTCGATTCATATATACCAACAGATTCATCATCTTTTTGCTTAAGCTCAAGGAAATCCTTTTCCATCTTTGTTAGAAGAATACTAGGGAAGTACTTATTGAAAAATTAGTTCTTGAACTCATCCCATTCCATGGATTCAATTTCATCTCGGGGGCTTATATTCTTAATTAGAATCCACCATTGATCTGCTTCACCTTATAAATGGTAAATAGCCAGAATGACTTTTTCATGTACCGAACAGTGAAGTATGGAAAATAACTTTTCAATGGTACTGATCAACTATTTAGCAATAGGTGGATCAAAAGACCCACTGAAAGAAGGTGGGCGTTGCCTCATTAAGTACTCAATAGAATATTGTTACCTTCTCTACTCATTTGGAAGTCCAGAATGATTCATAGCTTGTGTAAGTATAGAAATAAGATTTTTCACTCCATATCCCATATCATTGGTTTGTTCATAAGGAAAATCATTGCATTGTTCATTACATTGATCAACATGGTTCCTTCGGGTTCCAGCCATCGTCTAAAACCCAAAAATAATAGTGTGAGAGGAAAAAATCATTATAGGGAAAAAACATAATAAAGTGGGAGTACCTTCAATATATAACGTCTTAGGGTTAATTATAAGATTATTATCATAATTCTAGGACTATAACCTATACTTATACTTAACCTTAGGGACATCCCTAGACATACCTTAGAAATATCTCTAGGGATCTCACTAAAGTTTTCGCATCATAGTTTCCAAAGGATAACTGAACATTTACTCTGATACCAACTGTAGAGAACCATACTTAAAGTATATAGACATTACATTACGTTTTCGGAATACTTAATACAAAACAAAAACATACACCAAAGGACCGTAATAGTTTAGTGTCTTTGGAAACTCGGAACATAATCTTCTAATCATTGTGAAAGATCTTCAACATCTCCCATAAAGATCTTCCCCTTTTGTTTGCATACCTAAAAAATTTCTTTATATCCTGGGGAAAAGAAAACATATAAATGATAAGCTCAAATGCTCAGTAAGGGTAAGCATGGAGAAAATAAAACAAACCATATACATTTGAACTTCAAAACATGAACATAATATTTAAACATCAAAATCTTGAGCAATGACATAAAACATGACATTACGTTAGGCATAGATCGTAATGGATCATCAATCATGATAAAATAGCATGGGAATAAAGCATGTAATTGTGGAAACCATTAAGAACATGATAAGATTTCCATAGTAGCCAAGGCATTGCTACCAAGACCATTTTAGTGGACAAAGTCCCTTACGGAATCGAGTTCCCTCCTCTTTCCAGTCCTATATCACTGAACCAGATTAACTTACCATTCCACCCATGTATATCTCATTAGATATAGATCTTTACCCAATGCATTGGATGGATATATAGGTCCCACCGATCTTATAATGAAATTATTCTTACTTTTGCCACAAAATAAACATAAATCATTCATCATAACCCAAAAAATAAAATGGTTTTCATAAATGTCATCCCATCATAACATAATCCATATAAAAAATGGATATCATATCATCATAAGAAAAGTGAAACCATTTAAATCATAGATACATTATACTTGAAACACAAAAATATGAAATAATTCCATCTTATATGGAAAATGGTTTTGATAAAACACTTGAAATTAATTCTTGAGGAAAATATCCTTTCTTCTTCAAAATCATTTTATTTTCACAAAATTTCATACAGTTTTAAAAGAAAAGGATTTTGTTGAAAATAGTCATTAAATATTTTAGAGTAATCTTCATTAAAATAAGGCATTATGAAAACATAAAAATATGTTCATGCCGTATAAGTTAAAAACATTCTTCTCATACTTTTTCTGGAAATGTCAAAAAGTACCTCATATGGTAAACAAAAGAAACCTTTCTTACATACCATGAAGTAAAATTCAAAAAAGGGTAAAAAGGAATTTAAACATACATGAAACCATTTTTTGAAAACAGGGACATGGATGATAAATATAACCCCATTAAATACTTACGAATAAATAATATCGGATAAAAAAACAAGATTGGAAAAGTTATCCCTTAACATAGGTCTGATATACTTTGTACGTGTCTAAACCTCCTGTATAATCATTTAAATAATGTAATTGACTTATTCCAGAATCATAATAATTGTTATGATATCATATATGGTCATATTCATAGCTTCTTATTACTAATATTTCATTGCTACTTGTTATTCGGGTGTTTATTGCCTTATGTTCTTATGCGTGTTTTGTCGAATAAATTGTTATTATTATTTTTAGGTTATATATACCTCATTTACAGAATGGTATTAGTGTAATATATATCATATTTACTCATTCAATTCATTTATATAATCATTATTCAATTAAGATCATGTAGAACGAGTCACATCACCTCGTGGAGACGGTAGGCCGTACGTACGCACGAGCTATGATATCGTTCTCATGATCGTGGAATTGTATTTAAGTGTATGTATACTATTTCATAATCAATATCACTTTACAATAATCATATATAGTTATTATTTACACCATTATACCCATCCAAGTAAGGTGGTGGTGCAAAACAGATCACACCACGGCGTGGAGACAATATTCCGTACGTACGCACGCATGGTGATTTCATTTTCCGTAGGATGGATAGAAGGTGAAATAGGGTTGTTTAATATTTATAATAACATATCAGTATATTAGTGATTCCGATTTTATTACTTCATAATGAAACAAATAAAGAAGAATAAGTATAATAAGAAATAAATTTGAAAGAATCGGTAACAGATATTACCTCTTCTTCGACACACCTCTTTGAAACCTCCTCTTAGGGCACTAAGATTGGTCTTTGAAGAAGACCAGGAACTCTAGTATGTTTTTAGGGAAGTTGATAAGGGAAATGGGCAGGGATTTACTGAGATTTAAGGCTCAAAATAGTATTAGGAGGAGAGGAAGGATGTGCCCTTTTATAAGGGAGGAGAGGAAAACCTTTGGAATTATAAGAAATATTAATTTATAATAAATTCCAAAACAACTTAAAAACATACAAAAAAGACTAAAATCCAAAGATTAGATGAGATAAGGTTGTAATCTCATAAACCAATTAAAGTTAAAGATGTTGAGAATTTATTTTAATCATTATCAACTTGATTTATCTTTATTTAATCTATTTAATTTTATTTGTGGTAATAAGATTATAAATTTTAAATTGATATAAATAATTACTTATGTGCTGTGAATTATCCATAATTAGTTAAGTTATCACATTTTAGACCATATAACTTTAAATTTATAATTTATAAATATTTTTGTGATTTTTAAACAATTTTATAATATGTTATTTTTATAAAATAACAATAGTGTCAATTTTGACACTATTCATTTATTTGAATTTAAATAAAATACACATAGAGGATATATTCGAAATAAAAGCTTTAATAGATTCATAACAAGTTATATTTATCTATAAAAGTATTGTATCACATAAAATAGTTCATATAATATTTATTTTAATATTTTTAAAACCATTTATTTGATATTTCAATCAATAAAATAATTTCAACATCACTATTACGTCACCTTTAATGATAATTATTTAAGACCTAAAAATTATAAATAAATTCACATTATGTAGATAATTTTATTAGATTTCTGGAAACTATTCATGTTCTAAGTTTTAATAATTTTATCACTAAATTAAAATTAGTATACTTATAAGATTTAAGAGAGTGACATGTTGCCACTTTCTTTGGTTTTAATAACAATTAAATAATTTTAATGGAACAAAGTCCATAAAATGAATTTATTCCGACCCTTAGGTGATAAGGGTCGACTTTTAGTCATAGAATAGAATTTTGGAAGGTGTTAGGGTAATTTTATAATCTTATTTTTACCCTTAATTACCTGATTTACCTTTAACTGCATTAAAAAAATTACCGTAGTTACTATTCATAATGTCAAAAAAAATAAAAGTAACCTATTAACATAATTTGGACCCAATGAATCCAAATATGGATTACATTTTTAAAAATTCAAAACACAGAAGTTGCAGTAATTAAATTAAAATTTATCCCTTTGTTAAGAAAACGGGTTTTAAAAGTTAAAATATTGACAAAGATTGAATTGTTTTTACCTATGAATTGAATGTAAAATTAATGGTAATGACATAAATTATATTAAATGGTAAAAATATATTCTATTTATACTTTAAAACCATTCAATATTATAATTTAACCATATAAATTATTGCGATGAAAAAATTTGTTTTAAATTAAAATATAGCGTGTTTTTACTATTCGTTAAAATATGAAAGTTATCAGAATAATATGAAAAATTTATCCAAAGTAAATTTTTATATCATGATTCCAAAGAAAATTTTTATTTTGTCAAATTGTACTTATAAACATTTCAAAACTAGATTTAATGTGGGTGTGCCATCAAAATGTGGCAAAACTGCATTTTTTGAAAAATACTTATTCTACCCAAAAAATTTATTTTGTTCTCATACCATGTTCTAGAAAATGTGTAAGATAAATAATAATGTTATAAAATTAAAAATGTAGTTAATACTATTCATAACAGGTAGTCCATAATAATATTACAAGAATATATCATTATTTAGTGAAACCCAGTATTGCGTACTACACACGCTATCGAGGAAGGTTGTGATTGCGTGTAATGAAAGAAAAGTCAGCGATGCATGTAGTGCAAGCTCCTTTTGGTGTAGCATACAACAGAAGACATCAATGAAATTAAAATAATAATTCTCATAAAATCTCGGGTTATTACACTGTAACTCCATTGAAACTTCAGAATTATCTATATACACTGTTAAAGGAAATGTTTACCATTATTTTATCTATATATATTAAAAAATTTAGAATTATTTGGATTTTATATTGGCCTCTAAAGACATTTTATTTTCTTGCTTTATAGTTTATTTCATCTGAATGTTCATGGTTCAAGGCCCACTTTGGTCATATTCCCACTTGAATATTTAATAGCTTCAAAAGGATAGAATGTTACTCATCTTGTGTGAGGCATTAAAATAAAATATGAAAGTAAAATATATACCAATGGTTATTTTAGTACGTGTTAAAAAATATACCATATAATAGTGAATTTTAATAAGGAATTACAAACATGCTATGAAAAGAAGTTTAAATTGTAAAATGCACAAGTAAAAATGTTAATGAACATTGAATAACATGAATATTATAATATAAACAATTAATATTTGTCTCCTTTTTATGGATAATCACATTCACTACTCACTTAACAATAAATAATATTATTCAAATTCACCTCTAATTACTGTAAATAATATTTTTTTGTTAATACATAGTAATTGGACCAAAATTATTCATAACAACTAATCCATTAATAAAATATGATTTTCATGCATATAAAAAAAAGTATATATAGTAAATATTTTCATCGATGCGCCTTTATTAGAGGCACAACCCTCACACTCTCTTCTCTATTATTTCCTAGCGACTCGTTATTAATTATTCCATGATTAATATGCTTGAATTTAAGCTCACCATGAATATAAAAATATATGCATGAAATAATGAAGTTTTCATAGATTTCTTTATTCATTCATTTCATTATAAATTCCCCATAAGTTATTCATTATTTGGTACATTAAAGCCTATTCATATTTATTGGGTTGTAGACATCTCAAATTTAGTATGTATTTTAGTCTTATGTAGAAGTCATATTTTTTTGAAAAAGGCTTGTGCTCATGAATTTTCCAATTTTTTCTTCTCCTATGAAGTCATGAACTCTTAAAACCATATGATCAGGATTTATTAAGCTTAAAACTTCTTCCACTCATGAGTTATTACACACAATGAGACTTATTATCATGAATTAATGCACTCACGAAGACTTAAGATAAACATTAATGTATTTTTATTAGTTTCAAAGTATTATATTAATGTTCAGAACTAGAAAAAACTCAATCTTCATTATTTCATCATATTAAAATTTATATTATTCACTAAACATTGATGTCTCTTTAACATCCTTGCTTGAATCACAATATAATTATCTTGTTTAATAAATTAATTTTAGCACAAGTGCATCTCCTGTAAAATATTTATTTCAAGATCACTTATTAACCTAATTCTTTTTTACCTTAACACTAATGTTATATTACCCCTACATATTTAATCCTCATTCATGACCCATTCACTTATTAAGATGATTTTAATTTTCACAAAATTTGTATATGTTAACTATTTTCATACTTTTCCAATTCATATACACATAAGGGCATTCATGATTTTATATTCTTCTACATAACCAAGAACTTTTCAAATTCTCCTTCCATTAAAATTCAAAAACATGGTATTGAAATTGGCTATGTATATTTACCTATACGAGGGAAATATTGTACATTAAAATTTTGTTACAAGGATCACATATGAAAATCCAAATGCATGGTTCTACACTTATTCAACGAATTTACAAACTTCATCTTTTACGTATTCATCACTTCTTCCTTCATCCTATATTAATCCAGGAAATTATTTCCCAGAATAATGATAAAAAATATCATGATATTTGAAATTTCAAATAGTACCTTACCTTGAATCCAATGAATTTATAATTTTTTCCTTCATCTTCATGTTTATCTTTATATATGCTTCGAGAAATATTGTATCTTCTTATTCTTCCACATGAATTGTAACAACAAATATGGTCCCCTTACTTTCTATATAAACAACATTTTTAACCATCTCTTATACCATGTTGTTAATACTACCATGAATCTCCCATAATCTCTAAATCTATCATTCTTCTCACAATAACATCCTTCTAATTTCCATTATAATCTAACATTATCCAATATATATCGATATAAATTTGATTTCTACAACCCACATGGATTCTATATCATTAATAATCAATACTTAATCATCAGTAATTTAAAATATATGATAAATATTATTCATTAAAATAATATCATGCCTTGATAATCTTTCCATGACAATAGATACAAGTCACAAAAAGTGGGATCTAACATATTTCATATTATAATTTTATCAATACTCACTATAAATGATATTTCAATATGTTATCTTTGATTTACACACTTCTCTCCCCCTTTCCCATCATTTTTTAATTTCACTTTATCTCCCCCAAATATAAATGAAATAAAAAGGACTTACTAAAATGGTAACAATTCATTCCTAATAAATGTGTCAACAATCATATCACTCTTTTTCATTGTGATCCATGCTCAGTGTACAAAATAAGATTATCAGTTTTAGATAACAAGGATGACCATTTTCAATTGAACATGATACCAAATTAAATGTTAACTATTTACCATTCTTAAAATCTATCATACTCTTTTCCCGTAAGATAAAAATTTTGGTACAAATCAGTTACAAAAAAAATCCACTAGAAACCCCTTTAATATAATAAATTTGACAAAAAATTTCAAGTAAATTAAAAAATTGATGTTTTAGGAACGATATCAGAATATTATTTAAATTTTTTTTCATAAATTTGATTTATTTAAATCAATTTATCTCCCTTTATTTTATGACTTAAAATTCAGTTATTAGGGATAATAGATAAATAAATCATAACTTTCCAATGACCTGATCTTCAACAACATTCAAGAATAATTGTATTTGAATGAGTTGAATAAATATGGTAGCTTCATTATTATTATTCACTTGTCTCCACCTCATATTTAAATTCATCATGATTCTAATAATCATTGAACTCTTTAAAAGTTGAATCACATTATTGTTAATGTAGATAATATACAAAAATATATCTTCTTCATGTGGTTTTACTTGCTTTATAATTTTCACATCATCCCCAAGGATGATCTTCTTTACACACAGTATTTAGAATTCCAAAATTTAAGATCATGCTAGAATGGTATCCTCTTCACTTTTCTATCATATATTGACAAAAAACCACTTCATTTTAATTCTTCAATGATGATGCGATAATAATATTTTCTAGAATAACATTTAAGATACAAATCGAAGATGGGGACAACCTTGTTTGGGAAATCAGTAATTGAAATATAGAACTAGTAATCAAGTTATAACCCTAATATCATGATTCACCTTCAATTACATATATTATAAGAACAAATAAAATACACAAATGGTATGATTATAAGGTTACTCTTCATGTTCTGCAATGTTAAGGGTAAGGTTAATATTTTTTTTCTCAACTTTATTGCTCGATTTCTTCTACTCTTCAGGCTTGAACATCTAAAATTTAATTTTGATTTATCATGAGGTGACATGGATATCTCCACATATTTAATTTCCCCATGTGTAAAATTTCTATTTTCAAGTTTTTTAATGGAAAATGTATCACCTAGTCCAACATTCATCTTCTTTTGGAACTCTTCGTATGATGGAATTATTACTGACCAGTCCCTATGAGTGTATTTAGATATGTTTCAACATAAACAAAGAAATTATTTTTCATAAGATTTTTATTTTATTGAAAACCATTCACAAAATTTTATATCTCAATGTTATTTATTCTCCTTCACCTTAGAAGTTTTCTTTTATTATACTTCCTACATCTTATTCATTATTTTAAAATATGTTGATCCTATTACCAGCATGTCGTTAGGAATATACTAAACAATCTTGGTTATTCCACATGGTTTTTTGAGGGTTGAAATTTTTGAACCATTATTTTTATATGTAGCACACCTCTTATAATTATTGGAATTTTCTTGAACATGAAATTTCTTTTTGTAGATTAAAATTTATAATTATTTTTCATTTGGATCTTCCATGGTGAATTTTTGTTTGCAACATTCCATTTATTTATTTCAAAGGCTCTATATTATTTATTTATAAGATTTTGTGGTCTAATTTCAACATTAGTATTTGATACATTTCTTGATAACAATATATCATTCATTATAACATCATTGTTCTATACAACATAGATATCTTCAAACATTTCAAATTTGTTTGAGGTGAACATATTTTTCATAATATATAGATGATTCTTCAATATATTTGGATTTATACTCATTGTAAGGGGATTCTATTGTGATTTTTCATTTATTGGAGTGTAAATAAACTAAAATTCAAAGTTCTTGAATCTATTGTAGTACTAAAAAGACCCTAAAAACATGATATTTGACTATAGTTTGTCCAGATTTCTGACCAAGCTAGTTTTAGACTTCTTCATTACTATTTGGACTGAACATGGTGAAACGGTTTCTAGAATCCTTCTTATATCCACCATGGGAATATTGGTAGGCTTATCACCATTTTTATCCATCCATAATTTTATAGATTTCATTTTCAAACCTATATTGTTTAAAAAAAATAGATGTAGATAAATTATTATAAAATGGTTTGGATAGTACCCCTTTCTTCATGGCAACTTGATAATTCTAATTAGGTGATCTAATGATCTTATTATCATATGATTGAGGTCAATTTTACATTTATTAATATAAATAAAATTTTTGTGATAGAAACAACTTTATCCTTATTTTTGGCTAGACACGATATGATTCCTTTCATAATTTATCAATTTAATTTCAATTTCTATACACCTCATATTGATGATGTATTTTAATCTTCAATCACAATAAAATTTCCTTCACAATTTATTTCTTTTTTAAAATTATTCATCATAAATGTTATTTATTTCTTAAATAACATTTTAAAGTTCCGTGATAATTATTGAATTTACATCCAAATTTAAATTCTTGAATCAAATTTGTTCTTCTAAGATTCCTTTAGTGCATGGATATTCCCCTTAAGAGTCTTCTTGGTCTCTTCATTTTCTACAACTTCATTGATCCATTTTTTTTCTAAATTTTGAGAGACTAACTTCAAGATCCACATTTTTTCAATGTATCAAACCTATTTATAATCCTTATATATTAAATAATATTTTATAGAAAGGAATTATCTTTATTATTAAATTCACCTTCAAGTTTTGTTATCTCTTGTTGCTAAATTTCAATAATCCAAAAAATAATAAAAACTATTCCCTAGATAAAAGTGTGTAGAAAGTCTTATAATGTTTAAAAGTTATATCTTTGGAACTTGAAAATGTATGATCAATTAAAATTGGATTATGTTAATGTGGATAGTTTTTAATAAAAATTTAACATACCTCCTGATAACAAGATTTATTTAATCTAAATGAGGAATAAAAATTTCTTTCTTAATGAGGGTAATTTTAACCACTTTTTCATCACATTACAAGAATGGTATAAATCATTTTATATCATATAATGTAGATACAAACATCCCATTATCTATATAAGATTTAAAACTTATTCCAATTATTATTAAAAGTTTTGGATATTATTAAAATAGACAAGCGACTGAATTAGTGTTGGGGAATTTTCATTCCAGATAAATTTTTTCATCCCTTTACCCAATAGACCATTTATAATATTGATTATATTATTCTATCTTCTTTTTCATATGCATGTTAGTGAAATTATGTAAATTATAGAACAATATATTTTTAAAATTCTCAATACCATGTAAGTGTAGATAGTCCTTGTTGGGTATGGTCCTAAAAATACAGAGATTCTAAACTATAATGAGGCATCAATTATATTTGTTTGGAATACAAACTATCCTAAACCAATGTGTTATTCCATACAAATTAGGAGGGTGGAAACAATATTCAGTCCTTATAATGATGATACCTAGTCCAATATATAGCTTCTTACTAGATATTTATAATTCTTACACATATTTTCTTCAACTTCTTCATGTACTTAGAAACAACAAGAATTTACGTAACCAGATGTGACTTTTGATGACTATCATAGTGATACTTTGTCATTATTATACTACTATTTATATTTTATCTTGAAAAATTAAAACAATTCTCCTCTTCATTCTTTAATTATTCGATTAAATAGACTCGTTGACCACTAATTAATTTTTTAAACCTATAATGCACAACACATTCTTCTTATTATGAACCACACAACTAGATTGACAAACTCTTGTTCTTCTTATTTTTCCTATTAAAATATATATACACAACAATATATTCATATACTTTCTTCTTCCCTCATGCATACTCTTATTTTTATTTACTGAATATTATTTTCACTGGTTCTCTTTTTCTTATATTTGACTAACAAAATGTATATATGAATTATTGTCACAGATTTTGGTATCCTTCTTCTTTAAACCCAAATATTATTTTATAAATATTAGTGTTTAACTTATCCTATTAATTTTATATATATTCCTCATTGATATAAAGAGAATATATATGATAAAACATGTTTATTTGGTTACATTTTTCTTCTTCTCTATCCTTTTCACTCATAATATAACATAAACGCATGATTTTAATTAATAATTTCTTCAAAAATTCAAATCCTCTAAGATATTCGGTAACCACTATAGGAAAAATCCAAATTAATCATCCTGGACTTATTATCATTTAAAATAATTGATAGCTTATAATTTACTACTTCCAAAATAATAATAAAATCAAAAAAATTCACCTATAAAAACTACACATTTTAATTGTATGTTTATATAGATTAACTAATGTAGAATCATCAATCTTCTAAACTTATCCCTCAATATATGATAATTTTCATGTATTTAAAATGTGTATTAATGATTCTCAAGTAAATATAGTTATGAAACTTATTCATTTGTGGTAAAATTCTTTCACACTCTTCTCCACTATTTCTTTGCATTTCCTACTTCATTTTTCATGATTAGTATAAATGAATTTAATTACACCAAGTATAAAAAAGTATGTACATGAAACAATGACATGATCACAGCTTCCACCATTCAATATTTAAACAAGACACTCCATTAAAATTTGTCATTATTTATTCAATTAATTCCAAACAATATTTATTCTCCTACAAATATCTCAAATTATCTATGAATTGAAGTCTTATATAAAAAGAAAATGCTTAGCCAGATGCTTTTTTGATGTTATAATCTAACCCAAAGACTTTTGTTCAAACATTTAACATTTTTAATCTCCTCTAAATTCATAAACTCATAAATAATTTCTCTATTGAAGTCTACCAATTATGAATTATTACACTGATGAACACTTATTTTGATAAAGACTTATGATCAATAAGATTTACACTCATGAATAATTAATTTCATAATTAGATTTATATGATCATATTCAAAGTGAAAAATTCTTATTAAACTACAATAATAGCTCCATATTCTTCACAATAACATCTAAGACAAAAAAAATTACTCAACATCCAGGTTTCATCAACATTATTTCCTGAATCAGAATATCATTGTGATGTTTTATCAAGGAAGATGATCATAATGTTATTGGATAACAAATATTAATTTCAAGATCTCTTCTCTATATTCTACTAATTTAAATTTTATGAAGAAGGTATGTTACCTTTACATAGTTCATCCTCATCTATGTCACATTATATCATGTTTCCAAATCAAATCCATATTAAATTCATATATGTGAACCATTCAACTGTATATCCAATTCATATTCACAACTACACATTCTATAATATATATTTTCCAATGTAGTAAATCATGTATCTAATAGTCCTTCTATGAAATTTCATATATGTTGTAGTTAATTATTCTTTATAGATATTCCAATTCATGGAATATCCCATACATTAATATTCCCTTGTGTGTATATGTATGAAAATTTTCATAGGTGGTTCATCACCACTTAAACCAATTCCCATACATCATATTTTTCATTGTTCTACACTTCTTCCTTCATTCACACATCATCTAAGAAACTAAATGTTAGAATCATGAAACCAATATCATTACATTTGAATGTTGGAAAAACAACTTACTTTTAATTTTTTAAATTGAAAATTATTCCTTCATATTTATTTTCATATTTATAAATACTTTGAGACATATATTATTTTATTCTTTTTTCGCATCAGCTACCATTATATATGTGCTTCCCTCACTTGTTGTAGAAATGAATTTTTTTTTGACCAGAACCTTATTCATGTTGTTTATTATCCTAAAAGAAATATCTAATGGTATCTTTATCTTTTATTCATCCCAAGACCACTTCCTCCTAATTCCCATAATCATCAAACATCCTACAACACATTTGGATGAAACTTTGACAGTTTCAATGCACTTGGATTCCTTATCATCTATAATAAATACATCATACTCACTAAGTTCAAAAAAACATACTTCTTAATCATAAACATATTTAAATTACTTTTAATTTATTCATTGAAAACAAATATAACACAAACAGAGTGGGATCAATGATTTATTTTTTCCATAAAACTTACTTGTGGAATCCATTTTGGAACTTAAAGAATAGCTATGACATTATTATAAGAAGGATTTTTTGTCATTAATTTTTAAAGACTCACTTTATTTTTTTAAATAATTTCCCAAAGGTCAATTTAATAGTGGATTTCAGGCTCTCATAAAATGAAAAAAAACCTTTAATTTTATAGGAAATATTTGGTATATGGGGATTAAATTTATAGGGTTTATTCCCTATAAATTTTTATATTTTAATATATTTGATTATAATTAGATTATATTACCAAATATTTTGAAGAAACATAATACTAAACCAATTATTAAAATTGTTTTGTTGAATTTATATTTCCAAAAATTATTTTTTAGGTTTAGAGTTATGTGATCTAAAATTAGTTACCAAGGAACTCACTTCTATAATAAGAATATAGAATCCATCATGAATAGATATGAAGTGCACCAAAAGATCTCAACCACAACCACCTAGAAATAAATGGGTGGGTTTATGTGTCATATAGAGAGTTCATTAGTATTTTGAAGAATTTAGTGAAACCTAAATAGTATTACTAGAGTAAACAATATGAATATTCACTTTAGTCATACAGAACTACTTTGAATACCCACTTATGTATGTCTGATTACAAAATAAATTAGGGAAATAATTTTATTTTTCTTACCGATCCATAGCACAAGGACTATTAGGTTATGACGGGGGTGGACCCGTAGTTTAGAAAGGATTGAGAATAAATGAATCTCTAAATGATGTAACTTAAGGGGATAAGAAGTGAATCATATAATAAATCCCTACTTTATAAATATAATTCAATATATATCCATCAAATAATTATAATAAAAAATGATTTTCAAATTAAATATAATTTATTTTTATTATATTAATGGGAGATTATCATGCAGAGTAAGCTTCACTCCAAAAGGAATACTTTATTTGTAGTATATTATATATTTCTATTTGGTTTAGTTGATATCAGAGGAAATGAATCACAACTCTACTTTAGAATGAATATAAGGTGATATTTTTCATGAATACCCTTGGAAGGAACCAAAATAGAAGTACAATATCCTCCCTTCAACCATTGAAAATGGAACACCAAGTTTTCTCTCTCCTTAACACTAATATCCATATCTCTTTCCATGATTATTATTTTTTGATAAATGAACACCGAATAATTCTAAGTGATATCTGAGATAAGAGTGGTGGATAAAAAAATTTAGATAGGTTATAGATACATTTTTTATGAATTTCTTTTTCCATTTAAATGTTTTTTGAAAAAAATAATATAAATCTATGTGATAAATTCCTATTTTCAAAAAAACATTTGAAATTTTTCTTGTTGTTAAAATTTGATTTTAATTTTTTAGAATGTTTTTAAATTGGAATAGTTAAGCATCAACGGTTTCCTAAAAAGAATGAAGTACCATACTGGTGTTGAAGTATTTAATTGGACTTTGAATATATGAAAATAGATGACTAAAGATTGAAATTTAACACTATTTAATGGATTTTTTCCCTTACAATTAGAAAAATGAATATCAATAGAAAGGAACCGTGGAATTAAAATCATAGAATATAGAAACTGTCCCAATAAACAAAAACATAGTAAACCTACCATAGTGACTTACTAGCACCTCATAGATCCAACCTAAATTAAAATTTTATAGATTATATTAAATGAAGTAAAACATGTTGATGCATACCGATCCAGTAGTCTTACTAAGTCAACATAAGGACGTATGTGTGTGTGTTAGCAAAAAAATAAGAGTTAAAGTGTCTTATGATCCTACTTCCATGGTATTCCATCTATTCCAATACTTTTATAATTAGTTATAGGGAACACCCATTTTTATAATATAGTTTATTTTTAGGTTTAGTTTTACTCATCCAATAAAGGAATTACATATTTATGGATAGGGGAAAAATAAAAAAAGTTCTAATTGATCGAGGAGATTAACATATTTGTGGGATTATAAACATGGATGAAGAAGGGTAAGATGACATATTTGAATATCATTTAAGAAGTACCATGGAAGTGTGAAAAATAACTTCATAAAAGGATTCTTTGGGGGAAATTTTAAAGTGTTTCAACTTGATAAAATCTGAATTCTACTAGGATATATTCTATATAAAGAACTAGAGTTGAAGCTTTACTTAAAAGGAAGTGGAAGAAATGAGTTAAATTCGATGAGAATCAATAATAATTAAAATATTGAATAAATATTTATTTTCATATTCTATATATTCTATATTTATTTATAAGTTGTATTTTTTGGATATATAAGGAATTTATTATATTAACTTACAATGATGTGTTATATATGGGGGGGAGTGATCATAGATAAGATTTTTAAAAAATAGTTATATTTATATGGAAAATGACCATAATTAGTTTAAATTGTACAAAATGTTTCAATTATATTCACATTAGTGAATCTAGAAATAAAATTTAAAATATCATAAATCATGAGTTTTAAATTTTTTATTCATTTCATGGAATCTATTAATAGTCAAGAATTTATTTGAATAATAATATTAATATATTAATGAAGAAATTTTAATGTTTTTTTATTTTTTTACCTTTTCTTAGTAAAATATAAATAGGACCTGCATCTAATTGTATTTTCATTATTTGTGGGATGGATCTAGAATATGGAAAATGATTCCAAGTATATGTTTCATTTCCAGTCCTATGTATGTATCATCTAGTACTAGTGTATGATTTATTGAGGATAGATTTGGAAAATTACTTCTAGTGTATGTGTCATATAGAATCGATGTAGGTTTTATTTTTGTCAACATACATATGATAGTGCCCTGTGTAAGTGTCATTAAGTCTAGAATAATTTTCACCAAGGCACTAAAAATGTGTGATGTAACTAGCTTATGTGTGAGGCTCCCTTTTTGAAAATATGAAGAATGTCACAATGTAGTTATTTAAGGGTAATACACTATAAAACCATTATGTAAAGGTTACCTCACGGATGTTAATGTTTTTAAATCCTACTTATGTGAAGGTAACCTAAATTTCCTCAAAAGGACAAGATCAACATGAAATTAGCCACCCATTCTTTTTGATTTCCCAAATCATTAAAAAACATTTACTTCCATGAAGAATATATCTATTTTATCAGTAATGTAAAAAACCTATAATGTATGAAAATAAAAAGTTAATATTTGAGATTATTCTCAGTAGAAGAATCTAGAACCTTCACCTCTACACATGGTGGCTATCAAAGAAATGAGATTTAAGGCACTAAATACCCCGAGAATTTTTGAGACACAATGATCACCCAAGAGAGAATAATAATACTATATTGGTCCAATATATGATAAATATATTGAAACTCATGGATAAAATATAAAAAATTATATAATAAGGAAAGTTGTCACAAAAAATAATGGGTTTTCCACTTAGGGAGTAGAGCTTCTACCATTATCTTTTCAATCATTCATTTTGGTTTAATCACACCAATGATGATATACTAGTACATTAGTGGTTGGGCCCATGAATTTCCTTCCATTAAATTTCAATGGATTCATCTTATTAATATTTATTCTATTTTGATTATTTCTATGCAATTTTTTACAGTTTAGTTAGTGGAATATTCCTAAAAAATATTTTTTTCAAATTATTCTTCTCTCATTCTTGGATTTCTCACCAAGGTCACTTATATTTACTTCACTATCGAAAAGGATGAGTATGTTTTTAATATTAGAGTCATTGGAGATATCCAATGACTATTCTTGAAAAGATAATGGGATATGGTGATCGTTGTGTCTTCTTATTCAAAAAAAATAACCATGTGAGTGTGATCTTTGAGATTTAATTTAATTGGTGAAAGAGCTTTGGAACTAATTTGACTAATGATTTAACAGATGAATGATGAAATAATCTAAGGTTAGAAAACTATTTTTAAGAATAAATTTAAAACCAATCCTCAGGCATTTAGATCCAAATTCACTCACTCTTTTTACACACACTAAACTAAAAAAACAAGAATAATACAATATAAAAGGACCCACATGTCTAGATACAAATCAAGTCAAAATATTTCTCAACGTTTATGTGGGTTAAAATTTGTTTTATTGGAGCCCCAAGATAGGTTCCTCATCATATGAAAAGATAAAATTAATAAAAAAAATGTGAAATGGAATGAAAATACAAAGGATAATAAAACAAATTAATGAATGAAGTTATAGAAGTATCCTCACCACCATAAAAACCATTACTATCAATATAAAAATGGATGAATCAAGGGATAATTGAGGAAAAAAGGACTAAATTTCTTGAAATTTCTAATTAATTCCATATTATTGTTAACTTTATAGAATATTTAGAGAACATGACCATATATGATGTTTATGTAAGGAACTTAGATCCATATAATAATAATCTTGAGAGGGTAGAAACAATACTAATGAAAATAAAACATTTACTAGTGGTTTAAATGACAATACCAAATAATTAACAAGATATTGACTATTTTTTATTCCTATTAACAATTAATCTAATTTTTATTGAAAATTCATTTCTAAAATAGTTTTGTCTATCAACATCATGTTATACTAAATATTCAAAAAAATCATTATAGGAGATAAAATGTTTAATTAAAGGATATAATGATGCAATATCTACAATTTTTTATTGTATATGCTTCATCATAAAATGTATAAATTTTACTTTATCATATATTTTATTATTATTTATATGGATTAAGAGAATAAAATTATTATTACTAGAATATAATTTTATAAATGGGAGGGGAATAAATCTTAATTTTAAGAATACATTTATTTTTAAGCATTAGTAGTATAAAAATATAGTTTAATATTTATTTATAAATTTATAATTTTGATGGAGAAAATAGTATTTGATTAAGGTTAGTGGGATTGAATTGGAGGAGGTTATTTTCATTAAAGAGAGGAAAATAGAGCTATTGTAGCAAACAAAGAAAAGGAAAAATTGAGTAGAATTATTATTAAATATGTTTTTTGTATAGGGAAAAATATGATATAAAATATAATAATGGTAGGTGATAAAATATAGATTGTAGTTTTGGTTATTGTAGAGGATGTCCTTTGATTTTTCAAGATTAACTAAAAATTAGAGGATTAGTCCCACAAAAACAGATAAGGTCTTACAACAAGAAAGTGTACATCTAATTTTATTATAAGTAATAGAACTCATCTATGTGTAATAAAATAAAAATATAATATTCATTGATCTTGATTAGGTAAATTTATTTCATTCATATATTACCTAACTTTTTGAGGTCAGGTATATTAATAAACATTCAATAAAGTGATTATGAGGGGAAAATGAGTCTTTTTATTTCTTTATTTGGAATATATTTTTTGTGAATTTATTTTGGGATATAGATAATTCAAACTCCATTATATATTTTAACTTTAAAGAAATTATTCATTCACTTTACATTATATATTTAGATTTTATATTTTCTAAGATTATTTGGAGTATATTTGATGACAATAAAAAAGATAAACAAATAACCTCTTTAATGGATTGGGTAGTTTTGTTTTAAACAGTTTTATATTGTTATAGTCCATGTATTTTTTAACTTATAATTTTTATGAGTAGGAAGGTTCATTTCACATATATGTTTTTTATATATTTTTTCCAATGACACAAAGTGCTTTATAGGAACTAAATTATTAAGATTTTAAATTTCATTTTTGAAAGAGTTGATTGTGTAATATTAAGGTTCTATGAGTTAATATAAGCATGATATTATCAAACTGTTTAATAATGATTTGGGAAAATTTGTTTATTTACATGGAAATAATTTCTCAAAAACTCTTAATGTCAGGTTTTTGAAATTTTATTCCAGCTATACATTACTATTATTAATTCTGTTAATAAATGTAAAATATAAAAATTATAATTCCAAATAGGTATTCCAAACCATTATAAATATTTTTTCTAATTCTGTACTTTATAAAAGATACTAAAAAATATAAAATACTATAATATACATTGGTTAATATTTGAGACAATGAAAGACAAATCAAATTATGACAATTGAGTCTATTTTTTATGTTTAACCCTAAAACATCAAGTCTTGCATAAAATTATATGCCCATTAATCTAATATAATTGATAAAACGATAGTTCGGTAATCCAAAATACAATTTTATTTTTTTCTAACACTAATCATTAAATTATTCATGATTTTTAATTAAATAACTATAGAGGAACAAGATAGTTTCATTATGTTTCTTATGTATAAATTAATTAAAAAAAATAAAGAATGTGAAGAGATATCAGTGGTTTTGGGGAGAGGATCTTGATTTATATTCCATTGTGATTTCATGGCTATGATCTATAAAGAAATGATAGAAAATTTATATGAGTAAAATAGTAAAAATATTTCATTTGTTTCATTAACATGATTTATAATACTTTTAGTATTAGAAGTTGACTTATGATGTGTGATATCTTTGAAAGAAAGATGATAGAGTGAAGTAGGAATTCTAAATTGTTGATGGATTATAAATAATTAATTATACATGATATTTACTCATCCTCTTTGGGAATTATGAATTTTAGAATTTATACCCAAAAATAACAAACCTCAAATAATCTTTATCTTAGGACTTCATGATTAGTGCAGATGTTTTATTTTAAATATAGATTATTAAACAAGAAAATTAGGTATAAATCTTATTAAATGATCATTTATGTTTTAGGAGAATAATTTATAATTAAGTGGATCATGAGTGTCCATGAATATTATGTTTAATTTAAATTATATGAATGGAATGGAATATAAAAGAACTTTATTTTAAGATAAAAAGTAAAAATTCATTATAGATAGATTTTCATGAAAATTAAGGTGTTAAAAAAACTATTAATTGAATTTTTATTCTAATTCACTGTTATTTTATTTTATTACCCTTGGTTTTTAAATCTTAAATATGATGTCTTTTTATTGATATGGTGTCGAGATCTATTTAAGAATAAAGGTAAGGATTTTTATGTTAGGGATTTAGATATATTAAATATTTACATAATCGATCATTAGAATTATATTTTTTTTCAATTTAATCTTGAAAATTTATATCTTTTTTATTTTTTTAAAATTTAAGGTAGTTCTAATCACTATAATGATTTTGATATATTTTTAATAACATAATTATAAAATGATAAAAATAGGTTCTGGCTGATCTAAAAACACTCCATAGTTTTTGTTGGAATTAAAAATGAACAAAAGTGAATGTAAAGTAGTTAGGAAAGGTGCAATCATTTTAAATAGTGATTTTATAGTTTTTAGAGGAAAACAAAAAGAACTACTATGTTATGTTTCACAATTCATTATTCAAATATTAAATTTTTTTATGAAAAGTTTTAAATAGTAATTTGAGATGAAATACAAGAGAAATTATTTACTTGGTTTTAACTATTACAATAATAATGACATTCAATATGAACATTAGAGTTTAATTTATCTCATTATAAATGAATTATGAGAACTAAATTATCATTCATCATTAGGAGTTATTATAAATATTTTTCGATTTATTAAAATTACCTAAAAGGTTATTCTTGAAATTTGATCTAATGTTTCATTATTGAAATCCATGTATTTTTGGGTTCAAAGTTGTACACAAACTATATAGGGAAATAATAGTTAATATATTAAGAAAGATTAATAATAAATTCAAAAAATTATTACTTCTAGAATAAATTATTTATTATAGGGGTAAATTTATTTGGGGTCATATTATATAACTCATGGACATAGAATAATATTTTTTTGATACATTAAGATAAAAAAATTTCCTTTCCTGAATTTTATACTGTATTAATTTTATTAATGGTGTGTTATAGGAAAAAATTTTATGTAAAATTCTCATGATACATGATTACTCAACTAAATAAAATATTGTAAAAAATTACAAGAATCTTCTTCAGTAAGAACATAATATTTAGAAACGTCGTATAAAACCAAGGATATAAGATAACATGGATGGAGTTGACCATATTATTGAAGTGTATTATGTTATAGATGTGAGATAGTAAATGAAATTAAGTCTGATGAAGTATGATTTACAATATTGATTTGGGGTAAAACCAAATATCCATGTACCATCAGTTTCAACTTGGGTTGAAGTGCTAATATTATGAATTCATAAAATTTATATGAAAATTTCTTTTCACATTTTAATTGTTGAAGGTATCCCAAGAATTTTTACGGAATAACAATGTTTATAAATATTAGCTTTTAGATGAAATAGGTGTATTTTTTTGAGATTGAATGAATTACCCTATCAGTGGTTTCTTAAAAACATGTCACATGGTGTAAAGTTGTGTCACATCATATGATGTAATCCCTAAGATATAAGTTTCATGTTTTATTGAGTTAGAAATTGGGTTTTAGTGTGTTGTTTGTTTTTCTAGATTTTAATATCCCAACTCATTCTTATGTAATGTTCATGAACTAATGAAAAAGGAATAGACCACTTGTAAATTTTATATATTCCTTTTGTTTTAGAAAAAATAAATGATGATATGTAAGGCAATGTCATGTTTTATTTTTACTCATAAATATATTTACTTTTTGGGATGGGGAACTTTAGATACTGCCTGAATGGTCTTCATGATTTGGTTTAATCATCTAGTAGTTACAATTATGTCATTTTCATGAATTTTGTTTCACAAATCCTTGAGTGGATGATTTCAAGGTTCCAGCATTTCAGAATCATTGCACCATGGTGATCTGGTTGTGTCATGTCTTGGTTTTGGCTTAAACCGTATTTTTAGAATTATATTTTATTATGGAGTGACTTGCAGCACCCCATGAATTTACCATATTTTCCTTTTATAATAATTTTAGTTTTTTTGATAGCATTCAATGGACGCAATAATAGGTTACAAAACACCATTTAGTAATTTTTTTTCAAATTAAATTAAATTCTAACACTTATAGAGATTCTATATAGTAAATTTATATTTTATATATCCAAAACATATTTTTAGATTTCTCAAATATATTCAATGGGAATAGGATAAGAACAAACCTAATATTACCAGTATTGCAAAATTCTGTTTATCTAGTGATAGGGATTTACCAACACGAGCTAAAATTTATGATAAAGGGCCCCTTTTAATAATTCATTATTTTATCAATATTAAAGAGTATCTTTAACAGTCCTAAAAAGGCGCTGATAAAGACACCCTGTTATCAACGCTTTTTTATAGGCACTTATAAAGGCCCCATATAAAATCGTTTTTTTACTAGCATTGATAAAGTGTATATTTCAAAAAAATTATTTCATTAAAAATTATACGTTAATAAATATATAAATATATATTTATTTATTGATATCAGTTTAATATATATTTTTAAAATATGTTTTAAATAAGTTAAATAGTCATTTACACTTAATATAAAATATATTATTGAAAATCGATTACAAAATAATGAAAAAAATATATTTTTAATCAATAATTTTATATTTATTTTTGTGAAATAATAATTTAATATCAACTAGAAGATAAAAAATAAAAAAAATATTAAAATATCTAGAATATGTTGAAAAAGTAACTTGAACATCAAACGACCAAAACTTTTTATCCATGTGTCCATTTAGGCTCTACCACATATCAAATCATAGATTTCAATGACATATATCCCTTACATATATATGTAAACCATTGACTCTTTTTTAGGCCTAAAAAAGAATATAATGCATCCAAAACAGATTTTTTAATCGAGGTACCCCTATTTTTTAAAATTTGATGGAATTTCAGACTCTTTTAAGGGGTTATTTTTTCCATTTTATATGGGGAATGAATTTATTTCCAAGTATTATATTCATATTGATATTATGGTTTTGAAATTTTATCATTTTTCACAACTTATTTTCAATTATAATTAATTATATTCATATTTTTTGTATTTACATATAATAAATCACTTGTATAAATTCATATATCAACATATTTACGTTGGAATTTATTTTTAAATATATAAAATATATATTTATTATTCATTTTATTTAATGTAAAAAATTATCCATTTTATTTACAATATTAAAATTCATTTTTATTTATATATAAATTTTATATATACATATTTGTGTTTATTAATAAACACACATATAAATAATTATTTATTTATTTTTTATATTATAATTTTTATAAATTAATATTAATATATAATATATTTAAATAAATCTAATTTTCTATATATATATCACATATTTCAAAATATATACAAACAGATTGAAAATATGTTGAACATAAAACAAAATACACACAACATAGTGGAAAAGAGTATTCATTCGCATAAGGGAGGTGTTTGGATCGTATAAATGAAATCACAATTAATTGGTGTTGAATTCTATTGCTGAGAAATACAGGTGGGGTTCATGATAAAAGATGGGTAGTGGAAAGCCCTGATAAAGGGGGTCGTAATCATTAATAAAGGGATTCAAGGGTCTATGAAAATTTATTTTGTTTTCCAAATTTTTTAACATCACTTTTTTAGAATTGTTTGAAGACACCCTTTAAAAGTGCTAAAAACACTAATAAAGGCTGCCTTTAATAGCGCTTTTTTAGAACTATTAAAGGGTGCCTTTAAAAAAATATTTTTTAGCACATTTAATTACTCCACTCCTCTTTTAACATCGCTTTCAATATCATCACTTTTTAAGAGCTCGCAAAATCCTTTACTATATTTTTATAAAAGCGGTTTTATAGCCTTTTAATGGAGAAACTATTTTAAATCCACTTTTTGAAAATTTTACATATGGTATTTTGAAATATAATCTTATTCTATTAAATTATTATATAAAAATTTACTTTGGTTGATTTTTTGATAATTTTTAAAAAGTTTCTTTTTTGATGATTATTCAAAATACTGCATTTTAGTTCAAAACTGCATTTTCGTCTAATTTATTTATATAGTTAAATTATGTTTTTATTTGATTTAAAATAATAATTAAATAAATTTTATATCATTTAATACAATTTATTTAATTGGAATAAATTTTAAATTATATGTGAATATAAAAACATTACAATCTTTTGTACATTTTCATTTTAATAACCTATTTTATTATTCCATTGACAATATTTATTTTAAATTAATTATGGAACTTAATATGTTTTTAATCTTAAAATATATATTCCATATTTTGAATCAGTGGGTCCAAATTATTCAAACAGGTTTCTTTTATTTTTTGGCATATAAATAGTAAATTTTGTAATATTTTAATTACCACAGTTAAGGGTAAATCTAAAAATTATGGGTAAAAATAATATTATAAAGATATTAAATTCCCATAAAACAAGTACTAATTTCATGTTATTATTGTTTTTATTCCAAAATAATCTTTAATCCCAAATTATTCCTTCTTAATGCCACTTGGGATTGACTATGATATTTATAACATTATATTCAAAGAAAAGATAATTTTCTACAACTTTTTAAAAAAAAAGATATTTATTTTCAATGTGGGGTAATATAAGGGATATGTTCAAGTAAAAATATATTTTGTGTATATAAATTTATTATCTACATCGTGTAAACTTTTTTATATTTTTTTTTGATAATATAATTACCTTAAATGATGACACAATGATGATGCAGTAATTGTTTAATTAATTGAATGATAAAATAAATGATATTAAAAATATTAAAATAAATATAATAAATATAATTAATGTCATTGAAAAACTTTATATATTACATTGACATATTTTCGATGAGTTAAAATAGTTTTTTTGAAAATATCATGATTTTATGATATTTTTAAAAAGTCAAGTAATGAATATAGTCAAAATTGACACTAATGATATTTTAAAATAAATAATATTTTATTAAATGATATTATATTCATAAAATATAAAATTAGGCCAAATTATTGGTATGAAGTTAAATATGTCATAAATGGACCATTTATGGCTCGTTTAGCATTTTATAGTTACAATATTAACTATTATAGAGTAAAATACTAGGTTTTAGGGTAAGAGTTAAAGGGTTTAATTAAGTGTTAATGCCAAAATATAAGGTTACTAATACGACATAAACATGAATAAAAATAATTGGTTGATATTAATTCTACTCATACACATTTTATCCATTACCTAACTCATTTTGAGCCATTTTAAATTGAAAATTAATTTTTACTAATTTAATTATTTGAGAGTTTCCAAAAGTTCCCCTCACCTCAATTATAAAGGGAACCGCCTCCCTCACCACCTCGGACCACTTTGAGCCTTCTATATTGAACAATATTTGAAAAATAGTCTCATAAATTCCCTATATTCATCCTATAATCTTAAATTTCGGCATAAATTCATCCAAGTAACCCCTTTGGTGAAAACAAAAAGGACTTACCCAAAAAAGAGGAAACATCTTTGCTCAAGATCATTAGTTTTATTTCCATTATACTCCCCATAAACTCTCATTAGTACATGAATATATATCAAAATTAGTATCCTAAATATACATAAATGTTTTAATTATATGGTTTTTACCTACAAATACATACACATCCCTCAAATGGGTAACAAACATATTTTTTATGTGTACGACAAACTATCACCTTACAAAATGATGATTGTTCATTTTTTTCTTTTCCCACCTCTCATGGTTAGGAATTTTGATGGAAAAACTATATTTATATGATACATATATTATATTAATATATTTAGGCTTATTTGATTATTTTATAACACATACATTTATACTTTCCATTTTATGTAAATACGATAACATCGTTTGTGGATGTGTGGACTACCACCTCCTCAAATAGACGTCATTCATCCACATTAAAAATGAAATGTTTAACGGTTGATTTCAATAAAAATATGTGAAATATATGATATAAAAATGATACCATAATTTTAATATACAAACATATCATTTATTTTTCATTCTTTTAAAATGAGAATGAAATGAAAGTAGTGTCCATGTGTAGGTATGTCTAACTGTCTCTATGAATGGTGCATTTCATTTCTCATATCATAATATTATGGATTGTTAAAATAAATATATACTAAATATATATGATAATTAAATAATTTTTTACATTCTTTAGATGATGAAATCGTGATCTAAGTAACAGGAATGAAAAATAATATGTAAAAACATACTCAAGAAATAAGATAATTAACACCTGAAATAATAAAAATAATGAAATATTATCAAAAAAATGGTTAATAAGATATTATAAGAAGATAATATATGATATAATAAATATTAATATGGTTTAGGAATAAGTTAGTAATATTCTTAAAACCACTATATAAGAGGTTAATGGACTTTCACACAAAAAAGAAACGCAAGGTAAGGGATTTCATTTCAATTTACATTATGTTTAGACATATTCATTTTTTTACTAAATCACATTAAAGTGGAGTATATAATACTTATTTTTTATTTAATATCATGATTTGATAATAAACTATATAACATTATTACATATAGTGTATACTTTGATATTTATTTGAATGTATGTGGATTAATTTAAAATTTGTATTCTTTATTGAATATGGATACTTGATAAGGAATTTTAATTATTAATTAAATTGATTTCTCAATATGAAGAATAATTTGGAATATAAATGAATGGATGGTATCTGAATTTATATAACCCCTCGATGCATTGATAGTTCTTTATGAGATAAATAAGTTGGCCAAATTAGAATAGTTTAAACCATCTCATCAAAGGTCTTGACAGTGTAGGTTTTCATGTGAATAAGAAATAGTTTCCATTAATTAAGAATTTTTTAAAAGATAGTTTAGTTATTGTTATTATTATAAATGTAATTTTTATATGATATAATCTATAGATGCAATTAATTCTTATTTTATTATTTAAATGGAATGAGTTTCATTTGTTTACCTTGATATATTGATTATTCCTTATCTAGTTATTTGAATGGAATTTGTTATTAGTTATTTGAATTTTCATGATGATTTTATCTCATAAATACATTATTTCTTCCATTTTAATTAACCTTACTTATCATTTCAACTCACCCTTAATATATTACCTTTCCCCAAATTATGAAGAGGAATATTTTGAATGAGTTTCAAGGATGGTAAGTTTCTACTTAGGTTTTGATTTGTTTTATTCTCGAAATATATTATAGATATAATTTATTTAATATTGCCTTATCAAACTGCTAAACTTATCAGTCCCTTAGGGAATTATTCCTTGTAATCATTTCAATCTAATAATATAATGCTCTGGCTCTGAGGTTCTAGGGATGGGGCATTACAGTTGGTATCAAAGGTAGTTTAGTAGCAACCTTGGTAGCTAGATTTAGAAGACATATATTATGGAACATAGCTCTAAGATAGAATTTTAGAATAATCATATAAGAACATCTTAGAATTTTCATAAGGTTGATATAATGTAGATCTTTATTAAAATACATACCTATCTCGATAATACAACTGGATATGGTTCTAGTATAGATGTACCTAGTGGTACCAAATCCAACAAGGTTCATCAGGACTGACTCAGCGTAACCTTCTACACAATAATGGGACTTACTCTGTGTCGGTTTTGACACTCCTAAGTGATATACTTAAGATAATTCACAGTATTTAAAAACCATTATTATGGATTTAAAATTAGTGATGTCCCCAATGTAACTAAAGTTTATGATTTTTTATGAATAAATTTTTAATTTATGTTGTGTGTTTTACCATTTCTAAAATTCATTATTCTATGATATAATCCAGTATATGCCATTATTTAGAAATGAAACATAGAAGGATGAATGATTTCAATAATTAATGAAATTGTAGTTGTTTCCCTTTTGAGTAAACCAATAAATATGGTATTGGAATGGAGAAAATTATGCTAATAATAAGGAAACATAATGAAGTTATGACAAATAACCATGATCAAATGGAGAAACCTATTATGTAGAGATAATATCCAATGATGGATCACTTTATGTGGTAGAATCCTCTATCATTTAGTGGTACTATTAATAAAAATTTTATTTAAGAAGTGGATTAAGTCTCTAGAGAAGATATTGTTAGCCTTGGGATGTAGTGAAATGGAATAGGTTACACTTGTAGTCTATTATCTAAAATGATTTTTTGATCAATGATGGACCTTGATCCAAAAAACAATGTAGGAAGATGAAATAGAAATTATGGAATAGAGAACTTTTGAAGAGGAATTCATCGATAAATACATACACCATGATCAATAAATTGAGATGAAGGGGAAGTTACTTAGCTTAAATAAAAATGAATAAGAGAGTGGTATAGATTATAAAGAGACCTTTATAAGTTTATATAGGTTTTCTATTGATAGTGAAAGATCAATCACTTCTTTAAAGGTTTTAAGAGAAATCTCTAAAGAGAACTGGTTTCCAAGAATTGTTCCCCATGTGATGAAATAGTTGTATGTTACACCAAGATAGAGAAGGAATTTTCTAGAATGAATAAGTTCAATGGAAAACAAGAAAATAAGAGGCTATCTAAGAACTATTAAAAAGGGAATGTATCAAATAAGAATAATAAGTTTGAGTGATTTTCATCATGTAAAAACAATGAAAAAAAGAACTCTGGAAAAGTTTTAAAGGGACTGGGAGTTTGTTGTATGTGCGGATATAGGGTCCCTAGGATCATGAATCAAATGGGAAAAAACAAATCAATGATGGATGTTTCTACAATTCTAAAGTGATGAGACACAATTCAAATGAATTCTCTAAGAGCAAAGGGAATCTATGACAGAAGAAGCCAAGGGGATATGTCCAAGCTTATGCATTCCCAACAGTGGAGGTAGAAGTACCAAATGAGGTGGTGAAAGGTTTATTAATTCTATTTTCAAATTTTTTCTGTTCCTTTTTTTGTTATGGATCATCCTAATCTATTATATATACCTAGTTTTCTATGAAAATTATACATTTCCCTTTTTATTTAATAAGAGTTTCGTCAGTCAAAAATCTTAAATGAAGTCTCTTTGCAGTAAAATTTATTGGGAAGTCCCCATTAGGACATGTAGACATGATTTATGTACCGACATCATTATCATACTTATGTTTCACTATGATATAATCCTTGGTATGGAGTGGCTCTCAAAATATGATGCAAATAATTACTTCAATATGAATGAAATTACAATTTTTTAGGAAGATTTTGAATCCCTTATATTTATAGCAGATGATAACTCACCTAATTATTATTTTGATCTACCCTTAGTAACTCTACTAAATTAAATTCAAGGGGGAGAGGAGAAAAATATTTCAAGTGATGAAGGAGGTAGTCATAAAATTTATTTTATACTTATTGTGTTGGAATACAAAGATGTATTTCATGAGAAATTATTTGTACAACACCCAGAACATGAGGTTGAATTTTCCATTGATTTGATTCCCGATGTAAGGCCAATATCAAAGTCTCCATATCGAGTAAACACTGTATAATTAGTGTAATAGAAGAAATAAAAATAATATTTGGGTAATAAGGGATTTATTTACCCTAGTGTCTCACTATTGGAATCCCTTGTCCTCTTTATTAAAAATAATTATGGATCAATGAGTTTTTTCACAGATTATAGGGAAATCAATGCTATTAAAATAAATAAAATGTATTATATTCCTCACATTTATGACTTGTTTGATCAAATTCACAATGCCCAATATTCTTCAAATATTTCTTTTTGTTCTGGGTATCCCTAATTGGGAGTGAAGAAGTATGATATTACGAAGATAGATTTTTAGATGTGTTATGGAAATTATGAATTCATATTAATTCTATTTGGATAAACTAATGAACCCTCTATTTTTATAGAAACAATGAATAGAGTATTTAATGAATATCTTGAAATTTTTTTTGTGGTATTCATTGACGATATTCTGGTATATTCTAAAATCAATGAGGAACATGATAATCACTTTAGGATCATTATTAAGACTTATATAAGGGAATAATTATATGGTAAATTTAGTAAGTCTGATTTTTAGTTTCCAGAATATTCATTTCATGGCTATATAGTCTCCATGTATAGAATATCAATTGATCCTACGAAGGAAAAGGTCATCAAATAATGGCCTATACTAACAAACAAAACTAAGGTATTTAGTTTCATTGGATTGGAAGGTTACAATCAATGATTCATATTTAATTTTTATTGGTTATCTAACCTTTTATCCATGATTACACGTAAAAGGGATATGTTTTTTTGGAAATAATGATGTTAATAATTCATTGATGAACTAAATAGAATACTGGACAATGCTTTGATTTTTACTCTACCATCTGAGGGTGTTTCGTTTTTTATATATAATGATGCATTGAAGAAGGGAATTTTTTTGTGTCCTAATGGAAGAATATAGAGTTATTTCATATGATTCAATGAAATTGAAGACTCAAAAACCGAACTATGCAACCCATGATCTTGATTTTTCAGTTGTAATATTCACTGTGAAAATATAGAGACATTATCTTTATGGAGAGAGGTGTTAGATATTCACAGATCATAAGAGATTAAAATACATTTTCCCATAGAAATATCTCAATATGAGACAAAGGTGATGGATCAATCTAATTAGGTATTATGATTTCTCAATATAGTACCACCCAAATAAGGAAAATAAGGTATCATGTGCATTGAGTATAAAGGGACAAGGAGTTATAACCCAGATAAGGATTGAAAAGGATCCTATATTCATGGATATTGAAAAGAAGGATATGGGAATTTATATTGAAGGGGAGACATAAATCTTTTTTAAAATGATTGAAACCCCATATTTATTAGAGAAGATAAATAATTATCAATCTAATTATGAGGAATTCCTTAAGAAGATAAAAAATATTAATGAAGGAGAATTAGTAGGCTTTTTTTGTGAAGTTGGAGTCCTATAATTTGGAAAGAGGCTATTTTTTCCATATATTCCTGATCTACAAAAAATTTGGATAATAATAATATCTCAAATTTCCCAATACACCCTGGTGGAACAAATATTTATAGCGACTTCAAGGAGTGTTTTTTGGGACAACCTAATGTGGGAAATTGCTGATTATGTGTCGAGATGTTTGGTTTTTCAACAAGTGAAAGTTGTGAGGAAATATCCTAAAAGATTCCAACAAAATATTCCTATTCCAATGTGTAAATGGGATAAAATTACTATGGACATTGTTAAGGGACTACCAAATAAACATTGGAAGAATGAAACAATATGGGTTGTCTTGGATCGCCTAAACAGATCTACATATTTACTTACTATAAGAGAAGACATGACTCTCGATCACATCTCAAAAACATAAATTAATTAATTTATAAGACTTCATGGTGAAAATATATCAACTGTTTTGGCTCGATATCCATGATTAACATCAAAATTCTGGGAGAGTCTTCAGAAGGCTCTTGATATTGTGATGTATTTTTGCAATGTCTACCACCCTCAAACTGATGGAAAATCAGAATGAATAAAATAAACAATGGAATACATGTTGAGTTAATTCTCCCTCGACTTTCATGGTATGTGGTATTAGTATTTTCCTTTGGTAGAGTTTTCCTATAATAATAGTATCCATTCAAGTATTCAAATGGTGTCGTTTGAAGCATTATATTATAAGATATGTCATACTCCATACTGTTGGGATGAAGTTGCTGAAAAGAAACTTTTAGGACTAGCACTTGTCAAAAAGATGAAGAAAAAGGTAAAGGATATACAAGATCATATTAAATTAGTTTAAAGTAGGAAAAATATTTATGATTACAATCATAGGAAAGATTTGAAATCCAATTGGGAGACTATGTTTTCATCAAATTACCTCCATGGAATGGTGTTATTTGATTTAGTAATAATGGTAAACTGAGTCTCAGGTACATCGGACCCTTCAAAATTCATTAAATGGTTCGATTTGTCTTTTATCATTTGGAAAATCCTCCAAATATATCAATGAAATAGTTTTGTGTTCCATATATCTATGCTATGGATGTTGGATCAAAATGAATATAAAGTGAAAAACTAAAAGAGGGGGGATAATTGTATGTTCAAAAACATTCATTTTTAACCTTAAAATAATTTTGTTTAAAAATATTTAAACTAAATGAATTATAAAAACCTATAATAAAGAAAATGATCTTGCCCTTGGGTCCGATTAAAAAGATATCATAATCAGGTTGATTTTGATAAGTATTCCACATGTAGTATTTAATCGTATTATCAGTAAGTGTGGTATCTATCGTAATACAATGGTTATTATAAATAGAGTAAAACAAAGTATTGATTCTATCATAAAGCGTATAGAATCATGCTGATTAATTGAATAACCATAATTATAGAAATCTTAATCATTATTTAATTAAAAATAATCATAATTAGATAAATTATGAAAAAATGTATAAAATAAAAAAATGAATCTAAAAACAATTAAATTGCTATTACAATAACATCGTAAATGAAATAAAAGTAAATACATTACATTATTTTCACCCAAAGGGTAGGGTATCCAATTACCTATGATAAAGGTCCCCTAATTTATACTTTCAAGCAAGTATTTCATACCCACACCAGGGTAATACCGCGATAAGATTATCTGGTTTAGTCTATCTGCCTATCCTCGATAGCCCTTGATCTAGAAGGTGATCAACACCTCTATCTTCCTTGCCATGAAAGCCCTTGACTTGCAAATGATCAGCACAATTGTCTTCCTATCCACCGATTCCCTCAATTTTAATAAAAAATATTATAGTCATAAAAATAAAAACAATACACCTATGATTTTCAAGTATATGGAACAAGAAATTCACTACTTGTAAACTTCTAATTATTCACACATAGATGATTTGGAAGAGCTCTCACATAGTGGAGAAAAAATCTGGTAACATCTATTTTAAATCTCTTCTCGTATTGAAAAACAATTACCAAAATATCACTAAGAGGAAAATTTGTAACATTTCTTGATTCATAAACTATTGTTCCATTTGATTTACATTCATATGGTATGATGTATATAATATTTTCCATAATAATTTCATCATCTAATACTTTTTCTCCCATAGCCGGTAACCTATTCACAATTTTCATGAATCTTTATGTAACTTTAACAAAAGGTTATCCATGAGGAGATTGAAAGGCTTGATAATATACGCTTATTAGTGATATTTAGTTTGAACCATTTTATATGTATCAAAATTAGTAATCACTAGCATCATCCAAATAATGTTGGCTACTTCACAAGATGAAATCTGGCTATATATACTTCTAGTCATGGAATAAACTATAGTATTTCATACCCTTTAATTCAATTGATATTACTACTTCTCTTGATTGGTAATGAATCTCCCTTTTCATGAATTTTATAGTCTCCAGTCATCAAAACAATGTTATCAACTCTTATGTTGATCACATAAGTCTTAATTTTTTCTCTCCAATATTCATAATCATTGCCATAAAAAATTGGTGGTATTGTGGGGTTTATATTGTCTTTTAAACATACAATTAGTCATTCCATTTTTAAAACAATACTATTTTTATATAAAATACGAGTTAGTATAGTAAATATTTATAACAAAAAAGTTTATAATAATAAATAAAGATAACTTAAAAAACTAGAATAAGAAAATATATGATAATCAAAAACATGTTCTGATACCAATTGTTGGATCGAAATGTATATGTAGATGAAAAACTAAATGAGGGGGGTTAATTTTATGTTTAAAAAATTAATTTATAACCTTAAAATAATTTATTTTAAAAATATTTAAACAAAAGGAATCCATAAAATCTCCTATAAATTTAACATACTGGCCCTTGCGTTTGATTAAAACATATCGAAATCAACCAGATTATGATATCTTTTCCATCATACCCAAGGGGCAGTTTGTTCTCTTAATAATAGGTTTTGTGAGTTCCTATAGTTTAAATATATTTAAACTATATTCTTTTAATCATAAAAATTAATGTTTTTAAACTTAAAATTTACCCCCACTTTTAATTTTTCACCTTCATGTATATTTTGATCAAATAAAGGAAGTACATGAAAGACTCAACACATGTGCTCACCTCAGATGAAATTGAGTTTGAACATGAACATTCATACTATAAAGAAACCATCTAGATTCTTGATACTATAGATCAAGTATTGAGTAATATAACGATTCATTAGGTAAAGGTTCTCTATATAATTCACAAAATAGAAGAGGCAACAAGGGAGAGAAAGGATTCCACAAAGGAGAAATACCCAAAAAAAATTAATGGTAATACACCCAAATTTTCAGGGATTAAATTTTTTAGGAGGGAATAACTTAACACCCAAATACTTGACCATATTTTTAATTTATAATTAATTGAATTTTGGTGATAGCTTAAAATACACTTAACACCAAGTTTAAATAAGACATTATTTAGTCCTATTTTCACATTCAATTAAATTGTAACACATATAAAGAATTTATATAGTGAATTAATATGTTATATATCCTATAAAATATTTTTACATTCATAAAATATATTTTTTATTCATAAGATAAAAACAAAACGAATATTACAATAAAAAAACATAAATTTTTATAAAAGCAGTTTTACTGCCTTTTAATAGAGAACCTATATTAAATCCACTTTTTGAAAATTTTATATATTTTATTTGAAAAAATAATCTTACTGTATAAAAGTGTAATATAAAAATATACTATGGTTTTATTTTTGATATTTTCCATAGAAGTTTCATTTTTTTCACGAATAGTGAAAATACAACAATTTAGTTCAAAACTGCATTTTCATCTAATTAATTTATACAATTAAATTATGATATGATTTGCTTTTAAAGTTTAATTAAATTAATTTTATATAATTTAATACAATTTAGATCATTATAATCAATTATAAATTTTATATGAATATAAAAACATTATAATCTTTTATATGTTTTAAATTTAATAACTCATTTTCTCATTCCCTTAATGAGATTAATTTTAAATTAATTTCCACAATTTATATGTTTTTAATATAAAAAAAATAGATTCCAAATTTTTAATCAGTTTTTTCTAAAATATATAAATATTTTTCTTTTATTTTTTGACAAATGAATAGTAAATTTAGTAATATTTTAATTACCACGGTTAAGGGTAAATTAGGTAATTATGGGTAAAAGTAATATTATAAAGGCAATAAAATTACACAAAAACTTATCCTAATTTAATTGGATAAGTCTTTTTAAACCAAAATAATCCATGGGCTAGAATTATACCCTTTCTAATCTACTTGGGCGAGAGTATGACATTTATAATATTATATTCAATGAAAAATCTATTTTTTCACACATTTTTTAATGTGGGTTATGTAAGGGATATATTAGGCTATAAATAGTATTTGGAAAGATAAAATTATTATATACATCATGAAAATTTATTTATAATTTTTAGTGATAAAGTAATTACCATAAAATGTGACACAAGGATGATTAAATAATTGTATAATTAATAGAAAGATCAAAGAAATGTTATTAGAAATACCAAAACAAATATACTTTTATATAATTGATTTCATTAATAAATTATCTAGATTACATTGAAATATTAAGGATGAGTTAAATAGTTGGTTAAAATATATCAAGTTCTTATTATATTTTTAAAATGTCATGTAATGAATAGTTTCAAAATTAACACTAATGATTTCTTAAAATTAGTAATATTTTGCTAAATGATATAAAAATAAAAAAAATCTAACAGTATGCCAAAATAATCTGTATAAAGTTTTATATGCCATAAATCTTCCATTTATGTCTCCTTTTTCATTTTAGAGTGTCTATATTAACCCTTAAAGAGTAAAAAAGTCAAGCTCTAATGGTAAGAGTTAAAAGGCTTAATTTATGGTTATAGCCAAAATACATGGTTAATAAAATGACATAAACTAGTCTAAAATTAATAGATTAAGAGGATTTTGACCCATACTCATCATATCTTCGAAATAAATCTTTTTAGATCCATTTTAAATAGGAAATCAATTTATAGTAATTTAATAGTTTGGTAGTTTCCAAGAGTACCCCTCCCCATAATTATAAAAGGTCATCTCCTCCCTCACTTCCTTACACCACATTGAGCCTTATAGATTGACCAATGTCGACCCAAATAATCTTAAAACTTCTACATCTTCAGCCTATAAATCTCCCTTTGTGCATAGATCCATCAAATGAAGCCCTTTGGAGCAAACCAAGTGAAGCTACCCAAATAAGAGGTAAAATATTTCCTAAAGCTCATTAGATTTATTTCCATTATCCAATCTCTAACCTCTCATTATTCGTTTATTTGATATCAAAAAAATTATCCTAAAATATAATTTTATGTTTTATTTCTAATATTTTGACCTACACTTACCACACTTCCATCTAATGGGTAAAGAACATACTTTCTATGTGTATTGTGAATTACCGACTCACAAAATGATGATTGTTCATTTTTTAACCACCTATCATGGTTGCAAAAAATGATGTAAAAACTACTTTTATATTATATTATATATATATATATATGTGATATTAATTAATTTATTCTTCTTTAATTATTTTCTAACACATACCTTTATAGTTTCTATTTTATTGTAAATATGAAAACATCATTTGGGGAAGTGTGGACTACCACCTCCTCAAAGGTTCGTGATTAGTCCATGTTATGCTTGGAATTTATAAATGAGTATTTTATAAAAAAATATGTAAATTATATGAAATTAACATTATACAAGAATTATAATATATAAATATATCATCTACTTTTCATTTATTTAATACAATAATGAAATGAAAGTATCGTTCGTGTGTACATACAACCTACTGTCTCCATGAACGATGGATTTTATTTATTATCTAAAAATTTTATGGATTATTATAAATTCATATACAATGAATATATATGATAATAAAATCATGTTTTACAATATAGATATGATTGAATCATTATTTATGAATTAGGAATGACAAATAACATGTCAAAAATTACTTGAGAAACTAGACAATTAACACCTAAAATAGTAAAAAAATGAATGATTATTAACAAACAAGTAATAATATTTTAAAAGAATATCATATATTATAACATAAATATTAATTTATTTTAGGAATAGTTAATTAAAATTCTTAAAACCATTATAAATGAGGGTAAAGGATGTTCACACAACAAGGAAATGCAAGCTAAGGGATTTCATCTCAATTTACATTTCATTGAGACTTATACATTGTTATAAACTAAATCAATTTAATATGGAGTATATATATACCCTTTTTAAATTTAATATCAAGATTCACTCATGAAACATATACCAATTTTACATATGGTGTATACATTTCCATTTATTTGATTATCAATATAATTATTGATAAATATATATTCTTTATTCAATATGGGTATTTGATAAGGCACATTAATTAAAAATTAAATCGACTACTCAATATGAGAAATGATTTGGAATGGAAATGAATGGTGGGGCTTAATAATTTTATATCCCCTTAATACATCAATAGGTTATCATGAGATAAATATGTTTTTCAAATCATAATAGTTTAAACGATTTTGTGAAAGGTCGTGTCGGTATAGGTTTTCATGGGCCTCAGACATGATATCCAATAATTAATCATTTACTTCTTTGTTATTTCAGTAATTATTATTATTATCCATGATATTTTTATATGATAAAATATATTGATGAAATTAATTCTCATTTTATATTATCAATGGCAAGAGTTTTAGTTTTTTATCTTTCCATATTGATTATGAATTATCTAGTTATTTAAATGGCATGTGTTACCATTTACATACCCTATTGTGATGATTTACTCTCATAAATTAATTATTTATTAAATTTTAATTACCCTTAATGAAAATTTGAGATCACATTTATTATGTTTCCTTTCACCATGTTATGAAGGGGAATCTATGGAATGAGTTTCATGGATACTGGTTTTTTATTTCCTTTATTCTTTATTTCCTTCTACCAATGTATTATGAGTACCATGTATATAATTTTTCTTTTCAAAACTAATAAATTGATAAGTCCTTTGGGATTTTAATACATGTAATCATTCTAATTTAATAATATAATGCACCTACTTTTTTCTTCTAGGTTCAGGTCATTATATGAAAATTTTGGTTATATTGAGGCCTTTGTTGGATAAATTGATTTAAAGTGGTTTTGACCATGAGATTCTATGGAAAATATGGATGATCATAAATTATTATTTTGAGGTTTGTTCAATTTAGAACCATTTTGGTGTAATAATAACATTCTAGGACATGATTCCATACAATTAACACCCCAATAAAAATTTAGGAAACTATAGGTGTGCCATTGGAGATCATTGGGAAACCATTAACTAGATTTTTTCTCTAGTTTCTAGAGATCAACTAAATTATGAATAAAGGTGACTTTTCATTTATTTATACATCATTTTACCCCTATATTTTATAGGAGAGGTTATAACCATAGTTTTGATTTAATTTTGTTAGATATGGGTCATGTATTTAATGGATGTTATTTTAATCTTGGTGTTTTTCAGTTTTCCACACATGTACTTGGATTTGTGGCCATTTTTTCACATTGTTATTATGTTGTAATTGTTAAAGATTCTGTTTTGATAGAGGAATTGATATTTCACCTTCTTCTTTTTATATGAAATTGTGGAGCTATCATGCTCCTTTTTCATTATGTGTATGGTATAAATTAACCTAGTAAAATTAATTACCAAAAAAGTGAAATTAAAATTGAATGAATTAAATTTCATTATATTTAGGTTAACTCATATTACTGGTAAATGTTTTTAACCCTTGATTAATGTGTTTCTGGTTTATAAACCATAATTGATTCCAATGACTTATTTATATCACCTATCATAAAAGAATAATCATTTAATGTTGGTAATTAAATTATTGTTCTAGAATATGTATTTCATGTAATCATGTATTTATCAGTCTACATTAATTTATGTGAAAAGAATTATTAAATAGATATTTTTAATTTTATTCAATATTATTTTCCATTGTTCACTATTCTTGATTTTTTTCATTTATTGTGGTCAAAATGGTCTGATATTCATATTAACGTTCCTTGTTTTGTGGTGTGGGTATGAGTTGTGTAGTGGGAGTAACAACTAGTTTTCCATGATTTCTATAGGAAGATATGGTTTTTAATGATCGTGAGGTGGAATTATTTTGAAGATGTTGTCTCAGTATGGTGAGATTGTTGTTGTTTTTTGTCTATATAGTTTTTTATGTGGCCACAAGTAGTGGACGATGCGAGTTGTGGTTTACTTTCATATTATAATGGAATATGGTTGGAATTGATGAATATTCAATTGGAATATGAGTTGAATTTAATTAGTAGTGTAGATTTTTTTGACTATTAATGTTATAATTTAATGTGTTGTTTTTGGAAAATATGAGGGTTATATATTTTGAATGGTTTGAAATTAAATATTAATAAATGAATGGAAGAATTAATTTAATGTGGTGGGTAAAGGGGTAAGTTTTTTATTTTATAAATAATGTGATCAAATTGGAACTTAATGTTGATTTTATATATATATATATATATATATTATTTAAAGGTTAGGTTATATTGGGGTAATTTGTTTCCATCAGTTGTTAGCAACTGGAATTAGTAGTATGGTAACTGTTATGCATATTAATAATCCTATTTTATCATAAAACCTTGGGTTGGGACTCTATGTCTCTATAATATATGGGATATTATTAGGTGTTTTTAATGCCCCACCACCCATGTCAAGTTACATTACCAACCCCCATGTCATATATTTTCTAGGTTTTTTCCCGACATCTAGGTTGGGGGATCAGATGGATCACTACTCTCTCTTCCCTTCCATCTCTTCTATATATAGTATAAGTTATTATGGAATTATTCTATGATGTATAGGTTGTGATGGGTATAGGATAGAGTGAAAATTATATAATGTGATGGTGGTGTGGTGATGATAGTATGATGACGTAATATTGTATGTGATACATTGTAAAGGTATTACATAGTAGGTGGATGGAATGAGATTGATATCCTTCATGTCCACGACATCTTACAACAATGATGATGTTATATTTAGTTTTGAGGTGGTGATATTGTTTGTGGTTATTGATACATAGTTATGCTTATGAAGTGTCATGTTGATATGAAGTTACATAGTTATGTAGATATGGAAGGTATGGGACCACCATGATGTTTTTTATCAAGCCATCCGAGTTAATGTCATATGGGGATTTGGTTTTGGAGAAATTTCATATAATATTATTTTGATACAATATTGTAATAAATTTTTTTGATATTAGGAGAGTAAACCTTGTTTTGTTTCTGTTATAGATGATATGATATTGTTGTTTTAATAACACTTATTTTCTATCTATTATTTTGGGAGATTATATGGATAATATTTTAGACCAGGTCCTAAGACACTATGCGATTAGAAGGCTTGGTGTACCCAGAAAAAATGTTTGAAATCTATTAAATATCTTAAATACACATGTGCACTATTTCCTTGATAAATTGGAATAAATACCTAACAGGGGATCAGATCTGAAATCTAAGGGAACCATTGAGTTCATAATGCATGTTTTACCCTAGGTGCAACATAATCTTTGTCGGTGCAGATGATTTTTGGAAAATTTTATTTCGGTAAACAATAAATAAAAAATAAATAATTCAATAATATTTATTTTTTATTTTGATATAGTGAACATCTCCCTTTTTAAATATGAATAAATGGATTTTGTCTCCATGTTTGAAGTTAAACCATGGAGACCTGAAGCCGTTGGCAGAGATCATTCTTGATGAACGATGTAAGATTGGGATCAGATCATGGATTGTTGCATAAACTGAGTTTTTGGATCTAATCAACAATAGAAACATAGCTGTTCTTCATCAATGTTCGATCCAAACTCCAAGTATTACATTTTTTTCAATCATTTCCATTATTTTTCTTAATATTAGTTGAACTTGGATAAATTCCATGAACAAAACTTCATACGAAGATCGTTAGTAGAATTAAATTCAAAGAATTAGTTATTTGTTCATTTTGATTTATCTCTCTTTGTTCATCTACTTCTATGACAATGAATCGAGACCAAATGAATAACAATCAATGTTGGTTACATATGTTTTTTAGCTTATGGATATCTCCCTTATCTCTTCATTTGATCATCATTAGTATTTCTTTTAGATAATGGCTTAACCAATACATGTTTTTTAATAGTTTTAGGGTTGTTCATAAACACAATGGATAGAAACCATGGGTATGACATGCGATATTGGTTTCAGTTCATGAATCAACAATGATGATGGATGGATAGAGGGGGAACAAGACTGAATTGGGTGTTCTTCCATTTTCTACAGTGATACATGGCTTGAATTTGTATGGTGAAAGTGAATGATTCTTGAGAGGATTCAGAGCCTGGGATCTTGATCCATGGTGACTAGGTCCATGGATGAACCCTAATCTACAAAATACGGTGAGTAAAATGGACCTGAAGAAGTGCCATATGAATTGGTGTAGGAACCAATAGATCTAGAAAATCCAATGACAATTAGAATTTAATGTGGGGTTACACATCATGTGGGACCTCCCAGGCTATGGTTATAGGGTTTCATGTAGAGTTATGTATCCCATGTCTTTTGAATCCGTTATACACCATGTGACCCCTCCATGATGGATCAACCATTACTTTAGAAATTACATAGAAATAGAAAAAAGTAAGTGGACAGAGGCATGTGATGCCCTCAGACAAAGACACGACTTGGTGTACAAGGACATGGAAACCAACACCCGGGTTAGTATACATGAATCCCAAATTACACGAGCATGGCCAACGGAAAATAGGAAGGTATCGGGTGATATTTTGATGCCATGTAATCCTTTTACACATCGTGTATCATTATATTTACATTTCATTTGGGGATTTCCATAGGGGAAGACTTGGGGATAGTTAGACATGACATATACCCCAAGTACACACCATGTACACCCTTAAAGAGTATGTTTATCTCTTTATTTATTTAACATGGACCAATATAGTTTGATTGTGTTACCTTGGTCCATTATCATGATGGTAAAGTTCATAATTACATCCACATCACATGATTATGATCCTCACTAATGGTTTAGTATCAAATAGAGTTGTGGTGTCCCTTCGAGTGACTAGAGTGTGATACTTTATCACATTTATTCTACAAGTGGGGTTTTTGGAATAAACATGACCTCCCTGAGTAGGATGTTGATCCTCTCATTAGAATAATTTATAGTTATGGTTTTTGGTATCATTAGAATATGATCCCTTATATAGAGGGTTTATCCGGATTGGTTTTTTGGTGTCCCTAGTAGTTCTAGGTGTGAACCCCTATCCATGTAGTAGGGAAATCATAGACTACTAAGATTTCTTGGGTGAGGACCAATGATATAAACCTCTTTATCTAGTGTCCTTGATGATAGCATGGATCATGGAGTGGAATGTCCCAGCATGAGAATTGCATCAAGAATATTTCTTCAGATAGTAGTTGGTTATAACCGCTTGGTGGTTTAGTTTCTTTCTTGAGTATATCTGAGTGTTACTATTATCCATTGATTGTTATATCTTTCATTGTGCTGACTATACATGGTGACTCATGTTTAGTATTTCTGAGGTGTCCAAATGGTTATTATTATACTCACCCCTACATGGGATTTTCCTAAACATTTCGTGTCTTATGCAGATGATGGCTATTTGATGGTGTCCTGGGAGGATAGTAAGTGGGTGGATCTTAGATTAATCTTGACAGACCAAGGTGTTCATACAGAGCTTTAATGTTACTTTTTTCCACTCCTTTAGATTAGTTTTTACTATTTACATTTTTTGGTTGGGCTTGTATTTGGACCCTTTTCCACTTTCATTACTTTACTGTAATACTCAATTGTGGGATCTTCGATTTATGCTTTCATTGGTTTCATTTGTTTTATATTTCAACATTGTGAGGGCTTGGATATTTATTTCTAAGTAAAGGTACTTTAGGATAATGCCTCATATTTTTGGGATATACCTACTTATCAATGGTCCTTATCCCATGGCCTATTGGAGGCGGACATGGGGTAGTCATGGGTCAGACCTCAGTGGGCCAGGTTAGGAAAGGTACAAGTTGGTTATGTTATTTATTCACTAATTCATCAGTACGCTTCTTCCAAATATTCAAAACAAAGTCCATGAAGAGGATCTTATTGAGTATACCTATATTCTCACCCCCATATATTTGAATATTATTTTTATCATTTCTATATGGATTTGGTAACTCTGTTGGATATTACAAACTTGTGGTTGAGAGAAGCTATCAGATCAACTAATAAATAATTTTTGTTTCTAGAATTTTTATTTATTGATTTTTTTTATAAAGATACCTTCATTATGGAATATTATTGTTTTTTTATATATTTTGGAGATGATTTATGGTTTTATTTATATGTTCTTATTATTATGAGGGTAATTCCTCCCACATATTCATGATTATATCAGTAATTCTAGATACCAAACTGTAGAATATTGGTTGAAGGATTCTATGATAAGTCTCACCATCATAGTGAGCCTAGGAGGGATTCCCAGTGGGGGTGGGTCATAAAAAATTGGTTTCATATCTATCTATAAGAGTGATGATGTAATTTTGGTTTTACAAACTAGTAGTAAGTGTGTGGGTTTATAGGAAAGAAGTCATAGTTGACCTAAATTTGTGATGTCTCAAGAGACCATCTAGGTAATAGAATATTACATCCCCTTATAATCCAACAGAATGAAATTTTTTATGTCCTGAATGGGGTTTACTCATAGGTAATTGAACCCCATTGGCCAAATTGCCTCATGCGAGCCTCCTCATAACTAGAAGTTATCAACAAGTGATGATGATCAATGATGGTATGGTGGGGAGACAATAACCTCATGATAAAAGTGGAGCATAACAGTATAATAAATGAATAAATAGTTAATTAGATGATAACAAGAAATATAAGTGTAACAAAACATCAAAATAAATAAAGAAGATATAACCAGTTTTAACTAAATTTATATACAAAATTATTTTCAGGTCATGATGCAATATAAAAACCGAGAACACACCTAATACATAGAAATAGGAATATAAAAAATGAAACAAACAAGTAAACAATAGCTTAAATATATCTCCAATATAATCACAAGCATAATCTTGGTTCTCTAATTTGGTAAGCTTAGTACTAAGAATTATGAGTCCAAAGATAAATGCTTCTCTTTGTACCAATCTTAATTTATGAGATCTGTTTGGGTACTAATAAGAAGCACAAAAAGGTTGTGAGTTATATTTATCATGCCACAACCAATAGTGTCTATAATGATCCAGATAGTGAACATAAAATGAGAAGTGTGTATGTATGAAAATATAAATCATAAATGTAAACTATAACGAAATCAGCTCAAGTTCCCAAAGGACACCAGGAAAACTCTACCTGGTTCATCCATAGATGATATATCTCTGATTATGTGTCACCATATATACATAAGTATATTTTTATTTCTTTGTGTGTGTATATATATTATATCTGATAACATATATACATATATATATATATAAATGTATATATATATATATTTAGTACTATTCAAGACCTGAGGGGTCACTTAGGTATCCAAGCATAATCAAATAATCTTGTATTTTATATAAGGGTCCCCATGACCACATGTATCGTCGAATAAAAAGGGATGCCACTCTTGAGTATCCTGAATTATAAGGGACTCCATTATTGAGTATCATAAATAATAACATACATCATGCCTGAGTAACATGTATAAAAAGTGATTTCATGCATGTGTATAATGTATAGTAATGGATGCCATGCTTGAGGGTCAAAAATAATAAGGAAATAATTTCATGATTTATAATAATCCAAGATATGGGAGCCAATGATTATACACTTAAATTAGTTAAGTTCATAATCCACAATGTATATAAGGTTCATGTGACATGTTCATACCATTCACATCCACTCAAACAAATTTTTTTATTTCATTTAGGTGTCAAGATAAGACTATTTGGATGGTGGATTGATCATATAATCATTCATAAAATCAAGCTGAATTCTGTACCCACGCCCCTATAGATGGACCCATTTTAAGGGGACATCCCCCAATAAGTACAAGATTGTATTGAATCATTTCTAACATGGCTAAAAATTCAATATATGAAAATTCATATTTTTTATTGGAGGAATAGAAAGTTAAAAATTGTGGAATCACAACACAAGGTATACAAAAATGATACTTATAGGGTTGAATATTGTACCACCAAACATATGGTGGTAGACAACTCCTCAACTAGTGATTCCCTTTAATCCATTCTAGATTGGTAAATATTTGAAGAATAGATGCATACCATGAAAATAGGAAATATATTCTTGCATGTATTTAAAATTCCATAGGTCTAGATTAATGGAAAATGATTCAATAAGAATTAAGAGCATAACAATAATGATCCATCTTGACCAACATAGAAAAAAAATATTCTAGGTGGGGGAGGAGGCTGAAATCCTATCAGGAAGCGAAGGAAAAAAGGGAGCTCGAGTAGAGGTGTTTTTATGAGGAATGGGAAGAAGAATAAATTACGAAAGAGGGTTAGATGACATAATCTAAGATTGTTAAAAACTTCCTTATCATCTTATTTATAGCATATAAATAAATTAGGGAGTAAATTATATATTTATTTTATAATATTTCAACTTAAAACACAAATTTGTCTGCTCAACTAATAGTGTAATCCAGAAATAGATCACAGATTAAATTCCTTATTTATCCATAAATTACATATTTTTGGTGTAAACATTATAAAGACAGACACCTCCCCATCAACTATTAAATTCACCTCATGGTCAAACCAACAGAACATGAAAACAAAATAAAAATATAGTATGATAAATATGGGATCTTATAATATCGATTTTTAAAAGAACTCTTCCTCGGGTTTATCTTCTAATGGTGATTGAACATTGTCTAAGAAAATATTCAACCACATAGGACATCTGTGGGCCTCAATCTCCCAAGTATTATACTTTATATATTCATTATTATATATAACTTTTACCAAACTAATTGACCTTCCTCAAATATTCCACATGCTACGATAAATGATCTGGATAATATACTCTTCAAAGGAATCATCTTCTTCTAATTCAATGTCCTTAACATCAAAAGTATGATATGGGTATAAGTGGTAATGGGGAATCTAAGATACATGGAATAAATAGTGTGTGTACTTGTATCTCTGAGAAAGATCTCTCTCATAGGATTTCATCGAAACACTATCAAAAATATCAAAATTTCTGACATAATGATGTGATAGATATACATATCTCTGAATCTATCTATGAACTAACCTATGGGAAGCACAAAGGAAGATCTGATGTCCCTCCTCAGACTCCAGAGCCTAGTGGTTACTATCAGCATAAGAATTCTTCCTAAACTGGGTTGTGTTCAAATGCTTCCAGATATCTTATATTTTCTTTATTTTCTATTATATGAGACAAAGTCGCAGTAGTACTACTACTAACCAGCATAGGGGTAAACAGAAAGGATTACCATAAAGGGCCTTATAAGGAGCCCTATGTAAAATTTCCAAAAAAGATGTTATTATAAGATAATATAGTGATAGGTATGTTTTTCTCCTAAGAACCTATAAAATCAAGGATACATACTCATATCATATCATCTAATGTTTAATTTATATTCTCAAATTGACCATATTTCTATCGGTAATATGTTTTTCTCAAAAAGAACTATGAACCAAAATCCTTTTGTTACCCCTTTTGAAACTACGATATGAACCGAGCATCCATGTCATATATGATAGAATGGGAAGTACCATTAATTATTGAAATCTCACATATGTAAATACACAAAAGATATTACATTAAAAAATTGTATTTTATAGGAATAGAGTGGGTTCCATTTTTCATCCTATCAATGATCACCCATACTACATCACAACCATGAGGTGAGCTTAGAAAACCCATCACAAAATCTATAGTAACAACGTCCTATTACAACTCAAGAATGGGCAGTCCTTTAAAATCCCATCTAGTCATTGGTGTTATACCTTCACCTAGTGACATGTAGAATACCTATTATAAAACTACCCTTTTCCCTCTTTATCCCTATCCCCTAACATTGGTAGTGGAAGTCATGGTACATATTTGTAAGATCAGGTGGTACATCACAAATGGAGGTGTGTGACTCTTACATATACTCCCCATGTATGCCTTATAGAACCCCTACATGGTCATGTATTCATAAGATCTCATCCCCATAAATGAATCAACAAGGAAGTGAGTCCTTTCCTGAAATTCTCTCCCTTAGTTTTAAGACCCTAGGATCTAAAATATTCCACCTCTTCATTTGGTCCATAAGTGAATATTTCATAGATAAATATGCGATTACAATATTCTTAACATGGTTTTGAACCTCTAAATGAATATAAAATAACAATTTCCTAAGCTTTAATTCACTATTAGTCCCCTTAATGGACCATTTCTATTTCTTCCTTCTCAAAACACCAACAACTGCATTTCCTTTCCCAGGAATATAGGCATCTTCAAATTTGAAGTACTGTAGGTATTCAACCCACTATCATTTTCTATGATTAAAATCATTTTTCATGAATATTTATTTGAAAATTTTATGGTCTGTATACACATAAACCAATTCCCCATGAAGGTACTAACACCAATAATTCAAGGAATGTAAAACAGATGCTAACTCAAGTTCATGAATTAGATAATTTTTCTCGTAGTGTCTCAACTATCCAAACTCTTAAACCATGAATTCCACATCATTCTTCAAAATTTTACCCAGCTTGATGTTTCATGCATCATAGTAAATCATATATCCTCTACCAAACTCAGGTATGATCATGATTTTCATTAATGTTAATCTCCATATTATCTACTTAAAGGATCCATCATATTATTCTTACCAAATAAATTCCAATCCATTTTTTCATGTTTGTAAAAGGTGATGTTAGCCATGAAAAGTGAAGAATGAAGTTCCTATAATTTCTACCCTACCCCAAAAAAATATGTATATCGAAGAGGTTCTTGGTCTTACCCCAGGATACCAATCCTCTCACCATCTCTAGTCTAATAGAAATTTCTGACTCTTAGATGATGTGACCTGATAATTGGATACTATCAATCTAGAAATTGAATTTTTCAATCTTTTCAGATAACTAGTACACTCTAAATGTACTCGAGATGTTACCAAGGTGTTTGTAATGATCATGTATAGTATGTGAGTGCTCAATGATGTCATCCATGAATACTACCACAAATGAATCATGATACGGGTTGAAAAACCGATTAATCATATTCATGAAAACTATCAACACATTTGTGAGACAGAATAGAATAAATAAACACTCATAAATTTCATACCTAATTTTAAAAGTAGAATATGGTGTATCTGAGGTCCTAAACAATACCTAATGGTATCCTGGACACAAATTGATCTATGCAAAGACCCTCACACTCCTTACTTCTGATCAAAGAGGTCATCTATATGATCCAAGGGTTACCGACTCTTAACTTTAAACTAGTTTAATTTTTGGTAAACCATGAAAAGGTAGATGGTGACATCTTCCTTCTTAGTTAAAAGGATTGATGAACACCAAGAATATTTGTTGGTTTGTACAATCCATTTGGTTTTTAATTTCTGTAGTTGTCTATTTATCTCTTGAATATTAGTATGTGTCACACTGTAAAGAGGAATATGCACATGATTTTTTCTTAGAAATAGTAAAGATGTAAACTCTACCCCTCTCCCGGGAGGTTTCATAAAAAAATATTCAAGAAATTATCATGACCCATCTCTCGGGGCCCAAGTTGTGACTACCCCATACCCGCCTTCCATAGGCCAGGGGCTGGAGACTAGAAAAAAAAGGCATATCCCAAAAAGTGAATGCATTTTCTTTCAACCTGTACACTCACACACAACCCATACTATGGAATGTTAGCTGCAACTCGAACCAACAATAAGTAAAAGTACTAAAGAATGAAAAAGGGGACAGAATACAAGCCCAGCTGAAAGGAAAGTACTAAAAAGGAAGTTCAAGCTTTGGAGGACATCCTCTATGGATTCTACCAGAAGGGTAGGTACAACTCACTTTCGGATGTTACTATAGCACACCATGTCTATCAATCCACCTTTGAGCACCGTCTACCCCTGGAACCCTAAATCCCCATTCAAAGTTGTCAGTCATCTATGCAAAACAAAATAGGTGCAGGCGAAGCTCTTACAGAGGTGAGTATAATGATACTCACTTGTGACCTTGAGACCCTCGAATGTCCCTCAAAAATCCACAAGGGAAATATCACAAAGCAAGATCTCAACATAAAGCACAAATAAAAAGACATCTCACACTAGGTAAAACATAATTACCGAAGTAAATATGATTAGTTATAAAGATAGATCATCTTATTATATTGATAGGGTATGTTGCAGATCCATCAAGGGTCTATCTATTTATTATCCACAATGGGTTGCACTACTGTTGATCCATGAAGGGTAACTCTATGGCTGATCCATGATGATCCACCCTAATGCTGGTCTAAAAAGTGTCTTTGTCATATTGATCCATGGATGGTCTCTCTCTTGCTGATCCATAAAGGGTAACTCTATTGATTATCTACAAACGGTCACTCTGTTTCTTGTCCACAAAGGGTTACTCTGTTGCTGATCCATGAAGGGTCGCTCTTCATTCTTCAGGTCACAGCCAGCCATTGGATTCCCATACTTAGCATTCTTGATTCTAGGAGGATCATCTCCCCAAGACATCGGTCGTATCTCATCCTCCAGTAAGTCCAACATAGAGTAACCCAACGGACTATCTCATTGTAAGGGTCCCAACGCAATAGACAACACGACGAACAGATGTCCGGTCTGTAAAATATGACCCTTTTTGTAAAAATGGTTTAGTTGGATTCAAGTCCAATAAAACACAGTCGTATGAAAACCTCCTCCAAAACTCACATAGAGTATCTCAGAAGCACTGCCTCATTGCAAGGGTCCCAACACCACAAAGGGTGCATCGATCGTTCTCACGGTCTGAAAGATACGACCCTTTTGAAAAATAAGGGTCGGTCACATCTCATCTCATCCCGACTTGGTCAGACTGATTAGAGTATGCCAAAAGGACCACCTCGTCACAACGGTCCCAACGCCACTGACGACGCATCAATTGGATGCTCGATTTGAGAGTTATTGGAATTTTTTAAATTGTATCTGGTTGCATCCAGGCTCGGTCCAACTGGTTCAGACTGACCCAACCAACCTGACCCGGGGTCCCTATAACTCGTTCTGTCTTCCTGTCAGATTATGCCTCATTGATCCCAGACCAGGCTTGCTATGGTTCCAGTTTTCCGAGTCACCCAGCGACACAGGTTTATCCTTCCTGACCCGCATTGGCGGGCCAGTCTCTTTTCCCATCCCTGGTGGCATAGCTGCTCATCTTTAAACTGCCAAAACAGTATGCTAAAGTGAACTGGAATAATGAACTAACTCAATTTCTCACCCTCCAGTCCAACAGGGGTTGGTCAGTTCGGCCGGTCTGGTTGGGGGCGCATATGTAGCCTGCCAACCCATCCCCCCCTCATCGGTCAACACGACCTGAATTTGTGAGCCTCGTACTCCACCATGAGACTCCATATGGAATATTGTATCCTTCACACCACCATGCCATATGCTGCATCTGTCAGCTAGCGTCCCCCTGTTAATCTACAGAGGCCCTCTATAATTGTGTCCTACCTTGGCGCGCCATCGTGGTGCGCCGACACCACCTGTGGCCGCCACCGAAGGCCCGCCGCCACTAGCATCGTCCTGAACTTCTGTGAACTACTTGGAATGCTCTTGTGGTCTATTTTCAAATATGACTGTGCCACTAAGGCGTCTCGGGATGCCGCCATTTTTGAAATAGCCCCGTGGACATCATCTTGTTAATTCTGATGTTCAGTCATGAAGAACACAAATAACCGATACAGAGGGATCTGAGCCTTATTCGGTTGGCCTGATCTCTCCGCATTACTTCTTATAAACATGTTTTAAAGCGGTTCAATAATAATAACAAAGATTTAAGAATCTTGTGCCTCCCTATAATATTAATACTCAATCCCATAAGAACGATCAAACCACGGGTCATCCTCTTCGTGGGAAGATCCGCGTTCATCATTGGAATGAAGAGCGAGGAAGGGAGATCACATAGAATGTAGAAAAAAAATACCTTCCTCGATTTATGATATTTCATTGATGAAGGAGGGATATCAAAGTCATCGTCGATCTATTATTAAATGTCGTTCGATGTCGTTCGTAGATATGTGATCTGCTGGTGTTCGCCACCACTCGTCAATTCCTAGATTTGATCTTGTTCTCAATAGGTGTTCGTCATTTGTTGTCATCATATTTATAGAGAGAGATTCTCACCACCAGAGGTTCTCCTAGGGTTGTTTTTTAACCCTAGATATATGATTAATCAGAGGTGGTGACGTGTTGCACGTCGCCACGCTAGTTCATTAATGAGATTCATTAATGATTCAATGTTGCCTCATTGTTGCACCATAGTGATGACTGGTTATTGTGTCACATCAAACTTATTTCAAACAAAATAAACATTAAAAGTATTAATGTTTATTTAATATTTTTATTTAGAAAGACAAAAATTTCTCTTTTTCAATCAACCCATTCCATTCAATGTTAAGCCATTCTTAGGTGAATCCAAACATTTTGAATTCAAAAGTGCCCTTAGATTTTCGATCCGGGCACAAGTTCAATAGTTTGAAAAACCTGTTCACATGATTAATGAATATACCTTAAATAAAGTTTATAAATATGTTACGAAATCTTTGAGCCTCAGAATAATGTGTTATCTCAGAGCTTGTTTCCTTAATAATCCCATTCCAACAAAAAAATTACATGGAATTTTCGTAGGTGTTACATTCTCCCCACATTAGGGATTTATATCCCTGAAATCCAAACAAGGAATAATAAAAAATACAGGGTGGTAATGAGCATGAAATTGATCCCCTCACTCCCATTTTCTCTCCTAGAGATAATCATCCTACCAAAAAACAAACAATTGAGGAATCGACCATCCATGAAGGATCCTCTCCTGTCAACCCTCTATCTTTGCTAGGTAATCTGCGAAAGTCACCCCATTATCAATCTCCAGCTCTCTGTGGTTGATGACGTGAGAAGGATCATGCACCTTATCCAACAATGGTGGTAGAGGTCAGTGGCACGCAACCTCTCTTACTCTACTCAAGATCAAGAAAGGTATAATTAAACTCAAAGATAACATACCACCTTGGCAAAATATTTGTATCCCCCATTGAGGAGAGTCTTATTGGAACACGTGATCCACCTCCCAAAACATGAATGGTCTATATCGACTATCATCATAGGACTTCTGTTGGCTCTCTTCATTCTTAATTCACTCTCGGATGACCGCACCTTCTTAGAGGTAGCATTTGCCATCTCTAGACCCATGAGTGCTGACTCCTCGAGGTATGTCCAGTATAACGGTGATCGACACGGTCATCCATAAAGTGCCTTGAATGGCACCATACTGATGGGGAGTGGTATTTTGTTGTATGAAAACTCCACCAGTTGTAGGTGTTCCTCCCAACTATGACAAAAAACATTGATACAAGAACTAATAATATCCTCCAATGTTTGAATGGTCCGCTTAGTTTGAATATCAGTCTATGAGTGAAAGGTTGTTCTCAAGCATAGTTGAGTCCCCAAGAGCCTTCTAAAATCCCTTCTACAATCGGGATGCTAAGCATATATCATGATCTGAGACTATTTTATTTTGGACTCCATGGAGTCGAACTGTATTTTAAACATAGAGGCATCCCAAGACCTCTATTGGACACTGCTCTCAAAAGGGTAGGAAGTGGGATGATTTGGTGACTCGGTCAATGATAACCTAGATGGTATCTTTCCACCTTGACATATGAGGTAATCCCATCATGAATTTAATCGATGCCCCATCCTTCTTCCACTCAGGTACCCCGAGGGGATGTGTAAAACATGCTGGAACATGGTGCTTAGCCTTCACTTGTTGAAAAGTGAGGCATCTTGAGAAAAAAACCTTCCACTACCTTCTTCATCCCTGAACACCAGTACTGACATCGGAGGTCATGGTACATCTTTTACACACCTGGATGTACCTCCAAGTGGATGTATGGAACTCCCTCAACACCTCCTCCTGCAATTTCACTGGTACCATGGTGTGAACTCTATAAAGGATGACATGCTACCCACCTTTCGAATATCCATCTGGAGCATACCCTGTGGATATCTGAGCATGTGTAGTCTCGCAACTAAAATCTCAGAGTTGTGGTTCCCAAACTCTGTGTAAGAGTGGAGGGGAAACATCCATCAACTGAAGAAATTTTTTCTCATCCCTATCCATAAAGTATATCTGAAGCGGTTCCCACTCTTTTGAGGCCTCATTCAGTATCTATGAACTTGTTATCCTACTAAGAGTATCTTCCACAACATTCCCCTTCTTAGGAGTATAGAATATCTCAAAGTCATAGTCCTGGAGGAACTCCATCCATCATCACTATCTCAGATAAAAATACTTATGAGGAAAGATGTACTTCAGACTCTAGTGGACTGAGTATACGATGAAACACTTTCCCAAGAATTTGTATCACCACATCTCTAGTGTGAAGATAACCACTGCCAACTCAAGGTCATGAGTTGTATCATTCTGCTCATATGGTCTTAACTATCATCGGCTATAAGCAATCACTTATTGTCCCTACATTAGGAAAAATCAAGACCGGTTCCAGATGCATCATAGAAAACCACATAGTCGGTGCCCTACTCTAGAACCCTCAAGTTATGACCAGTCATCATGCTCTTCCTTAGCTGTTAAAAGATCTACTGGCATCGTTATTTCCAAACGAAGTGTTTACCCTTATTTATCAATGTTGTCAAGGGTGTTGTATTCTTGAAAAGTTAGGTATAAATCTATGATAGAACCGAGCCATCCCAAGGAAAACCCACACCTTGGTAACATTCTTGTGTGGCTCATAAGAAAGCACAACCTTGTTCTTCACTGGATCTACTTTTACTCCAACCTCTAAGATGACGTGTCCAAGGAAATAGACCATTTATATCAAGAACTCACACTTCGATAGATTTCTGTAATGTTGGTTCACATAGAGTGCATCAAGAACTATCCTCATGTGTATCGTGGACTCCTCCTCAGATGCTAAATACACCAAGATATCACCAATGAAGACCACAACGAACTGTTCTAAGTACTATTGGATGATCATGTTCATAAGTCCCATGAACACTATTATGGTGTTCATCATTCCAAATGACAAAACTAAGATGTCCTCGTATTCGCCCACCATGCAATAAACCTTGGAAACATCTCACCAACCACACTAAGGGTCATTCTAGCCAACTAAAGAGAGATCGGATACACCCTTCTATGTGCGCTTCCATCCTTCGCTGCTCTGTTTCCTTCTCACCAACAAAGGAAAATTAGTTTCCATCTCTGCGGATATACTAAACTGTGCGCCTAAAATAGTCCATATGGGCATGAATCAGGATAGTCCATACCTAGAATGATATATTAAGGCCTCAATTTCGCTACTAGGATATCCCAATTGAAGCTCTCAAATCCTAGAGTAATCTCACACTGTCGAAACTAATGTGTGATCACTGAATCCCCTCCTATAAGAATATCTAATCATAATGATCAATCTAATGGATCAATCAGAATATCTGAGCTACAAACAAGGTTCATGGAAAGAAAAGATTGATTGAAACCTAATTATATCAGATCTGAAACTAAGGTGGGGTAGACATAGATCATAACTTTAATCATATATGGGGAACCATGATTTTAGGAATCCATTTCTGGAAGCTACCCCTCCCTTGTCCACCAACTCTCGATGCTCGTTGTGGACCACCTCGGGGTGGTGGTGGTGGTAGTATCTCGTACCTATTCCCACCTCCTATCATTCACCCAGCTCCACTTCCACGTACACCTTTCTATGTGGACTATCCTATTTGATCCTCTTATAATGGTGTCATCCCTTGGAGTGTCGAGCTCTACCATCTCCCTGTTTTTCCTTAATGAAGGATTGTGGCTAGAACCTCCATCTGGTCTGAAGGTGTCCTCACTAGGAAAAAATCTTACATCACCACCTCCAGTCATTCCTCATGTTCCTGAGAATCTCTCTCATCTCAAAACCTCAGAGGTATCTGCCTCTGGTACTCATGCGACATGATCAGTGGACATGAATCCTCAGTTAGAAAGGCTGGTAGCAATTGCTACTCGATGGGTGGTGGTGCCTTTAGTGCTCCACCCAGAGGGGCTATCATTGGAACTACTCCATGCACCAACACCTCATTGCTCGGTGGACCATCATCATGAACCCTCAATAAAATTCTAGCTGGATATCTATGTGGAGGAATCTTGTGAGAATTCAAGATGGACCACAATCAGTTGAGTTATACCTGGTGAGATGACTCAAAAGAGATCAAGAGAAAACCCTTTCAAAACACATATAACTAGTTCTTCCATGTACCGAGTCGTAAAAATGAATTCAGGGTCCGGGTGTATGGATACATCGGCGGCCACAATATCACTGGACTCCCTGACTGGAAATTTGAACTCAAAACACTTAAAACTATTGTCCCATAAATATTATGGACTCTTAGTTCTTCTGGTAGAACCAACCGCCCTCTGATACCACTTTGTCACGACCCGTCCCTCGGGGCCCATGTCATGACTACCACAGGCCCGCCTTCGATATGCCAGCAACTGGAGACTAACACCAAAAAGGAATATCCCAAAAAGGAAATCCACTACCTTTCAACCCATACACACACACACACACCACCCACACTGTGAATATTATGATGAAACTGGAACCAACAACTAGTACCAATACTACAAAAACAAAAAGGGGTCGGAATAAAAGCCCAACTGAAAGGAAATTACAAAAACAAAGTGCAAGATTTGAAGGTTGTCTGCTAAGGATCCTACCTAAAGGGTAGGTATAGCTCACTGTAGGATGTTATTGTAGTACACCACATCTATCAACCCACCTCCGAGCACCATCTGTCCCTGGCTCCCAAAATTCCCAGTCAAAGTTGTCTGTTTTCTGTACAAGACACAACAGGTGCTAGAAAATCCCATGCAGAGGTAAGTAATCAATGCTCAGTAAGTACCTTGAGACTGCCAAAGGTACCTAATAAATTGGCAATAGAAATACACCAAAGAAAGATATCAATTTAAAACAAAAAGTAAAATACATCTCACACCTAGAATAACTTAAGTAATGAAGTAAAGAGGATTAGTCATAAAGATAGATCATCTTATTTCATTGAGAGGCTCTGATGTTGATCCATAAATTTTCACTCTACTACTGATCCATGAAGGGTCGCTCTGCTGAGGATCCATGATGGGTCACTCTACGGCTTATCCATGACATCTCACACTAATACTAATCCATGAAGGGTCTTTATTAGGTTGATCCACGGAGTGTCTCTCTCAATCTAATCCACTAAGGGTCACTTTATTTTTGATCCATGAAGGTTCACTCTCTTTCTGTTCTATGAAGGGTCTCTTGGTTGCTGATCCACGAAGGTTCTCTCTTCATTCTTCACATCACAGCCAACCATAAGATTCCAGAACTTAACATGCTTGATTCTGGTATGATCTTCTCCTCAATCCATCGGTAGTACCTCAACCTCCAAGAAGTCCCATGTTGAGTAACTCAAAGTACCATCTCATCATAAGGGTTCTAACACAACAGACGACACGTCGAACTAACTCCTAGTCTGTATGATATTGACCTTTTTGTAAAAAGGGCCTGGTTGGATATGGGACTGATCTGACCCTACTGTATTCCAACCTCTGTGAAAACTCACATAAAGTATCTTAGAAAGACCTCCTCTTCTCAAGGGTCCCAACGCCACAGAAGGTGCATTGATTGGATGCACGTTCTGAAAGATACGACCCTTTCTACAACCATGGCCTGATCACATCTCGTCTTGGCCCGACTTGGTCAGACTGACTAAAGGATGCCTAAAGGATCACCTCATCGTAGGGGTCCCGACACCCCTGAAGCCTGGTTTGAGAGATATAGGTGTTTTTGTAGACATGGGATAGTTGCATCCAGGCACGGTCTGACTGGTTCGGACTGACCCGACCAACCCGGCCTGGGGTCCCATATCACCCGTTCTATCTGCCTAGCCCATTGGGCCTCGCTGAACCCACCCTAGGCAGGCCCTGGTTCTAGACCGTTGTGTCACCCAGTGTCCCAGCTTTATTGGACCCGACCAGCACTGGTGGGCCAAAAGTTTTTCCAAACATTGGTTGCATAGTGGTGTGACTTTAAACTGCCAGCGCGATCTGCTGAAGCGATCCAGCTCAAGGAACTACTCGGGCCTCTAGGGAAGCTCGGTCCAACTAGCCTACCCCAAAGGGCCGACCTGGATTGGCCTGGATAGGTTTGTTTTAGCCCATACTGGTTTGGCCGATCTGACTGGGATCACACACACGTCCAGTCAACCCCCCCCCCCCCCCCTCATTGGTTAACCCAGCTCATGGTTGGGGGCCTCCTACTCCACCACATAGTGCCACATGACACCGCATCTCCAGCGCACCGTCGTAGCCCTCGTCAGGCATGCCACCTCCTCCCACAGCCAGCCCGCGCCATCGGCCCCCTGTAGATTCACCATGGTCTACTCCGGCCGCAACCCTCTTTGGCATGTCATCGGGGCGTGCCTCCACCGCCTGCGGCCGCCGCCCGTCTCCAGCATAGGCGCACCCACCCGAATTTCCACAGACCACAGGAAATGATCTGGTGGTCCGTTTTCAAATCGGATTTCGCCCTTAGGTCTCTCGGTTTCCATTATTACTGTAATGGCCTCAGGTCCATCTTCTTATCGATTCCGATGTTTAGTCATGAAGAACACAAACACCCTCTATGGACGGATCTGGGCCTTGTTCGGTTGGCCTGATCCCTCCATGTAAGATCTTATAAACAAGTGTAAATGGGTTCAATAATGCTAATGTATATTTAAAAATCATGTATCTCCTCACAATATCAAGACCAAACCCAGAAGAAATATTGAACCATGGGCCGACCTGTTCATGGGTTGATCTGCATTCATCGTTGCAAAGAAGAACTTGGAAGGGAGATCACATAGAACGTAGAAAAACATTCCTAGCTATATTTCAGATCTGTCATTGAATAAGGAGGGTGATTTGAGTCATCTTTGATCCGTGATTCACTATTGTTCATCACCATTCGTCGATTCGTGATCTGCTAGCATTTGCTGCCGCTCGTCAATTCCCAGATTTGATCTCTTTGTCCACGAGTGTTCCTCATTCATCATCTAGGAGAGAGATTTATTTTTGTCACCATAGGTTTTCCAAGGGTTGTTTTTTAACCCTGGATCTTAGATTAATCAGAGGTGGGAGATTCATTATGCGTTGCCACGCTGGTTCATTAATGAGATTCATTAACGAGTCAACATTGCCTCATCGCTGCACCACAGCATTGACCGGTCATTGTGTCACAAGGAACTCATTTCAAATAAAATATAAATTAAAATATTTTAAATTTGTTTTATCTTTTTGTTTAAAATGTATGAAATTTATCTTTTTTGGTCGACCCACACTGGTCAAGGTTAAGCTGTTCCTAGGTGAATCCCAACATTCTTAATTCAACAGTACCCTCGGATTTTTGATCCAGAAACTAGTTCAAATGTTAGAAAAACCCACTTTAACAATTTCTGAATGTACTTTAAATAAAGATTAAAAATACATTTCAGGCTCTAGAGGCCTCAGAATCACGTTCTTTCTCAGAACCTGGTTCCAGAATAATCCCATTAATACGAAGAAAAAAAATTACATGGAATTTTCTACGGTGCTATAGCAATGCATCCTTGAAATGATCCACTATTGGAGGGACGTATGTCTAACATGATCCCTAATCTCCAAATACATGAATGGAAATATGGGATGACATTCCATGTTGACTAAAATGCATTAGTCTATAGAAAACTCCCTAGACTTCCCATTCACCTTAATAATAATAGTTATCAACCTTGAAAGATGAAATTTTCATTTTCCATTAATAATAGACAATATGCGGTTGATAAAAGACAAACCAATCCATTTTGGGGATTATGTCAAAGCCCCTCAACTCGAGAGTGAAGAGGTTCCATAAGAAACAAAAGACACCAATCTCTAGTGTAAAATCCTTGAATCAGTGTATTCTCTTAGATCTCATACCCAATGGACAACCCAAAGTTATCAATCCATAGTAGAGATTAATTTTAAGAAGTAAAAATTCAATAATATCCATAGATATAAAATAATTTCAGGTTTTATTGTAAAATAATGTAGGCAGGAAATGATAGGATACTAAGATTTTACCTAATATTATAGAATTAATGGTGCTTTTCTCCCTTGGTAATGATTTAGTACATGTATCTGGCTAGATCCATGGAACTAAGCTACATACTAACTACAATTAACATTCCTCCTCTTCTGGTGCTACATCTCAAAAGACTATCTCTCATGTTCATATCTATCTCCTCAGATAGATTGCCCAGTTGAACACCAGCTTTCTGGCTGATGTGGAACCTTTGATCATTTGATTTTATTCATTTATTAATATCATTTTATATACTCCCTCTACTTATTATCAATTAAATGTGCATAACTTATGTGAAATACTCATGCTTTAATATTAAATATTATTTTGGAGTATTGTTTCGAATAATACATATTCATGTCTGTTTAGTATTTTAAATATAACTCTCACCCTACTAATCCAAACTGTGTGATTCTTGTCCTGTAGGGTTCTAAATTCCATTTCCTACAAATCACTCAACTGGAGAATTGGCTAATTCGGCCATTTGAAGGGCCATATGGACCACACAAGATGACCCACCGGATCTGCCTAATTTCTGGACCAGCCTTGAAGATTTCATTACTGGGCTCAATATCCCAGCCCAAATGAGTGTATATTCTTTTTCAAGCTCGGGAATTTCCTACGGAGTCATGGATAAAAATTTAAAGGCCCAACTCTACCATTTTGGGGCCCAATGGATCCATTGAAATCAAGCCCACCATTCTGTCCGGGATTTTAAATCATCCCACAATTCTTGACTTTTCAACTTATCCACTTGTCCAAAGAATCTAATATTTTTGTGGTGTGAAAGCTAAGATATGGAGGATCAACTGTACAGAAGAAATGGTTCTGATTTGATGGCATCTACATATCCATAAATGCATTCACATTTAGGCCATGGAAACTTTCTGGATAAAATTGGACAGTAGAAAGGTTTTTAGTAATCTGGTCATAACTTTGGCCAAAAAAGTCCAATGACAGCAAAATTTTTATGGTGACTAGTCCACATCCATATCTACAATATTTAAGAAGGATATATCTCGAGATTAAACTATCGGAAAGGTCATATTGGCGGGCCAACTTGAGGGGCAGTTTGGGAATGAAAACAGTCCACTACCTTCGGCTATAAATTCACTCCCCTCTTCTCCTTGCAAGAGGTTGGCATTTAAGAAGAGAGGATATCATATTGGCACGACCAAAGCCTTGCCAAAGGATTGGGAGGACCTGTCATACTCATGTTTTCACTTGAGAGACCTTTCCTCCTCTCTTTGTTTTCATTTACTTTTGTGTTCTTCATTTTTGTAATCTTGTAATTCTCTTTCTTTGTAATTCTGTTTTAATGAAAGTTACTTATTCAATATCTCTTATTCTCATCCACCTACTGAAGTTTAATATTTATGTTCCTAAAATAGTTTAAATTCAGTTGAATCCCCTTCCCTTCTTTTGCTTCCTCATTCAATCGAAAATCCGTTTTTAATTATCATCATCGTTCGTGTGTGTGTGTCAACGTACCACTCTTTTCTAATCCCTTTCTTTTTCTTCTATTCTTAATTTATCATCATAATTATTTTAACCAGAATATTAAACATCCAAATGGCTGAGTAATTCTCTCATTGGGGTGAGTTATAATTCTGGGATGTTAAGTGATTGAGAGTTTTGCTCGATGAGTATTCTTTAAATTAATATTGTGTATGTTAAACTTAATATGTCATGGATTAATGATATGTTTTGTTTAACGAGTGGTTTCCATGGATTATTGGAACCATAAATACACTACCATAAATATGTTTTGATTTATATTAGAACCCTAAGTTAAGTTAAGGCTTGGATTAAAGCCTTCACACTTAGGAATTCCAATCAACGTCAACTTATGACATGGGTGTTAATTTAATGCAATACAAAGTAAGGCTCAAGGATATCACATGCTTAACTCCCCAATAATAAACTCACCCCAATATTTATCAATTTGGTAAATCAAACAACATCCATAAATCATTTCAATTAAGCTCCGCAAACAAACCCCCCTAATCAAAATACAATCAACTAAAAACAAACGACTATCACAAAGTGTCATCACCGAGGATTCGAACCGAGTGCTGCTATACACATTAGCAGAGCACCGGAACCTTGAACGGTCGATAGGAGACAATCGGCCGTGCGTTTCGAATGGTGTCGTTGCCGGGGATGGTGATTTAAGTAGTCATTAGTTTCTGGTTATTGTAAAAAAACAAAAAAAATCAAAATTTTTGAAAAAAAAATTGAAAAAAAAAACAAAAAGAAAAACCCGTCTTCCTCTTAAAAATCATGAACTGAAAAAATAAAAAGGAAAACCCATCGTCCTCATCCTTTCTAAATCTCTCTAAATGCCCCGTAGCCTCCCAAACAATCCCTCGGATTTGTTTGACCCTGAAATTGATAGAACTCTTCGTCGACTTAGGAGGACCATTAGGGATAACCAAATCACCCAAGAACCAATCATTGCCCTACCAATTGAATTAGATATGGCCAATCCTAGGGAAAAAACATTGAAAGAACTTGCTGCCCCTGATATGAATTACCAACCTCTTGGTATTCAATATCCAAACATAGAGGCTGACTTTGAACTCAAGTCGGGTTTGATTTATCTTCTTCCTCATTTCCATGGTCTAGCTGGTGAGGATCCTCATCTTCACCTCAAAGAGTTCCAAGTGGTCTTCTCAACCATGAAACCTCAAGGGGTTTCTGAAGAACAAATCAAGCTTAGAGCTTTCCCCTTTTCCCTAGCGGATTCTGCCAAGTCTTGGCTCTACTACCTCCCACCTGGTTCCATAAACTCATGGGTTGACATGAAGAGACTTTTCCTTGAGAAGTTCTTTCCCGCTTCCCGAACAGCTTCTATCCGAAAGGAAATAAGCGGCAGCCGTCAATTCCCTAATGAATCACTCCATGAGTATTGGGAGAGGTTCAAAAAGCTTGTGGCAACTTGTCCACACCATCAAATCCCTGACCAACTCCTGATCCAATACTTCTATGAGGGGTTATTGGCTATGGAGTGAACTCTCATTGATGTCGCAAGTGGCGGTGATCTTGTTGACAAAACTCCTGCATCTGCACGAGAACTCATAAGCAACATGGCTGCAAACACGCAGCAATTCCATACTCGAGCACATTCTCAAGTGAAACAAGCCCAAGAGAATCAATCCATAGAGCCCAGCAAGATGACTGAGTGGATGAGTGAACTTACAGGTCTTGTGCGTCAACTAGCGGTGGATACCAAAGCCCCAACCTCATCTTCTCCACAGTCACTATTCCCTGGACCTATCAAGAATTGTGGAATCTGCAACTCTCCATCTCATCCGACTGACACATGTCCACAACTTCAAGATGATCCATCTGATTCATCTAGTCCAATGGAGCTCAATGCGGCATATGCTCAGCGAAACTTCAACCCTCAACAATCAGGTCAGTTTGTTAGAAACTTCAACCAACCCCACTCTGAGCCCTTCTCTTCTACCTTTAACCCACCTCTGAGGTATGGTAATCCCATTTCTCATCCTCCTCAGTTCCCTCATCAAAATCCAAACCAGTTCCAATATGGTCAAAGTGGTGGTAACATCCATCAACCTTATCCTTTTGTTCCTCAACCCCAAAGGAACAATCCTCCTCCTGGATTCCACTATCCTAACGAGCCTTCCCAATTCCCCACCCAATACAATCGCTTTCCCAAGAACCAAAATCAAGGCCAACCCAATTTGGGACAAGCCTCTTCTTCTAAACAACCATGGGAAAGTGCTGTAGAGGATCTTGCTTCCTCCACCCATTCTAGCCTCAAGAACATTGAAACCCAAATAGGTCAACTTGCATCCCACCTTAGCCAGCAACAACCATCCAATTCATCCCAACTCCCAGCTCAACCATTACCCAACCCTAAGGGTAATGTAAGTGAAATTTCACTTATATCGGGAAAGAAAATTGCTATGCCCCATGCTGATTGCTCTACCTCCCCTTTCGATGTTGATCTAGAAAATGAAAAGAACAAAAAGCTGGAAAAGGAACTTGAATCCACTCCTTCACCTCCTTCCATTCCTCTAAGGAACCTAATTCCTTTTCCTCAAGACATCTCCAAGCCTATGAAGTCCTTTGAACCTGATCCTGAAATGCTTGACATGTTTAGACGTGTTGAAGTGAACATCCCCCTCTTAGATGCCATCAAACAAATCCCTAAGTTTGCCAAGTTTCTTAAGGAATTGTGCACCCATCATAGGAAACTTAGGAACATTGAAAATGTTTCAACCCAACAGTCCATTCCCAAATTGTGCAAAGATCCAGGGACATTCACAGTTCCATGTCAAATAGGGAGTTCCAACTTTGATGATGCACTCATAGACCTTGGAGCCTCAATAAATGTCATGCCCAAATCCATTTTCTCCAACCTTGTTCTTGGTCCCTTGCACCCAACGGGTGTTGTCATTCAATTAGCCAATCGAAGCACTGCCAGTCCTGAGGGGATAATTGAGGATGTTCTTGTTCCGGTCAATGATCTTATCTTCCCAGCTGATTTCTATGTCCTTGACATGGAAGGTGAGACGACCTCTTCTCGATCTCCCCTAATTCTAGGAAGACCATTCCTCATGACTGCGAGAACCAAGATTGATTTCCATTCAGGCATCTTATCCATGGAATTCGGTGACCAACTGGTCAAGTTCAACATTTTCCAAGCTATGCGATACCCATCTGAGGATCACTCTACATTCTCAATCCATGCTTTTGAGGACACTTCTAAGATTCAATCGAACCCCAATCCACCATGTTCTTCATGTTCTAATGATAAAGGATCTTGTGAAATCTGCACCATGATTAACAAAGTCATAAATGGTGAAGTTGATGTGGACCTCTCATTCATAGACTCCATCAATCTAGAGGAACTTGAAAACTCTCTTGAATCCCACATTAACTATGATCTCTACTGCTCCACCTTGGACAGTGTTAAGGAAAATGATACAAACCCATCTGGAATCCCTTCTCTTGCTCCTAACTTGTCTAGCTCTCAAATCAAGGCTGAAACTGATCTAAAACCACTTCCTTCACACCTCAAGTATGCATTCCTTTTCCATGATCCCTCCTACCCTGTCATTATCTCTGCTTCACTTTCTGAAACTGAGAAGTCCCAACTTGTTCAAGTGTTAGAGGAAAACAAAAATGCCTTAGGTTGGACCCTAGAGGATATTCCAGGAATCAACCCTACCCTTTTCATGCATCACATCCATCTAGAGGAATCATCCAAACCAATTAGGCAACCTCAAAGAAGACTTAATCCACTCATACTTGAGGTAGTTAGGGAAGAGATTACCAAGCTTCTTCAAGCTGGTATTATCTACCTAATTTCTGATAGTGAATGGGTTAGTCCAATTCAAGTTGTTCTTAAGAAGTGCGGGATAACAGTTGTCACAAATGAACATGGAGAAGTGGTCACAACTCGAGTGAAAAACAAATGGCGTGTGTGCATCAATTATCGCAAATTGAATGCTGAAACACGAAAAGATCACTACCCACTTACTTTCCTTGACCAAATGCTTGATAGATTGGCCAGAAAGTCACACTATTGCTTTCTTGATGGTTACACCGGCTAATTCCAAATTCCAATCGCACCTCAAGACCAAGAAAAGACCACATTCACTTGCCCCTTTGGAACCTATGCCTATAGGCGAATGCCTTTTGGCCTTTGTAATGCTCCTGCAACATTCCAGTGGTGTATGATGAGTATCTTTTCTGAATTCATTGAGAATTGCATGGAGGTCTTCATGGATGACTTTACCATTTATGGAGAGTCATTTTAATCTTGCTTACATTCACTCTCTTTGGTCCTTCAAAAGTGTGTCAAGTGAAACCTTGTGCTGAATTTTGAAAAATGTCACTTCATGGTTTCAAATGGGATTGTTCTAGGGCACATAATTTCTCAAGAGGGTATCAAAGTTGATCCAGCCAAAATTGAGGTGATCCAATCACTTCCTGAACCCAAATCAGTTCGAGACATTCATTCCTTCCTTGGTCATGCCGGTTTCTATCGACGATTCATTCAGAACTTCAGCAAGATTTCCCTCCCACTCACTCGTTTACTTCAAAATGAAGTCACATTCAATTTTGATGAGGCTTGCAACAGAGACTTCATTGAACTCAAATCTTCTCTCACATCTGCTCCAATAATCCAACCCCCAGATTGGTCCTTACCATTTGAATTGATGTGTGATGCTTCTGATAGGGCCATTGGGGCTGTTCTTGGTCAAAGAAAAGAAAACATTCCTCATGTCATATTTTATGACTCAAAAACATTGGATGAAACTCAATCACACTACACTGTGACTGAAAAAGAACTTTTAGCTGTGGTTTTTGCCTTGGATAAATTCCGGCCCAATCTCTTAAGTGCCAAAATCATCATCTTCACAGACCACTCAACATTAAAGTTCTTACTTAAGAAAAGTGATTCCAAACCAAGGCTAATAAGATGGATTTTAATGCTCCAAGAGTTTGACCTTGTGATAAAAGATAAACCTGGAAATGAAAACCCTGTGGCTGACCACCGGAGTAGAATTTCTAATTCTTCTCATTCTGAAATAATTGATCCCGAATTTCCAACTGAACACCTCTCATCTCTCACTCCAAAGTTACCATGGTATGCACCAATTGTCAATTACTTGGTTTCTGGTGTTTTCCCTGAATATTTTTCAAAAGAACAAAAAGAAATGATGAAAAGTGATTCAAAGCATTATTTTTGGGAAGATAATAAACTTTGGAAAACTGGGGCTGACATGGTAATTAGGAGATGTGTTGATGAAACTGAACAATCCTCCTTCTTGGAATTCTGCCACTCAATGCCTGGAGGTGGCCACTTTGGACCACAAAGGACTTCTCGAAAGGTCCTAGATTCTGGATTCTTTTGGCCTTCACTCTTCAAGGACTCACACGAGTTCTGTCAATCATGTCCCACTTGCCAAAAGTTTGGCACAATTTCCAAAAGAAACGAAATGCCTCAAAATCCATTAATCTTCTGTGAGCTTTTCGATGTTTGGGGCATCGATTTCATGGGACCTTTTCCCCCTTCCAATGGATTATCCTACATTCTCCTTGCTGTTGACTATGTTTCTAGGTGGGTCGAGGCCAAACCCACTAGGAAAGATTATGCTCAAACTGTGAGTGAGTTCCTCAAAACCCATATCTTCCATCGATTTGGAACACCATGTGCTTTGATAAGTGACTTAGGAACTCATTTCTGTAATAGAACCATGGAGTCACTTTTGAAAAATAATGGGGTTGTACATAAAACATCAACTGCATATCACCCTCAAACAAATGGAATGGCTGAACTTTCTAACAGAGAAGTGAAAAGAGTGCATGAAAGAATTTTTAAGCCCACAAGAAAAGACTGGCCCGATAGACTTGGTGAAGCACTTTGGGCCTATCGAACAGCCTATAAGACACCCATTGGGATGTCTCCATTTAGGCTAGTTTTTAGTAAAGCCTGTCATTTACCAGTTGAAATCCAACATAAGTAATTTTGGGCTGTCAAAACTTGTAATTTTGATTGTGAAAAATCTAGTGAAGAAAGATTGTTGCAGTTGACTGAATTGGAGGAGCTTCGACTCGATTCGTATGAGAACTCCATTCTCTACAAAAGAAAGGCAAAGTCACTCCATGACAAGCACATTCTTCGAAAGGTATTTCATGAAGGTGAAAAGGTAATGCTCTTCAATTCTTGATTTCGACTTCACCCAGGTAAGCTCAATTCTCTTTGGGATAGACCTTTTATTATTACTAATGTTTACCCATTTGGTGCAGTGCAAGTCCAAGACCCTTCTTCAAAAAGAACATTCATGGTAAATGGACACTGGTTAAAGCATCACCATGAGAGTCCATTCACTTCAGGTTCCACATCTACTTCCATTGACCCACCACTAGATGGAAACGGCGACCCACCAAATCCAAACCAGGGGCCACCTCTTTCCCTTTAACTCTCTCTCTATCTCTTCCTCTCTCTATCTCTTTCTTCTTCTTCCTCTCTCATTCATTTTTAACCACTTTATTCATCAAACCCTTTCTTTTTATCTTTCTTGTGTGGGTGTTTATTTTTAAAAAAACCCTAAAAACTAAAAAAAACCAAAAAACACAATTACTTAAAAAATTACAAAAAAAGAGTCATGCTTAATCACCATCGAGTTTTGAAATTTTGTCCAACCATTTTGGGGAGTTAACAGACATATTTTCATCTCAAAAATTTTGTATTTTCATCATGACTTTGGATAAAGAATTTTGTGTCAAAACCAACACATTTTGAATGCTCAATTTTTGATTTGGAAAATGCTTTTTCCCTACCGTGAGGAATAATATTAGCCTTCATGCCAGGTCATCTATGACCATCTTTTTCATTGTGTGTCTTCACCACTAATTGTGAGTCTTGAGTTTGTGGACCTTCGAGCTGAATTTCCATCTTTTGTGTGCATTAATATGATAGAGGCATTTTCTAAGCCACATGAGAATCATAATAGCCAAATAGCCTCTCGTTACCCTTAAATTGATCCTACTTTTGAAAGCCCCTTTGAGCCTATTAAAACCTTTCTTTTGATAGCCACATTACAAGACTAATACCTTGTACCACCCAACATCTTCATCGATTTTCATTGTACAATTTATTGAAATTTAAGTGTGGGGGGAATGGACTTCATTTTTGGGCGTATTTTCATTGATTTCTAATGTGTCATCATATGCTTGAGGGCAAGCATCCATTAAAGTGTGGGGGAGAGGTTGTAATTCTGTGAGCTTTGGGGTGTATATTGTAATTGTCATTTGTACAAAAGTCATTGAAAAGTGTTCAAAAAAATGAAACAAATTATATTAAAAAAATGAAAAAAAAATAAAAAAATAATAAAAAAAGGAATGGGTTGTGTCTTGGGTGGGTCAAAAATCATCCATCATCAACCTTTTATCTTGTTATAACTACTAAAATTAGTTCCATGAGGATATCAAGCATGGGTTGGGAGATAACTGTGAGACTTGTTCCAAGCACAACTTTTGAAAAAAAAGCAAAAAGAGAAAAAAAAAGAACACTTAAATCATCTTGTATTGTGTCATTATTGGAAGTCTTCCATGTTGTACATATTCTATCATCTCACCCTATTCCATTTTCTATCTCCCTCACTTTTCATTCATCACACATTCATGCCCTTGTAAATATGTGTTTCTATTTCCTTTGAAATCAAATTTTAAAAAAAATGTGCATTGATTTTTCCATGTTGGTGTTTTTAACCCCTCTTTTCCTTTGGACATTATATACCTACCGTCCCATAGCCACTAAAAAAACCCCTTAAAAGACCTCTTGATTCTTGTACACATTAGATTTGGGAATGGAATCTGAGAGCTCTTACAAACTCTTGATTTTCACTTTTTGTTGGTGAATGAGTGAACCTCCTAAAATACATTTTTATCATCTTGAGAGGAGTAAGTTTTAAGTGTCTACATTTTCCAATTCAAACCTTGAACATGAAAAAATGAATTGTTTCTGATGAATTATTGTGAACCAAATTTGTGATGGAATTCAATATGGATGAGTGAAATAGTCTAAACCTCCCCTGATTGGTGAAAACAAAATTTTAATATTTGTTGGTGAATGAATATGGTTTTGTTTTGATTTTCTTTTGTGTTTGTTGTACATGAGGACATGCACAATATTAAGTGTGGGGGAGTTGATGTTATTCATTTATTAATATCATTTTATATACTCCATCTACTGATTTTCAATTAAATGTGCATAACTTATGTGAAATACTCATGCTTTAATATTAAATATTATTTTGGAGTATTGTTTCGAATAATACAGATTCATGTCTGTTTAGTATTTTAAATATAACTCTCACCCTACTAATCCAAATTGTTTTATTCTTGTCCTTTAGGGTTATAAATTCAATTTCCTACAAATCACTCAACTGGAGCATTGGCTAATTCGGCCATTTGAAGGGCCATATGGACCACACAAGATGACCCACCAGATCTGCCTAATTTCTGGACCAGCCTTGACGATTTCATTACTGGGCTCACTCTCCCAGCCCAAATGAGTGTATATTCTTTTTAAAGCTCGTGAATTCCCTAAGGAGTCATGGATAAAAATTTAAAGGCCCAACTCTACCATTTTGGGGCCCAATGGATCCATTGAAATCAAGCCCACCATTCTGTCAGGGATTTTAAATCAGCCCACAATTCTTGACTTTTCAACTTATCTACTTGTCCAAAGAAGCTCCTATTTTGTGGTGTGAGAGATAAGATATGTAGGATCACCTTTACAGAAGAAATGGTTCGGATTTGAAGGCATATACATATCCATAAATGAATTCAAATTTAGGCCATGGAAACTTTCTGGATAAAATTGGACAGTAGAAATGTTTTTAGTAATCTGGCCATAACGTTGGCCAACAAAGTCCAATGACAGCACAATTTTGAGGGTGACTATTCCACATCCATATCTACAATATTTAAGAAGGATATATCACGATATTCAGCTGTAAGAAAGGTCATATTGGCGGTCCAACGTGAGGGGCAGTTTGGGAATGAAAACAGTCCACTACCTTTGGCTATAAATTCACTCCCCTCTTCTCCTTGCAAGAGGTTGGCATTTCAGAAGAGAGTATATCATATTGGCACGAACAAACCCTTGACAAAGTCTTGGGAGGACCTTCCATACTCATGTTTTCACTTGAGAGACCTTTCCCCCTCTCTTTTTTTTCACTTACTTTTGTGTTCTTCATTTTTGTAATCTTGTAATTCTCTTTCTTTGTAATTCTGTTTTAATGAAAGTTACTTCTTCAATATCTCTTATTCTCATCCAACTTCTGTAGTTTAATATTTATGTTCCTAAAATAGTTTAAATTTAGTTGAATCCCCTTCCCTTCTTTTGCTTCCTCATTCAATCGAAAATCCGTTTTTAATTATCATCATCGTTCGTGTGTGTGTGTCAACGTACCACTCTTTTCTAATCCCTTTCTTTTTATTCTATTATTAATTTATCATCATAATTATTTTAACCAGAATATTAAACATCCAAATGGCTGAGTAAATCTCTCATTGGGGTGAGTTATAATTCGGGGATATTAAGTGATTGAGAGTTTTTCTCGATGAGTATTCTTTAAATTAATATTGTGTATGTTAAACTTAATATGTCATGGTTTAATGATATGTTTTGTTTAACGAGTGGTTTCCATGGATTATTGGAACCATAAATACACTACCATAAATACGTTTTGATTTATATTAGAACCCTAAGTTATGTTAAGGCTTGGATTAAAGCCTTCACACTTAGGAATTCCAATCAACGTCAACTTATGACATGGGTGTTAATTTAATGCAATACAAAGTAAGGCTCAAGGATATCACATGCTTAACTCCCCAATAATGAACTCACCCCAATCTTTATCAATTTGGTAAATCAAACATCATCAATTAATCATTTCAATTAATCTCTACAAACAGACCCCCCTAATCAAAATACAATCAACTAAAAACAAACGACTATCACAAAGTGTCATCGCCGAGATTTCGACCCGAGTGCTGCTATACACATTAGCAGAGCACCGGAACCTTGAACAGTCGATAGGCGACAATCGGCCTCACATTCATCATTCTACCAAACATAGAGTCAATGTTGATCCCCTTCCATTATTAACTGGAGGAAATTTCTTATATAAATGTTGAAGATAACCTATCCTATCACACCCTCCATAATCAATATAGTTTTTAGAACAATTGGGATTATTATGGTCTAGATTTATACATAGGTGGAACACCAAGTAACTATTAGTGGGTTCCATCTGGATGTTGCTTCCCCATGTGTAGAATTGAGGTGACACTTCCGGCTACTTGATGAACCCCTTCCATATCATAGTACAATGCCTCCCTAGAATAAACCATAAACTTCCCTACTATTTTACTCAGTGATGAGGGATCGTTTAAATTTTTTACAAATAGTTGAAAACTGAAATATATTCACCTGCGATCAGATGATGTATATGATTCCATCCTCAAATCACCACACTAAAGCCATCTCTTCTCCAGTAATAGTTGGTGTGAAGCATTTTAGGTTTTTTGAATCTATAAGAATATACCATGATGGATATAGTACCCAAATATAAATGCATAAACTCACTATAATAGTGAAATATTAGCATCTGAGGGATGATGTAGTCATAGAAGATTTTATAAAATTCCACCAGACCATACCCTGATGCCACACTTCTTGGTAATAATGTCCCACCAGCTCATGGATGAATCACAAAAAATATAGGTTGTGAGATTGAACTCTTATAAATAGGTATATCTATGTGATCAAAGATAGATAAAATGGCCTCTAACCATGACTAGGTATCCTAAGGACCACCTTACCCCAAGAATATAGGTTGATGTTGCTATTTGAATTCTCACGTCAACTCTTCCATAATATGGTATGGTTGTAGATCTCCCTACATATAGTACAAGAATATTAGGAAGCTCTCTCAGAATAGAACATCACTTCCCATCTTAGGTATAACTGGAGTTATAAAAGGAGGTTCCACAAGTGGAACTACAGGCTGGTTAGGTCCCACCACTTTAAGAGTGTGACAATCACCACCTTCCGAAAACTTGAGCAGAGGCCCTTCTGGTGGCATATTAATTTAATTCCAAAACACATTTCTCATAAAGGAATTAAATAAAAAAATAAAAAAATAATTAAATAGGCTGGGAATATATATATATATATATAAGAGCCAACACCCATATTCTTGCTCCTAAATCTATGTCTATGTAGTTTCAAAAGATTAAAATAGTCACAAAGGACACTCCCTACTTACTGATACAAATTTCAGTTTTTCAGAAAGGTCTCATATATAATACCAGAGGTCCCTATATATTGTGTGTTAATTTCTAGGTGTAGAGGAAAACAACCATTATATTGCAGTTTCCATCCCTATTTTATAGTAACTATATATCCATGAATATTTTTTTTCTTTTTTTAAATGGATGAACTTAATAAAGTACATTATTGTCCAGTTAAATTCTTGTTCCATCCCCAAGATATAAATTTCTATGAATTATAAGATTCAATTGGAACATCTACGACCCATATCTTACGTTGTATTAATAATATGGATGACAATTAAAAATTTATAGAGACACACATACTCTTTAAATTGAAATTTTAATCGCTATAATCATAATCAACTAAAATAACATCCCCTAAAACTGAAAGTTCCTGGATCAAACTCATGATAATTGGTTATTTATAGTGACACAATCAAGAAATATTAAAACACATTTTATATTAATTATTACAAGTTAATTAATCCATTTATTTTATCCTTTCAAGAAAAATTAATACATTTACAAATATAAATGTTAAGGTACCATCAATATGAAATAGAAAATGAATACAGTAATATAAATTTCATATGGAATATGAATTGAATGTGGATCCACAAGTTCTTATAATGATTTGTGAGAAGATACCTCATTTCCATATAATTCAAATAGTATAATATGCCTTTTGATGATACTAAAAATTAAAAATCACGTGCATTACCAAATAGTGAAAACAATACAACAGTAATATGCTCAATCGAAAACAAAAAGTCTCATCCCAAGTAATTTGGATTTTCCTAACACATGGGTCAATAACTCATTGGAATAGGCTCATTACCAAATCCTAACACATTCTTGGTAACCTAAATAATAGCCCAAATAGTAATAAAAATGGGGAAAATATTGGATACCACTATCGGATGTCCCGGAACTTTTTCAGTTATAAATAACTAAAACTAGTTTTCCATATTGCCTTAATAATTCCTTCTCATACACTTGAGGATGTTGACTAGCAGCAAGGTTCCATGATGGTAGAGTTGGAAAATTATACCTTCATGGTCAAAGAGTAGAACATGGGTATAAAAAATTAATAAACAATGAAATAATATGATATAAAAAGAGTAGTGGAACCAAACATCCAAATAAATAAATAGATAGATGCAGTAACAACCATATTCATATATGATTTGATGTTGATGTCATGATTCTATACAAAAAAGGGATCACACTAGATACTGTGTAATCGGAATATAGATCAATATTTATAAAAGTTAACAAAATAATAAAGTAATATCCAAATTATCATTAGCATAAGCTTAGTTTTCCAGTCTTTTACTCCATCCAAGTTCCAAGGATCAATATTCCAAACCTGGACACTTCGCTTTCCCCTACCTACATTTATTACATCTTCTCGAGTACAAATATGAAGTTAGAATAGGGTTTGAGATATACCCAGTATGTTATCACCAATGGTGTCTAGTATGATCCAATCAAAGTTTATAAAATGACTAGTTTGAAGGTATGACAATATAAAGAACAAATTTAAACTATAACCAAGTCATATCAGGTTCCAAAATGATAGTTGACTGACTTTACCAACTTCTTCTTAATACGAAATATCTCAGATTGTGTGTCTCTATGTATAAAAGTATGTATATATATGTATATATTTATATTTATTTATATGAACTATATACATAAAAAATATATATAGATATATATATATAACGATTTGAAATACTAGCCAGGAAATGTGGTGTAACTTAGGCATCTATGCATAATCATAAGATTCTCATATTTTAAATATGGGTTCACATTCCCACATGTCTCATAGAATAACAAGGGACACCATCCCTGGGTATCATGAAAAATAAGGGACCCCATTCCTGGGTATCATAAATAATAAGGGACTACATGCACAAGTATCAATTACAATAATGGAGGCCATTCCCTTGTATCATGTATATTAAGGGACAACCTACTCGAGGGTCATGTATAATAAAGGAAGTCAGTCACGCGTTAAGATAATCCAAGAGATGGGATCCAACCATTTGACATTTTATTTATTCAAGTTCATAATCCACATTATATTTTAGGGATGTATGGAATAGTAGTACCATTCACTTCCACTTAATTCAATTTATTCATTTCATCTAGGAGTCATTCCAAGACCACTTAGTTGGTGGTTTGGTCACATAAGCATTAAAAAATCAAGGTTAATTTCATAGGCACACCTCAACAGGTGACACTAATTGAAGGGTATATTCACTAACCATGACAAGAGTGTATGGAAGTGTTTCTAACATGATTAACAATTCAATTTAGGAAAATTCACATTTTTTAGGAAACATGTGGAAAGAATTGAATTACAACATTACGACACATGATATTTAGCAACAAGTCTTATAGGGATAAACATTATAGCATCTAAATTGTGGGTGTAGATGACTCCTCATCCAGTATTGTTCTTTAATCCATTTTAGAATGTTAGAATTTCTAAAAACAATAAAGTAATTTGAAAATAGTTCATATTAACACACAATGCTTTATAATGACTTATAGTTACATAAATAAATAAACTATTAAAGGGGATTAAAGATATTATCAATAGAGATACAACATGACAAATGGTGAGTGAAATAGATGCAAGATGGAGGAGGAGTATCAAAGCCTAGATTGTACCAGATGAGGAATAGAGATTGAGTAGAGGTGTTGTTGTGCGTAATGGGAGAGAGAAGAAAAGAGTAACGTGGGATAAGGGATTTAAGGTCAAACTGATAAAAATACCATATCGTAGTATATAAGGCATAAAAATTCATTTTATGGCATAAATTCACTATTTGCACTAAATTATATCAACTTATAGAGTAAATGGTTCCACTCAACATATGGGGTCACACCAAATCAACTTAGAGTGTAAATTCATTATTTACCCCATAAATTATATATTTATTGAATAAATTATCTATAGATATACCACTTCACATCTATTGATGTGTTTTCCAAAATTATAATACAACTAAACATTTAAAATAAATAAAAACATACTATGAAACATATGGGATAATCCAATATTAATCTTACAAAACACTCTTAATGAGTAGTGTTAATTACTGGGTAGACACCCCTGATATATACACCCATCATATATTTTTTCACACGTGGATTTATTTCAATTATTTTAGGGAATTTAAAATGAACCGAATAAAAGTATCTTATATAAATTAAATTTTATAAATTTTAGATGTTTCCTTTCATATTTATAAAGATGGTAATTGTTTCCCATATTTATGTGGGCTATATTGGATAGGTGTAGGTGGATAAAAAACTGAATATAAGATGGTTGACCTAGATGAGTAGGATGAGTCTATGAGTTATAGTGTCATAGTTTGGAGAAGTATGAGGGGATTTTATATGATCATCATATGGAGATGCTGTAGGTGGAGTTAGATATTACTTATAGTTTGACCTATTCTAAGATGGATCATTTGGTACTGTTAGAGGTTAATAATATGAGTGGAGTTTCATTCTAGTGGTGTATTATATTTCTCAAAGATCATAAGGAGTGAAACATTTCATTAGATTGTTTCCAAAAATATCCAATTAGAGTTCCATTCCACAAAAATTAAGATTATGAAGAAGTAGGAGTTTCTCTCCCTGTAGTTAGAGAACTTGACCCTTAAGGTGATCATAATTTGATTCAAGGATCTTCTATGAATTTATAAAAATATATTTCTATAGAATAACGTGATACCATAGTATTTTTAGGATGTGATTTGTCCAGATATTTTGGTATAGGGATACTCTATTTTCATTGTATATGTATTTATATTTTTTGAAGAAAGAAGATTTTATTGAGAGGATACAGGTGAAATTGGGATCTCCTTGAGAGGGGAGTCATAAAATATCCATAGGGTACAAACTAGGGATAATGGGTCTCATATATTAGGATATTCATAGTTTTTATCACAAGTGATTCTGCCTAAGAAATCCATATCATGTTTTTCAAGAGCTTTAAGTTCCCTTGCATCCAGTAAGAGATATATTCCTATTTTCTTCCCTTATGTTGGTTTCATTCTCCATTTTTCCTAGTTCACTTATATTCTTAGGAGCCAGTAATTAGGAAGTTATTAGTTCCAAATTTATCTTTAGAAAATTTGTAAACAAAATCAATATTACAATTAGGGTGAGTACGATTTTGGAGATCCAATGGGAGATAGAGAAATAATAGGATGGAACTATGATGTCCCCCATTCTCAAAGACATAAGGTTGAATATAGCCATAGATCTGGTCACTATTAGGGTAAACAAGGAATAGTGTCCAAGGATTTCCGGTTTCATTCAATTGAGCTATAATTAAAAGGTATTTCATATATCTATCAAGGTACCATTTTCTTATCTTCTACCCAAGATTTAAGTTTGGTTGATTTTTATGGTTTTCAATTATTTATTTTACTTTTCTTAGTTAGAACATTGATAAAAATGATAGATATTCTTCTAGTTATCATGCTATTGAATATTATAGTTAGAGGATAGCTTAGTGTTGAGGTTGTTAGAAAATGATAGGGAGACAACATACATTAGGGGAATTCATTAACAAACAATATAACCATATGATTTCATCATTTTCAAGGAATGGATGTATTCTAATTACGAGGGAATAAATTTCATCAAGAGTACACTTACATTATTTGATGTAGAAATCCAATTCAAATTTATTTTTTCTAAAAAAAGTATCATACGGATCATAGGAATTTAGATCCACTATTATTTCAATAATAGGAGTTATTATTGAGTTCATTATTGGCATTCTTGGGGGTATTACAAAGAGTAATTTAAGAGTTTCTATAAATTTTCTTTGATGAGGTTTTTATGTTACCCACATATCTTGATATTGAGTTCTAGATAGGGTTACTTCTAGACACATCTTTGATTGAAATGGATCCTTATTAGATTTCACATTTTATGATGTTGGAATAGATCATTAAAATAATTTACTTACTAAATAATTCTTTTATCTATTCAAATTTGGTTCTATGGGGTTCTCTATTTTCATTTTCCATGATTTTTATGGTGGTCTGATTTTATACATAGACTACTAGTGAATAATAATGTGATGATAAAAACTATTATCCATTTTTTAAAGAAATAAGACTTATTCATCCTGTATAAGAAAGCTAGATATATTTTGATGATTTATATACAATATTGGTATATCAATATAATGTGTAATTGGGTGGGTATCCTAGAGACATATTTCTGGTGTCTTTATGGTAACATTGATTTTTCAGTAATGCCTTTCGGTTTTATGAAATCCCTCGCTATTTTCATGAGAATGAAATTCATGTTTACGGGTTTCCAAAATCTGTTAGATATAATTATATCTGTAGAAATATCCCATGTTAAAATTTATGAATAATAAGGTTCATTTTATTTTTAATGTGGTTTTTTAGTGGAAGTTAGTAGGTGATTCTTTGAAGATTGAGTTATGAGTTACTTTGGAAGAAACAAGATTATTTCAGAGGTCCAAATATTCCATGGTTTTATAGGCTAAATCAGATGTTCATGTCTTATTTTTCTCATATTATAACATTTTTTATAACATTGACTATGAAGGGAGGTGCTTTCAAATGTTCTAACCAATGGAAGACATATTTTAAATAATCTGAATTAAAAAATGATCAATACTCATATTCTCCAACTACTAGAGGAATGAGTTGTGTTTGAGGTTTTATATAACTCTTTTCATATCAGTTTAGGTTGAATATTAATATAGTCGATGGTGGTGGTATCATATGGATATAGGTATTTGAGGCCCCTTGAGAGTAATTATAACACCCATGTACTTGAATTTCAATTAATATTGTTTTTGTGATGTTGTGGTGGCATTACCTTATCATTAAAAGTTGTGGGTTCACCACATATCATAAGATCTTTAGTTATATATTCTCCTATTATTATATGAATATAATTCAGTGTCTATAGATAGAGTTTGTATAGGTATATGGAATAAATATATCTGGCACACTTAGTATATGTATTGTAATTTTTGATGTTTTGAGTAAGAATTAATGAATATTTTCTATTCAGGAGTTTGGAGATTATTGCGTACTGGTGAAGGTGATTTTAGTGGTACATATTTATGTGAATGAGGTTAGTTTTAGAGGTATCACATACTAGATAACATTCCACCCAAACATGTTATAGTATGTAGAGGATTAATAGTGGAGAGACTCAAATTTAGACGATATATGGGATAACATATTTCATAGTGAAACTTATGAGGAATTATTGATGGATGGCTAATTTTATTTGATATTTTAAGGGAGGGTTTTTGATCTATTTTAAATGTGTGAGGAGTTTCTTATATATTTCATAGCTCACCCCTAGGAATACATCAAAGTATATATGAGCTATACCATTCCATGAATAGATATTTTTGGGGTTTGGAATGAAGTGATCTATACCATAGATAATTTCAAGGTGTTTGGTTTGTTACTTAGGAGAGATAATGAATCATATTAATAGTACTATATTTTATCCATTAGATGTCACCAGGTTGCATTATAAAGAAAATTTTCTAAAATTTATCATCATATTTCATCGCTCCCAATTAGTATGTGATGTTATTATTGTCATTATAAATCGGATCGTTATGTTGGGTCATTTCTTAAAAATCAAGGATTCATGTATTATGTATTTTTTAGAGAGTAGGTATGTGGGTGAGATATTGATGCTTCATGCGGTTCCGTAGACCATCATTTCAAATCAGGATCCACATTTTTCATTGAAATTTTGGGGATATCTTTAATATGAATTTATCTCACTAAAATTTCTTAGCACTACCTTCAATCCATAAAGAGATTTCCAGAGAGAGAAAACCATCTAGACACTGTAGGATATTTCTTATGCATGTGTTTTATATTTTTTTTATCATCAGGGAAGAATCTACCCTTAATATATATTTATTATTATAATATATATCACCATTATATTTATATAGCTTCATTCACTATGTTGTATGGGTGGCCTTGTAGGTGTTTGTTACATTAGATAATAGTTGGAAAGTCTATGTACTTTTACAAAATGTGGTATAGATCATGACATGAAAGGTGTGGGTGATTCAAGAGTGGATAAATGTTGTGCAATACTTTCAGAATTCTTATTATAGTTGGAGGTGGATACCTCTAGAGTTCAAGGTCATGAATGATATATTTAAGATGTTTTAAAATCATCATGGGTAGAAGATGTCTTTTATAGGGAGTATGGTTTTTCTTGATCTTATAGGTAAATATGATCTTTTAGATCACATAAATGATGTGGAATATTGGTTAGATCATCCCCCATAGATATATAATATACACTATGTTTTCCATGTTTGATAACATCATCAATATCATCATGATGACTCACATTTCATTTATTGAAAAGAGTTTCAAGTATTGGATGATTTGACATTCATTGAGTGGAAAATTGATATTTAAGATCATTAAGACAAGGTGATTCATGTGCATGTTATTCTATTGGATCACATCTTGTAGACACAATGTGAATTAATATAATTTTTGTGCTAATTTGAGTCCATTGTGCATATTTATTTTCAAAATTTATTTTTAATCTTGTTTTATTTTGATTTTAAAATGTTTATTTAGTGATTTTTTTATTGTTATTATTTTTTATTTTATTTTATTCTATTTTGATAATGGTTTCTTTTATGTTTTATTGATATCACTCAAGGGTTTTGGGGTTTATTTGATGTTTTTTCTTCTAGGTTTGGTTTTGATTCACATGGACAAGAATCGTTGAATATGTACATAATGTAATAGCTCAAACCTTATTAAACTATTAATTTAAATCTTCTAAATGTTATAGGAATTGAGAGAAGGTTAGAGAATGTAAGGGGTTTCTATAGTTCGTATATTAGATGGAATGGATTTATTTAGGAATGGGTATATATTTTTTTTTCTTGAGTGGCTATTGGGAAAGTTATTTCATAGTGTGAAGTTAACTTAGTGCTTGTGGAATAATTTGTTAGATTTTAGTGCCACACATTATTAAGCTAGAAGCTAAGATGAGTCATGAGGTGTGTTGGTTTTGGAATTGAAACTCCCAATTAATTCTTATATAAATGTTTGAAGCAAATTCATAAGTTTTATAAAAATTCTAACCTTCACATATTCATTTTAAGGTCATATATAAATGATTATAATTAAGGGTATGTGGGGTTTTGAGTTTTCCCTTATGGATAGTTCCTTAGTAATGTGTGTAATTTTGGTCATGGAATTAAGTTTATTTTTAAGTTAGTTTAATCTTCTATGAGATTCCACTATGGTGTTGTCATAGCTTGTGCACTATTAATCCATGAGTGGTTGATTTCATTATTCCTATTTTTTAAGTATCATTTAATCCCGGTGCTATTATTTTATCATGTATTGTTTCAAGGTTGTGAATTGTTTTATAGGATCATAAACTACATAATTAATACCATGGTTTCATTGTATCCTTCTTATATGTGTAATATTACGACAGATTTGATGGTGCTATTTGGAGGAAGGAAAAGGGAGAATGTGTCGTGATTTTTGAAGAGAATTTGATTTATCCCTTTTTCCACAAGATTATTACATGTCACACTCTCATTCCTTTGTATTATTCTCCCAATATAAATTTTAATTTCCCATAAAATTATTCTATATTATTTATTTTTTACATTATCACCAAGTTACTATATTTTCTCCTTTGGATACCATTAGGAACCCATCAACTGTATTTATCCCTCAACTTCAAGATATTAACCACTTGAGGATTCAATGTGATATTCTCTTCATTTCATCCTATATCTCTTCATATTATTTTTTAGAGATATCATGAAAACAATTCTAATTTAGTTTTTTTACATGGGTTATGGTTTATAAAGTGTTTATTTTTCTCGAGGTTTTTAAGGGTTTCTTGTCATTTAATTAATTTTTGATAATCTACCTCTCTTATCGCTTGTATAGTAATTATTTAATATTTAGTTGAGTTAGAAATTTTAATATTTATCCTTCTTTTTTATGTTCAAATATGTAAATATCATGTTTTGGTTTCCTTAAGGTGGATGTTATGAATTAACCTAAAAAATATAATAACTTGACTAATTAAATTAGAAGGGAAAATGGTAATTGCTTGTGTTCTGTGATTAATATATTTATTAGAAGATGTTTTCAACCATTGATTTATATATCTATTATGTAGATATGTTTTTTTCATTTGATGAATTATTTAAATCAACTCCAATTAATGGAAAATAATTTAATTTAAGTAAAATAATTATTTAATAGAGATTTATTGATGTGATTAACTCTTAGTTTTATTTTGGTTTTGAAATCTGGTTATGTTTTTCTTAATGTGGATACAATTATCTTTCTTGTGGATTATTGTATAATGTTTTTGGGTCTTGGAATGAGTTTTCCTGTGGGTGTTATGGATTTCGGCCATTATTAACAAGGTTATATGTGGTTTTCTATATTCATTAGGTTAAATTATGTCATATTTTATATCATGGGATAGTGTGGTTGTTTTTGTATAATGTTATTATAGAGGTTTATGTATCCATAAGAGGTGTATGAAATGGGTAACATCATAGTTTCATAGTGAAATGAATTTTTTTTAGAATTAATGAATATGATAATTTGATGTGGTGTGGAATTTGATAAGTAGTGGGTTTTTAATTATATGAATTATTGGGTAATGGTTTGTATAGACTTAGATGATGGACTATTAATTGATTGGAATGAAATAAGGATATATGAATGGAATAATGAATGTAATTTTTTTAGTAAAGTGGTAAATCTATAAATATATATATGATATGACTAAATGAATTGTTAATGATGATTTCATGGTTTTTTTATGAAAATGTGTGGCTAATTTATGATATAGTGATGGTAGTGGTTGTTAGAATGTGGTAGTGGTAGAGAAGTAACCATTATAGGTACGAGTTTTGTTCTTTTGGTATAAATAACTTTGTTGGGATTATGTGTGGCTTTGATATGTATTATATTTTACTACTATTTCCTAAACACCACCACCCAAATCAAATAAATTTACTGACATACATATGGTTTTGGGTTATATGTTCTTTCCCTAATGTTCGGCATATATATTGAACTAATTGTTGACTAATACAATACCCCCACTCCCTCTTATAGGTGTTACTTAGACTATGATGAACTAAGGTTATGATGCATGGGATTTCATGGAAAATGTTTATAGTTTAAATGATATTATGTGAATATAATGTGGTTATCAGGGGATGATGAGGGCATAGATGATGTGATAAATGGTCTGGGATATGTATCGTTGAATGATGAAATGAGGTTTATTTCCTTAATGTTCATAATAATGTAATATGTTGAGTATTTGTGGTATATTTTTGATGTTCTGATATGTTATATGCATATTGATACATGTTAATTCAAATGATGTGGCATAAGGATTTGTGGATATGTTGATATATAGGGAATGTGAGAACTAGCATGTATTCTGTTAGATAATGAGAGCCACAAACTGAAGGGTAATCTTTTCGGAAATACAATGAAGATATATTTTTTTCATGCTATCTTATTATACATAGATTTAAAATTATTTTAGTGATACCTTCGAGGGATATATTATTTAATACCAGATGTGGGTGTGATTTAGTTTTCTTGTTTATTCATTGATCCATTAGTTTGTTTATTCCATATTTTCCAGACTAGTCTTGAAGAGGATCTCATTAACCATACATGTATTATCACCCATATATCTATAAATTTATTATTAAGGATTCTTGGAGAGACTTGATGAATAATATTTATATTAATAGATCAAGTGTAGGGGATTCTATCACAGCTATTACTGTAGGATTTAACTTGTTGATATTTTATTTTGGAGAATTTTCCTGTATGAAATTACATGCATTTTTTGATATTTTTTTATTTTATATTATTTATTTTATTTAGGGGATTATTAATATTCCCCTAATATTATGAGGTTAATTCCTCCGATATGTAAGTGATTATACCCTCAATGAATGTTTCCAACAAATGACATATTGAAGGTGGGCTTAAAGGATCACTCTTTACATGACTACTATACCCTAAGGGGTTCTATATGGTAGTGGGTCATGAAAAATAAGGTTCCCTATAAAATTAATTATTAACATAAAATAACTTAATATATATGTCAATATTTAAAATAGTAATCAAATTTATGATTAGTAACTTTAATTTTCCCTCAATATGTTATGAACATGTCAAAAATGTGTCCTCAACTTATTTTAAAGATATTATTTTTAATTTATATTTTTTATAAATGATATTCACTAATGTGATTGTTTATTTTTTATGATAGTATAAGAGGTTCATTGATGATGAAATAATTGAGAGATTTGATTTTTTATATTTAATATCAAGATAATATTCTAATGGAAAACATAAAGATTCAAATAAAGGTGATGACTTATCATTGTAGATTAAAATTGATATGTGGTTAAAAAATCGAATCCCTAACAATGAAGATGGATATGGTGAGGGTTATGAACCAAACCACCACTATTAACATTGAAGATGAAAATCTTAGTGGTTTTAAACATAAAAATAATTATTATTGATAGAAGGTTGAATAAAATTGATGATTTAGATAATAAGGATGAGTGATGAGGTTCTAACAAAAAAAATAAGGGCTAAAAATTAATTTTATAAACATGATTCAAAGATCAACACAACTAAAAAGGTGAAATATATCACCTCAATGAGTATAAAATTGATAGAGGAAAAGGGTAAAAAAGAATAAGATAAAAACGAAATAAATCTAAAGATATTAAGAATAATGGGAGGAGAAATAAAAGAAAGATAAAATGAATACTTTTAAAGAAGACACAATACCTTAAAAAACACAAAATCCATTCAAAATATATATAAAGAATGGGAAAATAGAGGGAAAGGGTGTGAGTTTCTAGAAAGTTTTAATAAAATTCACAATAGAATTCCCCTTATATAATATTGTATGAACATGCCAATATATGAAGTGTTTATAAAGGTGTTAATTTCAAAAAAAGGGAATAGTGATGAGATGGTTACAATACCACATACCAGATAAATCTAATCCATGGTTTCAAGGATTTTATCAATGAATAAAAATAATCTGGTTAGTTTTCCAATTCCTATAAATATTAGATATTTTGAATTTAGAAAATATTTCTATAGATTACACATGAGTGAGAGAATAATTCCAAAATCATCCTTAAAATTGTTGGTATTTGAGTTGATAACGACCATCAAATATTCAATTTAATTATAAGATACAATAGGTATATCTTAATATGGTTTTATTGAATATATTTTGGTTAATGTCCGATTTTTTTATTTAGATTTTTCTATTCTTGAGATGGATAAAGATAAAACGCACTTCATACATGGAAGTTTTCATTTAATAAGGGTAATTGTTTTAGTTTATGTTCAAAATAAAAGTTTCTCATTATTATTTTGTAGTAGGAAAATAAATATCAATATTAATTTGGTGATAGAAAAATTCAATAGAGAAAAAGGGTTTTTTAGTGAGGATTGTGGGACGTAATTAGATAATGTCACAATTATTTTTTGAGAGTAAAGAATGAGATACTCTTCAGATAAAATCAAAAGGTAAACTATAAGAATAAAATTATCAAATAGTAATGAAAAATATAATCGAGTGTGTTATAAAATATACTAAATATTTGGTGATAAAATTTGTGAATAAGATTTTTTTTCCATGTTTTAGTCTATGATTTTTAATGATTATAGAGAAATTAGTGGATAGTTCCCATCAAATTTGAAAAGGTGTTTCTTTAAGGAAGAGTAAATCTGAATTCAAAGGAAGGAAAACAACTCATCTATATATAGTAATATCAACATAGGAATTAATTTACTTAGGACTAGAAGGTTCCTTCAATTATATTTTTACTTGAAATGGTAAGGTTGGGTATAAAAAAAAGACTTTAGAAATGTTCGTTCCTAAGGATAGCTTTGTTTTTTATTAATTTTTATATTATTAGTTTTTATAATTTATTTTTATGAATATATTTTTTGACTTATATAATTCAATCAATAATGTATTATTTATCTTTAACTAAATGATCCTTTCACTTCTACTTATGTATTTTAACTTTTTAGTTTCATGATAAATACTATGGAATTAACAATATGATATTGAACATATAAATAGAAGTGACATAATGGATAATGAAGTTGTTGGAAAAAAATAATTTGGCGTTTGTGTTTGGGATATGTTTATTAATAATTATATGTTTATTTTATATTGAATTCAACCAATAGAAAAAGACAATTTCTTGGAGAAGATAAACAAATTTGGAAGACTTTTTAAGGAGATAGGTTTTCATGACAGGGACTCTCCCACAGTCCCACAGGTTATTCTATGGATTCTATTTCTGTAAAATGGAATAGTTTCCTTTTGAAAGGATTCCAAACTTATTATTTTGATCATACAATCAACAACACCATGGTGATTTATTTCGTGTCATGGAAGTAGAGTTATGTAATATGTTTTTAAAAGTTGGGTAAGATGTTTTGGAGAGTTGCATATAATAATTTTGGATATATTGGATTTTTTTACTTTAACATTTCAGGGTGAAGTAAATAATTCACCCTAGAGGAGATGGACACACCCAAAAAAATAAGAATGTTTTGGTGGATCTTCTAATTTGGGTCCTATGTACTATGGAGAAAGTGTTATACTACAAAGACATAGTGTGTAAGACTATGTTTTTTTATGCCAATGTATTTTCATCACAAGAAGGATTTACACACCATTAAGGGAGTTTGAATGGATTTCAGGGACTCTTTCACTTTGGATAGGTTTTTTCCACAAGATCAATCCACAACATATATTATTTGAACAACTAATTATCCACACTATAATGGAAAATGACCACACCCTAATGAAATTATATATTAAAAGTGATTATGAAAATTTCACTGAGATCATGGGGGGTTAAATAGAATATCATTAGTGGATTTGAATGATATTATATTTCAGAAATCACAATGTAGTATAAGGGATACCACACCATGGAAATATATATTTTTGGATATTTCTTATCATGGTTATGGTATTTATTCCATGGTTTTTGTGTCTTCTAGATACTACATGAAAATAAACATTAATGGGAATATATAGATATTTTTTTAATTGGAATGTAAGGACCATATAAAAAAATTTGGTTCTATTGGAATGATTATATAAGATTAAAAAAATGTGGAATAATACTACATATTGGATGAAGGGTCATATTCTCAAGAGGATACAAATTTACTTATAAAAATTCTCATAAATTAAGGGAGATAAATTAATAAATAATTAGAGATTAAAAAATAAGTATTCTAGACATGAAAATGAAATGGTTATAGTCAAAATAATTGTGTTATTGGATACTTAATATTATATCTTTATGGAGTTCTTCAAGATAATATAGGTGAGAAAATTGAGATACCACTATTGGGGCAACATCATTCAATGTTCGTTGCGATTGAAGATAATAAAACTATAGAATTATTAAATTCCTTAAAAACATGAGATAATTGTGATCTCCTCTTATTGATTGTTTAAAAATAATTGGTTTAGTGTGGACACACTTAAATTCTTACAAATAAATGGTTTTTATTGTCTCAAATGCATTATCACCTTACAATTTAAGCACCTTAGATTAGCCCAGCTGCGGTGGACCAAGTATAAAAACATAATAAAAATTTACAAAAGGGTAAATTTCTTATTGATATATCCAAAATTAACCCTAAGATATTAGAATTTTTTCGGTACACCAAGTGTTATCAGAGATAAGGTTTTCTATGACATTTTCTCCCACTAAATAATTATACCATCTATTTTCATTCATAGTGAAATCCATATCTTTAGAGGAATTTAATTACATATATGGAAGAATAGAATTATATTTTAGATAAAAATAATAATTAATGGATGTTTACATGGTATCTATGCATGGAAGCTCAAGAAGTATGGACATTTGATATTTGTTAGAAAGATATCACAAGGAGTTCGATTTCAACACTATGGAAATTATTTTGTTAGGGGGAGCTTTGGACAACCCCATATAGATGAAGGTGATTTAATGAAAAACTTATTATTAATTGTGGGAAAACCACATTAATATTTATAAATGAAATTACTATGGATAAGAAGAAAAGTCACTGGTTTAATGGAATAAGTACAAAAATTGAAGAATCGCCAGAGTTGTGATAGTTGTTGTATTCTTAGATCATGTGAACATTATTATAGAAGATATTTATAGACCTAGATAAGTCTAAAAAATATAAAATAATATAAATAATATAAATAATATTACCTCTTCATTTTAATATGAATGGGTATTTTCATGAAGACGAATATCCAAAGGAGGTAAAATTTTATACCCTTCAAAACACTCTCATTTGATAAAGGATAAGAAATAATGAAAGTTAGTTAGTTTCAAAATATAATTATCAAGATATTTCTTTTAAGTAAATGAATAAAATATTATTATGCTAGGATCCTAATTTATAATAATCTATAGAAGTGATATATTTATTCTCCTCTAATCCTGAAAGAACGAAAAACAAAATTCAATGGAAATATTCATATTTTTTATTTCATTATGGGAAAGAAAGAAATATTTCTATTAGGTACCATATGAAATTTCTAGATAATTATGTAGAATAAGACCAAATATGAAAACATTCGAATTTAATAATAGAAAAATTATACAATAATAGAAATCCTTTAAGAAGAATAACATACAATGTCAAGAAGAGGAATGATCGAATGAGACAAAATTGGAGGTGGTTGTGGAATCTATAGACCATGGGGAAGAGATGTTGGGAGGGTTTATTGTGGGATCAGTAGAATTAGGACCTCCAATACACTATATTTTTTACATCAAGGGTTCTATAAAATAAAAATTAAACCATGGGAAGTTATCGCTATCAACTAAGTATATTAAAATATCAAAATCCTTCAAACCCTAATCACACTAAAAAAACACTAAAAAAATTCATGTAAAATCATACACATTCAATTTAATGGATATAAACAAATATAAGTATATAAAGAAAATAAATAACACATTGGATGGACATTATTTAGATGATGGGTCTTACGTGCATCAGAAAAGAAAATTTGTGTTTCTTACACTCACAAGAAGTAAAAAAATTACAATAAAATAAATAAAAAATATCCATTAATAATTCATTATAAATGATTTATATTTTAAAATTAACTATTAAAATTGGATTCAATTTCCATATTTGGTTCCACTATTGACTACTGAGAAACATAATTTGTATATATGGGACACTATTTAGGTCATTCCCCACTTCCTATTATAGGAGTTCTCAATCAATCGTCCTAGTTACACAATCATAAAACATTAATGGATATTCATTCACTATTATATCAATAAGTCAAAATTATCATAAGGTTTATTTTTGAGGTTTTTCTATGAAAGCTGATTTCTTTATGAAAAGTTAAAAATTATGTATTTTTGGAATATCAAGTCTTTTATGATGTCATCATAATATAAATACGAAATAAATATTTATGAAAATTAGGGAATGTGTCTTAAATTATTTAATAATAAAAATAACATATGAATATAATTGAACTAATATAAATTCATTTTTATTTCAGGATAATTTCAAAAATGTTTATTGGTGTTGAATCTTTTCTTGCACTACTTTAAGAAAGTGAAATTTATGTCATTATGATAATATATAAGAATGAAGAATTATTTTATACACTATAAGGGAATTAAATTATGATTAATTAATGATTTTTTAGATATAATCAAAAAAATAGATTATATTAAAAGTTAATTACCCAAATTATAAACCATTACTTATGAATATTATGAAAATTACATATATTTATCTTGAAAATGTTATCACATTATAAATGGGAATAAATAATAACATAAATAGTTTTATATAGTGATATTTATGGAACCTAAATTTTATTTTTGTTAATAATTAATTTATAATATTATATAATTGATGAATTATCAAAAAAACATAATTGATTCATCACATATACATACCGGAGAAAATTCCAATAAATGGTTCCCAAAAAATTCAATGTTTGTGATGATTAGATATATTTATTCATGTACTTATAATATTAATTTGATATATGGTAAATTATAATTTCAATTATGAAAATTACCAATAAAATGTGTTTGAAGGGTTTTTCACGTTTAATAAGAAATGTTAATTGAAATTAATATTATCACGAATCAGGTGGGATGTGTAATGGTCAAGAATATAACATATTTCATATTTATGAACCAATTTTCATTCAAAAATTACACTCTTAACCCTTAAATAATGAATATCTTTAAATGTACCATTGAATATTCCTTGAAAAAGAGGACTCATTCTCACCTTTCCAAACCTCATATAAATTTTAGTTTTCACTCTATATTGTACAAAAATAATTATCTAAAATTATATATAAACATTCATATGGATATTAGCTTTCCGAAATACCAAGGTATCAGAATTTTTTGATCCATTAGATTTGAGAAATCATCTATTAGCTCTCTCTGAACTCTTTTTATAGGACGTTAATACATCAAAATATTGGTTTTCTAAAAGTAATTATTTTCAATTAAATTATTCTCTTAATATTTTCAATAACATGATTAATATTTAAAACAAAACCTAAAATATTATACTAATTATAAGATATTATTTTATAAAACTCATCAATTAATTTTTTATCCTTATTCTAAACACTTTGGTAAAAAATCACTTACCATGGTATTTTTTCCAAATCCAGATTGGTTTATTTTCAATAATCTAATTTAATACAGGTTTTGGGTAAAAACAATATATGATATGTGGAATAATTTTGAGAGCAAGAATAGTATAAACCATGATAACAACCTGAACCAACGCATTCTGAATAAGTCTCATGCATTCCAATTTACTCCTGTTAATGTTATGCTCCCAAAGTAAATAATCAAGATTATATAAATTTACATCATTCATAGATTTTTTTTAAAATTTGATTTACTAATTTAATATACCATTAGTGTTCAATTAATTTCATTATCCTAATTTTGGAACAATAAAATTAATATCATAAAAATTATATTTTTAGCAAACAATTGTGGTCACTTTTACCATAACATTGAGCTTATCTGTAAAGACCCGGAAATTTCAAGGAAATTTTTTTCTTAATTTTCTTTGGAATTTTACAAGAACGCAGTTTCTGACGGCGCCTGAATCTGAGGCCCGGTGTGCCCGAAATCTTTTTCTGAAGTTTGGCTCAGGTACGTTCAGTGAACGAACGAGCGAGAATTTCTCACTTTTGAACCGGTGCTCGGAATCAAATTCTGAGGGTGCCGATGGAACCACAGCGCCGGTATTTGCTTAGGAACATCTATTCTGCAGTTGCGTTTTATCGAGTTTGGAAGTTAGTTTTCGGGGGTTTTTAATTAAACTGAATAAAAATGTGTGTTTGCCATATTTTTATTTGAGGTAGTAGTTATAACCTCCAAGGGGAGGTTAGTGGAGGGTCCCACCCGCACATAACCTCCCTAGGGTGGATGTTATAAGGTGGGGCCCACATGAGTATCAAACTCCCTTAACCCCCCTTAACTCTTGAACTCTCCATTTATGTGGATGAAACTCTCTCTCATTAAATGAGTCTCCCCACCTCCCCCTCATTAAATTTGAAAACTTGAGATATTTAATTATGTGAGTTAATTAAATTTCAAACTATTGAAATTCATAAGCTTTGTTGTGTTAATAAAACAAGTTAAGAACATATTTTATTTGGGTTGGAGTTTAGTTGATTGGGAGCCTTTGGAGAAAAAGATTAGGAAGTCTTGAGTTTCTTCTTTCTCTACGATGAAGAACACGAAGAACGTCTCTTCTGCCACTGAAGCACGATGACGCCATCTTCTTCATCATTCTTCAACCGAGGCAAGGAAAGGGAAGTGGCGCCCACGTCATCTCCAATGACCTTAATCCGCGTCAAAGGAGAAGACGTCACCCGCGAAGAACATCGTCAACGACGATGTCACCTCCGAATGCTCGTCCACCAACGACGAGTACCCTTCTTCCTTTCCGACGCATGAGCATGAGAATTGGGAGTATGTGATGAACATGACAATCGAGGAACCGATATCCGCCCTTTTTTCCGAGATCGTCAACGAACGACAATTACGAGGTAGGGAATTTAAATTGTGATTGTTGGTGAACCCTCGTTTACTCCCTTCTAAATCTAAGAACACGGTTCAACTAAATATTAAGTTGATCCGCGAAGATTATTTTGCGGGTTGGGATTATTGTTATGATTCTTTTTATTTAAGAGGTTGAAGGGGATTGTCTTTACTTTATTATGTTCGAGATTACTCCCTTCATTTTTATTCTTCGTGAATATGTCCAACTGCTATCGTTTAAGGAGAGGGGGTCGGACCGCACAAACACGGCTGACCCACCTCCTTTTTCCATGTTGGATTTCTTTGTGGTTTGGTACGGGAAGGCGTGGTGTCGTCTCACCAGGCGGAATCATGCGACAAGGAAATGTGCGGCGCCGTCGCGCCGCGTCGTGAAAAACAAACAAGGACGCGACATCGTCGCGCCGCGTCGGAGAAACCCGAAGACATCCACGGACGGAGTCAGGCCACGGCGAAGGGGCGCGGCGCCAACGCGGCGTGCCGGAGAACCACGAAGACGGCGCGTTTTGTTAATTGATGATCGGATTGACGAACGACGACAAAACGAGGCTATAAAGTATTTTTGAAGCTTTCGCAGTAAAGTATGAGACCCGAGATGAACACCGACTCAGACGGTTTTGAAAACAGACCACCAGAGCAACTCCGGTGGCCCGTGGAAACGCCCGGAGGTGCGGGTCACCGGCGCGGCACTGTCGGCGACCGGAGGTGGCGGCGGCGGCTGTGCCGCCGCCCTCAATTAACGGCGAGGGGTGGGCCGCGCTCACCCCCCGCTTCCCGACTTCGGCTCGGCCACGCCGAGCCGCGGCTGGCCAGTCGGGCCAGACCAGGCCGGCCGGACCGAGCCGGCCGGGCCGGGCTGCGCCGGCCGAACCGGGCCAGGTCCAGTCGGGTCGACCCGGTTCGGGCCGACCCTGGGGGGGTCGGGCCGGGTCGGTCCGGGCCTAGACCACCCGTTTCGGACCACTTTCGGTCAAATGAACATATCCTGGGCTACGAACCTCCGATCGACGCACCATCAGTTGCGTAGCGATCCTTGGAAAGAGACGGTCGTTTTGGTATATTACATTCAAGGTTTCAGAATACTTTGGGTTCGGCCGGGTTGGTTCGGATACGAACCTAACCGGGCCCTCGGAGCGGAAACGCTCGTAACTTGAGCTCCGGATGTCCGATTGACGTGACATCGACTTTGTTGGATTCCTCTTAGTGAGACAGATCTTTTGGCTTACTCCGCTCGAGGTTTGGATGTCGTCGGAGTGTGGTCGGGTTAGTTCGCTCACGAAACCAACCGGGCCCCTAGAAGGAAAAAGCCAATAACTCACAGACCGGGCGTCCGATTGACACGCCGTCTGTCACGTTGATTTCCTCATGTTGAGACGGAACTTTTGGCATACTTATCCCGAGTTTTGGTTGCTATTGTATAGTGGTCGGGTTGGATTGTACCCGAAATCCAACCGGGCCCTTGGAACGGAAAAGCTGATATCATTCAGACCAGACGTCTGTTTGACGAACCGTCAAAGGCGTTGGTGATCACTTTGAGAAACGGTACCTTTGAGTATACCCTATGTGTGTTCGGGGTACAGTTGAGATACGGCCAGGTTGGTTCGCACTCGAAACCAACCGGGCCCCTGGGATGGAAAGGCTAATAACTCACAGACTGGGCATCCGATTAACGCGCTGTCTGTTGCATTGAGACCCCTATGACGAGGCGGTCCTTTGAGATACTTCTTCATGGGACTTTGTGATACTTGGAGTATTGACCAATAGCTCATGGAGCGGTCCCTCCCGGAGACGAGCATACGGAGTACGGAGACCGTGTAGACGACTGAGACCTCACGACTACTTGACCGACTCGACTTGGAGTGAGTCGACTAGCCCAGTGGACGGAGCGCCCGGTATTTGGCGGCAGACCCACGATGGATGGAGCGCCTAGTAGTTGGAAGCAGTCCTGCGGTACTCGACTGGAGGAGTACCTCTGTAGGCTATTAGGGGGAGCGCCTGGTATTTGGCGACAGACCCACAACGGACGGATCGCCCAGTAGTAGGCCGCAGACCCGCGGTACTCGACAGGAGGAGTACCTCAGCAGTCTTAGGTTAGTGAGCAGTACATCGGAGTCGTGAAAGGACCACTGCACACTTCAGAGACGGAGCTCTTTAGCAGTTACGGTTTTGATAATGAAAATCTTGGTTTGAGCTGAGTCTATGACCCTGTGTTTCCTCATGATTGAGATGGGTTACTTGATAACTTAGGTATATGTATGGGCATATACCTGGGTAGTGGTTATCCGTTGATTTCATAATCCTTGTGTTTCCTCATGATTGAGATGGGTTACTTGATAACTTAGGTATATGTATGGTCATATACCTAAGTAGAGGTTATCTGTGGAGATCTTCTTTGTGGTTATCCTTGTTGGTTTTAGTGAGACCTTGAGGGTCTCGGGGTCCCTACTGAGTATCGTTATACTCACCCCTGCACGGGCTATGCCCGCACCTCGTTGTGTTGGTTGCAGACAACGGACAGTGCTGATAGAGGCCGAGTATTCGAGGACTGGACGGTACCCGGAGGTGGACTACACGACGAGTTAGTACCCAGAGGAGGACTACATGACGAGTCAGTACCCGGAGGTGGACTTCATGGCGATATGACACGCTGAGGAGGTTGACGGGCGAGAGCGTTGTGGAGGCTATATGTACCTACCCTTCAGGTAGGATCCGTGGTGGACGATCCAGGAGCTGCGCCATCTGTACCTACCCTTCAGGTAGGATCCGAGGTGGACGACCCAGGAGCTGCTTCCTTTCTTACATCTGTTGTCTTTTTCTATTGTACTTTGTTCAGTTGTAGTTGTACATTCATTTGGGATTGTATTCTGGCCCATTTACTTTTCATCACCTTCTTTTGTACTTAGTGTTTTGTTTCCTCTTGTACTCTGTAGTGTTTTGTTTTCTTTTATAAAGGCAATGCCTTCCCAGATATCGGGATTTACTCCTTTAGTGCTAGTCTCCAGCCACTGGCCTATGGAAGGCGGGCTTGGGGTAGTCACGGCACGGGCCCCGAGGACGGGTCGTGACAAATTGGTATCAGAGGAGTTCAGTTTTACCGCAGAACTCAGGACTCTGATCATTTTCTATGTGAAGCAATAGTGTTAAGGGTACCGAGTGTGGTCTTCAGTTCAGGGAGTCCAGTGTTGGTGCGACGACCGACGTATCCGTACACCAGGACCCTGACTAATGATTTCCGACTTTGTACACGAAAACACAGATTGTGTGTGTGTTTCCAAAGTATTAAAGTCAGCTCAAACCAGGTCAGCTCACCAGGTATAAATGTTGACCATGTCGCATCTGTTCAGGATGTCTCCATGCAGACAGTCAGTTGGAGTTCCGAGAGAGTACTTGATTACGGCTCACCGAGCGACGAGGCTCTGATGCGTGGCCCTTTTTACTATGTTGGCACCCTCGGGTGGTGTACCAGAAGCACCACCACCTGTTGGGTAGCAGATGCCAATAGCTATACTAGAAAACTATGCACGCTGGAAGAGCACATTGCACGAGTTCCAGCAGCAGTGGCCTCCAAGGTTACGAGGCGAGACAGATTCCCAGACAGTAGAGCAGTGGTTGGAGGCGATTGCTAGAGTTTTCCGCCTAGATGAGACATCAGTAGGGTGGATGGTGGACTTGGCCACTAGTGTTTTCCAGTGAATGACCATTAGGATGGTCCGCATAGTGATGAGGCTTCGTTACGTGGACCGATGCCTGAGATAGTACCTTTGGGTAGTGTGTCATCTATACATCACTACCTGTTAGTCAGCAGTTACAACCGGCGGTACCGATAGGTGACATATATAGGCTTACTGCCTTATACGTGTTCTAACATCAGATACCCTCATGTTCCGAGGTGAACCTGACTCACATGCAGCTGAGGACTGTCTTGAGGAGGTAGCAGAGAGTTTTCTAGAGCTTATACAGTTTCGGCGGGACGACGTGTTGATAGTTGAGAATTCATCGAGGCGTACCGAACATATCGAGTACTCGATGGATGCGTTTCGATCAGTGCTATAGAGCTCAGACCTCTGAGCGTGGGGTGTTTAAGGACATTCGATCCAACACCTTTTTCTTCTATGCAATCCTACTCACGTTAGGGTGCTAGAGAGAACCTTGACGTTGAATGATCTTTGGCTGAACGAATATAGCCAGTGTATGTTAGCAGTGGGAAGATGCGAACTGGCGTCAGTCACAGAGACTTGGACGTGTAAAATGTTTCACGAAGAGGAAGCTTTAAAGAGAGATGAGTCTGCGAGGCGGAAGATGTGGAGGTAGTGCTAGGAGAGCAGCATGAGGTGGTGTACAACTTAACATGCTACAACCACCCGCCTTAGTTATCCCCGCCAGGCTCAGGGAGCTGGAGGGCGGAGGAAGAGTGCAGCTGCATTCGGTCAAGGAGTGTGACCCAATGACTCTAAAAATGATTCAAGGGACAGTCTGTGTCCACTACTAGCTGTTGTAGTAACAGACGTCGATATGAATCATTCCATACTTTCACAAATCTTGTCCCAGACCTAGAGTTTCCAGTAAGCCATCGACTTGACCCTCACGTCTGGAGATACCTTGGGAGGAGACTCGATAATCACACTTACGCCGACGGTGTGGTCAGACCCTCGAGGCGAGAGTTTCGGTTGGAATCTCTTGGTGGCAGCGTCGAGGCCTTACGACGTTGGTTTGAGTATGGACTGGGAAATCATAGTTCATACACAAATTGACGGTATTAGGCAAAACGTTTGTGGTTTAACTACGACGTCGGGACGGGTTTTCCTTGGTCGGTGAAAAGGAAACCCCAGGAAGCACAGGATAACTCATGCATAGGAGGGTGTGACCGATCACTCTTGAGTCGGTAAACCTTACCCTCGTGGCAGCAGTCGTTTGAGTTCCAGTTCTAACAGGAATTGGAAACCTCTGGAGTTCGAGGATGACAATCACGTCCTTATACGTGTCTCACCTCGACGAGGTTTACAGAGATATGGCCAAGGTAGCAAGTTATCTCCGAGGTTCAACGGACCTTTCTAGGTCCTCAGCTGGGTAGGCGAGGTGTTTTACCGCTTGACCCATCCATGTCAGTTGCACCAGGTGCACGACGTCTTCCACGTATCTCATCTGAGGAGATACGTGCTCGACCCTTCACATATCATCAACCATGGGGAGCTAGACGATAGCGATGAGGTGACTTTCATGGAGGTTTCAGTGGGGATCGAGGATCGATAGGAGCGGATCCTACGAGGACGATCGATTCCTCGGGTGCACTTTCTCTGGCAGTATGGGAACCTACAGGTAAGCACATGGGAGCGTAAGGCTCAGATGCATGCTCAATACCGCTTTTGTGACCCTAATTTGTGTTGAAGTTTTAGGGGAGGTAAAGCCCTGAGGTGGGAGTAATGTAAAGACCCGGAAATTTGAAGGAAATTTTTTTCTTAATTTTCTTTGGAATTTTACAAGAATGCAGTTTCTGGCAGCCCCTGAATCCGTGGCCCAGTGTGCCCGGAATCTTTTTCCGAAGTTTGGCTCGGGTACGTTCAGTGAACGAACGAGCGGGAATTTCTAACTTTTGAACCGATGCTCGGAATCAAATTCTGAGGGCACCGATGGAACCGCAGTGCCGGTATTTTCTTAGGAACACCTATTCTGCAGTTGCGTTTTATCGAGTTTGGAAGTTAGTTTTCGGGGGTTTTAATTAAACTGAATAAAAATATGTGTTTTCCATATTTTTATTTGCGGTTGTAGTTAGAACTTCCAAGGGGAGGTTAGTGGAGGGGCCCACCCGCACATAACCTCCCGTGGGTGGATGTTATAAGGTGGGGCCCACATGAGTATCAAACCCCCTTAACCCCCCTTAACTCTTGAACTCTCCATTTATGTGGATGAAACTCTCTCTCATTAAATGAGTCTCCCCACCTCCCTCTCATTAAATTTGACAACTTGAGATATTTAATTATGTGAGTTAATTAAATTTCAAACTCTTGAAATTCATAAGCTTTGTTGTGTTAATAAAACAAGTTAAGAACTTATTTTATTTGGGTTGGAGTTTAGTTGATTGGGAGCCTTTGGAGAAAAAGCTTAGGAAGTCTTGAGTTTCTTCTTTCACTACGACGAAGAACACGAAGAACGTCTCTTCCGCCACTGAAGCACGACGACGCCATCTTCTTCATCGTTATTCAACCGAGGCAAGGAAAGGGAAGCAACGCCCACGTCATCTCCAACGACCTTCATCCGCGTCAAAGGAGAAGACGTCGCCCATGAAGAACATCGTCAACGATGACATCACCTCCGAACGCTCGTCCACCACCGACGAATACCCTTCTTCCTTTCCGACGAATGAGCATGAGAATTGGGAGTGTGTGACAAACATTAAAATCGAGGAATCGATATCCGCCCTTTTTTCCGAGATCGTCAACGAATGAAAATTACGAGGTAGGGAATTTAAATTGTGATATTTGGTGAACCCTCGTTTACTCCCTTCTAAATCTAAGAACGTGGTTCAACTAAATATTAAGTTGATCCGTGAAGATTATTTTGAGGGTTGGGATTATTGTTATGATTCATTTTATTTAAGAGGTTGAAGGGGATTGTCTTTACTTTATTATGTTCGAGATTACTCCCTTGATTTTTATTCATCGTGAATATGTCCAACTGCTATTGTTTAACGAGAGGGGGTCAGACTGCACAAACACGGCCGACCCACCTCCTTTTTCAATGTTGGATTTCTTTGTGGTTTGGTACGGGAAGGCGTGGTGCAGTCGCACCATGTGGAATCATGTGACAAGGAAATGTGCGGCGCCGTCGCGCCGCGTCGGAGAAACCCGAAGACATCCGCGGACGGAGTCAGCCCACGGCGAAGGGGCGCGGCGACAACGCATCGCGCAGGAGAACCACGAAGACGGCGCATTTTTTTAATTGACCTGTGGATTGATGAGTGACAACAAAACGAGGCCGCAAAGTATTTTTGAAGCTTTCACAGTAAAGTATGAGACTCGAGATGAACACCAGCTCAGACGGTTTTGAAAACGGAGCACCGGAGCAACTCCGGTGGCCCGCAGAAATGCCCGGAGGCGCGGGTCTCTGGTGCGGCGCCGCCGGCGACCGGAGGCGGCGGCCGGAGCCGTCCGGCCGCCAGGCGGCGGCGGCGCCCGAGAGCGTCGCCGGAAGAATTGGCGGTGGCGGTTGTGCCGCCGCCCTCAATTAACGGCGAGGGGCGGGCTGCGCGCACCCGCCTCTTTCCGACTTCGGCTCGGCCACGCCGAGCCGCGGCTGGCCGGTCGGGCCGGACCGAGCCGGCCGGGCCGGGCTGCGTCGGCCGAACCGGGCCGGGTCCAGTCGGGTCGACCCGGTTCGAGCCGATCCAGGGGGGTCGGGTCGGGTCGGTCCGGGCCCAGACCCCCCGTTTCGGACCACTTTTGGTCAAATGTTCATATCTTGGGCTACGGACCTCTGATCAATGCACCGTCAGTTGCGTAGCGATCCTTGGAACGAGACGGTCGTTTTGGTATATTACACTCAAGGTTTCGGAATACTTTGGGTTCGTCCGGGTTGGTTCGGATACGAAACCAACCGGGCCCTCGGAGCGGAAATGCTCGTAACTTGAGCTTCGGACGTCCGATTGACATGACTTCGACTTTGTTGGATTCCTCTTAGTGAGAAGGATCTTTTGGCTTACTCCGCTTGAGGTTTGGATGCCGTCGGAGTGCGGTCGGGTTGGTTCGCTCACGAAACCAACCGGGCTCCTGGAACGAAAAAGCCAATAACTCACAGACCGGGCGTCCGATTGACAAGTCGTTTGTCTCGTTGATTTCCTAATGTTGAGACGGAACTTTTGGCATACTTCGCCCGAGTTTTGGTTGCTTTTGGATAGTGGTCGGGTTGGATTGTACCCGAAATCCAACCGGGCCCTTGGAACGGAAAAGCTGATATCATTCAGACCAGACGTCTGTTTGACGAACCGTCAGCGGCATTGGTGATCACATTGAGAAACGGTCCCTTTGAGTATACCCTATGTGTGTTCGGGGTACAGTTGAGATATGGCCAGGTTGGTTCGCACTCGAAACCAATCGGGCCCCTGGGACGGAAAGGCTAATAACTCACATACCAGGCGTCTGATTGACGCGCCGTCTGTTGCGTTGAGACCCCTATGACGAGGCGGTACTTTGAGATACTTCTTCGTGGGACTTTGTGATACTTGGAGTATTGACCAATAGCTCGTGGAGCGGTCCCTCCCAGAGACGAGCCTACGGAGTAAGGAGACCGTGTAGACGACTGAGACCTCACGACTGCTAGACCGACTCGACTTGGAGTGAGTCGACTAGCCCAGTGGACGGAGCGCCCGGTATTTGGCGGCAGACCCACGGCGGACGGAGCGCCTAGTTGTTGGCAGCAGACCCGCGGTACTCGACCGGAGGAGTACCTCTGTAGGCTATTAGGGGGAGTGCCCGGTATTTGGCGACAGACCCACAGCGGACGGAGCACCCATTAGTAGGCCGCAGACCCACGGTACTCGACAGGAGGAGTACCTCAGCAGTCTTAGGTTAGTGAGAAGTACCTCGGAGTCGTGACAGGACCACTGCACACTTCAGAGACGGAGCTCTTCAGCAGTTACGGTTTCGATAATGAAAATCTTGGTTTGAGCTGAGTCTATGACCTTGTGTTTCCTCATGATTGAGATGGGTTACTTGATAACTTAGGTATATGTATGGGCATATACCTGGGTAGTGGTTATCTGTTGATTTCATAATCCTTGTGTTTCCTCATGATTGAGATGGGTTATTTGATAACTTAGGTATATGTATGAGAATATACCTAAGTAAAGGTTATCTGTGGAGATATTCTTTGTGGTTATCCTTGTTGGTTTTAGTGAGACCTTGAGGGTCTCGGGGTCCCTACTGAGTATCGTTATACTCACCCCTGCACGGGCTATGCCCGCACCTCATTGTGTTGGTTGCAGACGACGGATAGTGCTGACGGAGGCCGAGTGTTCGAGGACTGGACGGTACCCGGAGGTGGACTACACGACGAGTCAGTACCCGAATGTGGACTACACGACGAGTCAGTACCCGGAGGTGGACTTCATGGCGAGACGACACACAGACGAGGTTGATGGGCGAGAGCGTTGTGGAGGCTATCTGTACCTACCCTTCAGGTAGGATCCGTGGTGGACGATCCAGGAGCTGCGCCATCTGTACCTACCCTTCAGGTAGGATCCGAGGAGGACGACCCAGGAGCTGCTTCCTTTCTTCCAGCTGTTGTCTTTTTCTGTTGTACTTTGTTCAGTTGTAGTTGAACTTTCATTTGGGTTTGTATTATGGCCCATTTACTTTTCAGCACCTTCTTTTTTACTTAGTGTTTTGCTTCCGCTTGTACTCTATAGTGTTTTGTTTACTTTTATAAAGGCAATGCCTTCCCAGATATCGGGATTTATGCCTTTGGTGCTCGTCGCCAGCCCCTGGTCTATGGAAGGCGGGCTTGTGGTAGTCACGGCACGGGCCCCGAGGACGGGTTGTGACATTATCAATGATAATTATATAAATAGTGAATATTACATGACCTATTAAAATCCCCTGAAAATGGAATAAACATAAAAAAATGATAATAAATTAAATTAAATGAACAATTATGAAATAAAAAACATGATAAATTTGAATATGAAAGTAAATAATTAATATAATTTAAATATTATTGTTTTTAGAGGATATTAAATTTGATTAAAGACTCAAGGTAATGTATTTTTCTCCTAAAACCTTAAATTATTTGTTTTGATGTTTTCCTCTCAAAACATTTTTGTCTATATTCATGTTCATTAATTTTAGTTATAAATTTTCTTCTCTATACTTATGTTATTTTTCAATGTAATTTTATAACTTCCATGACATTATTTAAAAAAATTAAAAGAATATCTTTTCAAATTTTCTTCATTGGACTTTAATTATAAAATTTAGAAATAAAAATCATTGATAATTTTTTTTTCCTAAATTAATTTTCCCACTACCAAATTCTATTTTATTTACTAACCATCCCATCCTAGTTTTCTGGGATTTTAAAAATAATTCCTATTCTCATGGTTTTATAATAATATTTTTTTGAAATAAATATTATTCGAAATATAAATGAAATTTCTTCTTGTTTTTATGGAAAACTAAAAATTCAATTGTAAATGGGTTAATAAGTAATTTTTTATGAAATTTATGAGGAAATGAAATCCCCTGTGTGATTTATTCATATCATGGTTCTTGGTCATTGTATATAGTAATGGTTGGTTTTGATATATACATCCAATTATTTGGGTAAATAATTATTATCAGGAGATGTGATATTGGAATTGACTAGAAATTTTATTCTATTATGGGTTTATAATGTTTGAAATAATTGGTTAAGTTATTGGATTATGGGTTTCATTGTAATTAACTAATTATTTTATTCTATAAAAATTATTATAGGTGATATAAATATGATTTTCCAAGTAACCTTCTTGATTATTATATTTATCTTATACTTTAATGAGATAATTTTTTGAATTTTTTTAGGAAATAACTTTTTTATGGTTTGGAAGTCAGATTAGGTTCTTTAAGAATCTAAATTTTTTAAAGGAATCACCTTTTCAATGGTTTTCATGTGTCTTTAGTAATTTATAGGTTTTATTTTTATTTTTACACCCCATAAAGAGTTTTATGTTAAAAATATTTCTTCAAATGATTTTCATTGGGATTAAGGATGATTGGGAATGATAAGGAAATATTGATATGAATATGATATTTTGGCCTAGAATAAAGTATTTGTATTAACTAACAAGATAATTTTAGTTTACAAAATAACAGTTTAGGAGAAAAGTATCAGCTTTGATATGTAAAATTTTTCCCTATATCTATAAAACTCTAAAACTAAAAGTCCTTGGTTACGTTTGTGATGAAATATTTACAATTCATAGGAATAATTTTATTTTATCCAAATGAACCGTAGGATCCATAGCCCTGATCCTAGGTATCCTAGTTCCACACATAGAACATCCATGATTTTATACAAACTAGATGGAATCAATATTCCATAAAAACTTCATAGATTATAATCCCATTGGAAAAAATTGATTTTAAACTTGGAACTTTTTCAAAAAAATCCCACGGAGGTCACTAATCACCTAGTACCATGTAGATCAAATGATCTATTGAAAGTTCCCACTAGAACATAATCTGACATGATGAATTATAAAATATAGCTTCAATCACTAGAATCTCATTGATCAAAAGTGATTAGAAAAAAAATTATTACAACAATAAATGTTAAGACCATTACAAATAAATTCATTTCTAGATGCTAACAATAATGTGAAAAAATCTTTTAAAAATTTGATCATGCAAAATTAATGAGATGATTGCATAATTACACTAAGAATAAAATATATATATAATTAAATCAGCAATCAGTTCATGTTCTACAAATCCTTGAGTTCAATTTATAGAAATACATTGTAATGAACTAAATTTTCCGAATTCCATGTTATTTGGGTTTGGTTTCATCTACATTAGACACATCATCCTATCATATGATAGATGTAGCTTTAACTTCTATAATATGATTAGTTCATCTATACACACATCAATATCACTTCTCTATGTGTTCAAAAATGTAATCATCAATTATTTTCATCAAAACATATCACCTAGATAGTAATTATATACAAAAAAATTTAAACGTGAATAGATAAATCTAACAATTAATGAAGTTAATTGGAGTTTAAAAAAATGAAAATAAGAATAATTTATTCAAAATTGGAAATTTAATCTCAACCACATGGATTTATAATTTCCTTGAAACTAGATTATTGTTACACTAATTATGATATTCTAGTATTTATATCTAGAATAGTCTATATACCAAAAATTGGAACTCTAAAAACAGGTTATGTGTTTTCCTAAAACCACATTTGTGAAGTAACCAGACTACAATGAATTTCAAATACTTATGTTTAATATTTATCATATACTACGTTTTTTATGAAATATTCCATTGTTCGATGAATATTCTTAAGCTTCTTCTCATTGTATTATGTTTCCCTCAACTGATGCTCATGGATTTACGTAGAACTATGTTAGTGTGTTGAAACCTTCTATGGATAATATTTATGAAAATATTGGATATTCAAAACTACCTAAGTTTTTCTTTACATATTACATTTTCCTTAATTCATATAATTAACCTGCTTTTAGTTTAATATTATTTATCTTCATTTTTAGAAAACAGTTACAAAATTTAAAAATGAAAAGTAAAAACATTACGATTTTCATGACCCCCTCCCCACAAAGTGTACCCCTCCTGGGCCGGAAATGTGAGAAGGGAGATAATGACCCTAGAGTCCCACCTCCAGTAAGCCCCGGGTTGGAAACTAGCACCGAGGGTATAGTAACACACAAATGGGAGGCGTTACACTCTAAGAGAACACATACAGAAGAGAGAGATAAGATAGACACCAACCAAGTCCAACTCAGAACTGAAGTAAAAAAAATAAAACCCAAGTGCACATATGTAATGTTAGGAAAAAGTACTACAACTGAAAGGGAAAACTGAAAGTACCCAAAAGAAAGTAAAAATAGCTGCTACCACAAGCCTGAACAGCTCCTGCAACCCCAAGCTATTAGAAACTGGATTGATTTCCAACCTTCTCCAAGTGACCTGAAAAATAATTTATATATATGCAAGGTGAGTATAACAGTATACTCAGTAGGATCCTCCCCAGAGCCTCTCGTGTAAAGGTACGGAAAACATGCTAAAGCACAGTGAACAACAAGTGAAACTTACTCATCACCTAAACAGGTATACTATGTTCCCAACCTCACTATGGATACTCTCACCAGGTAACACATACAAGATTATAGAATATAATAAAGAATATCAAGGGTACCCCACTACTACTTCCCCAGTGGTTTGCTGCTTTGCCCCGATGATATACGTCCTGTGCATCTCTCTCCAAAGGATTGCCCAGAGACACCTGGGCTAAGCTCCACAATCTACACCACGTGCACCACAAAGGCTTGCCTGCAGAAACTTGGGTGAAGCACCACACCATCCTCACAACCAAAAGTAACCAGGTAGTTTCCGAGAGCCACAATAGCTCGCATAATGTGTATCATACATCGGGTATTAAACCTCAAGACATTACAGCCCATACGCTGAGTAAGGATTTTCAAGCCATCATAGCCTATACATGTTACACCTATAGTTGTCCATAAGATACTATATCCAGAATATATGTGTGTGAATAACCACAATCCATTACATCCCTCCACAAACATATATGGGTAAAACTAACCACTGTGAATAATGGCACTAGTGTCTACCAAGAGAAGAGAGCGGGGTCAAAGGGGGTAGTCAGCCATTCATCCTCCCGCCTGAATGTTGGGGAAAACACACCCCCATGGCTCAGAATCCCCAGGGTTTCAGTAGCCCTTAATGACATGGTGGAGTAGCGTATAGAAACACAAAAAGTATAGAATATATTATAACTCAAAAACACACTATGGGCATAACCTAGTTATAGACACAACTATAGTTAATGTCTCTCGAACTTTGGGCTACCACTTCTATGACTGTATATCCTATAAGAACGCATCCATTTAAGGGATTTATTAGATTACTTTACTCCATTTTTATCAATTACACTATACATTAATTAATTCTTCAAACATTAATTAACCATGAACAATTCCACATTAAATTCTATTATCACCACATCCAAAAATTCCAATGTCCTTTAAAAAGTTCTCAACCTCATAATTATGTTTCAAAAAGCTCCATCCCTGTGGGTTAACATCATTTTTTCAAACATTCATTACAGAATTACTTTCCCATATTCCGAGGCATTCTAGAATAACATCCTATGCTACTAAAGATAACAGGGCTTAACATGGTGAGTATATGTACTACCCATCGAGTCTGTGCAGCCTATAGCAAGAGCGTAGACCCATTCTACCTTGATAGGCTAAACACAGAAAGCACGTGGCATACCCCACGTGTCTTAACCTCTTTCGGAAGAAGGTTAAGCAAGACCAGCTGCCTTGAGCATTGGGGAAAAGTAAATCAGATAATCAACCAAAGAATTGACAAGAATCCAACAACCACGTCCATCCCATTTCATCATCCTTGGTGTCCTCCCCAATACCCACATACATAAACTGATGCATCTCGCCACTCTAGGTGTCATCCGCTGCCACAACCAAAAAGGCCTCTATGCCTCCACATATCAAAACACCCCTCCAGGGTCACATTACAGCACAAGCATCAGGAAAAACAAACACCACATCAAATTGGGATCTTGGCCCTTTTACAAGGCATCCAGCCTTCAAACAACAAGTACCAACAGATTTCATGTTTACCAACCAACTGAATTAAACACGTACATCGGCATCAATTTGATTAACATCAAATGGGAACAAGAACCACAAAAACAACAACCACAACAACAACAACCAGATTCATTTACATGCCTCTTTATCTTTATCCAATTAATTATCAATTAGTTCTGGCTTTACGTTCTTTATCAATTTCATCAAGAACAACATGCTAACAAGCAAGGCATAGATATGACACTATCTAGCAAACCAAGTGGCAAACCGTTATCACGGTACAAATAAACAACATGCGACAAAACCAATTATTTTAATCCGGTTCAAGTATTTAATTAGGTCAATTTCATTGTGATCGAAAGGGATAGATCATGCTAACTCTATGATTGCACATAAACAATTAGAGAATCCATGAATCCCCTACCTCAACAGTTTTTGAAAAAAACCACAACGGCCGAGGAACGCTCAAGGAACCCAGGTCGATTCTCCAAAACCCCGCCTTAGATCTCTCCTCCTAGCAAGATCAAGACCAAAGCTCATCATATTTGGCATCCACACACGTAGATCTACCCATAATGGGAATAGATCAAAGAAACTGAGAGAATAGGAGGATTAGATCTAAGTAGATCTAAGAAACTAGCCAAGAATGATCACATACCTTAAGAAACCCGCTTCGATTTGTGAAGAGAAGCCTCTGAATCGCCTCCAAAATTCTTGGGAGAGGGTTTTTAACCTTCAAGGGAGAGTAATCCCAAGTTATGGCTACTTAGGGGATTAAACGAGGTGATTAAAGGAAAAAAAGTTAGATCCACAATTTTTGGATCTAACTTTAAGTGTCTGCACAGTTAGTCCGCACGGTTTAAAAAACCTTGCACTAACCCTGTGTTATCTTCTACCTCGTCAAAAACTCGTCGTACGATTAGTCGGCACGGTTAGACAAATTGTGCGCTAACCGTGCGCTAACCGTGTATTATCCACTGCCTCCAGGACCAGCCTTGCACGGTTTGGCCGCACGGTTTAGGCAAACTATGTGCCAACCGTGCGAAAGCTATTACCCTTTATCTTTCCTTAAAAGTCCACCCAAACGCACCCAAAGACACCTTAACCTTCCAGAAAACCTCTAACACAACATTTTCATAAAGGAATGGACCAGGGAGGTCTAGGCCATTACATCATATTCCTCTCAAAACATTCTCATCCTCGAGAATCCAAAACCCACCTAAGGTGAAAAAGAAATAGGGTCTGAACAACCACCCCTAGAGATACCTCTCAAAAGAGAGAAAGCCACCAAAGCAACAAAGGGAGCCAAATCATAGATATGAAAGTTTCATAACAAAAAAAGGTACAATGATACATAAAAAGAGTCAAACATCAAATAAATCTGGGTACTATACATGTATCTGTGACCCACGTTCTCAGGTACTCTCCTCCAAGTCACCGTGTTGCCACAATACATGAACTAAGGGGATAGAACGCCCGTGCAACACCTTCTCCTTGCGGTCTTGGATCTCCACTAGTTTCTCCTCAAAGGTTACCTCACCATCAACACTGATCTCTCCACAATCGATGATGTTAGAGTCATCATGAAGATAACGTCGGAGCTGCGATACCTGGAAAACATTATGTATCCGACTCATCTGCGGGGGAAGTGCTACTCGATACGCCACAACCCCAATATGAGATAACACATCGAAATGCCTAACAAACCGGGGATAAAGCTTACTCCAATGACCAAACCTTTACTGCCCACGATGGGGTGTCACCCTCAGAAACACATGATCCCCAACATTAAACTCTACGGGTCTCCTTATTTGAATGGCATAAAATTTATGACGATCTTACGATGCCTTCATCCTCTCTCGAATCACCTGAACCATCTCTATTGTATGCTGCACTAGTTCTGGTCCGAGAATTGATGACTCTCTGACCCCAGTCTAGCATAATGAAGAATGGAAAGTCCGTCCATAAAATGTATTCAAACGGCGCCATACTGACGGTGGAATGAAAACTATTATTGTAAGCGAACTCTACCAAGACTAAGTGCCTCATCCATGAGCCTCCAAAATCAAGAACACAAGAGTGTAACATGTCTTCAAGAGTCTGGATAGTTCACTCTGTTTGTCCTTCCGTTTGAGGATGAAAAGTAGTGCTAAGGCATAAGTGAGAACAAAAATCATGTTGGAGACCCCTCCACACCCTGGAGGTAAAGAGAGGATCCCGATCAGAAATGATCATCCTAGGGACACCATGAAGTGTCACCACCTCCTCATGACACTGCCTCGAAACAATTTCCACTGAGATCGACTCCTTGATCACTATGAAGTGGGAAAATTTTGTTAAATGATCCACTACCACACAAATAGCATCATGTCCTCCCGGAGGTCGAGGTAAACCAGTAACGAAGTCCATTGAGATGTCCTCCCACTTCCACTGAGGAATCTCTAATGGCTGGAGAAGACCACCTGAAACACGGTGTTCATCCTTCACCTTCTGGAAGACTAAACATCGAGACACAAACTCCGCAACCGCACGCTTCAGCCCATGCCACCAAAAATGAATCCACAAGGATTGGTACATCTTTGTCATGCCAGGATGTACAGCTAAAGGTGAACTATGGAACTCTCTGAGTACCGTATCACGCATCATCAAAGGAACAAAAATCCTTCCACGATACAAGACTCGGTGTTGTTCATCCTCATACCAAACATCTGGGTCCTCACCACAAACAACTCGGTCTCTCCAGACCTCCACCGCAAGATCTCCCAACTGGGACACTTCTACCTTCTGCATCGGGGATGACTATACCATCATCTGAAAAAAGATGTCCCTTACCCCCAACATCTCCCATATCAAGAGGTAATGCTGACAGTTCTTCCATCACTCTCCAGAAATCACCTGATTCATGCATAACATCACTACGTGACTTTCGGCTCAGTGCATAAGCTACAACATTTCCTTTTCCAGGTGTATACGATATCTCAATGTTGTATTCCTATAAGAACTCCATCCACCAACGTTGTCCCAATTTCAAGTCACGATGGGAGAAAACATACCTCAAACTCTTATGATTGGTGAAAACCATGTAGCACTCACGAATGAGGTAATGTCTCCACAACTTCAGAGCAAACACCACAGTTGCCAACTCAAGATCGTGGGTGGCATAGTTTTGTTCATGGGGGTGAAACTGCCAAGACCCATAAGAAACAACTGACCTCTGCTGCATAAGAACACAGCCTAACCCCAGATGTGAAGCATTGCAGAAAACCTCGAATTGAACTCCTTCAGCTGGAAGACAAAGGACTAGAGAACATACTAACTTCTCCTTTAGATACTCGAAAGCTGCATGACACTGATCAGTCCATATGAATGTCTGATCCTTCCTAGTTAAAGCTGTTATAGGAGTCACAACTCGGGAGAAATTTTCTATGAACCTCCTGTAGTAGCCTGCGAGACCAAGGAAACTTCACACCTCCGACACTGTCTTGGGGGCTGCCCAATACACAACTGCTTAAATCTTCGATGGATCCATAGAAACTCCCTATTGGGACCCAACATGCCCTAAGAAATGGACTTCTTGAGCCCAAAACTCACACTTCGACAACTTCCGGAACAACTGATGTTGGAGAATAACTCCCAAAACGGATCGTAGATGCTCTGTATGCTCCTCTTCAGATATGGAGTACACAAGGATGTCATCAATGAAAACTACCACGAACTTGTCCAGGAACTCACGGACCACAACATTCATAAATCCCATGAACACAGCTGGAGAATTCTTCACACCAAATGGCATTACAACGAACTCATAATGGCCATGATGACAATAGAAAGTAGTCTTCGGAATATCCTCATCCTTCACACGCATATGATGATATCCTGACCAGAAGTTGATCTTTGAGAAACAACTTGAACCCTTTAGTTGATCGAATAAGTCATCGATCTTTAGAAGAGGATAGCGATTCTTTATTTTCACTTTGTTTAAGCGACGATAATCGACAAATAAATGAAAACTGTTGTCGGCCTTCTTCACAAAAAAAACTGGTGCACCCCATGGTGACACACTTGGACGAACAAAACCGCATTGCAACAGACCATCAAGCTATATACATAGCTCTCGCAACTCAGAAGGGTCCAACCTATAGGGAGACATAGAGATAGGATAGACTCCTAGATGTAGCTTGATCCTGAATTTGATCTCTCGTCAAGGGGGTAAGGCTACAACCTCTTCTGCAAAGACATCATGGTACTCCTCTATGACCTAAAGAAATGCCAACTGCTGAACCTCTGAAGAACTCAGCATCATCTCAACCATTGTGGATGATAAGGATGGAACACGCCTATGACCCATCTGAGGATCTCGCTCACCAACAAACAGCACTTGATTTCCATTCGTACCAAAGAAAACAACCTTCTTCTTGAAGCAATCCATGATAGCCTGAACCAAATACAACCAATCCATGCCGGGGATGACATCATATAGTTGTATCCGTAAACATAGGAAATCTCCCCAAGAGCGGTGTTTCCCCAACACTAGCTCACATTCTCTATATACTTCTAACAAGATAGCTAGACCCGCAACTGGCATAGTCAATGCCAAGGGCACTGGAAGCCTCTCCACCTCAAGTCCCAAAGCATGGACAAGGGTAGGTGATATGAAGGAGTGTGTCGCTCTTGAGTCAATCAAGGTATACACCAAGGTAGAAAACAAGAAAAGGGTCCCTCAAATGACATCTGGCTCATCTGGTGCTGGCAACGCTAGAGCATGAAGCTGACCAAGACCTCCTCCATGGCCTCTCTGACCCTGATGATGACCACCCCCATGGTCATGCTCTGCTCTCTAAGGACGGGGAGCATCATGGGGTTGTCCTCTACTTACCCCATCTACCCTCTCCTGATCTAAAGACGGTGCAACTGGCTTCTGCTGCCTCGGTTGGAACTGCATCAATGGAGGAACCTGGAGCATAGCGCCCAGTGCGCGAAGAACACTTTAAAAGGTTGGGCACACCCACTGCTGATGTCCATGACCACCATAAGAAAAACATGCACTTGATCCCTTGGCATAGGCCAGAGAGTTACTACCTCTGGAGAAACGAGATGTGAAGGGCTAGGACCTACCCTCGGCTGAACGGAAACTCTTCTGCCATGAAAACCGGGAACCCCGAACCACAGCCTTGCTTCATGAGGGATCATGATGATCCACCTCTCGTGATGATCCTATCCTGTCCAAAGTACTCTTGACAACCTATGCCCTCGCCAGTACCTAAAGATATGTCTTCATCATAAATGGGGTGACCAGGCGCTAGATCTCTGGACGCAAAGCCTCCTGGAAATGCCTCGCCATGGCCTCCACATCTGGTAACATGTCTGAATCATGTCTTAAAAGGTTCCTGAAATGGATTCCAAAATCTCGAACAGTAGAGCTCCCCTGTCGAAGGGTAAGAAGCTCCTAGCGACTAGACACGTTCATAGTCTAGGAAAGGAAATCGACTCTAAACATGTCTCAGAACTCCTCCCATGAGATCGTTGACTCCTCACGATCCCTAAGGAACAAGGACCACCACTTCCTTGCTGCTCCACGCAGCATCGTCATAGCTAAGGACACCCGGTGCTCTTTTCGAGCACGGATCGAACTGAATACTATCTCGACATCCTCCAACCAGTCTTCCGTGACTGCATCTAAAACAGAGCCCTCGTACTTCTGCAGACTCTGGTGCTAAAACTCTCGGAGTGTCTTTCTCCAAGTGTCATCATTGTCAACCTCTACCCTGTGGCAATCTGCTGGAATAGCATGTTGGACATCTTCTATGTGATCCTAACAAGGACGTCGACCTGGAGCCATACCTGCAAAATAAAAAACACTTAGAGCTCCTAAACCTGAAATATGGAAGACACAACATTAATAAATTAATTGTTTTCTTTTATTCATTTTAGGTTAACATATCCCAAGGTCTACCCATTCAAACACAGGCATAAAGAAGAATGATGCATGATCCTTTCCTAGGTCTCTACCCTGCAACCAGTATCACCTTGTTTAGTATCCATTGTAAACTTAAAGGTCCATACATCAGATCATTGGGGGCCCTAAACGCATATGTATCAGCCAGTATCCATTGTTTACCTCACTTGCCAAACATGAATGACACCGTTTCCCTACCAACCCATGCAACCTCACCTTTTCCTAACTCTAAACTCCATCCTATCCCTCAACTAGACCTCTGATACCACTATGTCATGAACCCCTCCCAACAAAGTGTACCCCTCCTGGGCCAGCAATGTGAGAAGGGAGATAATGACCCCTGAGTCTTGCCTCCAATAGGCCCCGGGTTGGCGACTAGCACCAAGGGTATAGTAACACACAAATGGGAGGCATTACCCTCTAAGAGAACACATGTAGAAGAGAGAGATAAGATAGACACCAACCAACTCCAACTCAGAACTGAAATATAAAAGAAAACCCAAGTACATATATGTAATGTCATGAAAAAGTACTAAAACTGAAAGGGAAAACTGAATTTATCCAAAAGAAACTAAAAATAGCTGCAAACACAAGCCCAAACAACTCCTACAACCCCAAGCTAGTATAAACCAGCTTGATTTCCAACCTGCTCCAAGTGACCTGAAAAAAAAAAATTATCTATACATAGGGTGACTATAACAGTATACTCAGTAGGATCCTCCCCGAATCCTCTCATGCAAAGGTAATGAAAACAAGCTAAATCACAGTGAAAAACAAGTGAAACTAACTCATCACCTAAACAGGTATACTAAGTTCCCAACCTCACCATGGCTACTCTCACCAAGTAACGAATACAATAATATATCATATAATAAAGAATATAAAGGGTACCCCGTTACTACTTCCCCACTGGTTTTCCACTTTTCCCCAATGACATACATCATGTGCATCTCTCTCTCCAAAGGCTTTCCCGCAGACACCTGGGCTAGGCTCCACAATCTGCACCATGTTCACCACAAAGGCTTACCCGCAGACACCTAGGCAAAGCACCACACCATCCTCATAACCAAAATTTACCAGGTAGTTTCTGAGAGCCACCAGAGCTCGCATAACGTGTATCATACTTCGGGTATTATACCTCAAGCCATTACAACCCATACACTGATTAAGGATCCTCAAGCCATCACAACCTATACACGTTACACCTATAGTAGTACATAGGATACTATATCCAGAATATATGTGTGTTAATAACCACCAGCCATTACAACCCTCTACACACATATATGGGGAAAACTAACCGTTGTGCCTAATGGAACTAGTATCTACCAGGAGAAGAGAGCGGGGTCAAAGGGGGTAGTCAGCCATTCATCCTCCCACCGAAATGTTGGGGAAAACACCCCCCAGGGCTCAGAATCCATGGGGTGTCAGTTTCCCTTACTGATAGGGTGGAGTAGCATATAGAAACACAAAAAGTACAGAATATACTATAACTCACAACCACACTATGGACATAACCTAGTCTTAGACACAACTGCAGCTAACGTCTCTTGAACTCGGGGCTGCCACTTCTAAGACTGGGTATCCTATAAGCACACAACCATTTGAGGGATTTATTATATTACTTTATTCCCTTTTTATAAATTCCACTATATGTTAATTAATTCTTCAAACATTAATAAACCATGAACAATTCCACATTTAATTCAATTATCACCACATCTAAAAATTCTACTGTCCTTTCAAAATTTCTTAACCTCATCATTAAGTTCAGCAAACTCCATTCCCATGGGTTAACATCATTTATTCAAACATTCATTACAGAATTACTTTCCCATATTCCCAGGCATTCTAGAAAAGCATCTTATTCTACTAAACACAAGGGGGATCAACATGGTGAGTAGATGTACTACCCGTCGAGTCTTTTCCGTATATAGAAGTGCGTAGACCCATTCTCCCTTGAGAGGATAAAAACGGAAAGCATGTGGCATACCACGTGTGTCTTCACCTCTTTTGGAAAAAGGTTAATCAAGACCAGCTACCATGAGTAGTGGAAAAAAGTAAATCAGATAATCAACCAAAGAATCAACAAGCAACCAACAATCACATCCATCCCATTTCATCATCCCTGGTGTCCTCCCCGACACCCACATGCATGAACCGATTCATCTCGCCACTCTAGGCGTCATCCGCTGCCACAACCAAAAAGGCCTCTATGCCTCCACATATCACAACACCCCTCCATGGTCACATTATAGAACAAGCTTCAGGAAAAACAAACATAACATCAAATTGGGCTCTTGGCCCTTTTACAAGGCATCCAACCTTCAAACAACAAGTACCAACAGATTTCAGTTTTACCAACCAACTGAATTAAACACGTAAATCCACATCAATTTGATTAACATCAAATGGGAACAACAACCACAACAACACCAATCGGATTCGTTTACATGCCTCTTTATCTTTATCCAATTAATTATCAATTAATTTCGGCTTTACGTTATTTATCAATTTCATCAAGAACAACATGCTAACAAGAAAGGCATATATATGACACTATCTATCAAATCAAGAGGCAAACCTTTATCACGGCACAAAGCAACAACATGTGATCAAACCAATTCTTTTAATCCGGTTTAAGTATTTAATTAGTTCAATTTCATTGTGATCCAAAGGGATAAATCATGCAACTCTACGATTTCACATAAACAATTAGAGAATCCACGAATCTCCTACCTCAATGGTTTTTGACGAAAACCACAACGGCCGAGGAACGCTTAAGGAACCCAGGTCGATTCTCCAAAACCCCGCCTTATATCTCTCCTCCTTAAAAGATCAAGACCAAAGCTCATTATATTTGTCATCCACACACTTAGATCTACCCTTAATGGGCGTAGATCTAATAAACTGAGAGAAGAAGAGGAGTAGATCTAAGTAGATCTAAGAAACCAACCAAGAACGATAACATACCTCAAGAAACTGGCTTCGATTCATGAAGAGTAGCCTCTGGATCACCTCCAAAATTCTTGGGAGAGGTTTTATAACCTTCAAAGGAGATTAATCCCGAGTTATGGCCACTTAGGGGCTTAAACGAGGTGATTAAAGGAAAAACAAGTTAGATCCACAATTTTAGGATCTAACTTTAAGTGTCTGCACGGTTAGTCTGCACGGTTTAACAAACCGTGCGCTAACCGTGTGTTAGCTTCTGCCTCGTCAAGCACTCCTCGCATGGTTAGTCCGCATGGTTAGACAAATTGTGCCCTAACCATGCATTAGCCACTGCCTCCAAGACCATCCTTGCAGGGTTTGACCACACAGTTTAGGAAAACTGTGCGCCTACCGTGTGAAAGCTATTACCCTTTAGCTTTCCTTAAAAGTCCACCCAAACGCACCCCAAGCCAGCTTAACCTTCCAGAACACCTCTAACACCACATTTTCACAAAAGAATGGACCGGACAAGTCCAGGCCATTACAACAATTTGAATAAATAATTTAATTAATGAAAATTCATTCACATAAGTAAATATTTATATCCATATTAATCAAAATACAAGAATTTTCAAAGTAAAAATTAATACCTAATAATCAAAGAAAAACGTAAAAATAAAATAAAAATAAAAAATTAAATCTATAATGAATTTTTTAAATTATTTATGTAGTAGATTATATTTTTTACTTACTGGCCCCCATAGTCAAGATTCCACTCTCACTAATGATTCTTACCTGAAGAGGTCAATGTCTAGATAATGTTCAAGTATATCAGGTTCATTATTGGCTAATAAGTGTTATCCTATCAAGGTATTAATATTCCCCTTTATTGTTATTATATTTAAATCCCTGCATTATACCATCATGGATGCATATTTTATTCCAGGATAAATGTATTTCTCTAGTTTATGTTGTGATAGACATTTTACATTTAAATTTAGGATTGTTATGTTTTCCATGCTCAATTTTACTTATCAAATCTATAATTTATATAACTCAAGGAGGAATATAATAAGATCTCTTATAAATAAATGGTAATTGCTAAATTTATTTAAAATGAGTGTTAAAAGTTTTATTGTGAAAAGAGCTCTATATATTCATGTCGGTGCCTTATTAGGAATTTCCTCACATCCCATAAAACCCATTCAGGTGTATATAAACCTTGAATTAATATTTTTTATTCCTTTATTGGTGTCCTGTGTATTCATTGTTCAATATTTATGTGGTGATTTATAGGTGTTTCCCATGGTTCACGAGGATATAATTTCTATATGTGGTTATCGGGCTCTCTTGTGACCATTATGAGTAATATCTTTTTTCCAAATTGATCTATTTACTCTTATAGTATATTTATATTATACATATAATATCCCCCACCCTGTAATAAACCTCTCCATATTACCCTAAAACCTAGAATCCAACCTGATCAGTCACATACCCTAAGGTTGTTCCCGATCCCCATGGCCTGAAGGCAAGAACCTGGGCATCGAACAACACACCAAATGGAACTATTTTACTCAACTTTATTAAAATCATGGAATATATATACACAAAGAAGGAATGCATAGTGTAAAGCTGGTTAATATATTCCATAACTCTAATAAAGATAGTGGAAAAAATGGATATGAAAGTATCCAAAAACTCTAAGAGACAAGTCTAGATGGAATGTAACAAAACCAAATAGATACTCCATGTAATGGCATGGATGAACTCCCACCATCCCCCACCAGTTACCCAACTCAGTTGACACGAGACCTCACTGCCTCACTATGGTTCCTTACTTTTCCCTACATTAGAATACATATTCAGGTATTCACACCACTGAAGACATGTGTAGGGTGTGAGATAACAGGATCAATATTATCTCACCAACATGTTCTATAATAGGTATCTGTATTAAATTCTTGTATGATCATTTTAAATTAAACATGTCATGATAAGTAGTAAAACATATTTATAGAAAACATGGTAATCATTTCCCCTTTATCACAGTTAAAAAAAAGGTATATCAATTTCAAAGAATATTGTCTATATAATTATTTCATAAGAATAAACATGTATAACAATGATAAAACAAGAAATACAAGAAACACAAAAAAAATGACATTTATCGTCACTAAGGAAAATTATTGGTCAGACTAGTACACTACTCATACCACAGTCAAGACTGTTCACAATCCAGATCCTAGAACACATGCCTAAGAAGTAGAGGAATATCCCATGTGTAAACACCCTACCAATGTCAATATCAATTCCCTATAACAACAGTCATTGGAAATAGTGAAATACAGATGAGAAAACCTCCTAATAATCACCGAAATGAAGATGATGGCCTCAAGATTAAACTTTCACCTAATTACCCAAGGTAACCCATGTGTTCATTTTCAAAATTCATTCCAATACTTTGATAACCATTTCAAAAATCCATTTCAATGTTTTGAAAATACCCTTTTTATTTTTATTCATCAACATCCAGAGAAGATTAATTTTCCAGTTAAAAACTAGTTTCAACACACACAAAAATTATGCCAATTCCTAATATAAATTAGTTTATAAATAAATAAAAATTATGTTCATTAATATAGGCTAGAGACAAAACTACCAACCTCAAAACTCAGGTCACACATATCTGTAATGGGATCCACCAATAATGAAAACCCAACGAAGTCAATTAAGTACCTAGAATCTGATCCACATCTCAAGATAAATTCAATTTAGAAAAAAGTGGTCAATGGAGAGAAAGAAACCCACATACCTCAAGAAGGAACACCTGCCACACCATAACCAATAAAGGAACAACCTCTAGAATGATATTATATAATGAATCTACTAGAATACATGAAGATATACCATTTTAGATCAATGAATCTGATAACAAAACACAAGGGAATTACCGCGATCAATGGAAATGAAGAAATGGAAAGATCACTCACACAGAGAGACACACCATAACCACTACGAAGATTGATTACCGAATTGATTGATATAAAAGGAATGGTGTCTCTAAAAATAATTGTAGAGAAATGTAGGTTTAATATAAAATAATAACTTGTAGTCAAATAGATTCCAAAAATCTAAATGGTGCACTAAAATTTCCCTTCTCGGGGAATTACACGACATGAAACTCTTTAAGACGTCAAGAAATCCATGGTGATCAGGTACACCGAAAAATAAGTCACCATAGATTAAAAATAAAATATTTAAATCAATCGTGATTTGTAAACATTCGTCACATCATGTAACCTTTCACAGCATGAATAAATTTCATATCTAGAACCTAGATACCATTACACATCATGTAACCTCATTACATAATGTGAAATTCTTCTACAGCCTATAGAACCCACTTCATAAATCTAGGAATTCATAAAATATATGAATTCACAATTATATGTGTCCTCCCAATTACTTATAATCACTCTATAGACAATGAAAAAGGAAATCCACTCTGAGGTTAAGGATATACCTGAAAGATCAGTATCGAGATGTTACAAACTCCCCACGATAAATACTTTCCATTTATGGGAAGTCATGTGGATGATGAAATCCATAAAAAAGATGAGTCCACTAACCCCCATAATTTAATCACATTCCTATGTCTCATAATAATCTAATCCTTATTGTCATATAAATATGGCCAATAATATAGACTTCGTATGAAATACTTTAATTTGAGAGTAGATGATCTCAACTGGTGTCTCCAAAACAGAAATGTTTGGCTCTAACTCAATTTCTTCCCAACTCAGAATGTGAGCAAGATCAGGATGATACTTCCTAAGCTGAGACATGTGGAAAACATGCTAAATACTTATCCAATCATCAGAAAATTCTAACTAATAAGAAACTTGTCTTAGCTTCTTAGAGACCTCAAATGGTCCAACATATCTCAGTGCCCACATTACTTATTTTCCAAGATGATGGTGACCCAATTGAGGAGAAAATATCAAGAAAACCCAATCACTAATGTAGAATACCTATGGAAATTACCGCGAATATGCATACGATTTCTACCAACTCTGGGTTATAAACATACATCGATGTACATTCTTAATCTTTTCTTATGTCTCCTAAACCAAACTTGGTCCAACTAAAGATACATCTCCCACATCATCCCAACAAATAGGTGATTTATACGGGAGACCATAAAATGACTCAAAGGTATCCATTATGATGGAATATAGATAAATATTGTTATTAAGGAACTCAACCAGTCCCACATGGCTACCCCATTATCCACCAAAATTCAAGTCACATGCATGAAGCATAACTTCTAGGATCTGAATTACTCACTTCATCTGACCATCAGTCTATGGATGGTAAGTTGTTCTAAACATGAACTGAGTTACCATTGCCTATTGGAGACTCCTCTAGAACCTCTAAGTAAACCTAGTATCCCTATATGAATCAAAATCAAAAGTACTCCCATTTAATCTCACCATCTCCATCACATATAGCTTACCCAGATCTTTAACCTTAGTGGTATTCGTGATTGAAATGAAATGAGCCAAATTCATCAACTGATCAACAACTATCCAAATAAATTTCCCCCCTCAGAGAGTCTGTTGGAATACAATAATAAAATCCATGTATACCTCATACCATTTCTATAACGATACTAGAATAAGTTGAAGAAAACCGGAGGGTTTTAAGTTCTCTTCATTTATTCGTTGGTAGGGGTAATATACAGAAACATAATCTTCAATGTAACTCTTCATACTCGGCCACCATAATCTCCATCTCATGTTATAATACATCTTCATAGTTTCTGGATAAATGTACCATGAAGAGATTTGACAATTAAACAAGATTGAAATTATTACAGATATTGGTATTACTACCAGCTTCTTGAAGTGGAGCACACCATCTGAAGAAAGAGACCAAGCAGAAATAGTCTCCTTAGAAAAAAGGATTTTTAAAATTTTACTAAACTCATCATCCTGCTGATAAATCTAAAAAATAGACTCCAAGATAGATGATGATTTCTGAACACTATTTAGGAACATACTGGAAACGTCCTCTTGAGTATCCAAGTGTAACTAAGTGAAAATCCCCATAAGGTTCCACTCCACCTTTGATTCTATAACAGCCCACGATGTTAATTTCTTACTAAGATAATATTCAATGACATTTCCCTTCCCAAAAGTGTAAGCGATATCAATGTAAAATTCCTGTATATATTCTACCCATCATCAATGTCTAATATTCAAGTCATTACGATAAAATATGTAATCAAACTCTTATGATCAGAAAATATTGTGAACCTTTACCCAAAAAGATATTGTCCCCAAAATTTGACCCTATGCATAACTGCAAAAAGATATAAATCATGAGTGGGGTAATTCATCTAATGATGTTAAAGATGACAAGAGCTGTAAGCTACCACATTGTCATCTTGCATAAGCATGCATCCCAATCCAGCAACCAAAGAATCCAAAAACACCATGTATCTTTAATCAGGATTAGGTAAGATTAGAATAGGAGCCGTTGTCAAATTTTGTCTTAGTTAATCAATATAAGGTAGACACTTCACATCCCATGTTAATTCCAATAATTCTCTTGTAATATCATTTAAAGGTGATTCAATATTAGACAAATCCATAACAAACTATCAGTAGTGCCTAGCAAGACCAAGGAATATATATATCTCAAATAAATTATGTGGTTCCTTCCAAGACCACACATCCTTCACCTTCTCAGGATCAACTGATATGTCATGTTCAGAAGTCATGTTACCTAATAACATCCATTATTAAATCCATAAACTACATTTCAAAATATTTCCATACAAATGGTGAATTGTAAAAATTTCTCAGACCAAACACAGATGGTTCTCATGCTCACACTCAGATTCCAAATAAACTAGATTATCATCCAAAGACACTACCGCAAAAGAGAAAATATATTGATGTAATATATAATTCATTAAAGAAAAAAAATTGAAGGATAATTTATTAGACCAATGTTCATCACAAGGTATTCACAATGGCCATACATACTCTTGAAAGTTGTCTCCAAAATATTAGACTCCTGAAATCCGAGCAAATGATAACTCAACTGAAGGTCAATCTTTGATAAACAATTTTCCACTTTTACTGATCAAAAAAATAATCCACACAATGAAAAGGGTACTTGTTCTTAGATATTACCTAGTTCAAATTTTGATAGTCCACACACAACTGAAGTGAACCATCTTCCTTCTTGGAAAAGAGCATAGGGGTTTCCCAATCCAAAACACTAGGGGAAATGAACCCTTTTTTAAACCGTCCATCAAACAGAATCTTGAGCTCTTTCTACTCTACTGGTGATATACATTAAGAAGTTGTTCATATCAGCTATGTACCTAGAACCAGGTGAATCATATATTATAACTATATCTTTGGAAGAAGACCAGATAATTTTTCTTTGAAAATGTTATAAAAGTACCGATTCATTCTGGGAAGATCAGAAATAGAAGAAAATTCATCCGGCTTAGTTGTAACAGCAGGCAAAAAACTCATGAGCTTTGGACGGGAAGGTCCTACATGACTAGACCTCGAGTCTCACTCCCCATAAAACACACGAGATCTCCCATCAGTAGAAATAAATGAAACGGGTTAGTGATAACAACAAACCACAGCTCGATGAGTAGCAAGACTATCAATAATGAATATAGTGTTAAAAAATCTAGAAAAATAATGAGAAAATCCTAGGCCAACTCCATATCATCTATCGTTAACAAACAAAAAACACACTAAAACCCCTTCTCTTTCCTCTTACCAAGGGGTGTTTCTAACTCCATAAAAAAGGACATAAGTTCTGTTGGATGTTTATGAATATCGAAAAAATGTGTAGAAATAAATGAGTGGGAGGAACCAGAATCAAATTAATCAATTTCCACAGAGGATACAACAAGGATAGTACCTCTCACTATTGACGGACCTACATTGAATTTCACCAGACACTCATCTGTTGCTTGAAAGTGAATCACTCGTGAGTTCATTGGAAAGATCCCTATAGTAATTGAACTTTTTACTACACCATAGTAGCCTTTGGATCCGATGAACCCTAACCATAATGAGGCGTATTCATTGCCAAAAAAACTGATTAAAGTGACCAACAGATCAATAGTTGTTTCTCATATTCAAAGGAATATGAAAAGAATGTATCGTGTTTCTATCATTTCCACACTCATAGAAATTCAGAGGCACAGTACTGGTTATAGTGTACAGTACGAAGGAGGCTCGTTACTAAGACCCACGTCCATTACTTCTACAATGATACTTCTACCTCATATTCTTCCCATTCATGCCACTGAAACTGCAACTAGATGGAAGAGAAGCGGTGGGGAAACCAGCCCTGCCCTCTATATCCATCTCTTCCATCATTTCTATGTATACCATCTCGACATAGGTAGTAAGTTTTAATATAAATACATGTGATGTGATATCCAGTCACAAAACATTATGGTACTTCTAAGCCGAGATCTAGTCATTATTCACCTTGGCCAGAGAAAAACAGACAAGATCATCAAATTGATTAGGGTATGATGACACTGAAATGCTCTCCTTGTTCTAAAGACATGAACTCTAAAGACATTTCCAACATTCAATACTCTGGAAAAACTGGTGGAAGAAAAGGGTTTTGAAACACTTCCAATATTAGTCCATGTGTCTATCTTCTTGAACCACAGAATCTCATCATCGCTTCTCAAACCCCTCGAGCTAGAATGGTGCAAACTTTACCTTGATATTCTTTGATTCTTCCAAAAATTCAAATATATGATTGATCCTATCCAGTTAGTCATCCACCTCTTAAGTCTCATTAAATCCTTTAAATTTTTGTGGCTTCTTGTGAAATAATTCATATGATCGATCTCTCTCTCCTCTAGCTCATTCTTGTACCACAAAAACTACATTTGGAACTCATTATACATCCTAATCAATGGAAAAAGCAACATGTATGATAGTAATGATGATATTCTGATCTATTGGATGATTCCTTTGAGGAGAATTTGGTGCACCCTCCCAAGGAACTCATGGAAGATGTCTCGAAGGCATACAGTTGTGCACATAATTATAATAATAATTAGACAATAGAAAAAATCTATGTTTCAACAAGAAACCCCATAAGCATAAACTAATATTTAAAACAAAACCCCACACTACAAACATATATCCCAGCATCCTACAGAAACCTGAGTCTCATCACAATAAGATATTTCCAGGAACTTATCATAATGTGCGTCTCATGTCCCAATAATTCTATATATAGTCTAACAGATGTCCCAAGACATGGAATTTCGGGGACATAAAACCTAGATCAAATACCATTTAGTAATGAACCAACTTGGGTTACCCTCAATCTAGCACCCGACCCAAACATCCACATACCTAAAGGGTGTTCCCAATCACAATAGGTTGGTGAAAAGAACCCGAGCATCAAATAAAAAACCACATGAAATAATTTCTCACAAAAAACACAATGCATATATATAAACAAAGTAAGAAGGAACAAAAAAATAAAAAATAATATATTCCATAACACTAATAAAGACAGAGGAAATAAATGACTCTAAAAGTATCCAAAAACTCTAAGAGACAGGTCCAACTATAAAGGAAAAAAACCAAATAAATACTCTATGTGATGACATGGACGAACTCCCACCATCTCACCACCAGCACCCAACTAACCTAATATGAGACCTCACCACCTCACAATGGTCCCTTTCCTTTCCCTACATTGGAAGACATACATTAGTCTACACTCCACCAAAGAGGTGAGCAGGGTGTGACCTAACATTGTCAATAGGAAACCACCCAAGTGTTCTGTAATAATTTTCTGTATAAATATTCATGTATGCTAGGTTTAAATAAATCATGGCATGATAAGAAATAAAGCAGTTTTATAGAACAGGTATCAACACCATGGATCACTATTGGTCATATTGGAAAACTACTGATACCAAAATCAATAATGTGAACAATCCGGATCCTAGAACACTTGCCTAGAATGGAGAGGAATACCCCATGACTAAACCCCACTAACAATGTCAATATCAGCCCCACAGAAAAATGGGCCTAGAAAATAGAGGAAATTACCATGAAAAAAACTCCAAATAATCAAAAAAAATATGGACTATGGCCTCAAGATAAACCTTCCACCTACATACCCAAGGTAACACATGTGCTCATTTTAAAAATTCATTCCAATCATTTAAAAAACATTTCAAACCCATTTCATAAATCCATTTAAATTACATGAAAATAACCCTTGTATTTCCATTTATCAACAACTAGGGAAGAACCATTTTCCTTTTAAAAACACTTCTCAACACACACACACAAAATCATGCCAATTCTATATATAAATAAGTTTATAAATAAATAGAAATTAATAAATATAGGATTGAGACGAAATCATCTTCCTCAAAACAAGGTTTGTACATGCTCATGATAGGATCCCCAAATAATGAAAACCCAAAAAATTTAACGAAGGTCCTAGAATCCAATAAACATCTTAAGATAGATTCAATTTAGAAAAAAAAAGGTTGATATAAGGGATGAAACCCACATACCTGAAGAATGAACACCCACCGCACCACAACCAAAAAAGGAATTGCCTCTAGAATGAGATTACAAAAAGAATATGGAATAAGACATTAAGATACCCCAATTAAAACCAAGGAATATGATAACACAACTCCAAGACACTACCACGAACAATGTCAATGAAGAATTCGAATTCTCACTCACCTAATGAGATGCACTTCAACCATAATGAATATTGAACACTGAACGGATCGATCTAGAAGGAACAGTGTCGCAAAAAATCATAGGAGAGAATCATTCTTTCAAGAGAAAAGGACAATAGGTGGTCGAATGGAGACCCAAAAACTAAACAATGCCCAAAAACGTCCCTTCCAATGTAATTACATGATGTGTAACACTTTTTCATGTCAGGAAATCCACTGATTTTATGTATGATGAAAAATATGTCTCCTCAAATTATAAATCATATATTTAAATAACTCACAGTGTGTAAACATTCATCACATAGAGTATCCTTTCACAGTGTGAATCCCTTTCACAACATGCACCCAACGACCATTACACATCATGAAATATAGTTACACAACATGAAACTCTTCTTTATCCTATGAAAACCACTAGCTAAAGTAGATATTCCAACAAATTAGTGACATCACCAATATAGGTATCCTCTAAATTCCTTATCATCCCAATATAGAAAATGAAAAAGGAAACTCATGATGAGGTTAAGGATATACCTCAAATATTGGAAATGGGATGTTCCACCCCACTCCCCAATGATTTCTTTATGATATTTATTTAGGTGATTATTTTGGATCACATAAATTTATGAATGATTTGATTGATTTTTTATTATAATTTATTTATTTATTTTCCAAGGAAAGGTAGTGTATGGATAACTCATGAAAGTCACCTATATGGAGTCCATTTCTTTTTTAAAGTTATTTTTATGAATTTTTTTTACCATTTTATATGTTTTATACCATCGATTCCTGTATATATCCCATGGTGACTAGAAGCATAATTTGTCCCTTATTATGTGACAACTAATCTGACATGGTTGGTCGACCCTGGTAGATTCACTACAAAATGGTACTAAAGACCCCTATTTATTTGGTTAATAATTGTAGACAGGAGATAGGAACATCAACGCTCATTACTTAGGTATAGGAAAGTGTGTGGATAACTCTTTATCATGTTGAAATACTCGTTTCTAGGATATTACACCCAAATACATCTTTTCTAAAAGCCTTTGATCTTTTAGTATCTATATAATAATGCCTTTCTAGGAAAACCACACTCATTTCTTCACTATATCATAGGTTATTATCCTATGCATATTAAAATCTGAAGGGATATCATTAAAAAAAATTCATAATGTTTTTAAAATTTAACTAAATATTTCTTTGATACCAACTATAGAGACCCTTACTTTTCATAAATAGATATTACATCTAAACAAATGAATATTCATACATAACATTATGATCCACACCATAACCATAAAGGTTTAGTGTCTTTAAAAATTTAGAGGCATAAAAAAAATTGTTCCTAAGATATCTACATCATGTCCCATTAATTTATTCATAACTAATACCATTCTTAGACATATGATATTTAATAACACTCTTTATAATCATGGGAAACATAACATAAGGGAGAGATCATATTCTCAATAACGGAAACAAAGGGATATATCAATGATCTATTTTGAATAACATGAGAATAATGGGTATGTAAACATGAGTATAAAATTTTAAAACCATACCCAACATATCATATATCATAATCTTATGTCATGGAATAAATAAGGGCAGTTCATAAGACACGAATCATAAAAGAATCAAAGAACATTATCCATGGGTTCATAAAATTTGCATAAGAAATATATTGGTGGAATACTAATAAGAATGTAAAATAAATTCCATACTCAAGGATCAATACAGAGAATAAAATATTGGATTTGGTTTACACCCCAATCTATCATATCCTTAGTCAAGGTTCATTCCCAAGATAATCATAGTGGAAACATCCATTTAATGAACTTGGATCACTCCTCATTCAAGTCCTTGTTATATCATGAGATGTTAATATTTACCCAATTCATTATAGGGATATATAATTATAGTCCCAACCTTTAAATAATCCTAATTCATTCTTATTTGTTCTTCATGATCATAAATCATTCATCATGTATCATTACTGTGGAAAGGAAATGGGTTTCATAAAACTTTAAACATTTCATCATATCAATAACCATGGAATATAAATGGGTATCATAAAAATACCATAATAATATTCATAAATCATTAATATAAATAATAAGGATGTAATCCTTGGATCATCACCCCATTAAAGTATAATTAACATCAAAGGATGTTATCATAAATGAAAAATTCCATTAAAAGACAACTAGAAAATTCGTCAAGGGAACTACCCATTTCACTTTGAAATAAATTAATTTAAATCTAAAAAACATACATATTAAGTAAAATATTTTTATTTACAAAGAGTCATTGAAACATGAAATGTAATATTCAATTAATTTTTTGGTCATGGCGATGGGAAATTCTATTCAAGTTGTGTATGTAAAAAACATTGATTCCTTTCACTTTTTTAGTAAAAACTCAAAAAGTACATCATAAAGAAAAAGGAATTAAGATTCAATTTAAAACATTATATAAAAATTTATTCATGGGTAATAATTTATATAAAAATTAAATTGATATTATAAAAAAAATTGACAAAACAAATAAAACATTTATATAAAAGAAAAATAATTTTTGATAAGGAGAGAAATAAGTTTGGTTTTACATAAAAACATTAATTTTTATATTTAGTTATTAAAGGAAGGAAAATTAAAGGATACATGAAATATATAGAAATAAAAAGAGTAGAATAAAATTAATGGGATTTTTTAGGGATAGTTCATGAAATTTCATTATCAGAAACTTAATTATAAAAAATTCAGACAAATAATGTGATCATAATAGAAATCAAATAACTTGTGTTTGAAATAATTTAAGAGCACTATAAACACATGTAAAATAAATTTAAATTTATTATTATAATCTTAAATAATAATTTACTTAAATATAATATAAAATATGATGCATTTATAACATTTTAACACCCATTTATAAATAATTCCTTATTGAAGTCATCATTTTCGGGTGTTAAATGTTTTGTTTCTCATGAGAATTTTTCTTCTGTAGTTCTATTTCATGTAATTTGATAATTTACACATCATATAAATAATTTTAATAATTATATAAATACAATATATGGTCATTATATATATATTTAGTGTTATCTATAGAAGTTGGAGATGGAAAAATGAATTATAATGTTCATGGAGATGGTAAGTCGAATGTATCTATGAACATCATTTTCACTTCTTGATAGATGGATCTAAATAAAGGTAAATAATATTTAACCTTTAAAAAATGAATATTATATATTATTTATCATAAATATTCAATAAATCTATTATTATTACAATCCATCTAAAACATAAATGAAAAACAAATCTCATCACTTGATGGAGGTGGCAGTCCACATGTACACATGAACAACGTTATCATCTTCCAAAAGAATTGAATATAAGAAAGTACATAAGATATTATAATTCAAGAATCACAATAGCTTAATAAATATAATTTTTAACTTTGAACCTATCATAACAACCCTCCATGAAATATGGTCATGGAAAATGAATTGTGCCACTATGCAGAGGCGGTAGTCCACACATATGCACGTCCAATACTTTCACTTCACATTTGATTGAAAATATAGTGGATATTCTTAGATACATAATCATAATAAAATTTAAGTATATTTTTTATAATAAACTAATTATTTTATGATTAATATTATATACTTATAATAGGTATAAGAATAGATAAAATGAAATAGGTTGGGTAAGACGATTGTCACTTCTTCGATATGCCTTCTTTAGATCCCTTCTAAAAGACCATTGGAGTAATCTTTTGAAAATTTTGAAACCTCTAATTCATGAATAGGTAGATTTATAATATATTTTTCTTGTTTTTTGTCAATATATATGGATCATGGTTCTTTAAGGAAGATAAATTAGTGGTGTCCTTTTGAAAGTTGGGGAGAGGACACACATGGGATTTCCTAAAATATTAAAATATAATAATTTCACACTCAAGAAAAAAAACATCCAAATGGACAGATATTAAATAATGGGATTTTATGTTGTCTAAATATTTCTATAAAATATTATTGAGAAAATTTTAATGTAAAAACATACATCAATTTTTTAGATTAACCCCCAGTTAAACATGTTATATCCTTAACCGTAGTGACAAATTTTTAGAATTTTTTCTATTATTTATGACCAAAAATGAAAGTGGTATGTAGTGTCCGGGAATGTTCGAATAATTTTTTAAATTATATGGAATTATTTTAGATGGTGAAATCTAACGGTGCATGATTTTGAGGCCCGAAGTGCCCAGAATGATCCGTCGAAGTTTTGTTATGTTTTAACTAGTTCACTTAAGCAGTATTTATTTAAAAGTGGAATAACTATTAAATGGTTTCCCAGATCAGAATTCTGAGGGAACCGTTGCATTCATGATGAAAGGTTTATCTTAGGCACAACTTAAGTTTAGTCGGCACATGCCTCCTATGATAGAACCTGAAAATGGCATAATCGTAAATAAAATAATTAAATAAAGATATTTTATTTTTAAATTGCCTATAAATCATGAATAGTGCCTCACATTAAAAATCTAAGACCACTGCTGATCTCATGAGGTTATGTACTCTTTAGTTAGATACTAACATTGGCTGGTGTGGGCCACCTATGAAAGTTAGTTTTTGGTCGTAAATAAAATAATAAAGAGAAAATTATTTTATTGTAAAATCCATAACTACTAAACAGTAACTTGGATTGAAAATATGAGAGGTCCGATGAGATCGTGAGGGTGTTTTCTAATTAGGCGGAGCCTAACCTCGACAGGTGCATGTCAAGGGTAACTGTTAATAATTTTCTGAACCTTTTTTGGGGTACATTCAGTAGACGCACCAGCGGCGTTTCCTAACTTTTGAACCGGTGCTCGGATTAAAAATCTGAGGGCACCGTTTAATCCACAAGACCATGATTCGCTTAAGGGAGACTTTACATTGACTGTAGTAGGTCTGAATTTTTTTTTGGTTTTGTGAATTTTTAAAAGAAATAAAAAGAAATAATTTTATTATTTTATTTTACTTCTTGCCCTCCAACAGACAAGTGGAGTGTGGGGCCAACGATGTGGCAAGCCATTAAATGGATTGACCATTCGATCTAAGTAACAACAACATTGGGGAATTAGAAAGCTTCCTAATTAATGAGCCACCATTAATTCCCAACTTTGTTAGTTACCCACACCCTCTCTTATTTATATGGAGCTTGAGGAGGGGTATCGGCACTGCTTCTCCAAGAAACGAAGTGCTTACCAAGTGTCGAGATGTCAAACCCTTGGAGGATAGAGAAGGTTCCTACAAGCACTGACGAGTGACATTGAACCACGAACCGAAGACCGACCAATGAGCATAACCATTGGATGCTAGTTGTGGAGCACACTGAACACTGACCTGCGACCACAAATGCGCGCGCACAATTGTTTTTGAGGTAGGGTTTTGATTATTGTTTAAATTCATGTGAATTTATTGAACCCTTTAATCCTCCCTCTTGATTAAAAGCTGACTTGGAGGGAGTAGGCCTAACAAACTTTTCCTGAACCTTCCACTTCTTTGCTACCCTTGCGCCCTCCGTGGAAGACCGCAGACAAGAAAACACCGACCGTCTACGAAGGAGATGGTGCACCATAGTACGCCGCTAGAGGAGGTTGCAGAACAAATCTGTGGTGGTCATCAGAGCGGCTGGCAACGACCGGCTGTGGAGGAGGTGTGGCGTGTCATCGCGTGCCGCCGGTGAGCAAGGGGTCGCGGCTCGTCAGCCGTGGCAGTCTGAGAAGGCGGTCGACATAGCAGCCAGCCACGGAAGGGGAGACGGTGCGACCAGTGTGCTGCCGGTGAGTGGGGAGGCGGTCCAACAAGTGCGCTGCTGGTGAGCAGAGGGCCAGAGCCGAAGCCATAGTAGAGGCAGAACCCGAAGCTCCGGCGGTTTCCGTGGCGACTTGGCGGTGCCTACATGGAATCTCTGTTTCACAAAACTGAACGGCCTCCAGAAAATTTGAGATTATGGGTGGAAACATCCCACCTTGACAGATCGGGTGGACCGCGACCGGACCGCCTGCCCAGCGGGCCGCCTACCACATAGGTCGGGCCGCCTACCCAACGGGACGCGCGCCTGGTGGGTTGCACCCCCATGTGGGCAGGGCCTCCCTTTGCAGGCTGCCCCCTTGAGGTTTGGGCCACCCCACTTGTGGACTGGGCCGGACCACAGCCCAGCGGGCTGAGCCCACCATGGCCCAGCCCATCTGAGTGGGGTCAGCCCAAACCAGGTCGGACCAGACCCAGGACCAACCTGACCCAGAAATACTTAATGGGCCATAACATGAAATTCGGGCATCTTTTTGGTGAACCATCTAAAAATTTGGAACAATTGGAGTGATTGGGTCCTTTTGGTATACTCCAATTGTGTTTTGGAGATAGTTGGAGTACAGTCGGGTTGGATAGAACCTGAATCCAATTAGGCCCCCAGAACTAAAACTCTTATAACTCTCAAACCTGACGTCTGATTGATGCACCGCCTATCGCGTTAGAACCCTTACCACATGGAGGACCTTTAGTATAGTCCTTTTTGGAGCTTATTGGTGGATGAGGTACAAATGATATCTTGAGGGGAAGATTCTATGGAACACGGGCACACCAGGTGTGAGGAATCCTGTGGCTGGCTGTAACGTGGAGAAAGAACATCGATCCTATGTGGGTCAGCATCAATCAGATCCTGTGTGGGTCAGTGCTCTACGATCTTATGTGGGTCAGCGTATACTGATTCTGTGTGGGTCAGCTCCTATGTGGGTCAGTGCTCAGTGAACCAATGTGGGTCATCACATACCGATCATGTGTGGGTCAGATCCTGTGTGGGTCAGATCCTGTGTGGGTAAGCGCATATTAATCTTATGTGGGTCAGATCCCGTGTGTGTTAGTGTGGGTTAGTTACCTACTGATCCTGTGTGGGTCAGATCCTCTGTGGTTCTTTGGGGGTTAGTTACCTGTCGATCTTGTGTGGGTCAGAAGCAGTGCTACTTAACAGAATAAGTTGATCTATCTTACAACTAATCATCGGTACTTATGTACTGTAGTTATACATAGTGTGAGTTAAGTCTTATACCTTCGTGATGATACCTGTGTGGTACTTCTACCTTCATGGTTTTACCTATGTGATAGTTCTACCTACATTGTGTTACTTGTGTGGTACTTCTATCTTCATAGTGTTAGCTGTGGGGTACTTCTATCTTCGTGGTGTTAGCTGTGTGGTCCTTCTATCTTCGTGGTGTTACCTGTGTGGTACTTCTATCTTCCTAGTGTTACCTATGTGGTAGTAATATCCTTCTTATGTTACTTTCTTGGTACTTCTATATTTGTGATGTTACCTTTTTTTTACTTCTATCTTCATGGTGTTACCTGAGTGGTACTTCTATCATCGCGGTGTTACCTATGTGAACTTCTATCTTCGTGGTGCTGCATGTGTGGTACTTCTATCATTATGGTGTTACCTGTTTGGTACTTCTAACTTTGTGGTGTTGCCTTTGTGGTATTCTTCCCTCATGTATGAGATGAGTATATATTGATAACTTAGGTATATATGTGGGTGTATACCAAGTAGTGTTGTTGTCTTTTACTTCGTGCTTTGAGTTTGAGGTCTTGCTTTGTGGAATTTTCTTTGTGGAACTCTGGGAGACCTACATGGGGTCTCTGGATCCCTACTGAGTATCTTTATACTCACCCCAACATGGGCTATGCCCGCACCTTGTTGTGTCCTGTACAGGTGACCTACAACATTTATCGAGGCTAAGGGATCCAAGACCAGACGTGCTCAGAGGTGAACTATTTGGCATGACACGACGCATGGAGTACTGTTCTTGAGTTGTACCTACCCTTTAGGTAGGATCCACAGAGGATGATCTAGGAGTTTTCCTGTACTTTTCAGTTGTATTTGTACTTTTCATTTGTACTTGTACTTTATAGTTGGACTTGTATTCTGTCCCCTTTTACATTTATCACACTTTTACAACACCATTTTACCTCATGGATGTTTCTTTTTGTGTTCTTGGACTACATATCTCTATAGGTTAAAAAGGAAATGCCTTCCCAATTAGGTATATTCCTTTTATTATCTCGTCTCCAACCCCTGTTCTATGGAAAGAAGGCTTGGGGTTGTCACGACACAGGCCCCGAGGGATGGGTCATGACAAATTGATATCATAGGAGTCAGTCCTATCGAAGAACTAGGACTCTGATCTTTTCTATGTGGAAATAGTGTTGAGTATTTTGAGTGTAGTTTTCATTTTGGGGAATCTAGTGTTGGTGCGATGGTCAATGTATCTATACACGAGGACCCTAAATTCAGATTTCCAACTCAGTGCATGAAAACAAGGATTGCGTGTGTTTTGGGAATGTTTTTCCTTTTAATTTTGTTGAGTCATATCACTATGTATATCTTATTGACTGTGGCACACATGTTTCTTTCAGGATTCCTCCACATATACAGCGACCCAGGATTCCTTAGAGAGTACACGATGACATCCCACTAAGTGAGGATGTGTTGGATTGGGGACCTATTATGGTTTTAGCACCTTCGGGTGGTGCCCCAGTAGCACCACCACCCGTTGGGAAAAATATGCCACAACCCCCACCAGTAGAGGGTGCACAATGACTGAGCACATTGCACGACCTTCAGGGGAAGAGATCTCGGAGGTTCTAAGCTGAGACGGATCCCCAGGTAGTAGAGAACTAGATGGAGGTTGTGGCTAGAGTTTTCCGCCTAGTTGGGACACCAGCAGATCAGATGGGGATCCTAGCTGCTAGTCATTATCAGTGAGTGACCATGTGGATAGTCCACATAGTGATGAGGCTTTAGTACGTGGACCATTGCATGAGATGGTACCCTTGGATAATGTGCCATCTATATCACTGCTCGTTGGTCAGCAGTTACAACTAGCAGTACTGGTAAAGGACACATGTTGGCTTAGTGACTTACACGTGTTTCAGCATCAGATACCCCTCAGTTTTTGAGGAGATACTGACTCATATGCGGAAAAGGAATGGATTATGGAGGTAGCTGAGTTTCCATCTAGCCAGGGAACCATTTGATCAGATTGTGGTCCTGGTAGAGAGCCTTTTTTAGCTTAGCAAGATGATGACACGGTTTCTATTACCCTGATCTTGTGAAGAGGTGACACTTCTGTGGACAAGCTTGAGAACCTTCCTCGGAGAAGAGTGTCCCTTTCCATAAAAATATAAGGGGTAAGTGTTTCCAAGAGCTTCTATAGCTTCAGCATGATGACATGTCGATAGTTGAGTATTTGATGAGGCATACTGACCATCCCGAGTACTCAATGAATACAATATGGTCAGTGCTTCAAGGCTCGGACCTCCGAGCGAGGTGTTTTTAGGGACATATGATCCAGCACTATTCCTCTATGCATTACTAATTATGTTAGGGTGCTAGAGAGAACCTTGGTGGTTTAATTTTATAAGGGGTGAGTGTTTCTACAAATCTTGTTCGAGACCTAGAGTTTCCGGTTAAATCATTGACTTGAACCTTACTTCTAGAGATACCTTTGGGAGGAGACTCGAAAATCACACTTATTTTGGTGGTGTGATCAGACCCTTGAGGTGAGAATTTAGGCTGAAACCTCTTGGTGGTAGCATCGAGGCCTTATGAAATTATTTTGGGTATGGACTAGAAATCCACAGATCATACATAGATTGACTGTATTAGGAAAAAAGGTTGTGGTTTATCTAAAATGTTGGAATGGGTTTTTCCTTGGATTATGAAAAAGGAAACCCAGGAAGCACGAGATAAACTCATGCATAAGAGGGTGCAGCTGATCACTCTTCAGTCTTCCAGCCTTACCCTCATGGCAGCGAGAGTTTTGGGTTTTTAGTTCCCAATAGGAGTGGTAGAGTGTGGGGAATTCTTTTCAAAAGACGTTTCTAGGATTACCTCCCCGAAGGGAGAGAGACTTCTACTTTGGCTGGGTACTACCGGAGTTTTGGACCAGTCTTGTCTAGGGTAGAGGCACCCTTTTCAGCTTTAATGAAGAAGGGAGAGCCTTTACTGTAGACGTAGAAGTGTCAGCAAAGATTTGATTATTTGTGACAACGACAAAGGATAGAGTTCCTTCAAGACTATGACTTTGATATAGTCTATACTCTTGGGAAGGTGAAAGTGGTAGTAGATGCACTTAGCAGGAGATATGGTCTACAAATGTTGAGTGAGGTGCCAGAGCAGCTAGTCGTGTTGCGGATGACCTTCTTGGATAAAGATGGAGTAGCTTACCTCTAGTCTATGACTATCACTCCCCCAATTCTTCAGAAAATTCGGGGGGGGGGGGGGGCTAGCTTGAGTCATTGACTGCGAGGCCTAACGTGCTCAGATATCCTCAGGATGATCTCCTGAAAAATTTTCTAAAGGTGGAGATCATGTCATCCTCTTCAAAAGACGTGCCATGGTACCATTGATGATTCAGGAGGAGGTGTTGAGGGAGATACATCCATCACATTAGCGGTACATCCTGGAGTGGTGAAGGTGTACCAGGACTTCCTGCGTCACTACTAGTGGCCAGGGATGAAGCAAGCAATGGCAGAGTATGTATCGCAATGTCTCACTTGTTAGAAATTGTAGACTGCACAGAGCCGACAGAATTCTTATGCCGACAGGAGGAGTGAGACCATGTCTTTCTAAGGGTATCACCTTGACGAGGATTGCAGAGATATGCTGGGGCAGCAAGTTATCTTCGAGGTTCATCAGACCTTTCTAGATTATCTACAGAGGGGAGAGGTGGCATACTGTCTATCTCATTCCCCACATATGCATTAGGTGCATAATTTTTTCCATGTGTCGCAACTGAGGAGATTCATGCATGATCAATCACATGTTATCGATGAGGACGAGTTGAACTTTGACGATGGGGTGACTTTTATGGAGTTCCCAGTGGAGATAGAGGATCAAAATGAGTGAGCCCTTAAGGGATGGTCGATCCCTCTGGTGTGAGTTCAGTGGCAACACAGGGACCTCCAAGAGTGCACATGGGAGCGAGAGGCTCATATTCGTGCTGAGTACCCTCATTTGTTTTATTTGCCTTTGTTTTGGCTTTCAGGGACATAAATCCCTATGGTGGGGAGAATGTAATGTCTGGAAATTTCCCTATATTGTTTTTAATTATATGGAATTATTTTGAGACTATGAAATCTGACGATGCATGATTCTGAGGCCCGGAGTTCCCGGAATGATCCGTCGAAGTTTTGTTAAGCTTTAATTATCGCGCATTAGCAGTTTTCCTAAAAAAGTGGAATAAATCTTAAACGGTTGCACATATTAGAATTCTAAGGTCACTGTTGCGTTAAGGATTACGGGATTACCCTAGGCACGACTTCATTTTAGTCGGTTCATGCCTCCTGTGAGAAATACAGAAAATGGCATAACCATAAACAAAATAATCAAATAAAGTGATTTTATTTTTCTAATGCCTATAACTCACGAACAGTGACTTGGATTAAAAAAAATGATACCACCACTGAGCACATGAGGGTGTTCTCTCTTTAATAAGATACAAATATTGGCCGGCATGGGCCACCAGTTACTATTAGTTTTTGGTCGTAAGTAAAATAATTTAGTTACAATTATTTTATTGTAAAATCAATAACTTCTAAATGGTAACTCGGATTGAAAATTTGAGAGTACCTATGAGCTCATGAGGGTGCTTTCTCTTTAGGCAGAGCCTAACCTTGACCGGTGTGATTCTAGGGTGAATGTTAATAATTTTCTGAACTTTTTTCAGGTACGTTCAATAAACATGTGAGAAGTGTTTCCTAACTTTTGGACCAGTGCTCAGATTAAGAATATAAGGGCACGGTTGAATCCCCAACACCAGGATTTGGTTAAGGGAGACTTTACTTGGACAGTAGTAGGTCTGGAAAAAAATATAGGTTTTTTGACTTTTTAAATGAAATAAAATAAAATTATTTTAATATTTAATTTTCATTCATATCCTCCAACGGACAAGAGGATTGTGGGGCCAGTGATATGTCAAGCCATTAAATGGCTTGACACTTCGATCTATGTAACAACAACATTGGGGAAATAGAAAGCTTCCGATTTAATGATCCACCATTAATTCTCAGCGTCGTCACTTACCCTCCCCCTCTCCTATTTATATGGAGCTTGGGGAGGGGTATCAGCACTACTTTCCCAAGAAACGAAGTGCTGACCATGTGGTGAGATGCTAAACCCTTGAAGGGCGGAGCTGGTTCTGGCGGGCGGTGATGAGAGAAATCGAACCACGAACCAAAGATCGGCGTATGAGCGGTGTTGTTTGAAGTTAGTTTTGGAGGATGGCGAACAGCGACCCACTACCACAAACGTCCTCTCACCATCATTCGTGAGGTAGGGGTTTGATTCTAGTTTAAATTCACGTTAAATTCTTGAACCCTTTGATCCTACCTCTTGATTATGAGCTGACACGGAGGAAGCAAGAATAATGAAACCGAACTGAACCCCCCGCTACTTTGCTACACTTGCTTCCTCTTTGGAAGACCACCGGAATGGAGGCATCGACCGGCTATGAAGGAGATGGCGCACCGACATATTCCGCTAGAGGAGGCTGCAGAACAAAGTCGTAGTGGTCATCGGAGGGGCCGACACCGGCCGAATGTGGAGGAGGTGCGGCGCGCTGTCGCATGCTGCCAGTGAGCAAGGGTTCACGGCTCATTAGTCACGACAGTCAGAGAAGGCGGTCAACACATTGGCCGACCATGGAAGGGGTAGTGGCATGACCAGTGTGCCACCGACAAGTATAGAGGCGGCGCAACCAGTGCATCATCAGAAAGTAGAGGGCCATAGAAGAGGCAGAACCCGCACCTCTGGCAGGTTCCACGGCGACCAGGCAGTGCCTAAGTGGTACCACCAATTCACAAAATGGAATGGCCTCCCGACCCCTCGGGATTTCAGGGGGAAACATCCCCCCTAGCCAGCTCGGGCTGACCGAAGTTTGACCACCTGCCAAGTGGGCTGCCTACCCCACTGGGATGGACCACAACCCTGTGGGCTGAGCCCACTGTGGACCCACCCAACCAGGTTGGGTCGGTCCGACCGGGTCGGACCAGACACCGGCCCAACTGGACCCAGAAATACTTAAAGGGCCATAACGTGAAATCTGAGCGTCCATTTGATGAACCGTCTATGGAAATGGGACCCTTAGAGAGAGATGGTCCTTTTGGTATATTCCACTTGTGTTTTGGAGACATTTGGAGTATGAATGGGTTGGATTGAACATGAATCCAACTAGGCCCCTAGAACTAAAACGCTTATAACTCTCAGACTGAGCATCTGATTAACGCACCGTCTGTCGCATTAGAACCCTTACGATATGGTGGACCTTTGAGATACTCCTTTTTGGAGTTTAGTGGCATATGGCGAATGACTAATATCTCGAGGGAAAGATTCTACAGAACTCGAGCGCACCGGGTGCGAGGAATCCTGTGGTAGGATGTAACGTGAAGAAAGAACATCGATCCTGTGTGGGTTAGCATATATCAGATCCTATGTGGGTCAACGCTCAGCGATCCTATGAGGTTCAGTGCATACCAATCATGTGTGGGTCAGATCTTGTGTGGGGCAGTGCTCAACTATCCTGTGTGGGTCAGTGCATATCGATCTAACGTGGGACAGATCTTGTGTGGGTCAGTGCATACTAATCCTGTGGGGTCAAATCCTATGTGGTTCAGTGGGGGTCAGTTACCTATCGATCCTATGTGGTTCAGAAGTAGTCCTACTTAACAGAATAAGTTGCTCTATCTTACGAATAATCCTTGGTACTTATGTACATAAGTTATACCTAGTGTCAGCTGAGTCATTTAACTTCATGATGATACTTATGTGGTACTTCTACCTTCGTGGTGTTACATGTGTTGTACTTATAAAATCATGGGGTTACCAGTGTGGTACTTCTCTCTTGCTCGTGTTACCTGTGTGGTACTTCTATCTTTTTGGTGTTACGTGTGTGGTAATTCTATCTTCGTGGTGTTACCAGTGTGGTACTTCTATCTTCGTGGTGTTACCTGTGTGGTAATTATATATTATTGGTGTTACATGTGTGGTAATTCTATCTTCGTGGTGTTACCTATGTGGTACTTCTATCTTTGTGGTTTTACCTGAGTGGCACTTCTATCTTCGTGTTGTTACCTCTGTGGTACTTCTATCTTCGTGGTGTTACCTGTGCAGAACTTCTATCTTTCTGGTGTTACCTGTGTGGTACTTCTACCTTCATGGTGTTACCTATGTGGTATTCTTCCCTCATGTATGAGATGAGTATATAGTGATAAGTTAGGTATATATATGGGAATAAACCTATGTAGTTTTGATGTCTATCACTACGTGCTTTGAGTTTGAGGTCTTGCTTTGTGGCATTTCCTTTTTGGAACTCTAGGAGATCTACAGGGGTATTGGGGTCCATACTGAGTATCATTATAATCACCCCTTCATGGGCTACTCCCACACGTTATTCTGTCTTGTGAAGAAGACGTACATTGTTGATCAAGGATGTGGGAACTGGGACCAAACGTGCTCGAAGGTGGACTATTTGGTATGATGTGATGCAAAGACTACTGATCATGAGATATACCTACCCTTCTGGTAGGACCCCTAGAGGATGATCCAAGAGTTGTCCTGTACTTTTCAGTTGTATTTGTACAATTCAGTTGTACATGTCCTTTATAGGTGGGCTTGTATTTCGACCCCATTTACTTTCAAAACACTTTTACTACATGAGTTTACCATGTGGTTTTTTTATTTGTTCTTGAACTATGTGTATGTACATGTTAAAAAGGAAATTCCTTCCTATGTAGGGATACATCATCCCAGTTCTACTCACCAGCCCCTGGCCTATGGACGGTGGGCTTGGGGTACTCAAGATAAGGGCCCTGAGGGACGATTTGTGACATGGTATCAATAAAAAATTTATATTTGATTTTAGTAAATGTGGAATCTGTATTATTATATTCAATTCACACAATTGAAATAATTTATTTTTAATTTAAACATGTAAAATGTGGCTATAAGAAATTAAAAAAAATGTATTTCTTAAGTATAAACACATTTTAAAACAATATTAAATATAAAATTGAATCTAAAAAGATAAATTTAATTAATAATAGTATAATATAACTAATTATACTTATAGAAACATTTTAATATAAAATTAATCAGTAAATGTTTCAAATGAAAATATAGTTTTCTATAAAAATCATTTTTTCACTATTCATTGAAAAATCAATCTTTTCTAAAAAATCTCAAAATATCACTCTTAATAAAATTTAAATTTATGTTTTAAAAAATGAAGTTAATTTTGAAAATAATTTTTCTAAAAATGGAAAAAATTATATATATTTTTTATATAAATAAAAAACCTATTTTGAGGAAAAAAATATTTTTAAATCATATAATGACTTTACTAAAAAATGGTTAGTTTTATATCAATATATTTGAATTATTTAAAACAAATTATACTTAATTTCTAAATTTTAGTTAATTTTATTCAATATTCCAATTTTATAGCTCGGTTGTAAACATATACTATTTTACGGTTCTTGTAGAATCTAGTGTCTGTGTATCACAATAATTAGAGAAATTAAATTTATTTGAAGGGAAATATATCATAAAATCTCGATTGTTACATTCTTCCCCCCATTAGAAAACTTTAAACATCAAAATTATATTCATACGATTCTAAAAAATATTATATCTATATTTCATGACATCATATAGTTACCATGATGATTCTTCAAATTTTTTATTCTTTTGATGAACATTGACCTGGTGAGTAGTCTTGTTTTGAATCACTTTTTCTCTAATTTCCAATAATTCTACAGATTGTTCTTCAAAGTAAAGATCAGTCTTCATGCGTATAACCTCTATGTTTAGTACTTGTGATGGACCATGTATGTTGTTTCTCAACCAAGACATATCGAAGATTTTGGGAACATGAGAGTGGTTTAGTGAAATCACTAAGCGATAAGCTATCGTCACAACCTAATGAAGAATATTGAAGGTTTCAATATACATAAGGATCACATTGGAGTTATAGACTTCCTTCTATAAAGGGATTCCTAAGTAGTAATATAAATGCTTTTGGGAAAGCTATTGTTGTAAGAAAACTTTACTAGAGGAATGTGTTCACCCTAACCAACTTTAAAATCCATAAAAAAGACCACATAATTTCCGATAGGTTTTGAATGGTTCTGTCATACTGAACATCTGTATGAATATCATAAGTAGTATTGAAACACATCTTTTATTCCAATGATTTTTGAATAAAGTTTTAGAAATTTGAGGAAAACATCAAATCCCAATCAATTATGGTATAATTTTAAACTTCATGAAACCTTACAACATCATTTATGCATATTTTTTAAAAAAATGTTTGGGGCCGAAGCCTCATTTTATTATTAATGCAAAGCAATGAACTATTTTAACTGGGTAGAGCGTGACCCATTACATAGCCTGAAGGCCAACTAGGAATGTTTCCCATTACATAGCCCACAAGCCCAAATGTTTGGCATAAGGCCCATTCTATGAATAGTAACTCATCTACTACAGTACCCGCCACTACTACAATACCCTACCACCGCTACTGTGCCCACTGATCAATAGTACCACCACTGCCTTTATGTATATTTTTGAAATATGATCAAGGGATAAAAATTTTTTGATAGTATTTCAAGTTTTTGATCTACTATAACCTAAATTTCATTATTCCATTTTGATATTTAGGGGAGTTTGATGACAAAATCCATGGTGACCTTTTTCATATTTCCATTATATTATTGGTAATAGTTATAATATCCCCTTATACTTATGTATATCAAACACAACCTACAAGAATACCATTTACCAAGAAACATACTCTAAAATATCTCTCTTCATGTTATATCACAATAAATACTCACTAAAATGTATATAAATCTTCAAACTTCTTGGAAGAATAGAGAATGATGAACTATAATCATCATCCAATTGATCCTTCTTCAAGTAAGTTATTTATAGGACACATACATGGTTCATGAAGCATATCATTCCATCATAATCAAGGGTAAACACATAAACATTTCTACCGTTATTTTGAAATTCTATATCGTTATTATTCATCTCATTATTCTTTATATGAATGTATGGTTGAACACCAATTTGTGAAAGATATAATTTCTCCCCTTATTTCAAGATTTCAAGGTACATATTTTTCAAATTTAGAAATATTGTAACTTTTTTTATCCTCATCATAGATAAGGAAGTATGATTTTTTTGACTCAGATCATCTTAAACCTTGTTCGCTTTCCTAGTGTGGTAATGTATTGAACATTAATAATATTTAATCAACTCAAAACATACTCTTTGATACATATTAATATTTTTAATATTGAACATATACTTAATACTTTTACTATGTTCATATATATCACACTTTTCTCTTTAAAAATAATGTCTCCAAATCTTATACACAAAAATTACCATAGCTAAATCCAAAAAATGATTTCATTAATTATCCTTATAAAATATTATTTTTTATGATGGGTGATCTATCATGATAATATTATATATGATAATGTATCCTAGTCCCTTGATGCATCATTATAAAGAGAAAACCCTTCTCTACTATAGGGTAGTGTAGGAACATGTTCATTAAGTAACCTTATATTTAGTTCCATGAAATTTTAATCACTTTCATCTTCCAAGGGAACATTTATCCTTCCCATGTTAGCTTGGTGAGTGGATTAGGCATTCATGGGAAATTATCTAAAAATCATTAATAATATGCATTCTAACCAGGAAAACATAAATTTTCTATCATGGGGGTTAGTCTAAGAAACAATAAATAACTTTTTTACTTTGATGTTTCCACTCATATACCCTCTCCTGAGACTATATATATTTAAAATGAAACTTCTTGTATCCAAAATTCACATATGGAAAATTTTTCATACATATTACCCTTCCTTAGGGTCTGTAGTGAAATCCTAAAGTGATATTTATACTCGTCTTTCCCTTATAATATATAAGAATATATTCTATAAACACTACCACAAACTGACCAAGAAAATATCTAAAGAATATATTCACTAAATCCATGATTATAGTGGGGGATTTATAAGACCAAATGCAATAAATATAAACTCAAAGTGTACATTCCTCGTATGGAATGTGGTATTGGTTATGTCCTCTTTACTGACTCTCTATTAATGATATCTGTAATAAAAGTTAATCTTGGAAAAGTATTGATATATATGAATTTTTTTAAAAAAGTAAAACACATGGTTTATGGGATATATATTCTTGATTTTTATGTATTTATGTTAATGATAATAAATTCATAGCTGCATTGATTCATATTCCTTCTTAATAAAAAGAATATATCCATCATAGCATGATATACTTAGCTAAATAGATCCATTTTCAAGATTCTCCTGGAGTTACTTTTTCAATTCATGTAACTCAATAGGTTGTATTATTTATATATTCTCCAAAATAATGTTTTCACCTAGTATGAGTTATATAGATAACAAAACTTCATGATTCAATAGAATACTATGAAACATTTATAGAAAGATATCAGAAAAATCTTGAAAAATATAAATATCTTTGATGTTTAGTTTCTCCCAAACCATCTTAGATAAACACCCCTTTGTAATAAGAATGAAGACCTATGTAATGGAATTAATTTCAATATGATGTTCATATTTATCAATACACTAATATAAGGTCATATGTTGGATCATAAAAATAAATGTGCCTTCCCTTCCTTTTAATTTATGTGGGATTTTTGTAAGAGAATTAACTCCTTCCCTAAAATAATATCAAATTAAACCAGTGGTATAGTAATGAGATTTGTACGAATCACATTCCCAAAAAAAATAATTAGGGAAGAATAATAAAAATTATATGCAATAATCATACCATTTGGATATTTCACTATTAATTAAACATATAATAATTGTGGATATTAATTAACATTCTTTAAGAATTCACCTAATATACATGAATTTATATAACTATGTTCAAATAAGGTACTTCAATATTTGGTATTACCTATTACAACCTCATCTATACCAATCTATCTTCAATTAATTTCTAATACTAAAATGGTAGTCATTACCATGATGCTTTATTAATCAGAGTGATTAATCATATAATCATGAAAAATATTTCATAGGGTATCTAAACCATTACACCTTAGTTTAAATATTTGACACATTAAGTTTAACCGAGGTAATTCATGGCCATCATCTATAGAAATTATTAATAATGGTTCATAATGAAAATTTTAATTAACATAATCATACCCATAAGTAGAGTCAAACTAGGTTCATAGTAAGGGAGAAATCACTCTGTTCTAGAATAATGGTTGGTATATACTCAACTAACTCTATTAGGGGTTACCATCCATAGATCAATCTTTTTTAAAACCAAATCATCTTGTAGTATCTAGATAGGGTTTTTTTACTAGGAAAATCACAATCCTTTCTTTAAAAAAAATAATATGTTCTCATATACATAGGATTATCTGAAGGGTTATCACTAAATTTTTATAACCCTATATTCTGAAGGTAACTAAACCTTACTTTGATACAAAATATAGTGACCCGTACTTTTCATAAATAGATATTATATCTAAATATATGAATATTCATTACATATCATTATGATTTATGCCATAACAATAAAGGTTTACTAATTTTAGAAACATGGAGACATAAAATAATGGTTCATAATATATCTCAACAATCGCCCATAAATTTCTTTAAATCTACCATTCTTTATAGAAAATTCATACACAAAACCATTCTTTATAACTTGGGAAAAGGAAACACAGTAAATGGTAGGCTCATATGCATAGTAGGGGTAAATAAGGGAGATATGAATGATTACAAATGCATAACATGATTATAAGGGTATTGTAAAATGATAATGAAATTTGAAAATCCTACCCATCATATCATATATCATAATCCTATGACATAGAATAAAGCATAGTAGTTTGTAAGATTTGAATTATAGTGGAATGAGATGAAAATATTTATAAGAGTATAACATTGTCATAAGGAAAATATTTTTTCACCCACAAATGCACAGAAAATCATTTCCTTAGGAAAGGATCGCTTACAATACTATCATAGTGTATTGTGTTCACTCCTCATTTGATCATATCCTTATTCAAGGTTCTCTCCTAAGACTATATCAAAGGATAAAGTCACTATCTGAACTCGGTTCACTCTCCATTCTAGTCCTTGTTATATCATGAAATATACATCTTTACCCAATGGTTTGGAGGGATATATAGTTTCACGTCCACCCAATACATATTCATAATCCTTTAATATTTTTTTTCCAAAATATCAAAAATCATTCATCATATATCATAATCTATGTAAAGGAATTTGGTTTCATATACATTTCAACATTTCATCATAGCATAACATATGTAACATAAATAGGTTTCATAAACATCTCATCATCATAATCATAAACCATATATTAAATAAATAAGGATGATATCCTTGGGTCATAACCCTAGTAAAGTATAAGTATCATCAATGAATGTTATCAAATAAATAAAAATTACCTTAAATGATAAATATATAATTTCTTGGAAAAAATAACAATTTCAATTTGTAATAAATTATTTAAAATCTAAAAATTTCTGAAAAACTAAGGAAAAGTTTTTATTTAAAAATTACCATGGAGAAATTTAATGTTTTCATTAAATAATTCGGTGTTCATGGTGGTGGGAAAATTTTTTCATTCCATATATGTAAAAAACATATATTACTTTAAAATTTTTGGTAAAAGTCATAACTACCTCATTTGAAAAATAAAAAGATGATTACATTTAATTTTTTTAAAAAACTCTTACATGGGTAAAAATGACATTAAAATATCAGTGATGATTAATAAAAACACTCTTGAAAATATTTTAGAAAAAATTGATATTTAAAAAAGTGAGTTTTGATCGATGAGAAGAATAAATTTTATTTTCCTTAAAAATATTATTTGTATCTAATGAGTTCCTAAAAATGGGACAATGAAATGACATTATATAATACCCAAAAATGACCAGAGGATAATAAAATAATTTTATTATTTAGGTATACATCATAAAACATCATCATCAAAATTTTATTCTTAAATAATCTTGATAAAAATTTATATTCTAAAAAAAATCCATTACCTCGAGTTCTCTTTTCTTTGAATGTTCTCTAACAATAAGTATAAAAATTTAAAATTTAATACACTTATATAAAAAATAATTTATATAATTATAATATCTTATAAGATACACTTATAAAATTTTACTTCCCATTTATTAATAGAAATGGTATGGTGTAAATCCCCTTTTTTGAAAAAGTGGAACGACCCCATTTCCCTAGGTAAGAGGACTAGTTATAAGTCAAGTGACCCAAAATAAATAGTGAGAAGGCCAATGAAAAAGAAAATTTTAAAGCTAAAAAATCTCATTGTAGAACAAGCCAGTAAAAACAAGAAGCCCTGAAGGCCTATAAAAACATAAAAAGGACCTAATGGTCCAAGGTTAATTAGATTCCTAATTTTTACACCACCACCTGAGAAAAACCTAGGTTCCAAACACATCGATCATTATCCCTCCTATTAGATGGGATAAAACACACCTCACACACCACCATCGATACCCACCTCATTATGAAATTCACACTTTTTTCACCACTATCCCACCCATATAATGGGATTAAGCACACATCACATCCCAATTTAGATTCCTACATCCATGTCATGTCCGCCAATGAAAATCTTAGAGTTTCTCTGAGAGCACCCACTCAATGTTTTCGACCCACATTTCATCGTCAAATCGCTTCTACACTAACCCCCGCATCAATTGGGGATCCTTATTAGCCTCCATTGCCCACATCCTATCAGTGGAATCCTCCTCGTATTATTTTATAAAACACATACAATCTTCTTAGGGTTTAAGAAGCATCTTTGACCCCATTTTTTGGTGTAAACTATTTCATTCTTCAATAAAATTTCAGTTTGGTGGTTCTTATACTAATAAATTTTTCATGGATACATAATATCCAAAATATTAATAATTATAAAAATATAATAATTTTTTTAGATAAATATTGAAAATAATCTATAAAAGGTAGGGATTGAAAAATGATTTATATAGTTCATGGAGATGGTTGGTTGAAAGTACGCATAAACGTTGTTTTCACTTTTTGAAGGATGGAACGAATGAAAGATAAATAATAATTCAAATTTAAAAGTAATTATAGTGTCATATATATCATATATATTCCTTAAATATGTCTTTATTTCCATACATTTAAATAGGAAATGAAAAATGGATCAGATCACTTCGTAGAGGACGTAGTCCACATATATGAATAAATGACGTTATCATTTTCCAATGGATTTAAAGGTAAGAAGGTAAATTTCATATTATAATAAAATAATCATAATTAGGTCACAAATATAATAAATAAAAACTAAAACCATCATTATAACAATAAAAACATGGTTTCTGAAAATAAATTATATCATTACATCAAGGCGATAGTCTACACATATGCACGAGGGATAATTTCACCCCCCATTTGACTCAATAAAGGGTGATGGTTCCAAAATTATAATGAAATTTAATTATATTTATATTATTTAATTTATTATTTTATGATGAATTTCATAGATTTAGTGTAGGTTTAAGAATAAATAAATGTAAATAGGTTGGGTAAGATAATTACCCCTTCTTGGGAAGGCCTATAGTGGATAATTTTTTAAAGATCCTTGGAATTGTCTTTTAAGAAGACAAAAATATTTATTTAGGGTATATGTAAGTTCATAAAATAATTTTTTGGGGTTTTTTTAAAATATATGGCCCAAATGAGTTGTTAATGAGAGAAATAAGGGGATTCCTTTTATAAGTGGACAGAGGACGCACATTGAAATTTTTTAAATGATTTAAATATAATAATGTTCCACTCAATAAAAATGATTCCCAATAGAAAGATATCCAATGTTTATATATTATGTTGTTTAAATATTTCCATAAAATTTAATTTCATAAGGATTAATTTGAAAAATTACACTTATCTCATAGTTTAACCACCTTGCTAAACCTATTTTAACCTTAACTGTGGTGAACAATATTTTCCATTTTCACTATTCATTTGGCCAAAAAATAAAAGTGGATTCCATAAAAAATTATGAAATTTTAATTCAATATATTTAATCCATTTTATCAAATTAAATTCATAGAAGTGGTAGAATTTATTTTAAAATTAATCCCACAAAATACAACAAAAAAGTTTTTTGAAATAGAAATTTTCAAGTATAAAAGTTTTTCATATAAAACATTAACATAAAATTTATTCCAATGACATAAGTTTTATTATTAATAAATTAGTTAAACTATTAATCCTTTTAAAAATATTTTAAAATAAAATGTTTTCTTTTAAATTCTTTAAATGTAAAGTAATTTTTTAATAAAAATTAGTATTTTTCATTATTTATCAAAAAATCAATATTTTCAAAACATTCCCCAAATTTAACTCTAAGATAATTTTGAATGAATGATTTTAAAAATAAAGTTAATTTTTAAAAAATATATTTTCTAAAAGTGGTATGAATTAATTATATTATTTTTATAAAAAAATAATCAAAACTATTTTTTCCAAAAAATTTATTTTTGAAGAATATAATGACATTACTATAAATTGTGTTATTATTTATAAATATATTTGGGTTATATGATTTTTTTGTTCATAATTTTCAAAATAGGGTTATTATTAATATTTTTTCAATTTAACAGTTAGGTTATACTGATATTCTATATTATGGTTCATTTAGACTCAGGTTTGTTTGTATCATAGCCAATCAAATAAATTAAATTTGTTTGAATGGAAATATATCATAAAATCTCAAGGTGTTAGAATAATTGTTTTCACCCAATCTATGATTGGTAAATAATAAGGAATTGATTACCAATAATGATATATAAGGATATTTTACTCTTAGTGGTGTTTGTTTTTTTAATGGAGGAATTCAACATTCCTTATCTAGTTTGAAGAGACAGTAATGAATATGGAAGGGATGGATGTTGCAGTGTTTATTGTCCCACCCACCTCATTTTTTCTTATGAAATGGAATAATATTTTTGGGGATCTTCATGTGAGAATTCTTTTTTCACTCTTAGACTAATCTATAAGACTTTATAAAGAAATTTAATCATTATAGGTATATAGATCATCATCATTGCATTTTTAAGTACCCATCATATTGTTGAAAATGGGGGTATTCTAATATTAGGGGATCACTAGTGCACTCTATTGTATCTAGGAGAATAGATTATCATTCCCAAATGTGTAAGTAATATATCTAGTTAAAGTATAATTCTCAACCTTTTATAAATTATTAGAGTTGGACTAAATCTATCTGTTTATATATTGAGTATCGTGCACATATAGAATCAAAAACTATTCTAGTGACTGTTAGATGTATAGTATTTATTACTTATTATATGGTTCTGATATTGATTAACATAAGGTTATAAAATTATTTTATTTCTTCTAAAATGATTGCCTATTTTGGTTTCTAATATGAAAAAATTTCATAAGATATGGATAATTTAAATCCTTTTGGAAATAAGAAGGATCAAGGTTTCAAGTACCATTAATTATATTTTATGATTACAAATTTCAAAAACATGTGGTATTTCATTTTTATTGATCAGGATATCTTTGATATTATTTTTTTCATGTATTTGATGATAATATCAAAAGATCATAGTAACTATTAAAATTAAAAGGTATTATTCTTTTCTCCTAATGGAATCACTCATATATTACATGGTAAAACGGATCCAAAATCATGTATGGAAGGAACTATCATCCAAGATATTATGTTGATTTAATATCAGATACCCAGATTTATCATGGATTCTATTAAAGAGAGTTTATATGGTAATATTACTATGGTGGTTGATTGGTAACTTGAGTTCATTTTTTATAGACTCTCTAGGTTTTTTCTTAAGAAACAAGTGGAATTATCTATTCGAATCAATTTTTGGAATAAGTATCATATCTCTAACATCATTTTGAATCACCCCATCCATGGTAATGGAACTAAAATTCTATTTATAAGATCATCATATCAATGGTCTCATATGAACTTGAATGTCTCTATAGGGGTAACCAAATCAATTTTTAAAGAAGGAGGATAAAATACTCCAACTTTTTTTTAACTAAAAAATACAATTTAGTTTAAAATAAAAAATTACACATTAACTCATATATCTTTAAACATTGATCAACTTAGAGGAGTAGGATGGTTTTCATAAATTGATATCCGAACAAGATACCCTCATTTGGGAGTAACAAAAGATGATACTCTTAGGACTACCATCAGAAGAAGGTACAAGCATTATATGTATCTCATAATACCCTTTACACCTAAAATATCTCCATGTATTTTTAAGGCATCAATCAAACATATCTTTTATTCATATATTGAAACGTTTTCTATCATATTTGTGGATGATATATTCGTATTTTAATAAAAAAAAACCTGATAATCCTGAGTGCAATTTATATATCATTCAGAGAACACTGATGGAATAGTAGCAATAATACATGTTGTATTATTACAAAATCTAGATTTTAGAGGTGATATTCTAGGATCATTTCATTTATGAAAGACTTTTTTCAGGGCAGATACATAAGAATGTATTTTAGAATATATGTTTTCTCTGTTTATTTTGATATTACAAATGATTTTTTATGAAATAATTATATTGGAGTATACCATGATGATAATTACCCAAAATGATGTTATTTATTATTTTATATATAAATTCAATTATTCTTCATAAATAATTGATTATAAGGTAGAAATAAACACCTATTCTAATTATAACTAAGTAAATAAAAATACATTTAGTGCATTATAATGATTCGTATATAGAATTTGGGTGTTCCATGACTCAGTTTGTTCATTTTGTGGTGTATGGATCATCCTATGCATGAATTCATTATAATACCTACACTAACAATATTTTGGAACTAACATCACTAATACATGCACTAAATACCTAGTGTTACTATTACATTATAAAAATGATCATGGTGCATATTTACCATAAAATGCTTAATAAAATAATTTTCCAATATTTTAATAAATCCATGGTGGAGACACTAGGTAGATTAAATTTTGAAATATGAATGTTATCTATCATATACTATAGGTAAAGGGAATATGTGTGGAAATTATATGGGTAGGATATTAATGAATTAAGCTACAAAAGCGTATAACGAATAATAGAATTCAGTTAGCTTTTTTATTGAATTATATGTTGATATAAATTAAGAGGATTAATTTTTATTCCATATTAGTTTTCATATAACAGAATATTTGAATGATCAAATTAGAAAAATGCATGTATGTTATCTATATTGTTAGTTTATAAGGGGAATTTTAAATAGTGGGGAGGCTATGGGTTATTAGTCGCTATCTTTTAATGGTATCATTTATTTCCTAAAGTGTTTTTATATTTCATAACCTTTGGTACATAATGGGAAAATGATGGAATAATTATAATTTTACCACTCACCCTAGTTCTACCAAGATAAAAAATGATCTTAATTAGTGATATCATTGGTTGGGTATGAACTGACGTCATATTGATTCTGTGTCTCATTGATTCTCTTACCAAATGGTTGACACCAAAAATCTAAATCCAATAGGTTTATTTATCTATTGTAAAATTATTATATAGAAGTTGGATGAAATAAGAATAATTTTTTTTATTAGATTACCTCAGCCTCCTAGTGGGATGAATGTAAATTTGGTTGGTATAGAACAGTTAATAAAATCAATCCACTTTCTTCTTATAAAGTAGAGTATAAAAGAATTATATTCAAGAAAATTTTATATCCAAGAGGTCATGAGGATTCACTATATTAAATTTCCAAATTTTGAAAGGATATTAATGAAATAATGGGTTCTCAATCAATTTTGAGCATGGGATATCACTCGTAAAAAAAATTAGACTGATTAGTAGATCAAATTCATGAGTACAAGATTAATGATTGTTTTCTTGACTTTATAGGATTTTGGTAGAAAAAAATTTTATTGGTTAAATTTTATTGAAAAAATATCAATCAATATTTAATTAATATGATATATTTCAATAATTTTGTGGATGAATATATTTTCCCATATTTATAAAATGATTGTTGGTGAGAATTCCTTTCTAGGATAATACATTATTTGAAAAATAATGGGTAATGTTCAGAAAATTTGGAAACCATTTGTGACAAATAAAAACCTAAATAAATTATATGTACACCATCTATTATGTATTTTTAAATTGGTAATAGGTGAATGGGTATTTCATAGAATTTCCACTTGATTGGGTTATTAGATATTTGGGAATCTAGGAAGTCTTATATCATGGTATGTTAGTCCATTTGATATTATGTAACACCCAAGGAAATTGGTATACTAAATATATTTACCATCTTAGTTAACATCCATTCATGATGTGTTTCATGTGGCCCATTTGAAGAAATATCATCCATGACCATATCATGTACTTAGGTGTGAAGAAATGAACTTGGAATCTAACACTAAAGTGATTAAAAAACCTACATGTTTCCTTGAATATCATAATAAAATATTATGGTTAAAATATATTCACATAGTATTTGTGCATTGGTAAAATGGTAAAGATAACCATGAGACTTGAAAGTGATGTAATTTCATGAAAGGCCAACACCCTAAATTATTTTTTTATCACAAACATTTAGGTATTGGGGAAGAAAGTTTCATGGTACAAATAGTTTTCACACACCTTTATCATAGGTATGATTTTATTTTAATTATTTATTTTACTTATTATATTTATTAAAATTGTGGAAAATTTAGGGAGTAAAAACATAAATTTTTGGAGAATGTTTAGGAAGAAATGTAATAATAGTTTGAGTACAAGCTATTTATCCTCACCACATGAAATTTAGAAGGACTTAAAAAGTATTATTCAATGTTTACACTATGATTTTATAACAATAAATCGAAACCATAAAATATCATAATGTTAAATATTTAAAGTTCCATATGATTGATCCACAGTTTCTCATACCTTTTGGTCTTCCCATAAAACTATAATTTTATATTATAATGTCCCATATATGATTTTAACCCACATTTTCATTCCCCTTAGACATTTGAACACCCTGGAAGCCTTTTATCCATGGATCCCATCCCATTCAAGTCTTCATATTACTCCTTTATCAATCTAAATGAAAAAACCGAGGTAATTCTCTATTATTCTTCATTTTCCCCTTCCTTTCTTCCAATACTATATTATCTATCACATTCTTCATTCATACATACCCTACATAGTCATAGATATTTATCTTGTGGATAGGTTATGTTTTAATATTCAATTTTAGGTTTCTAGGGCTCATTTGAGTCCCTCCTCTCTAATCTCTTGATAATCGAACAAGTAAGAAGGTTTTAAATATATTTTAGTATGTGTAACTACATATACTCATATTTTTAGCACAATTTTAGTGCATTGAATTTTGAGTAATATTATTACTAACATTGTACCAAATTCAAATATAATTGATTGATTTAGAATTTTACATTCATTTCTCTTAAATATATAATTAACAGAGTGGTGGTTTTGTTATCTCCCATGTGATATTTAATATAAATGTTGTTTTGTGAATCTTTTCTTTTTTGTAAAATTACATCAAAGGGTAAATCATGGTTCAAATAAATTTTTAAATGGTTTTTTTATTATTGAATTATTTCTATAGATGGATATCATAAATTTTATTCTGCTATATTTCATAATGGATTTTTTATAAATAAAAATACATCATTTTTAATACTTCCTACTTTTTTATTCGCTTCCCTTATAAATTTTGACATGAATATTGAGATGGTATATAAAATTATGTTTTTGAAATGGTAAACATCATAACATTGGTTAGTTTCATGTGTAATTGGGACAAGCGTTACAAACAAATAGATTATGAAATGATAAGTTCTCCTACTGATGATTACACTGTCACTTTCTGTAAGAACCCGGATCTTTGTTTCAGTTATGTTTTTCCTTTTCTGTTCATTTTTTAGAAAAAGTGGAAAATCTGTAAATTTCTTAAGTACACGCCGTGTACTTTATAAGTACACTCTGTGTACTTTGATGCAGCGCGTGGCCGGGTGCTGGCCATGTCCGGGACACACACACGGTGTGTAGGGGAAATGTAAAGGCTACTTAAAGTGGAGTACATAAAGGCCAAGTACACGCCGTGTACCCTAGAAGTACATGACATGTACTTTTTTTTCATTAAATGGACCAGGGTCACGCCTGACAGATAGAACTATCTTCTTCTTTAGGTTCTTCATCCGAGAGAACCCGTATGGTCGCGGAACTTCTCCGAGCCCCGGAGCCTCCGTCTGTTCTACGAATCAATCGCCGTCAATTGCGTTGGAACCGTAGCAGTAAGACCTTCCCTCTCCTAGATATTTGTTTTCCAATTCCTCCTCTTTCTCAAGATATCATGGGTTGAGTGTTTTGTGATTTTTGTAGATATATGTCGTTAAAAGGAGAATCAAGCCTCGTGGTTCAAGTATATCGATCTCCTAGGATCGAGGTATGTGGTTTGTGCCTTTCTGTAGGAAGTCATGGAATATTCTGTGCAATTACAGCAATTCCCTTGAAGGGGGTATTGTGTGTTTCCTATTTTTCCCCCTGTTGTTTGTCTGCTTTGCTTGATTTCTTGAGTAGAGGTCGATGCTTGTGAATAGGGTAATTTTTATTGTGCTGAAGATGTTTTTCCATGCATGTTTTTCCTACTAGGAATTTTCCCAGTTTCCATGCCTAGTTGTAGGATAGTGGAACTAATTTTCTTTTATGTGGTTGTGCCTTAGAATGATATCCAAGTAGTTCTGGAGGGTATACTTGGGGTGATTCGTGTGCGATGCATGTTTTTTTTACACAGGGTTGTGAGAAACATAGTGTAGTGGACCATATGCTCCGAGCTTGCATTGTAGAGTTTGGAGGTTCTTGGGAGAAGCATATACCTCTTGTGGAGTTCACCTACAACAACAGTTTTCAGGTGACTATTCAGATGGCACCTTACGAGGCTTTGTATGCTAGGCCATGCCGATCACCTTTATGCTGGCTGGAGGCAGGAGAGGCAACTTTACTAGGACCTCGTCTTGTTCAGGAGACCTAAGAGAATATAGAGTTGATTTGGAAGAGGATGACTACAGAACAGTCTCGACAGAAGTCTTATGCTGATCAGTGGAGACGACCTCTGGAGTTTGAGGTCAGGAATCAGGTTTTCGTGTGTGTCGCATTGAGGTTGGGACACAAGAGGATTCAAAGAAAGGGTAAGCATTCACAGCTGTACATCGGGCCGTTTTAGGTATTGGAGAGAGTTTGTCTGGTTGCCTATTGGTTGCGGTTACCCCAGAGGTACTGGGCCATGCACGATGTCTTCCATGTTTCTCAGCTCCAACGTTACTTTTCGGAACCGTCTCATGTCTTTCAACCAGAGGAGGTTAAGCTTAAAGTGGATGCGTCGTTTGAGGATAATCTTATCCAGATTGTCGATTGCAGTACAAAGGTTCTATGTGGACGGTCTATTCATCTGGTACGGGTGCTATGGCAGCACAGGCGAGTACAAGATGAGAACTAGGAGAGGGAGGCTGATGTACGACCGTAGTGGCCGGAGCTGTTTGTGGTTTCTATTTCTACGCCTTGCTAGGGAAATTCGGGGATGAATTTATTTAAGGGGGGAAGTTTGTAAGAACCCGGATCTTCGTTTCGGATATGTTTTTCCTTTTCTGGTCGTTTCTGTGAAAAAGAGAAAAATCTGGAAATTTCTTACGTACACACCGTGTACTTTATAAGTACACACCGTGTACATTGATGCAGCATCTGGCCGTGTGCTGGCCATGTCCGGGCCGCACGCATGGTGTGTAGGGGCGATGTGGAGTCCGCTTAAAGAGGAGTACGAAAAGGCCAAGTACATGTCGTGTACCTCATAAGTACACACCATGTACTTTTTTTTTCATTAAACGGACTGGGGTCGCACCTGACGGGCAGAACGCGCTTCTTCTTCAGGTTCATCATTTGAGAGAACTCATACGGCCGCAGAACTTCTCCAAGCCCCCGATCCTCCGTCCGTTATCCAAAACGACTGTCGTTAATTGTGCTGGAACCGCAGCGGTAAGCCCTTCCTTCTACTAAATCTTTGTTTTTCGATTCCTATTCTTTCTTAAGATATTTTGGGTTGAACGTTTTGTTTGTTTGGGTTGATATACATCGTTCTAAGATGAATCAAGCCTCGTAGTTCGAGTATATTGATCTCCTAGGATCGAGGTAGGTGTTTTGTGCCTTTCTGTAGGAATTATTTGAATATTTTGTGCAATTCCACCAATTCCCTTGAACGGGGTATTGTGTTTTTCCTATTTTCCCCTGTTGTTTTTTTTCATTTCATGATTTCTGGAGTAGAGGTCGATTATTGTGAATAGGGTAATTTTTACTGTGCTCTGGATGTTTTTCCATGCATGTTTTTCCTGTTAGAAATTTTTCCAGTTTTCATGCCTAGTTGTAGGATAGTTGAACTGTTGTACAGTTATACTGTTGTGCCTTAGAATTATAGCCAAGTAGTTCTTGTGGTTTACATGGGGATATACGTGCGCGATGCATGTTTGTTTTACATAGGGCTATGAGAACCTAGTGTAGTGAACTATAGGGAGAATAGACGCAAGGGCTTCTCCAGAGTGTTTTATTAATTCGATGCGAGACCATAGGGGGACTTGATGATGAGTGCTTCCTCAGAGAGTCTGTAATTACTCGACGCGGTCCACCGGGGGAATGAGATGTTGAGTGCTTCACCCGAGATCCTTTAGTACGATACGAGATTACAGGGGGAATTTATGGTGATTTCTTCCTTAGAGAGTCTATTCTTCAGCTCAACCAGAGGGGTGACACTGTGTGCGCCTCCCAGAGGGTTACTAGTACTTGTAGGATGAACCACAAGGGTTAGGCTGTGAGAACTACCCAGGGGGGTTACCTGTTGTTCTACTTGTTGATTGGCTATTACTTGTGTACTTTATATACTAGACACTTTAGATTGTATTTGTTGTGTGCTTTCTTATTTTCTGCTTCCTGTACTTTTACTTTCCATGTATTCACTGACTGTTAGGCACAAATCTTTGGGTGGTTGCCTACTGGGACCTTGTCTCACACCATGTTTGGGCCATGATTTTGGGACCAAACAGACTATATTGTTGTAGGTATAGATAAGGGCAGGCGCCCTTCTACTTTAGATACTTGACTTGCTGGGGAGCTAGAGAGCATGGGACCAAGCTATGGATTGTGATGCTGAGGAGTTTACCTATTTTCTTTTTCACTTTGGTTTATTATTTTATTCCGCATTGTGACTTGTTTGGATAATTTCCTAGATATATGTATCATGCATCATTTTATATATATGTGTGTGTGCTAAAGTTGTTTACTGTTAGTCTTCTATTGTTTATCTTTTACTCTTGTATGGATGGTTACGGTTTCTACTATTGTCTATTTGTTTTTCTTCCGCTGTGTACTCTGCCAATGAGGGCATAGTTTCCCCACTATCACACCCAAGGCCCTCGCTGCTAGTCGGTAGCCTCTGGCATTTGGGTAAATGCGCTTGAATCCATGTGACCAATTGGGTACGGGGCGCCTCTTGGTGGCTTCCAGAACCAGGACGTTGCAAAGTGGTATCAGAGTGGTTTCTTTTCTCTTTTTTACTATTTGGAGCTTTTATCCAAGGATAGGACGGATTCGGTACTTGGTATTAAGTTGTTCTCGGGATTAGCTAACCTATGTACGTGGAAAATCCAATCTACCTCGCTTATTACATTTTTTAGGTTTTTCTATGTTACAGTTGATCTAATTTCACCTAGAGTGATTCACATGATTTGTGTTACTATTTTTGTTGATATTGTGGTTCCATTTCTGTCGCAACCCGATGATACGAGGGTCTGTCATCTCATGCATCATATAGGAACTTGTTAGAAATCACATTCCATGCATTCTTCCCATGCCATCTAGGGTGCATCAGCAATTGCATGCTTTTTTGATAGATGTTGTGTACATTATTCATGTTTTTGTGATAGATGCTTTGATAAAATCCCTACAGTTTGATAGAGAGGTTGTTTGTATTGTACCTTGCATAAATGAATGCCGAATTTTGGTTCTTGAGGTGTTATGGGCCCTCATGAATCGGAACGTGGTGGATCATTGACTTGATTCCCTTATATATGATATGTAAGAGATTCCAAGCCTTCATTCCCGGGGAGTATGGACCCTCATGGATCGGAATTTGGCACCTTCATGTTTTTTTTCAGTGTTTTCGGGGCTTCGGTGTAGTTTTAGAGCTACTGCCTGAAAAAACCCAGAATACATGTCGTGTACTTTAAATATACACGTCGTGTAGTTTTTAAACTATGTCACTGACTATGTGAGCAGAAACACAGGTTGTGGAAAATCTCCAGTAACACGCCGTGTACGGTAGGTACACGCCGTGTAGTTGTGAGTCGTGTAACCGACCGTGTAACTAACAACATGGGTTGGGGAAGCTCGTGTAATACACACCATGTTTTGTATGAACACACCGTGTTTTGTATGAAAACACCGTGTAGGCTTGTTCTAGGTACCCGGTCGTGTCACGAGCAACACGGAACAGTGTTATCTCTTCTTATACACACCATGTTTGTTTGGAACATGCCGTGTAAGGGTCATCCTTGTACCCAGCTATGTCACCAAAAACACGAGTCGAGAAAAATCTTCAAGTACATGTCGTGTTTGTTTGGAACACGCTGTGTAGTCTCAGCCGTGTAACTGGTCATGTAACTAACAACACAGGTCTTTGAAACCTTTTCTACAACACGCCGTGTCCACAGGGAACATGTCATGTAGTCTCAGTTTAAGAAGACCATGTGGGTTAGCCGTTCAAGGAGACTCGGGTAGGGGAATAGAGTTAAGTACACGTCGTATAGAGTTTATACATGCCATGTAGTCATGTTTTGTAAAACATGAGTGTTTCCTTCTCTTGTTTATGTTTTGTACTCATTTTTTCTCTGTCCTTGATATTCCTGATATAAGGTATGCTTTTGATCTTTCATAGTTATGCCTCCGAGACGTCCTCTAATTGTACGTCAGTTGCAGGATAGTGATCATATGCCAGATATATCTGAACATGGACTTCCTGTCGATCCTCAAGTCATGCCGGCCTTGGCACCAGCTATCATACTAGTTGCAGGCACTGATGTGCAGTTTAGGGAAGGCTTTATGAGAATGATGCAGACCTTTTAGGGAGAACCGCCTCCTGCCACGACTATGGAAGACTTGACGTGGGTTTTCCAACAGGAGCATCCTCCTACTTTCTCGGGGTAAGGACGACCATAGGCTGTAGAGTCATGGCTGGAAGCGATGCTGACTATCTTTGAGCATCTGTAAAAGCCTCGAGAGAGGCGGGTCAATATCACTACCTATATTCTACAAGACTCCGCCAAGATGTGGTGGGACGTGATCTCACAGGTGGTTCATCAGCAGGTTATTTCTTGGGAGGAGTTCCAACACTTGTTTTATGACTAATTCTACCCAGAGACCTTGAGGGCCGATCGAGCCCAGGATTTCATGAGTCTAGAGTAGGGTAATCTTTCTGTTATGAAGTATTCCTCTCGTTTCACCGAGCTGCAGCGTTTCGGACCCCTCCCGGGTGGAGATGAGATGTTCTTAGCAAAGTAGTTTGACAATGGTCTCAGGTGGGAGATCCGCTCGCAGATGAATATAATCCAGTTGACTTCCATCACTTCCATCGTCAACCAAGTACTGATTGAGGAGTACAATTTGAGAGAGTTCGGAGCTGCGAGAAAGGGCAGTTATATTTCCAGAACTAGTAGTCCTCCAGTTAATAGCAAGAAGTGCCGTAGGGAGTCTACGTGCGGTGATCCGAGGAGGTGAGATACATCTTCAGGTAGCCAGATAGTATGATACCAGTGTGGAAGGGAAGGGCCCACGAGGCCACAGTGCCATAAAGACCCAGTGGAGTGCCGATCTTGTGGCAAGATGGGTCACCTTCAGTGTTTCTTCCAGGTTTTCACACTAGTAGCTGTTGACGAGGGTTCTTCCATGACTCCTCGTTCAGGAACAACACCACCCGTTTCTCACTAGTCAAGGAACTGGAGTTCTTCTTGTCGTTCGGGCCGAGGTGGAGGTTGAGGTCGTGGCGGTCAGTCACCACTCTTTCAGCATCAGTAGGGAGGATCAGCTCAGAGTGGTCAGGAAGGGTCACAGGGCCACAAGGCAGGCCAGACTTTTGCGGAGGAGCATACCTATCAGGAGCAAGATCCCGGACCCTCTACAATTTGAGGTACGATCTTAGTAGCGTCAGTTTTTTCTTCATCTCTTTTCGATACTGGTGCTACGCGTAGCTTTATCTCTGTTGTTGTTATGGAGAGCCTTGGGCTTTGTATCTTTTCTTCTACCGACTTGTTGACACTAGACACACCTTTGGGGATGAGGACATCTTGTGTATATCAGTGCAGAGAGTGCCCTCTCGAGGTTGTAGGGTATTGTTTCTTATGGGATCTCTATGTCCTATAGATGACAGGCTATTATTTCATTCTCAGGATGGACTGTTTGGTTCCCTTCTAGGCAGTCGACGACTGTTATCGCCGCGAGGTGAGTTTCATTTCACCAGAGTGTGAATCTTTTCTTTATAGAGACGAATGGAATGTTCAAGCGAGTCGAGCAGGACTCAAGGATCATGAGCTAGGAAGGGTTACAACCCATATTTCTAGTCTTTATCTGGATGATTAGGGGACTTCACAGCTGGACTTTTCTCCAGTGGTGGATCATTTCAGAGATGTCTTTCTAGAGGATTTTTCAGGTTTTCCTCCAGATCATGAGGTAGACTTCTCTATTGAGGTCATTCCAGGAGCGGCTCTGGTGTCCATTCCTTCCTATAGGATAGATACACCTGAGTTGCAGAAGCTCAAGAAGCAATTGGAGGAGTTGCAGGCAAAGGGTTTCATTCGACCCAGTACTTCTCCTTGGGGTTCACCTATATTTCTTGAGAAGAAGGCAGACGGTACCCTTAGGCTCTGTGTGGATTATCAGAAGCTGAACCAGTTGACGGTCAAGAACCGATATCCCTTTCTGAGGATTGATGATATTTTCGATCAGCTTCGAGGAGACCAGGTGTTCTCAAAGATCAATTTGAGGTCCAGTTATCATCAGTTGTGTGTTAGACCATTAAATATACCTCTGACAGCCTTCAGTAGTAGGTATGGTCTCTACGAGTATACGGTTATGTCGTTTGGTCTCACGAATGTGCCAGCAGTTTTCATGGAACTGATGAACCGAGTGTTCCATCCTTACTTTGATTCCTTCTTCGTGGTCTTCATGGACGATATCTGGGTGTACTCTCACACTCGACACGACCATGCTACCCAACTAGAGATCGTTCTGAGTACACATAGAGAGCATCGACTTTATGCTAAACTCTTGAAGTGCCACTTTTGGATGGATCATATTCACTTCTTCGGTCACGTCATCTCAAAGGCAGGAGTATCTGTGGACCCATAGAAAGTGGGTGATGTAGTTTCCTGGGAGTAGACGAAGAACTTTTTTGAGGTATAGAGTTTCCTAGGGCTGGCTGGATACTACAGATGCTTCATTCATGACTTTTCATGCCTAGCATCACAATTGACAGGTCTGACCAAGAAGGGAGCGAGGTTCTTATGGCCAGATTCTTATGAGTCAGCCTTTCAGGATCTGAAGGGAAGGTTGACGTCCGCATTGATACTAGTCTTTACAGAGCCATTCAAGAGCTATAATGTTTATTTTTATGCTTCAGGTATCGGTTTGGGCGATGTGCTTATGCAGGGAGATGGAGTCGTTGCATACAGGTCTCGGCGGTTGAGGCCACATGAGAGGAACTACCCAATGCACGATCTAGAGTTGGCAGCTGTTGTTCATGACTTGCGCTGTTGGAGACATTACCTTCTAGGAGAGCACTTTGTGGTTTTCACCAACCACAAGAGTCTCAAGTACATCTTCACTCAGCGTGATCTAAATATGAGACAGTGCAGGTGGTTTGAGTATCTTCAGTCTTTTGATTTCGAGCTTGCCTATACGCCGGGAAAGGGCAACGTAGTGGCAGATGCATCGAGTAGGAGAACTCAGATTTAGGAAGTTCAGGAGGCCAGCAATGAGTGGCAGCTTATGGCTCAATTATCTGAGATGCATCTGAAGGTGCACGATAGATAGGGATAGACTTACCTATCTTCTGTAGCTGTTACCTCTACAGTTATTGATTGGGTACTGATGAGGTAGCTATCAGACACCGAAGGCTTAGTCCTATGGGAGAATGTGTCAGGAGGGGAACCTCTTCCAGGATGGACAATGGGAGAGGATGAGATCATTCATTTATATGGATGTGTATGGGCGCTAGAAGACATACGCGAGGAGCTGATGCGGGATTTTCATTCATTAGTTTGGGCAGTTCATCCTGGCGTCACCAAGATGTATCAGGATCTTCATCACCATTTCTGGTGGCCAGGTATGAAGAGAGATGTTGTTGTTTTCATATTGAGGTGTTCTACTTGTCAGCAGGTGAAAGAAGAGCATCAGCGACCAACATGCCTTTTACAGTAGTTACCCATTCCGGAGTGGAAGTGGAATGATGTCGCGATGGACTTCGTGAGCAGATTGCCAAGGTCGCCTCGAGGGAACAATGCTATTTGGGTTTTCATCGACAGGCTTACAAAGGTTGTTCTTTTCTTACCGATCAATGATACCTTCAGTGTTGATGATCTGGGACGACTATACATCCAAGAGATTGTACGTATTCATGGAGTTCCACAATCCATTTTTTCTAAAGGGATGCGTGCTTTACTTCTCAGTTCTGGAAGGGGCTTTAGAGGGATTTGGGTACACATGTAATTTTGAGTACAGTATACCATCCCCAGATAGATGGTCAGTCCGAGCATACGATCCAGGTGTTGAGGTTATTCTACGAGCTTGCATTGTAGACTTTGGCGGTTCTTGGGAGAAGCATATCCCTCTTTTGGAGTTCGCCTACAACAACAGTTTTCAGGTGACTATTCGGATGGAACCTTATGAGGCACTGTACGGTAGGCCATGCCGATCAACTTTATGCGGGCTGGAGGTAGGAGAGGCAACATTACTGGGACCTCGTCTTGTTGAGGAGACCTATGAGAAGATAGATTTGATTCAGAAGAGGATGGCTACAACACAGTCTCGAAAGAAGTCTTATGCTGATTAGCGGAGATGACCTCTGGAGTTCGAGGTCGGGGATCTGGTTTTCGTGCGTGTCACACCGAGGTTGGGACACAAGAGGATTCGGAGATAGGGTAAGCATTCACCGCTGTACATCGGGCCATTTGAGGTATTGGAGAGAGTTATTCCGGATGCCTATCGGTTGCAGTTACCCCAGAGGTACCGGGCCATGGACAATTTCTTCCATGTTTTACAGCTCCGGTGTTACTTTTCGGACCCGTCTTATGTCTTTCAACCCGAGGAGGGTTAGCTTGAAGTGGATGCGTCATTTGAGGATCATCCTATCTGGATTTTTGATTTTAGTACAAAGGTTCTCCTTTTACGGTATGTTTATCTGGTACGAGTGATATGGCTGCATGGGCCAGTACAGGAAAAGACCTGGGAGAGGGAGCCTGATGTACGATCGCAGTGGCTGGAGCTGTTCGGGGTTTCTTTTTATACGCCTCACTAGGGTAATTCGGGGACGAATTTCTTTAAGGGTGGAAGTTTGTAAGAACCTAGATCTTCATTTCAGGTATTTTTTTCCTTTTCAGGTCATTTTTGTGAAAAAGAGGAAAATCTGGAAATTTCCTAAGTACACACCGTGTACATTATAAGTACACACCGTGTACTTTGATGCAACACCAGGCCGTGTGCTGGCCATGTCTGGGCCGCACACACGGTCTGTAGGGGCGATGTGGAGGCCTCTTAAAGTAGAGTACAGAAAGGCCAAGTACACGCCATGTACCCCATAACTACACGCCATGTACTTTCTTTTTTTTTCATTAAATGGACTGGGGTCACACAAAACGGACAAAACTCGCTTCTTCTTCAGGTTATTTATCCGAGAGAACTCGTATGGCCGTGGAACTTCTCTGAGCCCCCGAGCCTCCGTCCGTTCATCGAATCGATTGCCATTAATTGCGTTGGAACCGCAGCGGTAAGCCCTTCCTTCTACTAGATCTTTGTTTTCCAATTCCTCTTCTTTTTAAAGATATCGTGGGTTGAACGTTATGTGTGTTTTCATAGATATACACCGTTCTAAGTAGAATCAAGCCTTGTTGTTCATGTATATCGATCTCCTAGGATCGAGGTAGGTGTTTTGTGCCTTTCTGTTGGAAGTCTTTGAATATTTTGTGCAATTCAACCAATTCCCTTGAACGGGGTATTGTGTGTTTCCTATTTTTTCCCCTGTTGCTTTTTTTCTTTTCTTGATTGCTTGAGTAGAGATCGATTCTTGTGAATAGGGTAATTTTCACTGTGCTCTGGATGTTTTTTCATGCATGTTTTTCCTATTAGGCGTTTTTCCAATTGTCATCCCTAGTTGTAGGATAGTTTAACTATTGTACTATTATGCTGTTGTGCCTTAGAATGATAGCCAAGTAGTTCTTGTGGTTTACTTGGGAGTATATGCGTGCGATGCATGTTTTTTTACACAGGGCTGTGAGAACCTAGTTTAGTGAACCATAGGGAGAATAGACGTAAGGTCTTCTCCAGAGTGTCTTATTAATTCGATGCGAGACCAAAGGTGGAATTGATGATGAGTGCTTCCTCAGAGATTCTGTAGTTACTCGACGTGGGCGACAGGGGGAATGAGACGTTGAGTGCTTCCCCAGAGAGCCTTTAGTACGATATGAGACTATAGGGGGAATTTATGGTGTGTGCTTCCTTAGAGAGTCTATTCTTCAGCTCAAACAGAGGGGTGACACTGTCTGCGCCTCCCAGAGGGTTACTAGTACTTGTAGGTTGAACCATAAAGGTTAGGCTGTGAGAAATACCCAGGGGTTACCTATTGTTCTACTTGTTGATTGGATATTACTTGTTTACTTTATATGCTAGACACTGTGGATTGTAGCTGATGTGTGATTTCATGTTTACTACTTCCTTTACTTTTACTTTCCATGTATTCACTGACTGTTAGGCACAGGTTTTTGGGTGGTTGCCTACTGGGACCTTGTCTCACACCCTGTTTGGGCCATTCTTTTGGGCCCAAATAGACTATATTGTTGCAGGTATAGATAAGGGAAAGCGCCCTTCTACTTCAGGTACTTGACTTGTTGTAGAGCTGGAGAGCATGGAACCAAGCTATGTCTTGCGATGCTGAGGAGTTTACCTATTTTCTTTTTCACTTTGGTTTATTATTTTATTCATCATTGTTACTTGTTTGGATGCTTTACTAGACATATGTATCATGAATCATTTTATATATATGTGTGTGTGCTCTAGTTGTTTACTGTTAGTCTTACATTGGTTATCTTTTACTCTTGTATGGATGGTTACAGTTTCTGCTATTGTCTATTTGTTTTTCTTCTGCTGTGTACTCTTCCAATGAGGGCATAGTTTCCCCACTATCACACCCAAGGTCCTCGCTATTAGTCGGCAGCCTCTGGTATTTGGGGAAATGCGCTTGAGGCCATGTGATTTACCGGGTATGGGGCGCCTCTGGGTGGATTCCGGAACCGAGACTTTACAAAGTGGTATCAGAGGGGTTTATTTTCTCTTGTTTTACTATTTGGAGCCTTTAGCCAGGGATAGGATAGATTCGGTACTTGGTATTAAGCTGTGCTCAGGAGTAGCTAACCTGTGTACAGGAAAAATCCAATCTACCACGCTTATTACAGTTTTCAGGTTTTTCTATGTTACAGTTTATCTGATTTCACCTAGAGTGATTCACATGATTTGTGTTGTTATTGTTGTTTATATTGTGGTTCTATTTCTATCGCAACCAGATTAGATGAGGGTATGTCATCTCATGCATCATATAGGAACTTGTTAGAAATCACATGCCATGCATTCTTGCCATGCTATCTAGGGTGCATTAGCAATTGCATGTTGTTTTGATATATGTTGTGTAGATTATTCATGTTGTTGTGATAGATGCTTTGATAAAATCCCTGCAGTTTGATAGGGAGGTTGTTTGTATTTTACGTTGCTTAAATGAATGCCAAATTTTGGTTCTGGAGGTGTTATGGGCCCTCAAGAATAGGAACTTGGTGGATCATTGACTTGTTTCCCATATATATTATATGTAAGAGATGCCAATCATTCATTCACGGGGAGTATGGACCCTCACAGATCGCAATTTCGAACCTTCATGCTGGTTTTTCAGTGTTTTCTGGGCTTCGGTGCAGTTTTAGAGATACTGCCTGGAAAACCCCAGAATACACGCCGTGTACTTTATATATACACGTCGTGTAGTTTTTAAACAGTGTCACTGACTATGTGAGCAGAAACAGGGTTGTGGAAAATCTCCTGGAACATGCCGTGTATGGTAGGTACACGCCGTGTAGTTGTGATCCGTGTACCCGACCGTGTCACTAACAACATGGGTCCGGGAAGCTCGTGTAATACACATCGTGTTTTGTATGAACACGCCATGTAGGCTTGTTCTAGGTACTCTGCCATGTCACGAACAACACAGGACAGTGTTATCTCCTCCTATACACGCCGTGTTTTTTCGGAACATGCCGTGTAAGGGTCATCCATGTACACAGCTGTGTCACCAACAACACGGGTCAGGAAAAATCTTCAAGTACACGCCGTGTCTGTTCGGAACACTCCGTGTAGTCACAACCGTGTAACTGGCCATGTAACTAACAACACGGTCGTTGAAACCTTGTCTCCTACATGCCGTGTCCACAGGTAACACGTCGTGTAGTCTCAGTTTAAGAAGACCGTGTGGGTTAGCCGTGCAAGGAGACTCGGGCAGGGGAATAGAGTTAAGTACACGCCGTGTAGAGTTTATACACGCCATGTAGTCATGTTTTGTAAAACTTGAGTGTTTCCTTCTCTTGTTTCTTCTTTATACTCCTTTTTTCATTGTCCTTGATATTCCTGATCTAAGGTATGCTTTTGATCTTTTAGAGATATGCCTTCAAGACATCCTCCGATTGTACATCAGTTGAAGGATAGTGATCATATGGCAGATATAGATGAACAGGGACTTCCTACCGATCCCCCATTTGTTCCAGCCATGGCACCAGCTATCGTACCAGTTGCAAGCACTGATGCGCAGTTTAGGGAAGGATTTATGAGGATGATGCAGACCATTCATGGAGCACCTCCTCCTGCCATGACTATGGAAGACTTGTCCCAGTTTTTTCAATAACAGCATCCTCCTAGTTTCTCGGGGGAAGGAGGACCACAGGCTGTAGAGTCATGGCTGGAAGCCATGCTAACTATCTTTGAGCATTTGGAAACACCTCTAGGGAGGCGGGTCAATCTCACTACCTATATTCTACAACACTCCGCCATGATGTGGTGGGACGTGATCTCACAGGTGGGTCATCAGCAGGTTATGGATTGAGAGGAGTTCCAACGCGTGTTTTATGACTAATTCTACCCGGAGACCCTGAGGGTCAATCGAGCCCGAGAGTTCATGAGTGTAGAGCAGGGTACACTTTCTGTTATGGATTATTCCTCTCGTTTCACCGAGATGCAGCGTTTCACACCCCTTCGGGGTGGAGATGAGATGTTCTTAGCAAAGTAGTTTGACGATAGTCTTAGGCGGGAGATCCGCTTGTAGGTGAATATATTCCAGTCAACTTCCATCACTTCCATCGTCAACCAGGCACTGATTGAGGAGCGCAATCTGAGAGACTCCGGAGCTGCGAGCAAGGGCGGTTATGTTTCCAAAACTATTAGTCCTCCAGTTGACAATAGGAAGCTCCATAGGGAGTCTACGCACGGTGATCTGAGGAGGCGAGATACATCTTTAGGTAGCCAGGTAGTATGATACCAGTGTGGAAGGGAAGGGCACAAAAGGCCATAGTGCCTGAGAGACCCAGTGGAGTGCCGATCTTGTGGAAAGATGGGTCACATTCAGCATTTCTTCCAGGTTTTTTCACCAGTAGCTGGTGACGGGGGTTCTTCCATGGCTCCTCATTCAGGAGCATCACCACCAGTTTCTCACCAATCGAGGAACTGGAGTTCTTCTTGTCGTTCGGGCCGAGGTGGAGGTCGAGGCCGTGGCGGTCAGTCACCAGTCTTTCAGCATCAGCAGGGAGGATCAGCTCAGAGTGGTCAGGCAGGGTCACAGGGCCGCAAGGAAGGCCAGAATTTTGCGGTGGAGCAGACTTATCAGGATCAGGATCCCAGACCCTCAACAATTCGAGGGACGATCTTAGTAGCCTCAGTTTTATCTTCAGCTCTTTTTGATACTAGTGTTATGCATATATTTATCTTTATTGCTGTTGTGGAGAACCTTGGGCTCTGTATCTTTTCTTCTGTCGACTTGTTGACACTAGACACACCTTTGGGGAAGAGGAAATCTAGTGTTCATCAGTGCAGAGAGTGACCTCTCGATGTTGCAGGGTATCGTTTCTTATGGGATATCTATGTCCTATAGATGACAGGCTATGATGTCATTCTCAGGATGGAATGGTCGGTTCCCTTCTAGGTAGTCGTTTACTGTTATCACCGTGAGGTGAGTTTCATTTCACCAGAGTGTGAATATTTTCTTCATAGAGGTGAATGGGATGTTCAGGTGAGTCGAGCAGGACTCGAGCATCACAAGCTAAAAAGGGTAATGGGCCAGATTTCTAGTCTTTATCTAGATGATCAGGGGACTTCACAGCTGTAATTTCCTCTAGTGGTGGATCGTTTCAGAGATGTCTTTCCAGAGGATTTTTCATGTTTTCCTCCAGAGTGTGATGTAGAATTCTCTATTGAGCTCATTCCAGGAGTGGCATTGGTGTCCATTCTTTCCGATAAGATGGCTACACCTGAGTTGCAGGAGCTCAAAAACCAGTTGGAGGAGTTGTGGGAAAAGGGTTTTATCCAACCCAGTACTTCTCCTTGGGGTTCACCTGTCCTTCTTGAGAAGAAGTAAGACGGTACCCTTAGGCTCTGTGTGGATTATCGGAAGCTGAACCAGACGACAGTCGAGAACTGATATCCCTTTCCGAGGATTGATGATATTTTCTATCATCTTGTTGGAGGTCGGGTGTTCTCGAAGATCGATTTGAGGTCCAGTTATCATCAGTTGTGTGTTAGACCATCAAATATACCTCTGACAGCCTTCAGGAGTAGGTATGGTCACTACGAGTATACGGTTATGTCGTTCAGTCTCACGAATGTGCCAGTAGTTTTCATGGAACTGATGAACCGAGTGTTCCATCCTTACTTGGATTCCTTCATTATGGTCTTCATGGACGATATTTGGATGTACTCTCACACTCGACACAACCATGCTACCCAACTTGAGATCGTTCTAAGTACACTGAGAGAGCATCGACTTTATGCTAAACTCTCAAAGTGCCACTTTTAGATGGATCATATTCACTTCTTCGGTCATGTCATCTCAAAGGCAAGAATATCTGTGGACCTAGAGAAAGTGAGTGATGTAGTTTCTTGGGAGTAGCCGAAGAATGTTTTTGAGGTACGGAGTTTCCTAGGGCAGGTTGGATACTAAAAACACTTCATTATAGACTTTTCACGCCTAGAAGCACCATTGACAGGTTTGACCAAGGAGGGGGTGATGTTCTTATGGTCAGATTCTTGTGAGTCAACCTTTCAGGAGCTGAAGGGAAGGTTGACATCAGCACTGATACTAGTCTTTCCAGTGCCATGAAAGAGCTATAATGTTTATTGTGATGCTTCAGGTATCGGGCTGGGCGTTGTGCTTACGCAGGGAGATGGAGTCATTGCATACAGGTCTCGACAGTTGAGGGTACATGAGAGGAACTACCCGACGCACTATCTGCAGTTGGCAGCTATTGTTCATGACATGAGTTGTTGGAGACATTACCTTCTGGGAGAGCACTTTCTGGTTTTCACCGACCACAAGAGTCTCAAGTACATATTCACTCAGTGTGATCTGAATCTGAGACAGCGCAGGTGGTTTGAGTATCTTCAGTCTTTTGATTTCGAGCTTGCCTATACATCGGGAAAGGGAAACGCAGTGGCAGATGCATTGAGCAGGAGAACTCATATTCAGGAAGTTCAGGAGGCCAGCAGTGAGTGGAATCTTATGGCCCTATTCTCCGAGATGAATCTGTAGGTGCATGACAGACAGGGACAACCTTACCTATCTTCTATAGCTGTTACCTCTACACTTCTTGATCGGGTACGGATGAGGTAGCTATCAGACTCTGAAGGCTTAGTCCTGCGGGAGAGTGTGTCAGGAGGGGACCCTCTTCCTGGATTGACAATGGGAGAGGATTGGATCTTTCATTTATAGGGATGCGTATGGGTTCCAGAAGACATATGAGAGGATCTGATATGAGATTCTCATTCATCAGTTTGGGCAGTTCATCCTGGCATCACCAAGATGTATCAGGATCTTAATCATCAGTACTGGTGTCCAGGTATGAAGAGAGATGTTGTTGGTTTCATCTTGAGGTGTTCTACTTTCCAATAGGTGAAGGCGGAGCGTCAGTGACCAGCAGGCCTTTTACAGAAGTTACCCATTCCGGGGTGGAAGTGGAACGATGTCACGATGGACTTCATGACCGGATTGCCAAGGTCTCCTCGAGGGAATGATGCTATTTGGGTTGTCGTCGACAGGCTTACGAAGGTTTCTCACTTCTTACCAATCAATGAGTCCTTCAATGTTGATGATTTGGGATGACTATACATCCAAGAGATTGTACATCTACATGGAGTTCCACACTCCATTTTTTCCTAAAGGAATGCATGCTTTACATCTCAGTTCTGGAAGGGGATTTAGAGGGCTTTGGGTACACAGTTAATTTTGAGTACAGTATACCATCCCCAGACAGATGGTCAGTCTGAGTATACGATCTAGGTGCTTGAGGATACGCTCAGAGATTTCAATGTAGACTTTGGCGGTTCTTGGGAGAAGCATTTCCCTCTTGTGGAGTTCGCCTATAACAATAGATTTCAGGTGACTATTCAGATGGCACCTTATGAGGCTTTGTACGGTAGGCCATGTCGAACACCTTTATGCTAACTGGAGGTAGGAGAGGCAACTTTACTGGGACCTTGCCTTGTTTAGGAGGCCTAAGAGAAGATAGAGTTGTTTCAGAAAAGGATGGCTACAGCACAGTCTCGACAGAAGTCTTATGCTGATCAGTGGAGATAACCTCTGGAGTTCAAGGTCGGGGATCAGGTTTTCATGCGTGTCGCACCGCAGTTGGGACACAAGAGGATTCAAAGATAGGGTACTAATTCACCATTGGACGACGGGCTGTTTGAGGTATTGGAGTGAGTTCGTATGGTTTCCTATCAGTTCCAGTTACCCCAGAGGTACCGGGCAATGCATGATGTCTTCCCTGTTTCTCAGCTCCGACGTTACATTTCGGACCCGTCTCATGTCTTTCAACCTGAGGAGGTTCAGCTTGAAGCGGATGCGTCATTTGAGTAGCATCCTATCCGGATATTCGATTGCAGTACAAAGGTTCTCCATAGACGGTCTGTTCATTTGGTATGGGTGCTATGGCAGCACGGGCGAGTATAGGATGAGACCTAGGAGAGGGAGGCCGATGTACGATCACAATGGTCGTAGCTGTTCAGGGTTTCTTTTTCTACGCCTCGCTAGGGAAATTCGAGGACAAATTTATTTAAGGGGGGAAGTTTGTAAGAACTCGGATCTTCGTTTCATGTATGTTTTTCATTTTCTGGTCGTTTTTGAGAAAAAGAGGAAAATATGGAAATTTCCTAAGTACACGCCATGTACTTTATAAGTACATGCCGTGTAATTTGATACAGCACCAGGCCGTGTGTTGGCCATGTCTGGGCCGCACACATGGTGTGTAGGGGCGATGTGGAGGCTGCTTAAGGCGGATTACGGAAATGCCAAGTACAATCCATGTACCCCATAAGTACACGCCATGTACTTTCTTTTTTTCATTAAATGGATCGGGGTCGCACCTGATGGACAGAACTTGCTTCTTCTTTAGGTTCCTCATCCAAGAGAACTTGTATGGCTGTGGAACTTCTCCGAACCCTCGAGCCTCCGTCCGTTCTCCGAATCCACTGTCGTTAATTGCATTTGAATCACAGTAGTAATCCCTTTCTTCTACTAGATCTTTGTTTTCAATTCCTTTTATTTATAAAGATATCTTGGGTTTAACATTTTGTACATTTTCGTAGATATACGCCGTTCTAAGGGTAATCAATCATCATGGTTCAAGTATATCGATATCCATGGTTTGAGGTAGGTGTTTTCTGCCTTTCTATAGGAAGTCTTTGAATATTTTGTGCAATTCAACCAATTCCCTTGAACGGGGTATTGTGTGTTTCCTATTTTTTCCCCTGTTGTTTTTTTTTATTTTCATGATTGCTTGAGTAGAGGTCGATTCTTGTGAATAATAAAATTTTTACTACGCTCTGCATGTTTTTCCTGTTAGGCGTTTTTCAGTTGTCATTCCTATTTGTGGGATAGTGGAACGGTTGTACTGTTATGCTGTTGTGCCTTAGAATGATAGACAAGTAGTTCTTGTGGTTTACTTGGGGATATACACGCATGATGCATGTTTGTTTTACATAGGTCTGTGAGAACCTAGTGTAGTGAACCATAGGGAGAATAGACATAAGGGATTCTCCAGAGTGTCTTATTAATTCGATGCGAGAACAAAGGGGGAATTGATGATGAGTGCTTACTCTGAGAGTCTGTAGTTACTCAATGTGGGCCACAGGGTGAATGAGATGTTGAGTGCTTCCCCAAAGAGACTTTAGTACGATACGAGACTATAGGGTGAATTTTCGGTGGGTGCTTCCTCGGAGAGTCTATTCTTCAGCTAAACCAGAGGGGTGACACTGTGTGCACCTCCCAGAGGGTTACTAGTACTTGTAGGTTGGACCATAAGGGTTAGGCTATGAGAACTACCCATGGGGTTACCTGTTGTTCTACTTTTTGATTGGATATTACGTGTGTACTTTATATTCTAGACATTGTGGATTGTAGCTTCTATGTGCTTTCCTATTTACTGCTTCCTGTACTTTTACATGCCATGTATTCACTGACTGTTATGCACGGATCTTTGGGTGGTTTCATACTAGGACCTTGTCTCACACACTATTTGGGCCATGCTTTTGGGCCCAAACAGACTATATTGTTGCAGGTATTGATAAGGGAAATCTCCCTTCTACTTTAGGTACTTGACTTGCTGTGGAGCTGGACAGCATGGGACCAAGCTATGGCTCGCGATGCTGAGGAGTTTACCTGTTTTCTTTTTCACTTTAGTTTAGTATTGTATTCAGCATTGTGACTTTTTTGGATGCGTTCCTAGACATATGTTTCATGTATAATTATATATATATATGTGTGTGTGTGTGTGTGTGCTCTAGTTTTTTACTGTTAGTCTCCCACTATTTATCGTTTACTCTTGAATGGATGGTTACGATTTCTGCTATTGTCTATTTGTTTTTCTTCTGTTGTGTACTCTGCCAAGGAGGGAATATTTTCCCCACTATCACACCCAAGGCCCTCGCTGCTATTTGGTAGCCTTTGGCCTTTATAGAAATGCGCTTGAGGCCATGTGACCAACCGGGTACAGGGCGCCTCTAGGTGGCTTTGGGAACAGGGACATTACACTTTCACTTGCTACCCGATGAAGAAAATGGAAATTAAATGTCTTAGTCTATCTAATTTACCATAGTTCATTATGTGATATGCAACCAAGGTTCCAGTTTACTAATTTATTTGAATTATGGTTAAAACCCCATGTTATTCCATGATTGGAGTATATTTTTTACATTTTTAATTTTTTCCTTTTGTTTATTTTTTGTTACAAACATTAAGTGAATGTACTATTTTATTTTATACAAAAATATTTTACTTACTTACAAACTCATTATTTTATTTATTTCAAATTGGAATGTGATTTTATCTCTTACTTATCAAAAAATTTATTTATTTAATAGATTTCAAATTAGTTCAATCATTTCTCATTGTGAAATTTTTTGTTGATTCAAGGTAATACCCTACTAGGAATTACATTAAACCATACATACACCATTTAGGAGTATGTTAAACATTTGTTAATTCGTGTTAGAAAATGTAAAAGTGTTACTTCATTTGGAAGTGTTCCATACATTCCTTATTCATTGTTTTGAGGACTATTTCCAGGTTTTGAAAGTGGTTCATGCAGAGTTAGTTCACATGGGAAATTTTTTGTCTCTATTTTTGTCATTCAGAGTGGAATCAAATTTCACACAAACCTATTCAATCTTTTAATATCTTCATATTATAGAGTTCATTTATCCTATCCATATGTTTAGTTTATGATGTTATGTTAGATTTTTATTTTAGGTCTTACTCATTTCTGCGTTGTTTTGTTGTATTTTTTGGAAAAATATATATGTAATTTGTATCGACATAAAATATATTGATACCTCAGTTCAATAACCCATATAGAGTTTAATATTTTACATACTTAAATCTCATTGAGAAACCATTACCAATTGGTATGTTTCATACCCACAGTGCTTGTCTCCATCCTTTGGTGATTAGTAAAGTGATTCAAACCTTATAGAAATCCAACTATGGTTATTTGGTAGGTCATCCATGGTTAGTTCACTACACAATGTGTTCATAATGATAAAAAGAGTATGTTATAATTTGAAAATGTTTTTTGGTTAAAAATATGAATAAAACCATCAAAACTAAACAAATAAGATTAGATTTTCTTTAAATAATTGAAATTAATATTTTATTTAATTTTTAAAATGTGTTTATAAATCCCATATAAACATATAGTGAGTTGTGGTTATAAATAAGAAAAAAAAATTACAATTGAATCTACTTTCTATGTTGAAAACATCATTAAATGACCAAAAATGGTGAAAATTTGTTGACGTTACTCTAAAATTATATTAAAAATATTTTAAATAGTTTTTTAAAAAATATGAATTAACAGTATATCAATCAAATTTTTAGTTGGGTCATAATAATCAAAAAACCATTTTTATAATTAAAGGTGTTTTTTAAAAGAAAAACATTATTCAAATGGTCGAATTTCAGAAAATGAGAATATATCCTAATTAAATTCTAGGAAAAAATATGTTAATTTTTAACATTTGGAATTGAAATATGTTTCACTCCTATATAAATTTTGATAACAATTAATTAAAGTGAAATTTTATAATTTTAAGTGTTTTCTATGCTAAAAACATTCATCGATGGATCACAATTGAGAAAATGAAATTGTATTGTTTTAAAAATTAAGGAAATTTTTTTGGATTTAATGTTTGACCTGTAGAAATAAACTTCATTTCAATTAAACATGTGATATATTTGAAATGATCAAGAAATAATTTATAATTTTAAAATTGTTTTTAAAGTTACATAAGTGTGTCAAAAGAACAAAATTTTATAAACAATAACATTTTCCCATTAAATAATTGGAAGTTTCTATTTTCCTAATTTTTTAAATATTTTAAAAAGTATAAATCAATTGGTTGTGTGGGGTCGTTGAAATTACAAAAATTGTGACTCGATATTTATTGTGTTTATGTTAAAAACATTTTCCATATGATCAAAATGGAGCATATGAGCATAAATTTTCCTAAAATTCTTTGATAATGAACAACTATTAATTTTAAATATGTATGAACAAATATAACATTATGGTTTAATTTTTTTCTTAAGGAATAAAATACACATCAATATATCATGTAGTGAGTTATAATTTATAAAAATATTTTTTATGATTTCAAAGTGTCTTAAAATAAAAAATATATATATGTTAAACTATCAAAACTAAAGAAATGATCTCAAATTTTTAAGAAATAATATAAAAAAATTATTAATTTTTAACATACAATATCGAACCAAATATTAATAAATTTTATGGTAGACATAAAATTTTTAATAGTATGCTTTTAGAATTAAAACTATTTTCTAGGATAAAAACATGCATCAAATGATAAAAAAAAGAAAAATATATTTGATTTTTTAAAAATTATATAGAAGTGATTCTCAGTTAATTTATGAAATTTAAAAGTAAACTTAATTTCAATCGAACATGTATTGTTCTTAAAATGAGTGGAAGTTCATTTTTAGATTTAGAAGTGTTTCATATGTTAGAAGAATGTGTCTTACAATGGAATAAAGGAAAAAAATTATATTTTTATGAAATTATACACAACTTGTTAAAGACTAATTTTTAACATGAATAAATGAACCAAATTACATTTTAATGTGTAGTGTAAACAAAAATATCTAATCTATTATCTTTAAATTGTAATTTCATTATATGTTAACAAATTGTATAAATTAATCAAAATAAAAAAATTGTTAGCTTATTGTGGAATTATTTGAATATGATCTTGAAAAATTTGTTAAAAATAAGAATAATTTACGCATAAATATAACATTTTATGAAGATTCAAAGACTAAAAAAATTTATAAATAAATTAATTACTATGTTTAGAGTGTGTGTTGAATAATTTAAATTTATCAATTGAGAATGAATTAATATATAATTATATAAAAATGATATTTTTAACATTTAGGAATGAAACTAACTCAATTTATAATTATTGTTTGGTTCAAAAAATGTTTTTGAAAATTAAAAGTGTTTTCTATGTAAAATCATGCCTCAAATTACCAAAAACTAAAAACTAACCTAAACTTTTCATTAAAATATAGATCAAAGTGTAAAGTATTTTCTATCCACTTATAATAAATGTCACATAAATACAATATGGGGTATTTTTAAAATTACCAAAAATATTTTCTCCAGATTTAAAATAGTTTTCAATTTTTAAATACACATCAACATATTGAAAAGTATACAATTTGGTTTTATATTTGGAAGTGTTTCCTAAGTCATACATTTTCAATTAATGTTTAAAAATACTAAACAGTCTCTAATTATTTTGAATCTATATAAAAATTATCTTTCATGAATTTTTAACTAGTAGGAACCAATTAATTATTAATATGGAATTATATACAGTCAAAATCACTAAATATGTATTTTTTATAATTTAAGTTGATTACTAAGAGAATAAAAAATGTTGAATGATCAAAATCAGGTAAACTATATTTTAGTTTCAAAAAATTCATGGGAAAAAGTTATTTGAATAAGTTTTTACCTATAAAAACAAAATGAATGTCATCCTGATGTTTTGGGGGCTTATTATTATTGAATGTACTCTTTTTAGGACCCATTTAGTCTCCCAAATCAAGTGATGAATCAGGGACAACCAAATTTAAAATATTTTTACTAATTTTCATTTAATGATTTTGTTCACATATTAGTGGGAATTATATTAAACTCTTTTTATAATCCACAACATCATTGAATTTTCATACTAACATAGAGATGCAATAAATGATGAGAAGATTTTTAATTGATTCACCCACACCAGGATACTCCAAGGATATTTCCGTCGAGAATGCTTTAATGCACCAACTGAAAAATAGGCTCATTTCTTTCTGTGGTTACAAGGTTCTCGATCAGCTCAATACTCACACTACTACAAATCAGGCCTTTAACAGTGCTATAAATGGCCTTTATCAGCACTAGAAAAGAATTGAAAATGTGGGAAACTTTAAAAGCCTATGACTTTTATCAGCGCTAAAAAAGAACTCATAAAGGAAACATTTATCATATTTAATAAAAATTCTGATAAATGTAGCATGTATCAACACTTATTAAAGCGCTGAAAAAACATTTCATTATAATAATTTTGAAAAGAACTTATAAAAGGCCATACTTCAGTCTACTATAACAGTAAATTGCAGCACCACTGCAGCGTGATATTAAAGCACACTATAACAAAAAAAGCCCTATAAGCACCCAAAACAGACCAATATATCAACAAAAAGAAGTCCCAATATTGAATATAAATGAAATGAAAATTACCGCAGAAATACCATAAAAGAATTATATTATATAAATTTCAAACATTTTTTTATAAAATTACACAAATAAAAATTATTAGATAAATTCAAAAACAATTCTAACTGTCAATGTTACAATTGTTTCCATTGACTTTCTTTGTCGAGCTGCCAACACTGAATGAGTAGCTTTGAATAAACCACATCAAATTAACCAAAATAATTCACCTGTATAAAAAAACAATTATTATGTGAGTAATACTAAGAAGAAATAAATTAAACATAAATATGAAACAACACATTTATTATTGGACAATAATTTTACTATTCAAACATTAAGATTTCCTCTATGATTGAATAGAGGCAGAATCGTTTCTCTTCTAGAAAAGGTAGTGGATGTAACATTAAATAAGGTGATAAATGAACCACAACATGAGTGATAAAATTTTTAAGGGAGAAGAATCTTGGAAGTTGGACAGATCACACCAACTCAAAAAAAATAATCCACTTGCATAAGAAAATAATTATTATGTGAGTAATACTAAAAAGAAATGAATTAAACATAAATATGAAACAATATATTAATTATATGGAAACTGATTTTAATATTTAAACTTCAATATTACCTTTATGATTGAATAGAGGAAGCATCATTGATCTTCTTGCAAAGTCACTAGAGGTAACTTGAAAGAAATTGATAAATGAACAATTGTACGGGTGAATATATTTTAAGGGAGAAAGAGAATGAAAGTTGGATTGAACTTCCCAACTCAAAATAAAAGAATCCACTTATATAATAAAAAAAATTATATGAGTAATAATAAAAATAAATCAATTAAACATAAATATAAAACAATATATTCATTCTACGGACAATGATTCTACTCTACAAACATCAAGATTGCCTATGTGATTGAGCAGAGGCAGCGTCATTTCTTTTCATGAAAATGAATTGGAGTTAACTTAAAAGAAAGTGATAAATTCACCACTACATGTGTGAAAATATTTTAAGGGAGAAGAAGCATGAAATATGGAAAAATCACCCCAACTTGAACAAAAGAATCCACCCTTAAAAGAAAATAATTATTTTGTGAGTCATACTAAAAATAAATGAATTGAACATAAATATGAAAAAGTAAATTAATTCTATGGACAATGATTTTACTGTGAAAACAGTAAGATTCCCTAACAAAACACAATCCGGTTACCGAGTTACCTTGGATTCCCTGTTATTTGTGCTCAATTAAGTTTCACATTCACATTTCACCAACACAACACATTTACAAACTGAAGTAAAGACAAACAAAGTACACATAGTGTGCCACTATTTGCACTCCCAAACCCATTTGAAAACATACACACACCAAATAATTTCACAAACATGTAGGAAACCTGTTATGAATTTAATAATTCATTTAAAAAGTTTTCTAAAATAACCCAAGAGGCACTGCAAGGATTTTCATAAAACACACAACCAATTTCACATGAAAATGCTACTATTAAAATCAAACGCACCACATAACCACATTGAACATAATTTTAAACATTTATATAATTTAATAAATCTATTAAATAATTTTTGAACACTTCCAATTAACAAAACCAATCTTTTCACCAATTTGCAACCAATTCTATAGTAAGTCCCTTTTTTAGAAATTTAAACACAACTCAAAATCATTTTCAAAACATGCCTTCCTTCCTTTAAAAAATTTTCAATTCACATAAAATAAATGTAAAATATGTTTAGCATGTCAAATTATGTCAATTTAATTTAATAAATTACTTCCAAACCTATCTACATTTACGCACCATAGAATAAATGATATGCACATTTCAAAAAACCCGTAATCCCCTTCCACGGAAAACCACACTAAAACACACACACAATATAGCCATTTTCCTTTAAAAAACCCAAACCCAAAATAAATCATTCCAAAACCGTTGAAAACACATTTCTCATCACTCACACCATTTAATAAACCATTTCAACATCCCAAATTTCATTTCCAAAAAAAATCTTCATTTTTTTAACACTTCAAAATTTATACTCAAAAGTTCAGAACAGGACTAACCGGCCCAAAATGATGCATTTCCCATCAAAAATCATTTTTTCAACACAGAATATCTTTAAGAACCCACAAAAAATCATGTCACAGTTCTCAAAAAATGAAATGAACTCATCCACTAATTTTTCACAACAATGCTTATATAGAAACATAACAATTTCTCTTTAGAAAATTTACATTCAACACAAACTCATGTCAAATAAATTCAAAAACATTTTCACACCACCAAAAAAACTATAGGGAATGAGAAAATTAACCATGTAAGAAAATTAAATTATCTAAAATTGTTAGGGCATGGAACCACCTAACTCGGGTGGAGAAATTGCCGAAAATTGGTGCAAACCCCCACCCGCTTCTCAACCGAAATCAAAAACCAAATGTTCAGACAAGATTTTCATGAAATAGGAGCACCGACAACAGTCGAGTGGTGTGATTTGAGCTTTGATTCATTGTGGAGGAGAGACAGTAGTTTGTGGCTTCTGTGAAAATCTCTTAATATCGCAATGAGTTCAAAAATGGTTAGGGTTTTTAAATTCAACCAGGACACTTTTATCAGCACTTTTTAGCATTGATAAAACCAATATTTATCAGCACTAAAATTAGAGTGCTGATAAATATTCATTTTATTGGAGCTTTATTTAGCATAGATAAATCCTTATATTTATCAGTGTTTTTTCCACACTGATAAAGATTCTTTTGTCAACGCTTATTAACGAAGCACTTTTAAAGGATTTATAATTATAAATTTAAATAAAAGGACAAAAATTTATAAATATTTAATAAATATATATAATTTCAATATAGTAAATATATTCCTTTTTAAATATATTTATTATAATTATTTATTTCTAATTATAGAAATATTTTTTTAAAATATCATTTATATCATTATATATATTTATATAATTATACATATATATTTAATAAATATATATAAATATAAATATAGTCAATATATTCATTATTTATGTAAATTTATTATAAATCTAATAATTACTTAAATATACATTATTATTTATTTATTGTTATATTAAATATTTTAAAACAAATTATTTATTTATAATTATAAATATATAATTGTATAAATATAGTGACTATACCTTTATTAAAATATTAATTTATTAATATTTGTCAACAAATATATTTTTAAAATTATTAAATAATATTTCCTTTTAAGTTCATGAATATATGTTAAAATTGAGTGAAATATAATAAATTAAGAATAAGTACACTTTTATAATATTGAAAAAATGGATAAGTTTGGTGTTTCTGCATTATATATAAAAATTTATTAATTATGTATATATAAAATCCAAATAACACATATTTGATCTGTGTTAAATTCAAAAATAAAATGAAATTCCATTATATGTCGAGTACTATATAATTATAGTCAATAATTTTAATTCATATTAATTTTTAATTATAAACCATTATTCAATAAACATGTGACTATTTAATGTAAAGTGCGTAAATATTTTATATATATATATAAATCATATTAATTGATATATAAATCATATTATCATAATTATATAATTAATAAAATGTTTAATAATTAATAATGTATAATCAATCTATTCATTTTTATCAATAATTATTTAATTAATAAAATTTGTAAAGTTTTTTTTAAACCAATTTTATTTTTTATTTATTAAATTATTTTTTATTTATTTAAATAAATATTAATCATCACTAAAAATAAAGTGCTGATAAAGGTTACCCTTTATCATCGCTAAAATTAAAGCGCTGATAAGGGATACCTTTTATTAGTGCTAAAAATAACACATTGATAAAGAATATATTTATCATAACTAAAAATAAAGTTCTAATAGAGGTTTTCTTTTATCAGTGCTGAAAAATACATGTTGATAAAATGGTAAATTTCTTAGTGTTTTATTTAGCACTAGTATATATTCCATTTATCAGCATTTTATTATAGCACTGATAATTACCAGCATTGTTAAAGGTGTGTTCTGTAGTAGTTCTCTGAGTTCTCACAGCCTTTCCTCATATTCTTTTCAATGATATATGGTATTAATTCACCAAATATCAGTACTCTTTTACTCTTTATCTTATTACTTTGGGGAGAGAACACCACACTATTTTTAGACTTTTATGTTCATTCATCTTCAACATCATTTGGGATTCATACATCCCCAATTTTGGATGGATGTGATGATGAACTCTTCTACATGTTTCTTTCACATTCTTACTATGAACATATTATTTGTAAATTATTCTTCTTTATATAATAAAAAATATAATCTCTTCTTAAATATAGAGTTGTGATTCCTTCTTAATCTTTACCTTGTTATATAGTAAAAACTCCTCTCTTTTTATGAGAATATGAATCTTTATGAAGGTTTCTATTTATCATCTATTTTGATGAGTAGAAATATTTTCTTAATGAATGGCACTATCTAACTCTTATTATTCTTCCTTCAGATGTGTTGATGATATTATTTAGAGTAAATTTCATTTACCTTCTTTATTATGTACTTCTATGTTGAAGAAATAATATATCTATTAAGATATAGTTTTGATTTCTTGGTTTCCCTACACAAAAAAAATATAAATTTTTATTACTTTTCCTTTTCCAAAAGTATAAACCAATATAACTTCATATATAGTTATAATTTAGTAATCCCCATTATTAATAATATATTTCATAACTTTAAATGTGATGGAAAAAACATGTACTATATATTTAATGATGCCATTTGGGCACTGAAACCACCACGATGCTACTTCCTTATTCATTTCCATGTTGTGTGGACAACAATATATCCACTAAATCAATGAATAACATTGATTATATAGTTTCAAAAATAATCCAGCATGAATTAAGTAAAATATTATCATATATTTCTTCATAAATTTATTTACTCATTTTTATCTAAGAAATTTAGACTACATCATGAATATATTTTTCATTAACACAAATCATCACACCTGGAACTTCCTTTTTTATTTTTTTCATGTATAATGGATCTCATTTGATGTTTGATGATGTTTTTAACACTTTTCAGCAGATCCTGCATCTCCTTATGTAATTTCAAAACTGGGATACTTCCAGAAGACAACATAAGAAAATCCCTGTCACTGGGAAATTCCCTTACGTCATCATAATTTTCCAACACGAAAACACATACATAGGAAAATTTTATTACATGTCCAAATTTTTATATGTGGGACTATAAATTAAAAAATATTAAAAAATTCACATAAAAACCATTACTTAGCAAAATTTCCTTACATCATTAAATGAAAAAACATGGTTTCCTCTTTTTTGATTTCCATTATGTGGGATTCATAATGTTAAACAATTTATGTTTCCAAATTCATAAACATCGCAAAATTCTCTTAAGTAAACTCCACAATATATAAATATTTCATTATCCCTACATTTTCATACACAAACTATCATGTAGCACAATTTCCTTATGTGGATATAAATTTTCATAAATGATTAATTCCCTTTTTTATTTTTTCTTATTCCTCCTAATTTTGGTCAAACAACCACCCACCTTTATTTCCATGTATTATATCATTCCGGAGGATCCTTCCAACATCACGAATTGTTGTTTCATGGATTTATTCAAATATATGACCATTATTATTCCATAAAAAACCTATACACCATTTTAGCCTCCACATCTCTTTATCAACAAAACAAACATGTATATTGATACAGACTCATCTATCAATAAATCTAAACTTCACCTCATCGACCTTTTCATCAAACTCAACTCACTTTTAAGGTATCCAAAAAATCTCTCCATATTTTAATAAAAACCACCTTATGATGAGACCACATGTTTTTCTAAAACATAAAATAGAACCTTATGGTGTCCAATAATATCACCTTTTTTATTTAATTGAAAAAACTCTCCAAGACACATCATCTCCCCCACCTTCATGGAAATAAAATGGTTTAACTCCAAGGAAAAAAAGTTCTTTCAATATTTTTCCCCTTTATGTGTCCTCAAGTATACAACCCATTAATAAATGGTTTTGATTTTTTCATTATATAAAGAGTCATTAATATCCCCCATTATCAATACTCTAGATTCCTCAACATTTTTATCCCCTAATTTTGTGGGAATATACTCTAATATAACTCAACTCCCCTTTTTTCCAATATGGGTTACTCAGGGTATTCTTTTTCCATTATTGAGGATAGGGAGGACTTCTCCTAATCTTTCTATCTCCACCATCATCAAACCGAATAATATTTATGTCTCCCCCTTTATCAATTAACTTGAGGATAGAAATTATTGATTCATTTATTAGTAAATGTTTGATCCCTATAGACAAATTTTGAAATTAAAATTTCAATTTTTTCTTCCAAATTCCAAAATTTCCATTTCATACATAGTTGTACATGATTAGGAAAATAAGTAATTAAATTTTCAAATTATCACTCGGGATGTGAAAAAAATCAACTAACCCTAAAATTCCTAATATTAGTGTAGAAAATAAGAGTTTCTCTAAAAAACACTATATATATTCATGTTTCTCATGATTCAAAAAAAATTATATCATCTTCCTCTTTAACATTCTGATAAAAAACCAAGTATATCCCTAACACATTCACACTAAATAGTTAGTGGATAAAATTTAAACAAATTGGATTTGTGGAATACCACTTGAAAAATCAATTGATATCATGTGTTAAAAATAACACAGTGATACCACTTGAAGTTCATTCCCTCAACTCTTCATATACATCATACTTGTGAAAAATGAGGCAAAATAACCTTTAATATACATCACTATATCCCCCTAAGTCTTTATCCTCTCAAGTAAATTATTTTTGATCAATTTTGGGGTACCACTTATAGGGAAAACATATCTATGATTGAAAATATGGGTATCCCATACATAGAATATAGCTGATAGAAAATGTTGAGACAAAAGCATAAATAATCATTTAAAAAAGAATTGTCATTGTCATTTCATTCTCTAATTTAGTGGCCAGTAACCAAATATACAATCCCTAATACCACTATTTTATCCTCAAATTGTACATAATATATCTTTTTACCTCACATTTGGAATTTAGACCTATATCAACTTCATTTCAGTGCATTTTTCTTACCCAAACTCATTTATATAATGAATAGGTTTTTAATTACATATTTGAAATGTTACCCAAGACACAACATCCTGTTTTATAATCTAAAAAAATATTCCTTGACACTTCTAGATGATTTAGGTCCAAAATTAACTTCCTTTTCAATCTTGATACCAATTATTAAATTGAAATACATTGTGTCTTCCATTGTTGAGATCACATTAAAATTATAGATAGATTTTATTTCAACTCATTTTCAAGTTATTTCCTAGAAAAACTACCCTATCAATCATTTTTATATAATATTACTACACAAATTACATAGAGTTAGAACAATTTAAATTCATGTGGAAAAGGGTACCTCAGACCTCCTCAAGTAGAAGAGCGGGGATAGTTATATTGGACTAATAGATTACTTTAGTCCTTTACTTATCCAATTTTAAATTTATGGGTGAGAAATACCATCACCTTATAAACCTCTTTTTATTTCTTATCATTCTCCATGGTGATATTTTTCTTCCTTAGCATAGGATTTTTTTCCGTTGTGTGAGAAATATTACTTGTTCATTTTTGTCCCCATTCTTCCTTTCTATATCATCTCCCATCAATTTTTTTTCTCCATTAGAGAATACTTCCACCTCTCTTCACCTATTTTATAGACATCAGAGTCATATCATTATTCATCCAGTGAGGATTATTTCCTTTCCTCTTAAACAGGGAAAACATGTCCACTTATTTCATTAATGAAGTTTATTTTTTCTTTTTTACTCCAGGAATGTATTATATATTTCTCTGCAGTTCTTATTTCTACAAAATATTTAAAATTTATTCTTAAGATGCATTCAAAATTAAAATACTCCATAACCATCCCATGATATATATTTCTAAGAGGGATATGTGTTTTATCAAGAGTGGGTAGTTTCCCACTTTTTTCTAGCTGAACACCTCCCAGAATTTTCACATAATACAAAATTAGTATGATTAGAATTATAAGAATAATATTTTTTCCTCTTTTTTTAAATGAGAGATCGATTTCTCAAACAAACCATAAGATTCATATTAGTTTTATTAATCAAATTCCCCTTAATATAACAAGATATTGTTCTATACATCTCATAAAAGTATCACATTTTTCATATATTCTTGGAGATCTAATTCATTTTTCATTACCTCTTGTTGGGACATTCTTGAAATTATTTTTAACGCACTAAAAATTGTTCCTCTACTTGGGAACTTTTGTACATGTATTATTTTAATGATTCAGGTCTTACCTTGAAATTAATTTCCTCTAGGTCAAACTATTAGAATCTCATTCTCTTCAATTCAAGATAAGATATTATATTATTCATGGGTATCTTTCCACAAGACATCTCTTATTCCAATGCTTGAGAGATCTTGTTGTGTATATCAATTTTGTTCTTTAATTTTGGATTTCTTTCAAGAAATGGTTTCCTTAAGGATCACATTTTTCTTGTTTTGTCTTTTGGAATTACTCAACCAATTTTATCATATGTATACAAAGTAATTTATTTTTCTAATTTAAATTATAATATTCGTATGAGTTATTGAATTATTCATTAAAATAATAGTTGAGATATTCCACCTTTTTGGAAATATCATTCAACTCGTCATCTTGGAAAAAATTCTAATCCCTTACATTAGTAGTTACTTCAATAATAATATTGTTTAGTATTATCAACATTGAAGTATAATTTTTTAGAACCATCACATTTAGTTCTAATAACTTGTTCTCAACTTTTCTATTCAAAATTTCATCATATTGCTTGTAATATAATTCCTCTGAAATGAAAATAGTTTTCACCATCAACCACCTTATGATATTTCCATCATTCGTAGCCTCAAATTAACTAGGAATATTAGAATCTTCTAAAAAAATTTCAAAAACATAAAATTAGTAAATCTAAAAAAATCTAAACTATTCGTAGCTTTCTTTTATAGATTTTAAAAATCCTTCACCTAAATCCCCCTAACACCAAAAATAGTTCCACACCCTAGAATTACTTTTTAGATTTGTTTCTTTTAAAAAAAATTCCATTTTCCATGATACAAAAACTTATAAGGTTAGATATACTAAAATTTAAAACCGCATCATTAATTGAACACACACCAAACCTTTCAATTTTATTCCACTTGTTTGTTCCCATTTAGGTACCATGAGTGGGGGTGAATCATGGTGAACCTATTTTAAAATAATTTTTCTAATTTTCCATTAAGTATCTTGTTCTCATGTGTATTGAATTTTTTTGACCATTCTCTTAACCCTCAACCACACTAAATTAACCTATGAATATAGATATGTAATTCATGTAGGGACACAAATTTTTTTTCTTGGTTCCCCCGCAATGGTCTAATAAAAATAAAAAGATAAAGAAATTAATTTAATGGAATAATTAATCACTAGGTTCAAAAATTTGGGTGGTTATATAGTTCCAAGTAGTTTCACTACAGAAAATAGAATGGTGCCTTAATAGGTTATGGGTCAGATCGCCACTAACAAAGGATCATTGATCCTTTATGCACTTATCTAGAGTACGAATTCACATGATCATAGAACTCTTTATTCTTCATTTTCCCACTATTCTATTGAAATAAAACAACACATTTTATGGAATTTTTAGTCCATTTAATTTTGACATCATCTAGATTAACTTCATCCTCACTTATGGATTGATGGGATAATTAACTCCAACATTGTATTACATAAATTTTTTTATGTGAACCTAATCTTAAACGTTTTTTTTATTTCAGAATAAATCTGGAATCTCTTCTACACAACAAAGTTTTGGTTACTTCTCCATCTTTACCATGTTGTACAATAGAAACTCCCTTATTATTATAAGAATAATGATCTTCAAGAAGGTTCCAAGTTCTCTTCCACCATGTAATATAGAAATATTTACTTCATGACCAACATTGTTAAACTCTACATTAGATTCCTTTAGATGTGTTGATGAATGATTATTGAGTTATTTTTCTCAACATTCTCTCTTATATTCTATTATATTAAAGATAGAATATCTCTATCTATATTTCCTTTTTCATTCTCATTTTTTCAATAAAAAAATTGTGAAAAAATATTTATATTCCTTTCTCAAAAGAGGAAACGAAGAACACTTCCAATACATCACTAAAAAATAACTTCTTATATATAATAAAATATTTCCATCTCTATCAAATGACATGCAACACATGTATTATAAATACACATAATTTATTTGGTTTTCATTGCCTCAATAATTACCCTTCCCAATTCAATGATGTTTTTCATGGATGAAAGCAAAACCAAAAAATCTATATATCCCATTAATCTTATTTCCTTGAAAAATAATAGCCGAATTAAATAAAATATTATAATTGAGATATATATTAGTAGGATTATTATTAGATCGATATCACCATTTGAGGCATGAATCCCTCCACTTTTACATGAATATAGTTTCCATCAATTCAATAAAACTCACCAACAATATTCATAATTATTCTTAGCTTGGATCATGGATCTCGTTTTAAGAAACATGATATTTTGAACATTTTCAAATAGCTCATTCACCGTTTAATGCAATTTCTTAATTGTTCTATGATTTTAGAAGATCAAAGAAGAAAATCACTACATCGCTACAAAATTTAATTAGGTTTCTAGAAATTTCTAATGTGAAAACACCTATTTTGGAAAATCATCTTATATAACTATATTTGGATAAATGGTTCTCTAAATTCCCTTACACTGAAAATTTTTCATATGTGGAACCTAACATAGAATATTTTCCTTACATCAATAGATTATAATATATGTTTTTCTTATTAATAATTTCCATTATATAGGATTGGAATTAGTGGACTATTCTCATAGATAAATTCACTAAAATATATAAATTTTCCTATATAAACTCCCAAATATAGTCAAATTCACTTATGTCTGCATTTAATTCACAGAATTTTAGTTAACCTAATTTCCTAACATTTCTATAAATTTACATGTGTGAGAATATATCCATTTAAAATATTTCTATTTCTCATCTTAATTTCAGCCAAGCTTCCTCCAACCACAATTTTCCTGGATTTTGACCCTAATTGGGTATCCCATGAACTTCTATAAAGTATTTCATATGACTAACATCAGTGATATTATCATTGTTCCTCCAAGAAATGATCTATGCACCACTTCAGACTCTAAATATCATTGTCTATTAATCCAAGTTGTATATCGATCATGCTCCATCAAAAAAAATACAATCATCTTTTCATACACTTATTAATAAATGTAACTCACTTAAAGGGTATGAAAAAATCTCTATATCTCATAAAAAATCACTACGGGATGATTCCTTGCATCTTGTTAATAAATCTAGAAATACCTGAGGTGTGTCCCACATTTCTTATTAAAAATTGATTTATAAAGTATGAAAACTCATTAAAATAAAATTAAAACAATCAATATCATTGTTTATAATTCTTTTGGCAGAAAATAAAAAAATATTTCATTAAATATTTTAAAGAAAATCATTAATCCATAATTTAGTTTGGTTAGAAATATCAAAATTCCATTTTTAATATTCAAATATATTTCAAAGTAAAATATTTCAATCAAAAAAATTAGGGACTATACATTAATTTTATTGAATTTTAAATTGGATACTTTTTTTAAGTTGGAACGCAAATGAAAATTATGCAATGAACCCCCAAATAAAGTTCATGTATCCAATAATCCAAAATTAAAAAAACATTGAAGTGTGTCAATTTGAATGGATTTGATGCAGGTGTCCATAGTTTAGAACTTGGGGGGGGGGACAAAGAGACCCCAAGGTTATTACCTATGACATGTGATTCAAGGGAAACCATGAAAGAACAATCAATTCTACATTCCTCCACAAATTTAGGAAACCACACGTTGTCACCACCAAACACCACATGGCCAACATTACCTACAAACATCAACATGAACTATTGTCCAAATAAAAATCCAAAACCATATAAGAATATATAAACACCATCATTTATTTTAATAAACATACTTGTAATATTAAACACTAAATATGAATGGAATCCACAAATATCACACCTCACGAATGCACAAAATATTTCAATCTCCCCAAGATCTACAAAAAATTCTCCCTAAAAAATAATCACCAATTAACATAGAATTACATTTATACCCTTACCCAACATCACCATCACTCATAATATTCTACATGGGAATCTTGTACCACATAATAAATCTTCCACCACAATATAAAAAACATTATTGGCATCAAAAAATTTAAATAATATAAATGATCTCATTTTTCATGAGTTATTTTAAATATATAATGACTAATTTTTGTGATGTAAGAATGAAAGAAAACAATTTAATGAATGATATAGTCAGACTCAAAAAATTATATACTATAATTAATAATTATTTATAAGTTACAAAAATGAATTAAAATATCATGAACAAGAATACCAATTTATATTATAATTTGTGTTCTGGAATATTTTTTGTTGATTAATTTTTTAGCCTTAAGAATTTAGCTCACATAAATATAATATAAATTATGTTTAAGATAACTAAAAATTTTCCGCTCTCGTTAAATGTTTTTTTATAATGAAAATGTGCAGAAATTGATCAAAAAAAGAGCTCATGATATAAAATTTTGGATACTTTTCCATGATTAATTTTTGAGATCTATGAATCAACCGCATACAAAAAATGTCCTGATCCAAACCCACTTGAATCCATATTAAATTTCTCCGGATATTAAGAGTAATGCCTACATTATATTGCTAATTTTCCATGGTTATGTGACCTTCAACAAGTTTATATAAAATATAAATGGTGGGAAATACCCTCTTTAATATTTGGAAAGAAATTAAATCCACCAATCAAAATCAAACACCAATGGTAATATAGAACATAACATCCTAATAACTTATAGAAATAGAATATATTTTTATTAGAAATTAAAAGAATATAAAATCCCGGAAAGATAAGACCAAGATATCAATAACTCCAATGAAAATAGTAAATGAATTATTTAGTATCCACTAATCACAAAGTCATGTGATAGTATGTTCAAACTCAATCTATTACATTATCCTACCCATCAAAAAAATAATAGCATATAGAAGTACCAGTGAGTGAAAAATATACTCAGTTGTTTCATACCTATAATATTTCTTATCCATATGGAATAATTATGCTAAATGTTTAATGAATAATTAAAAATGATAAATATTTTCTCATCTTAGATCTTCTATAATCTCATATCACTATAGGCACACTCTTTAAAAAATAATGAATTATAAATATATTAAATCAAGAATATAAATAAAGAGAGGTACTCTACACCAACTTCTCCACTAATCAAATATTGAAAACATCCAAAAAGCATAAACCATAGAATTAAAAAACCTCATAATATATAAAAACTAAACCATAACAGAACTTTATCATTTTAACACCAAAACCACATCCAAATATTCCTAATACCATTTCCATAACCACAACCACAACCAAAATCATAACAATAGCCACATACATGGATAAAATTGAGAGTAGAATATGGATAGTAACCATCCATCCATTTGCAAAACATCCTAGATTTTGGTGGTTTACCCAATACACAAAAACTCAGGAGAACGATTTAGGTTATCCAACATTGTTGATGGTGTATGAAAAATATAAAAAATACAATGACATATATAGAATCACGTATCTTAACTGAGTTTCGATATATTATCATGTTTATACATGAAACCACCCCATCACATACGTAATCATGATCATAAAATCAAATCCTCTACTTATATTTGCAAAGAAAAGTTAATCACATTAACCACACAATTCCAGTTCATCAAAATCTTGTTAAAAAATTATCATATCAATTATTCCACTTTTTAAAAACTTAATAATTTTCTATATAACCGAATAACCATGATAATTAAATAAATCCATTATTAATTAATAAATATTATACCAATCATCTAATTTAAATTCATTATATATTATTTATACATTTATTTATTCATTTGGTCCATATTCTAGTCCCGACTCAGAAATTTAACCTATATAAGATAAAACCACTATGATACCATTTCAATATAATACTACCTCATGTTCCAGAATAGTAAAATTCTAGGATAATTTTATTTTCCACTAAAATAATAAATAAAAAAAACTTATATCACATATATCACATCATTCCCGAAGTACTCTAAGATGTAATTTCAATTCATAGAATTAAATAAAATCTATTAAAATACTTAAAGAAAAATAAAGAATTAAAATTACACACATATATTAAATAGATAGAGAGTCCCCAATAATACTACCTTTAACTGGTTCATGAATCATCACATCAATAAGGGACATGGAATAAAGATTGAATTCTAGTGATTTTATGATGATCGTTAAATATATCTAAAATCCATAAATCCCATATCAATATTTATTGTTCATTTTCATCAAAATCATTGAGATGGTAGATATATTAAATAATAATAATAATTTTAGGTTTAAATTGATTCAAGGGACCCCACCCCATGTAGAGAGAAAATTAGAATTCCATCAGAGGAATATCCAATGATACCAAGAAGACCCTCGTTATCACCCAATGTGTGCCAAGAGAATTAAAAAAAGGAAATAATGGGAGAGACCTATATATGATTATAAATTAATTTTAAAATAAAAAAATCATGGTTTGGTTCATGTATTTATCATGTAATGACTATCAGTTAAACATAAGTTCGATAATCATGGAGAAAACATTCATATCCTTCCCTTAAACCTTATTTTCCACTTCCTTTCAAACTTGATGATATCCAAACAATTTACTGTATAGTATATATAACTAAATCATATTATCCCTAGTAAAATATTTGATTCAAAATTCATGGAATAATTATATATCATCACCCACTTCAATAATCACCTTCTAGATGAAATTTTTAATAACCTAAAACTTTATTTGGTGTACTTTTAATTATTATGGTGTAATGAATGAATCCCAAAAAATCCATAGCCTAAAACTAAAAAATAACCATATTCCATGAAATATTTATGCTTGAAACTAAAATATCCCTCACAACTTATTATTATGTAATGATATCAGTTATGATGTAACAAAGAAGTCATTGATGAAATATAAAAATTCATATCATCCAATGGTGAATCTATTATCAACTCTAACGCTAAGGTAAAATAATTCCCCATTATACTGAATTGTGATTAAATGTAACCCATTATAATATTATTTTGAAATCAGATATATTTTTCCCCAATCTCAACTCCAAAGCTCCTATCTCATTCTCCAACTTCCCAACAGTCAAAGCAAGACAAGTACTGAAAATATGGGGATTCACAAATATGTCTTATGTTGTGTTCTGGATAAAAACAATGTTTTTTATGTTTAAATGGGTAATTTAACTTACAAACAAGCATCAGATGATCAAAACTAAGAAAATATGATTTCATTATTATAAAATTATAATGAAACTATTCTTTATTAGTCTATTAATTAAAAAAATTACATGCTAAAACATCATACAACATGGTTAATATTATACAAAATTAATTTTTTGAATTAAAATAGTTTTATAAGATAAAAAACTACCTCAAATGACCAAAAATACGAAAATTTAACTGAATTATTAAAAAATCTAAAAAAAGATCCAAGATTAATTTGTGTCTTATATAAATAAACTAAACATTAATATGATTAGAGGTGTCATCAAAGTAAATAAAATTAATTTTTATAGTTAAAATTATTTTCATGTTTATAATTTTTCATCAAATGATCATATTTTGGAAAATGATCCATGATTTTTTTGAAATTATATTAAAATTATTTTATTTATTTTTTGACATATATGGAAATATTTCACATCAATATCGTGTGATGCATGTTAAAAATTACATAATGTGTGTTTTTAGAAATAAAATTGTTTTTAATTTTAAAAAATTTGTCATATTTTCAGAAGAAAGAAAACAATATTGGTTTCTATAAAATTATTAAAAGTGATTTTTGTTTATAATTTATAATTTAGGAATATACAAAATATCAATTTAACATTTTGTGCCAATATAATTATCAAAATTATTTTTTTATAATTAAAAAGATTATCTAGGTTAAAAATATGAATCAAAAAATCAAAATAGTGGAAATATAGCACCCATCCCACTACGATCCCACCTTGGCTGATAATGAGATAAGTGAACTATACTAATCTTTCCTCCAATATTCAATAGGTGGGGACTATCACCCAGAAAAAATACCAAACACATGGTAGGTCATAGCCTATATAAGTTGTATAAAACCACATGTCGCTAATGCCTAATATATATCATTGAAAACTTGATAAATAACCCACTATAGTATACCATGCTTAAAAGACACTAAATATCCCAAAAGTTCAATAAACCAATGTTTGTTAAATAATGAAAAATACAGGGGCCAACATCTTATTGTGAAGATTAACCTCAATCAACTAAAATATGTACTTTAGAACACCAACATGACTTTGGTTCCATAAAAAAATCACCATTAATCTCTATTGTACACCATCACCTTTTCCTCCAAATTCATCCAAGAACTATGTGTTATCTACACTAAAAAAACACATGTGGGGACTAGTACCATGCATGTATAAGTATAAATATACCCATTAGGAAACCCTAAAAACACTAATAAGAAAACATATAGTAAATAAAATCTATAAAATATGAATTTATATATGTTTTATGTTTAAAAAAACAAGGAAAATTGAAACTATGTCATCACATCTAAGCTCTATTGAAACCATACACTAAAGGGAAGAAAGATTTAAATAACATTACTAGACAAAAATAACACTGAATAAATAGAATTCAATACATACATCTCCCCACTCCACCAGTTAATTATGTGTAAAACCTTTTAAAAGGATGTGCACATTAGTTTAGGTTGTACCAAACCCTATGGAGACCCACTCCTTGTAATTTTTTACATACCTTGGTCAAGGGGATGCCTACTATATAATTGGATGAACAAAACCTTTTCAATATGGGGTTCTGTGAAATCCTAAATCATATTCCACACACCTATTCACCGATCCAATCATTTACATGACCTCAGGTGCACCTCCCCATATGCTAGAGGCTGGTGACTAGCTGCAAGGGTATAATATTGATCATGGGGTGACAATACCCTCTTTATTGAAGTATCACAACATTAGAGGTAAATATAAAATACCCAAAGTAATTCTGAAAATAAATTCCATAACTGAAGTAGACCTATGTGACCTATTGAACCAAAATAGAATTACAATATCCAAACCAAAACAAAAGATGTATAATGGAAAATATGTGTAAATTTCTAAATGAAAAACCAAAATAATGACACACTAACACTCCCAAGTGGGTCTTGAAGCCATGTAGAGTTCCCTCATTCATCCTTCGTCTTGACTCAGGCATCTAACACTGAGATCTTTACCTTATCATATCTTACAAAAATTAAGCTTATTTGGGTACCGATTAGGCATCCCGAGACGGTGTGAGTACAACTAAGTAGTCCAAAAATAACAGAATCTAAAACAAAATCCAATCAATAATAGCATATTATTTTGTGTAAATAATATGATAACATAAATAAAGAAAATAGATTACATATATTCAATTATTTTTATTTTACCACATAAACCTCGAGGTTCCTGAGGAAACCTAAACCACCAATACCTACATTGGCATGTTCCAATGTCTAAACTATCCCCATGGTATTTAATGTATCACAATTTTGTGGTTTTCATTTATCATTTAAATTAATATTAAAGAAAATTAGAACCATAGTCCAATGCCAACATTTTGGGCATAGAATGTTATGTATAACACTCTATGGGTATTTGAAGCATCAGTTTGTGTCCAACAACTAGATTATCAAACAATCAAACAAGTGGTATTTTTAAGCATTAGTATGTGTCCCACACTAATTATCACATGTATCATAAAATGGGTCTTTTGACGAAGTAGTTTATGTCAGAAAATCATAATCATTTTGGATTTTTTAGTCAATACTCTAAATCCTACATACATTTATCATTCAATCATACAATTGGGCTTTTAAAGCAGCAGTCTATAACCCACACACATATATCAATTAAATACATATATCACATTTGTCATAGTTAATAATTATTAACCCATTCATCAACATTTAACATCATGACACCATTAAAATTTATCAAAAAAATCATGATTCAATACTTTAATCCCATGAAATAATATAGTCAATTCACAATTAAATTTTTATTCAATATGAAATTCATACAACCCATTTACACATTAAGGACACGTCATCCATCTCACAATCCCCATTATCATTTAATACATATCAAATTAATTAAAAAATTAGAAATTCCCTATTTCCCATCAATTCCTCAATCACAAAATTCTATTAATTAATTAACTAATTAATTAATCCAATTCCACGATTTCATAAATTAATTAATAAATTGCTTTATTCAATTTTAGATTCAATTGTAAATAGTGTAAATTTAAATTTCATAATACATACACACAAATGGAATTTAAGAGTATGGTAATTAAATTAAGACCACCTACCTCATGATTGATGATGAACGCTCACCAATAAAAATCCCCAATTTGAAATGGAACAATTACGATCACAAAAAACAATGATATCTAGATCCAAAAACTAAATCCAAACTCAAAAATATTATATATATGATATCATATATCTAGTCTACTACCAAAAGTGGAAAACATACCTTTAAAGGATTATAGAAAAATGGGAGAAAGATGGGAAATTAATCGGGATGAGAAAATCATATTGGGAGAGTTGAAAATAATCAATATAGGCTTCCATTATCCAATAACAGAGGTTTGAATCCCTTAAAATCAATCCAAGAAGCTCTAAAAATGGGAGAAAAGTTTTAAGGTCGATCTAGGGTGTTTGGGGATATAATATGGGGGTTTCATAATTTTTTAAATAATTTTAGCTGGATTAATATTCTACGTTCACGATTTTTCCAAACCATTCACCTAACTGTGAACCTCCTCCTAAGGGGCCACATAGTTACTAAAAGAAGATCAATCAATTTGAAAAACCACAGGCTAACTATAAAATCCACCTCTACCTAGAGTGGCATAGTTATTTTTGGAAAGGCACATGGTTTGGAAAATGATGCGCCAACCATGCACCACCCAAACCCCCTCCAAAACATCCAATTTTAATCCAAACACACATGAGATAGAATCCAAACAAAATTTAATCAAAACAAGGAAAAAGAGTACCAGTATATGATCTTGAGACATCTCTAGAATAAGTAATAATCAAAAAATAATACCACATTATAATATCTCATCCTTGAGCTATACTCCCAAGAATCTCTAAAATTCCTAAGTATAAATATTAGTTCATTGATCTGGCATATCTTCTTCTCTACCCAATGATTCCTCCTAAACACATCCATGTTTCCAAAACACACAAACTATTGGCACAATGTTTCCCCATAAAATTTTCCTACTGTGATCAAACACCCATATCAGATTCTTCTTAAAGGATGCATCGGTCTAAAGAACAACATCATCCACATCCATCAAATAAGAAGGGTATCGGTGATATTATAAATGATTTGACACATGAAAAACATCATCCATAGAACTATACCTCATTATAAGTGATCATTAGTATGAAACCAGCCTGATTCTATCCAAAACCTCAAATGGAACATCAAACTAGGGATCCAACATTCATTGTTTTTGAATCCTATGGTGAGCCAATCTTGGAAACACCCTAAGGAAAACACGATCACCTAATACAAAATATAGTGTTAATCTATGTTAATCAGTATAAAAATTTTCATACTATGAGTGGAAACAATAAATTTTTTAATCCACTAAACTTGCACTAACATCTCCAACTCAAGAATCAGTCCCAATAGCTCTGACTCACCTTCCTTCATCCAACATAGATGTTATCTACATGCCCTGTTATAAATAGCCTTGCATGGTTCCATTTTTATAGTTATATAATAACTATTGTTATAGTAAAACTCCAATAATTCTACATACTTATCCCAAGACCAACAAAAGTTTGTGGCACATACCTGGAGCATATAATCAGGAACCCGTATAGAATATTCTAACTTCTCATTTGTCTTCAAGTGGAAATATATACACAGTAAAACCATTGTACCAAGAACCTTTTGCAAACCCTAACATATGTGAGAATTAAAAAAAAGTCACTATTTAAAATAATACTATATGGTACATCATTAAGATGGACTATCTCCAACACATATACGTCTCCTAAATAATACTCTGATAAAGTCTCCTATATAGGTAAGAAATATGCAAATTTTCTCATTTAGTCCATAATCACCAAAATATAATCATTCCTCTAAGGTGATCTCCGGAGACCCACCACAAAATCCATAGTAACATCGTACCACTACTATTCCAAATTGGGAAACATTTTTAACAAACCACCAAGTCATTGATGCCCAACCTTACCTTGGTCGCAGGTGTATCATCGTGTCATGTACCCTTCTACATCCTTTTTCATGCATGGACACCAAAACTATCATTGTAGGTTGCGTTAAATTTTTGTATCACCTAGATGCACCACCCACTTTGAGACATGAAATTCACACATCAGATCCTCCTGCATGGTCATACTCATAATAATAATATTCCTTACATAAATAATCTCATCCTAATTTATACTCCAATCAAAATTTGAATCCCCACCTTCAAGGATTTCCCTTAAGACCAAACATTATATATCCACAAACTCCATGTCTCTAGTCCATTTCAAAAGACTAGACTCTTCTAAAATAGATATGAGAATCATTTTCTATTGTCTATCCTAAACCAAAACATTCATCTCAACTAGTAAAGTCAACATCTTCCACTCATAACTAGACTCTTGAACTTCTTGAGTCTTAGTTTTACTTCTTAAAGTATCTGCAACAATGTTCCACTTCCTGGTTATATATTCTCATTCAAAATCAAATTACTCTAAATAATCAACCCACCTCTACTATCAGAGATTCAATTTTCACTAAAAAATGATATACTTTATACTATTCATATCCTTATACATAGTGAACTTTTCTCACAATTGATAATTCCTCCAACACTTCAAATCATAAAATACTACTACTAACTCTACATCATGCATAGGGTAGTTTTGTCCATGTAGTCTCAACTACTGAGACCCATAAGCCACAACTCTATCTCCTTAAATCAACACTACTCAAAGACTAATCCTAGAATCCTCAAAAACCACTATATACTCCTCCCCTAGCTTGGGTATAATCAATATTGGTTTTTTGTCAAATTATTAATCAAAATCTGGAATATATTCTCCAATGATACTGACAATTTAATCTTTATACCCTTATTGTTAAATCCTGAAAGAGGTTCTTCCAAGCAAGAAAAGTACAGGATGACCCTATAATAATATCTTTCTAGATACATAAAACTATGGATATTAAAAGCGTTCTTGTTATTATCCCAAGATACAACTACTTAAACCTTCTATGGGTCCACTAAAACACCTTCCTATGATATAATGTGACCCAAGATGTATACCTGATCAATCCAAAATTAACACTTAAATAACTTTGAGTATAGTCAATTCTCTCTCAATGTTATTAGGTTTATTTCAAGATGTTGGACATTGTCATCATACGTCTTTATCTGCACTAATATTTCATCCATAAAAAACACCAAAAACTGATCCTGATATGGGTGGAAGATTTGGATCATCCATAAAATAAACACTACCTGTGTGTTTGTTATCTTGATTGGCATCATGACGAACTCAAAAGGTTAAACTTTCTTCTGAAATCATTATGAGGTATTTCATAAGGTCAAAATCTCAACTGATGATACCATGATCTCATGTAAATTTTTTGAAAACACAAGATCCCCTCTAGAAGTCAACTAGATCATCGATGCGTGGAAGAGGATACCTATTATTAAGAGTCATCGGGTACAAATTTTAGTAATCATCACATAAGTGAAAGGTTCTATCATACTTATTCGAAACAAATACTATAGAACCCCAAGGAGAAGTAATTGGTTAGATAAAACCCGTATCCATCAACTCTTCCAGATGATTCATAAGCTCTTGAAGAACTTTTGGTGTCATTCAGTACGGTGGAATAGAAAATGGATCTACTCTAGGCATGATACAAATTATAAATTCATTATCTCTCTTAGGTAGTAACCCTGAAATGTCTTCAGGAAAAACATCTTGAAACCTATCCACTATAGGTGTGAAGACATCTCACATTACATATCCTTCATCCAGAAATAGACTAGAAACCTTGGCTGGGAGTTCCCCTGGTTTCTGATGAATCAGACCCGCACATCCTGCAAAGATATCCCATTCTCCACGGTGAATATATTTTTTCACCCTCATTGGATGTAAAAGTCACTCTCATGATGTAATAATAAATATGGGCATGGAATGCTACTATCTATCCCATACCCATAATTAGGTCGAAGCCTTACATATAAATAATGTAAAGATCCCAACTAAAATGATACTCTCCATCCTTGAGAGAACACCCCTTTATTAAACAGATGCCTCTTAAACATACTCCCAAAGGTGTGTCGATTATCATAACCCTACTCACAAGCTCCGCTACCTGAATCATAAAATTTAAATTTCCTAAAGATTAAAAATAATGAGAGCCTCCATTATTAAATTAAGTTATTATAAAACATATAATCTATAAGAATAATACCTCTACATTTCAATGGTTCATCCTAGCTATCCACCAATGTAGGATGAAATCCATGAAACTATCCTTCCCCCCTTTCTTATGATGCAGTATGAGTTCCATGAGCTTTACTAATCTTCTGATATAGGTTCTCTTTCCCAGAAGTACCACGTCCACTACCACGCTCACCACGTCTAGTAGAACTCCAACTTTTGGACTAGTACTATGTATAATATCCCATTCTCGTACTTTAGTTCTATCAAGGAGCTCCATAACTACCTATATGTCATGGGTTACTATAGAAACTCCATAGATGAAACATATTTATGCAAGATCGTCACTCTACTGGCGGTTGGGGTAAATGTCTAAAAAAGTTACACATCCTACCATACTGGGGACAGGTCACCCGAGTAAGGTACTATGTAAATGCCCCTTCCCCCTAGCCACTCTTATTTCCATTACACTGGTCAAAATTTTTATAACAATTCTTTTCACTCTCTAAAGTTATACCAGCGGATCATCTAGTTGAAACCACATTTCCTCCACTAGAAGCCTCCTTTTGGTTCCCCTTATAAATGAGATCCTAATTTTCCACTATTGAAAACTTCTTCAGCATTAATATATTCACCTGGGACTTAATTTCACATTTAAGATAATCTTCAAACCACTATTCCATAGTACCCTCATCTCCCACCAATACTAGAAAAAAAGAATTGTAATTCCATAAAGTAAGCAACATATTCCACTGTGGACATATTCCCCCAAGTCAACCCCATAAACTCAGATTCTCTCTCCTACCTCAATGTCTCAAGGTAAAAGTGCTCTAATAACTTCCCCAAAAATTCCTCCCACTCTATAATCTATAGGTTTACCGCATAATTTTGGATGTACCACAAACATTTTTCAGGACCACATAACATGTAAGAATTCATCTTGATTCTTTTCTCAACATGAGTCTCCAAGTGGTCAAGTATATTATAGATAGACTTAATCCAGAATTCAGATGCCTCAAGTAGACCCTCTCTCATGAAAGTCTAATAGTGTTGCAATTGAAACACTCATGTCAGATCTGTCATACTCTTAGAAACACACCCCATTAATCCTTCCATAAACTATATGAAGTGAGAAAAGTTCTCAATGAACTTCTCTCCTACTTCATCACCCAGAAATTTTTGTCCTTTAGATTCCACTACTAGTGGATCATTTCCATCTATAACATCATGTCGTTCTATAACCAAGTGTCTTTAAGGAGGAATATCTCAATATTTCTAAACACATGCCTTTTTTACATATAACACAAATTTAACACATTTATGTAATATGGATTCATAATAATCCATAACAAGTTATTCCCTGAAACCCTACCACACAGTCAAAACATAGGTACTATAAATGCCCTTAAACATCCTACATCTATGTCAGGGTTAAAAATGGACAAACTTATTCTCATTTTATCAATTTTATCATTAAACACTCATTTTTCACATTTTTCATCATTTTAAAATTTTTAATTTTCATATTTGGCACCTTTTTATATGAAGTCCAACATGAAAAGAAAATAATTTTAATTTACCAACTTACCCAAAAATCATATTTTCCGATGCCTAGAATGATTCATGTCAAAATAAATCATGACTACCTAGTATGAGGAAAGAATACTCTACTATTGTGTAATACTAGGACACAAGTCAAATCCTGTAAAACATAAAAACAATAATCACATCAGATGACAAGTGCATCACTTGAGGTGAAATAACATCTAACAGTAATGACACATATTAACAACAACAATCCCACCTCGATTACTTGGATTCTACCCTCTTGAAAGGGTTAACTACACCCATGGACGAGATCTTAAACAAGTCTTGACTTATCCTTTTCTCTTATAAAACCTTCCAAAATATTAATGCAAAAGAAAATAAATGAAAACATCCTTTGATAACACTTTGTGACATCATGACCTAGGTTCCACACATCGTTTCCCCGAGTCGATTAATTACATAACCTCTAGAAAGCTTCCTCATATGACAAAGGCTTTTAACTAGGAGTGAGGGTTTTATATCAATCATGGGGAGTCTATACCCTCATTATTAAAGTATCACAATAGTGTAAGTAAATAAAAATTAACCAAAATAATACCCAAACTGAATTCTATTTTTCCATTTTTTTATATCAATATCATCTCTATTCATTAAATATTGATATGAGGAGTCTATACCCTCATTATACTATTCATATCCTTATACATAGTAAACTTTTCTCACATGGGGAGTCTATACACTATTCAATTAATAATGATATGAACCCTCTCTATTCATTAAACATTCTTCAAAAAATAATGAGGGTATAGACTGAATTCTATTTTGCCATTTTTTTTATATCAATATTGAAGAATGGGGAGTCTATACCCTCAAACCAAAATAATACCCAAACTGAAGAACGGGGAGTCTATACCCTTATATCAATATTGATATCAGTTTGGGTATCATCAAATAATGGGGAGTCTATACCCTCATTATTAAAGTATCACAATAGTGTAAGTAAATAAAAATTAACCAAAATAATACCCAAACTGAATTCTATTTTTCCATTTTTTTTATATCAATATCATCAAATAATTCAAAACTATCACCCAAAACACTATTATAACCTAATTGTCACGCACACTCTATAAAAAGTAAAGTTGGGTTATTGATTGTTCTCTTTCATTGCATATTTCTCTCATTAATGATTATTTTTATGAATAATAGGAATAAAAAATTAAAGTATCGAGTTCAATGGGAATCCCAACAATCCAAAAGTGGGCCATGTTATTATTTTTTGAAGAATGTTTAATGAATAGAGAGGGTTCATATCATTATTCATTTAATAGTTATTCTAATTGGGGGAATCATTTAGTGAAGAAAAATATATTTTATAAAATATTTTTAAGATTCAAACCCAAATAATAATACATATATTCGCAAAAAAAATTAGCATCAAAATTAATAAAAGAAACACTCTATTTCAATTATATGTTAAAAATTATTAAGAAGAAATAATAAATGAAAGATCCCATCTAATTTATAAATGGATTTTATCCTTTTATAAGATAAAGAAATATTCAATATTTAAAAAATTAAATTATATTACTTCTAAATATCTGAAATGTTATTTAACAAAATACATTTCACGTTTTTATATTCATATATATTCTTCTCAATATGAACGAACATGAATACGAATATAATGATACAAATGAATAATAATAAATTTCCTACCATGGTGGTAGATTATGATCACTTCAAATTCCACATCACAATCCCAGTCATCATTATCACCAACATGATGAACACTCCTCTACTTTATTAAGAGTGAATTTAATTCTCAACTACTTTTTACTTACATCATAATTAAAGAGCGTAATGGAGATATTATATCTAAAAAAAGGAAAAGAATATAGTTGTAGTGAAATAATTATTTTTAATTTACACACATAAAGGTAGGAAATCATTAAACCATTAATTTATTTATGGTTTATGTTCATAATTTTTTTTCATTAATACTCCTCGTCATGGATTTTTGTTTAAATAAAAAAATATTCCATTGTTCCTCTAAAATGGAATTTCATCACTTCCATGACACATCACCAATTCATCGAATAAAAATAAAAAAAAATTATTTATAAAATTTGGTGACATAAATAATTACCCACAAAATCTTAGTCCTCTGGCATAAAGTATAACAATGAAATGTACACCTCTACTAGAAAAATCTTCATTATGACCTGATTATGGTGTCAAAATTTCCATACAATAATCATTTTATGTGTTATTAATTATTCCCATTAATGTGCATAAAATTTTACTTCTAAATAATTAAGAATATATTTACCCTTAAAAAATTCAATCACTTTGATAGCTTGCGACACACACAACATCATGTTTAAACAAAATGTGTTACTTGATTAAAATATTAATATTTAACAATTACTCTTATAACCTAGCCTTTAAATTGAAGGGTGTTATTAAGAAAAACTAAATAATTTAAATTATATATTTTAAAAAAATTTAACATAATTTAAATGGTTATCTTTTGATTATATATAAAATACAAACCATTTTAAAGAAAATGAAATATTTTCTGAAATGAAATTATTTTTATAAAAGGGGTTTTAGTCATGATTAATGCGCATAATTTAAAATAAAATTTTACCAATTATGGAAAATAAATTTAGAAAAATAAATTCATATTAAAAAATAGTTATATTAATTTTTGGTGAAATTTTTATATTTTTCATAAAATATTAATTTTTCTGTGAATGGTGAAAAATACTCATTTTTATAAAATTTTAATTTCTTTTTAATAAAATAAGTTCCATTATTATTATAATTTGATTAAAAAATAAAATAAAAAAAATTATATTAAATACAATTAATTACATTTATATCATATTAATACAATATTTTATTATAAGTTTACCATTATTCTTTAAAACACCCTTTCTTTCTAAAAATAGTTTTAATGTTTATAATGTTTATCCATTTTAACTAAATAAAATAAACCATAATGAGGTTTTATTTAAATTAAATCTATATATTATATTTATATAAATATTTATTAAAATTAAACTAATTATTATTACTTTTCATTTAATTAATATAAGATCATTTTTCCTTAAAATAATGAATTTCTTGAAAAAAAGTATTTTCACCACGTCTACAGGATTAATATTAAACTATTTAGATAATAGTTAAATATGGACAAAATTTTATGAAATTAATTTTTTAGGGTAATATTTATACCCTATAACTTTTATTGTTTTAAAATTTCTTATTTATGTCCTTGTGGTATGAGAAAAATGTGTGTGAAATTATTTCTTTTCATAATTCAAAGTGTGTACTCTGCCCCACTTATAAAAGGCCACCCCTTATCTTCTTATTGACAAACATACAAAACCAATTGGTTAGGAAATTAAATTCCCATATAACTTCCATACTTCCCTCCACTCATCCTATAATCATTGTTTTATTCATAAATCCAACCTAGGAATGATTTTGGTGCAAACCAAAAGAATTTGTCTTAAGAAAATGTAATGTCCTTAACTAAGTGTTTTATTTTATTTCTTATTTCACAAACTCAAAATATTATTAAATAATTATAATATAATAACATAATTATATTATATATCTCATATTCATTTACATTAATTAAATTACCCACAACCATCTTCTACACCCTCAAATGGGAAATGAAATTGTTTATCATATATAAGGTAGACCACCGCCTCGTGAACCGATGTAATTCATTTTACATCACCGATTCTCACAGATGGATATAATGATGTATCTAATATATATATATATCTCTCTCTGTGTGTGTGTGTGTTATACTAGTGATATAATTATACATATTTAATTATAATATCATATATATCTTCTTACTCTATTCCACAGAGAAAGTGATAATGTCGTTCGTGTTTACAGTGCTTTACCGACCCACAAAATAATATAATTATTTGTTCAGTTACAATTTACATAGATGGTAATAATGATTAATTTTATTTTTATATATTATACTAATTATATTTTAATAATTTTTAAATTTAATAAATATATCAATTCCTTACCATTTCACCTGTTAAGTAAATGATAACGTCGATCATGCGTATGTATGACATTCTATCTCCACTAAGCGATGTAATGCATTCTCCATGTTAAAAATTAAATAATTTTTATAAATATATATATAATGAAAAAAATGATAGTTTTAAAATTAATATCATTATATATATGATTTAACTATAACCTATGTTCAAGATTCGTATCTTTCATGACAAAATGTGATGGTGAAAACAAGGCAATTAACACCCCAAACAATAGTTATAATGAATGTTTTTTAAGGAAAATATAATAAGATGTTATAAAAGGATCATATATGATCTTATAAATAATATTATTATTCTGGTAAAAGTTAATAACATGTTTAAAATCACTCTATAGGAGGATAAATACTGATCAATTAAAGGGAAGTGTGAGGTATGGGGTTTCTTAAATCAATTTTCATTCATTAGGTAATATGTTTAATTCATTGATTATATTGTGTAAATATTATGTGTGAAATGAATTTTTATTTATTTATATTTTATTTTAACACTAGTGTTTGTATCTATATTTTTTACATAAAATCCCTCCATTGATTAAATATCACCTCAATGATATGAACTTTGTAAGGAATTTCTATCTCAATTTTCCTTATTTTATATATATGTCATGTTATCCCCCAATCCACATTTATGAGGGGTATATACAACAAATTTGACATGTAATATCATTAATGTTTTTATTATAATGATATTTTATGTTTCAATTAATTTTATTATTTCATGGGGATTATGATTCAATGTTACCAAAGTGGTAATGTATTTATTATATAATCTACTTGTTTATCGGGATTGTTTATATCTATAGTTCCGATGATGAAATATTATCATCCATATCTCCAAAAACTCATTACTTTTATTATACAATTTTTATGTCATTAGATTACATTTTCCCCCTATATTTCCCACTTTATGTACTTATGCATTCAAAAGAATGTTTTTAAGAAAATATGACTTCATTTTTCTCTTCCTTAAAAAAACCATTTTATTTCAAATGCATGTTTTATAAAAAATCCAAAAAAAAGTTTCATTAATATTTTTTAAATACATTTTTACCCAAAATTATAATTCTTTTCAAAAAAATTTAAAAGTAATCTTCCTATTTTTTTCTAAATGGCTTGATTTTTTTCTTTCCTTATGAAAATGCGATATTAATCTTGGTTTTTTAACATATTAACCATTATTTTAAATATTCTTCCATCATGACTTCTTATTTTTTAAAGTTTAAATGGTTATGTTTTAAAAAATTATTTAATTTTTGAGAAGTTTTTATATGTTAAATAATTCATTTCGAAATGGAAATGATATTTTCCTCAAGAAATGTTCAATGTGATATTTCAAAATCATTTTCCATCTAATATGGAATCATTTGATATTACTGAAATTTAAGATATTATTTTACCTCAAAAAGTTTTAAATTTATTTTATTTAACAATTACAACATTTAATGTTATTTGATTTTATAAATTATGTATATATTTCTCTCACATATATACCTATTTTATTCTCCTTTTCTTTGATGGGGTAATAAATTCCTTATGGTAATTTCTAAAATGCCTTTTTTATGAATTTTCCATTGAATATGATATCAAGAAATATCATGCAACCCATTTTATTTTTTTATGGATAATTATTATGTTATTCATTATGATTTACTTTCTTTATGTGGCACACATAAATCATGAACTTGTTATAATGGGTGTAAATAAATATCACTCTAATGAATTTGGTGTGTTTAAAGTCGCATGATATTTCATGTGTCTAATTAGGTATTAAACATAATAAATAATGGGGATTTTTACAACATGTTAAATTTCCTAGAAAGTTATACTTAAGTCGTATTTATATCATGTTTAGTGTTGGTTCAACATTTCTTATGATGCCATGATTTTATGATAACATGATTTGTATGTTATTCTTCTATGTGATTAATCCTTTAAATTATATTATATACAATCATGCTATTCTATTGAATAATGTGTTATGTTTTCTTATAATATTAATTTCGTTCCTTGTATGTTTATCTCACACATTTCTTTAAATATTGCACATGTTATCCCATGTAGATTTATGATCTCGAATAGTTTTGGGGAGATTATTATGTAAAATAAAATAAGGATTGCCTATTTTATGTATTATGAATCTAATCATACAAATACACTAGGAACATACAATCCTTATGTGGTAATAATTTTATATTTATGTTTAACAATAATGTAATAATATGTGTGAAAGGAATGGGACTCTATAGTTGGTATCAAAAGATAATTTTAGCTATCCTTTAGAATCTATGATGATAAAACATTAGTGATATATATTTGTATTTTACAAAGGATATTTCTAGGGATATGTATAAATATATGTCTAAGGATGAGTCAAAGTATTGAAAATTGTCTAAGAATTTTGGTAAAGGATAGAGTGAGTAGTTTCGGTGTTATTTCATCCCTGTCTAGATACTATTAATTAATATGGATCTATCATAGAGGTACCTAATGGTAATACTTTGGAAAATGGAATGTTGTACTGGACTCAATCATCACGTGGTATATGCCAATTATATTTTTACACACCTGTATTGAAACTCCTGAGGGATATGATTTGGAAATTCGCAAACTCTTTATAAACCATCATTAAGGATTTGATTAGATGATGATCATGAATGGCCTAGGTTAAATGTAAAGGTCCATATATTGAAATGAAGGTGTCATGGTTTAATCATTTTATAAATAATTTTTCAGGATTATGTTGTTTACCACTATGATTATAGTTTCCCACACTATTATTTAGGTCTTTAGTCAATAGAATGAACCATAAGGAATTGGGTTAATGTCAAATGTCATAGACAATGTGTTGATGAAAAAAAAATCAGATAATGACTGGAGTGAATGATATTGGGATTATAACTAATCATTTATCACAATATTTGATTACAAAAATGCACATTGACCAACTCCCATACCCACCAAATAAGGAAAGGATAGATTTCACTATGATCTCAAGTAGTAGAGACCATGGAGGAAAGAATATTTAGTTTCAAATATATATTTAGATTTTGTGGGCATGAACTTAAGGTAATGTCTCAAAGTAATGAGAAGTCATTTTACCTATAGAGAATAAGGAAAAAATTAAGTTATTTCTAATGAAAAATTAAATTTTCACATACCTCAATGGATGATAATAATGGTTTCCTAAATACATCATCAACGGTTGAATGTTTTAAATGTGGAAAGAATTACCATAAAGAAAATTGATTTTCTAGATTGAAATATGAAAAATATGATAAGAAAGGTTTTATTATTAAAGGATTTTTTTTATAATGAAGAGACTACAAATTAAATATTAATGTGGCGAGGTATTAAAGAATAAGATAATGTATCCTAGTTAATAGTTTAATGAATGAAGTGGAATGATTGAAATATTTATGTACTGTAATTCAAGAATTATGTGAATCATGATATAAATATATTTATATATAAGGATTTTTCTTTAGATGTTTTGCGCTGGGTATTTGAAATAATATGTTGAATGAACAAGAAATTGGATTTAAAGGAAAGGTGATACTCTATGACAAAATACATAATCGAGGAAAATAATATCTTGAATATTTTCTTGATGTTGAGGTAATAATTTGATTTTTTGGAAAAGGGGTTTTATAGAAAACCTTAGTGGTAAAAAAATTGAATTAATTTTTGAAGATTATAATAATATTTTTGAAAATTGTATAGGAGAATGGTGATCATCACATATGTTTTTCTGTAGTTTTATAAAAATAACACCCCACATGTCGAGTGAGAACCCATCGTATCCAGCATGGATGAGGGGATTGAACCCAAAACTAAAGGGTGATAACGGTGCAACACCTACCAAAATCACATGTAATGTACTCGATGGTATAAAAATTATTTTACATTGATGGTTTAAAGGTTAAATATTATGTTCATTTTTGGAAATAGATTATAGGATCAAGTTATTTGATTTTCGGGTGACTAATGATATTTCTAGAGACATTTTATTAGGTTGATGTATATATAAACAAAATTTATTGAAAATGATTATTTGGTAAGAATGTTATTATATTTTTAGATATTTAAGTTAAAAGGGTATTATGAAATCATTGAGGATAAAATTATATTTTATGTTTTGGTTATTATGGTTATTTTTTATATAGTGTTTTTTATTTAAAAAATGATCTATATTAAACCTTTGGATTCATTATTTAATTTTGGATACAAATATATTAATATTCATTTTTTTCATTATATTACCAAGTGTAGGAAATTTTTTTTAGTAAATATGGTAGGAATACCTTGTTAATATTTTATGGATCTTTTGATATATATTAAAGTTAATTTTAGTGCTTCAGGCATAAAAAATAATGTTGGATATTTTTTTCATTATTTTAATATTTAAATAATAAATTTATTGAGTCATAATTAAAGGATAAAATTGTTTTTATCAAATAAAAACTAATCATGTAATTATATTTTATGGTGTTCTCTATATTGATAGAAAAAAAATACCTTGACTCTATGAAAAGGATCTTGAATAAAAAAAATTACCATATCAACTTCATATATAATGAATAATTATCCTTTTAATTCAACAAAAATTTATGGCTTTATGGTTTTTTACTTTCTCTTGATCATTCCCATTCTTGGGATATTGATCTATACCACACTTCATAATTATTTATTCTTTTCTTTTATGTCCATATCTACAGTTCCCATAAATTTTCTCCAACTTGGAACCCTAGTTATGAGATTCTATACAAGAAATTATTTTTACCTTTCAATACTTGAATTTTAGAATTCTACTAACCATTTTTATGATGTGATTTTTCCATAAAATAATTTTTGAATGCCAAACCCCTAATTAATAAGCTTAGATTCTAATTTTAAGGGTACAATTTATTTAAACTGGTATGATGTAACAACCCAAGAATTTGGGGAATATTTATCTTTAAATATATTCAAAATCTTTGAAATCTTTCAACACACACAACACTGAGTTTAAATGAAACATTTTACTTTATTAAAATATTAATATTTAAACATGACTATTATAACCTAGAAATTAAATTTTCAGGTATAAATAGGACTCACTAATTTATTATAATTATATGTCTCAAAATTTAATAAAAAATCAATTGTTATCTATTGATTATAGATAAAATATGAACAATTTGAATGAAAAATAAATGTTTTATGAAAAAACTAGTTTTTTCTAAATGGCGGATTAATCAAGAATTGTGCAAAAAATTTAAAATTAAATTTTACCAATTCTAGGAAATTTATTTAAAAAAATTATTTTTTTGAAATAAACATATCTATATTAACTTGGGGTGAAATTATTGGAATTTTGAGAAAATATTAATTTTTGAGTAAATAGTTAACAATATAGATTTTTTTTAAATTGAAAATTTTTAAACAAATTAGGTGAAATTATTATTCTAATTTTATATAAAATTATAATACATATTATTTAGTTATATTAAATAAAATTATTTAACTTTAAATCTTTTTTATTCATAATTTTAGTAAAAGTTTATCTTTTGGATTTAAAGCACCTTTTTTTACTGAAAACTATTTTAAATTACATAATGTTTATCCATTCTAAATAATTAAAGTAACCATAATTATGAATTAGTTATATTATATATATATAATACATCTATTATTTTTAATTAAAATTCATATAATTATAATTACTTTTTATATAGTTAATGAGATTATCTTTTTCATCAAAAATGCATTTCTTTAAAACCCTTTTTTCGACACGCCAATGGGTTTAATTTTAAATTTATTTTTTCCAATTATATGAGTTGAATTTGAATAAATGGATTCTGAATTTTTAATAATAATTGTTTATGTTATCTAATAAGGTCAAATTAATTTTTTACTGTAATGAATAGTGAAAAAGGTAAAAATTATTTACATAACTTAATGTAAGAACATATTTTTTGGGAGTTAACTAAAAACACAATGGTAAAAATGACCCAAAATATTATGGAAAAATTTCATCCTTAAATATTCTATGATTTTAAAATCTCTCATTTTTATCATTTCTCATTATAATAGCTTGTGTGGAATTATTTCTTTTGAAAACATTCAAGTGTTTCATCTCCCCCACTTATAAAAATCCACCCCACTCTCCTCTCTTTTCCACACTTAAAATCCAAATATTAAACCCATACATTCCCAAATAACTTCTATAATTCCATAAACTCATCCTATAATCCTTTTTTGTTCATAAATCCAACCTTAGAAGGCTTTTGTGCAATCCAAAAGAATTTGGTCGAATAAGTGGTAACGTCCTTAACCAAGAATTTTATTTTATTTATTATTTTAGCCGCATAAAATATTTTTAAACCATGATAATATAATATAATCCCTATATAAAATATGAAAATATGTTGTTATGTTATGTAAATGGCTTATAACCGTCTCCTCCCAAATCAAATGGGAAACAGAGTCGTTGATCATCTGTATGGTAGACTACCGCCTCATGAACTAACATAATTTTTTTTCTGTCACCACTTCTTACTACTAGATATATTTATTTTTATGATGTTTATATATGATAATTATGATATAATTATAAATTTTCAGTTATAATATAAAATATTATGTCTTAATTTCTGTTCTATATAGAATGTGATAACATCATCCATTATATGTGACAGACTACCACCTTGTCAAGCGATGTGATTAGTTTTTCACATACACCTTATATGAATGTTAATAAGGATTAATTTTATGTATATATATTATATTAATGAAATATTATTATTTATAAAAATTTAATATACAACCCACTTCCTTACGCATTCACCCGTTAAGGAAATGATAATGTAACACATGTGTATATACGGTCTAACGTCTCCATGATGCGATGTTATGCATTCTCCATGATAAAAATTAAATAATGGTTATAAATATGTATCTAATGAAAATAATTATATTTGTACCACTAATATCATTCTGTATAGGATGTAACTATAACCTATGATCAATGTTGGGAACTTTCATGATGAAATGTGTAGGGAAGAAGAAGGCAATTAATACCTAAAACAATAGTAATAATGAAATATTATTAATGAAATGGTAATAATATGTTACAAAAGGATCATATATGATATTATATAAAATAAAATAATTATATTATAAGTTAATAACTTTTTTAAAACCACCATACATGAGCTTAATGAGCTTCAAAACAAAGGGAAGGGTGAGTTAAGAGGTTTCTTGACTCAATTTTCATTTATTGGGTTATACGTCTACATCATTAATTATATTATGATAATATAAATAATTTATATATTATCTACACTATTTATTTGTGCATATTCATTTTTTCATGTAACCACCCCATTAATTAACTCTTACCATAATGATATGAACATTTTAAGGGATTCTTTTCTCTATTTTCCTTCATCGAGACATATGTCATGTTATACACCTATATACAATTTTGAGGTGTATATATGTACCATTTGACATTAATATCATTAATTTATTTATTCCAATTATATTTTATGTTTTACTTAATTTTATTCTTTCATGGGTCTTATGATTCAATGTTAGAAAATTGGTAATGGATTTAGGGTACAATATCATTATTTAACAAGATTGGTTATGTTTATTCTTCTAATAATGAAAAAATATGATCTCTCTCTCAAGAAACTATGAAATTTATTCTCTTCTTATTATGTCATTAGAATACATTTTTTCCTCTATTTTTATCTCTTTATGTACTCGCTAGTGCAGAATATATTTTTCAATAAAATCTAGTTTCATTTCTCTCCTTGGTTGGAAATCCTATTTCTACCAAATACATTTTTTCCAAAAAATTTATCAACAAAATGATTTACTATGATATTTTAAATTTCCTTTTACCATTAAAATGTATATTTTCAAAAAAAAATATTAAAATGAATCTTCCCAACTTTTTCCAAATTAAGTACCTTTTGACTTTTCTTTCAAAAATGTGAAATGAATATTTTTTAACATTTTTGGTATGAATGGAACTCTTCAACCATCATAAAGAGTAAATGTTTTAAATATTCCTCTTTATGTTTAAAATTTTATTTTTAGGAAAACGTTTCCATTAATTTTTGTGAAATTTTTCTATTTTAAATAAGTATTTTTAAAATGGAAAATATATTTTCCTCATGAAATGTTCAAAGTGATATTTTAAAATAATTTCATATATATGATAACAACCATTGATGTTACCCAGAGTTAAAATGTTATTTTTCCTTAAGAATATTTTCAATATTTTAATAAGTACTTTCATCTACAAAAAAACGTTTTATGTCATGGATTTCTTATAAATTAGGTATATATGTATCTAAGATATATATATATTTTTTATTCTCCATTACATTGATGGTTTTATAAATACCTTAATGAAATTTATCAAATTCCTACATTATGAAATTTCCCTTGAATATAATATGAAGCAAGATTATACAACTCATTTTATATCCATGGGAAATTATTACGTCATTCCTTATGATTGAATTCGTTTATGTGGAACACATTGATCAGTAATGTTTTATGATTGTTTCACCTAGATAGCACTCCAATGCATTGGGTAATGTTATAGTCTTATGAGATGTCATGTATGAGATTATGGTGTAAAAATATGGTACTTTTTCCACCATGTGATATTTTCTTGGAATTTAGCCTTGACTCATATTTATGCCTTGTTTTTGTGTTTCTACCACATTTCATATGATTCCATGATCTTATGAAACCATGTTTTTTTACAATATTATACCATTTGATTACTCATTTTCCTTCTAATTTATGATATCTTATTATATCTTTGACTCACATGTCATGCTTCTTTATCATGTTTAATCCCTAACTGGTATTTTTATCTCACCCCTTTATTTATGTACTCCCTAGGTTATCCCATGAATATTTATGAGTTCAATTGGATTTTAGGATCTCATTATAGAAAATAAAATAAGGATTCTCAGTTTTGTGTATTAAGAACCTAGTCTTCCAAATACAGTAGACCATTATGATCCTTGTTTTGTAATTAATTTTTATTTATTTTTAAAAATAATTTATTTATATGTTTTAAAGGTGTGGGTTACTATATAAAATAATATATGAAATATATTAACAAATATTAAATACCATGATCTTGAAGAATAAAAGAAATATCATCACAACCAGCAAAAGAAATATTATTAAAAACATTCAAAGGCATTTTTAAAATAATTGGGTCATTACATCCTCTTAAGATTTAATTATTTTCATCCCAAAAAGTGAATCCTGTGAAAATAGATTAGGTTACTATTATCACAACTAAATCTCACGATCACATAAGATCTCATTAAGATTCTAATACTTTTATAGGGAAAATACCTATGGGATTTCCCACCCCTAAAGTAACATCTACCACTAACCTTAAATAGCCACTGTGTACTTTGTGAACGTGTTGTCATCCTAGACATAAAAATCACCCTAGTAAATAATGTGTGATACATCATAATCATACAACATTAGCTATGTTACATAGAAAATGTTTTTCACTGGATCCATCTATGGAGTAAAACTATGTAATTAGAAAACCATCCCACTCTACTTAGAAACTAAAAGGGTTAGATAAAACTAGAGGATAGTTTCCTACCCAACACAACTTATTAATTCAATGATATGGAGAGAACTTCATAAAAACATGATAATTATACTCAATCTCCCAATATCCAAAAATTTTCCTCACAGGACATTTGACAGCTTTATCCTAGCCTCACATGTCGTCAATTAAAAATACCTACTCTATCATGAGTTGCTTCATCTCAGGAACAATAAGAGATGACTCAAAAATATTTCTCTAAAAGATTATTTAACTTTGAGGTCACTAATAGAGATACATGAAGTGTTTACAGACTATAATAGAGTATTATATATTATTTTATGAAAAATATACTAAGCGTAGTTGATTAGTCCAATTAATTCTTCAATCTAGCTTGAAATCATGTAACATATCCTCGATAACCAAAATGGTTATGTTTTTTTGGCCATATATTAGGGGATTAAATTCTATACTCATAGATATATTTGTTAAAAAATTATTCCTTAAAAATCCTCCCTAAATATAATGTAAGTCAACTGTCATAGCCCAAGATAATCGTCAAGGTTGCCCCCAAAAAACTATGATCTCATCTTTTTATAGGTGTGCCATGCATTCTATTGAATAATTATCTTGGATATTAAGAAATTTATTTCGATAGTTCAATTAATAAATAACCACCCAGATAGTTTTGTATCCCCTCAATGATCATGGAAGACTAGTTCTGATGTCCACTAATATATTGTTCCACTTTCACTCTAGAACCTAAATGGGCTAACACAAATATAATTTTATCTTGTTTTCATCATTTTCTTAATAATGGGTAATAAACAAGGATACCAATTTAGTAACAATCTAAATTATGAATGTACACCAAAATAGACACTTGATATCTCATGGAATATTCATTACACCTGGGTTTACCAGTGTCAGAGATGTGTGAACTTCATTAAACACTGCATCCTCTATATCACCTATAACTACTATATTACATAGTATTAGGTTAAATTTCTCCCAACATTCATAAAATTATTCAGTTTCATCACCTACAGATACCTAGTAATGAAAAACCTCAAAAACTATATCCCTTATTTGGAATTCCTTCACCCTATCAAAATTTTAAATGGCCACTTTCATTGACTAAAGGAATGAAACATATCATTTTTTCAAGTAAACTGATCAAAATAAGGGTATCTTATTAGATTCATCCACCATTATCTTAGTATTGTATTTTTGAAAAAGTCAACCTGATAAAACAAGTACCTTCCTCAAATTTTTGATTATCACAATGTCATAATCCTATAAAAATTATTACCAATTACTCCTCCTATTTTAGAGATATATTTGGGAGAAAATTTATATGATAATATTTTCATATATAAATACTATTAATTATTCAATGTGAAGATATTTTCTTTACAATTTCAAGGAAAATACCACCACTGTCGGATCTAGGTTATAGTTTTCATAATTCTACTCATTTGATCTCAGATTCCAGGGGAAATAAATAATAATAGCTCACCTATACATCAGTAATAATCATAGAACAAAAATTGAAGCTTCTTAGTAAACCTCACATTCAAATTATTCTTATGAATATTTGATTATTAGAGTACTATTAAACCTCCACTTCAGCTTCTAAGAATATTCCTAAAAATGATCAGACCAGTTTAGTGGATACCCTTTTCGAGTAAGGGTCATTCTAGGTGACTCCATATGTGATAATTACACTATGATCATCCTGTATTATCCTTAAAATACAATGAAAATATAAACCCAAAACACCACCTTAGGTGCCTCCTAATATTTCATAACATCACGCTTCATGGGATCAACAACAACACCACCCTCTGAAATGACATGCCCTTGAAATGAACTTCCTAAGTCCAAAAAATACATGTAAAAAAGATTTAAATATAGTTTATGTTCATAGAATTATTCCATGATAATCCTTAAATTCTAAAAATTCTTTTATAATGATTGAGAATAAAGGATAACGTCATTTATGAAACTCACCTATAACATTTCTATGTAAGGTTGGAATATCCAGTTTATGTGTACTACGTACACTAAAAAAGATTTCACCACATTTAATGACATCTCTAGTTACTCATATTGGTGAAAGAAACCACAAAATGTTATCACTAGTATGCCATTCACACATACCCAAATAATTTGATACATTGATTTGAGATCAAAATTTGAGTATCATCATTTACTTATTTTTTTAATTTATGATAGAGATCATTAATCATTTTAAGATAGTATTTGTTCTTTACAATCTCCTAATTTAGGAATAAATAGTCATTATAATGCCTCAATATCAAAAATGAGTTATTTACATCTAGAATATGTGACTTTGGTGGAAACACTAAGATTAACAAATCTATTCCCAAGAAGGTACTCCAACTTCACCTTCAACTCTCTATGTTCATCCATGGAAATATGATATGTTGATGTGGATATTAGTGATATAAAATTAAACCTCATGATGAGAGAGAAAACTTGTATCTTTTTATGGGAAAAAATAAAAATACTCTTCTATTACCACATGGAACTACTAGTCCATGGAATCAATGGTGCACAAATATAAACTCGGTCACTAATGGGTAAATAGCTATTGTCTACTTAGGGTGGCCTATATCTTCTGAACTATTAGTCTCACTCATCAATGAAGTTATTCCTCAAACAATATAAGTTATGACTTAAAAATATATAATTATATAATGATACCAATGCATAAACTATAGATAAATAATTCATTCTAATGGTGATTTTATCGAGGCTAGTATCTAATATGAGGAAATCATAAAAAAATGTCTCTCATAGAAAGGTAAGCTCACAAAAATGGAAAATGAGTGTGAGAAGATTATCACCTATTATAGGAATGTCAAGACAATTTGTTTTATCATGGGTCTCTATTATAATCTCTAATTAATTAAAAAGGGATCTAGTGAGAAATTAATTACTCATACTAGTATCAATGAGAACATGTTCCAAAGTAGAGAAGGACCAAATCACACCTCAAACCCTATTAGATTACACCTAATCAAGTCTCTATGTCACTAATATATAAATCTTATGACTTAATATCCTACACCCTATTCTTAAAGTGGTATTCTTGGCAGTGGTGTTGGGGGAGTGGATGTAAGTTCCACCCACCCATAAAAACTCTCACACAAACAAATCCTCTATTATATTTTCCTATGGGAGGGAAACTCTTCCAACCCTAAGGAGGTACCTGGTCACCATGTTTCCAAATATGTGGAGATAAAACTATGTTTTCAACCAAAAAATCCTTTAAAACCATATTGGTGGGACATACACAATCCTAGTGACCTCTTCTCTAACTAAAAAATATATTATATATCTCTAACTTGAGTAGAATTAATATCTCATCCTTCTAATATCTTTCTATCAAACAATGATCATGAATATATCAACCTATAATTATTTAATCATGTCTATTATCATAGGTCAAATTATACCAAATAATTCACTCCTAGGAACCATAAATTATCTCCATTTCTAGGATGTGACTTAGTTAAAAATAACTTAACCACCAAATTATGCTCTGAAACTATAGGATAAGTTTTACTACATAATGGTATCATCTTAATTTGAATCTCCCAATGAAGTAATAACTCAAAATTTTGATCTCAAAGTTAACTATTATGGGTCATAACCTGATATTCCCTATAAAGTTCCATTAATGTAATATTTTACTAAGAAACTATCATGTTATCCAACTGGAATTATAGAATCTTCAAAACTCATACCATCATCAGGGTTACTTGATAGTAATACTATTAGAACAAGAAAAAAACTCTATATAGTATAGGCCAACCCAAACATTGGTCCACACAATCATTGATCACAAGTGTCATGCTTCTATATAAAGTTGAAACCTTGAAAGAACCATTATATAGTCACAAGTTATCTAAACTAGATGTATGATATATGTAATTGAATCCAGAAAATCCTCTACTTCCTAAGGATCCAACTCATCTTAGAATATATAAGTATTCAACCACAAAAAACATAATAAAGACACTCAATAAGTGAGTTGAATCATCTTACTCTGTTGGGACTACTAATTTTATTTTTAGTGGGTATGTAATTTGTTCAACTAGTAAGGGTTTAACCCTCTAAACTACTAGTAGTGGAGAGACATCCCTTTTATATCCTTATATTGAGGCCCCATCACACAACTTGTCAGTAAATGGATGCAGTATCAATGGAAAAAGTTGAACATAACCCTTCTAGTAAAGCTAAACTATTTATCTATATAGTGGAATCCTTTATTTGATAATATTAATGTATATGTTTAAAAGAATATATAGATGGTATGAATCAAGTAGATAATTAATTAATACCCAACCAACTATTTATTTGATGTATGCATTATCCTATTTAAACCCAATAATCAATGAGGGAGAGTTCTAAATCAATTGGAAGATAATCAATGTCTTATTGAAACGATGCATTCGTTTCCCACTCCAAACATAGGTCTCCTATATATGTTAACCATACTAAATAACATTACGAACCATTAGCATAAATATCCTAAATTATTCATCACAAGTCCACTAACATCAATCTCCATCACTACAAAATTCCCCACATTGATTCCATTTTATCATGACCCAACCCACATAGACGCAACCTATACTAGCAAGGATATGAGTGTTCCACCACAAAACTCCACCTAATAGGTTAGGGGATATAACCAACATACAACAAGATGTCTTGGATAAAGAATATATTTAAATGAAAACTATATAAATATCCAATTAAAGTATACCATTTATGAAGAAAACTGAATATCCTAATGTTATACAAAATCAATGTATGTTAAATAGGTAAAAATAAAAGGCCCAACATCCCATGGGAAGAATAATTTTAAATAACTTTAGTAGGTACTCTAACACGCCAAAATGATTGGAGTTCCACTAGCAATAATCACCTTGGCGCTCTTACATGAACTATCACCACCAACACTATGGCATCAAAAATCACCATAAAATTGTGTGTTATCTTCATAGACATTAAAACTTCTATAATGAACCTCATGAAAAAGGTGATTATAAATATACCTAGTAAAATTATATAAAACAATAATGAGTAAAAAGTAAAATAAGTTATATAAAGACAGTATGAACAAAAATATTCATTAGGATTTAAGATAATCTTAGATATTTTGAGACATTATCATCATAGATTATCCCTACAAAAATTATACACTAAAGGAAAAATTGATTATCAAAACATTACTAAACCATGATCACTAAAACTACACCACTTATAATTAATTCATCTCATCCCACATAAAAATTAGTGGGGACCCACACCTCACAAAAGGGTCTGCACATTACTTTAGGGGTACTAACACCTATAGAGGACCCATTCCTCATCATAGGTAATGTGAGTTAGTTAGTCGGACTAAATAGTCCATGTGTAGAGGAAAAAATTATTATAATTATAAAGGAATTACCTACTCACTAAAGTATATATTGGACTTGTACCTAGGAATTGGTGTTCCTCTAAGGGGGTTACTGACCTCATATATTCTCTAACTATCTTACCCATCTCGGTCATCAACTCTTTAAAGATAAAGACTATCCTAAACCTATACATAATTAAAATAGACATTATATAATGAATATATCTATACTATACTATTATATGTAAAAACAATTATCAGAATGGATAACTCATATTCCCAATTTTGACACTTGAATGAGAATTTATGGAAAACGCACAAGGGAGAAAAGAATAAAACATGAACTTTAAAGTACATAGCGTATAGTCCTCATCTAGTAGCTCAATGTGTTTCTATATTTCATGTTACAAATGAGGTCAATATAAGTGTTATATCTAAAAGTATACATGTAATTTTGGACCATGTATTTTAGTCACCGTGTAATCTTGGTAAACATTCAGTCAGTGGTATCAAGATACATGGGGTGTGTCTTAGTCACATGGATTGTGATATTAACATTTATATATAACACAATAATAGTAAAATACAAGATACATGGTTCATATGTAGAAGATAAATCCAATTTCGTGTTAAGTATTATTCACAATCATAAATAGAGACATACAAGATGTTTGACCTAGACGAATACATGCTATGTATTTATAACAATTCCAACATTAAAAACTCTTCATTCATATAAATTTCATGCCAGGACCTTCATTATAATATCCACCTATGAATGTGCCTCAAATACCCATTGATACCAATAAATTTATTATCATATTTTACTCTCAGGATTTTTTTTGGTCATTCATTATGTTGTTCATCACAAAAATCCCTTATGTCATAATTAACTCCCAAAACCCAAGCGGAATCCCAATGATGTGCACATGTAATCTAAAGAAAATATGAAACAGTTACCATTTTTCACTATAATACTTATCTTTCATAAAATATAACTTTTAAGAATAATTACATGAATAAAATAAAGGATGGTAATTAGAGTAAATCCCTACCACTGAAAAGTGTTCCACATTCATTTTCATCAAATAACGTAGAATACAGAGATATGAATTTAATCATAATTCATTGAAGAGTTATTCTAAAGGGGTTAAAAATTATTTATAAGAATTTATTTTAAAATATATTTTTTTAATTCTAATATGAATAACAGTACACACGAGCATTGAATCATTATTCATTGAAGATTTATTATAAAGGGGTAAAAATTAATTATAAACATATATTTTTAATTATTTATTTTAATTATATCATGAATAGAAATACTTATTTTATAGGATAGTTTTTAGAATTTTAATTATTAAAATATATACTCCATTACAATATATTTTTAAATAAAATTATTATTAATAAATCTTTAATACATGCACAAAAATGATTCATGAAAAAAAATTATCAATTTTTATGAAATAAAAAAATGTGCCTCTAAAAAATATTCAATAATTTTACATTAAAATATATAAATTGTTATTTTATTAATTAGTATTGATAATTCACTATTTACATTGATTTTTATTGAGAGTAAATAACATTAAAATTCATAGAAAAAGGGTAATTCAAAATAAAAAACTTCAAACCTTTGTGGTAGATTATCATCACCTTAAATTTCTAGTCACAATAAATTATCAGTGTTGTCCACACCATGGAAAATAATACTATGTTTCATGAAGAGGAAGATTAATTTTATAGGTTTTTTTCCTTCCAAAAAAATAAAAAATGGGAGATGAGATATTCTACATCAACAAATAGAGAAAATAATCTTGTGTATGTGGAATTATTATTTCTCTAATTTCCCCTCATAATGATAGTTCATAATTCCATCATTAATCTAATTATGATTTCTATTCATTAATTTATATATTAACTCTACTTATTATAGCTTGATTAACTAAATTAATAATATATGTTCGATTGGTCCCTATAAAATTCCTCATCATCACTTCCAGGCCTCCTTAATGCTAAATCACAAATTCCTCATATTAATATAATAATTTATCTTTAATGTAATAATTTTTAATTTAAAATAAATACTCCTAAGATATTAGTTCTAGGGTTTAAATCATAACCCTGAAAATTTCACTTCTTATAAGAAAAATAAACTTATTGTGTATATATTCACGGTGTTCGGATTTCCATACAAGAATATATTTAAGTGTTGTTAATTATTCTCATTCACAATACTAAATTTTTATATTAAATGTATTATATATTTTTTAATGACGCAAGATGAAAAAATAAGAAACCCAACTTTACAACAACAATTAAAATTGTAATTAAATTTTTTTAAGGGAATTATTATAAAAACATTTCTTCACTATATGAAAATTAGATTATATTTTTTGAGATTATAGGAAAAAAAAATTTAAGTAATATATTATATGTAAAACTAAATGAAATTTAAATGTGATATGTGGTGTGATCATAATAAAAAAAGTGCTTATATATATACAATCTTATAGATTTATATGTTTATATATATATTATATTTATAATATTTGTGTGTGAATTTATTAATTTTATATATTTGTGTCTATGTGTTTATAGTTTGATCATTTGATTATATGTGTGATATTTTTTTGTAATTTATAAATATAAATATTATATTTATGTGTGTATATGTGTTTCATTGTTATATATATGTGTATACATACATATATTTATATATATATAAGTATATATATATATTTATGTAAATATATATTTTAGATGTGTGTGGGTATATTATATAGTTTATTTATACTTTGTTACTATATATATGGTACATGATATTAAATTCACGGACAGTTACATTGTGTTTCTATGGTGTTGAAATTATCAAGAAGTGATTTAAAGGGAGATATGAGGTAACTTCATAGATTTTTCATCTTTCAAAGAGGATTATATTGTGAACATGTGTGTTGCATATAGGTCGGTTAGCTAGAGTATTGTGTTTACAGTTCTATAATCAATTCCACTATGAGTTGTTGAGTTTATCTTATGAGTCATATTTTCTAGCATGGAGGTGAGGTTGAGGGTTTTACATCTTATTATACCAAGTCAGGGAATATTTTTCATGGTGTGTTTAGATTGGTTATATCGTGAAGTAAACCTGGTCAAATATTGTTTTTTCTTGGGGATAGTTTATGTTCCATGACAGTCCTAACACTTAAATTCCTTGGTTCATCTTATCTTGTATCAATTGAATTAGGTATTTAGTGGTTATATTGTGAGGATTTTTTGGGTTTTATTAGGTTTGAGGTGTTTCATGATACCCACATCATGATTCGTGGTTTAAATAATTTTAACCTAACCCCCACAGTTTCAGTGTGACCATCATTGGTTTTATTAGTTTTAAGGTGGTTTTAACAACAACATTCATGGTATATCATTCCATGCATTTAGTATTGGGTTTTCATTACCACATGACCTCCACTTTCATGTCATGGCCAATGATTTTTTCATAATAATTATAAATTTTTGATTTATCTCTAGTTCTATTCAATTATCATAACTTCATTTGAATCCAATTCAATTAGTGGTGAGTGTTTAGATATACTTGATCACTATTTTATTGGTTTTAATAGGCTTTAAGAGATCAATTTATTATGATCCAAGGTTATTTTCTCTCCTTTTATTCTTTATTTTCACTTTATTATTTATTCTAGGGAAGGTTATCTCACAATGTTGATACATTTTTTGGGTTATTTGAAAATTGTTTTGATCGGTAATGTTCACACATATTCTTTTTGGCTAATCCTCTCATGTTTAATGGTGTTAGATCGATGTTTTATCCTCATTATTTTGGAATAATTTTTTATTCATCCTTTGAAGACAGAAATTAAAGACTTATCCTTCACTAATTATATATGAATGTGTATAAATTTTCTTATTATTTTCATTGGGTGTATAGTTGAATTATCCTAATGATGATAATGAAATTGACTAAAGGTATTAATGGGGAATTTTTAATTTAGATAATATTTACAGGATCCCCATATATTTATTATATGTTATTGATTCTTAATTTATGTTTTCAATTATAGATTCATTGGTTTATACTATAATATATTTGAGTTACCTACTATAATTTAATAATTAATTAAATAAAATAAAGAACCAAAAAACATTGAAATAAAGAATTAAAAATATGTTGTATATTCATGTCATGGTTAAATAAAATAGAAGTATAATTAATTAATATGTTATTGAAATTGTTTTTATACTATGTTTCCATTGTTTACTATAATTTTTTGGGTTTTCTCACTTTGGATAGAGTGGTGTTGGTTAGTTACTATGGATTTCTTGGATAATGTGCTGTTGTTGTTTTCGAAACAGTGAATAAAGGGTTATTTTATGATTTTTTTACTAGAATCATTGAAGTTATTATTAAAATGAGTTGGAAGTGTGGATATATTGGTAGTGATGGTAAATTTGTATTGTTTTTTGACATTGGATACTGTTATTCTTGATGTAGTATTTTGAATGGTTTATTTGCATTTCAATGTAGTTTTTAGATATATTAATTAGATATTGAAATAAAATATGTATTGAGTAATTAATTCAAATTATAATAGGTTTATGTGATAATATTTTGATGGAAACATTATTCATTGTAATGGGTATATGATTTTGGAAATTTGGTTGTTCAAACGAAACATATGATGGTTAGGATAAATTATAGCTATTAAAAATAAATTGCATGAAATTAAAAATATTAAAATGTAATGAGGTCGGTAATGTTAAATTTGGATTTTAACTATGAAACTATTAAAAAAGAATTTAATTTCATTGTGTGGCTATTTATTTTAGTGGTGTGGTTGGTTTGTTTCATGACTAGTCGGGGCAGTAATTGATGGTTTGTGGTGGCTAGGGTGAAGTTAATTTTGTTTGAATTAGTGATCAAGGAGACTTATTTCATATTTTTACACTTATATTGGGATTTTGTGTCATATAACATAATTTTATTTACATGAGGTTGTTACCCTTAATGTTCACAATATCCTGCAATTATGAGGTTGTGATGTATTAATTTTATGTATTATTCTTTCGTGATATATGGTTATGGTTGTGATGTGGTATGTGGTTATATTGATATGTAGATATATAAGGGATTGATTCACATGATTTATGCCATTAGGGTGTGAAAGTAAATACATTAGTAGGGGAGTGGTTGTGAGGATACTTATAAATATATTTTTCTCATACTATGTCACTAATATTGGGTGATATATTAGAAAAGTGAGCCTCCAGGAGGTCAGGTGATTGTAGTTTTGGTTTAGATGCAAGTTGGTTGTTTCATTTATTCCCTATGTTATTTGTATTCATCCACCCCATTATCATGTGATTTTTTATGTACAATCCATATGAGTATATATGTATTTAAACTTAATATATATATATATATATAACTTTTTTAGACATGAGGGATTTATTTTCCCTGATATACATTATGGGATTAGTGAGTTTCTTATCAGTGTTTGTGGGCTTCTTGCGTAGGAGTTTATATTTGTATTCCATTTTGGGGAGTCTATTTATATATATATAATTACATGAATTATGGGATATTGATTTTATTTTGTATATATTTTTTGGGGGTATTTTATCTTCTAGTAATTATTAGTGTAATGTCTCTAATATATGTGTGTTATTACAATTGATGAAAATTTCTAACTTTTGGCCTTTTGAGGGATAGTCTTAGGGGTCTCCAACATCTTCCTTACCAATGTAAGAGGGGAACCATTGGGTGGTGGTTTTGATAAAGTGGTATTAGATGTATGGTTGATAGATAAGGAAAATATTGGAGTTATGAAACGTGGAGGAATAAATGTATTTTGAAGTAAAATACTTTCAACTAAAATTAGTATGTGGTGTAGTAAGGGAAACATGCTATGACATAGGCATTAAGGCCCCTGTGATCCGACACGCATATCGTAAGCTTACAAAACAAACTAGGTAGACAATTATGCTTATAAGATAGATACCTAGCTATTTTATATGAATCATGCCTTATTCTTGTACTTGAATTGGGGTGTTTTTTGGAATATAAAACGAGTTTAATTAAAATATATTAAATTAACATCCATAGTTTTTTCTTAGTAGATTACCTTTTAGTTCAATATAGATTGATAGTGGTTGTCAATAGTATGTAGTTCGTGTCAGTGAGGTGCAGTAAAATGATCTACATTTCCATATGAGGGTTTCCCTAATAAAGGATGAAAAATATTAGAGGAATATGTTTTGTGAGATCCAATAGTTGAGTTTATAAAGGTATAAAAGGATTGTATTCAATCAGAGGATTTTCCAGTGGAAGTAACATCTCTGGATTTCTTTTACTATGACCCCAACACTGAAGGCATATTTTATCACATTGGTCACTAGAATTTTGAAATGTATTTTCAATGAGCAGAGATTTTTTTATCTTGGTTAATTTAAAGAGTTTGAGGTTTTATAGCATTATTTTCAGTTGTATGTTTTCACATATTTTCTTACTTCAACACATAAGGTAGCAATATGATAGAGGTTTCTCTCTCCTTGTTAGAGGAGCATGAGTTTATGTGATCATCGTGTCTAATTCAATAATATTCATTGATATTCCACAAAACTATACCGTAATGAGGGAGCCACATTTTGGTATTTTTAGGATGTTTTATGTGTCAACATTCAATATATGGTAACCTTATTTACATTACCTATAAATCAAGACATGATTTGTAATGTAAAGGTCATTGATACGACGTGTGCGTAGTTTATGTTATCTTAGGTAGAATTTATAAGAAAATCCTAGTGAGTCGGTCTAGGGATAGTGGTTCATATATTTTAATGTATTTATGTTTTAGAAATGAAAGGATTTGATCCCATTTCTTTTCAATACCATTGCAATAGAGAAAAAATGTTTTTATACATATTTTTTGGATTTTTAACATTGGTTAGTACACGATGTTATTTTATGTGATATTTTAAATAATTTTTTGACATAGTGTAATAAAAATGAAATTTGAAACAACTTATGGAAGTTTTCAGGTTAGTTATTTCTCAACCGGTAAGGTAAAATCATGAAAATAATTTTTCATGTTTGTTATTAAATAACCATTCTAAAAATTTATTTTTTTAAAAATAAATTTCTATAAATTTTTTTCCTCACCGGCAGATAAAATTAGAAACATAGCATAAAAATATCAAAACACTTGAAGAAAAACTGTAGTATAAACACTTACAATTTGAACTTTTAAGTTTTAAATATATATTAAAAATAAACTGAAATACAATAAAAATTATGAAATGATTCACTAATTCAATTTTTCAGTGTCTCCTCTCATGTCTGGTATAATTTTGAGTGTCATCAAAAAACTAAAAATTAAAATGAAATAATTTAACATGTATTCTAATTAAAATTACTTAAATATTAATAAAAAATTTATAAAGAAATATAACCTTATAGAACTTCATAATTATCTAAGTAAAAATAATGTCATACATAAATCGTAAAATGTTGTATCCACATTCCTTTACTCTTTCCTTTTTATGAAACTTTTTTTTAAAATATTTTTTCTATTAAAAATAATTTTTTTATGTAATATATCTAAAATTTAGAAATTTTAACTAAAAATTATCCTTTTATTTTTCATATCTGATATTTTCACTCTCCTTTATTGTAGTGTATATAAATAAATTCCCATCCCTATTTGAAAATAATATGATTAAAATAAATTTAAAGGTCATTATAATATAGAATAGTATAAAAATATTGAAACTTACATGTTTAATAAATTAATAAAATTCTCTCATACTTCACCATGGATAGAGTATGGCCAAAACAAGTGTATTATCCCTTGGAAAAATACCACCCAACATCCAATGGGAACTGATATATAATAAAATTTAATGTGAGTTGTTTTTGTGTCAATAGATATATAATACATTGTGAGATATATGTTTTAAACTATTGAATGTGAGGAAAAATAAAACACAAAATAATTTCATTCTTTTGAAAAACTTAATCAATATAAACCATTATTTCTACATCAGTCATTGTCCTCACTATAGGTTAAATGAACTATGTGTTCATAAAACCATATACTTTTTTCATGACATGATACATAAAAATTTTATAAATATAGCTAATATAAAATAAGCATAAGTATAAATTTTTAATAAATTAAATGAATGGAAATATTTTTTTTAATCATCATACGGGGAAAAAACATATATCTTGTTTACTCCAAACTAATATCCATTTTCAAGCTCCATGATATCACTTTTCAAAAGCATCAGAGTCATCGCGTTCCCACAAACACCAACTTCCATTAGAATCTCGTAAACATACAATGAAAAATTTGAATATTTTTTTAATCTATCGATACTAGAATAATTTGTATCTAAAACAATAAAACATTATATTTTTTATTATCAATGTGGTACTTCATTACCATTAAACTATTCCAAAAAATAAAATATATATATATAAATGTATAAATGTTAAAATGTTAAGACAATTTTTATATCAAAATGAAATAAAATATCTAATATACACATACCTCTATGTTAATATGTCAAAAAAGTCTATATGGAAAAACTAAAAAAAATTGATACTTTGTCCAACTATACTCACCTCAATGTTAGGAAGTGTTATTTTTGGTTATCTATCTATAATATCATGTATAGTGACACTATAATGCTCTATATCTTACTTTTCATGATCAATGGTATCAGTAATACAATATATCATCCCATATGAAATAATATGATGCTGGATATCAGCAACATATAACACACAATAATTGGGAAGTTGGGGAGGAGGGGTGCAAGAGTAGGATAATGAGTGGGGTCTATAAGTGAAGTTTTTTGAGTAGGATAAAGATGAGGACTGGGATCTTCTAGCAGAGGTGGAAAAGTGGGATCATTAGTCTAAAATTGACTTTGCATGTTTAAAAACATCTACAATAATGAATCTCTAATCATATCATCTATCATCACATTAATATCCTGAACTTCAGCTTCAAAATATTCTATTTTTTTATAAAAATCCTCAATTTAAGAAGCTTCAGAATGTGGAAATTATTTTTTTACTGATACACCAATTAGGTATCCTCATATGCGACCCGAGTGTTCCAGATTTCCCAATTTTGTAGCTAAAATATCCTTTGTAACCTCAGTTATGAAGACCTCATATGTTCTCTACAACTCAAGGGAATCCTATATATAATATTTTAAAAAATATGGAATAAATCACAATATAAAATTAATTTATTTAACTTAAATAAATAAATAAAGTAAACTTCTTAAAATATTCTCAGTTATAACCCTTGACTCTTCTATAAGATATTTTCCTTTTTCCCCATATAATCCCTCTTTCATTTTTCATGTTTGATGATATCTCCTTGATTTATGTAAATTAATAAGAATGAAATCACTAATATGATCATTAATCTAAAAAAGTTATAGAAGTTAACATTTCACATACCAAAAATGCCTCTCTTTTTCTACATTCAATAAATTTATTCCAAGTATCTTTTTCTATAAATGGATATATATCACAAGGATTGTGATTTTTTCTATGCCAAAAAATGAAATCTAGTGTGCGGGTTGATTTTAAATCCCTCTATCTCCTAGCATCCAATGATAAAAATTTCCTTCTAAATCCTCTAGTATTACATTTATCATATGCCCTCTGATTAGAAGGGGGGAAATATATTACTATAAACAATTCTGGATAAGTAAAATAATAAAGAAAAAATCTTACCAAAATAGTCTCCCATAAGTGATATACTGTAATTTTTTCAAAACTTATCCAATCATCTATCAAAATACTAAAATTTATTTTATCATTCACTGCTATAAAATTCTTGAATTCATTTTAATTCGGACCTCCTGTAGTATCACTATCATCATGGTCTACTGGTATCCTCTATCCCTAACCATTGACAACATAAAATTTTTGTAAACATGTGATGCCACATTTACCAACCCTCAATCTCTTTTTCCCTCTGGGAAGTAGATATATATAGTAATGATGGATGAAGAGGATCATCAACAATAGAATGTGCATGTTCCTCCCCATAGTTATGTGTACGAACCTCACTAGAAGTATGTGGTGGATCATATTATTTATCAACAATTATCCTTTAAATCAAATCAACAAACAATTTGTACACAGATATATGAAAAAACATTTATAAACAAATTTAAATGAAATTTACAAAAAAAGTAAACTAACCTAAATAAATTATTCATATTTTTTACAATTAACTAAAATGATAACAAAATAAATGAGAGATGAAATTAAAAAACCTAATGAAAAAAACTCCCAAAATTTTGTATGAATATTAAAAATCCTCTAATGTATAACACTATTTTTCCACAAAAAATAATTTACTTTCAACATAAAACAAATAAAGTGAAAAAACATTGAACTAAAGAGACCCATTTTTATTCATATTTATAAAACTCGTTAACTAAAATGATAACAACATAAATGGTAGATGGAAAGTTAAAAAAATAATTAAAATAAATCAAAAAAAAGGTGTTTGAATTGTAAAAATGATCCAACCAAATAAATATGTTTTTACACAATAAAGAATACATTCAAAATATACTCTTTTATAGAATTTATTTATTTAACATATTAGATTTAAAATAATTTTTTTCAAAAAAATAATTTTTTAGATAAGATAAGTATGGGTAAACATGGAAAACTAAACAAAACTAAACTAATATAATAAATTATTTAACTTATTTGTTATAATACTTGTTTTAATAAATAAATTTAATTATATTTTTTAACATTTTATGAAATTTAAATTTTTTAATCAGAAATAAAAAAATGTTACCTAAAATATTATATATTGACTAAAGGATTATTTTCCCAAATTCATTCATCATGATTGTTCCATATGGCACAAACCAGTTCTATAATGAGTTCATCAATATCATTTATTAAGCATTCCATGGAAGTAGGGAATTCAAATAAATAAGCATCTTCTTTATGTTAATCATCACCAACATACTTCTTTTTTTCTTGAAAAAATATAGACCACTATATATTGAATTGACCTATAACATTAAAATCTATTTTTCATGTGTTTTTAGGATAAAAGGACTAGTTGTGTGCTCCAATCTATTCGAATTAACTAGTTTCATTCCAAATTAATTGTGTATGCCACTACTGTAACCAGTAAGTCGTTTTCAGTTTAAAATTAGAACACTGAATTTAGTGTAATGAACCTCCCATATTTCTTCAATGACTCCATAATATACACTTTGTGCATAGATTGTATATTTTTTATGGAACTGAAAAAATTCACTTCATCTATTAACATCAGTACACTACTATTGTGAAAAAAACTTTTGTTTTCCTGATCTTTCATATGAAATTTATAAGAATTAATGTCATACCCATACCATGTTAGCAAATTTAAACTTGGACTTTCCAATATGTATCTCAGTGTTTTTGATACATCTAATCTACTAAGCATGACCTCTTTAAACTAGAACAACAAAATTTTGTTATGCTCATTCAAAATCTACATATCTTTCTTCTTTGGATAACATTGTTTCAACCAGTACTAAGAAATTTTATATATGGTTGATCATGATATACATTATTGAAGATGTATAAATGTACCTTATTTATTTGATCATATGTCGATGATTTTCCTTTCAAGATATAGATACCATTTCTACCATAATAGAATTGTTCATTGAAACATGTTTCCAAACCGATGTCCACCACTATAAATAATTAGATCATGAAAAACTATTCAACCTCCGTAGAAATATACTTCTCAATAATAGAGGATTCAGGTTGGTATGGATTTTTAACAAATCCATTTAATATCATCATATACCTTTCAAAAGGAAACATCCAATGTAGATATACTGGTATGAAAATCTCTATTTGTCTCACCAAATGAGAAATTAAGTGCACAATGATATCAAAATGCTATAGAGGCAATTAAAATTAAAACTAACAATGTATTGAAATTGCATAATTCCCCAAATTTCTCAAATTATTTGGATCAATCACCTTATTAAAAATTGAATTGAAAAAATGACACACCTTCATGATATTCATCTTCAAATGTATGGGAAATATTCTATGCAAAGCAACTAGTATGAGCTACTAAATCATGATATGACAATGAAGATATTTTATATATGTAAATTTTAAGTCCTTTAAAGACAAAAAAATACATTCAAATAATAATCATTTGGAACTTTGATATCATGAAGAAAATGACAAAATAAAATTTTCTCCCTCTTGGATAATGTAATAAAACTTTGTGGGAATGAATTTTCTCCTTCTTTCAATATTGAGAGATAAATCCAAATGTATTCCCATTTATAGTAATTCCAATATTTCATTCAACCAATATTTAGTATTTAATTTAATATATAACAATGTTTTAATAAGTAAATACCATATATTCTTCTCCATTTACATGAAATAAATACTATTTTTTACCTAATGATATCTCAAAAATAGTATCTCAAAAAATATCGACTCTTTTTTCCAAATATTTTTATTATTACCATATTTTTGGGTCTTTCCAAATATCATGTCAATGTTATTCACCCTTTCAAAATATTAATTAGTGGAAAAAGGTTTTAGATTAATATCAAATTCTTTTGAGTCATTTAATTCGTTTTTTAATATTCTATAAGAGTAATCTATAGACACAAACTTTTGATGAACCATGTATACATTTTTTCTTCAATGATTCCTTTGATCACATGAAGTCTGTTTTTCAGAAATTGGACATGATTTATTCCCCTTAAAACTATATCCAAAAAAATATTTATGATAAGATGTCATTTATAGTTAATATAATCATTTCATTCCATTGGTAATATTCAATTTTATAACAATCATCCACCCTAATACCTTCCTCTAATAAAAGTTTCAAATCATCAATTATTGGTGACAGAAAAATATCAATATCATTACTAGGCTGTTTTGGCCTAAATATCATTAAATATAACATGAAATATTTTCTCTTCATAAAAAATGTAAAATAAAAGTTGTAAATTACCAATAAAATAGGTCATTAACTATGTATGCTAAAAATTATTCTATATGGATTCATTCCATCCATTCACAGTCCAATTTTTTGATTTCTAACCTCATTTAAGAATGTTGGAAACTCACGATCAGTTTTCTTCCACTATGGAACATTAGATAGATTCTATAATTTTCTATCACATATTCACTTCTTTTTATTCCATATTAACCTTATTTAATCATTTTATTTTTCAAATAAACATTTTAAATGAGGAATTATAGGAAGATACAAAAATTCCTTGGTACGGGTCTCTGTAACAGCTAAATCGGCCTATTATTTTCCTTTTAACTTATACCATGAGGTCCTACATTTAGGTCACCTAGAAAGAAATTTATATTCTTTACTATAGAAAACACAATAATTTGGGAAGTCATATAATTTTTTATACTCTAATCCCATTAGAAATAATATTTTATTCCCTTTATAATTTGAATCTTGAATATCATTGTATTAAGGAATAATTCCATTCAAAAAATTATAGAAACTCTATAAAACTATTTCCACTACTTCCATTCCCCCCTTCAAGCAAATCAATCTTAAAATCATTGATAAAACATATAATTATGAAAAACCTATATATAATGGTTTTTCAGCACCACCATAGAGATGCTTAATTATCGATAATTACTGAATTTCACCTACTTAAATATCACAAATCATTTCTTTAATTTGATAAATCATATCATCACACATGTAATCATCATCAATAGATCAAAAATTTTACATAGTTTCACCATTCCAAATCCAAGGACTATAATTAAGATTAAATCCATGAAGAATTAAGTGATTTTTGATCTCTCGTATTTCTAAATTCTTCAAATTTAAACATTTCATGAATTGATAGAAAAACATTTCATTATTTGGATCATTTCATTTTGAAAATTCCAAAAAAGAGTAAACACCTTCCTTATCTTCATCATTTATTCAAAGTGATGTAATAAAACTTTGATGCATTATTTTCTATAAAAAATATAAAAAAATTACAATCCAAAAGAATATAGTTGCGATAAAAGTGAATTAGATGGAAAAATAGTATATTTTATCAATGATATTCAAGAAGACACACTTATGGTATTATTAATCAATAAAATGTTGCTATAATTTTCAATGATGGAGAATATAATGCTAAAAAATTTAATGACATTAGAGATAAAATTTAATTTTAATTAGAATGACTATACAATCAAATAGAAAATAAATGGAAGAGATTTATATAACTAGAGTGTGAAATAGAGTCGTACTAGAAAATAAAAACAAATGAGAACCTTAGAAGAGGTACTACGTATCTAAAAATATCATTTCAAGATTCCATTGCAATTAAAAGTTAAAAAATGAGAAATAGTAATATATCATTAGTTACTAGAATAATTTTTTTAAAGATAATAGATAAAGTATAGAAGTATTGTAATAAGTAGTAGTTTTTAGAAAAAACAAAATTGGGGTTGAAGTTAAGACACTCACTGAGAAAAAAATTATTAAACTAATAGTAACACTAATGAAATGTCAAACACAAATTTCAGAGAACAATCAAAAAATGGAATAAAACATTAACATTGAATTACCTAATTTCCTATAAGTATAACTATATGATTTGATTATTATATTCTTCATCTAATGAAAATAAATATTTCATTGAACAAAGGGATCAATTTTGTAAATTAAAAGAAGGTAAAATTTTCTATCTGAACACATTAAATAAAATAGGTTTTTGAATACCACAATATATTTCCAACACTTTAGAGGGATACGATATAACCACCCATAAGATAATTATAAAAGTTGCATATTTTTATAACATAATTGTGAAAATAATCATAATACCTACATATCATATTGAACACATGATAAATAAATTGAATTAAAGAGGATTTACAAAATCATGATCAGAATCCATACTAAAAAATAAGTTGTGTGGTTTCATTAGAGTATCATTGAAGTGTAGAATCAGAAACATTAAAGGGTGTTGAAAAAGATGAAAATTAAATTATTATATCATTATAAAATTACATTAAAAAATAAGAACATATTATGTTTAAACTTTTTATTAACAATTATTATTAAGGGTGTAATTTATAGTATATATTTACTAGAAATCATGGGTTTATGGTTGTGACATTGATACATTGTAGTGAATGTTCACAATTGAAAGATGATTTGGGGTTAATGTCCTTCATGTTACAATTTCTCAACAATTATGAGGTTATAATGTGTGACTTTCATGTAGTATATGATGGTGATATATGGTTATGGTTTTCATGTGGTATTTGGTTCTACTGATATGTAGATATATAATATATTAAAGAACACGATGTGCGTGATTAGTGTGTAAGATTAACCATTCTCATGGGGAAGTGGTTATAAGGTTCCTTGTAAATATATTTTTCATGTAAAATGTCTCTATTCATGTGTAATATATTAAGAGAGTGAGACTTAGTGAGGTAGGGTGATATTAGTAATAGTTTAGATTTTAGTTTCTTCTATCATTTATTTCTTGAGGTATTTTTATGATTCCACCACATTTTTGTGGGAAGTTAGAGGGAAAATCCTAATGAGTATATGTCTATTCTCACCCCAATCTGGTAATATAATTTTTCAGAGAGGAGTTATTTAGTGTCCAGGATAGACATTACTTGATTGTGGTGTTCCTTGTTATGGTTCATGGGCTACATCCATAGGAGTTACTATTACTGTTTCTTTATGGGGAGTTCATTTTTTTGTAATACATTACATGCACTATGGGATATTAGAGTTAATAAATGGTTTGGACAACATGTTTTTGGTAGGAAAATAGATTCATTGAAACTTAGTATTTTTTCTAGCAAGGGAAGTAGTCTATGACACAAGTGTTAGGGCCCCTATGATCAAACACGTAGACCATAATATTACAAAATGTTCTAGGTATATGATTACACTTATAGGGTAGAGACATGTATGTGGTATATGCATCAAGGATTGTTCTTGTTTTTGAATCAAGTGATTTTGGTAAAATAACATGAATTTAATTAAAAGATCATAAATGGGATTCCGTGTTTTTATGATTTGTGGATTCCTCTTTTATTTTGTAGAGATGGATGGTGTGTGTCATCAGTGAGCGGTTTAGTTTTGTGATGTTTAGTAAAATTATATACTTTCCCATAGGAGGGTTTACCCAACAAAGGATGATGAATCTAAGAGAATGATATTGAATGAGTTATAATATTAGAGTTTATAAAAGTTTTAAGGGACAGTCTCCAATCAAATGACATGTTAGTGGAGGGAAGAGATCCAAATTTATTTTAGTTTCATACATAAATTAAAGGATTATATTATCTCATTAATCATTAGTTATCTCATTTGTGTATCTTGGGAGAATAGGTTTCCATATCACGGTGATAATAAGGATTTGGAGGTTTCTTAGCATGAATTTTAGTGCTATTGTTTAACTTATTTTTTTCTTCAACACATTTATTAAATATTTTATATTAGTTTCTCCCTCTTTGGTAGGGGATCATGAATATGTGTGATCATGGGGCATAGTTCGAGAATCTTCTTTGATATTACCTTGGCCTCTTCCCCAATGTGGGAGCCACATTGGAGAATTTTTATTCCGTTTTTTGCAACATAATTCTTTATCTATTCACCTTATTTACATTACCTATATATAAAAAGGTTTTTGTTAATGTAAATTTGTTTATAATATGCTTTTATGTTCAATTTTGTCTTGGGGGAAGTTATTAGAATGTGCTGCATTGTGGATCTTGAGATACTGGTTCATAGATTTTGATATAGAAAAAGTTTTAACAAGTAAGGATTCAATCTCAGATCGCTTCAAGATCCTTGTATTCTAGTAATTAACATGCCTCTGATAGGGGGGGTTTTCCCAATATGTTTTCCTTGAAGGGTTCATAGCCATAATCAATTTCATTTCACATATATTCTTAGAAGAAAAAACTATTAGTATTGTGGAGGTCAAATAGTCATAGGAAAGCCCCATGTCATCCCTCATCAACCAACACATAGGGAAAATCATAGTCATTGAGGTGGTTATATATAGGATCAATGAGGTGGAGGACTGGGGCATGGTCTGTTACATGCAACGAATATTTTAATTCTTATAAAACTAAATATCCTTTGTGATTCCATATATAAAAATATTCAAACATGGTGTATGTATTTTTTTATTTGGTAACATTACACTCCTTCATAGCCACTTCCTAGTTCAATGATCTAGGACTCCTGATATAGAGGCTTCTATTTCCCTTACTGTTCTATATGCAAGTCATAGATCTATCTTATATTCCTTATGTGTTTTGGATTTGTGAGTTGATGTTGGTGAAACATCATTAGGGTGTATTTCCTCTTATAGAAGATTTAAATATATGATTTTATTTTTTGCAGGGAATGGATGTACTCAATGCATTTAGTTATTGATTGATTCTACAATTTAGTGTCCTTATTGGACATAAATTTTCGATTTACAGTGTTTATTAGAAATTCCATTTTCATATAATTCAAAAGTGTATGGATCCATTGTCTCCTCAGCTAGTAGAGATATTATCATGTTTTCTAGAAGAATAGGTGGTGGTGTTCCCAAGAATTATCGAGGATTGTCTAGATATCCTCCTATAAGAGGATGTGATGTGACCCCATTAAAATAACATTATTATCTTGTTAGATTTGAATCATGACATCTCTTTGATTTAGATATCATCTCTTCAAATTGAACTTTCACATTTGTTTGAGTTTATAGTCATATTGATGATCATTTATTTTAAATTTTCATCTAACCCAGTGAATCACCTTGGGGAGCTCCACTTTTATTCACTAAAAAGGAACATAGAATTATATGGTTTTTAATATAGTAAAGGAAATTAAATGAGGTAATAATGAAGAATCATTATCCCATTATAAGGATATTTTATCTACTCGATCTGTTAATGAGATTTAGTTCAATCTAAATGATTAGTATATTGTATAGATATCATTAGATGATGGTGAAAAACAAATATATTCCAAAATATACCTTAATTAATCATTATGGGAACATGAAGTTCAAGGTTATGTTGTTCAGTTTTAAAAATGCCCCAAATTCATTCAAGGGACTCACAGACTCCATATATTATGATACCCTAGGTCAATTCATGATAGTGTTCATTGATAACATCCTCATGTATTAAAACTCAATGGAGGATCATGTTGAGAACCTAAGGTCTACATATATTTTCCTTTAGTAGAATCAGAACTATATAGAGTTATCCATATGAATTTTGTACCCATGAGATTTATCTTATTAGGTATTTATTGTCATTTCACGGTGTTTTAGTGGATCCTTATGCAATCAAAGAAGTTTTCTCATTGGAATAACCAATGATAGATGCATAGATTCATAGCTTCCATAATTTTTCTTGTTATTATTAAAGTTTAATGTATGATTTCAATTAGATTATATCCCCTCTTAAATCCTTGACCAAAATGGTTTATACCTTTATATAGATTTATCAATGTTATACAGATTTCAACTAACTGAAATAGTGTCTCATCCAAACACATCTTCTTTAGTTTCCATAGGAATGGGTAATGGTTAAAGTTTTCTATGGAACATATTACCTCATTTTAGGGTCTTTCTGGATGTATAAGGTGGTATTGATATAGTATTGGTCACAAAAGATACTCCCTCATATGTGTAACTATGTAACCCATGATCTTTATATAGCTACAGTGGTATTTTCTCCAAAGTTGTGGTGTGATTACCTCATCTATGAGTTATTTATATTCTTAAATATTATAAAATATTAAGGTATATATTCTGTCATCAGAATTTTAATTTGTTTTATTATTGGTCGGTGGAATTATTATAGAACTATGACTTTGAGATATCTTATTCACTAAGGAAAGGAAATGTTTTTCCTGATTATTTTTTTTAAATATTTCACTTCTGAGTAAATACCTCAACCGCATTAATGTATCTCTAGTTTTGACCTTTTTCATTATCTCTGAAGGAAGTTATTTTACATCAATATGTTAATTTTTTAAATAAATAGATGGTTTCTATAATTTTATGCATCAAAATAATGTTTCTAAATTCTACAACAGAATATAAATCAATTCTAAAAAGTAGTATAATTATTCATCCATAAGAAAATAAAAACCACCCTTTAAAATTATATCCATGTTTATATTAATCAATCAAAACCATGTTCATAAAATCATGAATAGAAAAATACCATATTTTTTAAAATTTAGTAAAATTTTATATATTAATAAAAAAAAGTAAACATGATTTAACAAAATATTCTGAATATAAGAGTAAAACATTTAGAAAATGTTAATAATCCATGAAATAGTTCCATTTTTCAATGACTAAGATCAGTTGATATGGAATTAACAAAACTAGGTCAATTAAGCAATGGTTTGTAGAAAAAATAAATGTTATATAACATACTACACAATAATTTTTTAGTATAACAAAATAATATAAATTGAAACCATAAAATATTATGATTACAATAATCACTAAAGAAAACATAACAATCAAAATTCACATATCAATTAAATTAGTCAGATAAAAACTAAAATTTCAACTACTAAACTATTGGAATATAAATTCTACTACTAAAAAATAGGAGAAATGGATGAGAGTGAAATGAATGAGAATATTTATATGACCTAAAACAACTACAAACATCTGCTTATACTAGTCAAAGAAATAAAAAATGTATAGAAGATATATTGGATGTGTATCCTAATCTCTTTAAAACTATGACTCTATTATAATAAATGTTGAACCTTTATCCCTTGGTTGGTTTTTTATTTTGTTGTTTATTTTTAAATTAGGGTTTATTTTTGAACAAATAAGATTCCCTTTCAGTTTCATAAAGATCAAACTATCTTTATTCATTGAATCTCCAAACACTTTTCCTCAAGTTTTGGAATCTTCCACACTAATTTTCCACTAAAAGATTATTCATCTACTCAAGATATTCAAAATAGTGTCCAATATTTAATCTCAGTTATCAATGAATAATGAATATAAAATATTGGGATAGATTCAAAATAATTTATTTAAATCCCTTATTTTAAATTATATTACTTCCTTGGTTAGTTTATTGTATGTTCTACTGCATGATTTTCAATTACTTCGTAGATTGTTTTATTCGACTCTTCGAACTTTGATATATCTAAATCAAGGATTTAACACATAATGGGAAAAAATTTATATTTTAATATCTAAAATTTAATATTTTGTATATCAAATTTAATCTGAAATAGATCTGACTTAATCTTTTCTAGTTTAGTAAATAATAGATTCAATCTCATGTGAGGCCTATTTATTATAATTGATTCATATAGTTGTAATATTTGAAAAAATTTAATCTGATAAGACAACTTTTTTTAATCTCCCACTACTAGATCATATCCCAATTTAATCCTATTATTGAATCTTAATCACCAACATTGATACTATTATATAGAAATTAAATCTTCCCATATATTCTAATATGAGTTCTATATTTCCAATTTATTTTGACATGAGTGGCTGCCTACTACTGAATTATTATCATGCGACTAAGTGTATTTTATTTAATGAGAAACCTATTAATCAATGTTACTCAAGCTTAGTTATAATTTAAAAATATAAAATAACATAAATCATTAGTTATATAACATTAAATTATAAACATATGTAAATTAGAATAGAAATTAATTTTTTTCATAAAATTAATTTTATAGTAAAAACTATGTATAATATTAAAATTATAGTTAGAGAAAAAACATAAAAGTAAATTAAAAGAAATTTTTTTATGTAAGATAAAAAAGTTAAATAAAACTAAAAATGTTTTCGTCAAAATAATTACTTTTTTATAAAATATATACAATCTATAAATAGTATTATACTTCATAATCATAATAACAAATTCATCAAATTAATATAAATGAATATAAAAAATAATAATAAATAATAAAACATAATAAAACATCAATAAAATGATAAAATATTTATAGAATTAATTGTTATATTTAAGAGAAAAAACAACACAAAATATATATAAACAAACAGTAAAAAAATATATAAAATGAAAATATCACTGATGCACAGAGTATAAAATATTATAGTGATGATATTTTTTGAGTCAGGAGATGCATGAAAATTAATATATGAGTTTTATCCTTCTATATTAATATTAAAGAACCGTGTGATAATGGTTGTTTGTGTCATATGATCATGTATTCGTCTTTATTGAAGTAAATTGATGTTTCATTAATTTTTTTAGATTTCTATGTTGAGGTTTCTAGTAATTATATTATTTTTGGTAATTCTATAAATGGATGGTTAGAGGATGATCAATTTCGAGTGTTTTTAATAAGAAAGTGTTCATTTTTATTGTAATGTTTTAAGTTAATCTCTATGAGTTACATATTTCACCCTTTATAATGCGTTCAGCAACGTCTAATATGTATCATCACCTATGAATATTGTTCTATTATCTAGGAATGAAGTAGTTAGTGATGGAGTTTTTATTGTATTTTTTCCATTTAGATATTGGAATAAATTAAACATGTTGTTGGGATTTTTCAACAGATAATTTTTTCAAAAGTGTTTGTGGGTAGATATCTCGATGCATTTCATCAAAAGTTTTACCTAATATGAGGTAGTGTATGGTCTTATTTAGTTTATCCTAGATTGGTTAAGGGTGTTCACTCATTTATCGGGGATCATGTAATTAAGTGATGTTAATTATTCTTCATGGTGTATGTGTATATGATAATAAAGTTTAAAGTGGTGTCTAAGACCATCATATCTGTCTGGGATCCTCATTTTACATCATGAGTCTGGGGAGGTATTCAAAAAATCTTACAACCCTGCTACAACTTGGAACAAATTTACATGCTTAGATGTATTTTTAAAGTATGTTTAAAATTATAATCCTATAGGAAATAAAAGGCACTTTTGTTCAATATTTTTATGGGACATGGTTGAATCATTTTTCACAAGCTATGTTTTTTTAAATCAATATCTATCACTCTTCTATTACCATGGATCTATTAAAGGAATTGTATAAAAGCTCTAACATATATCTATTATAGAAGTACAAGTTTGGAGACTCAATATCCCTTAGACCATTTATGGTATAATTCATGACCAAGAAGGTGCATAGGATTCATGAGTGGGAGAGGGTAGCTCAAGACCCTCCATAATTATCATGTGTATCGGGGGAGGAGGCCTAAAAATAATGATACTGGGGATATTTATTTCTTAAATATTCATCCTTATAAATGATATTAGAGGTTTTGTAAATGGAGTCAGATTCCCCCTCTTTTTATAAACCCCTTCGAGATGTTGGGGAAAGTTTGTGAGGTGGTATATTTGTTCATTTTTTCTCAATTGGTGGATTGAATCCATGGTATCTTCTAAGTGTTGCATATTGTTTAGTATCATCAAGAAAAATATAATTTAAATAATTTTGAACAGATAGATGTACCTAAATATGTATAGTTTAAATATTTTCCCACATAGATTTAATATTTCTTGGAGATGGTATTGTATGGGTATATAAAACCCTTTGTTTATGTATTATGATGGTATGATGTCTTAGAAGTGTGTACATGGGAGTAACAGTTATAGATTCTTTCTCTATATCCAAAAAACATATTTTGATATTGAAATATTTCATGTTATGTTATTATATTTGTGGCTAATCATTCTTGTATTGTGTTCATTTTCTAGTACTAATTATGTCCTAGTTTGCAAGGTACATCCAAGGTGTTTTTTAGGTTTTATGCTTATTTTTTTCACCCATGATTTGGTATTGATTATTATGGATGATAATGAATTAATAGGTATCTAATTTAAGGTATAATACATTACCATACCATTACATTTTTTTTACGTTTTCGAAGTATAAAATGTTTTTTAGGGGAAGGAAATGGTGATCTTAGTAAATTTTTCAACTGTCAAAAAAGATCATACCATGAAAATGTGTGTTGTAGCATGGTTGTTGGCTGGAGGAGACCAAATATTGTGGTCCTCTCTATTTCAGGATGAGGGTTTGAGGTTACTGCATGAGTCTTAAATTTCCTTTTGGATATGAGGCCATGAGATTTTTATTTTCTTCTATTAGGTTGGGGAAGGTGTTCCATGGCATGGTGAGATTGATTATAAACTATGGGACCTTTATTAAAGAGAGTTACATTATAGAAATGTGTATATAACTATGGTAGTATTTATTGTTCAATTCCTTAGTTCAACCCAACCAAGTCTAAATGCATTTTGGTGTTGATTATTTCACAATGAGGATTCATTAAGGCGTATTGATTCCGGAGGGGTAGATTTATGTTATGGATCTAAAGTTTTATACATATATTATATCCACTAAGGTTTCATCCTGAACATCATTGTTTGTTTCAATTTTAATAAATTTTGACCACTAAGACACAAGGGATGTCACATTTCATTTTTTTTAATTAGGCATGTATTGCAGTCTTACCACCACTATTACATTATGACTTTTAATACTCAATAATAATTATATATTTGGGTATCTCCTTGAATTATCTATTATAATTCTAACATCCACCAAACCAAAAGTGATCAGTTGTGTATCTTTAGTAATCCTCATCTATCCATTAGTTTATTTTGGAACTTGGCTTCAAGATATCAACACCATATGATCCAAGGTTATTTCCTCTTCACTTTTTATACATTATATTATTTTTAATTATTCTTAGGAATGAAATGTTAGTAGTTTTTTTTTGGGGTTATGGTTTTGAGGGATACTTTTTAGGCATAGTCTTTTTGGATCATCCCCACATGTTGGGTGCGGCTTGATTATAACTTTCCTAACATCCTTTTGTAGTTTTTATTGAATAATACTTTGAGGTTTGCGATTAAATTATTATAATTATTTAACTAAGTTTCAATATTGATCAATCCATATTCATTTTTCAACGGGTTTATATTTGAATTTACCAAAAGAATATAATAAACCAGATTGATGGAATTGAATGGGGGAGTGGTAATTTTCATTCCCGTTATGTGATCAGATGATATTTTATATATGTTTATAATTATTATTTTATGTATTATGATGTAGATATCTTGGTTAATACTATTTATATATTTTAATCACCTTCCACAATTTAATAATTATAAAAATATGGTAACAAATTGGTATCATGGAAATCCAGAATTGTAATGATGATTCTTATTCTAGTAAACCCATAAAAATGGAATTATGATAATTAAATTGGTTTTTCAATGTTCTTTTCTTATTTATTTCCCATTTTAACTATCTTTAATCATTGTTTTCTATTGTAGTTAAAGTTGAGTTGGTCGGTTATTATGTCTAGTTGGGATGATGATGTGTGGTTTTTTTTTAAGTAGTAAAGGATATATTATTTCATGATTGTTGTGGTGGTGGTATAAACTATATACATGAAAACTAAAAAATGGTACAGTTATTGTAGTACTAATGTTATTAATTTAGTGGTTTCTAGTATGGGATAAGGTGATGGTTTAGTAGTTATTTTGAGAGGTTCATGTGGTAAACATCATATATGGTTGGTTGTATGTTTTATATTTTGAATTAATAAATGAATGAGTAATTGAGAAAAATTAAAATGATTTTATAAAATTTTAAATTTTGGTAAACATTAATAGTTAAAATGGGAAGATGATTTTTCATGATTGGGTTACTTAAATGAAATATGTTTTAACCAGGATAAATTACGATTGATAATTAATGAATGGTTAAACATTAAATACATCTAGATGAATATAATGAGGATTTAAATAGTAAATCTTTTATATATCTATAGAATTATTAATTAAATATTTATTTTTTGTGTCATGTGGTGGTGGTGTTGTTGTTGTTTTTTTTTTAATAATAATCGAAGTTTTTAGTGGTGTGTTATGATTGTGTTGAAGTGACTTTTTTAGGTAAAACTGATTAAGGTTTTTAAAATTTTGATTGGACCCTTATGTTAGGATTTTTAGGCATGTTAAATCATTGTATTTTCTTATTAATTCATGTTCACTATCACTCGAGTCATGTAAAATTATTGATACACAAATGTGTACATAGTTTCTATGTGGATTCTTCAATATCCACATTATATGAGGTAAAAGATGGCAGACTACCCCCTCTTACTCACTATTTTTTTAGACATAGAATGGTATTTAATTTCTCAAGGACATAGCTATATATATCAAGGATATAATTGATTCATATTAGAGTATATAAACAATGGAAAAAATTATTTTGTGATTGTGATGTGGATACATAGAGCAGACATGCATGATAAGAAGATGGAATGTGGTTCATGTCCTTCATTTTCATGTTTCTCTACTATGGTGAGGTTGTGATGTGTGGTTGTGATTTGATATGTGGTGTTTATATGCCTTTATGTATGTTTTCTATGTAAATATATTGATATGGAAGGTATTTTAGTACATAAAAATATGTCGTTGGGGAATGATAGGGAACACATAAGTGTGGAAGTGGTCACAAGGAACCTTTATGATATAATATTTTGTTACTATGTTATTGTAATTAGGTCCAATATTTGGAGAGTGATCCTTGGTGGGGTTGGGTGATTGTTGGAATGTTATATGAGTATGTTGGTTATGTTTTTTTATATAATGCATTATTTTTCTCCCCTAACAGTTTCAAAAGCGGTTTTAACAATTATTATACTAAGCATATGTATATTCCCACCCCTCTATATATATAATTATGTTTTTAGGGGGGGATTAGAGGGTTAGATATTACAACATGTGACATTCATATAATTATTTTCTGGGTTTATTCCATAAGACTTTCTATCGGTATTTCATTTTATGAATTTTATATTTATATATTCACTTATATAAATTAAGGGATGTTGGTTTTAGTTTATATGAAGTTAATGGGTGTTTTTTATATAACAAATATTATGAGTGTATTTATTTACATTTGTGTGCTTTACTACCCTTGATGCTACTATCTAACCCATGGCCAATTGGAGGGGGCATATAGGGTCACCCTCATCCATAAAGCTTCCCTAAGAGGGGTACTAGTGGAGGAGTGTCCTGATATATATGAATGTATATAAAAGTTATATACCATATTGAATCAAATTTGATGGTTATGAATCAAATTTTTAAGGATTCTATTCATATGACCAGTGTGTATAAGGAGGGTTTCAAAGAGTTATTCAAAGTTTCATGAATAATGAGACTGAAACTTTTTGAAATATGTTCTTGTGTTCACATTTTTTTATTCAAAGAACATTGTTTTGGTAGAATTAGTAGAAAAGATATATATTATAGGATTGAGTAAAGTTTTAAATGTTATGAGAAATGTTGATAATAATTAAATGTATCTAGTGAGGGAAATGGAAATATATTTTATGTATCATCTCACATTGGAGAAATTGTATATGATTATATATATCGTATTATGAAAATGAAAATAGTGGTTTATGATAAATAAAAATATTGTTAAAAAAATTAACATATTAATGAAATTTCTAGGTATGTACATGTATGTTAGTTATATAAAATATACAACACTATCAGTAGTAATAAAACTATACAAACTAATTGTGGGAAATGGTTAATGTAAAGTTAGTTTCAAGATTATACTTTTTTACTAAAATATGTGATTCCAGATAACAATGAGATTCATTATTGAGCATGTGAAATTAAATTAATGGTATATTCCATTGGTATTTATCATAATAAAATATATTATTTCCTTATTTATTGTATTTTTTTGATAAAATTATGAATCTAAATAAAAATATCCTAAGTGTGATTTATCTCATTGAATAAAAATGAATCTAGTCTATGAAATTTTTTCTTATAATTTATATTAATCCCTATATTTCAGAAATATATATATTTTGTGGGGGGAAACATTTTCAGGTGACATTGAATTAAGATAAAGGAGTTAAATATGGAAGATTTATACACCCAATATATTCCCATTAGGGGAAAAATTAACAATGAATATCATAAATTTTGGAATGATTCATAAAAATTACATCTTTCATTAACTAATCTTGATATTAATCTCTAAGGATTATAAATAATCACCCATAACACATGATCAAATATGTGGGTTACCTATAATTTTTGCTTGGTCTTATGAATTAATTGAAAGTTCATTGTGTTTTTATAAATTTTATGTGGGAAAAACATAGTAATGATATTAACATTTATTTGGATCCACTTATTTAATATTTCGAAATTTGTTGGACACATTTTTTATGGTTTATGATATTTAAAACAATGAATATTTCATGTATGGAGTCAAGTTTTTAAATAAGATAAATGAATTTTTTTGATTATGGAATTTTTATTATTATATAGAAATAAAAGAAGGCTTGGGTTTCTTATTTGTGAAGATGATACATGCTCAGTTTGGTTTAAACATGATATAAATACTTATTCATTTGCATCATATGTTTTTACCTTAATCGTATCAATATTGATCGTGGATGATAACATTTTTATGAACTCAAAGTATTTTTTTTCACCATCTCCATGAACACATAAGTAACAACATTAAATTGTAAAGGCTGTTTTCTATTAAAATAAATTACAAGATAATTTTATATATTAAACATTTTTTTAAACATAATGTATATTTAGAAAAATGAATGTTATAGTGCAATAGATACAAAACATAATACACAATGGAATACTAATTATGTAATAATGAAATGGTTGGATAATATTAATATGGGATTCTGAGAATTCTTAATTCTACTGAATGAGGAGAGGAAAATTATTCTTCCTCTATTGGCCCTCCCTCTTTCAATATAAGTGAGATTTTAGTTTTAAACTTTTAAAATGTTTTCAAGGTCTCTATGGGTATTCATAAATTATTAAAAAAATTGGTTTTATAAGTGAAAAAAATTAAAATTAATAAAATATCCAAGTTTTCAGGTTTTATTAATGATTTTTTACATTTGGTAAAATATTATATAATAATGAAAAATATCTAACAAAAATAACTTGAAAAAAAAAATTAAAATAAAGATAAATAATGACATGGTAGTATTTAAATGATAAAAATATATGTATTATTTTTATGTGTGACTTTTTTATACAATATATATTCATATTATTTATTTATATATATTAAAAATATAATAATTTATTTATAATTTATTTTTACCAACACACCATGGTTTATCATTAGGGAATATATATACTAATTTATTTTGTATTGAATTTTTTTGGAAATATATAAAATATTTCTTTGAGCACAAAATCATGAATCGAGAGATGATATTCATTTTATTTTAAATATTTTTAAATATTTTTGTTCATTGATACAATATTATTGAAATTTTATGAATAATTCTCTTGGTATATTACACTAATTACAAATATTTAAATCTAAAATCTCTCTTACTTAGATAGAGTATTATAATCCAAAAGAAGGAGAGTATATATTACATCCTTCTCTAGCTCTAACTCTTCCCTGCTGAATTTGTTAGTCAATGATACCCTTTTTGTGATGTAATCTTTAGTATTCCCTTTTTTTATTTAGCGATGTGTTGATTACATTATCACTAACATTTTTCTCTATATCCATGATGTTTAGATTATGTTTGATATGAAAATATTCTAGTAAAGGATTTTAGAGAAAATAAATACCATTTTTAATCCATAATTGAAATATTATTAGATAAATTTTTTGGGAAAACATTGAAAATATTGTTTAACATTCAATTGTTTCTCTCCAAATAATGAAGATGGTGATAAAAATTTTCTCAAGTTTTCATTACATGTTTTCATCTATTATTTATGTCATCAAGGTAAAATTCCATAATTTCTTAGAAATATAGTCTTTATACCAAGTTTCAACCTTACTGATCATGAACCATCTTCACATGTAACACATGATAACCTTCTTTAAGGTTTTTTACTAAAAATTAAAATAAGTAGGAAATTAAGTAATTATATTAAACATGTTGATAAATATGAAAGATTATTCTTTTAATAATTATATATAATAACTATTTTATCCCACAAAACATTAGGATGATTAATATATATATCTAAATAAATTTTCACATCATTAAAAAATTATTTCAATCCTAAAATAATAAATAATAATATATTTTACATTCACGTCATGTATAGCCAGAATAGGAAATTATAATTAACCAATATAATGTGTTGTGAGTAATTTTATGTACCCATTGTGGATTAAATCAATCCATACATAGAATAAAACAAAACATCCATATATAATTCCTAAATTTTGGATTATCATTATCAAATTTCATCCATTGAGGATCATTTAATGGGTGTTGAAGTTACACATATAAAATCATATTATATGTAGTCCATGTCAAAAAAAATTGTAATATTTAAACATCAATGTGGTCTTTAAAATTTGTGAGTGATTTTAATGTACTAGAAATCCATTCACATACATGATTCATTTTATTATATTATGATGTATTAAACCTTTGGAATTTACATAAGATTTATACTCTTTTAAAAATAAAATGAAGTTTTTGGCAAAAATTTATTCTGTTTTCATATATTATACCCATGGAATAAAACATTAATTTTGTTTAATATGTTCTAAGAGAAATATAATTTTAATTTTTCAGTATGTCCTTCTATAGAGAGAGAAACCTTGTGAAATTTGATTCACTCCAATAATTGAATTATTTATCATTATATAGTTTTAGTGATATTGATAGTGTAATATATTTCATACAACTATCATATAATGGCATCTATATGTATTTATTTAATCTCCCAAAAAAATTTAAAAATATCTAAGATGATCATCATCCATCATTTTCATTTATCAACATGATCTATATCATTTTATACAATTTTATTGACGTCAGGTTATTCATAAAAAATTTTGTGATACCACTCACTAGATATATTTTATTTTTGTTCATGTATTGTTGGATATTTATAAATTTGATCATTTAAAATTCAAATCAAGTCTTTATTAAATTTTTTTGTGTCAATAAACATTTAATAATAACATTGTAAACACTCAAATAATCCCGATGGTCTGTTCTCTTGGTTTATTGTGAGTTTTAGATCACTTCGATAGTATCCTTATACTCTCTATTCATATGATAATAATCAGTCTATTGTAATTTCAAATTAATATAAATTATTTAAAAAACTATAAAACATAAATACATAAATAACATAAATTAACATAAATAATTATATAATTTATATATATATATCCAAATATATATAGATAAATATTTATTAGTATATATACACATTATCAAAATATATATATAAGGTTTATAAAACATATAAAAATAAATAAATTTACATATTTATTTTTATATATTTATATAATTATATAGAATATATTAAAAGTATTAAGTTGATAATATATATAAGCATATAAGAAATATAAACATATATATATATATCCACATTTATACAAATATTAGAAGTATGAAACATGTGAAATGAGGAATGGTGGTAAGGATTTTTCTATTCAATAAAATCATAGAAAATATTTGATGACCAATTTCAATGAGGAACCTAGTGATAATTTATCTAGTATAAATATTTTTCTCCCTTTTTCTACCCATTTCTACAATAATGTTACTCTGATAGTTACATTTTCTTTTTAGGAAATTACTATTCTATAAGTGGAGTTTCTCTTATATCTAGTTGGTTTTTTCAAAGAGAAAGGTGTATTATTGTTTCAATTATCCCCACTATTAAGGTAATTGGATAAAAAAATTATCTATTAGTCCTCTTGATGATTATAGAGATGTTCTTTATTTTTATGATTGGGAAGGGCACTATCATTTCTAAAAACATAGGTTCGGGTGAATCATTGGTTTAAACAAAGAGTATTATAAGTTGTGTCATTTTCTCCTTGAGGAATGATGATCTTTTTTGGATTCCTATATGGTTTGGACTTATATATTGAACATTCATACCTTTCAATTTTAAGACATATTGGAAATTGTGAGTACACATAGGTTTCTTGTTAAAATTGTCTCATCAAATCTCAACCTATGATACCTTACTATTACCTGAGTTTTTGTTATTACTAATCATATAATAAATTATCTAATTTATGTATTAATTGAAAATTGGATGTACATTTTCTTCAAATAAGTTCACTGTGTGTATATTCCTTTATTTTTACTTATATGTAAACATTGAATACATTTTTCTTTGGATTATGATCATCCATATAAAATAAGGAAGGGTAAGGCGATTGGAAAATATTAAGGGTTGGTTAATCGAGATAGATAGAAAATCTATAAGGAGTTTCATTTCACTTCAAAATGGGAAGATCCTATCCATTTTACTGGATTTCAGTTTGTGGGATCTATAAGGAAGAAGAAACTAATTGCAATTGAGTTAAAAAAAGACATGGGATATTGTAACTATATCTACTTGAATAGATTCTATCTAGTAAGAGAAATCTTAATCTAAGAATTATACGTATTTTTATGATACTAAATTAGATGGTACCTCAACCATTGATACTCATATATTGTAGGAATCTAAAGATTCCAAGATTGGTTTAGCTCAAAATTTTAACCTTGTCTATGATTTAGTTTTTATTGGAGGTAACATATTGGATTATGGTATTAGAGAATGTTTAGGAACCAATATTGAGTATGGGGTTCACCTGGGGAGAACTAATATAATTATATACACTCAAAAAATATATTATATGACTACAGTTTTAACAGATTATATATTCAATGTTAATGGGGATGAATCCATGATTCCTCATTAGTCTAATAGACTGGTAAGATCTTTAATAAGTTGTGTTTTATGTATGGTCTATTCATTCAATTTAGACTCTACCTCAGATCAATGTAACTAGTGGGTTTTTTCTCTAGAGGAGTTTAAATAACTATATTCTGAAATTCAATTTAATATCATAGGTACTATAAATGATAAAGATATTTGTATTGACCAAATATTTTAATATATGTTTTCCTATAATAAATTCAAATACATACGGTGGTTTTATCCATATGAATTATCAAACAAAAATTGTAATGGTGATATTTTTATACCATTTAAACCTACATATTGAATTAGTAAGCATGAATATGAGTAATCTGATTACAAAATATATTAATTTATATGTTTAAATATAAAGGTAATTTTATGTAGATTTACTCAATTAATTATTGTCTTTAAGAATCTTTCACATTATGAAATGTAATTTTTATTAATGAAAACAATGTATATTATAGTTAAAAATGATTTTAATAAAAAAATCATTTATTAATGTAATCATTATTACTATTTTGTGGAAATTATGAAAAGTAATAATAGGTATTTTAAAAAAATGATATCTTCTTATAAAAAAATTCACATTGTATTTTTTGATTGTATTTAAATGATAAAATATAATATTCTTATTTTTTAATTTTAAAAAATAAAATTAATGATTTTTGTTTTGAATTTATATTTTATTTAAAGTTTAATTTTTGTGTTTTTCTAATTTTTTTATTAAAATAATGAAAAATTCTATTTTTATAAATAATATAACTTTTTAAAAATTATTAGTATATAAGTATGATATTTTAAATATTGAAAATATTTTAAAGTAGAAACTATGTATTTTAAAAGATAGTTTACGATTCTAATAGTGGTTTTCAAATTTACAAATCCATTTTTGAAATTTTAGAACATATGTCATATTTTTTAAAAAAATGATATTAAATACATTATACATTTAGTGTTATAAAATTAATTTTTTTTAAATTATATAACTTTAATATAATAAAATTACTTCTATGTTTTATAAATTAATTTTAAATAATTTTATGTGATTTCTCTAATATAAATTATTTTTAGATGAATGGTGAAAATGTATAGTTTTTGTCAAAATATGGACTTTTATTACTTTATCAGTATATAATATATACATAGAATTTTATAAAACATTTTAATTAAATATATAGTTATTTATTTAATAATTTTATTCATTTTATGGATATATTATTAAAATTATAAGATCTTTGTTTAACCTTATAAAAAATAATATCTTATTCCTAATAAGAAACTATTTTTAATATTTTTGGTAAATTCAGTTTTGGATTGATTTGAAATCCATGTTACATTTTTTATTAATAATAATCCAACTTTTGTCTTAAAAATCATAAACATTAATAATATTATCCCATACATAAATTTAATGTATAAAATGAACTTTTTCTAAGAAATGGTTTTTATAAGTTGTATAAACTAATAATAAAATTAATTTCAATAACTCCTGAAAATTTTATTTGATAAATTTTTTAAAATATTTTATACATTATTATTAAAATTAATAATTAATTTTAATTTTAATTTTCTCTATTAAAATTAGTTTCTAAGGGTGAAATTGGATTTACTAAGGGTAGGGTAAGTTTGGGTAAAGGTGGTTTAACATATGTAAAAGGTTAAAAAATATGAATAACACATTTGATATTAGATAGTGGATGGATAATTGACCTTATATATTTCCCTAAAAAATTATTGGCCATTTTTACAGCCTTTTCCTAGAATAATATATTGATATTGTTGAGAAATAATGTGTCTTTCAAAAAGTTTCCCATTGTTAAATTATAAAAGGAGAACACATTCTCCCCATTACTAAACCCATTAAAAATATTTATCTTAACCAAAACTCTTCCCTTGTACCTTATAAAAATCATCTCTATGTCTATGAATTCATAGTCTCACCAAAATACCAACCTAATGAGATTTAAATTTCTACTCAATGGATAACTTCAACAAGAGGGGTTATACTCTCCTTCCAAACATTCTAATTAATTTATTCTGGTGTATCCCTCAAGTACCCTCAATCACTGGTGGCATGATAAAAAAACATTTTTACTATTACAAATTGTTTATATACTATGAGAATATCTATTTTATACTTTCTCCAAAATCATTGATAATAAGGAAAAAAACATAACGTGTGTGTGAGTGGACTACAAATTTCGGGAAAGACATGTTCAATTTTCCATAAACACCCTATATGGTAGGTTAAATAACGTTATTTAAATAAATAATATGATATTTAAAACATGATTACAATTCGTAAATTATAATTATTTCATTTTTTATCTCATCCATTCCATATAAAAGGAATGTTTCACCCATTCATAAGTAAAGACTACCACCTTCACAAAATGACATGTTTCATTTTGTATAACTACCTAACATGGATGACATTAAAAATGTATTTAAAATGTAAAATTAATATTTCTAATATTATTAATATTATTCAATAAGGATTTTCGGTATTTTAAAAGTGTGATTAATGAGAAACGACTATAGAAACATTTACCGTACTAAAGATAATTACCCAAACATCGTTCTTAATTTGGGAATATTTTGGGATAACCTTTGAAGCATTATAATTATTTTAATAATGAAATAATAATGCAAATAAACCTCCATAATTATTGATATCATGAACTTGTTTTACCAAACCATTGACCTAATTCAACAAAATGAATTCAATATTAACCAAATAACCATACAACCTCAACTAACCAACGCAAGAAGAAAATATTTTAAAAATAAATAAATAAAGATAATAAATTTACTTTGGAAAACTAGATAAATATTAATAGGGTTCTTGTATATATATTTAATTACATTAATTATATTATTCATAAGGTTAAGCGCAGAGTTTAGTGTGCTTTCAGACATGTTGGTAAGGGATATTCTGTACCACCTTAGTTAGTTGATGGGAGAATATTCTCATTCTTTTTCCTATCATTTATGTAATATTATTCTCCAGAACTTTTTATTTTTTATATATATCAATTATATATGTACCTAGTTAGATTTGTTTTCAATTCTTGGGGTATACGCGTTTTTATCTCCCAATAAAATTTATATTTTAAAGTAAATTGTTATTTAAGAGAACATTCCTATTTATTTTCTCATGTCAAGAATTACTCCTATACAAAAATATTAACCATATTTAACATATAAAAATTGAAATTTTTTATGGTAACCCACTTTATACAATTTTTTGTACTTGGTTCCCAAGAAGCCAAATTCTTTTTACTTTATGAAAAACATATATTCAGTGGATAAATATTAATAAACTTCTTATCACATCATGATTTTTCTTCTCCATGAAATAGTATGTAATAATGTACTAAGAATAATTGGCACACTAAAAGGTCATAAAGGATCCTAGCTATGATGAGAACCCAGAAGTTCCATGAAATTATTCTTGAATATATATTTTATGGAAGGATGATATCATTTGAAGGGAAACAAATGATACAGGTTATCAGGTGTGAGGACTCGTGAACCTTTTAGGAACCTTCTCATTGTCTATGCCCTTGGTAATATGCAGGAGGATATTATGACAACATGACATGCCTGTAGGAAATCCACATTCATAATTTTCATTGGATGATCCTATCTACGGATGTGGGTGTTGGTCCTTAGACTTTAATATTGTTACTAATGGGTATTATGACTCACACACTGAGATATATTGATGAAAATCGTGATGATTAATGTTCGTAGAGAGGTAGGATATGTTGGGTGTGTCAAGAGTAATACTGCATTAATGAATAATGAGTGAAAGGATTTGTCACTACTACATAAGTAGATATCTCTGGCCCATTGATGGAAATTATATAGCCAAACTAAATTTAGTGCCATGGTGTTCTCTAGGAAACATTAATTCTAGGAAGTCAAAAATTGAGAAATTGAGTTCATGGGTTGATGGCACTTTCATGAAGCCCACGTGATTGGAGATATCAGGACAATGGGATTATATTAAATAGTAAGTGTTTGTATTTTGTGACATGTTGTTATGACATCAACTTCTTTCTCTTTGGTTCCTTGACCTTTTTAAAGACAAGAATCTAGGACATTAGGCAAGCCCACATAATACCAAGGGTAAATATGCTTAGTGGGTCACACACTAAGTGTAGCGAGTATCTTTGTTAAATAATTTATTTATTTATTTAACAAATTGAAAAAATATTTTTCCCGGATTTGGATTAATAATTTTTCATATATCCTTGATAACATTTATTTCATCGCTAGTTATTCGAGAGAATATATTGTGAACGAGATATTTATTTATCATCTAATAATGAAGATATATTTATTTAATAAATAAATATTCATTATTCAAGGCCCGGTAAATATTAAGGAGGATTGGAGAACAAAGTTATGGGTTATGTTAGAAATAATATTAAATATTATTTGGTAAAATAATATTTAAATATAACCTGCTAGTTAAGAACATTTCATGGAAATAATAGCATTGATATTATTATTTAGCATCGGGTTTCACATGGAATAATAAATTAAGTAATGTAACATGTTCTAATTATTTATTATTACTTGGTGAATTAAAGTCCATGTTATGTTATTATTCTTTAAATTAGCAAAGGGGTTATTTGACCGGATAACAAATTATTGTGTGCACAAAATCCTTGGAGAAAAACTATCGAGACTATAAAACTCTTCCCTCTCCAAGAATTCTCCTTATAACGAGAGAGATCCTCGACTAAATCAAGGAGAATTCTTTGGAAGTGATTCTCAAGGTGATCAAAGGCGAACATTTCAAGCATAAGGATCTTCCGCGTTAGCACCCTAATACTCCTCTAGTGACGTCCAGAGATACGTGGAGCACATGTGGATCACTGCAATAAGATTTCAATACATGGATTCTACATCACAATGAAGCCACACCACAGACTTATGGTTGGATTCATTAATAAAGAAATAATCAACTTGGAGGTAATTCTATAATTTAATTAAATTAATTAAAAGCAAAATATGTTGATCCTCTCTTCTCTGTTATAGGTTCTATCCTTTGTCTCTTATCTTTGATTAAATTATGTGGATACATGCATTCATCATCGTATTGATCCCGGATTAATCATCAATTATGGAAATTTTCAATTTTGGGTACACACCCATCCAGCACCTTCATTGCACCCAGAACCTACACAATTTTGGTTCCATGGGAAATAATGTTCTCTTTTATTCTTTAAGAACTTCCTTACTTATTTTATAAAGCATCACCCAAGTGGAATTGTTTTTCTTTTTTCTTCTAGATTGTTCTCATGAATTCTATATATTGGAATTCAATTATCAATACTAATGTTTCTATTTCAAATATTAACATCCCAAATGATTTAATTAATTATTTTTTGGGGAATCCTTATGATATAGCATTTGGTTATCAAAATTAGAAAACCCAATTAATTTTTATGGGTTTGATCACACTTATGATTCACATATGATTTATTTTTCTACATTAGGCATACATGTATATGAATTTTATTATGTGATGGGTTATCCTGTAATTATATATCCCACTAATTCATTGTAAATTTTTTCAAATCATGATATACTCTATATAGTGGATGGGAGGTTTTTCTAGGAACACTATGTTATGTGATAGGTGGGCATGTAGTTAAATAAACCTCCAATGTATTTGGTAAAGCTTTATATTTCATGAGATTTTTTGTATGGTATTTGGTAATGAACCTAATCCACTATGGTTCAAGTTAAGGCTCATTTCTATGACTATCATAGTTGACAGATTCCCATGGTGGATTGAGTTCCATCCTCATTTATATGAACTTGATACACTTTGGTACTTTTTATGCTTGGTTTATGGGAATTTTGAGGGAACTTAATCCACCATGGGATTATGTCCACTATGATAGTCATAGAAGTGAGAATTAATGTGTACTTGTGATGTCATGTCTATATTGATACCACATATTCCATGAGTCCGGGATCTTCTGATTTTATTTCCTTATTTCAATAGAGTTGTTTCTTGATATACTTGTACTTACCCATTCATTCGCATGGCAATACGTTCAATGCTTACTTTCAAGAAGACAAAACTATAGCTCAATATTAATAAAGAACATCAATATTGTATATATTGAAAAATATAGTGATACTTAATATTGAACAGTAATAGAATAAAATATATATAATTGTAAACATAAGAAAATTAAAAAAAAGAAAATAACATAGAAGAATATGTAGGATAATATTGAAAACATATTGAAGAATATATGATAATACATAAGGAAAACATAAGTACACCATCACTGTAAAAAATAAACCATACAAATTCATGATGGAGAATATAAGGAAAACATATAAGAGAATATACAAGGAAAGTAAAATTATTTGAAAACAAATAAAACATATAGGATAGTATTGTGGATAATAGTCAATTGATAAGAAAAACAACATTTTGAAAAAAAAATGAAATGAACGTGTATAAAAACATAAAAGAATAGGGAAAAGAAAATAGGTCACATTGTAGAAAAAACATAAGTATCAATTTTCAAATACATGAATAAAAAGAAAAAACGGACAGTAATTATAAAATTACATTAAAAAACAAACATGAATGAAATTTCATAAGTATTAATGTCACTGAGATATTATGACAAGTAAAATAAAGAATTATTATACAGCAATTCTATAAACAGAACAATATTCCAATGAACTTGAATAAAAAGAAAATTCAAATGGACAATTACATTTCAAGACATACATCAGAAGTCTTTATGTCACCAAGAAACTATGTCACAGTGTACAAATATCCAACTTCAAATGCCTAAAAAACATTTCTACATTGAAAAAAATCCTTACAATAAGAACACCTAAATTTGTAGAATAAAAAAATGATAACATAAAAGTATTAATTAGGAATCAAAATAAAAGAAGTCAAAATTTACCTTTTGAAGCCTGCAATGAAAACCAGCGTGATCCTTCCACGCATGCCCTCAACATCAATGACTTTCCATCCTTTGTTTTTTTCATCGGATTGTACCCTTCCCTTCAGACCATTTCAGTAGACCAAATCTCCAATTTTTACCAGCTAAAGTGTACATTCCTCAAATATAGTAAGAATGAAACAACATCACAGAGTGATGCTAAGAAAAAAGACTAACCAAAAATAAATATACCAAGTAAATGCCATCTATTGCAGCTAAATTCAATAGTATAGTATGTCATATCTGTATTTAAGATATACTTACTTCAACACCCTCATTCCCTAGCTATAGTACATATACTTCCCCCATTATCTTCTAAATGGATGTCATCTTTCTCTTGCCACACTGAATCCCACTATTTTCATGGGTGTTGCCAAAAATTCCCTTTACCCTCCCATGTCATCTCATCCTCCCTCCTCCATGGCTTCAGTCCCTTCGTCCTTGTTAACTGATGTTCTAATATGAAAAAATACATAATCATTATAATGGTATAAGCACTGCAAATATCTTTGTTCTAGTGAACATGGGTGTGATGAGTAAATTTTAACTAGAATAACTTAAATCCAGGAAAATCTTCAATGCAGAGTGTGCAACCCAACTGAAGCACATAGCTAAAGATAATAATCATTGTCCTTGTGTTAGTGACATGAACAACTCATATAGAGCTCCCACATAACACTGTTACCATGAGATTACATGTAAAATAAACAATAAGACTTATCCAAATAACACACACAAAGGTGCACCACCACTGATCCATGGACAAGAAAACAAAACAAAACAAGTAGATTTGTGTCACGCCTAATAGGAGGAGATTAAGGGATATTTTGAAAAAAAAACCCATGTAAATATCATGGCCCAGAAATCTAGATAAATTTCCAGATGCATGTCATAGCATATATATATGCATAAACCCAGGACCGTATTTCTTGTATTAAAAAAATAAAGGGTCCTAATGTACCAATATTTGAAGTGATCTGTGTTTCTTCTTCCCATCTATAGAAACCAAAAACCGGTAAAGGCTAGGGAAGATGAAATAGTGGATGCCTTATGATGCCAAATGATCAAGTAAAAAATCACCCCTTTGCTTCGAATGGAAACAAATCAACAAGTATTCATTGCTAAAACGTGGTACATCATCCATCTTGCATGAAAATGTGTCAGAATAGTATATTGTAACTACCATTGGAGCTTGCCATTTGGTGTTAAAACAGATACCTTATTTATGTCATCACTACTGTTTGGTTAAAAATATATGAAGATGCACAGCAGACAGTTATAAATCCTAGTAAATATATAATCATCCCAGAACTGTAATAGAGTATAGATCTGGATGTCAAAATTTTCCAAGGTTTTAATAATTTAGTGGATCGATAAAGGGGAAATATATGCAAGAAAGGAATATAAATAATAAGCGAATATGAACAGGAAATTAGTAAAGGAAGGATGACCTTACTTTTTGTTGACCATAAAGAATACCACACACCGTTGCCCAAAGATGGATGTAAATTGGAAGCCATACTAACTTAGGAGAGTCCACATTTGAGTATTACACCTTAGGATATAGATTCCTGGAGGGAAGTACATGCATCCCAGCTAGTTCTTAGTGTTGAAGCCTTATGCACTTGACATTTCTCGGTCTTTGTAGTGTTATGGGGCTGGGAAAATATTCCATTTCAGAAAAATGATAAAAATAACCCAAGCATATGGAATAAACATGAATACTTCAGCATTTGATGAATAATGTACCTTGTTTCAGTTCATATCATTTTAATAAAATGGTCTATCTGGTGCGATATATTAGAGATGGCTACATATTTTATATGTTTGAAAATATATAGGGGAAAATCTAATTAACCTAGACTTAGATTACAATGGACGTATAACAAAATGCAGTAATATAAATCCAACTCTGTTGAGTGGTGAAGAAATAGCAGCGGAGAAAAATAATAGTATAGGAATAAAGTGTCTTGTGTGCTACAGATATCCAATGACCACATATAAATAATTTCATGATGATCTTAAAAAAATACAGTGGTCCAATTGAAAACTAAGTCAACTGCTAAAACAGGGTACATGGTCCATTTTTCAGAAACATATATCAGAAGTGACATATTATTAAAACTATTGTTCTAGTAAAAGTTATGTAATATGAATAAGAAAAAATTAATAGCCTCCTAGTACAGCCATGATCTGTCGATGCAGAGCAGCATCAGGTCACCCAGTTTGTAGATAGTTATATTGATCCCTAAAATAGGTAATTCTACTTTACTATGAGTAAATAACACATATTAGTCTGAATAAAGAACAGTTGACATGCATAAATGTGACTATATTATGATTTTCATCCCCAAACATGAATGTTATATTCACATTATTCTGTTATTTTATAGTAGGAAAAAGCATATCTTAGTTGATAATGTTATTTAGTTAAGAAACAAAGGAAATCCAACAGGAATCCATTACCTTGGAAATGCATGGCATACAGTCAGTCTAGTTATTCTGATTCTTTGTTTTTGTTATCTATTATATGGATATGTAGTTCATTAGCATCAATTGGCGCAGAATCTATAGACAGTGAGTCATTGCGTTCGACTGCATCTTCAGCATCGAAGTTAGTCAGTAGGTTTTTCTACATGAATATTTCATTGTAATGAATGAGTAGTAGTCAGTAGTTATAAGACACACCAATGAAGCAACAATAAAATATTTAATAGTTGGCATATCATAAAAACAAATGTACTGCATTTGTAATGAATTGAAAAACAACAACATGAAGTAAAAAGAAGTATTTTTTACAAAACGTACACACTGATAGTAAAAAAAATTAAGATAGAGAAACTATACCTGAGATAAAGATATAGTTGTACTTGTTGTATCGAATCCAGCACCACTATTGCAGCTGACTACTAAAGATCCATCACGGTGATGTTCCTAAACAAGATGGTTGAAATGAATATCATGGGTATGTGGTGATTGGTTTCAAGTAAAATGAATGCTAAAAAAGGAAGAATAAAATAATATGTCGTAATAAAATTACTGAAAATGTTGTAAAAAGAAATTCATAAGAGTTGGAATTAAATAATTGGGGAGTAATTACTCTATTTACCAGACCATTCGAAAAACATTGATGATAGGTGATGATATTATTTTCATTATCACTGATGAAGAGACATGTGTAAGTGTTCAGTAATGAAGAACGTTTTTGATTCTGAATGTTGTAATTTGTGACATCTAGTTCCAGCAAAAAAAAATTGTTTTGAAAAGGTTTAGATCTGGGGGAAACCAAACTCATACTTGTCCTATTATGTAATGAAACACTGTGAGTTAAAAAATAACATCAAACACACAAATAATAAATAGTAGATCAAGAAGATTACTTGTATCAGATAATATCTCAAATGATAAGCTTTTTTACTTATGAATTTCATGATGTGCTTGTCGAAGAGAATGACAGATAGCGAGTCTATTTCATCTCTCACCAGTAGTTGAACTCTAAACCTGTTGTATTTATAGTTGTTAGAATCCATGAGGTTGTATCAGTAAAATTTAATTTGTATAGTAAGTATATACCCAAGTAATATTTATCAATTAAGGAACACATTAAATGAATACCTTGGAGTAGTGCATCGTGGTTATTTTTTACAATTATAGCACCAGATATTTCCATCCTTATATTGAAATTTCTTCATGCAATAGTTGCAAGATTTAAAATACCATTTATGTATGCTTTCAAGTTTGACTATTGTAGCAGAAATTAAACATCTTGTCGGCTGCATGACAAATGTTAATATGAATATATATTCATGAAAGTAGATCTTACATGAAATAGTGTTATAGACTTCATAGTGAAATTAAGAAAATAGGAAAATGACCTTACCTCTAGTTTCTTTTTTACATTAGCAATAATTTTTCTGTTATTACAATAAGGAAATGTTGTAACTAAACTATTTGAATTTGTTGATGGAGGACTTAGAAATTGTGAATGACTGATGATCCCATATCTGTTAAATGCATAAAATGCATCATTGAAGAAAATATTTTAAGCAGTTGTGAATCATGTTGTTGGTATTTATAGATATGATTGCTGGAGAAAAAATATTATCTATAATTTTACCTCCTTCTAATGTTCTAGACTACTAGGATTTCCAAGTTCAGTAGTATTTTTGAAGTTTTTGTTGAAGTGGTGATAATAACATATGCTGGAACATGTTCAAGAGTATAAGCAGATTTAGAAGTGTATAATTTTAAGCAAAATGGTCAAGGGGTGGAAAATTTTCTAGATAAGAACTATAATTTATAAACATTAAAATTTGTAGTTAGGAATTACTGATATTAGGAATTTGTATTTTTCAGTATGTCCTAATAGAATATTGGAACACATAACCAGGTGCAACATTAAACATTTAAGTTTCCATGAATGAAATTCAATTGTTCGAAAAAATAGTTGTTGGATATCTGTAGTTTGACTAAAGTTTAAGTTTTCAAGTATATATTAAACATTAAAGTACTGTTAATCCAATAATATAGATCATGATTAACATCATAAGAATCTTTGAATTGACCTACTAAACATTATAGTTTGTAGTATGGAATATTTCATAATTTGTAGCTAGATTTCTTACAGCTTAGTCTCTTTTCCCTGACCATTTGCAAGATTAGTATTTTAGAGGAGTCGTTGGTGTTTTCCAAGTACTCAGCGATTATGTTGGAAAACTTATCCCACAAGATACAGTTTAGTCGCAAGCCTCTGCAAGATATCATAATATTTGTGCTGGTAATAGCAATATCCTATTGTAATTATTGGGAGAATTCAAGAATTCATACCTGTCATTCTCTAAAACAATTTTAATCTTTTGGTTGGATGTACCGATAGATTGTATAGGATACGATTGTCACAGATGTCCAATAATTTCTATAATAGGTAAAACTGAAGTCAAACTAATATTTTTTATGAGAAGGGTATCCCCCTTATCATTATGTGAATAACATAGAAATTGAGAAAATTAAATAGTATCCTAAGTCAGATCTGTATTTTTGGGCTATATTTATTGAAAACATGTTGTAAACATGCATTTTAAATGTGTAGTTTTTACCAGATATAGAGTTGTAATGAAATTTACCTATTAATTGTTGTTCTGGAATGACTTTGTTAATAATTTCAGCAAAAGAAGTGATCTCAAATCTGAATAGTGGTAGTTGGACATCGGTAGGTCGAACATATGTTATTGTTGTAAACAAAATTCGGAAAGCATGTCTTGTCCCCAAGTAGCTCCATTGATTAAGAGAAATTTGGATGTTTTGTATTATGTAGTACATGCCTTCTCGCAGTAGTGGTTTGTACTTGCAGATTAGCTGGAAGTTAGTAATTGTACACTGAATTTTTGTCCCTTACATAATTCATTTACAAAGGAAACCTTTAAAAATCATATGACACATATCAGTTACAGGAAATAATATCATGCAATAGAAGTAAAGAGTATTAGTAGTATGATAACAGTACAAAAAATCTAATTCCTTGAGAGGATAAACTCACTTTATCATCATAGAGAATCAGATTGATAGAAGATTCTTCAGAGTTGGGTGATGAATTACACCACAGATTCAATACACAAAATTTTATCTTTAATGTTTCATCAGCATCAATAGTGATATCATTCAAAAGACACGTTCTTCGTGACATTTTTTGGTTTCTGTATGATTTCAATTAGTCTACAGATATTACATAGTAAGGAGAAATATAAGTAATCAGATTATATGTATGTGTAATTGATAAAAGAAATGAAATGAATATATATTTAATGAATAAATACTTAAGAAAGGATATCAAAAATTTCTTTATACAAAATGTCTTGAGTAGTGTCATAGGTTGTATTATCTCTATCATTAAGAAAAAATTTCAAAACCCTTTGTGACGTAACTATAGATACGACAACATAATGTTTTCCATGACAAAATATAGGCTTGCATAGATATAAACAAATAGAAGACAAAGATTGACCTTGACTCTTATTAATAGTCATTGCATAAGAAACAGTCAAAGGATATAGTCTTATTTGTCGTTTGAAAGGACATATGTCATCATTGTGTGTCATATTAATTCTTGGGATGAATGCCAGATACCTGGAATGACTACTAGTTAAAACTTCAACTCTGATTACATGGTCACCCAAGTGTGTAACAATAAGAAGAGTATCATTGCATAACCCCACTTATTGATCTACATTTCTAAGCAACATAATTGGTACTCTGACCTTCCAAGTAATTTTTTGTACAGGAAGTCTAGAGACATTAATACCATTTGAAATGTCTATTGTATATATGTTCTCAGGCGGATCAGTATCAAAACTGTCATTGTAAACTGAATCAAAACCGAAGTAATCTTTTCCTCCTGATGAAGTTAGATTTATCATGTAGTCATTGACTTCCTAAAAAATGTCATGAGTTGGTGCTAATATAGCACGACCTTGTAGATATGAAACATATCCATAGTTAATGTTGAAATCTGGGTATGAAAATTCAACAGATGCTTCCAAAGGTGGTTTATTTGTTCTTATTAGGTATGTTGATGGGATTTGAAAACACCCATCCTCACTGTTGAGCTCAGCAACACGTCCCCCACCAATATCTAAAATCCACTTATAAAATTGTTGCACCTCATTGAAACCGTCATTTGAACCTGTAGATTGAAATCTCAAGTTTTTGTCAATGTTAAAACCTCACATTGTTGCCATAGATATGATGAACTTATACTTGCAAATAAAATGTCATTTCTGTCACGAGCAGGGATAACTGGAAGAATTTGTCTGAAATATCCACCTAGGACAACTGTTAGACCGCGGAATGTTATATTAGAGTAATTTTCATTCTTTACTAAAAGTATATCTCTTAATTTATGATCAAGAGATTAAAAACAGTTTTTACGAATCATTGGAGCATCATCCCAGTTAATCAATTTTGTTTACTTTAGTAGTTCTGCAACATCACTCCCTTGATGAATATTACAGACTGAGTGATTGTTTGTAGATATGGGAATAAGAAATTTAGAATGGGTTGTCCTCCCACCTGATAGGAGTAAATATTCTATTCCAGTGGAAGCAACTGCAAGAACAATTTTACCTTCTGACCTTAGTAAACATGTTAGGACTATCCAGATAGAAGTCTTACATGTCCCTCAAAATCCATGCCAGAAAAGAAATCCCCCAGTATCAGAACATAACGCTAACATAATTATCAAAAATAACATGTTTCGGTTCAACGGTAATCATATTGTGCAATGATGAGTACTCAATATTGTTTCCCTTGGAATCCGGGGATGACAGCCTTGATGGGAGGTTCAAACGTTCCGATCGGTTTCTAACGGGTTTGTTCGTAGAACTGGAAACATCCAATTATTCCACATCTATTCGCACCTAATTTCCAAAGGTAGGTGCTCATTAGTTTGTGGACTGATGAGGCTTAGGAATTTTCATTGGTCGAGAGGATGGGAGGTCGGACTCATCACACCTTTTTGAGGGGAATTATTGTCTACTCCGGGACTCTCTTTATAGATTTAAGTTATGTCCGTGAATCCTTATTACATTACCAAGTATAAAATGAGCTTTCCTTCAGATCTGACAATCAATGATCAAATATGTAGGAAATTTAGAGAATCTTTTATATGTATTCGAGGTTCTTCATCGATAGAGAATCATCTGTATTTATTAGAGATTCTTGGTCAATGGTACTGTTCGACACATTTATATAGAAGTCTCTTGGTCATTATGACGACCATGCTGGTTTTAAAGCCACTCAGTGGGGCACTTGAAGTTTATTGGCAATCATAAGGGCATGGATTATTTTAGAGTTGGGGTCGAACCCGTAGACGGGCTACCTACGTATCCTTTGTTTAGAAAAGGAATCAGAACCCACGTAGTTCGAGTAAGGGAGTATGATGTTTATGATTGATAGCTTAAAGAAGGATGTAATAATTACTTTTACCCTCTAAGCTCACGTGAGTCATGCTAGGTGTGAGAAACAAGAGGTATTGGTAAAAATTAGACAATTGGGCCACGAAAGATGAAATCATAAGAAATGATGTGGGACTTATGTATGTATGACTACCTAGATAAATGAAGGTTAGGATTTACTTTTGGGAAAAAATCTAGGAACAGGGTCCATAAAGGTATATGTGCTTCATGGAGATTTTGAATACTCTAACTTGGGGCTTACTCCTGAAAAGGAGGCCCGAATTAGGAGAAGACTTATGATTGGGTTTTACTCCTGAAAAGGAATCCCAGATCAAAGGTAAATTAGGACTGGTTAAGAGAAATTAAGACTAGGGCTTACTCCTGAAAAGGAGACCCAGGTCAAGGATTAACAATTGGGGCTTACTCCTAAGGAGGATGCCCAAATTATGGGACTGGGGCTTACTCCTAAAGAGGATGCCCAGATTTGGGAACTATAAGAATTGGGGCATACTCTTAAGGAAGATTCCCAAGTTAAGAATTATGACTAAAGATTACTCCTAAGGAGGATTCCTAAACTTGAGACGGGGGATTACTCCTAAAAAGGAAGCCCAGGTTAGGGGATCTGGGGCTTACTCCTAAGAGGATGCCCAAAATTTAGAGGACTTATGGCTGGGGATTTTTCCTGAAAAGGAGACCTACGTTAAGGATTCTCTCTTCTTAAAGGATGAGGTTAAATTAATAAAATCTCAATCTTTAGTGACATAAAGATGTGTAAATCACTAGGTTTTGAGCGATATTCCACAGAATTCATTTCAAATAAGGAATTCAAATCAAGAAATCATTCCATAAATGGCTTTGAAGAGTGTCTTAAAGACTGAATCATGAATAGGAAATGTGTAATGGCTTAGGAGGGGTGAAATGGGCAAGAAAGGCATCCAAAAAGGCAGGGGCGCACAAGTCCTGGCAAGCGCGCAGGTACTGCGTGGGCGCGCAAGTCCTGGTCGCGCAGGTATACGCCTGCGCGACACATTTGGTACTTGCGTGGTGTTCAACCAGTAGGGTAATACTTGAGCGACCCTTGATTAAGGCCTTTAGAATCCTTTTGAGGTTATTCCATCTGAGGGGAGCGCAATTTATATTGAAGGAGTAAGGCGGCGCACAAGTGTGGCCCATTTCCCTTAAGGGATGGCCAATCAGGCCAGCAAGTTTTGATGAGTTTTAACACTTAGGCCTTCCTCCCCCTCTTTAGATCTTCTGTTCTAGGTAAGAAATTGCTTTCGAAGTGTTCCGGAAGCTTTGAGAAGAGACTAGGGTGTCGGGAGCTCAAATCTGAGTTTCAGGAAAAATTACTCCCCGAATGGGGGGCCCACAGGGTCTATTTATAGGCAGAAAAGACCACGGGCGGTTATCATTTAGGGCGCGCAAGTCACTTGCACGACCAACATCGGCGCGCAAGTCACTTGCACGACCAACATAAGCGCACAAGTGTACTTGCGCAACCATTCAGGCGCGCAAGTATACTTGCGCGACCATTGTAGAACTTGCAAGACCTTTGCGCAATGTTCTTCTTCTTCCTTCCTTTTTCATTTATTGATATTTGTTCAAAGGATGAATCTTCTTTGTTCAAGGTATTTTCCTTTTCATTTATTTAGACTCTGTGACGGAAAGGAGCGTCAACAAAAGTCCCCCCTCAGAGTTGGATTCGGAGAGAAAAGAGGATTTGACTCTGAGGTGAGAAGAAATAAGAAATCTGGAAGTTTAATGTCATGCATGTCGGACATAAAGAGGCTAATGTTTAAGGTCGAAATAGATTTGACCAAAATGGATTAGAATTGACTCAATTCCATGACAACTCATCTTAAAATATATTACCATACTCAAGTATGAGGGAAAAAATGTAAAATATGGCTTAAGAATAATTGAATCTGAGGAATGATATGAAAAAGAGCTAAAAGGCATAAGAAGAAGTAGTTTCCAAGAATGAAGTTACTGTTATTTAACAAACCTGTTAGGGGGTTGAATTATGCAGGGCCACCTAAGGGCATTGGCTGCAGAGTTAAATAAAATAGTATCTTTTGGCTAACAAGTCTGTTATGTAGACTGTTTATGCAAGGCCACCTATGGGCACATGCTGCATAGTCAGGAAAAAGAACAATCAGAAATTTAATTTCCTAGTGCTAAAAGCCAGTGAATGTTTATGGAGATTCAAATCTTCCAAAGTATAGAGTTTTATGTATGGAAAGAGGTAGTTGAATATGGAGAAGATATTTCCAAACAAGATTATCGAAGAAATGGATGAATATCACTCCAACGAAGGTCTGACCCAAACGTAGGGAAGGAGAATATAAGCCATAGACTTGAACCCTTTCAGATCATGAAAAAGTATATGGGAAAATATGTTAAGGATGGGTTTTTTTTTACGGATCCCTACATACTGTCATTTAAGACAAATAAGGAAAAAAGAGTCATTCTTCCTAATAATGAAGTTACCACTATCTGACAAACCCGTTAGGGGGTTGAATTATGCGGGGCCACCTATGGGCATTGGCTGCATAGTCAAATAATAGTATCTTTTGGCTGACAAGTCTATTATGTATACTGTTTATGCAAGGCCGCCTATGGGCACGTGCTGCATAGTCAGGAAAAAGAACTCTCAGAAGTTTGACATTTTTGTGACTAGAAGTCATGAAAAATGGTTATTAGGATCTGAAAATATTTAAGGTTAGGATTATGACACATAAATATGGGTATTTTTAAATGTATACAGAGATACATAAATCAATGCTAACCATAATCATGTTGTGGATGGGTCCTGAATTGAAATGTTGGACTTCACTACGTATCCCATAAGGATGAGAATCAATTCATACGTAGTTCTTAAACTTCAGTTTAACATCGTGTGGGACAAAAGGATTAGAGATCTTAGTTTTGGGTCATAAAGCTTGGACCATTGTAAGAAATACACATTGTGTGTTTTCATGGGGAATTTTTATCCAAGGGACTGAAAATGGAATTTGGGTTAGGCCCAAAGACTTGGGGCTGGATTCAAGGGACACTCGAATGTTCCTACATATCCCATAAGGATGGGAATCAAGCCCACGTAGTTCTAGAAATACCCTCTATAAAAATTTGGTTCGTACATGTGAAGGGTAAAAGGGGACTTTAGTGCCCTGATAGTTTAACCCAAGATAAAAGGTTCAGGAATTTCCATGTATGCACGTAGTCTTTGAAATGAAACATGATTGATAAATCAATGAAAATAATGGTTCCCTCTCAAGTGAGGGTATCAAAGGAATTTGTAGTTTATTGTCATATTGGACAAAAGTGTTGTATAGTTTAACATCGTATAACAAGGACGAATATGAACCAATGTAAAGATATTGATTCTAGGGGTAGTTTCACGAATCAACATCGTATGAGATGGAGGTGAACCGATGTGAAGAGATTGGTTTTGGGCTTGAACCATGGGAGGTTGCCTACATACCCAGCCTATAAGGCAAGGATCAAAGTCTGTGTAGTTCAATTAAAGAATGAATTAATGATCAAGTTGTTCTTGGGGACAACGACCTAAAAAACGATGTTGGGACTTACACATGGTTAATATCCCAGAGAGAGTGTTATGGTTGAGGTTTGCTCTAAGCTCACATGAGTCATACTCGGTGTGAGAAACAAGAGGTAGCGATAACCTTAACAATACATAGTTTAACGTCATGTAGGACATATGAAGGGACTATGCAGTTTAAAGTCTTGCAGTTAGGACTATTGGTGCTGCACAGTTTAATGTCATGTAGGACGTATCACAGACTTTCTGTACATTTTAGCGTCATGTAGTTAGGATTATGGGGACAATAGAGTTTAATGTCATGTTGAACGAAAGGGGGAATGTGCAGTTTAATGTCATGCAGTGAGGACAAAAGAGTACACCATTTAACTTTATATTGGATGCATTGGGGATTTTTTCATAGTTTAACGTCATGTTGGACGAAAAGGGATGATACAGTTTAGCGTCATGTTGGATGAAAGTGCGAATAGTTTAAGGTCATATGCATGGACCGTGGATGGTGCAGTTTAATGTCATGTTGGATCGTGGTGTAGTTTAAGGTCATACAGGACCATTGATGATTATGTAGTTTAACGTCTTTCCGGATGTAAGGGACTTTTATACAATTTAGCGTTATGTAGTTAGGACGTCACAGTTTAATGTCTTGCTGGACGTAAGGGACTTGAAAATAGTTTAGGGCCATATACATGGACCATTGATGATGTAGTTTAAGGTCATACAGGACCTTTTAGGGAACTTTTTCACAGTTTAGCGTCGTGTGGGATGAAAGTACAAATAGTTTAAGGTCATATGTATGGACCGTTGCTGTATAGTTTTACGTCATATAGCAGGGATGAAGTACAATTTATTGTCATGTAGGAAGTATTAAAGGACTTTTGTATAGTTTAATGTCATATTGCAAGGACGAAGTGGTGCTGTACAGTTTAGTGTCATGTTGCAGGGACATTTGTAAGGTACTTTGCAGTTTATACAAAATACTTCTTCAAAAATCTGGCATTGGTTGGAGTAGTGATGAGTTCTCCATCCATCGAGATTAATGAATAAGCTCCATTAGAGTAGACCCTATGTATTGAATATGGTCCTTCCCATTTTGGCTCAAGCTTGGGAGGTTTCTTTCCTGGTATCATTGGAGTTCTGAGAACTAATACCAATTCTCCCTGAGTGAATGAACGAAGACGAACTTTTTTGTTAAAAGCTCATGTTATTTGATTCTGATAGACTTCCAAGTGGTGCAAAGTGCACAATCTTTTCTCATCTAATCATTCCAATTCATTCAATTGCTTTTGAGATTGCTCATCTGTAGATGACTGATTGAAAATGGCTACTCTGAGCGATGGTAGTTGAACTTCAATGGGCAAGATGGCTTTCGTTCCATATACCAATGAATTTGGAGTTGACCGAGTTGCAGTGCGGGTGGTAGTCCGATAAGCCCATAAAGCATGAAAGAGTTTATCAGGTCGTAACCACTTATCTTTATCCACCATCTTTTGCAGTATATTTGAAAGAGTCTTGTTAAAGGCTTTTATCTGGCCGTTGGCCGCTGCATGATACCGAGATGAATGGTTGGATTTGATGTTGTATTCTTGATACAACTTCTTCATCTCTGATGAACAGAAATTGGTGCCATTGTCCATCAATATGGTATGAGAGACACCAAATCTGGTAATGATGTTAGACTTGATGAAGCCAACAATGCATTTAGAACTGACTTCCTTGAGAGGTATTGCCTCTGCCCATTTGGAAAAGAAGTTCGTAGCAGTAAGAATATACTTAAACTGCTTGGTCGTAGCCGAAGGGTAAGACCCCACCACGTCCATCCCCCATGTGGCAAATGGCCATGAGTATTTAACTGTATGAAGCAACTCTGGAGGTTGATGAATGAAGTTGGCATATACTTGGCATGAATGACACTTCTTTGTGAAATCAACACAATCTCGTATCATTGAAGGCCAAAAGTATCCAAGCCTTCGAATTTGATCAGACAGTCTATGTCCAGACTGGTGGGAACCACAGACTCCTGCATGCACTTCTTTCATGAAAGCCATTGTCTATTCACCATCAATGCATCTGAAGAGAACTCCATCAAAACCACGTTTGTAGAGAATTTTCTCTAGGTGATATGGGCTATCATAAAGAGTAAAATTAACCACACGTTGCCAGATTTGTTCTTTCTCATCTCTATCAGGTAGAAGTGTTCCATTTTGAAGGTATTTCCTGATAGGTGACATCCATCCTGTAGTATGACCATACGGTTCAGGAATGGGAAAAATTTCATTAATTTCCTTTATTCTGATTTGAACATAAGGTGAAATTACACGACGGTGGGCAATACTGATGGTTGTCTCGTCCCAATTTGGATCTTCCAGAGTTGTGGCTATATTAGCCAGTGCATCAGCTTGAGCATTTTGTGATCTTGGGACATAAGAAAATGTCAGTTCCAAAGGGAATTCCGCCATTAAATCTCTGACGTAATCATAAAAAGGGATTAGTTCTTCTTTTCTATTGGCAAAATCGCCATTGACTTGTTTTATTACCAGGTCTGAATCACCCTTCACCTTTAAGTGATTTACTTGTGCTTGAAGCGCTAATTCCAAGCTTGTGATAAGAGCTTGGTATTCGGCTTCATTATTGGTACCACCTTCCCACAAGAAGAAGGAATAAGGTAACACTGCCTTTTCTGGAGAAATGAGCACAATTCCTAAGCCAACTTTGTTGAATTTAGGATTTTCCATTTTCCTCCCTGTTGGACTTCTGGAAGCACCATAAAAATACATTTCCCATGCCTGAGGACTTCCTTGAATAGAGAAGAATTCCTCATTAGGGAGTTCAATATCTGAAGATGTGTCTTCCATTGAAGGGTGTTCAGCCAGGAAATCAGCCAGAGCTTGGCCCTTTATCACCTTTTGAGACACATACTGAATGTCAAATTGCTGCAAAATAACTGCCCACCTTGCTAGACATCCTGTAATCATTGGACAAATAAGGATGAATTTGAGCGGGTTATTTCAAGATACCAATTGGACCTCGTGATGTTGCAGGTAGTGTCTCAACTTCTGAACTGCAAAGATTATTTCCAGACAGCACTTCTCAATACTTGAATACCGTGTTTCTACTTCAAGCATGGTTCGACTAAGATAGTAGAGACTATTTTCATTCCCAGCATCATTCTTTTGACAAAGAAATTCACCCAATGATCGCTCTAGAGCTGTCACATAGAGGATATGTGGTCTTCCTTAAACAGGTGGCGTGAGTACCGGTGGACTCAAGAGGTATTTCTTGAGAATTTTGAATGCTTCTTGGCATTCTTCAGTCCACTGGTAAGTGACTCCCTTCTTCATCAATTTGGTAAAGGGTAAACTTTTACCTGCCAAATTGGCGATGAAACACCAAATATAGGCTAAGTTTCCTTGAAGTCTTCTTAATTCATTCAAATTTGGAGGAGGTGACATACCAAGGATTGACTTGGTCTTCTCAGGATCAACTTCAATACCACGATGGCGTACAACAAAGCCGAGAAATTTTCCAGAGGTTACCCCAAAAGCACATTTTAAGGGGTTCATCTTCAAATTATGTTGTCGAAGATTGCAGAATATGACTTCCAAATCAGCCAAGTGATTAGAACATTGTTTGTATTTAACTACAAAATCGTCTACATAGCATTCAACAAACTTCCCTAAGAAGGGTTTGAAGATACGATGCATGGAACGCTGATAAGTTGCACCTGCATTCTTTAAGCCAAAGGGCATTACCCGGTAACAAAATAAACCCTGAGGGGATCTGAAGGCTATTGATTCTTCATCTTCTGGGGCCATTCGGATCTGATTATATCCAGAATATCCATCCATGAAGGAAAGTTCTTCATAGCCAGTTGTTGCATCAATTAGAAGTTCTGTAATCGGAACTGGGAAATCCTCCTTAGGAAAATGCCGATTAAGAACTCTAAAATCGATGAAAACTCTAATTTTTTCGTTCTTTTTCTTTACAGGGACAATATTAGTCAACCATTTGGGATATTGAACTTCTCTAATGAAGTTATCTTTGATATGCTTATCCACTTCAACTTCAATTTTGGAAGCATAAGTTGGGTGTGTTCTTCTCGCAGCTTACTTAAATCCTCGATGTTCTTCTGGTAAACCCAAATGATGAGTAGCAACATCTGAATGAAGCCCAGTAATTTCTGTATAGTTCCAAGAAAAAATATATCTATTTCTCTTTAGAAAATAAATATACATCTCTTTCTCTTCAAGGTTCATGGCCGCACTGATTAAAGTGGGGCGTGGATCTTCCTTTGCACCCAGATTTATTTCTCTGAGTTCATCCACAGTGGTAGAGATACCCTCTTCAAATGCCGGTGGAGAATATCTGAGATCTTCCTCTTCTTCTTCATCATGTGTTATTTCTTCCGTGTCTACTTGCATAGTAGATGACAAAGCAGAATTTTCATGATCAGAAGAGATGTAAAAATTTGCATATCTTGATGAAGAAGCTTCCATTTCCAACCTGATTGATGATGAAGGGTATTCTTTGGGTAATAAAGAGGAGATGATGGATTGAGAATCGACATCATTGTTCACATCCGAATTTTCTATAACTTCTTCTGGCCTAATTGGCGAAGTATAGACTTGTTGGATTTCAGTAGATGAAATGAAGACATCACCATTTGTGCTTTCATCACTACTTGGTAGATTACCAATTTCTCCCATGTTTTCTGGCTCGATTTCCATAATTGACATTATGGATATTTCCATAAGAGTATTTTGATTTGAGTATACCTTGTCAATTTGACTGATAGGCAACACATAATCTGTTCTCACATGTGTAAATGGATTTACTGGAATTTTTTTTCCAAACCATATGGAGAATTAACTTTGGTAATCTCATTTGTTATGGATTTCTCCCTTTGCTTTATGTGATAGAATTCCTCCTCAATGTATTGAGACTCAAATGTCTTGAACGGGGCCTTATCACCATACAATGTCCCAACTTGACCGTCGAAACAATATTTGAGACATTTATGGTATGATGAAGGGATAGTCGCATGCTGATGTAGCCAGGGTCTTCCAAGCAAGACGTTGAAAGCTGAGTCTTGATCAACAATCATAAAATCTGAATTGGATACAAGATCTCCAAACTGAGTTCTGAGTGTAACTTTGCCCAGTGGTTCTTGTTCATTTTTATCATATCCTTGTAACATCATAGTAGAAGGAGATAAATCAGATTCTGTGAGGCCCAATCGACGAAGTGTACGAATGGGCATGAGGCTAACTCCTGAACCATTGTCAATGAAAGCTCTTTGAACATCCACGCCATTGACCTTTCCAGATAAGTACAATGGTCAAATATGTCCATGCACAACATCATCTTCATCTTCATCAGTAAAATATATTATTGCATGGCATTCTGCAGGATTATTCTCTATGTGATAGACTTCCGCTGCAGCAATTTCAGTTTCAAACTCTTGAGGACTCGAAAAAGCCTCGATGAGTGCTTCCCGAACATCTTTTGACAGATTCAGAGCATCCAGAATTGATAACTTGGCTGGTACTTGGGCCAAGTGTTTCAATATATCATACTTTTGATCCAGAGGTCTGCGTTTCCCAACAGGAATATGTGGTTTAGCAGGTACTTTGGAAGCAGATGCTTTTGAAGTTGATGCATCTTGTATTGGGATAGGAGTTGACAATATTCCTGGTTTTGGAAGACTAGACCGATTACATCCATTTACTTGCTGAGAGTAAGAAGATGAATTCAACCGGTCTTCCAAAATAACTATGCCAGGACTGAATTTTCTATTGGTAGAAGAACTTGATTGTTCTTGCTGAGCTCGCTGAAGGGCTCTACCATGAGTTTCTGCTGCGTACACAGTTCTAGAAGGGTTAGAAATGGAATAGTGGCTTCCGAAAGATCCAAATCTTCCCATGTATCCTGAGCCCCTGGAACTTCCTCTGATTCCTCTGTTTGATACAGGGAATTCAGGCTCATTGAAATCGAAACTTCAACTAGCATATGGATCTATTAATTGAATCATATTAACATAACCAAAGATTAATTCTTCGTCTGATGAAGACTATGCCTGATTAGCCTGTTCAGGCTGTGCCATTTGGTGGGGCGGTGCCTGTGGCTTTGAAGTAGATGGCATGAAGTCTGCCAAATTCAAAGACGACTTAGGCTTTGGCACATACTCATCCTCTTCTGATTATTTTTCTTTCTTTGAATCATGTCATTTCTTTGAGGACCTTCCCTCTGACGAAGAGGGTTTTTCCACAACATTCATGGCAGAAGACCCAATTCGTTTCCTTAATTGTGTTCGCAAAATAGCAAGAGTTTGACTGATTGTCTTTCTGACCATCCAATCATCATACTTTTGTGCATTTTTGATTTTGACTTCCTTCCATTCACTTTCCTCCTCTGGAACTGCAGTAGTGACACATGCTACCTGGGCTGAGGAGCCTTTTAATGTGACCTGTCCCAAGCCGACCATCTTTTGCAGGAGGTCTTTGAAGACAAAACACTCCTGGATGGGATGCCCCAACATTTGATGAAAAGGGAAATAATTAGGATGGTCTTAATCTCCTTTCTTGTTTGGCCTCTTTGGTATTGGCAATTGAAACAAATTGTTTTCCAGAGCCGAAATGAAATAACCAGGAACTTGTTCATTTCGGAAAGAGTATTTTTTTTCTCTTCAGATCCTCAAATTGGTTTTTTCTTTGATCTTTTTGATCATCTGGACGAAAAGGACTTTTTTGTTGGCGCTTAGAAGGTGTATCCCTTCGAGAAGACGAAGTTTTTGAGGTAGAAATAGGTACATGTGCTTGTTTGAGCATAATTGTAGCATTTTCTACTTTACCCATTCTCCTTCCTGGAGCTGATGGAATTACACGAGATTTAGCCTTAGCCTATATAAGGGAATCTTGAATCTGCTGAGCGATTGAAGTAAGGTCTCGAAACCCTCCTTTATATTTCACAGGGATTAATGGCGTGCATAATTCGTCACACAGATTTGCCACAAAGATTGGCAACAATTATTCTTGAGGGAGTGCTAAACTCAAGGAATATGTTAATCCCTTCCAGCGAGCAATGAAATAAGAGACTCTTTCATTCTCCCTTTGCTTACAGTTTATAAGATCGAAGACTATTGACTTTGGAAAAGTTGAGCTGAACTGAAGTAGAAATTTTTGGCGAAGATCCTCCCATCCTATAATTGACCGGGATTGCAAGCTTGTATACCAAACAAAAGCTGGTCCTTGCAAGGTTCGCACGAAGCATTTGAGTTTCACTGCTTCTTGCTGCTTCGGAGTTCCCATCATAGGATCGCAACAAGACACGTAATGCGTCAAATGTTGTTCAGGATCGCCTGATCCATTGAAAATAGGGAATACAGGGTTCCCAAAACTGGATGAAGGAGAAATTGAATCTACCCATTCAGGGTAAACTTTCTTTTCTGGTTGAACTTGCGCACGCTTCCCTTCCATAGTTTCTAACTGTGTTGTTAATGACTCAATAGTAGTTATTAACTTTTGAGAAACATCCGGTTGAACTCGGACTTGTGTAGGTGCAATGAGTAGAGCTTGGAAAGATGTGGTGATTGGTGCTGAATCTGATGGTAGCACTGCCAATCGTTGTTGCACTTGACCCGTAGGATTAGACCTATGAGGGTGTACTGATAGAGGAGGATATTCTTGATCCATCTCAGTAGCTGCAATAAATTGCTTTGGCTGACTGACTCCATCATGCTTAAGAAGAAGACTATTCTGAAGTAGTTCTGCATTCAACCTTCTTAATTCCTTCATTTCTTTCTCCTGTTGTGAAAACCTCTGCTCTAGTAAAAGTGATTGACCTTCTCCAAAGGAAGGATATGTAACCTGGTTCTTTCCCTTCCCTTTGTTGGATCCTTTTAGGAGAGGGGGAAGTGGGTTACTCAAAGGATTACTTAAGTTCTGAGTAATCCTTTGAATTCTTGTATGCACACCTTATTCATTTGTGTCGGTGTGTACATCTTCTTGAGCAAAAACCTCTTCATCTAAGTCCCCTGAGTGAGCCTCATCTGGTGGATCAGCAACAACGGCATTGATGACATTAAACGATGCATAATTCATCGCATCCCTTCTATCATCATTTCTGTGATATTGTCTTCTTCCATGTCTTTGATGAGACATTGCCTTTTGTTGATTCGATCCCTCAGGAACTTCTTGACGAACTTTAATTTGGAGGGAATCTCCTGATAATTTGGCTCTTCGTCCCTCTTGAGGTTTATTCCCCAATCGAGAAAAGGCTGACTTTCTCTGATGAGGGGATTGATGATTTGAAAAAGTCCCCAGTCCGGTGGACTGGGGCTGTTCTTGTTGTTCTCGCTCAACTCCCTAAATCCCTTTTGTTGATTCCAAGGGTTGGTTTAAAAGAGTCCCCAGTCTGGAAAGCTGGGGTGGCTCTTGACATGCTATGTCTGAGACTTTCTTAATATCTCTCCTAATCTTTCGAACCTTAGTTCAGAAACTAGCTGGATGCATTAACCTGTATCTGCTTTTATCACCCTGTTCAAAAGACCGTCGGATGATTTCCGACACTTCTTTCACTTAGTGACGTGCTTGCTCCAAATGAGAGGCATGTTCAATATTCTTTTTTGCTTGATGCAAGAGTAATTCGACAACTTTTTCTCTATATTCTTGATTTTGAGAGGAACTAGTTGAAGCCTATTCTTGGGAAAGATTTTGATTACAAACAAATCCCATTGACTGTGGCCGGCCATGGGCAATAACATTGCATGAGACCATTTTCGGCAGGCTTTGATGAATGGAGAGAACTGTGAAATGCAATGCTCCATGAACACCCCATCCTCTGACACGAATACCAGATGGGGCATTGGAAATTAACCAGAGTTGGTGTTTCCTTGTTGCTTCATTGGATTCAATAGGATTGGTAGAGAAATTATTGATCAAACTAGAAGATGCATGACTTAGGGGTGGTTCGGAATATGACCTACACATTCGGTTATCTTATGATTGAGAAAGTATTTCACCTTCTAGTGATGAAGCTTCAGACATGACTGGTTTCGCATTTGCAAGTGCCTCAAGATAAGAGGGATTTCTCGGCACTACATTGTCCACTTGAGATTTTTCCGGGCAATGTGCATCACTACTACGGAGAGGACTTTCGCAGTGAAATTCATCATCATGGGGAGGACCACCATAATGGGTTACAACAAAAGATGAGATCTCTTTCTCCTTGGTCTTCTGACCACACAGAGGGTTCATGTGGCACTCATCTGAAGATGAAACTTCGAGATCGACCGAATTGTCATGAAGAAAGCCTTCATGAGAAAGTGTCTGTTGAAGACCTTCAGAATTAATGTTCCCACTATTGGGAACTGAGGGAGTAGAATCTTGAATTCCAACAGATAATTGTCTAAGGGCTTCAAAAACTCTAGCATCGAGCAAGGCCTTGCTACTGATTGGCTCTTGATCTCCTGACTTTACTGGGTGGGTCTTTTTCTTAGACGCCTTCTTACTCACCTTGGAAACCACTTGTTGACGAAAGTGGCTGCTCTGAGCAGGTGTACGTGCCTGATCAGGAAAGATGGCTAGGTTAGGCTGACGATCTCCTCTAAAATCAGGTGTATGTACCTGACTTGGTCGTCCGTATGATATGGGGGAGTATGCCCCATAACCCTCTTGGACTAGAACAGATGTGTGTGTCTGTTCTGGAGTGAATTTTTGATGTATCACTCCACTGGTAGGGATAGATTTATGTGTCTTTCCCTGAGATACCGCTGAAGTTGTTATAATATCCTGGCAGGAATCCAGAATTTGAGCAGGGATTTGTTTCTGCTCTTTCACCATTGATAGAATATGCTTGGTGACTTCAGCAGCCGGAATAGGAATATACGTCCATTCTGGGCTTGGAGATGGTGTATGTGCCTGCTCCTATCCTCCTTTTCATGTCATTGAATCCTGAGAGTACTCAAGTTTGGGGGCAGAGAGTTGAGTCTGCCTCCTATTTGCTGTCGGGGATTTCCAACTAACTTCTCTGAATGCTACCAAGCGAGACTGTTGGTAGGATTGATTAATACAAGTAGGTGTACGTGCCTACTGATTGCACTTCGCCAAACGTGGTTGACAAGATCTATCATATGTAGTCAGACGAGCCTGCTAACTAGCTGATGATGTATAAACATGTGTATGTTCCTACCTATAGTACTCCATCGGAATTGCCAGGCAGGATTGGCACGATGCTTCCAAATGAGTCTGCTGGACAGCGGGTTTAAAACGGGCAGGTGTATGTGCCTGCTCGTTGCTTGACACCAAGTTAGGTTGGTGGACTTCTCCAGAGATGGCAGAGATGATAACTTGTTCACTTTTGATCGGATTCCGCCTCTGGTGGTTCGTCTTTCTTTCTCGGGTTCGAGGAACCTGAGCCGAACGCCTGGAGTCGGCACCCTCATCATGTTGAGGGCGCACTGCCACACGAGTCTTGCGGCGATTGTTGGTGGGATCCCTCAGGAAGGAATCATGTCTGTTTGAAATAAGGTGTTGAGGCATCTTCTCATTCACCTCCCCAGAATAAGGGATCGAATGGTTATTGCATTCCGGGGATAATGACCCAAAACGGTTGGAGATGGTAGTCAGCACCGCCTGCTTCTTGATCACTGGTCATCGTTTTCCAGATGACCGATGTGATTGTTTTACTCAGAGGGCTTTTTGGTCATCCTCCAGAGTTGGGATGGTACCGTGTTGATGGTACTCCTTAACCAGTGCATTTTATACCCAGCATTGAAGATGTTGAGTAGGTGATATCATCTTAAGAGCGGACGACGATCCAGCAGGAGTAGCAGCAGTGGCATTTTCAGCAGCAGTATTCACAGGTGTGAAATTGAGAGCATCCATTCTAGAAATGCAGACGATCTTGGGAAAAGAGTGCCTTTTTGATATAACAGACATAATCAAGATAAATTCAGCTACTACATCTTTTGGATGAGAACATATGTCAATGATTTTTTTTGTTGGCCCTCTCATTGAGTTTTAAATAGGGGCCTAACAAATAGGTAAAAACATCATTTTAACTTGGTTAAGGATTCACGTCGGGTTCACCATTTTTGTTTCCCTCGGAATCTGGGGATGACCACCTTGATGGGAGGTTCAAACTTCTTGATCGGTTTCTAACGGGTTTGTTCGTAGAACCGGAAACATCCAATGATTCCACATCCATTCGGACCTACTTTCCAAAGATAGGTGCTCGTTAGTTTGTGGACTGATGAGGCTTAGGAATTTGCATCGGTTGAGAGGATGGGAGGTCGGACTCATCACACCTTTTTTAGGGGAATTATTGTCTACTCTGGGACTCTCTTTATAGATTTAAGTTATGTTCGTGAATCCTTATGACATTACCAAGTATAAAATGAGATTTCCTTCAGATCTGACAATCAATGATCAAATATGTAGGAAATTTAGAGAATATTTTATATGTATTTTAGGTTCTTCATCGATAGAGAATCATATGTATTTATTAGAGATTATTGGTCAATGGTACCCTTCGACACATTTATATATAAGTCTCTTGGTCATTATGATGACCATGCTGGTTTTAAATCCACTCAGTGGGGCACTTGAAGTTTATTATCATTCAGAAGGACATGGATTATTTTAGAGTTGGGATCGAACCCATAGACGGGCTACCTACATATCCTTTGTTTAGAAAAGGAATCAGAACTCACATAGTTAAAGTAAGGGAGTATGATGTTTATGATTGATAGCTCAAAGAAGGATGTCATAATTACTTTTACCCTCTAAGCTCACGTGAGTCATGCTCGGTGTGAGAAACAAGAGGTATTGGTAAAAATTAGACAATTGGGCCATGAAAGATGTAATCATAAGAAATGATGTGGGACTTATGTATGTATGACTGCCCAGATAAATGAAGGTTAGGATTTACTTTGGGGAAAAAATCCAGGAACAGGGTCCATAAAGGTATATGTGCTTCATGGAGATTTTGAATACTCTAACTTGGGGCTTACTTCTGAAAAGGAGGCCTGAATTAGGAGAAGAATTATGATTGGGTTTTACTCCTGAAAAGGAATCACAGATCAAAAGTATATTAGGACTGGTTAAGAGAAATTAAGACTGGGGCTTACTCCTAAAAAGGAGGCCCAAGTCAAGGATTAAGGATTGGGGCTTACTCCTGGGGAGGATTCCCAAATTATGGGACTAGGGTTTACTCCTAAGGAGGATGCCCAGATTTGGGAACTTTAAGAATTAGGGATTACTCTTAAGGAAGATTCTCAAGTTAAGAATTATGACTGGGGCTTACTCCTAAGGAGGATGCCCAAAATTGAGACTGGGGATTACTCTTGAAAAGGAAGTCGAGGTTAGGGGATCTGGGGCTTACTCCTAAGAGGATGCCCAAAATTTAGAGGACTTATGATTGGGGATTATTCTTGAAAAGGAGACCTAGGTTAAGGATTCTCTCATCTTAAAGGATGAGGTTAAATGAATGAAATCTCAATATTTAGTGACATAAAGATGTGTAAATCACTAGGTTTTGAGAGATATTCCACAGAATTCCTTTTAGATAAGGTAGTCAAATCAAGAAATCATGCCATAAATGGATTTCAAGAATGTCTTGAAGACTGGACCTTGAATAGGAAATGTGTAATGGCTTAATAGGTGTGAAATGGGCAAGAAAGGCATCCAAAAAGGCAGGGGCGCACAAGTCCTGGCAGGCTTGCAGGTACTGTGTGGGCGTACAAGTCCTAGTCGCGTAGGTATACGCCTGCGCGACACGTTTGGTACTTGCACGGTGTTCAACCAGCAGGGTAATACTTGAGCGACCTTTGTTTAAGGCCTTTAGAATCCTTTTGAGGTTATTCCAGCAGAGGGGCGCACAAGTTCTATTGAAGGAGTAAGGCGGCGCACAAGTGTGGCCCTTTTCCCTTAAGGGTTGCCCACTCAGGCGCGCAAGTGTTGATGAGTTTCAACACTTAGGCCTTCCTCCCCCTCTTTAGATCTTCCGTTCTAGGTAAGAAATTACCTTATAAGTGTTCCGGAAGCTTTGAGAAGAGACTAGGGCACCGGGAGCTCAAATATGAGTTTCTGGAAAAATTCCTCCCCGAATAGGGGGCCCACAGGGTCTATTTATAGGCAGGATAAGACCCCAGGCGATTATCATTTAGGGCGCGCAAGTCACTTGCACGACCAACATCGGCGCACAAGTCACTTGCATGACCAACATAGGCGTGCAAGTGTACTTGCGTGACCATTGAGGCGCGCAGGTATACTTGCGCGACCATTGTAGAACTTGCGCAACCTTTGTGCAATGTTCTTATTCTTCCTTCCTTTGTCAATTATTGATATTTGTTCAAAGGATGATTCTTCTTTGTTCAAGGTATTTCCCTTTTCATTCATTTAGACTATGTGATGGAAAGGAGCTTCAACAAGTATGAAGTTTTTTCCTATTGTAATTGAGCTCTTCTGCAATTAATCGATTTGGTTGAGCAGCTAATGAGTAATTTGGAATGGGCATTGGAGGATAACATTGTAGAGATTTACCGTTGCTGCGCAGAATGTTGTCTATTTCAATCAAACCTAACATTTTTTTTATGATCTGTCATTGTTAGGTCTACATGATAGGGAAATAGTATTAGAGCCCAATATACTAACATAGATATGTGTTAAAAAAGATGGTAAGTTTTCTGTACCTTGTATTTGTAGGAGTTGTTGTTGGGAGTATACAATATCTTCAGTTAGAATCTTCTAAGTGTCATTCCAAACAACGTTAGGTTGGGAAATGGTTTTTGAGAACAACATGCTGGCCAAGAGTCTTCGCAATGATAGTCCCATTCCCCATTGGGAGATATATTTTAGTGCTTGAATGAACTCGTTATCATCAGCTAACTATCCCATTAATGAACAGGTTTGTCTGAATGTACTATGAGTAATGTTTTTCAGCATTCTAATAGAATCATATAAAGTTGCGCCTCTCACCTTTGTAAGTAGAATCCACAAGTAATATAGTTCTCCAGAAGACGGTGGCACATAGTACAATCTACCAATACTGAATCCCTTTTTGTGCGGGTACCATTTTTTTCCATGATAGAGGTAGACAAATCTTGTTGGGAATTCTGCATATGTTAGAGTTTTTCCCTCAAGGTACAACAAATTTTCTTCAAACACAGATGTGAACATGGTATTAGAACTGTTGTTATTATTTAAGATGTCTTCAATATGTTAACAGTTTTCATACTTCACGATGTTTTGTCCAGGTAAATGAAACTACAGTCTATCAACTAGAAGATATCTAAAATGGATATCGTAAGAAAAGATCCTCCATGAACCTTCATAGGGTGAGATATACTGACAATTGAAGTACTTTTTAATCTAATCAATGTTGTTATTTGATAGATGGTTGTTGTTGTCATATAGTGTCGTAGTGACACGATCATAACCTTTGATTATATATTTGAAAAGGTACTTGATAGAGGAGTATTGATTGGAAATTTCAATATTTAGATGAGCTTTATATTTTTGAAGAAGAACTGGATTGTATGGCACAACAAAACGATTGTCTAATGCTAATCCATTTTTGACAACTGTACATCCATAATTCATTCTCTGATAGACAACAAAACCATCATCATCCATTGTTGTATGCTCAACAAATTTTTATGGATAATATTTTGAGAATTTTCCATTCTGCATACAAGGTGAGTGACTATTCGCATCACCACAAGGCCCATGGCTCATAAAATTTGCAACTACTTCATAATTTTTTGGAATGATACCTTTATTTAGAATTTCAGACGTAATAATTATGTTAATGTCTGTTGGAGTGACAAATTTATCTTTGTGGCAGTGAAAAAATATAATGTGCACATGCGGTAGTCCTCTTTTCTGAAATTCTATAGTATGAACAACTACATTGAAAGATAAAGGATATATGAGAAAGCATATGGAAGAATTCTGTAATTTGCTGCTAAAAGGAAAATTTAAAATAGTAGATCTCATTAGTGAAGAAGCTTAGTGCCTACGTGAGACTTTCCAAAAAACGACCTTCGCGTAAATCTTTCATTAGTTTCCCCACCTTAATATTGAATATTTGTGAAAGTATATGAGGATAGTCTGATGGGCGAATATTTTTTTCCTTAACAAGTCTCAAAACTTCTGGCCACATTGGATTGCATGTAAATGTTAAAAAAATATCTGGATACCCCACCCAATTATAGATTTACATTGCATCTTGGTAATTCTGAATCATATATCTCGGACCGCCCGTAAATGAGGAAGGTAAAATTATTCACTTCCCACATAAATCCCCATCTCGATCACCTCTAAGAAAAGCATCCTTCAAACCATTGTAAAGTTATGCCCCTAAACGCTTTTGATAGAAGCGAATAAAAGACAGTCTTTGAGACTCAATCATTGTATATGCGTCCACAATAAACTGTTTCAGAAGCCTCCTTGAATAAAGTAGACATGATGAATCGTTGTAATGGAACTAAAGGTTAAAGGAGAAATATTATCTCATTGTAACTTTTCTTAGTTTTTCACTTTTATTGAAGGTGGTCTCATGATGGAATATGTTATCAATATATCCATCCTCTACTCCTGTGAAAACAAATGGATATTGTAGAGGGAGGTAAAGCAGGTGAATCTCATCTATGCGCTGAAATTCTCCACTTTTTCTTTGAATGATGATATCTCTCTCATGATTCAGATCTCTAATGTCACCAATAATCAGAATTTCGATCTCAGATATAGTTGGTAAGTTGTATGTTTGTGCATTAATTCCTCCTCTTCTAAGTAGCCTTAGATTTAAATTTGTAGTGCCAGTAATTTTGATTACATCCCTAGCTGTTCTGAATTGTCGTGATAAAGCATTTATTTCATGGAGCATTTTTTGTAGTTTCTGAACAACACTAATTTTATAACAATGTTTTCAGTCCTATCGTCAAAGCTTCATATGAAATTGTTAAGTGGTTAAAATGAGAATACAAGAAATATAAATCTTACCACTTAATATAGTATTCACCTGATGGCTCATAGTCAGTTGTGATCCTCATTTGTTGTGTCATATACCTATAGCGGAGAAAACATTGGTGGTTGTCCATCAGGAGGACATAAACGTTTAATACGATGGTAGTTCTGTCCATTTAATCTAAAAACATTTGGAGACCCTCCACAGTTCGTAGATTTGTCTACTTTTCCGCCCAATGATGTGAATACAAACAGTGAATTGTAAATGTGCATGTGGTCTTGGAATATCATTGAATGACTAGAGGTTGATTTTAAAAGTATTGATCGAAGGTATTCTATAAATTCAAGAAACTATTGTAATGCAATTTTTTTCTGTGAGAAACATAAAGAAAACTGTGGGATATGTCAGTGGATATATTTTTTACTCCTCTCTTCATACCAGAAGGTTGAACCGCAGTACTCACAAATTTTAGTAGGGTCTCCACAATCTTAATATTCTGTAGGAGAAAAATTTAAGTATAGTTGAAATTAATGGGGATGGAAATATTTTTTTAATTATAACGTATACAAATACATGGCAGTAATTTGAGTACTACTTAAATGTAAATAACCAGTTTATTCAGGACTTTGAAGTTTCAGTGATGTATCTGCAAAATATGAGTTGAAGTTAGTCATTATTAATGTCAAATTAATAATAGAAATCATACAATGAAATAGTTTTTTGTTGAAAGTTCATCTTAAAGTATGACAGACATCTGAATTTAATAGCAGAACCTCTTTCAGTGTTTGTAGAAGGAGTAGTTTCTATGGTTGTTTAATTCTTCTCTTCCAGTTCCTTGGGTGGATGTGTATTATCTACATGCCCCCATCGTTAGAATAACCCCATTGGTTACAATGTTATTAAATTTTATAAAATGGGTATTATATTAATGTAATTATTCTATTTATTTAAGACTTTGTACATGAAGTGATTTTTTTCAACATTCTACTTGTAGTTATTCATTATTACTGTGTAATTAATAATAGAAAACATTTATTGAAACAAATTTTTTTTGAAAATAGAATGTCAAATTTGGAATACCTCTATAGTTTATAACATGAGCCATTTCCTAGTTTGTTGATGTTGTATTTTCTCTGATCTTCTGATTCATTGTTTTATATTCATTTGTATGATGTGTAGTACCTACATGGTTGTGTCGTTAGAATGACACTATTCGTTACATTGTTACTAAAAAGTATAAATTGTAAATATATTAATAGATAGAGATGAGAAACATGTAATGGTAGTAGGATAGTAGTAAACGCCCGTGGTTGATAAAGGAATGTGGTTTCCGATATTAGTAGAAGTGGTATTGTTCATTATTGAAGGCACATGTGTATAATTCAATATTTCACTGGAAGAGAGTAAATCATATAGTCAACTGATTTATACTTACAGTGACGACGAGGCATCAGATGGCTCTGTAAGAGTACGTCCATTTGTATTCGTACCTTGTAAGAGTAATTTTGAGACATGAATATGCTTAATAGAAATGCAATATAATTTCCATTTATTAAAACAATGTTCATTGAAAAAATTCTTACAGAATGAAAGACTGTGTTGTATCATGGTATTTGGTCGTTGCTTTTTTTTTATCCATCATATATTGTTGACAGGTCCGAACAGTTTTGAGGGACTGTGAAACCACAAGATGAATAGTTTTAGCAACCTATGATTACGTATTTTTCAATATGAAATAGAATTATTTAAATAGGAGAGAGTAAACTGAAATTACCGTTGCTGCATATAGGTGAGAATGGAATGTGTCGATGTAGTACTGTGTTATTAGTTGGTGTGACAACTTCAGCTGTAAAACATTGCCCCGCAGTTTGTTTTATCGTAGTATTCACAGTAATGCTGGAATATATATTGTCAGGAAGAAACATATTATAGTAAAGAGATATGATATTTTTATTTGAAATATGTTAACTAAAAAATAGTAATGGAATTTGTAAACTGAACTAACAATTAATGGTTATTGGTGAAAAAGGCAACTAGACACCTCTTTGCATGCTTGCTGTTGGTGTTATAGGTTCACCTGCATTAATGTTTTCAGTAAAAAATATGCATGTGGAATTTCAATTATAAAAAACTTAGAGGTTATTGGTCGGTAAATAAGGAAACACTATCTGGAATGATGGGAAAAAAGAAGAGAACCTGATTGTTGTTGTTGTCATAGTAGTCTTCTTTGTAGTCGTGCATCTTTGTATCTCGATGGGGAGTGCATGTTTATATTGTGTATCTTTTATATTTGATAGTAAAGGAATAGAACAGAACCATATAAACAGGAAATGCAACATTGTGATTAAATGATAGAAAATATATATTCTAAAGACAATTGTGCCATAGAATGTGGATGTAGTCACATTCTGAGGGTTGTATGTCCAAACGGTACATACGACAGTTACTTACTACAGGAATTCATATATAAATCTTGATATTTCTCATCAGTCTTTGATAAATGGAAGATCAAATACTACATGGAAGTACTATAAACATATTATGGAGTACGTAAATACTGAAGACAAATAATAATTACAATCTTCATAAAGAAACTCTTTGATTGGATGTGTAGTCACATGTCTACATACAGGTTAAGATAAATGGCGAAGATAGATAATACTTTCATTATTGAATTATGATAAAGTATTATGAAATTGTAGTAGCCTATGTGAATCCGGAAATAATGTGAACATGAACGAAAGTTGTAGGTATGACAGTAGATCATGCAGACATACCTGTTTCAGAAGCTTACAGTTGGTTCTTGGTAACCAAGAAAGAAATAGTTGAGACCCAAGAGTTCCAGCACTGACTGCAGTAGGTTCTATAACCCTAAGTTTTTGGATTATCATCTAGATGCAGTTTTTGTGTTGCAAAGAAGTGTTGGGCATTGATTTTTGAGAAGTATGTTGTTGTTGACTTTGGTCGATGATGCAGCCGTAATACTGGAGAAATCAGATATGTGAATGGGAGTATTTCAGGTTCAATAGTGGAAATATATGTAGGCAAGAAGATTATGTCTACAATGAGAGATGATGTGGAGTTTGGAATAGAGAAATTTCTAATTTCACGATATGTAAGATGTTGTCTTTAGTGAAGATGCAGGTTATGAATGAATTGGCCGATGAAGAAGGTAGCTGTCGAGGGTTTTACCAACGGTTGAGCAGTGTGGGTAAATCGTCACGGCAGTGGAGATACAACTTATGAACGATTTTTCCAATGAAGAAGGTGGTTATCTAGGGTTTTCCCGATGGATGAGAGATGTAGGTAAATCGTGAATGGATGTCTGGAGTCGAGGTGGGTAATTAGGTTTGGGTTGAATCGGTGTAAGGGATGACTGTGGGAGCGACACGTGTCCATAGAAATGCTTGCTTTAGTATATATATAGATTTCCCACCAAATTCTATCTTCCATGAGACTATAATGTGAACTAGACCAATTCAACAATGTTTCACATTGATAGAGAAGCACAAAACTTAGTGAGAAATATTTACCTGAAAATTAAGGGAAAACCAAAAAAAATGAGTTTCCTCCCAAGTTGTGTTAGATTTAAATACTCATTCTGAACATATTCCAATAAATTTTTTTTAGTGATCATTCATGGGATGTGAGTTATTTAGGATTCTGATATCATTATTTTTTATGGAATATTTGTAATGTTCTCTCTACATTTTTATGTCACCATAAATTTTTAAATTCTTCCTAAAAATTATAGGGTCATAATACTATGTTGGTCATTCCTTATTGGTTCAGTGACTTAAATATTATGGAAAGGACAAAGTATTAAAAATAGAATGTCCTAAATTTCATTATAAGGATTAGAATTACTCCCTAAATTATCAATGATTCTTGATACATTCAAAATTTTGAATTAGTTTCTACCATCTCTAAAACCCACTCACTGTTTATCACATAAACATTCTCAGAGTCAAATATCTTATGTGAATCCGGGAAAGAGTTACATTTATATTATAATAACTTCTTACGCATTGGAACATATAATTCATCAACCATATATTTTATTTTACTAGGGACATTCCAACTATCCATCTATAGAAATATATTCAGGTTCATAGTTTGAAAAATATCGATAAGATTGGAAAATTTATTTTAATCTTATAAATCCATAGAACAAATATCAAACTCAAACTCAACTTGAAAATAGTAATTTTCAAATAAAATCCCTATAAAAAATACTCACTAAATTCAAAACGTGATTTGGACTGATATAATCCAAACCGGTTGTATGGTATTGTTCTAAATGGTGATGAACATATTGAGGAGCACTCCTAACAAAAAGGCTTGGTTTTTCATAGATATCTTTATGATATATATTAATTGATTTTATAATTTTTATCTGATTTTTTCTGATTAATTCTAATTCTTTTATAGATTTTTATTCTACCTAATGTGCTCTAAATTTTTCACTGAATAATTAGTTGGTTATGCCTTAAAAAATGACATGTTCTTTTTTCCCAATATCAGCTCAAAAAACTTCATCAACAATATCAATTAGTTTTCAACTTATCTAATGTATAGACTCCTTAAAAACATGGAACTCCTCTTAATATTCTCTAGTATATATGTTCATTTCCTCTTTTAAAACATCAATTATATCCCCAACTGTAGCTCAGAAATGTATTCCTAGAATAATTGGTACATTTTTTCCCACTCCTTATCAAGAATAAAAAAATATATGTACAAATTAATTTTCCGAATATTGACAAAAATTTTATTTACCCATCCATAAAAAAAATAATTTACCTATTAAGAGAAATATATTGTTTTTTTATTAGTAGGACAGAGATTTTGAAATAAGAATTGAGTCAAAAGATTGATGTTAACTCCAAATTAATTTTGAAAATTGATCTCATCAATTTCTCCAATTCTATAGTAAATAAAAAAACTTCAAGTTTCTTATAAAATTCGAATTAACATCTTTTGAAGGATAGTTCTATATTTCGTTGTAATATATAAGGTAACAAATTATATTCAATCCCTTTTATTATCCAAGAACCTTTTTATAAATTTGACATAGAAAGGTATTTTGTTCAATGTTTTGATAAAATTCATATTTATGCTAAGGGTTCTAAACATATATATCAATTTCAAATATCTAGGCTCATAATTATTTTTTACTCTTTTGGGAAAGGGAATGGGAGGGGTATAATTCATTGAAATTGGTTGGTTACTCACCTTATTCCCAAATAAAACGTTTTCTTCTTTCATTGATTATTTAAAATTTGACATTCATTTTTTCTTTTTCTTTATCATATGAAGGTTCATCATTAATCCATTTTATACCGTAGTGTCCAGATTTCTAGATTTTGTATTTTTTTATTATGATTTTCATTTTTAATTAAATCTTCGATCTCATTTTCTATAGTATAAATCCAAAAAAAATTATTCATTCAAACTATATCTATTTTTGATAATCGTGGAATTTTCTCTAGTATTGGTAATAATTGTGTTTGGAAGATTTCCCTGATCCCTAGAACATAAGTCTCTAGAATTTTGAACCATTTGTAACCCCATATTATGAATTAATAAATCTATATCTTTATATAAGGAACCATTTTCTCCCAAAATTTACTAGATTGTACACCTTAATTCCCATTTTAAATATTAAAAAACATACCTTTCTTGATTTTGAAATTGATTTCAAGGATGTCGTGGGAAGCTAGGGGAATCACACTATTTAATTTCTATTTTGATTTTTCAAAGATATATTGGGATGATTTTTATTACCTTGATTATAATTATTATAAAATGGGTCATTATTACCCTAATTTATATTCCAATTATCAAAAAATAAAATTCATTTGGCTTTATGAATGGGTAAATAAAAGTTAGGATAACAGTTCATAGTGTTCCCAATCATTCCAAAATGATTTTCTTCTTCTTTTAGTGATTTACCATTAACAATATAATCATAATGATATGTTTCATTATTAATAGTTTTTCTCTTTGTAGTGATTTTATATTGATATTTTTGAGCCATTTTGTTAAATATTTTCTTAAAATACATGGGTGATTAATCAGAAAAATGTCCACTAGAAAACAAATCAACAATATTTTAGTTCCATAGATTGAGACCATTATAAAAAAATTCCATTAAAAGGCGAAGAAGAAGATTATGGTTGGGAAATTTTCGAAAAAGAAAAATAAATATATCTAATGCTTCATGAATCATTTCTCCCTCAACCTAGATGAATTCAATGATTTTTTTTCCACCACCTTAGTGGTGTTACTAGGATAAAATTAATCATTAAATGGTTTAAATATCTTGTCACTATTATCAAATATTTCCTCAAATATTTTCTAAAAAAAATTTCAAGCCATAATATTTATGTAAATTTGATGAACCCCCAACCTAAATTACTCATCAATGAACACTTGCAAAGGTAACTATTGGGTAGTACTATAAAATCATCTAATGAATTCCAAATAATCCTCATTGGGTTTTCGATTAAAATAGGGTAACCTTGAGAGGTATGATATCTTAATATTATAAATCATTTACCAAGGGGTTATCCTTTTGCATGTTGTATTTTTTTTAAATAGTGGGAAGATAGAAATCTATATTTAACACCTATTTCTATTCACATTCAAAATTTGGGGTTGAATAAAATGTTGATTTTCATTCTTATCCCTATGAAATTATATATTATCCCTTTCATATATATTTTTTTTCATGGAAATACAATGATTATTATTCACATGAATTATAGGTTCAATATTAGATTCATATTTTACCCTAGTGTTCATATAGTTATAGGAAAAATAAATTTCAAAAAAATAAAATTGGACTGAAATTCAAGAATGGTTTTAGTTTTATCAATTTTTCATTGAATATATTTATTTTAGTTCTTATAATTTATTTTATTTTTCACAAGTTTCTTCCCAAAAAACAGCATAATAAATAGAATAGTTTGAGGTCATTGACTAGCCTTTCAAATTAATTATTTAATTAAACTATTTACTATATAGACATTGGTGAATAGAGTCAAACCCAAGGGAAGGAAAATGTGATGTCATTACTAACCAAAAAAATAAAAAATACAAAAAATATTCCAAATTTGAAGATTGGAGGTTGAGGTAAAAAGTGACTTAGGAGTTTTGTTATGTGCACAAACTATTAGAGAAATATAGGGTGAAGAAGGTAGAGAAATCGATAGAGTTATACAAGTTGGAAGAAATTTGAGGGATAAACAAATGACATTTATCTTGAATAGAATAAATCAAAAAATAATTGAAATTATATTAAATTTAATTTAGATATCAAATTATCATTAAGAAAATATTCCAACCAGAGAACTATCCTAATGACTACTACGGCTAATAGAACATAAGAAAATGATGGTTCCTCTCGGAGGAGATCATAACTTTTACCTTTTTTATTTGTACTTATATTGTAGTTACTGTGGTATAAGGTTTAGCTACTCTTCACATTTTAGTACTTCACATAGAGGAAAAAGGATGCTCATAAATATTATAAATGAGAACTTAGGTCAAAATATCAGCAAAAATCTCTGATTAAAACCAAAGAAAGGATATATAATAAATGTTTCAATCCATCTAATACAATTCCCCAAAAATAATTTTTAACACATGCTAAAAGTAACAAAAATATTATTCAATGAAATTATCTATATATAGTGATACATGAAGAAAATTAAAATAGAAATGGAAGATTCTCAAATGACATGAACTCCTTCCTTTAGCTCCATCCCCCAATCCAATACATACTGTGTTCCACTTCAGTTTCAACTCACTTTTCCCTCTCAAACACACTCCCCTATCTTTTTTTATTTATTTTACGATCCATAGTTATCAGTTTAATTTTATTTAATTTCTTAATTTAATTCATTTAATAATCTAGTACAATCACTCATAGTATACGACACTGAGATATTTTATCTAGACTGTATGTGGAAACAATTATTTACCATTGTCCCCTTCATGTGACATAATCTGAACCACAATAACCAAAATTACCCACTCATATACAACATATGTCAATAATAAGAATTAAAAATTTGGGAACTCTCCTAGATTAATAAGTTATTCCCTTGGTTTTCCATAATAATCTTGAATATTTTCCGAAATTCATCTTGTCAATGATTCAGGTTTTAGTGTTTGAGAATTTGGGAATCCCATGCTGAATTGAATTGAATTTTACTAACTCTTATATATGTTTTGTTACATGGACTTTCCCATATATGGAATAGTTAAACATTGAAAAGGTTACATCACTGATGAATTTAAAATGAATTGATGACATTTCTATAGACGGAATATTATAAATGAATCACTACTTTAGTTTAGTGTCTTCACCTTTTCATGGTATAATGTGCCAATAAAATCTTCCAATATCATATTTACTTTATTCACACTCATTGTATCAGTAGTTATCTCAACACCTAGCATAATTTAGTGAATAATTTCAATATTGTGTTCTAGAAGAATTTGTTTGAGCTCTCCATAACCTCTATACTATTTTCATCAGTTGGTCTTCACATTTGACCTCATTCTTGGTAAATTACATTACCACCATTATATTTAATTGAAATTCCAAGATAGACAAGTGATTAGACATCTCCCTCGGATTTAGTAAATGGTTATGGAACACCATCAATGCTTGCATAGATTCATTCTTCTTTAATACACTAATCTTTATGATATCCTAAAACCACAACCCTCCATTAAAATATCACATGAAAAAAACTCGAATGAATCCATGAATATCATACAAGAAAACTCAAGTTTTGATTTAAAGTTTCATTTTGGAATTTCATTGAATATGTTGTGTGAACTACTCAGTGTTCTCATATCCATAGTAGTGTGGTCTTCACGTTCCCATCACATTCATTGAATAGACCTTCATAGTGAGAAACCCAAAAAATAGCACATCTTTAACTCCAATCGCACTAGATTAATCATCAACTAAATTAGCCATCAATTTTAATTACTGGTCTTTCACTAACTATCATGGTTCATGAACTATAACTAGTTCTATCAGGTATTAGTTATAACCTTGATGATTCATTAATTAGTTCATTGTTTGATCTCATCTTCATTCATCGATCATCATATTAGATTCATAATCTTCTTACTAAAATTTTTCCTACTTCAGTAAACTCATTTCCAAGAATACTCACAAGCCTATCAGTTCGTCTCTGGTCAGATTTAATCATTTAAAAAATCTTTATCAACACCTCTTAGTTTCTCTCATCTCCCTAAAATAGATATCTTAAAACTTCAATTAATAGACATAATATTTCTATGACTTTTTTCAAATACTATTTATCTTCTCCAACATTCCAATGTTTACTTTCAACTTGAAACTCATCAACAAGCTCACCAACTCTTATTTTCATTACGTCCAAGGTTGAAATATTCAATATAGCTCAGTGTCCATAAATTTTTCATTGAGGCTAAGTTTCCTAAACATTAATTCAAGTGATTAGGATCCATATTCCCCCTTTATCTATTTCGAGTTTCTCTAAATTCTCTTCCATAATCAATCCATTTCTAATACTTTTTGTATCTCATGTTCAAGAATGGTAGCTCTCATTCTTCAAATGATAGGTTTACATTCTTTCTTCTTATGTTAGGTGGTATCCAACTAATTATAGCTTCAAATAGTATCTTGATTAATTTATATAATTTTTAGCCATTAGAGGTTTCACTACATTTGTGTGGTGACATGGGATGTATGATACTGTTAGGTAAATCCATCAACAAATGTTCAGTCACTAGTTTAAAAAAGGGTTTTTCATGTCAGTTGTTTTTGGATTTTTAACATCAAAAACAAAATGATGTTATTAGAGGAGACAAAGTAAATAAATTTTTAACATCATTTTATAATATCAAACATTATAAATTCCTTTTGAAGGGAATTTTTCAAGTTGGTTATGATAAAAATATGTGATAATGTATTTTTAACAATGTCTTTTCAAAAAAACCCGATGTTAAATATACATTATTATGTCGGTTTTTTATAACCCACTTGAAAAAGACTTTGATAAAATATTTTTAACAGAATTTTTTAAATAAATTATGTGAAAACGTCTATAAAACATGGTTTTTCTTGTCATTATCCATTAAACCATTGTGAAAAACATTTTATCACGTCATATTTTCTAAAAAACCAACCTAATAAATCCATTTTCAAAAAAATTCATGTCGGTTATTAAATACAAAATGTGAAAAATAGTTTTTTTAAATAAAATTATTTTAATTAAACCTTCAAAATATTATATTAGTATACCAAAAAATTTTAGTATAAAAAATTTATTATAAAAATAGTACAACATAAAAAGAGTAGCAGCACAAACATTTACACTTCATACTTTAAAATTTACAATATATATTAAAAATAAGTTAAACCCAATCAAACCAATTAAAAAAATTATCAATGACTTTTAATTATTTTTTATATTTTCTATTATAAGTCTATGTTTCATCTAGAAGCTAAATATTGAAAATAAATAATTTTAAATTTACACTGAATAAAAAAAATTAAAACTTGAAGGAAAGATTTATAACAAAATCTCACTTTCACGAACATTGTAATAGTTCTGGTTGAAATTATTTCAAATATAAATCTAATATTATAGTATCCAAATTATTTTACTCTTTTTTTATTAATATTCTATTTAAAAATAATTTTTTATTTCAAAATAAAATTTTAAGTAAATAAATCCAAAATTTAGTAATTGTATATGAAAACTAACCTATTATTTTATATATTTGATATTTTCACTCTGCTTTCTTATTGTCTCTATAATATTTTCTCATAACCTATTTTAAAATTGTATAAATGAAAAAAAATTAAATTTCATTATAAAACGTAAAAGTATTATAATATTCAAACTAATATGTTCAATACATTCATAACATTTCACACACATCATCATGGATAGATCATATACAGTAAATTGTCTTATTTATGGGAAAAAACAACCAGCATCCTATAGAATCTAATATAAAAAACTATAATGTGACTGTTTTTACTATTAAAAAATTTATTACACTTTATGATATATATGTTTGATACTCCTGAAGATAAAGATGCATCAAATATTGAATAATTGCATTGAATTGATGTTTTTTAGTAATATAAACTATTTTTTCTACGTCAATCATTATCCATTCTATAGGTGAATTAAATTGTGGGTCTATAAATCCATACCCTACTTTAATAACATTACACATATAAATTATATAAATATACCTAATATAAAAACATAATTATAAAGTTTTAATAAATTTAAACAAATAAAAGACATAAGTTAATCGACAAACATGGAAAGGATATGTATCAGGATGATTCACAACTCATATCTAGAAGCAACATAATCATTGCACACCCAAAAATTTCAACTTATATTGTTATTTCATAAACAACCATTTTTTTTGAATATATTGAAAATCGATCAAGACTAAAAGTTGTTTTTTCTGAAGTCACAACATCCTCTAAAACTTATTGTTTGTACAGTTTGTATCAACCTTTAAAGTATTCAAAGAAAAAAATTATAAATTTATGAACATTAAAATGTTAAAATTAATTTAACAACAATATGAAATAAATACTATAATATAATCATACCGTAATGGAAATGTTTCACATGGGTTTAGATGGAAAAATTATAAATGTCCTATACTTTTTACCACTATAATTCCCTCATCTATATGAAATGATATTTTTGTTTATCTATATATAATATCATATACAGTGACACTATGATTCTCCATATTTATATGTTGATTTTGAATGGTATTTCCAACATAACATATCATCCCATATGCAATAACATGATATTCTGGATCATCAAATTATAATTCTAAATAAATATGTAGTTGTGGATGAGGTGTAGTAGTTAAATAAGTATGAGGAGGTGGAGGAGTGGGATCTATGGGCAGAGGGGGAGGAGTGATATTAATAGACTGAAAATGTATTTTCATGTTTGGAAACATATAATATGGTTAAGATCTGATAATTTCCCCTATAATCTCATGAACATCCTAAATTGTAGCTTCTAAAGACTTTTTTTTATAAACATACTCTATTGAAGAATCCTCAGAATGAGAAAAAACTATTTTACCCCAAAAAAACTAACTGGGTATCCTTGTACACGACCTAGGTTTTCATTATTTTCCAATTAAATAGATAAAATATACTTCATACCCTCAGCTATAAAGTTCTCATGTGTTCTCGACTCCCCAAGGGGTCCCTACATAGAATATTTTAAAAAATTAATAGTGAATATCAATATATAAACAATTGATTTAATATAAATAAATAAATAAAACATCTCACAATAATCTGAGCTACAACCCTTAACTCTTCTCTAAGATATTGTCCCTTTTTACTCATATTATCCCTTTCCCATTTGTCAGGTCAATCTTTGGGGAATGTGGGTTAACCATTATAAAGCCTAAAAACCCAGTTCACAGTTTTTTTAAAATTTTCATCTATCATTTTTTCTTCCAATAATGTAAACCCTCCACGACATAATGTAAGAGGGTATAAATTTATGTATTGTATCTTATGATAATATCTCCCTGTAAATAAATAAAAAAATCAATAAAATTATCATTACTAAATAAAACCTTTTAAAATATGATAATGTACTTAAAAAAACACTTCTTATTGTATACTTTCAAAAAAATTCTTCTATGTATATATATCTAGAAATGGATATATACGACATGGATTTTTATACTAACTATTCCCAAAAATTAATTCTTATATGAGGGGTGATTTAAAATCCATCGTTATCCAAGCATACAATTCTGAAGATTTCCTCCCCACTCCCACAGTATCAGTTATATAACATTTCATCTGATAAGAAGGTGTAAAAAATATTAATATAAAAATTTCATGACAACGTAAAATAATAACAGATGATATTACCAAAAAAATTTATAATTGAGATATTGTCATTTTGTCAACAATTCTCTAATCAAAAATCTAAATACTATCTTTTCCTTTATCATATGATTTTATAAAATCCTTGAATTTCATTGAATTTAGACCCATATGAACATCATTATCATGAAATTCAATTAGTATCCTTGAATCCTGGCTAGAGGAAACTAATAATTTTGGAAAATTGGTGTTGCCACATTTACCAACCCTCGAACTCTTTTTTCCATTATGGAGGAAGATAACTCAAGTATAGAAGGGTGAGGAGGTTTATCAATAGGTGTATGTGTATGGTCCTACCCAGAAGTTTATTATGGATAAAATTATTTATCTTTAATTATACTAAAAATACAAGAAAACAACAATTAGTATACAAATATACAAATCCACATATTACATTAAAAAGTAAATAAAAAAATATCAAACAAAAAGTACGATAAAAAAACACATTTTTATTCATATTTATTATAGTTAACCATAATTATAACAACATTAATGGAATATTAAATTACATAAATGAATGAATAAAATCCAAAATAGGTGTGTGAATAACAAAAAAATTAGTACCCAAATATAAAAATCCCACTATTACATTTAAAATTAAATTAAAAATGAAAAATGATCCGATAAAAAGTTAACTAAAATAAACACATTTTTATTCATATTTGTTAAATTATTTAAATAAAATACTAGTTAAACATTAATGAGAGGTGATATAACATAAATTAATTAAATCAAATCCCAAATTTATGGTAAAATTGAAAAAATGCTAAAAAATATTATAACATTTTTTACACCAAAAAAATATTATTTGGACGTAGTCTTTTATAAAATTTATTCATTTTTATGTTACATTTATATTAAAATTATTATTTATTCCACATAATCAAAAAAATACATAATTAATGTATGGTTAAACATTGTAAATTAAACAAAAAAATTATAATTAAAAAAAATTCTTATCAGTTATATTATGTGTTTCAATAAAGAAAATATATCTAATTTATCAAAAAATAGAATATTTAAAAAATAATAACAAATAAATATTTTTTACTTGTATTATTAGTAAATTAATAAAGTATTGTATTCCAAAATTCCTTCATCATTATTATCATGTAAGGAATAAACCATGTCAAGAATGTGCTCATTAATATTATGTGTTAATCGTTCCGTGGAAGTAGGCTTCTTGCATAAATTATCATCTTTGTCATGTTTTTCATCACCAAAACACTATAAAATTACAGACCATTGCATATTGAATTGATCAAGAACATATAAAAATCCATGTGTTTCCATGATTAAAGTATCAGTTGTGTATTACAATCTTTTAAGACAAACTAGTCTCATTCTAAATTCATGAGATCTAACATTGTTGAACCTGATAACACATTTTTAGTTATACACTGGAACTAGAAATTTAATGTAATTAACCACACATACTTCTTCAATGATACCATAATATTCACTTCATGTGGAGATTTGTTTTTTTCCTTTTTTAATTAAAAAATATTTTCTTCTTTGAACACAAATACACTTATATTATGAACTACAATTCTATGGTCTTGATCTTTCATATGAAATGTATATCCAATAATTTCATACCTAGACCGTGTTATAAAATTTAAAAATGGGATGCTTGATAACTATATTAATGTTTTTCACTCATCTAATTTACAAATAAATATCTCTTTAAACCATGGAAAAAAATTTATGCTCCTTAAAAATTGAAAATTCATTCTGTCTTGGTGAGATGTTGGAAAACCAATGTGCTATATTACAAACAAGTTGCATGTACAAAAATCTGAAACCACATTAAAAATATACTTCTTAAAAACAGATTCTTTAGATTGATATGGACTCTTAACATACCCCTATAATATGTTTATATAAATTTCAAAATTATACGTCCAACATATATATATACAGGTCCTCAAATCATTATTTCTCTCTCTGAATGAACAATTAAATTCACCATGATATCTAAAAATATGGAGGAAAATAAATTTTCTGTTGAAAGGTTTTGAAACCAATTTTTTCTCAAAAAAAAATTAAAACATTATTATCAATCAACTTATTAAAATTAAATTTCAAAAAAAACACATCATATTGATAGTCATTTTGAGATAGAGGAGAAAATTTCCATGCAACAAAGCTGGTAGGATCTGTTTTATCGTGACATGAAAATCATGAGATTTAATACCTATCAACCTCATATATTTTAGTGTCAAAAAATTTTTTATATGACAAGAATAACCTTGAGGCACTTTGATAGTATGGAGACACTAACAAAAAGATAATTTTAGCCATATTGGATAATTTATGACAATCCAGAGGTAGGTATGTTCGTCTTCCACCAAAAGTGGGAGAAAACTCTAAATGAATTCCCATTGAGACTAAATCCAATCCTACATTCAAAAAAAATTTAGTTTTTCCTTTAATATTTAAAAATTATCTAACCAAGGTATCATACATATTCTTCTCCACTAGTATGACATCTATGTCTTGTTTAAACTCATGATACCTCTAATAAGGTATATCAAAAAATATTTATAGTTTATTGCAAATATTTCTATTTTTAAAAGATTTTTGTGTCTTTCTAAATATCATAATAATGAATTTCACCCTCAAAAATGCTGATTAGTGGAAGATAGATATTGAGAATTATTTAATACTAGTGGTTTTTTCGATGCCTTTTTTTAATCTTCTTTAAGAGTGATCCATAGACAAAAATCTATGATGAACCATGTATATTGTTTTTATCTCATGTTTTAGTTGACAATATGAAGTCTATTATTCAAAAATTAGAAACATGATATGCCACATAACATTGTATCTAGAAATATATATATATATATATATATATATATATATATATGATGGGAATTCATTTTATAGTGAAAAAATCATTACATGTAGTTGAATTTTTTCTAGTTTATAGTAATCGTACAACCTAATACCTCCATCCCAAAAAATTAAAATAATAAATTAATGGTGAAAAGAAAACATTAATATAATTTTATAACTATTTTGGTCCAAATAACATTAAACTCAACATGGAATATTTTTTCTTCATAAAAAAATTCATTAAATATGTTGTAATTTACCAATAAAATAGGTCAGGAGCTATATGTGCTATTAAGGCTTCGATATAGATTCATTCCATCTGTGTAGAGTCTAATTATGACATTTTTAAAATAATTTTTGAATGTTGGAACGTGTTGATAAATTTTATTACACTGTACAAAATCAGCTAGAGGATGTAATTTTCCATCAAAAATCCCTCATATATATTCCATATTAAATTTCTTTCATCATTTGAAATTGAAAATAAATGTTTTATATGAGGAATTATAGGAATATACCAAAATTATTTTAAATGAGTCTCTGGAACAGCTAAATTAGCCTAAGATTATTCTTTCAATTTATTGAATGACATCACAAAATTAGAACACTCTAAAACACATTCATCTTCATTCTTATATAGCACTAAGTCGTTTGGGAAGGATTTTATAATCTAGTACCCCAAACCCATCAAACATAACATTTTATTCCATTTATAATGATAATATATAAGATCATTGTCTTTAGAAATTATTTCTTTTAATAGTTATAGAAACTTGTTAAAACTGTAATCACTCCATCTATTTTCACCTTCAAATTAATCAAAATTAATGTTGTTGATAAAACAAAAAATTCCATATAACCATGATATAATGGTTTTTTCAAATCTCCATATTGATGGTAAATTTTAAGTTCTTTATGAATTTCCTCTACTTTAATATCATGAATTGATTATTCAATTTGATTACACTTATCATCTAGAAAATCAATATCATCAATTGTTCTATAATTGTTCCTAGGTTCGCCATCCCAAATACAAGGGTTATTACTATGATTATAACCATGAAATATTAAATGATATTTTGTCTCTGTACTTTTAAACTTCTTTATATTTAAATATTTCAGACATGGATAGAAAAAAAATGTCATTGTTTGGAACATTTTGATTACCAAGTTCAAAAAAAGAATCGATCCCTTCCTCATATTCACCACTTTTTAAAAGTGTATTAATCCATCATCAACTCATTATTATCTATAAAAAATATCATAAAAATAAAATATGTTATTATATTTTGAAATTTAATTTCAAATTAACTTTTATAAATAACAATAAAAAATACAATAAAATATTTCACAAAAAAATATAACATATTTTATAAAAGAATATAACATTTAAAATATTAAATTATCATTATTTAATAAATAATCAAAAACCATAATCTAAAAAAAATAATTTATCAATTAAAACATATCTATTATGTGAGAATAGTCATAACTTCAAATATAAATAGGGAAGATAAAGTGACATCAATGGAAAATTGGAATAGAAAATCCAAATGAAAATAACATGAATGCATGAAAAATCAATAAAATAAACACATACCATAAATTTTTATTGAAAGGGGGGCGATTGAAAATTAAGAAAAAATGGGAATAACATGAATGTTGAAGCACGTGATGGATACTGGTGAACAGTGATGTTGGATTCCAATTGACCGAAAAAGAGACATCAATTGAATATTGGAACTAAAAAAATAAATTGAAATACCTTGGATAAATGGAAAGTGGAACTAATAAATAAAAACCCTAAATTTTAATCATAACTATAATGATTGATGAGGATACAAAAATGAGAAAAATATGCATACAATGGGAAATAATGGATGACAGTGGACGGTGTGCGGTGGTGGATTCCAAATCATAGATAAAACAATATCAATATAAAATTCAAATTAAAAAAAAACATCAAATACCTTGATTTTATATAAAATTTAAACAATAAAAACATACGTTAAATGGAAATATGAACAAAATTTATGGAAATGGAAACACGAATGAGAATAACATGAAAGTGGCTGCTAATGATAGGTTAAAGTGGATTATTCTTAGTGGTGGATTCCAAATTAATGATATTAAAGGACATGGATAAAAGGAAGAATATATTTGAGACCTAGTATCAATGAGGGAAGTGATTTGTGTCAAATTATTTGATGTTATAAGTGTTAGGTATAACTGTGTGAGAGAAAACCAAAGTTTGTTTCATGATAGAATGAAAAGAAATGAGATACACAAAACCTCAATTATAATTATAAACTTTTTCCACATCATTTATTAAATAACCAATGTGTAAAAGGAAAATTTTCACATTATTTATTTAAGAAATTGTATGAAAAATTATGGTGTTTTATTTTCCAAATCATTTATTCAATAACCTATAAGAAACATCACACCTTTAACATTAGTTATTGAATAACCAATGTGTAAAATTAATATATTTTATTTTTCATATTGGTTCATCAATAACTGACATGAAAATCATATTTTCACATTATTTATTAAAGAAAAAACATGAAAAATATCCATGTTTTATTTATCACATTAGTAATAAAAAACTGAAGTGAAAATCATGTTAGGAAAAATTAATTTTTTGTAAGTGACTACTGCTTTTATAAGATGATTTTCTACATGGTAGGTTTGATTACCATGCAGTAAGTTGAATTTTAACTTGAATTAGCTTCAAAAGGCATGTAGTCACCGAGCCTTTATTATATAGTAACGACATAATGGGATGTACTAAACTAACTGACCGCACTTCCAATCTATCATACGATCACATTCCTGGAATGACATCATTGAACAGTCACTCTGATATTTCACTAAATTTTCCATAAATGGTAAGAACATACTAAAAGTAAATATAATTTATTCAAATGAAAAATTAAAAATGAAAACATATTAGAAATGATGAATTTTAAGACTGATAATTTATTCCAAGAATTGAAATATGAAATTAAAAATTAATTAAAAATTAAAGATCATAGTTTTAGAACAACAACCACTACAAAACATTTGAAGAATTTAATCTCAATTAATTTAACAAAAAATCATCTAGAATATTGGATCTAAAATTTTATGAAAATATAAATCAAGAGCACTCAATTAATTAAGCACACAGAATTGAAAATATTAATTAAATATTCAAAGAATAAATCTTTTCATAAACCAATTAACAAAACTCAATATTTCTTCATTAAAATATTATTTTAACCTTAAAAACACAACTTAATCCCCAAAATATTTGTGGAAGCATGCATTCAAAGTATTCCATGTAACTCCACTATTAATGGTTTATCATACACTAGGAGACACGAGCTAGGGAATAATCCATGATTCTATATTATAAATCAACATCTCTTACAAATATCTCTAGGGTTCCCATGACATAACCAAATTGGAGGTTAGGAATAATTATGTCATGTTTTCATCACATAAATTATTAATAAATCATAATACATATATATCTTCTCGCCTCCCACACACTCTCAATAAATCTCCACTTTCAAATTTTTATAGACATCAAATCATAATTCACTTCATCCTATATTGGGAAAAGGACTATAAATGAAATAACACAAGGGGTTTAAATGAGGATATTAGAAAAATTGAGAAAACTCATTTTATAAATTTACTATTAGAGTCTTTAAATCATCCATTGAAAGATAATATATAAAATCATCAGAATAAAACACCCTGATGATATCTTTTTATCATTTCCAAAATGATAATATTGATATATCATTGAAAACAAAGTAACAAAACACCCTTCGATGGAGAAACTAAGTTAACAACCTTGATTCACCATTTATAAAACAACCCTTCCCTCCTTAAAAACAATAATATAATCAAACACCTACTTCTTCTTCATATTATTTTAAATAGATCCTATAAATCATTTAAACAAACACTTAGAATATATAAAAATAAATTTTTATAAAAAATAACTGAAACTGCATGAAAATTAAATTATTCCATGTTTAAACATCATTAAAAAAATCCACATGCACATAAAAGGAATCACATATAGTTATAACTCAATAAGAAAATAATTTTAAAAACTTAAACATCACATGATATTCCAAATAAAAGAATTTTACAAAAACACCTACTGTAAACATTATTAACAAGTATTATTCAATGGTAGAAGAAAAAATAAGGAATAATATTGCCTCTAAAATCAATAAACATCCATATGACAAATATTTTCTCTACCCAGAACCTAGGATCAACCACCATGGAAATTAGACTTCATGAGAGAATACAAAGTAAGAGAAAATAGAAGAAGGAACAAAAAAATAGTATCCTTACCTTCTGAATACACTGTAAATCCTTAGTGAATGGTCTTGGATATAAGTATGAAGAAGATGGAAGCTCCCTTGATCTCACCAAAGGGTTTTTTGAAAGATAAAATGATATAAGGATGTCTAAACAAGGTGAAATTGGTCAGGGATTGTTATGTAAACTTGTAACGTAATATTCAAGGACACTTTCAGGGTTTGGCCACAAGGTTTAACAAACCCTTCTCCAACATTATAAACATAACTAAAATAAAGTTGCACCCCATGCACGGTTTCTCCTCATGACTCTCTAACACATGATATTTTAATGTTTAGTTTCTTGGAAATCAAGAATGTAACACATGAAAACATAAAACACTATATAATCAATATAAATTAATTATAAATGGTTTCACCCTATGTTACTATTAATACATCTAATATCATGGGTAACCACAGAAAATAAAAGTGGTCAGTATGATCCTAGTAATGGAATAAGAAAGGGAGACATTTTTCACATGGTCATGAGATATATCAATAAGAAAATGAGGTATAACAATATAACATTATAAAGACAACATGAGGAATTTAATAAAAAACATAACATGAATAATAATATGGAAATTTGAATACAACATTTAAATGATACGTTGATAAAGATATCACCATGGTTTATCACCAAGGTGTTACAAATCAAAATTACCAAGGTGATTCATCGAGGTATCGTAAACATGTCATCTCTAGATATTAAATTTTTTACACAATGATTTAGAGTGCTATTAGGGTTCAAATTTAATATGTATTAATTAATTTGTGTCCCATAGATCATAATAAATCATTTCGTTAATAACGCGTGGAGAATAAATAATAGATACATTATCAAAATATATTCATACAAAAGTATTTCAAGGCATGATCATTACATATTTATTAACCAAAAAATGGAATATAGGTTTAATATGTATAAAACTATGAGTAAATAAATAATTTTTACAACTAACTAAATACATATGAAAAAGGAATATGGTAGGTTATTCACATTATAAGAATTTATAATGTAAAAGAGAGAATACAAAAAGTAAATTTGGCATCATAATGGGTATAAAACATAGATTTTAAAAAGGTTAAAATGAGAGAGTTATAAGTTATCCCATTGAAAAAATATTGTTTTATAATTAATGGTATGATAAAAATAATAATAAACAGAAGTAGCATTCCCTTTATAATTCATAAACAAAAACGATTACTTGAATGTAAATGAAGATGATGAGATCTCCCTTACCATAAAGAGTTTCTCCTAAATCATGAGGATAGAACCTAAGGGGATTAAGGAATTATTTGAGGGAATCCTTGGGAGGAAAAATTGACATAACTTCATAAATGATATACTAGAAGTGAAAGATAATGGAGATATAGGTGGGTATTTATCGAAAAAGTGGAGGAATTGTTTAATAATTTCCAAATATAGGTATGGGAAAACTTACTTGTGGAAAATAAAAAACCAATGGATTACCCATGATTTTTTCTCATGGTATTCAACATTTGGGTCAAATTTTATGATATTTTAATCCATTATAACTGAAAACCATTCTTTAATACTTCTTTTTACATGGAAAATTTTATTTTCCACAAAGTAATGTTTTTAAAATAAATTTTTAAATTATAGACTTTAGAAAGTCGCTTATTGGTTTTGAAATTGGTTGAAACATAATAAAATAATTAAAATTAATAAAATAAAATATTTAGGTTTTTTATTGTTGTTAATTAATTATATAACCATTATTACATAAATATAAAGTAATAAAACAAATCAAAAACCCGAAACTATATTTTCTACATTCACTGGAAAATAAATTGTTTTAAAAAATTCTCAAAACATCAACCTAACCAAATTTCAACATGTTAATTTAAAATATAATATTTATTTAAAAATAATAATTATATAAATATAACTACTTTAACTTTTAAATGTAAATGTTTTTATTTATGTAAAAAATACCACTTTTAAGACTTAATAAAATTATTGAAGCTTATAAAAATTTTCTACAACATTATAAAATAATTTTATCATTTATATTTAAAAAAGAGTGTTTTGAAAAACTATATCATTAAAAATTTATTTTTTAGTATACTTGAGTTTATTATAAAAGTGTATATATTTTATTGAAAAATACAATTATATTTTATTTCTGTCTAACAATCAACATATTAAATGTGTCTTACATAAACATATATTTTATTAAACAAATTTTTACCAAAATGGGAATGATAGAATAATAATTTTAATTATACAGTGGAAATTACACTTTATAAGAATAAGGCCAATAAACATAACCCCTTATTACATTTTAATACATCCTAAGTGTATGGTGTGTGATGGTGGAATTTTTATGGGCTTGGTTGGCTAACATTGACATAGTGGAAATATCCAATAACATTAACTTCCCTAATAGAATATTTCCTTAAACTCTTACTTGTTAACACTCAACTTATAGTTGGTTAAGGGTGAACCCCTATAATGAAACCTCCCTCAAAAGTTCTAACAAATGGAACTCAAACTGCTTGACTCTGCTAGTTGAGTTCATCATTTATTTTCTACATCAATTATCATTTTTTTAATGCTTATAATATTTTGATTTTCATTTTATAAGATGTTTAATTTTTTACTAAAATTTTTTACATTTATACAGTTTTGACTATGGGGTCACTAATTCTAGAGATTAGGGAAACCCATATTTTCCCTTTTTAGATTTTAAATTTTATATTTTTTTCCAGTGGTAATGAATATAATTTTCATTTGTTTCATAGATGACTAATGTAATGATATTTATTAATTAGATATGTTTTTTTGTTCATGAATAACATTATATAACATAACACACATTTTCTTATGAAACAAATATCATTTTAAAACCTTGGGTCATTACATTATTCCTAACTTTAGAAATTTATTCCCTTAAATTTCAAATCATATTCTCGATTGAAAATAGGAGACGATACATCACTTTCATTGTTTTATCTGGTTATCATGTCACCATTTCATACTTATATTTTTTTTAACACTTTTACAAGGTCAGTTTTCTTTTTGTGTAGAAATTTTTCTCTACGGTCCAAGATCTCCACCTGTTGCCCCTCATAAGAGGGTCTATCTTCTAGTTATACCAAATCCTAATTTAGTACTTTGAGGGTTTAGGTATGCACTTTCTCAAGAGATATATCTAGAATAAATCAAGAACATGATCTAGATTTGTTGGAAGTTATATAAAATAAGCCACTTCTCCTTTGTGATCAACTATTTCAAAGGGGCCAATGTACCTAGTGTTAATATTCACATTATTTCCAAACCAGATAACTCTCTTCTATAGTGATATCCAATGGAAAAAGTTGCTTGAAACATGATACTCCAAGTCCCTTTGATGGTGTTCTGTATAACTTTCATAACAACTCTAAGTAGCTTTTGTATGTTTTGTGATGACATGAACCTTTTTTGTCATCTCTTGTACAAGATCGGGACCAAGAAGATTTCTCTCACCAACTTTATCTCAACTAGTAGGAGTTCTACACTGCCTACTAGATAGAGCTTCATAGGGTGACATTTTTACACTCGAGTAGAATATTTTATTTTATGACAATTCAACTAATGGTAGGAGTTAATCCCATCTACCATTATATTCCATTGATCATGCTATTTTCTTGTCCTCAAGTGTCTAAATATCCTTTTTATATTGTTCATTAGTTTGGGATTGATAGGTTATACCAAATTCAATTTATTTTTTATATCATGTTTAATACTTATATATAATTTAGATGTGAACCTTCAATCATAATCATAAATGATTGATTGTGGTTCCTCTTGAATCCTCACCACTTACTTTATATTTAACTTAGAAATTTGGTCAAGAGATAAATCTTCCTAAATAGTGATGAAATGGGTACTCTAGGTGAGTCTATCCACTATAACCCATATTGCATTTTTTCCTTTGGATGTTATGGGGAGACCTATAATAAAGTCCCCAGTGGTATTTTTCACTTACATGTTGGTAAGCGTATTTGTCGTAATACCCCTTTAGAAATTTGTCGCTCCATATTCACTTGTGAACACACGAATCACCTTGTAGTGTAGTCATAAACCTCCCTTTTCATATTATCCCAACAATAATTATCACTATTATCCCTTTTCATTTTAGTGCTTCAATGATGTATAGAGAATTTAGAGCTATGTGATTGATCCATCATCGCCTTCCTTATCTTTGGGATGGATTAGAAACATAGCCTTGTAAAAAAATTCAATACATCTTCTTGATCAATATTGAATGTTGGAATCATTCCATTCTTTACAACCTCTATCTTATTTTGTATCAAAGTAAATTATATTTTAGATCTCTTAATCTTATATAGTAATGATGGTTGATAAATAATTTTGGATAGGATTGATGATTTAACTTCACTTAGGATTCAAATGTACAACCTTACTAGGTGCTTTATCAATATATCTCCTTGAATACTCATCATTTCTAGCACAATAGGTTCTTTCCAACTTAACACATCAATAAGTTTTTTTCTATTCTATGGTGATAATGAATTTTTTGGTCTTAGTAATTAAAAATATCCAATTATATCATTTTCCTCATGTTCAATTCCATCTACATGAATATATAATTCAAACTTTGGTGGTTTTTATAAATATAAAATTTCCCCACAAAGATAGTGCATCCATATCATTATAGAAAAAATGATTCCAGCTAACTTCAAGTCATGCGCAGGATAATTTTTCTCATGAGGATTTAATTGTCAAGATTCATAAGTGATCACCCTATCATTCTTTATGAGGATGTACCCAAGCCCATTCATAGATGCATCACTATAAATAAAAAATCATTCACAGACAGAGGGTAGAGTAAAAACAGGTAGAGTAACCAATCTATTTTCACTTATTTGAAACCTTATTCTCACTCCATTTTCTAGAAGAACATATATCCTTTTTGAGTTAACTTGGTTATTTTATTAGAAGTTCAAGATTTTTTTTCAAAAACTTTCTATAATATCCTACTATTTCAAGGAAAAAATGAATCTCAATTTTTGTTTTAGGATGAGGCCACTCCTCCAAAACCTTTTTCATGGTAAGTTTGACTAGGATTAATTAATTTGTAACAATTTTCCCCAAGAATTCAACTAATTTTAAACAAAATTCACATTTTTTAAAATTAAAAAATAAATTCTCCTTTCTTTGAGTTTTCATTATAACCCTCAAATGATCCTCATTCTCATCATGAATTTTGGAATATATCAAAATATCATGAATGAAAAAAACCATAAATTTATCAATGTTTTCTTTAAATACTCTATTAATAAATTCCATAAATATAGCTAGAGCAGTAGTCAAGAATAAGTGCATAAAAACTCATAAGGCCCATATCTTGTTCAGAAAGTCATCTTTGGAATATTTTTCTTTCTTCACCCTCAATTGATGATAACCACATCAGAGGTCAATCTTGGAGAATCATTGAGGCCCAAAATTCTATCCAAATAAATAATTAAACCATTCGAGAGGGTATTTATTAATTACTAAGATCATGTTAGTGTAATGACCTGAAATTTGTTAGTGATAATTATTTCCTAAAAATATGTCTTATGTTATTTTGTACTCAAAAAACTATATCCATTTAATAAATAATTGAGTATAATTGATATGTGAACATATGGTTTCGACCATTATATGGATATTAGTCAATATGACCATTGAAAACTATACTCTTAATAATGATTTTAGTGTTATAATTATTATTTAAAAGTATAAATAACAAAGGAATGTTAATATTGAAAGAAGATTCAATGGAATCAACAAGTAAAGTCATGTGGTACAAAACCCAATTTTCCGAGATTGGGAGGAAGATAGCATCAATTCACTTCACCATTGACCAAGCCAAAGTTGGGCTTCAAAATGTTATTCTTGAATGAAATCACATATGGGATAAGTTTAGGTTAGTGGAAATTACCACTTGGGAAATGTTATCCGAGCCACCCCAAAAATCTATCACCATCGTACACCTCACCCGTAGGCTGTATGCGGGTGTAATAAGGGGTTATTTTTCATGGAATTAGATACTTATTGTATAATCCATTTTTATAAATAAAAAGTGTGTTCCATTAATTCTGTTTTTAGTTTAGTTTTTCATAAAAATTTGAAAAATTTAATACATTGATTTTTCAATCAGAAATTTTAATTTTCAGAAAAGATATATTTATTATAAAAGACTAAGTTATTAATAATAATTTTATTTTAATGAAATGGAATGACTAGAAAACTCTTATTTATATTTAAATGATAAAATAATTTTATTTCTTTCTATTGTGAAGAATTTTACTATGCATTTTCTATCCATAATTATTTTCAATAAATAAGGGTTTTTAAATTTTAAATATAAATTTCTCATAATTTTAAATTTATTATAGTAAAAAACATAATTTTTAAAATAAACACAAAGAAATAAGGTTAGGGTGAATTTATGATAATTTTCTAAAATATTTTGATTTTCAGTGAATAGTAAATATACATTTTGAGTTTTCAGTATGTTTAATGACATCATAAGGATATGTTTTTTAATATAAAATGATGGTAGATTCTTGTGAATTATAATAACATAATAGGTTTCCCTGGTGGCCAATACCAAGGGAAAACACCTTGGGAAATCCCATGGTCATTCAAATACCACTACTATGGTGTCTAATGAAATAAATAAAAAAATCCCTCACTTTTTCTAAAAATACCCACAAATTAATACATTATATTTCATTAAAAATTAATCCACCACAAATATATGTAATTTTTACATTAAAATGAGTCCTCCCAAGGTTTCCATAATCCCTCAAATCCACAATATTCTATTTTTATGAGTTTCTCATCAAGGTAAGGGAAATCTCGACTTCTCTTTTCCTTTCAAGTTCACATTTTATGTGGAATGTCTTTAAAATTTCCATAATATGGTTGTATATTAATTTTATTATGTACCATTAATTTATTAAGAGTATTTTATGAATGTGATACCCTTTTACCCACTCTTTTTATTATTTTCTAAATCCATGATTCAAATCTGTTATGCTGTCGAATTTCTTTTTAAAAAGTTTACTCTTTTCTATAAGAAATTATTTTATTTTATTTATGTTAATAAAAAAACCCGTTTTCATTATAGAGGTATTCACCAAGATGTGAAAATTATTTATTTAATTCTCTAATTTACATACATAGTACCCCCATTCCCTTTTTTGGGTTATAATGACATAATGATCATGTTTTTAAGGACTTTTTAAAACGTTGTGATTTTGATATGAACCCCATTTATTTTATTCCCCATGGGTTATTTATGAGATGTTTGATTATAATATATGTCACTCACATGAAAATTAATTCATTTTAAGGGTTCCCACTAATATCACTCCAATTCATTTGGTAAATAATTTAATCTCTACAGATGACAGTTTTTACGATAACTTGGTCAATAACCTAGTTAATTTTTATAACACCTTGGTGAAAAACCTTGGTAATATGTTTAATAATGTATCATTTAAATGTTGTAACTACATATCCAAGTTTTGATTCATTTTCTTATGATTATTATATTATTCTTTATAATGCCTTTATGATATTTATCATGTTTTTATTGATAATTCTCATGATCACATGTAAACTATTTCCCTTTCTTTCCCTTATTGGGCCTTATGTTTAGATGTTCATTTGATGTATGTCCCTAGGTTATTAGATATAGTAATTATACTTAGTATGAACCTATTATGAAAACTTTAAAATATATTATAATAATGTTTTGAGTTTTCACTTATTATGTACCTTTTTTGAAGAAACTAATCTTTAAAAGATCTTTTGTTCATACAATGTAATGAAAAGTTATGTAATAAAAATTCAGGTTGCAATATTTTATATCAAATTATGTTCTAGTTATTTACATAGGTAAGGAATTAAAAATTTATAAAGAACCCCATAAAAACGTTTAAATATAGGAAAAACAACCTTTTATTTTGGTGAAATATAAAGTGGTTTTAGAGGAAATAAATCCTTGTCTGGATACAAACAGGTGGATGTTGATCTAGAAAAGATGTTCGTAGGGGTAAAAACTATAATAAGGTATGTTAGTCCTGACTCGGCATAAAATGGTACTTGAAAATGGGCCTTTCTAAACACCTAGTTTGACACTCCTAGGGGATAAGTTTGGTTAATCACAAGCTTTTTATTAACCATTACAAAGTATTTATAGAAAATGTAATTGTTGTTAAAGAAAAAAATATTTTATAATGATGTTTTAGGACACAAAATTCGTTTAGAAATATAATATTATTAAATAAAACAAGTTTCCCAATAAGGTTTTCTTATTTTATAAAATTTCAGAAAATAAGAGGAACCACATAAATGGTGAGCACAATGGACCAGGCGCAGACGACCTTTCGATGGAATATAGAATGAAAAACATCATGAGAATGATGAATCAACTGACTCAAGTTATAAATAATAACTTGAGTTAAGATGAGAAATCAGATTCACCTTGAATGGAACAACTTTTTTTGAGTCCTTTATGTACCAGTGACCACCTTCATTCAGTAGATCTACTAACCCATTGACTTCTAAACAGGGGATAAACTCTATAGAAAAATAAAAATCTATACTTCATTGTTCATAATAAGAGAAAGTCACCCTAGTTGTGTACTACTTAGAGGTAGAAGTTGATCAGTGGGATACTCTAGTTAAAAACATGAATCCAAGAGGGGAGATTGAAGAAATGGAGTGGGAAGTGTTCTAGGAACACGTTTTCAGAAAAAAAAAATCCCCAGTTCAATGTAAATGAAAATGGAGAAGGAATTAATAATTCTAAAGTAAAAGTAAAATGAATCTATAAGAATCTATGATATGGACTTCACAATAATTTCTGGTTACATATATATATTTCTCATGGATCCTAATGGGATGGTTGATAGAGTTTTTAGTGGACTACAACCTCATATATGAAAGAATCTAGCCAAGTGATACTTTAACAACTATGAGGAGATCATGAGGAGTTCTATAGAGGTTGAACTGTATATTTGAGAGATGCATTGGTCTAATAGATCAAATGGAAATAAGATATTATTGGAGCAAAATTTGGGGAGAATCTTTAATCATGGTAGAGGAGGAAAGCAAGTGAAAATTTCCACATGAAACCAATGTGTGAAGAGGTATTCATGTAACTACTTTCTTGGGAGTAGGAAATGTTACAAGTGTGAAAGAGATGGTCATAATGCTTTGAACTATAATAGTGAGGCAAATCCTCATCTTCTCAACACTAATGAAAAAGGGAGGATTGAATTTTCCCTACCTGAAGTCCAATGTTTCATGTTAATATTGGTTGGGATCTTTTCCAATCACTGTCCAGATCTAATGTTAAAGGAGGGGAATCACCATCAACCTCATCATAAGACATTGGAGAAAATTCATGTTTTTTCTATCACAAAAACTAGAGTTTAATATTCAAAAGATTTGGTGGAAGTTACTCTCATTGTTCTCTCACAGCTAGCAGTTACTTTGCTTTATTCTGGTTCTATGTATTCCTTTATTCCCTCCAAGTTTGAAAAGAATATATAATCAATCCCTGAACAATTATTAGTATAACTTTTAGTCAAGACTCCGAAAGGTATTATCCAAGCATCAAATTTTTTTCCAAACTCTAGTATTCACTTTAGAGAGCATAATCTCATCACAAATATAGTAGTCATTCCCACGTTGGAATTCAACATTATACTTGGGATGGACTATATATCAAAGTGTAATGCTAATATCAACTACATAAGCAAGTAAAAATATATAGACTTGAATAGACAACCAATATTTTTTTAAAGGAGATATATCTCAAACAAATCTTTATCTAGAAGCACCACCCACAGACTTCATTGTGGAGATGATTGGTGAACATGAAGAAGAAAAATAAAAGTATAAGAATATAAATTGTTCCCATAATTTAGTAATGAATTGAAATATTTCCTACGTTTTTTCATGGACCTCTCCTAGAATGAGATGTAGAGTTCTCCATTGAACTCGTTCCTAGATCCAAGTTGATATCAAAGACCCTATATAGAATGGAACATGTGGAGCTGGAGGAATTAAAGAAACAACTCAAATATATTTTGGAGAAGGGTTTCATCCGGCCAAGTGTGTCTCTATGAGGATCACATTTTCTCTTTGTGAAGATGAATGATGGATCAATTCAGTTATGCATTGATTATATAGAACTTAATGGGATCACAGTGAAGAACAAGTACCCTCTTCCAAGAATTGATGATTTACTTGACTAGGTTCCTTTGGAAAAATTATTCTCCAAGATTCATCTTTGGTCTAGTTATCATTAATTCCAATTGAAGAGAGAAGATATTCCAAGGTCTACCTTTCGATCAGGGTATCAGAATTATGAGTATTTTTTATTCCCTTCATCATTACTAATGCTCCTACTATCTTTAGGGATTTGATGAATAGAGTCTTTAAGGAGAAAAATGATAATTTTTTGGATGTTTTTATTGATCATATTATAAAGTATTCCTAAAGTTGAGAGGAGTATGAAGATCATATAAGGGTCGTGTTGAAAACTATGAGGAAGGAGAGACTATTTGGGATGTTCAAAAAATGTGAATTTTGGTTAAAAAAAGCTTCATTCGTGGGAAACAATGTAACCAAGGAAGAAATCTCAGTTGATCCTGCCATGGAAAAGTTTTTAGAGGAGTGGCCTCATCAGAAAAAAAATAATTGAGATTTTTAGTTTCCATTGATTATTGGGATATTATATGAGGTTTGTGAAAAACTTTTCAAAAATATCTATACCACTAACCATGTTTACTCGAAGAGGAGTCAAGTTCACCTGAACAAAGGTGTGTGAAGAATGTTTCCAATAGATAAGGAAGAGATGGGATATTGCATCGGTGTTAACTCTAACCCCTATCAGAGAATGATTCATTATATTTAGTGATGAATATATGATAGGACTTGGGTGATTCCTCATGAAAAATGATAAGTTTATTTCATATTCATCTTGATAGTTAAAACCTCATGAGAAGAATTATCCAACGCATGAGCTGGAGCTAGTTGCAGTTGCTTTTTCTCTGAAGATGTGGAGACAATATCATTATTGGTAGAAATATGACATATGCACAGACCATAAATGTTTGAAGTATATTTTAATGAAAAAGGAATTGAACATCATAAATTGGAGGTGGTTGAAACTTCTTAAAGACTATGACTATTATATTCATTATCACCCTAGAAGAGAAAACAATGTTGTTGATGTGATAAGTAGGAAAGACCCTGTTGTTTTGGAAATGATGAGGATATATGGAGATACTTTGATAAACGACCTAGTGAAACTAGACATGGGAATTATAAGGGAATGGACATAATTAACCCTATCCCAAATTATTTCTCTAATATTATTACTATAGAAGTTCAAGAAATCTCAACGATATGATCATTTGTTGCAAAATAAGTTAGGGACTATGAAGGCTGGTAAGTTTTTTGAATTCAATATAGATAGAGAAGGTATATTGATATATCATACAATGATATGAGTTTCATCTATTCCGTAAATAAATAAGGAGCAGATGGATGAATCTTACAGATTTACTTACTCAATACATCCTGGAAGCATGAAATTGTATAGGGACCTTCATGATCGTTATTGGTGGGAAAACATGATAAGGGATATTGTCGACTACACTAGAAGGTGATCAGTGTGTCAATAAGTGAAGGCAGAGTGAAAACTTCTTAAAGGGTAATTACAACCAGTACTCATACCAGTATAGAAGTGAGACAATATCATTATGGACTTTTTCACTGGACTCAGAAGAAATACAAAGTAAACAATGTGATATGGGATGTAGTGGACTGTCTCACCAAGACTATACATTTTATATCTATCTGGGAAGACTTACCTCTTGATAAAATTTTCAAGATTTACATAAAAGGAAGGGGTGAGGTTTCATAGGGTTCTACTTTCTATTGTATCTGATCATGATCCATGGTTCACATAAAAATTTTGGAGAATAATTCAACATGATCTAAGTTCTTAATTTTATTTCAATACGACCAATCACCCACAAATGGATGGCCTTTCTAAGAGGACTATTCATACTCTCAAGGATATGTTGAGAACATTCCCAATGGAATTTAAAGGTGGATGGGATCAACATATCCCATTAGTTGAGTTCTCATATAAAAAAATATTCCATTCAATTATTCAAATGGAACCCTATAAAGCTCTATATCATAAGTGATGTATAAATCATACATGTTGGGATGAAGTTAGTGATAAAAAGATTCTTGCACCATGTCTTATCAAAGAGATGACAGTAAGAGTTCACGCCATCCATAAATAACTAAAATATTCTCAGAGTCTGTAGAAGCTCTATGTTTAATAACATTGAATGTACTTGGAGTTTGATGTTGGAAAAAAAGTATTCGGTCACATTTCATCTTGGAATAAAGTTATGCGGGTTGGGAAGAAAGTGATTCTTAGCCCCATCTACAACGGCCCCTAAGAAATCATCGATCATATAGAATAAGTCGTATATCATCTCTGACTTCCTCTAACTCTAGCTCAAGTTAATGAATTATTCTACATACCCTGGTTGAGGAAATATATACCAAACCCTTCAAATGTACTGAATCCTGAATTGGTACAACTAAACAGAACCTCTCTTATGGGGAGTAGCTGGTGGAGATCTAGTACCATAAACACAAGGTTCTATGAAACAATACTACCCATGTCATTAAAGTGTTGTAGAGGAACCACAAATATGAAGAATCCATGTGGGAACTAGAGGATACAATGAGTCAAAATTATCCACAACTTTTCTCAACCAAGGTAACGAGTTCAAATTTCAGGGATGAAATTTTCTAAGGGCGGTATAATGTAATAACCCAAACATTTTGAATGATAATTATTTCTTAAAAATGTGGATTATATTATTTTGTACTCAAAAAAATTGTATCCCTTTAGAAATAAAGTGAGTATAATTTAAATGCGACCGTCGGGTTTTGATCATTAGATGACTGTTTGTTAATATGATCATTCTAAACTATACTATTGGTAATGATTTTAATGTTATAATAATTTTTTATAAGTAGAAAAGATAATGGAAAATTAATTTAGAAAGAATATTCTATGGCCTCATCAAGTAGAGTCAGGTCATAAAATCCCATTTATTCAGAGCATGTGAGTGATTTAACACCATTGGTGTTCTCTCTTGACCAAGCCTGATCTGAGCTTCAACATGTTAATCTTGAATTAAATCTCTTATAAGAGAGGTTTAAGTTAGTGGAAATTACAAATCAGTCGATGTTATTGAAGCCACCCTAAGAATATATCTCCATCACAAACATCCCCCTTAGGTCTGATATATGTGCCAAGTCCTTAGTTATTTTATAACCCCTTTTACAAATAAATTTTTTGTTCCATTAATTCCTTTTTTAGTTTAGTTTATCTTAAAAATATGGAAAATTTGGTAAATTGATTTTTTGATCAGAACTTTTACTTTTCATAAAATATATAATTAATATAATAACTAAGGTGTTGTTAATAATTATTATTTTTATGAAATTTTATGATTTAAACACTCTGATTTAAAATAAAATCATAAAATTATTTTATTTTTTCAAGATTAAGAAATTATGTTTTTTCATTTTCTATCCACTATTATTTTTAATAAGGCTTTTTATATTTACAAAATATAATTTATCATTTTTAGATAATTATTATCATAAAATAAACATCATTTTTGAAATCATCACATCAAAACTAGTTTGGGGTGAATTTAGGAGAATTTTCTAAAATATTTTTTTCGATGAGCAGTAAAAATACATTTCGATTTTTTGATATGTTTAACGACATCATAATGATGTATTATGTAATATAAATTTTTGACTAACTATTGTGGATTATAATAACATAATAGGTGGCCCAAGTGGACAATACAAGGGAAAACACTATGGGCTAGGCGATGATTTTTCAAATACCACTATTGAGGTGTCCAAGGAAATCAATAAAAAATCCATCAATTTTTTTATAAATACCCACCCATTACTCCATTATCTTTTATTAAAAATTAATCAACCATGAATATAAGATATTATTACCTTTCAAGGATCACTACAAAGTTTTAATAAATTTCCCAAGGTCCCAATATTCATTTTTTAGGAGTTACTCTTCAAGGTAAGCGAAATATCAACTTCTATTTTCCTTTCAAGTACCCTTTTTATGTGGTATGTAATTAAAATTTCCATAAAATGTTCTTATATACATTTTATTCTAACCCTTTATTGTATTAATAATATTTTATTAATGTGTGACCCTTGTACCCTTTATTTTTAATGTTTTCTAAATACAAGTTTCATTCCTGTTATGATGTCGAATTTCCTTCTCAAAATTTCTCTCTTTTTCACATGAAATTAATTTGTTTTATTTATGTGAATACACAAACCTCTTAATTTCCTAGATTTATTCTAAAATATATAAAAAATGATTTATTTTATTCTATAATTGACATACATAAAACCATCATTCCCTTTCCTTTGGTTATAAATTACATAACGATCAAATTTTAAGCACATTTTAAAATTCCATGATTTTGATACCAAACCCATTTATTTTATTCCCCATGGGTTATTTATGAGATTTTTTGTTAAGATCTATATAGATCACATAAAAATTAAAAAATGTTTATGGTACTCCCTGACAATTGTCCAATGCATTGGGTAAATAACTTAATCTCCATAGATGACAAGTTTTACGATATCTTGGTGAATAATTATGGTAATTTTTACAACACCATAGTGACAAAACTTGGTGATATGTTTATGAATGTATAATTTAATTGTTTTATCCACAAATAAAATTTATGATTCATGTTTCTACTATTATGATATGCATCTTTATCATGCCTTAATGATGTTCCTTGTGTATTTATTGATAATTCTCATGATCACATGTAAATTGATTTCCTTGTTTTCCCTTATTGGGCTTTATGATCAACCTTTACATTGTTGTATGTCCTTAGGTTATGAGATGTAGTGATTTTACTTAGTATGAACCTATTATGAATACTATCAAGAGGATTATTATAATTTTATGAGTGTTCAGGTTTTATATACCCTTTTTCTCAAGAAACTAAACCTCAAATGATCCTATTTTTGTATAATGTAATGAAAAGTTACGTAATATAATATAGGGACGCAATAGTTAAGTTATCTATAAACAATGAAGAGACTCATTGATCTAGGATATTTATTTACAAATAAAATAGGTTCTCCCCAATGAGACACAATTATTTAGATGAATACCTTCTCCAAAAAAACGTGAATTTTTTTATTCAATTCCAATAACTCCACATTTTCCTTTTTATATGGGGTCGTAGATATCTACTAGGATCCAGGTATTATTTAAATAGAGAACTCTCCCTCTCTTTTGGAGTGGGTCTAGGTAACTCTTTTGAAATTATTTCAATGTAGTCAAAAAGTATGGGGAAATTTTTTATTCTTATACAATCATTTCCTTCTCCATCTTCACTAATCATCTCCACAAATAAGGTTATGGGAGTTGCTTATAGAAAAAGGTTAGGTTGGGATATCTCTCCTTTGAAAATGACTATAGGTTTTCCATTCAAGTATATGGGAATTTCATTATTCCTGGAGTTTCTCTGACAATTATACTTTGATATCCATTCCATCCCTAGTATAGTGTAAAATTTTGACATGGGAATGATAACTAGATTGGGGATTATATTATTCCCTCCAAAGTTAATAATAGAGTTTCAATACACTATTTATGCTAGGATAATCCTTCCAGGAGTCTGGACTAATAACTCTACTTCTAGATTCTTCGTTATTGATTCTATATTCAATGAAAACATGTATTAAATAAAAGAACCCACAGAAATAGAATTAAACAAATTACTAGTTAAATTTGGGAGAAAATGGGTGTAAATTCCACCACATAATCTGGGGCCTCTAATTTAGCTATCACGATAAAAAATTTCCATTCTCTATCCCTCTATCTATATGATTTTTATGGTAGTTCCCTCTTCTATCTTCTAATTTTTACATTGATTGAAAATTTTCTATGTTTTACACAGTAGAATTGAACTTCAATCCAAGATTCTTCCATCTCCCCTTTTTCATTATTTTTTAGAAATTGAGGCTTCACCTCGCCACAATAGTTTTGTAATATATTCTCATCTCTTCTATACTTGTACAAATTTCCACTTCCAAAAAATATATTCCCCAAATTATTCTTCCAATATTTATTTCACATGGGATGTTTCAATTTATTTATTCTTATTCCATCATCAAAATTTCTCCCTGAGTTTGGCTATAATTATATAATATTTTCAGTTGACCAATATGACCACTTATTCTCTCCAAACTCCAATTCAACCTTTACAACCCTCCAAAATATCTGCTCATAGATTTCAGGGACTTAATTTCATAAATTCCTACAAAAATGGTGTCTTATTCCACCATATAATCTATTAACCTTCCCTTTAGGTTACATAAAATAGTTATCGGTGTATCGAGAAGGTCTTGTAAAGTAATTTTAAAAGCTTCTCACTAATTAATTTTCCTTCTTCTCCAACTCTAGAAATTCCTTCTCTATTTTTATTCACATCTAACGGTTAAAATATTCATTGAAAAATATTCCCCTAAACACTTTCTACTCCATGAAATCAATCTCCCTTCTTGGACTTGTGTTTTTAACTAGTGTCCACCACTAATGGGATTTTACTTTTAAGAGGTATACTTCTAGGGGAACTTTACATTCCACTAAATAGTATAGTAAAAAAGATATCTTTTCTATATAGGTAATCTATAGTTTAAAAATCAATGGGTATGTAGATCTACTAACAGAAGGTGGTCATTGATGTAAGAAGGACTCAATGGAATGTAATTTCCTTCTAGGTGAATATAGTTGCTCAATATGGTTCAAGTTATTATTCATAATTAATGATTCTTGATTCATCATCCTCGTGAAGTTTTCCTTTCCATCTTCCACCAAAAGGTCATCAATGCAACATCCATTGCACTCATAATTTACTTAGTTTCTCTTATTTCCAACCATGTTTCAAAAAATATAAAACATTATTGGGAAATGTGTTGCTTTTATAAATATTATAATTCTAATGGTTTTTAAAAATTAAAGAATTGTGATTAGATATTTTATTTATTCATATCCGATAAAAACAATTACATTATATATATCCTTCATAATAGATCATATAAAATCTTGTTATTTAACTAACATATCCCACATTATCGTTAAACCAGGTGTGCGGATAGAATCATTGTTATGTACTAGTTATAAATTGATTATATATCAATAAAAAAAATTGGGTTGTTTCCCCTATATACATCTATACCAAATCCACATCCACCCTTTGTATCTTGAAAGTTATTTCATATATTGTAAATCACTTGGTTAATACTTCACCAAAATTCCAGGATTTATTTTCAATAATTTTGACTTATCCCAAGGGTTATAACTAAATTTTTAAAGTCCTAATTTCTATAAATAACTGAACTATCCTCTGACACGAACTATGGTATCCTGAATTTTTATTATATAAACATTTAATTGTATGGAATAAAACACAAGATCTTTTAAATTTATGTTTCATTGAAATTAAGAACATAATGGATGAATACATAAAACATTATTCTAATACATGTGAGAGGACTGTTAATGTGTTCACCCAAAGTTACTTTTTCTACATCTCATATCTTGGGGAGATACATCTAAGGAAAAAGTGAGCATGAACCCCATAATGGAATAATAAAGGGAGACATTTAAAATGATATCATGAGACATATCAATAATAATATGACGTATAACAATATAACATGATAAAGAGAACATAAGGGGTATAATAATAAAAATACAATGAGTCGAAACATGTAAATGTTTCTAAAACATTTAAAAGAGACATTTGTAACCATATAACTAAGGTTTAACACCAAAGTGTCATAAACCAAAATTTCCAAAGTTATTCACCAAGGTATCAAAAAACATGTGATCTATAAAGATTAAATTATTTCAGAATTCATTAGACCACTATAAGGACACACCCATTATATTTCTTAATTAATTTGATCTCCATAAATAATAATAAATAATTTCATAAATATCCAGTGGATAATAAACAATGGTTTTATTATCAAAATAATGGTTTTCAAGATTACTTAAAGACATTATAATTACATATTTTTTACCCCAAAAAGGTGAATATGGGATTAATATATGTAAATAACCAAATAATTAAATAATTTTTACATATTGGTGAATACCCATGTAAATTTAAGTGGTTTTGTTGTTCACATTATAAGAATTTACCAAGTAAAAGAGATAATTTGAGAAGTAAATTTGGTAGCATGATAGGAAAAAACCATAAATTTTAAAAAGGGTAAAATGAGAGAGTAAGAAAGTATCATGTTGATAAAAAAATTATTTTTGATGTAATGGTATGATAAAAATAATAATAAAAGGATGTATCATGCCCTTCAGAAGACATGCACAAAAATAATTACTTGAATGGAGATGACCATGATGAGAATTCCCTTACCATGAAGGGTTGGACAAAAATCTTGAGGATGGAACATTGGGAAATTAAATACACCTTGGGGGACATCTTGGGAAGAAAAATGACCATAAAATCATGAATGATGTATTGGGAGTGAAGGGGAATGGAGAAATGGGTGGATATTTATAGAAAAAATTGAGGAATTGTTTAATAATATCTAAATATGGGTCGTAGAAATCTATTTTGGGGAAAATTAAAATTCAATGTCTTAGCTAGGGTTTTTTATAATGGTTTGGAAATTTAGGTGAAAATTTATGATATTTTAATCTGTTAGAATTGAGAACAATTTTTTAATACTTCTTTGGATAGGGAAAAGTAGACTTCCTACAAATTAATGTTTTTAAAATAGATTTTTCCATTCTAGACTTTGGAAATACACTTGTAGGTTTGAAAATTGATAAAATATACTAAAATAATTAATATTAATAAAATAAAATATTTTAGGTCATGTTTTGTGGTTAATTAATTATCACATCATTGTGACATAAATATGAAGTCTTAAAACATAACAAAAACCAAAAACATTATTTTTACTATTAATTGGATCATAAAGTGTTCTTGAAATTTATAAAAAATTAATTTTAACCTAATTTTGACATGATTATTTCGAATATAAAATTTTGTTTATCAAAATATTTCTATATATATGAAAATTTTAACTTTTAAATAAAAACCTATTTATTTATTGTAAAAAATTGTAATTTTTAGACACACTAAAATTTTTGACACTTATAAAAATTCCCTTGGACATTATAAAATTAACTTATCATTAGTATTTAAATAACAGTTTTTTAAAATACTATTTCCTTAAAAAGTTATTATTCAGAATACATGATTTTATTATAAGTGATTATATATATTTTTTAAAATTCAATTATGTTTTATTTTCAATAAACAATCTATTTATCAAATTCTCCTCATTTAAACATATATTTTATTAAACAAAAATATTATAAAAATGGAATCCAAGGAATAAAAATTTTAATTATATAAAAGAAATTAAATTTTATGCAATTAAGTCCCGGATACGTAAACTCATATTACACCATTGTAAACCTAAATGGAAATGTGTGTGATGGTGGTAGTTTAATGGGGTGGCTAGAGTAACATTAACAAAGCTATACTCTATACTTAATTGAACTTATCTTGTATATGATTTAGTTCTTACCTCACTTTTTGTAGCTTAGATTGAGCTCAGAAAGGGTGAACCCTAGTGATGTTGCCTCCCTCTCCTGTTCTGACAAATGGGCTTCAAACGGCATGACTCTATTGGTTGAGGCCATTGTTTCTCCTTTCGATATCAATTATCCTTTTTCATTTCTATTTACAAACATAAATTATAATGACAAAATTATTACTAATGGTTATAGTTACAATGCCTGAATAAATCACTGGTTATTTTGACCAAAGTTAATATTTGACCAACGGTCATATTTGACAAAAGGACATTTTACTATTTCAACAATCACATTCATCCCTATAAATACAACTTCATTATTTCACTTTATTTTCATTGTAATTACTCTTAATGATATATTTTCATTTTCAAATATTTTGATTGGTTTACTAAACTTTTTCTCATTTCTATTATATTTTCCATGGGGGTGATGATTCTAAAATATTGGGGTGATACATATTTTCTAATTTAGATTTATGAGTTTATATTTTCTCCCCAGTTATAATGTTTATCAATTTCATTGGTTTCATGGATTACTAAAGTAATGATATTTATTAATGAGATAAGAGTTTTTTTGTTCATGAATAACATTATATAACATAACAAACACTTTCTTATGAAACAAATCTCATTTAAAAAACATGGCATATATGAACAATCCACTGATGTAACACCCTATTTATAAAATTAACTCACATGGTTACTAATAAAACTCACACGGTTTACTATAAATCATGTGCTAATTTTGACCATAAGAAAACCCATAATTAAAGGTCACCTATATGGTTTACCCTTTATATAATATTTTTCTCATGGTCATGTTCTAACCATGTTACAAAGGTAAAACACATATGTAAAAGTATCATACATGTTTTAACCATATACATAAAGGTTTCAACATGGTTCAACATAAATTTTATGGAAACAATTCATTGTTATTTAAAGAAAAATATTAAGGATGAAATATATTTCATGGTTAGTCTTAATTTTTTGGTAGTCTTGTAGTAATATTGAAATATATAAAAACATCAAAATTTTAAAGTTATATTTCCAAAAAAAACTCCTAAAAATTAAAAATAACCCATAATTATTTAACATTTCATTTTATAGTGACATGGGGGTTTCACAGTAAATTATATCATTACTTCTAAATGTTTTACCACTATTTATAAAATGGTTGGTAGATGATAGTCAATGATAGATAATAGTATGTAGTATATTGGGATACTTTTTCATAAAAATTTTGAAGTGTAAGAAGAAGTTGTGCATTAGGTTATAATGAAATGGATTTTCTCAACACTACAATTAAAATAAATAAGAAATATCTACTTTCTTAGCACTAATCTAATGTTGATAAATACCCCTCCATTTAAATGAAATATCATATTAGTTTATGTTATATTTTATTCACAATTATTTATTGATAAGATAATTTTCCTAAAATGATACTTTAAAAATTATTAATTTTATCATTATGGAAAAAATTTATGTTATTTCCATTTTTGATTAGTAATTTTTAATTTTGGTTTATAATTTTTAATTCTTTATGTCATATTTTTAATTCTCAATTTTAATTTTTTCAATAGAAATGTGATTTGAATTTGATAATAAGGGAAAAAAATATATTAATGTTCACATTTTAAATATATAAAACAAACAAATATTTATGTTTTTTGTATGCATATGTATGTGAAATAATTTTTTTAATTATAAATTCAACATTTATTTTTAATTAAATTAAGTACATATTTTTTAACATTATTATATGGATTGATGAATATATATATTCATAAATGTGTGTGTGTGTGTTTATGTGCTTTTTCATACCTTAATTTTTATTATATTTCGAAAATCAAAAATCACAAAATATTTAAAAATGTCAGAAAAATATTTTATTGATTAATAATAGTATTTTTTATATTAATTGTCAAAATATAGCTATGATATAATCCATGAATTATAACTTTTAATTAACATGTTCACAGTTTTGAGCCCTGAACCCCCTATTAAAGTAATAGTTGTAACATCCTAGAATTCTAATAAATATTTCATTAAATTTTCCTTCATAAATTACATCTATAATTGTTAAATGTCCTTATTTATTTTGATTTAATGATAAAAAACAAAACATGATACAATAATTTATCCCTGAAGTAGCTTTCTTTTTTGAATACAAGTTTTCAAAAAAATATTATTTCAATTATAATGGAATTTCAGGAATAATTATTATTTATTAAAATGGTTTAATAAAATCTATTCTAGTGTATTTGTGATTCTATTTACAACTAAGGTTTTACTTTATAGTTATATTACACTTATCCATAGTTATATTTTCATGTTTTTATTTCAATAATAAATTAGTTTTTTAAATCTAATTTTTAATATAGTAATGTATATGTTTATTAGTTATATGAATGAAACATATTCACATTGAAAGTAATGATTTTAAGGATATAAAAAATTTATTTTAAAAATATCATAAAATAAAAGATTAAATATCATTTTTAAAATTAAATAACATTTTATATGAAAATTTTAATTTAAATAATGATTCATTTAGTATTTGTATTATTTTTTTCATAATTTTATACTTCAAATATTTAGATTTAAAATAATAACTAACTTTTTTTTCATTGACTTAGTAAAATAAATTATTTATCATATTTATTTATAAATTTGATTTCTTATTTCAATAATTTTATTATATCACAAAATTTAAGTTACCTTTAGATAATATTTTCATTATAAAATCAATATGGTCACAAACAAACAAAAAATGTTTTTATGATGTATAATTTCTATTAAACCAATTTTTTTTCACAAATTCTTAATCAAATAGGAATGTTAATTTAATTAGAACATGAAATTTATAAAATAAATATCACTCTAAAAATATATAAATAAATAATTATTAATCATAGAATAATTGTGTAAATATATCAAACAAAATTATAGTCACTCATAAAAAATAGTATTTATTTGAGATTAAAATTTTTTTAATATATTATAGGATTTTATTTAAAGGTGAGATTTATAATATTTAGTATTTGAATTTTGTTAAACGGATTTCACTTTAAAAATAAGAACATTAAAATTATATTATGATGAATTTTTTCTATTTTTCAAAAAAATATATTTTCTATAAATACTAAAAAAATAGAATTTTTATTAATACTATATGATTTCTGAAATTTTCATGATATAAATATGATTAGAAAAATTATAAAACCTTTTTAAAAATTTAATATAAATTTAATGATTAAACTAATAGGTTTACAAATAATAATTTAAATTTATATACCCATATTTGAAATTTTAGATCCAAAGTTATATTTTATTCAAATAAAAAATGGTGTTTTATAATTAACCATTAAAAAGATATTTCTAAGATGCTATTCAGTTTTAAATGGGTCAAAATATCAAAAACTCGTTTTTTTTTAAAATATAGATTAATAAAATTCATGGGAATATACACTATTCAGCATCTTTGACATGGATTAAAAAATAATAAATACTTTACTCTAAAATATCTCTATCATTTGTCTATATAAAAATTGAAGTTCCCCAAGCCAGATGAACTTCTGAGTGGGGGTGAATCACTGGTTTCCTTTATGATTTATCTTTCTTTGAAATTCAACCTCTTTAACTAGTTAAGGTTCTAAGATTTACTCTATAAATCCTCTTAATCTAACATAATGTTCATTTTTAAAACAATATAGAGCAGAACACAATATTTAAATGGTTTGGAATAAAATCTAACATTTATTTGAATTGGTTAGACCCACCGACACATATTCTTCACTATCAAATATGTGATTATAAACATAGACATTCATAGTTTGACCAACACATATTCCCACAATTTTTCTCCACTTTCAGATCCCACTAGAAGACACAAATATCTTCTACAATGAGGATCTAGCACATAAAGATATTCTTCCTCTCCTTAGTTTCTTTTGAACTACTTGGGAATATAATATTCCAATATTAGTAGATGGATCAAAAGGTCTCCATGTGTACTTCCACAAAAGATTTAGCACTTTTGGTATTCATACTCTTATCCAGATCTGGTATTATCTGGATTCTCCTTGGATTTCTTCACCTCGATATAGATTTTGTGTTGTGTTATATAATTCAATAAAACATTAAAGAATCGAACATCTAGAAACACTGTGATCATTTATATTAGTTACTCTTTTACTTTTCAATATGGAAATTAAATCCCAAATTTTCTCCTCATTGATTCTAGACATAATTTCATGTGAAATTTTCTAGAATAATTCCTTAAATAAATTATCATTCAAATGACCAATAGACTCAGATATTCTTCTCCTTATTCAAATGACTTACTATCATCAAATGTCATGGATCATTATTGTATCCTTATTATCATGGGTATTATTTCATGATTAATAACCCATATTAATTTACAATTTTTCCATGATAAACATTATTCAAGTACTTTTATAATTCCTCATATTGAATATCGAATGAATTAGGGTTCTATCCCATCTTCTTCATGTGATTAATCAATAATTGTGTTCTTTAAATTTTTTCAATTAAATTTCTAATTCATCAGGAATTATTCATTACATTCATGCGTCAAACCTATAGCATTCATTAATTTTTATAAATCATCTTCCTCCACTCATAAATGACTTTAGCATAGAGTGTTTCATAATTATTCACACATAATACACATAGTTTCGGTATTCATACATTATGGATATTGAATGGCTTAGGATGAACCATTAATTCCACATATACCCATTTAGTTCATGAAGTGTCAAAAAACCAACCATCCTTAATTAAAGACCAGAATGGTTTATTTTTTACTCTTTATAAAGTGTGATCACCCTTAACCCATGTTTCATTCAAGAATCAAACTCCTCTTTATTAAATAATAACCCAACTCATCTTCTCCCCATCATTGACTGAATTTAGAATCTTAACATCATCACTCTATTCAATAGAATGATAGAGCATATAAATAAATTCCTTGATAAATAAAACTCATAAATTCCCTATCTCATGCAAGAATGGATACTTTGTCTTCCACCACACATAGAATCTTTATATACATGCACGGTCGGTTCATCAATGGGAATTTGGTCGCTTCAATGAAACATGTGGTTAATCCAAGATAAGGTATGGTCTCTTCATAGTATACTTGTGGTAGGTTTCTCATAACACATGTGGTCCATTGAACTGAGAATGGTCAATCCAAATAATCCTTATGGGTGATATGTAGTATGGTCATGGGGTCAATCAGTAGTAGTTTGTGTGGTTTATCCTCATGGGAGCAATCAACATAAAGTAATGTGTATTAAATCGGTGGTAAGACATGTGATTGATCCTCCAGGGCATGGTAAATCCATATCCTGCATGTGTTCAATCTAGAAAAAATGGTGGATCCAGAACCTGTAGTCGAACCATGATAATACATGTGGTCTATTTGAGAGATTTCATGCAAGAAGATCAAAAGGAAGACGACACTACATGGTTTGATCGAATAATGAATATTAAACTGTTATATAGTGAATTTTCAATACATATTTTATTAAAATTACACTATATTGTAATTTCCCCTATTATCCTACATCAAACATAAAAAAATCCATCCACTTTGAAATAAAATTAATGCTTCAAACAACTCATGTCGGCACCGGGGTTATCACCTGAATACACATCACAAATGCACATCTTGGGTCATGCCACCCCATTGTGCAGTCCACCTGAGAACTCACCTATGCACCCTATGTGCATTCTATAATAACTCATGTTCTCCCTATAGGAGAGAAGAATCCCCTCATACTCACCTTCCTCCATTTCCAGTGAGTTTTACCTGCCTCCAATGTGGTATACCTAGTTCCCAAATGTCTAGTTATGGTGGGAACTTGGTTGGAAATGGTTGGAATTTTTTTAATAAAGGCCTCAAAATACCACTTCGAAAAACCACATAGCTTATTAAAATTCTCCATTCCATCTAAAAAAAATTCAATATATATTTTTCATGTAAAAAATAGAAATATTTTTTAATTATGTGGCCTTCATAATAATCTCATAACGTAATAATACAATATATCATCAATTTATTCAAAATATTTCTTTACCCAATTATGGGATGGTTTATTCATTATTAATTATTTCCCTATTTTAAATTCTAAAAATCCAAAACTAATTAGAACATGTCATAGACATTAAGTATAGTTCAATAATCATTGTATCTAAATAAATTCTTAGGCATAATATAAAATTCCATTAAATTAATCCATATCAATCCTCTTAGTATCATCAATTCATCTCCACAAACTAAATGCATATTGACTCATTGAAAACAAATGAAAAAAATGGTCTCAATAATACCCCACATTACATTTTTTATTAAATATCTCTTCTCATCATCATTAAAGTTAATATGTGTTCTTAAATATTCATCTCTTTATTGAAAAATAAATGAAGAGAGTAATACAAGGTTTATCACAATCCATTTTTCTTTTCAAGTATGTCCTACTCCTACATTTCATCTTCATTACTTGTGTCATTTTAAATAAAGTTATGATATAACATTTTAATATTAAAAAATATCATTTAGTTTATTTATCTAATTCTAAATGGGAAAACCTGGTTTATAATGCAATAGATATATAACCAATGTTTTCTATGATGTAGATAAACAACCATGCATTTTGTAACACTGTTATGTTTTAAAAGATGAACATTATCTCCAATAGCATATATGACACAAAACACCAATATAATAATAGAATGCAACACAATAATAATTTATGATATATTAATTTTCAAATAAATGTATTCTCTTCAATAACTTGTGATGCATGCAATGCCAAGTTTAAATAAAATTTGATACTATATTAAAATATTAGTATTTAAACATGTACATTATAAAAAAGCTGTTAAGTTAGATGGTATAAATAAGACTAAATAATTTAAAAATATATTTGGTTTACAAATTTATAAATTAAATTCAATGGTTATCTATTTATTATAAATAAAATAAGAATATTTAAAAAGAAAAAGAAATGTTTTTTGAAAAACAATATTTTTCTAAAAGGAAGTTTTGTCCTGATTTGTGCAGAGAAGATTAAATTAATTTTTAAAAATAATTTAAAATATAATTTAAAAAATAAATTTTTTATAAATAAAAATTTCAAAATTATATTTTGTTGAATTTTTTTGAATTTTCTAAAAACAATAATTATTTTATGAATACTGAAAAATAATGATTTTTATTGAAAACTGTCTTTTGTTTAAATTATTTATAAGGTTTTTTTATAATTAATTTTTTTCACTATAAATAGTTGAATAATATTTTAATTTAACTATTTTTTTCATTTTAATAGATTTCATATTGAAATCAGATATAAAAACATATTATTCTTTTGTAGGTTTTTCTTTGGAAAAACGTTTTTTCGACATGTATGTGGATTTAATATTGTAACGTACTGGATCTCGGTTCCGCCCAAAGGTGGCTTGTACCTAGTTGGTCACATGACCTCAAGCGCATTTCCCCAAACACCAGAGGCAGCCGACTAGCAGCGATCACCAATGTATAATAATGGGGAAACTATTCCCTCATTGGTAGAGTATACATAGCGGATGACAAATAGTAACTATAGCGAAACAAGTAATACCAGATAGAAATAAATAGTGAAAGATTAAAAGTAAATCCAACATAATCCACAACATATAAATGTATAATGCATGGAATATGTATCTAAGAAAACACCCAAACAATTCATAATGCTGGAAAGCAATATAGAAACCAAATACAAAAGAAACAGTAAACTCCACTAGCATCACAAGCCACAGCTTGGTACCATGCTCTCCTACTCCAACAAAAATCAAGTATCTGATGGGGAAGGGCACTTGCCCTTATCTACACCTAAAACCTTATAATCTATTTGGGTCCAAAATCATAACCCAAAAAAAGTGTGAGACAAATCCCAGTATGAAACCACCAAAAGATATGTTCCTATCTTACAGTGAATATATATAGTAGGTAATATGCAGAAATGAAGTAATAAACTAGGAAGTACCCAAAAGTAAATAGTCATATAGATTTTAATTACATTCATTTAACATTCATTATTCATATGTTGAATCATGTAAACCATGGGATCTATCCAAAGCTCTGTGTTCTGTGTGTTATAGTAACAAAGAGATGTCTCATAAGACCATCTAAAAAATCACGTAAGACCATCTCTAAGCTTCTGTTTTGGCATGAAAAACTCATCAAATCATTCAATTATTCACAAAGAACCCTTTGGTAAAGTTCTCACAGTCTATCACCTCTGGTCTAACATGGCATCAATTCATTAAATAAAAACCCTCTAGGAAGCTCTCATGGTCTATCCCCTTTGGTCTAACATAGCATCAATCAATTAAATAATGACCCTCCGGGAAGCTCTCGTGGCCTATCCTCTTTGGTCTAACCCAGCACTAATAGTTTACAAATGACCTCCTAGGTAGTGATCACGGTAAATACCCCTAGATCAATATAGCATTAATAAATTTTAAATGACTTCTTGCTTAGCTCTCATAGTCCATACCCATGGATCAATCATCTACACCATGGATCTCACGGTCCAGTATAAAATAGAGCACATATAAAATCAAATTAGCTCATGTGATCTAAAACTTCTACATGGATAACCATCCACAAGAATATCACATGCATCTCATATAATCAATAAAATCTAACCTAATCATCCAAGGCATGGAAAACAAGGCAAGCCTAATAGGAATCCTAGAACAAATAGCCATAAACAAACAAAAAAGGGAAACACACCAATGGGGAGTCTCATAAATATGGTATATAACCTTACGCATGAGCAATTAACCTTTATCAATTAAATAAACCATAGCTGGTGATAAATATGGTTAAATTTCAAATCAAGAAACACCCCAAATAGAGGTATGCTTCACTTTTAGTATATATAATCCGTATAGGAGCAGTGAAAGGCACAAACCACTTACAACGATTTCATACGATTGATACACGTGAATGTTGACCCTTTAATTGGCCTAGATCATTATATATCTACAAAAATGTGAAAAATTCTCAACCATGAATAACTCAAGAGAGATAAGGAATCCGATAGAAAGACTCTAGGGGTTATGATAACTAATTGGTGGGATTCCAATGCACTCGAAGGTGTCTCAATCGGAGCTTAGATGGAGAATCGGGAAGGGTTCAGAGTTCTTCAGCCCTTCCATCGTGCACCTGTATGATCCACTATTAGAAGAATGAGTTTCTGAAGATGAGACATGACCCAGATAAGATTTATCAAATAAAAAGAAAATTACATGGCATGTTCATTAATAGTACACATCGTGTATTAGCCTTAACCATCCCCAACTTAAGTGGTTCGTCCAAGTCATCACATGGCCATGTACTCGGCCGTTAGATGGCTAATATGTGGTTGTACACAGAAATCGGGTACACAGTGTGTACATGGAAGTACATGGTGTGTACTCAAAAAAACATTTTTTCTTCCTTTTTCCTAAAAAACAACACAAAATCAAGATCCATACCTATAATGAAGATCTGAGTTCTTACAAACATCCCCACCTTAAAGAAATGTGTCCCTGAATTTACCTTCCAAGGGTGGTGATGAAGAATCTGTGAACAACTCTAGCCACTACGATCACACATCAACCTCCCTCTCTTATGTCTTGTCTTGCACTTGTCTATACCGCCATAGCACCTGTACCATGGGAATAGATCGACCACGTACAACCTCTATGCTATGATCTAAAATCCAAATAGGGTGCTCCTCAAAGGATGGATCCACCTAATACTCATCCTCATCGAGTAGGAAAACATGAGATGGGTCTGAGAAGTAATTTCGTAGCTGAGAAACATGAAAGATGTCATGCATAGCTCACTACCTCTAAGGTAACTACAACTAATAAGAAACTAGATTGACTCTATCCAAAACCTCTAATGAACCGATGTATCTCGGTGAAATCTTCTCATGTCTCCTAATCCTCTTGTGTCCCAACTTTGGTGTGACATGTAAGAAAACAAGATCTCCAACCTCAAACTCTAGAGGTCATCTCTGTTGATCATTATAAGATTTCTAGAGAGACTGTGCAGTATCCATCCAATTTTGAATCAGCTCCACCTACTCAGTGGTCTCCTGCACAATATGTGGTACCAGCATAGCTGCCTCTCCTACCTCCATCCAACATAGGGGTGATCGTCATGGCCAATCATACAAGGCCTCATAAGGTACCATCTGAACCATTTCCAGAAAAATGTTATTATAGGAGAACTACACTAGGGGTATGTGTCTCTCCCAAGATCCCCCAAAATCCTAGACGCATGCTCGAAGCATGTCCCCCAAAACTTGAATCATACGCTTGAACTGTCCATCTATCTAGGGATGGTAAGTTATACTCAAAAGTACCTATGTACCCAAATCCATCTGTAGTCCCTTCCAGACACAAGAAGTAAACAGGGAATCCCTGTCAAAAATGATAGAGTGTGGAACCCCTTGTAAATATATAATCTCTCAAATGTAAAACCTTCCAATCTCATCAAAACTAAAGGTTTCCTTGATTTAAAGGAAATGTGAAATCTTTGTGAGTCTATCTACAATAACCCTTACAACTTCATTTCTGTGAGGTGACCATGGTAAACTAGTCATGAATTTTATCGCGACGTCATTCCACTTCCACTCCAGAATTGTTAACTGCTGTAATTGCCCTGCCAGTCACTGATACTCCTCCTTCACCTGTTGATAGGTGGAACATCTCATAAAAAACCAGCTACATCCCTCTTCATACATGGACACTAATACTGATGATGTAGATCTTGATACATCTTGGAGACACCAGGATGAACTATCCATACTAAGGAATGAAAATCACCCATCAACTTTTCACGTATGTATACTAACACCCATATGCGTCCTTGAAAATGAAAAACCTCATCCTCGTCTATGGTCCACCCAGGAGTAGGGTCCTCTCCTGAAACACTCTCCCTTAATCCTTAACATGGGTGTGTACCTATTCCAACCTGGTCATGAAACATCACATACACACGGTATTTTCCTCATGAGTCATGGTGTGTACTTGAATTCCCCCTCCTATCTAGGTACTTCTACATGGCTTGAACTACATGGCCCTGTCGTGTAATAGTGCACGAAGTGTTCACTCTAGACATGGAATATACCATGTAAGTTCCATCCACCGGTGTTGTTAGTCACACGGCTGGATACACGGTCGATTACTACAGAGTGTTTATAAGCTATAAATGTTGTGTATAAAAAACGTTTCATCCACCTGTGTCATTAGTAACGCGGTTGGATACAAGGTTTTTTACAACATAGCCTGTACTCCCAGTACACGGCATGTTCTACCCAATGTTTACCAACCCTGTGTCTCTTTTCCCATAGTTAATCACACAGAAAAAAATAAACAACATGTACATAAGGTACCCTGTGTGTTCTTAAGAAAATTCATTTTTTCCAGAATAGAAGAACACATGGCCTATGTTCATAACATCACGTGTCGTGTTGTCTGGGTATCTAGATAGTAGGCCTCTATAACTTCTCTAGAAACCCAAAATTCTTAAACTTTTGGTCGAGGAATGCCATGCTCTGATCCATGAGAGATCATACTCCCCGTGAATCATAGTTTTTCATCCTTATTCATGTCATATCTTAATATAATTCATTTAATGTTCAACATGATCCACCAAATTACGATCCCATAGATCTCATAAATCCTTTGGGACCAAAGATTAGAATCCATCCAAATGAAACTTTACACATAACAGCAGGTATTTCTATCATGGTATCTATCATAACAGCATGCATGTCTAGAGGAACATATATCACAATAGCATGCAATCCATAATGCACCATACATGGCATGATAAGAATGCATGAAATGTGATCTCTAGAAAGTTATTATATGATTCATGAGATGCAATAACCTCCTCTCATTTGGTTTGAAACATAAATAGAACAATAATGATATCAATACTAACAACACAAAACAAGTGAATCATAAAACGGTGAAATCAAATTAACTTTATCAATTGAAAAACTATAAAAAATGTAATATTTGAGGTAACTTGGCTTTTCAATGTACACGAGTTAGCTACTCCCAATCATAGCTAATTACCAACTACCAATTCCTTCCTATACTTGACTATTGACTACAAATAGTAAGAAAAAGAATAGAAATAATCACCTCTGACACCACTTTGTAACTTCACAGATCTGGGTGCCACCCAAAGGTGCCCTGTACCCATTTCGTCACATGACCTAAAGCGCATTTCCCAAAATAGTAACAATAGTGGAAGCAGTTATACCAAACTGAAATAAACAGCGGATGACTAAAATTAAATCCAACAGAAGACACATAATATAAATGTATTATGCATGGAATATTTACCTCTAAACAATTTACAATGCTGTAAAGAAATACAGAAACCAAATACAAAAGAAATAGGAAACAACATTAGCATTGTAAGCCTAATTGTGGTCCCATGCTCTCTAGCTCCAATAGCAATCAAGTACCTGATAAGGAAGGGCGTTTTCCCTTATCTAAACCTGAAACCATATAATCTGTTTGGGTCCAAAGGCATGACCCAAAAATGGTGTGAGATGAATCCCAGTAGGAAACCCCCAAAATATCTATTCCTAACTTCCATTGAATATATATAGTAGGTAATATAATGAAATAAACCAGTAAACTAGGAAGTACTCAAAAGTAAATAGTCCTATAGATTTCAATTACATTATTTTAACATTAATTATTCATATGTTGAATCATATAAACATTGGGATCCTTCCTAATCTCTACATCCACTATGTAATAGTAACAAATAGATGTCTCTGAATACCATATAAACAATCAAGTAAGACTGTTTCCAATCTTGTGCTTCGGCTTGACAGACTCATAAAAATCGTTCAATTATTCAAAAACGACCCTTTGGTAAAGTTCTCGCAGTCTAACCCCTCTGGTCTAACATGGAATCAAATCATTAAATAATGACCCTCTAGGAAGCTTTCATGGTCTATCTCCTTTGGTCTAACATATCATCAATCAATTAAATAATGACCCTCTGGTAAGATCTCACGGTCTATCCCCTATGGTCTAACACAACACTAATCATTTACAAATGACCACCTATGTATCTCTCATGGTCTATACCCCTGGGTCAACATAGGATCAATAAATTATAAATGACCTCCTGGGTAGCTCTCACGGTCAATACCCTTGGGTCAATCATCTACACCAAGGCTCTCATTGTCCTGTGTAAAATAGTGCACATATAGTATCAAATAAGCTCATGTAATCTGAAACTTCTACCTTGATAATCATCCACACACAAATCACATGAATCTCATATAATCAATAAAATCCATCCTAATCAACTAAGTCTTGGAAAACAAATAAATCCAAACAGTAATCTTAAACCAAATAGCCATAAACAAACAAACAAGGGAAACACACCCACGGGAGGTCCCATAAAAAATGTATATAACCTTAAGCGTCACAAATTACCCTTTAACAATTAAATAAACCATATTAGGTGATAAAAAAGGCTAAATTCCAAATCAAGAAATACCCTAGACATGTGTATGTGTAACTTTTTTCATATATAATACAAAGGTGAACAATGAAAGGCACAAAACACCTACCTCGATGACGTATGATCGATACTTTTGTACAACAGCCTTTGAATCATCCTAGATCAGTATAGATCTATAAAAAGGTGAAAAATTCTCAACCATAAATAAATCAAAAGAGATTAGTAATCATTGAGAAAGACTCTATGATTTTGGAGAACTCACCGGTGGGATTCAAACGCACCTGACAGCGTCTCAATCAGAGCTCGGACGAGGAATCGGGAGGGGACAGGAGTTCTTCAGTGTAGAGACCCGAAGCCAGACGTACATTGACATTACATTACTTTTGCGGAATACTTAATACATAACAAAAACAGACACACAAGGACCGTAATAGTTTAGTGTCTTTGGAAACTCGGAATATAGTCTTCTTAACATGGTGAAAGATCTTCAACATCTCCCATAAAGATCTTCCCCTTTTTTTTACCTAAAACCTTTCTTTATATCCTGGGGAAAAGAAAACATAAAAGGGTGAGCTCAAATGCTCATTAAGGGTAAACAAAAGAAATATCAATCACATCATATTCATAAGAACATAACATTTTGGAAATCTTAACCTGCAAAAGAGAGCATAATTTCATAACATGGGATAAATCATGGCAGTGAAATGTAATCACAATAATCATAACTTAAAATATGAAACTTTGTGGCATACACACATAATCATAGAGAATCAATTCTTGTTAGTCCAGACTCATTGCCAAGACTATCTTAGTGGACAAAGTCCCTTTCTGAATCGAGTAACCCTCGTTTCATTCCGGTTTCACTGAACCGGTATAACCTACCATTCCATACATGTCTATCTCATGAGATATAAAATCTTTACCCAATGCATTGGAGGGAGATATAGGTCCCACCCATCTCATAATGATACCATTCTTATGTGTGCCACAAAATCATAAACCATACATCATTGCATAACCCATGTAATAAAAATGGGATTCTTAAACAACATAACATCATAAAACAATTCATATAAGATAAAATAATTCATAAAAATAATTCCATCACAACATAATCAAATCAATGTAATAATATGGATAAAAACAGAACCCTTTATTATCATAGATGGAAAATAATTTTGATAAAACACTTGAACTCCATTCTTGAGGAAAATATCCTTTCTTCTTCAAAAACATTTTTCCTTTCTTAACATGTCATACAACTTTAAACTAAAATAAGTTGATTAATAATAAACTTGAAAACTTGTAAGGGATTCTTCTTGGAAATAATGTTTTCAAAATCCATTCATGCCGTATAAGTTAAAAAAACATTCTTCGTACTTTTGTCGGAAAAGTGAAAAAGTACCTCATACGAAAAACGACAAAAGATTCCTTTCATATCTTTTACTAAAAACTCACCGAAGGGTAAAATTGGATTTAAACAATTGTAGGTGGATGGAAATAATATTACATATTGAGGAAACATGGATGTGGATGATAAAATACACCCCAGTAAATACCAAAGTATAAACAATCTCGGATAAAAATGAGATTGTGATATTTCCCTTACCTTAGGTCCGACTTGCTTTGTAAGTGTCTGAACCTCCTGTATAATGATTTAAATAATGTTATTTACTTATTCCAGAATCATACTTATTTTTATGATATCATATATGGTCATATTCTTAGCTTCTTAGTAGTAATATTTCATTGCTACTTGTTATTCGGGTGTTTATAACTTTTTGTTCTTATGCGTGTTTTGTCGAATAAATTCTTATTCTTTACTTTAGGTTATAGATACCTCATTTCAATAATGGTATTAGTGTAATATATATCATATTCATTCATTCAATTCATTTATATAATCATTATGAAATGAAGATCATGTAGAACGAGTCGCATCACATCGTGGAGACGGTATTCCGTACGTACGCACGAGTGATGATATCGTTCCTATGATCGTGGAATACTATTTCAGAATCAATATCACATTATAATAATCATATATAGTTACTCATTACACCATTATCCCCATACTTGTAAGGTGATGGTGGAAAATAGATTACACCACGGCGTGGAGACGGTATTCCATACGTACGCACGCGCGATGATTTCATTTTTCCGTAGGATGGATAGAAGGTGAATTAGGGTTTTTTCATATTTATAATGACATATCAATATTTAATTAATACTGATGTTATTACTTTATCATGAAACAACTAAAGAAGAAGAAGTTGAAGAAGAAATAATTTGAAAATATCGGTAATGGATATTACCTCTTCTTTGAAACGCCTCTTTGAATCCTCCACTTAGGTAACTAAGATTGGTCTTTGAAGAAGACCAGGACCTCTAGGATTATTCTAGGGAAGTGGAGAAGGGATTTTGGCAGGGGTTTTCCGAGCTTGAGTTCTCAAATTGGTGTGAGGAGGAGGGGGAGGAGGTGTCCTTTTATAAGGGAGGAGAGGGGCACCTTAGGAATATCTCAAAATATTATTTTATATTAAAGTCAAAATCGGTTTATAATGGTTCCAAAGGGTCTTATTTCGAAGCTAAAGTTGGGATGGGTCGAAATACTATCAACCAATAGGATTTAGACAAGTTTAGGTTATTATTTTAACCTTATCAATTAGATTTAACTCTAAGTTAAATAATTTAACTTTTACCGTGTCTTTTTGTTTTCTTACACTATATGGTTAATACACTTACTATAACATGCCAAAAGAACCCCAAATTGTTTATTATTAATATATATATCCTTATCTAAGTCATTTTGCCGAACCTTAGATTTTTAGTAATAACATAACAATTAATAATATAATATTTGTTTTAAAAACTATTTTATGTCAATTTTGACACTATTTAGTAATTGATTTTTGTGAAAATCCTAAAAGAATGATAAGTTCTAAAAAAGTTAATTAAATAAATAATAACATGTCATATTAACCTATAAAATTAGTGTAATTCATAAAAATTCTGAAATTATATTTATTTGAGTATTTATAACATCAATTATGTCAATATTTCATTAATAAGACAATTACTGCATCATCTTTGTGTCATAATAAATGATAATTATTTAATCCCTAAAAATTCTAAATAAATTCCTATGATGTAGATAATTATATTATATTTCTGGAGACTATTCATGTTCTAAGTTTCATGAAGTTTATCACTAGATTAAAATTATTATACTTATAAGATTTAAGAAAGTGACATGTTGTCACATTCTTTGGTTTTAATAATAATTAAATTATTTTCATTGAAAAAATTTAATTAAATGAATATAATCAGACCCTTAGGTAATATTGGTCTTATTTTAGTTATCCAATAGGATTTTGACATTTGTTAGGGTAATTTTAAAATATTATATTTACCCTTAATTACTCGATTTACCTTTAACTATGGTAAATAAAATTTACTGTAGTTACTATTCATAATGCCCAAAAATAAAAAGTAGCTTATTAACATAATTTGGACCCACTGATTCCAAATATGGAATCCATTTTTCCAAATTCAATACACAAAATATGCAGAAATTAAATTAAAATTTATCCCGTTGTCGAAAGAAAACGGGTTTTTCTTTAAAATATTGCAAAAGATTGAATTGATTTAACCGACGAATTCAAGGTAAAATCAATGCTAATGACATACATTATATTAAACGGTAAAAATATATTCTATTTATACTTTAAAACCATTCAATATTATAATTTAACCACATAAGATATTACGATGAAAAAAGTTGTTTTTAATTAAAATATAGCGTGTTTTTACTATTCATTAAAATATGAAAGTTATCGGAAAAATATCAAAACTTTATCTAATGTAAATTTTTATATCCTGATTCAAAATAATAATTTTATTTTGTCAAACTGAACTTATAAACATGTCAAAAACTAGATTTAAAGTGGGTGAGCCATCAAAAGGCGGAAAAACTGCATTTTTTGAAAAAATACTTATTTTACTCGAAAAATTTATTTTGTTCTTATACCATGTTCTAGAAAATGTGTAAGATGAATAATAATGTTATAAAATTCAAAATTTAGTTAACCCTATTCATAACGGCTAGTTCATAACAATATTATAATAATATATCGTTGTTTAGTAAAACCCAGTATTGCGTACAACACACACTATCGAGGAAGGTCGTGATTGTGTGTAATGCAAGCCAAGTCAGGGTTGCGTGTTGCGCAAGAATCCTTCGTTGTTTCGTATAACAGAATCCAACCATATTTCATTTATACATTGAATATATATATATATATACTCAATGTTGCGTAGAATAACTATTATCAAAATTGTGTGTAACACGATCCAAGAATAGTGTTGCGAATACTGCAAGCTAATACGGTGTTGCGTATAGCGCAAGGTAATCTTGGTGTAGCACAAGACATTAAAAAAATATTTTTCATAAAATCTCGGGGTGTTACATTCTACCCCCCTTAAAATGAATTTCTCCCTCGAAATTCTTCGGGGTTATAAATGGTTTACTATTCGAAAGTTTCTTTAATATAAACCCACATCGTAAAAAGGAATACCAAAACCAATCTTTAAAAACAAAAGTATGAAACGTAACGGTTACCCAAATAAACTAATCACTTGGTTTCCACATAGGTGAAAATATGGATATGGAAGAAAAATCTAACCATCATGTTCTGATAGAGAGTGGTAGAAAACATGGCTATGGAAAATCCAACAATCACAAATCCATAAATTTGTGATGATCTAAGGTACCATCTGATTAATCAGATATAAGAGCACTAGGACAACATTTTTGGTTTTCAAGATCGTTTTCCTAAAGTTGAAGAATTTGAATTAGAATAAATACTTACTTTATTTTGGTACAATCTCACTGTTGTTCGTTCCTTGAACAATTTTCACTTCATCTCTTAAATAAATGAAGTTGAATTTGTTATTCGTGAAGTGTTAGCAGATCATGTGATAGAATGACGGGTCATTACATCTGTTTCAAACAAAAGGTTAGCAAAAGTTATTAAATATACATAAGTCATTCTATAGTGAGATTAATCATATATGGTTCCTAAAATGGACTTATACTTCATATATCATACTGCTTAATATAATAAAACTAGTTTCTATTAAAAAGGGACTTCCTGTAGGATAGTGGTAGGCGATAAAGGCGAGTCACGCTTCGGTTGTGGGTTCGATTCCTACGACCTTGTCCGACGTGATGGGTTGTCGCCCGTCGTGCAGGTTATCTTTTTTTCTAAAACTATATTACTATAACATCCCATCAATAATATCGAAAAAACTTCTATCCTTAAACAATACTAACTTATGTCCAACATAATCCATTCCAATCTTTAGGCTTATCTATAATACTGTAGTCCACTCTCATAATATAGTGAAAACGATTACCGGAGATTTAATACCATCGTTGATCCCCATATATCATAAGATATGTCTTGTTGGTCACATTCCAAACATTCAAAGGCCTTAATCAGGTATTTTCTTGAATACCCATTGAACCTTAGTGAAAACATGAATGCTGTTAAAAGTTAACACTTTCCACATACCAAAATCCTCCAAATTCTATATACTCAAACCATGATATCACTTAGTCCTTATATCAATCATGAGCTCATGAATACTGTCAAACATTTCATTTTCTCCTTATCCCTTCATTATGCGCATATCATCTACTTTCCAAAATATTTGAATCACTTTTCATGGTTACCGGTACCTTAAAATTATTGAAAACGACAATATACCAATACATAAATATTCCAATACACCATAAAAGTAACTCAAAAACATTATTCTTGAATACCAATACATATACACTTCAGTCCATCCACTTCAATGATTGTCCTAGAATAAGTCCTTCCTTTATTTAGAAGTAACTTTTTAGGTCATGTCATTGAGTTGGGTAATGCCCATGTTCTCCACAAATAAGACATTGAACTCCATAACAGTCTGTCACTCTATGACCCTTTTCTCCACACAGATAACATCGGTCCCTCCATTTGAGGTATTCCTCAAGGTTCTTCTTCCCTTCTTTAGAAATATCAATCTTCCTTTCTTTATGCTCCTCAACATGCGAACATGCATAATAATTTATCTTCCTCTTCTTTGATGAATTAGGCATACCACAAAATTTCACCTTGTTAATCATATATCGCGATGACTGATTCGGCATAATCACAATATCTTTCTCTCTAGGAATTACACAATTTTGTTTCTCATACTCACCAATTTGTTCATTGGATTCAATGTTAACCGAATTCCTTCTGGTTCCCTCCATTAACAAAAACACAAAAAGAATCTTGTAAGAGGCAAAAATCATGCTAGAGAAAACAACATAGTAAAGGGGGGTATCCTCAATATCTAACATCTTAGGTTAAAATCTATGATCGTTACCATAGTTCTAGGATTGTATCCTATACGTATACTTATCCTTAGGGACATCCCTAGACATACCTTAGAAATATCTCTAGGGATCTCACTAACGTTTACGCATCCTAGTTTCCAAAGGTTGACTAAACCTTTCCTCTGATAACCACTATAGAGACCCGAAGCCTGACGTACATTGACATTACATTACTTTTGCAGAATACTTAATACATAACGAAAACAGACACACAAGGTCCGTAATAGTTTAGTGTCTTTGGAAACTCGGAATATAATCTTCTAAACGTGGTGAAAGATCTTCAACATCTCCCATAAAGATCTTCCCCTTTTTTTTACCTAAAACCTTTCTTTATATCCTGGGGAAAAGAAAACATAAAAGGGTGAGCTCAAATTCTCAGTAAGGGTAAACAAAAGAAATATCAATCACATCATATTCATAAGAACATAACATTTTGGAAATCTTAACCTGCAAAAGAGAGCATAATTTCATAACATGGGATAAATCTTGGCAGTGAAATGTAATCAAAATAATCATAACTTAAAACATGAAACTTTGTGGCATACACACATAATCATAGAGAATCATTTCTTGTTAGTCAAGACTCGTTGCCAAGACTATCTTAGTGGGCAAAGTCCCTTTCTGAATCGAGTAACCCTCGTTTCAGTCCTATTTCACTGAACCGGTATAACCTACCATTCCAGCCATGTCTATCTCATGAGATATAAAATCTTTACCCAATTCATTGGAGGGAGATATAGGTCCCACCCATCTCATAATGATACCATTCTTATGTGTGCCACAAAATCATAAACCATACATCATTGCATAACCCATGTAATAAAAATGGGATTCTTAAACAACATAACATCATAAAACAATTCATATAAGATAAAATAATTCATAAAAATAATTCCATCACAACATAATCAAATCAATGTAATAATAGGGATAAAAACAGAACCCTTTATTATCATAGATGGAAGATAATTTTGATAAAACACTTGAACTCCATTCTTGAGGAAAATATCCTTTCTTCTTCAAAAACATTTTTCCTTTCTTAACATGTCATACAACTTTAAACTAAAAGAAGTTGATTAATAATAAACTTGAAATCTTGTAAGGGATGCTTCTTGGAAATAATGTTTTCAAAATCCATTCATGCCATATAAGTTAAAAAAACATTCTTCGTACTTTTGTCGTAAAAGTGAAAAAGTACCTCATACGAAAAACGACAAAAGATTCCTTTCATATCTTTTACTAAAAACTCACCGAAGGGTAAAATTGGATTTAAACAATTGTAGGTGGATGGAAATAATATTACATATTGAGGAAACATGGATGTGGATGATAAAATACACCCCAGTAAATACCAAAGTATAAACAATCTCGGATAAAAATGAGATTGTGATATTTCCCTTACCTTAGGTCCGACTTGCTTTGTAAGTGTCCGAACCTCCTGTATAATGATTTAAATAATTTTATTGACTTATTCCAGAATCATACTTATTTTTATGATATCATATATGGTCATATTCTTAGCTTCTTAGTAGTAATATTTCATTTCTACTTCTTATTCGGGTGTTTATAACTTTTTGTTCTTATGCGTGTTTTGTCGAATAAATTCTTATTCTTTACTTTAGGTTATAGATACCTCATTTAAAGAATGGTATTAGTGTAATATATATCATATTCATTCATTCAATTCATTTATATAATCATTATGAAATTAAGATCATGTAGAACGAGTCGCATCACATCGTGGAGACGGTATTCCGTACGTACGCACGAGTGATGATATCATTCCTATGATCGTGGAATACTATTTCAGAATAAATATCACTTTATAATAATCATATATAGTTACTCATTACACCATTATACCCATACTTGTAAGGTGATGGGGGAAAATAGATTACACCACGGCGTGGAGACGGTATTCCGTACGTACGCACGCGCGGTGATTTCATTTTTCCGTAGGATGGATAGAAGGTGAATTAGGGTTTTTTCATATTTATAATAACATATCAGTATTTGAGTAATACTGATGTTATTACTTTATCATGAAACAACTAAAGAAGAAGAAGTTGAAGAAGAAAGAATCTGAAAAGATCGGTAATGGATGTTACCTCTTCTTTGAAACGCCTCTTTGAATCCTCCACTTAGGGAACTAAGATTGGTCTTTGAAGAAGACCAGGACATCTAGGATTATTCTAGGGAAGTGGAGAAGGGATTTTTGCAGGGTTTGGCCGAGCTTGAGTTCTCAAATTGGTGTGAGGTGGAGGGGGAGGAGGTGTCCTTTTATAAGGGAGGAGAGGGGCACCTTAGGAATATCTCAAAATATTATTTTATATTAAAGTCAAAATCGGTATATAATGGTTCCAAAGGGACTTATTTCGAAGCTAAAGTGGGGATGGGTCTAAAGCCTATCAACCAATAGGATTTAGACAAGTTTAGGTTATTATTTTAACCTTATCAATTAGATTTAACTCTAAGGTAAATAATTTAACTTTTACCGTGCCTTTTTGTTTTCTTACACTATATGGTTAATACACTTACTATAACATGCCAAAATAACCCCAAATTGTTTATTATTAATATATATATCCTTATCTAAGTCATTTGGCCGAAACTTAGATTTTTAGTAATAACATAACAATTAATAATATAATATTTGTTTTAAAAACTATTTTATGTCAATTTTGACACTATTTAGTAATTGATTTTTGTGAAAATCCTAACAGAATTATAAGTTCTAAAAAAGTTAATTAAATCAATACTAAAATGTCATATTAACCTATAAAATTAGTGTAATTCATAAAAAGTCTCAAATTATATTTATGTGAGTATTTATAACATCAATTATGTCAATATTTCATTAATAAGACAATTATTGCATCATCTTTGTGTCATAATAAATGATAATTATTTAATCCCTAAAAATTCTAAATAAATTCCTATGATGTAGATAATTGTATTAGATTTCTGGAGACTATTCATGTTCGAAGTTTCATGAAGTTTATCACTAGATTAAAATTATTATACTTATAAGATTTAAGAAAGTGACATGTTGTCACATTCTTTGGTTTTAATAATAATTAAATTATTTTCATTGAAAAAATTTAATTAAATGAATCTAATCCGACCCTTAGCTGATATGGGTTGTCTTTTAGTCATCCAATAGGATTTTGACATTTTTTAGGGTAATTTTAAAATATTATATTTACCCTTAATTACTCGATTTACCTTTAACTATGGTAAATAAAATTTACTATAGTTACTATTCATAATGCCCAAAAATAAAAATTAGCTTATTAACATAATTTGGACCCACTGATTCCAAAAATGGAATCAATTTTTCCAAATTCAATACACAAAAGATGCAGAAATTAAATTAAAATTTATCCCGTTGTCGAAAGAAAACGGGTTTTTCTTTAAAACATTGCAAAAGATTGAATTGATTTAACCTACGAATTCAAGGTAAAATCAATGCTAATGACATACATTATATTAAATGGTAAAAATATATTCTATTTATACTTTAAAACCATTCAATATTATAATTTAACCACATAAGATATTACGATGAAAAAATTTGTTTTTAATTAAAATATAGCGTGTTTTTACTATTCATTAAAATATGAAAGTTATCGGAAAAATATCAAAACATTATCTAATGTAAATTTTTATATCCTGATTAAAAATAGGAATTTTATTTTGTCAAATTGAACTTATAAAAATGTCAAAAACTATATTTAAAGTGGGTGCGCCATCAAAAGGCGGAAAAACTGCATTTTTTGAAAAAATACTTATTTTACTCGAAAAATTTATTTTGTTCTTATACCATGTTCTAGAAAATGTGTAAGATGAATAATAATGTCATAAAATTCAAAATTTAGTTAAAACTATTCATAACGGCTAGTTCATAACAATATTATAATAATATATCGTTGTTTAGTAAAACCCAGAATTGCGTACAACACACACTATCGAGGAAGGTCGTGATTGTGTGTAATGCAAGCCAAGTCAGGGTTGCGTGTTGCGCAAGAATCCTTCGTTGTTTCGTATAACAGAATCCAACCATATTTCATTTATACATTGAATATATATATATATATATACTCAATGTTGCGTAGAATAACTATTATCAAAATTGTGTGTAACACGATCCAAGAATAGTGTTGCGTATACTGCAAGCTAATACGGTGTTGCGTATAGAGCAAGGTAATCTTGGTGTAGCACAAGATATTAAAAGAATATTTTTCATAAAATCTCGGGGTGTTACATTCTACCCCCCTTAAAATGAATTTCTCCCTCGAAATTCGTCGGGGTTATAAATGGTTTACTATTCGAAAGTTTCTTTAATAGAAACCCACATCGTAAAAAGGAATACCAAAACCAATCTTTAAAAACAAAAGTATGAAATGTAATGGTTACCCAAATAAACTAATCACTGGGTTTCCACATAGGTGAAAATATGGATATGGAAGAAAAATCTAACCATCATGTTCTGATAGAGAGTGGTAGAGAACATGGCTATGGAAAAGCCAACAATCACAAATCCATAAATTTGTGACGATCTAAGGTACCATCTGATTAATCAGATATAAGAGCACTAGGACAACATTTTTGGTTTTCAAAATCATTTTCCTAAAGTTGAAGAATTTGAATTAGAATAAATACTTACTTTATTTTGGTACAATCTCACTGTTGTTCGTGCCTTGAACAATTTTCACTTCATATCTTAAATAAATGAAGTTGAATTTGTTATTCGTGAAGTGTTAGCAGATCATGTGATAGGATGACGGGTCATTACATCTGTTTCAAACAAAAGGTTAGAAAAAGTTATTAAATATACATAAGTCATTCTATAGTGAGATTAATCATATATGGTTCCTAAAATGGAGTTATACTTCATATATCATACTTCTTAATATAATAAAACTAGTTTCTACTAAACAGGGACTTCCTGTAGGCTAGTGGTAGGCGATAAAGGCCAGTCGCGCTTTGGTTGTGGGTTCGATTCCTAAGACCTTGTCCGACGTGATGGGCTGTCGCCCATCGTGCAGGTTATATTTTTTTCTAAATCTATATTACTATAACATCCCATCAATAATATCGAAAAAACTTCTATCCTTAAACAATACTAACTTATGTCCAACATAATCCATTCCAATCTTTAGGCTTATCTATAATACTGTAGTCCACTCTCATAATATAGTGAAAACGATTACCGGAGATTTAATACCATCGTTGATCCCCGTATATCATAAGATATGTCTTGTTGGTCACATTCCAAGCATTCAAAGGCCTTAATCAGGTATTTTCTTGAATACCCATTGAACCTTAGTGAAAACATGAATGATGTTAAAAGTTAACACTTTCCACATACCAAAATCCTCCAAATTCTATATACTCAAACCATGATATCACTTAGTCCTTATATCAATCATGAGCTCATGAATACTGTCAAACATTTCATTTTCTCCTTATCCCTTCATTATGCGCATATCATCTACTTTCCAAAATATTTGAATCACTTTTCATGGTTACCGGTACCTTAAAATTATTGAAAACGACAATAGACCAATACATAAATATTCCAATACACCATAAAAGTACCTCAACAACATTATTCTTGAATACCAATACATATACACTTCAGTCCATCCACTTCAATGATTGTCCTAGAATAAGTCCTTCCTTGATTTAGAAGTAACTTTTTAGGTCATGGCATTGAGTTGGGTAATGCCCATGTTCTCCACAAATAAGACATTGAACTCCATAACAGTCTGTCACTCTATGACCCTTTTCTCCACACAGATAACATCAGTCCCTCCATTTGAGGTATTCCTCAAGGTTCTTCTTCCCTTCATTAGAAATATCAATCTTCCTTTCTTTATGATCCTCAACATGCGAACATGCATAATAGTTTATCTTCCTCTTCTTTGATGAATTAGGCATACCACAAAATTTCACCTTGTTAATCATATATCGCGATGACTGATTCGGCATAATCACAATATCTTTCTCTCTAGGAATTACACAATTTTGTTTCTCATAGTCACCAATTTTTTCATTGGATTCAATGTTAACCGAATTCCTTCTGGTTCCCTCCATTAACTAAAACACAAAAAGAATCTTGTAAGAGGCGAAAATCATGCTAGAGAAAACAACATAGTAAAGGGGGAGTATCCTCAATATCTAACATCTTAGGTTAAAATCTATGATCGTTACCATAGTTCTAGGACTGTATCCTATACGTATACTTATCCTTAGGGACATACCTAGACATACCTTAGAAATATCTCTAGGGATCTCACTAACGTTTACGCATCCTAGTTTCCAAAGGTTGACTAAACCTTTCCTCTGATACCAACTGTAGAGACCCGAAGCCTGACGTACATTGACATTTCATTACTTTTGCAGAATACTTAATACATAACGAATACAGACACACAAGGACCGTAATAGTTTAGTGTCTTTGGAAACTCGGAATATAATCTTCTAAACGTGGTGAAAGATCTTCAACATCTCCCATAAAGATCTTCCCCTTTTTTTACCTAAAACCTTTCTTTATATCCTGGGGAAAAGAAAACATAAAAGGGTGAGCTCAAATTCTCAGTAAGGGTAAACAAAAGAAATATCAATCACATCATATTCATAAGAACATAACATTTTGGAAATCTTAACCTGCAAAAGAGAGCATAATTTCATAACATGGGATAAATCTTGGCAGTGAAATGTAATCACAATAATCATAACTTAAAACATGAAACTTTGTGGCATACACACATAATCATAGATAATCATTTCTTGTTAGTCAAGTCTCATTGTCAAGACTATCTTAGTGGACAAAGTCCCTTTCTGAATCGAGTAACCCTCGTTTCAGTCCTATTTCACTGAACCGGTATAACCTACCATTCCAGCCATGTCTATCTCATGAGATATAAAATCTTTACCCAATGCATTGGAGGGAGATATAGGTCTCACCCATCTCATAATGATACCATTCTTATGTGTGCCACAAAATCATAAACCATACATCATTGCATAACCCATGTAATAAAAATGGGATTCTTAAACAACATAACATCATAAAACAATTCATATAAGATAAAATAATTCATAAAAATAATTCCATCACAACATAATCAAATCAATGTAATAATAGGGATAAAAACAGAACCCTTTATTATCATAGATGGAAAATAATTTTGATAAAACAGTTGAACTCCATTCTTGAGGAAAATATCCTTTCTTATTCAAAAACATTTTTCCTTTCTTAACATGTCATACAACTTTAAACTAAAAGAAGTTGATTAATAATAAACTTGAAATATTGTAAGGGATGATTCTTGGAAATAATGTTTTCAAAATCCATTCATGCCGTATAAGTTAAAAAAACATTCTTCGTACTTTTGTCGTAAAAGTGAAAAAGTACCTCATACGAAAAACGACAAAAGATTCCTTTCATATCTTTTACTAAAAACTCACCGAAGGGTAAAATTGGATTTAATAAATTGTAGGTGGATGGAAATAATATTACATATTGAGGAAACATGGATGTGGATGATAAAATACACCCCAGTAAATACCAAAGTATAAACAATCTCAGATAAAAATGAGATTGTGATATTTCCCTTACCTTATGTCTGAATTGCTTTGTAAGTGTCCGAACCTTCTGTATAATGATTTAAATAATGTTATTGACTTATTCCAGAATCATAATTATTTTTATGATATCATATATGGTCATATTCTTAGCTTCTTAATAGTAATATTTCATTGCTACTTGTTATTCGGGTGTTTATAACTTTTTGTTCTTATGCGTGTTTTGTCGAATAAATTCTTATTCTTTACTTTAGGTTATAGATACCTCATTTCTAGAATGGTATTAGTGTAATATATATCATATTCATTCATTCAATTCATTTATATAATCATTATGAAATGAATATCATGTAGAACGAGTCGCATCACATCGTGGAGACGGTATTCCGTACGTACGTACGAGTGATGATATCGTTCCTATGATGGTGGAATACTATTTCAGAATCAATATCACTTTATAATAATAATATATAGTTACTCATTACACCATTATACCCATCCTTGTAAGGTGATGGTGGAAAATAGATTACACCACGGCGTGGAGACGGTATTCCGTACGTACGCACGCGCGGTGATTTCATTTTTCCGTAGGATGGATAGAAGGTGAATTAGGGTTGTTTCATATTTATAATAACATATCAGTATGTAATTAATACTGAGGTTATTACTTTATCATGAAACTACTAAAGAAGAATAAGTTGAAGAAGAAAGAATTTGAAAAGATCGGTAATGGATATTACCTCTTCTTTGAAACGCCTCTTTGAATCCTCCACTTAGGGAACTAAGATTGGTCTTTGAAGAAGACCAGGACCTCTAGGATTATTCTAGGGAAGTGGAGAATGTATTTTGGAAGGGGTTGGTCGAGCTTGAGTGCAAAAATTGGTGTGAGGAGGATGGGGAGGAGGTGTCCTTTTATAAGGGAGGAGAGGGGCACCTTAGGAATATCTCAAAATATTATTTTATATTAAAGTCAAAATCGGTTTATAATGGTTCCAAAGGGTCTTATTTAGAAGATAAAGTGGGGATGGGTCGAAATCCTATCAACCAATAGGATTTAGACAAGTTTAGGTTATTATTTTAACCTTATCAATTAGATTTAACTCTAAGTTAAATAATTTAACTTTTACCGTGTCTTTTTGTTTTCTTACACTATATGGTTAATACACTTACTATAACATTCCAAAAGAACCCCAAATTGTTTATTATTAATATATATATCCTTATCTAATTCATTTGGCCGAGACTTAGATTTTTGGAATAACATAACAATTAATAATATAATATTTGTTTTAAAAACTATTTTATGTCAATTTTGACACTATTTAGTAATTGTTTTTTGTGAAAATCCTAACAGAATGATAAGTTATATAAAAGTTAATTAAATCAATAATAACATGTTATGTTAACCTAGAAAATTAGTTTAATTCATAAAAAGTCTCAAATTATATTTATTTGAGTATTTATAACATCAATTATGTCAATATTTCATTAATAAGACAATTACTGCATCATCTTTGTGTCATAATAAATGATAATTATTTAATCCCTAAAAATTCTAAATAAATTCCTATGATGTATATAATTGTATTAGATTTCTGGAGACTATTCATGTTCGAAGTTTCATGAAGTTTATCACTAGATTAAAATTATTATACTTATAAGATTTAAGAAAGTGACATGTTGTCACATTCTTTGGTTTTAATAATAATTAAATTATTTTCATTGAAAAAATTTAATTAAATGAATCTAATCCAACCCTTAGGTGATATGGGTCGTCTTTTAGTAATCCAATAGGATTTTGACATTTTTTAGGGTAATTTTAAAATATTATATTTACCCTTAATTACTCGATTTACCTTTAACTATGGTAAATAAAATTTACTGTAGTTACTATTCATAATGCCCAAAAATAAAAAGTAGCTTATTAACATAATTTGTACCCACTGATTCCAAATATGGAATCCATTTTTCCAAATTCAATACACAAAATATGCAGAAATTAAATTAAAATTTATCTCGTTGTCGAAAGAAAACGGGTTTTTCTTTAAAACATTGGAAAAGATTGAATTGATTTAACCTACGAATTCAAGGTAAATTCAATGCTAATGACATAAATTATATTAAATGGTAAAAATATATTCTATTTATACTTTAAAACCATTCAATTTTATAATTTAACCACATAAGATATTACGATGAAAAAAGTTGTTTTTAATTAAAATTTAGCGTGTTTTTACTATTCATTAAAATATGAAAGTTATCGGAAAAATATCAAAACTTTATCTAATGTAAATTTTTATATCCTGATTCAAAAGAAGAATTTTATTTTGTCAAATTGAACTTATAAACATGTCAAAAACTAGATTTAATGTGGGTGCGCCATCAAAAGGCGGAAAAACTGCATTTTTTGAAAAAATACGTATTTTACTCGAAAAATTTATTTTGTTCTTATACCATGTTCTAGAAAATGTGTAGGATGAATAATAATGTTATAAAATTCAAAATTTAGTTAACACTATTCATAACGGATAGTTCATAACAATATTATAATAATATATCGTTGTTTAGTAAATCCCAGTATTGCGTACAACACACACTATCGAGGAAGGTCGTGATTGTGTGTAATGCAAGCCAAGTCAGGGTTGCGTGTTGCGCAAGAATCCTTCATTGTTTCGTATAACAGAATCCAACCATATTTCATTTATACATTGAATATATATATATATATATACTCAATGTTGCGTAGAATAACTATTATCAAAATTGTGTGTAACACGATCCAAGAATAGTGTTGCGTATACTGCAAGCTAATACGGTGTTGCGTATAGCGCAAGGTAATCTTGGTGTAGCACAAGACATTAAAAGAATATTTTTCATAAAATCTCGGGGTGTTACATTCAGCCCTTCCATCATGCTCTTGTATAAACCACTGCTAGAAGAATGTGTTTCCAAAGATGAGACATGACCCCACTCTGATTTATAAAATAAAAAAAGAAAAGTACATGGCATGTTCATTAATAGTACATATGGTGTATTATCCTCAGCCATCCCTAACCTAAGCGGGTTGTCTAGGTCATCACATAGCCATGTACTCGGCCGTTACACGGCTAGTATACAGATGTATGCAGAAATTGGGTACACGGCTTGTACATGTAAGTACACGGTGTGTACTCAGAAAAACCTCATTTCTTTCTTTTTCCTCAAAAACAACCTGAAATCAAGATCCGTACCTGAAATGAGGATCCAAGTTCTTAAAAATTTTAAATTAAATTATTCCACTTATGTTACCTAAATTTATAAAAACAAATACCATATTTGGAATCTTAATGATTAATATTATCTAAAAATGTCAAAATAATTTTTTACCCTGATGAATAGTCAAAAAAATAAAAAATAATTATTATGGTTAAGGTAAAATGGGATTATAAGGGTTTAGACTTAGATGATAGAGGTTCAATTGACCTAAACCCTATAAAAATACCATTTTGTGGCCACATTTTTTCCTTATCACCTATAACAGTCACAAAAGATCTATTTTGGGGGCTTTTGGCATGAGGAAAACTTGGGGATCATTTTATCTTTTCAAAAATTCCATGAGTAACACCCCAAAGTTTTAAAAATAAATTAAAATGAATGAAACACTAAGTCACTAAATATTGGAACTTTTTTTCAATATGTAGTTATATAATATCCATTAAACATATTTTCTCCACTTATATTTTTTGAATTTTGAAAAATGGTCATCTAAGGTTGTAATCAGTAAGTTATTTGTAGTCTGATAGAATTGACTTCTTTTTTTTGGTAAACAGTAATACTAAATTAAAAATAGTAATATGAATAGTAATATGACCCTTATAAATAGTGAATTATATTTTTATTTTATTGTCTTAATGTTATAGGATAATGAGATCTTGATTAATTTTTCAACATGATATAAAATGAGTTATGGTTTTAAAATTGTTATTTTTTGAATAAATTATGATTTTAATTAAAAATAAAATTTTTCATATATAGAAAATTCTTTTGATAAAATGGAGTTATTTTTTTAAATCTACATATTAAAAAATTGGTTGGGTGTTCTTTTTGGGATGTTTTGAGATAGTTGAAGTTTTGGTGAATAGTAAAAAATACTGTTTTATGTTTTCTGGTGTTTAATTACATCATAATGATGTTATAATGAAGTAATATTTTTGGTTGAATCTTGGGGATTAAAATATGAGATGATGTATCCCACATGGGAAATACCATAGGCAAAAACCATGGTAAAGACTTTGGTTTTTCAAATACCCCTAATGAGGTGTCCTTTGAAATTAATTAAAAACTCCCCCACATTTACTATAAATACAAACCTCACCCCCCCCCCCTCTTCCTCTCACACCTCTAAATATGTGATAATTTTATAAATTATACTCAATCCCATTTCCAAGGATCTTACTCATGTAAAATACCCGATGGTGTCACAAAAAGGCTTAAACCAAAGGCCTTAAGGAGGATCTCAAGGAGAAGTGATCAATAGGTAAATATCCTTTTTCATTTTCTTGTGTTTTCTTTTCAATTATTTTCTTTTATTATAATTTCTTCTCTTACCCACATCCAAGTGGAATTAAAGCTCCAATATTATATATATTCTGTATTTTTATCATGTTTATAGAAAATCTCATCATCATTCTTCCTCTCCTCTTCCTCCTATTCTAAAAATAAAAACATCATCTGTGATCTGTCGATTTACAAACATCATGGACGATGTGTCTTCAATCTCCTTTACTACCTGCAAAGCTAGTAGTCAAACCATTTTAATGGTTAAAACAATTTTCAATGTTTTTTATATGACCTCTCTTATGTTCTAGAATTAAATTATATGCTTAATAATAAATTTATTTTAAGAATGAAGTTTGTGATTATCAAAGAACATACATAATGATCTAAACAAAAATCACTATGGATTTATCTAATGATTCATCCTCATACCATGAAACCAAAATTATCCATGGAATCATTTATTATTCTAGAAACATATTTATAACCACTCATTCCAATTCTGTATATTTTCTTCCTTTCTATAAGAAAATTAGTTATGAACTAACCATGGAAACCATATAAAGAACACACCCGAAACAATGTAAATAACAAAATATTATTATTAAATGGGTCAAATAATGTGATAAAGGGATCATATAAGGTGTTATAAAAATAAATATGATTCTCTAAAATATTAATAACACTATTTTAACCATTATATAGTAGGTTTAAACATGTTTTAAGCAAGAATAACCTGAGGTAAGGGAATTCATAACCCAATTTCCATTCTTTGGGTTAACCATCTACTTCAATAAACTACATGGTAATGAGATTATTTGTGTAATGAATTTAATTTTTATTATTATTTATTATGTGGATTTACATTTTATATACATAATCCTTTAATTATATTAATTATCACTTCAATTATATGTTCTTTAATGTTTTATGGAAATATCATCTTTCACAAAGTAAGTATATATGGGTGAGAAGTATGTCTTTGTGAAAATGATTTCATATGTTTTTTAAGCATTCATGTAATACTATTTTCATTAATTTTTTAATCTCTTAATGATATTTTTAGGATCATCCCGTGTTTTTTAATGTTTTAATAGGTTACAATGATGTGTAATAGAAATAATGAAGTCAAGTTAAATTTTATGGAGATTTGTCAGAGAAATTTTATATTGTTTAAATATTTTTATGATCATCCCATGTTGAAGGTTTGGTCCGTGTAGTTGGCATCAAAGCACAGTTTAGATAACATTAAGGGTTTGAATGATGTTAATAGAATACCATAGATTATTTTTACCTTATTTTTATATGGAAATGTAGTGTCGTTTAAATATTTCAATGTTCATTCATCTAAGATATATCTATTAAAAATGGTTTTCTGCAAAATAAATAGGGAAGCTGAAGTTCGATGGAACAGAGAGGTTGATATCTTTTTGAATCTACAACTAGGAATGGTGGGAATTGGAACCATGTAGTTTATGATAGTAATGTATCATATGATGAAAGAAATAAATGGATTTTTCATCCATTTAAGAGAATAATAGATCAAGCACAAAGGAACATGACGATAGTGGAACATTTTATGAGGCAACACCCTCCTGCTTTGATTGGATCTTCAAACCCAATAACAGCTAAAGGATGGAATAAATCCATTGAAAATTTATTTTATGTTATGGGATTGTCATATAATAAAAATTTTATTCTCTCCATTTATCATTTTGAAGGTGAAGAAGATCATTGGTGGTCAATGGTCAATAATATCATGGATAGAGAGGATATTGAAGCCCTAGAGTGGGAAGAATTTAAAATTTTTTTCCTCTAAAAATATTTTCCTCTTGTGATTCGACATAGGATGGAGAACTAATTAATTGAATTGATGGAAAAATAGTAAGATTCAGTGGCCATGTATGAAGAAAAATTCACCCGACTGGGAAGGTATTCTCCAAATCTTATTCTGGATCTTGATAGAAAAATAAACCATTTTTTACTCAGGATTGAAGCCAAGATATCGAAGGGAATTGGTCTCCTGAGAATTCAAAAATTATGAGAAACGTGTATGATGTGTTGAGGGGTTAGAAATGGAGCTCACTGGTGATCATGGGAAATTTTATAAAAAATATTAGAAGAGGTCCATATGGAAAGTGATGGGTAATAATCAAACAAAAATATGATGGTAAGAAATTCTAGTTTCCAGTTTGTGAAAAATGTGGTAAAAAGAACCCTGGAAAATATCTTACCAAAACTGGGAAGTATTTTTGATTTGGTAAGTTTGGACATATAGCTTAGGATATCAATGAAAATTATCTTCACATCAATTATAATAAGAAAAACAATAAAGTGTTTTCAATGTGGTGAGATGGTTCATTTTGAAAATTTCTTCCCAAAGAAATATTTGAGTGATGGAAAGTAGTCTGACTATAAGATTAAAGGTGTAATGAGATCCTTTGTGACTATGTCAGATGTAGGGCCATCCAATGATGTGGTATTAGGTACTTTGTTTATTTACTCATATTTTTCTAATGTCTTGTTTGATATGGGTTCTACACATTCTATTATTTCTATGAACTTTTCTGGTAAATTGGAAATATCACCATAAAAAATGAGACCATAACGTATTTTTATAACACTAGGGGTAAATGTTATAGTAAGAAGGGATTTTAAGTATCTTTCTATTATTATCTACTAAAAGGAATTACTTTAAAACCTAGTTTTTTCCCATAGTTTATTTTTATGTCATTTTAGGTAAAGAATAGCTTTCTATTTATCATACTAAGATTAAATATAGATCTAAAGAAGTTGTTTTTTAGAAATCATTTCAATTTGTATACATGAATAAAACCATAAAATTGATAACATATCATGAAGGTGAGAAATTGTTGAAATATAGAAATGAAAGTTATCTTTCTCATATTGTTGAAAACAAGGGAACTATTCATATTAATGATATGCCTCTAGTAAAAGAATACCTTGATGTTTTTGCGGATGGATTACCCAGTGTTATACCTAATCAGGAAGTTTAATCCACAACTGACTTAGTTCTTGATGATAAGCCTACTTCAAATCCCCCTTATCAAATGTCTCAAATGGAACTTCTTGAATTGAAAAATCAGTTGTAAGAGTTTTTGAATAAAGGCTTCATTCCACCAAGAACATCACCGTGGGGAGCACTTATTTTTTCATTAAAAATAAAGATGGTTCCATGAGACTTTTAATTTATTATAGAGCTTTTAATAACAATACAAATAAGAATAAGTATAATTTTACTCATATTGATGACTTTTTTGATCTACTCTATGGACCTTAGTATTTTTCCAAGATTGAATTGAGATCTGGGTAACATCAGTTAAAGGATAAGGATGATGAAATTCAAAAAATAGCTTTTCAAACTAGATATAGTCACTGTGAATTTTTTTCTATTCTATTTGGGTTAGCTAATGAACTTATTGTATTCATGGATCTTGTGAATATAATATTTCATGATATCTTGGATAAAGTTTTTGCATTTTTTATTGATGATATTCTGATATATTCTATAAGTAATGTTGAGCATTAGGGACATCTAAGTGTTTTTTTGAAAACCCTAAAAAAAGAAACTGTATGAAGAATTCAGCAAGTGTGAATTTTGGTTGCAAAAAATTTCTTTCCTTGGTAACATTTTTTATAAATATGGAATAAATATGGATCTTGTTAAAATTAAAGTTGTTTTAGAATATCTAATACCCGCAAATATAACCAATATTCTTAGTTTTCATGGTTTTGAAGACTATTACAAGAGGCTTGTTGAAAACATTTCACAGTTATCTAGTCCACTGACTATGATAACTTATAAAGGGGTTAAATTTATCTAGAAAAAAGAATGTGATGATTGTTTTTAGGAATTGAAAAGAATATTGGTGAATTACCTATTTCTAAACTAACCTTCTGGAAATGGAGAGTTTTTCATCTATTGTGATGCTTCATTAAAGGGACATGGTTGTTATATAATGCAGAATGATTAGGTAATTTCTCATGCTTCAATAAAAATAAAACCACTTGAGTTAAATTAACCAACACATGATTCGTAATTATCACCTAATGTTTCTACTTTAAAATTTTATAGGAATCATTTATATAGATCCAAATGTGAAATATATACTGACCACAAAATTCTGAAATATATTCACTCTAAATAATTAAACACGAGGTAGAGAATATGGCTTAAATTTATAAAGGATTATAATTTCAAGATCAATTATCTTCCTAGAAAAGAAAACAAATTGGAAGATTCCTTGAGTCGGAAATATCATGCATCATTAACTATGTTACTGCTGGAACAAGACCCTTTGATCCATGAATTAATGAATTTTTGCTTAGAATTTGTTGGTGCAAGAAATTCCTCTATTTTGTTTTAGGTTTTAGTATAGTCATCTTCTTCATATATAATTAATAATGCATATATGGAATATGGGAAGCTACATAAAAAGGTAGAATTGTTTAAAATTGGTAAGTTTCTAGAATTTAACATTAATAAAGATTGTGTTTTAAGATTTGGGAAAACGTTGTGTGTGTGTGTTGTGTTTCCCATCCGAAAAAATAATTATTATGTGAAGCTCATATTTCTCCATTTTTAGTTCTTCCTGGTAGCACAAAGATGTATAAAGACCTTCAAGATTATTAATAGTGATATGGAATTAAAAGAGATATTTCATATTTTACCATGTAATGTTTGACGTGCCAAAAGGTTAAAGTAGAGAGGTATTTACCGAAGGGGATACTTCAAACATTACCAGTTTCAGAGTGGAAATTGGAAAATATATCCATGTACTTCATTGTGGTACTACCAAAGACTTCTCAAGGTAATAATGCAATCTAGGTTATTTTTGATCAAATGGCTAAATATTATCATTTCTTTCCTATTTGAGATATTATATCTTTGCATCAGCTTTCTCAATTGTACCTTGAATGAATTGTTTGGATACATGTAGTTCTTATTTCCATTGTAACTAACCGTGATCCCAATTTCACTTCTAACTATTGGAAATACCTTCAGAAGTCATTGGGAATAGAATTAAATTTTATTACAACTTTTCATTCTCAACCATATGGGCAGTCAGAAAAGATGATTCATCCTTTAGAGGATATACTTCAAACTTGTTTAATGGTCTACCATTGATATAGGGATCAACATATTTCATTAGTTTATTTTTATTATAATAATAGTTTTCATTCCAATATAAATATACAACCTTTTAAAAAATTATATGGGAATTGGTGTCAAATTCTACCTTTTTTGGGATGAATTCAGGGAAAGGATGTAAATGGGAATAGAATTATTAGAGGAAGTGTCTGAAAAGGTGATGATGAATCAGAAACACTTGAGGAATGCTCAAAGTAGGAAAAAACTTTATGCAAAAAATATAAGGAAAGACTTTTCTTTCAATGTAGGTGATCATGTTTTTCTTAGAATCTCACCATGTAAAAGTGATATGTATTTTGGTAAGAAAGGAGAGAAAAGTCCATGGTTCATTGGACCTTATGAAATCTCTGAGAAAATTGGACCATTTTCCTATCAAGAATATTTTCCTTTGATTTTATCTTAGGTACAAATTTTTTTTCATGTTTCAATATTGAAAAGTATGTGCCAGATTCATCTCTTGTTTTGAGCCCAGAAGCAGTTCAACTAGAAGAGAACCTTTATTATGAAGAGAAACATGTTCATATTCTTGACTGAATAGAACAATTATTGTGGAATAAGGTAATATACAAGTTAATGGTTTTGTTGAGAAACCACATGGTTGAAGAAGCAATAAGGGAAATTGAAAATGTTATGATGGAAAGGTACCCTAACTTGTTTAATAAGTAAATAAAATTGTGTGGGGACAATTTCCAAAAGGTGTGGAGAATGTAACAACAAACGGTTTTAAAAATAAATTAAAATGAATGAAAAACTGATTCTCAACATAATGAAAATTTTATTAATGATATAGTTATTAACAATCCATTAAACAACATTGTACCGCTTCTATTATTTAAATTTTTTAAAACAGTCATCTACGGTTGCGATTAGTAAGTTATTTGGAGTCTGATAGAACCAACTTTTTTTTGTGAATAGTAACATACCCTTATGAATAGTAAAATGAACCTTATGAATATTATATTGTATTATTATTTTATTGTATTAAGGTTATAACATAATGAGATATTGATAAATTTTTCAAGGTGATATAAAATGAGTTATAGTTTTAAAATTGTAATTTTTGGAATGAATTATAATTTTATTTCAAAATTAATTTCTTAATATAAAGAAAATTATTTTGATAAAATAGAGATCATTTTTTAATTATAAATATTTAAAAATTTCTAGGGTTTTTTTGCAGATTTATTTTGAGATGGTTGAATTTTCTAGGAATAGTGAAAATACAGTTTTATGTTTTCGGGTGTATAATGACATCATAATGATGTAATAATGATGTGATAATTCTAGTAAAATATTAAGGATTAAAATATTATATTAGGTGTCCCAAGTGGTCAATAACATGGTAAACCCCATGGGAAAGTCCATGGTTTTGGAAATACCACTAATGAGGTGTCCTTTGAAATTAATAAAAAACTCCCTCACTTTCACTATAAAAACCACCCTCACCCCCTCTTCCTATCACACCTTTAATGATATGATAATTGTCTAAATTATTTCCAATACCCATAACAAGGCTCTTCCACACATACAAGACCTACTAGTCTCACAAAAAGGTCAAATCCAAAAGCCTTAATGAGAATCTCAAAGATAACAGATCAAGTGGTAAAGATCCTATTTCATTTTCTTGTGTTTTTCTCAATTATTTTCTTTTCTTATACTCTCTTCTCCTCCCCTTATCCAAGAGGCATGAAATATCCAGTATTATATATTTTCTGGATTTTTATCATATTTATCGAAAAATTCATCATCATTATTGTCATCCTCTTCCTCTTATTCTAAAAATAAAAACATCGTCTTCGATGTGTCAATTTACCGACATCGTGGATGATGTGTCTTCAGTTTCCTTTACTTCTATCAAATATGGTTGTAAGAACATTTTAATGGTTAAAAAAAGTTTTTAAATTTTATTATGTTACCTCTCTTATATTCTTTAATTAACTTATATGTATAATATTAATGGTATACGAGGAAACAAGTTCTTGATTATTGAAGAACTTTCAAAATGTTCTAAAAGTAAATCACTAATGATTTATCTAATGATTCTTCCTCATACAAAATATCCAAAATTATTTATGGAATAATTTAATATTCTAGAAAAATATTAATAACAACTCATTCTAATTCTTGATATTTTCTTCCATTCGATAAGAAAATCTACTGCAATCCAACCATGGAAACTTGTAAAAAGAACGCACCTGAAACAATGTAAATAACAAAATATTATTAATAAATCAGTCGAATGATTTTATAAAATGATCATATAAGGTTTTATAAACATGAATAGGTTTCTATAAAATATTAATAACACTATTATAACCAATATAAAGGAGGTTTAAAAAAGTTTAAAGTAGTAATAAACTGAGGTAAGGGAATTCATAACCCAATTTCCATTCTTTGGGTTAACCTTCTACTTCATTTAACTATATGCTACTCAGATTATATGGGTAATGAATTTTGATTATATTATGATTTATCATTTTTATTTACAATTTATACACATAATAATTTAATTATATTATTTCTCACTTCAATTATATGATTTGTGTAAGGGACTTTCCTTTAGAAATCCTCTTTTAAAATTGTATTTTTCAAAATTCCAAAGCAATGTTTTTATTCAATTATTCATGTTCTATGATTATGTTATTATTATTGGGAATTTTTTTTAATGAAGGGTGGGACCTATATATCCCACAAATTCATTGGGTATGTGTAAGTTGGAGGTCAGACAAATGGTTACTCCAATTGTAACTATGATGGCTACACTATAAGGTAGTTGTGAGGTTTACATTGTAAGTTAGTCGTGAGGGATACAAATCATAAGGTAACCATGAGGGATACAATATAAGTAAGTAATTTACCAAGATAACATTATGTTTTTAAATATTTTCATTAAAGTTTTATATAAATATCATCTTTCACAAAGTAAATATATATGGGAGAGAGGTATGCCTTTGTGAAAATGATTTCATATATTTTTAAGTTTCACAAACTAATGGTTTCTTTCCATATTTTTATATCCATTGATGCTATTTTTATGCTTATACCATGTTTTTAAATTCTTTTTATATGTTATAAATATTTTTAAGAAATATAAGGAAGTCATGTGAATTGTTATGATTATTTTTCAAATAAATCATGTTGTTGTTTTGTGTTAAAAAATTTATGTTTTGGAAGAAATGGATATTGATTTATGGTACCCACTTTGTATGATTGTGGGTTGATATGTATAAATTATGTCATAAATTTATAAAAATGTAAACCAAAAATACCTTTTGGAATGTAAATAAGTAAAATCTAGTTGAAATAGCAAGATTTTGTAATGTTTAAGGTTGGGTCCTTATACCACGTGTGTCCTCTCCCCCACTTATAAAAGCCCCCCCCCCCCCCCCCCCCTCCCTCTCCTATCTTGTTCACACTCCCAAATCCATTTGGTTTGGCTGATACCAACCCAAATATCTTCCTTAAATCCATCCGCATATCCTAGAGGACTTATTATTGTTATGAATCCATCCTAATAAGGCTCTAGTTATAAACCTAAACTAACTCTCCAAAGAAGATGTAAAATTATTAAATGTAAATATTTGTTTTATTTCTAATTAAACATAAATAAAATAATATTAAACTATAATAATATAATAAAACAATTATACACTATAGATTTATACTTTATTATCTTAATATAATAACCTAGATCCATCTCCACTTTTATGAAATGGGAAATGCAACTGTCGATCGTGTGTACATAGGACTACCGCCTCACGAACCGATGTAATTAATTTTCCATAAACACCTTTAAATGTTGGATATATTTATGGATTTATCTTTTTTATATGATATTTATAACATTATTATACTTCTATAATAATTATATCACTTAAACCTTCTTACATTCCATTCTATTGGGGATACAATAGCGTCGCTCATGTGTATGGAAGACAACCATCCTGTGAAGTGATATAATTCATTATTTTATTTTGCTTTACATAGAAGTTAACAAGGTTAAAATTAATGAATATATGTGATATTAAAGAACTAAACATAATTATGTAAATTTAATATTTCAGCTAACCTCTTACCTCCCAATACATTGTAAAATAATAACAGTGCTCGTGCATATGTGTGGACTACCACCTCCAAGTAGCAATGTGAATTTTTTTTCATTATAATTTTACATGGATGGTAATAAGGATGTATTAGATTAATATAAATTATATATATAATAGAATAATGATTCAAGAATGGTTTATTAATATTTATTTTCCTTTCTTTCCATCTTTGGATAAAAATGGAAACAGTGTTCATGCGTACGTATGGCCTACCATTTCCATGAATGGTGAAATCCATTTTCTATCTATAACTTTTATAGATTTCAATAAATAAATATATAATGAGTATATATTATTTTTAAATAATGGTTATCATAATTGGTATAATTTAACCATGATCAAAGTAAAATGTCTAAAATTACAAAACCAAAACAAACCTGAAAATGAAGCAATTATCACCCAAAACAGTGATTTAAATAAATAAATGTTAATAAATGGGTGATAAAATACTACAAGTATGTCATATATGGTATTAAATATATAATTATGGTTCCTTATTAATTTTATAATTATCCTATATTTATTATAAATATTTCTCTAATACATACAATGGAATTCAGACCTAAGGTAAGGGTTTCTCATATCACTTTCAATTCTCTGAGACATATTCTATATTCACCACTTATTCCTTTGTGTGGTGCATATAATACCCATTTTTATATGTTAAATAATGAATATATTTACTTTCATGATATTTTATGTTTCATTTGATGTTAATTCCTCTATGGGGCATTTTATTCAGATGTTACCAAAATGGTAAGGGTATATTTCATAGTCACATCATTATTTAGGATTGTTTATGTTTAAGTATCCATTATGATAATTATACGAAATTTATATCAGAAAATATATATGTTTTCTTATATTATGGTTATTCATGAACATTTTCGAATAATATTTCCATTTTTCTTCTCTTTCTTACTTAAAATGATTGGAAAAATATTTTTAGGAAAATCCCACTTCATTTCTCTATACGGTCAAAAATAATTTTTCTTCCAAAACAATGATTTATAAAAATATTTTTGACATTATCCAAATGATTTATTAATTAAATTTTTACACATTTTTTACTTTTTACAAAAAAAAAATAAAAGGTATATTTATGTCATTTTCCAAACATGGCCCATTTGGATTTTATTATCTGAAAGCTAATTTTGTTTTAACATGTAGAAAAAGTATAGAATTTCAACCATCCAGACAAATCAATGGTATAATGATTCATTTATAAGATTCAAAGTTTATTTCTAAATAAAAATATTTTAAAACTATTTTTTGAACTTTTATTTTACAAAATATTTTCAAAGTAAAAATTTCATTTTCCTCAAAATGTCTTTAATGCCATTTTCATGAGATTTCTATTCATCAATGATATAAAAATTTTATTATAATTATTCTACACTTGTGATATGTTGTAATCCTATCATCCTTATTATTTATATGGATGGTTTATAGTCAATTTAACTGGGGTTATACCAATTTCATACCATTCATGTTACTCTGTATGGTTTAGAATTATGTTTATTGATTTGGGTAATAATTAAAATTTCATATGTTAGTTTTTTAATAAAATATTTTATATTGACTGTGTTTCTCCCATTTCATATGACGAATTCATTGGACTTATTAAGTGATAGAAAGGGCCTTCTATATCACCTCAATGCATTAGTGGGTCTCATTATACAAACTAGCTTACTTTTTTGGCTGATGACTTACCCATTTATGTAATATGTCTTGGAACAAGTCCATAATGGTATGGTTATGTTGTCTATAATTATGTAGTCCCTCGTTATGAGATTTTTCATTAATTTCCATGTGATAATTCTATTAGTTAGAATATCCATGGAAATGTTTCATGGTCATGTGATTATGTCTATTTCATTATTTGATAATTATTTATTCCCACCATATTATTCTCAAGTTATTGATTAAATGGAATGTGTTTAGTTATTTTTCATTCCATATTGATTATGCTTTATTTATTCATGATAGCTTCTGTTGCATTCATACCCTTACTGAGTATCTAGTATCACTCCATTATTATTTTTTATTTTCCCCAAGATTCCCTGAAGTTTTGTATGGTTGATATACAGAGATATTCTCAGGGGAATAATTGAATTTTTAAATTGAAAACATTGTGTATTTTATTTTTTAAAGTTCAATGTGAATTTCAAGTTTGAATATAGTTTATGGAGATCACTAAAAAACATAGTCCTTTGGTATTTGATTCCTTATATCATATTCCATTATAATAAAGTGATCGTAAAGTCTAGGATACTATGGTAGAGGTATTTACACATGTTATATCATTCTTGGTACTTAATTAGTTCATAAATGTTGTCTGTGTAAAAAATATTCCTCATGAAACATGTAATCTTATAAAGTTTAACAAACACATTAGGATATTCAAATTAAATATTTTTAATTCCCCCTTTTCTAATCATTTTCATCAATTAACACTTTAAAAATAATCTAAACAATAAAGAGATGGGATTCTAATAGTGATTGGCATCTGTAACACCCCAAAAATACTAAGAGAATAATATTTTATTCAATAGATTATGCTACATGAAATATTGAGTTAGAAATAATTACATGAAATTCCATTTTTATCTTTCATTACATGCAGCATTGATTTTATCTTGTTTTACACACAACAATGAGTTCCTTTGATTACTTGTGTTACATATAAGACTGAGTTTTACCGAAAAACATCATTCTATTAATATTATTATTTAATATTATAGTTATCACCTAGCTATTGGAATTGTGGGAATCGATATGATTAGATAAATTATGAAAATATATATTTTTAATATTTTTACTAGTTATCTATTGTTTATAAATAAAATATTAATCGTGAAAAAAATATGTTTTTTCAAAAACTGTATTTTTTTTTTAAATATGGTTTAATCATGTTTGGCATACATAATTTAAAATTAAACTTTATAACTTACTACAAAATTATTTGAAAAAATAAAATTCATTTTTAAAATATAAATATCAAAAATATATTATGGATAATTTCAGTTATTTTTCAAAGAATTTTCATTTTTTATTAATAGTAAAAAATATTGAATTTTTATTGAAAATTGACTTTTCATTTATATTAATTATAATGATAAACTATATATTAAATTATTTTTAACAAAAATTAGTTCAATTTTATATCAATTAATACATTTTAGGTTATTTAAATCATTTTTATACTGAATTTAGAATAAAAAAAATAAACTTTTGAACATTTTCACTTTAAAAACCCTCTTTATCACCATGTCTGTGGGTCTATTCTAATATTAACTTATGCAACTTCAGTGAGTTGAATTTTGAGAAATGGATTTCATATTTGGAATAGAAAAAATTTATATTATTTAAAAATGTATTCTTAATTTTTGACCATATTTATTATTGAAAATACTTAAAACTAATTATAGTGATAAATGTAAAATGAGTTACTTAATGGTTAAATTTAGAATATTGGGTTTAAATGACCTACCAACTTTTCCAATACCCATTTACTAGATATATTGTGACCTTAAGCACCTTATTCTGATTTTTTATGTGTGAGTGGGATACTATTCCATGAAAGAGACTAGTGTAATAATTTACATAAGGAAAAAGAAAAAAACCATTCTTTAACTTTAATATTTAAAGAGATTTGGGATAGGGAAAAACATCATATGTTTGGTAATAAATATTTTTCTAAAATTTGAATAATTTTTTTATCATGAGATTTTATTATAAATTTTTAGAGATAAAATAATTACTTAAAATTATTACTAAATTCCCACGGATGAATTATTTAGTTAATAATTATCAAAAATAAATGATTCTAAAAATATTAAAAGTGAGGTAAATTGAATCAATTATTATCTTAAATTAATTTTGTATATGAATATATCATGTTACATAGGATATAAATTTATAAATTCAATTTAAAACATTGTATTTATATTTTTAAATTCAAATTAAATAAATAATGTTAAAATTCACATGAATGTTATTTTATAATAATTGATATTTTATTAAATAATCAGAATTTAATAAAAATTGAATAATATAACATGTTTTAAATGTTAATAAATATAAAATGTGGTCCATTAGTGGACCAATTAGTCTTTTATATTAAAAATATGGACCCCTAAATAGTAAAAACTTTGTTAGTGATATTAGGTGTAATAAAGTGTTTTTTCACATTACTTACACTTCTATTAAAATTAATTTCCAACACCCATGGGATTTTTATTTTTTTAATTGGATATGGTATTTAATATTAGTGGTTATAAATTTTCTAATAATTCTCACATTAGGTTATTATTAATGGATAAATTTTCAACGTTAGAATATTAGTTACCTTAACAAAAACCAAAATGAAAAAAGTAGGGAAACGTAGAAGAAAAGGAACAACATTATAAAAATTGAGTTATTTTTGTGTGGTGGAGGTGTTTAGAAACTTAAAAAAACTATAATATCCATTATTATTCAATTTTTTATCCACATTATATAAGGGTAACCTCCCAATAATTAATATTTTTATGTATTTACAAGAATGTCACTCCTCTTCAACTATAAAAAGAAACTCACCCTCCCCCTTATTCACAATTTCTAACCAATTTTTTCAGACAACATCTTCCCAAATCACTCCCAAAAATCCCTCCCCTCATAATATAATCCTTATTTTTTTGTAAAAAACACATCCTATTAAGGTTTTAATGGAAAATAAAAGAATATACCTGTAGAATAGGTAATGTTCTTTAACAAGAATCTTCATTTAATTTTCTTCTCCACCTCTTTCAATTTATACGATACCATGATTTTGTAATAACATTAGTATTTTCCATAGAATTAAATTTTATTATACTATAGTTACTACATAAAACTATAGACACTTATATAAAATGGGTTACAAAATCATCATTCGTGACTATAGAGGACTACCTCCTCGCAAATAGATGTCATTCGTTTTTCCATTACCACCTTTCATGGTTATAAATAAGGACTATTTCATAGATTTTATATGATATATATGATATTTATAACATATTAATACATATTGGGTCATTATATCATATATATTTTGTCATCAGACAATCTGTATGTGATACGGTAGTGTCCCTCGAGTGTACGGTGAACTACCACCTCACAAAATGAGGTGATTCTTCTTTCTTTAAAGCTACACATGGATGGTGATAAAGATAAATTTAATGAATATATGTGATATACATGAAATTATTATGATTTTAATGAAATATTTATAATTATATAAATATAATATATATATATATATATATCATTTACTTTCTTTAATTTCACTCATGTAAAGGTGATAACATCATTCATGTACGATTGGACTACCACCTTCATAAAACAATGTGGCTCTCATTTCATCACCACACCAAATGAATGATATATAAGTATAATTAAATAATTAATATGATGATTATGACATTATTATTACTCTGGATATGATATAACAATATAATATGAACAATAATTGGATCATTCATGGTGAGACACGCATGAGAAAATAAAGAAATTAACACCCGATAAAATGAAAATAATGAAAGAGCATTAAAAAATGGGTGATAAGAAGTTATAATAGGATAATATATGAAATTATAAATATTAATATGTTTCCTTAATGAGTTAATAACATTATTAAAACCATTATACAAGAGGTTAAACATTTTTCAAACAAAATTAAGCATAAGGTAAGGGACTTCATCTCAATTTGATTTCATTGAGTCATACTATAATTTCATGCACCAAATTTATTTTATATGGTGTATATCCTTCCCATTAGACATGTAATATCATGAAAAAATCATTCTTCATGGAATTTTAAATTTTAATTTCAATTATTTCATTTATAAAGATTTTAATTAAAAGTTTCCAAATGGTAAAGAATTTCATAACACTATTTCATTTCATCAAGTTATATTACTTCCTCATTGTCATTAATAATATAAGATTATTTTTGTAATGAATTTAGAATATTTATTGTTATATTAAAACTTATTTTCTATTTATTTATAGATGATAAAAATAATTAACTCAATTTTTAACTCTCACTGCAATGTTATGATATTTATAAGGGTTTACTTCACATTCTCATATCAATTGGGATTATTTACACAAAAAATTCCATTAAAATGTATTATTTTATCATCATTTAATAAACCATTTAATTTTTATTACAAAATATTTATTCATTATATTTTTCATCTAATTTTACCATTTTTTTACTCTTTGGTACTTAAAATGGTATAGAAAAAAACTAAGAAAACCTGATTTATTTTCTCCTTTCAGTCATAAATTTGTTTTCTTCCAAAAACAAGTTTTCCAAAAATGTTTTAATTTTTTTGATATTTTAAAAATGATTAATCAGAGGAATTTTCACCCATTATCACTCTTTAAAAAAATAAAAAGATACTTATTTAGTTTTCAATATAATGCATGTTTGGATTTTACAGAAAATGTGAACGGATTTTTTGTTTTAACATGTATGGAATGTATGGAATTTTCCACCACCATGACCACAAAATGTTATTAAACCACCTTTATAAGTTTTCGAGTTTATTTTAAAATAAAATGATTTTGAAAATTTTTTATTTTTTAAATTTTTTTTGAATGAAAAGGAATTTTAAATTTTTTTCAGAATAAAAAGGAAATTTTACTCAAGAACTTTTTTTATTATATATTTATTATATTGTAATTTATAAATTACTAAAAACTTGTATTATAAATTAAATGGGTATATGTTGATAAAATCCTTATTCTTCTGCAATATGATCTATAATTATTTTGACAAAGGATAGTATTGACGTTCCCTTCATTATTTATTTCATTAGTCATTAACTTCCCCTTGAAATATTCACATCTCTATGATTCATAGACATTAAATTTCCACTAAATATCCATATAATTTATCAGGATATGTTTGTTTAATAAAATGTATACCATTTTTACATATATTATTTACTTTGATAGTTATTTGATAAACTAGGGAAATATTGATAAATTTATATCCTTTACCAAATAAGGATATTTGATAAGGTATATTTTTTATCAAATAAATTGATTATTCAAAATATGAGGAATGATTTGTATAGGTATGAAAAGGGGTGTGGATTGTTTTTAGAAATCCCCTTGATGCATTAGTAGTATCATGTGAAAAAATCAATTAAAAACAAACGTTTATAATTTGTAATCAATATATTAAACAATCTTGTGAAAGGCCATGATGGTAATACTTTTTAAACCATATTGTGAAAGGTATTTATGTTAAAGGTTTCATATACCTAGTAATCAGGTCATCCAATAATTAAAAGTTTCCTTCATTCAGTATTTAAGTTATTATTATCCAGCATATTTCTACTATGAAATTTTCTATGGATTCATTTCATTATGATTTATTGATTAAAGGAAATGTGTTTTCATTTATTGAGATTTTCATATTTATTTTTCTTTATCTATTAATATATAAAATTTATGTAAATGACATTTTTGTTCAGTTGTTTACCTTTCCATATTGATTATGCATATTTATTCTTGATAGCTTATGTTATACTTTACCCCTACCGATCATTTTACCTCGCCCTTATTTTTTTCCCTTTCCCCTAGATTCTGTAAAGTTTATTATGACTGACATGTAAGGGTATTCTATATGGAACAATGTTATTTATGGAAGAAAAAAAATATGTCGCATTTTTTGTATTCAATTATAATTCAAGACAAAAAGTATGTATTTAGCTTATAAATACTACTAAATTGATCAGTCCTCAAAGATGTGTTTTTTTAAATCTTAAGCCAATATAACTGTAAGTGGAACAAGCTTCAGGTTTCTAGGGTCAGGGTGGCTTCAATTGGTATCAAATAAATTTTAGTGGAAACCTTGGAAACTATAATTAGGAAAACATATATTAGATAACATAACCCAAATATATAAATTGAGTATAATTAAAGAATATCATCCAAATGGTTTTGTAAGATAGATATTATTTTGTTTTTAATTATAATACATCTCATTCTAGATACTATAAGTGGGTGTAGTTCTGGAACAGATGTACCTAGGGTTAATAACTCTAAAAAAACATGCCTTGATATTGACTCAAGCTATTGAAAAAAAAATCCTCAGGGTGTCCTCTCAATGTTTTTGGGTATGATTTTGTTTATTGAAAAATTCATATAACCGTGAATGAATATGTTTGGTGTTTTAAAAAGAAATTTTTTAATATGACATAGTTTCCTAGTGTACTCCAAATTTTTTGGCCTAAAAATCAAGAGTTTATTTTGGGTAAAGAAAGATTTTTTCATATGAGTACACAATACATGGACTACGAAGATTAGTTCAAAAACTAAAAAGGGAGTATTCATCATGGTGAAGGTAATCAAAAAAGTCATAATTTTTATATAGTGGTGCTATGCGGACCATAAAGGATAGCACACGAACCGCAAAGCACAGTATGTATACCACATAGGTGAAACAGTTCACTGGACAAAAATGGTTCATGGGACGATCGATGTTCATGGGAGGAAAATGGTTTGTGAGAGGTGTGTCATTCATGACTGAGAGGTTGTGTTTTTTTTTGGGAAGAGATCGACCACCGTAGAGGATCAAGGTGTTACACAGACCGTGTAGGGAAAAACAATTCACAGAGAAGCTCAGTACGCAGTAAAGGTTGTACTGTATCAAGGATTTAAGTAAAATGAATTAGCAGATTTTTTGGATCAATTTTCCTGTATAAGGACATCTAATATCATTATTACTTAGATAATTTTTCATTAAAAAACGTATTCTCTCTAGGTAGAAATTAGGCTAAGTATGAAAGAGTTCACAGGGAGTCCACGAAGGAGAAGAGGTCCGCGAGGTGGATTTCACGAAAGGGGAACGATTTGGAAAGAATGGTTCATGAAGGGGTTTTTAAGGGAACATTATCTCATAATGGAAGAAGGATACATAGAGAAGAGGTGCTATATGGGACATAAAATATTCCATAGAGGAGAGGTAGTTTTCCAAATAAAAACTCATCCGCGAAGTGGGGATGGTTTCTGGAAGAAGGGTTGGTCCATAGAGGAAGAAGTGGTCCATGAAAAAGATAAGGTCTAAAAAAATGGATTAAATCCATAGAGTAGAGTTATTCCATGAAGCATACATGCTATGAAAGGTAGATCAGGTCATAGAGGAAGCAGGTTGTCCACAAAGGGACTTAAATAGTCTGTGGAAGCAATTTATGCTAACTAACAGTATGCAGAAAAGTGTATTTCATCTATGGGTGAAAACTAAACACCAACAAATCATCTAACTACAGTTGAGTATGTCTGTATTCATGCAAATGAGGGGACCTAGTTGTCTATAAACTTTGAGTGAGTCCCTTCCAAGAGTTACGAGTAATGGAAGAGGAAAATAGTGATCCTTTCAATCGAAAGTGAGCTAGAGAAAGAGACAAAGGGAGTGACAGTATGAAATAAAGTGAGAAGACTCTAAATATTTTAAAGGAAGTGATACTAGGCATATAAGTGATCTATCTTGAACGTATTATTTTGGTATTGAACCTTAGTTTATTTGGTATATCATTATATTATTGTTGTAGGCTACTTGTAAATAGACTAGTGAGGGTGGATCAAGTAAAAATCATTATGTATCATCCGTGATTTCATTTGTGTTCATATATTTCTATGGGAAGAAGAGAGAATAGTTTTTTTCTTAACGATGAAATAATATCTGAATAGTTAGTTGTTTTAATCAGTCATACACTGATTCACCCCCCCCCCTCAGGGTATTTAACCAAATTGGGCTAACACAAATGTTACCTAGTACATGAAAATGGACCTTACTACACACTTGGTTTGACACTCTTGAGGTATATATATAAGATATTTCACATTTTTATTAAAACAATTATAAAGGATTTGAATATATAATGAAAATTAATGATCTATTTTAAACCCTAGACCAAGGAAGGACCTATGTTAACATAAAACAGATGAACTATTGGGATTCAAAAATTAAATTGTATAAGTTTTTTACCAATGGTATTTTGGTTATAATAACCATGATGTTTTTATGGAATGTGTTAAATTTTAAGATAATATGTTAATTCATTAACTTAAGAGTTATGGATCCCATAATGGGATATGATTATAAGATTAAAAATTTTCTAAAAGATATAAATGCCTATTTTTTATATTTTATATGATGATAGTCTAATAAGATTAAGGATATTTAGGAAGAAATTTATGGATAAACAACCCATTAGTTTAATATATATATTAGTGGAAGAGTTATTGGAGGAATATTTCCTTTAAATTTTATAGACATAAGTTTAAAGGTATTGTTAACCTTTAGGGTTTATATGATCATTAAGGGAATTTTTATAAAATTCAAATAATATTATTAGAATTTGTAAATAAAATTGGTTATATTAAAAGAATTAATAAAAAGGTTATTTAATGATTTATTTTATTTCAAAGGTCCTCAAAATATTTTTTTTAATGTCATATGAGTTGTATTAATTTTTTTTAATGAAAACCCATAAGATGGGCGACAACCTGTCACATCCAGTAAGGCAGTGGGGCCTGAAACCATGACCGACAGCTGATAAGGGTTTCATTCCAACCACTGTCCTATATGATTTTCTAGTTAATATGTAATGTTTTTGTTAAACTATTTGAGAAATAAATATTAATGATGAACCAATGGTGTTACATTTTTGGTTTAGAGATTAATTTGTTATATTTGATAACTTATGCTAGCCATAATGGTTTTTGGTTGATAATTATAGGCATATTAAATGACTTTTCACTCTTTATAGATATGAAGATTCCTTAAAAGTGAATTTTAGTGCTTCAATCATAAAAAAATTATTTTTGGAAATTCATTTCATAGAGTAAGGGATAAATTACAAATTGATCAAAACATAACCAAAGGATGAAATTTTGTTCACGAAATAGAAATGTATTAATTATATTTTCTTATATTCATAGAGAGTAAAATAATTCCAAAACATTGGAAAAATGATAAATGTTATCCTATTACCATCATTTATGATGATATGAATGACCTTTTTCATACCTATTTGGATTATAGTTTTTTGGTCATTAACCTTCTCTAGATCACCCACATTCTTGTGATCAATTTTCTCTATCACTCTCCATCAGTATTTGGCTTCTATTTTTCTCGACCATGCCTATGTTTGTATTTCCCACCTATGATATCCTACTCAAAAACCAAGTTATGTGATTATTCCAAATGATATTTTTCCTCCCCTTTCTCTCTAATTAATATAATATTTTATTAACCCTTTTATGATATGGATTTTTTGAAAAATTAATTTTTCAAATATCAAACCGTTGATTACCAAGATCAAGTTTAAATTTCTAGGACGGGATTTATTTAAGGTGAGTAGAATGTTACACCCAAAAAATTTAAAAAGAATAAAATTTTATTCGATAGTGTATGTTACATGAAATAGAAAGTTATATTTAATTACATGCAACATTTATTTTAGCTTAAATTACACTAAACATTGATCTTATCTTACATTAAACACAAAAATTAGTTCCAATTATAGATTGTATTACATGCAAGACTGACTTCTACTAAACAATAGTATGCTATTAATATTATTATTTAATATGATTGTTATATACTAGTCATTAGAATGGAGAGAATGAAAATAATTAACTAACTTATGAAAATACATATTTTTTATATTTTTCTTTGTTATCTATTGATTAGAAATTAAATAAGAATCATTTAAAATAAATATTGAAATGTTCTTGGAAAATAGTTTTTTTTTCTAAAAGACGGTTTAATCATGATTAGAAAATAATTAAAAATAAATATTACCTATTTTAGAAGAATTATTTTTAAAAATAAACTTCATTTTTGAAATCATAATATAAAAATTATCTTGGGATAATTTTTTGTATTTTCGAGGAAGGTTCATTTTTTATAAATAGTGAAACATTTTGAATTTTAACTGAAAAATAACTATTAATTTAAATTATTTATAATGTTAAATTATATATTGAATTAATTTTAATGTAAAATTAGTTATATTATAAAAACTTAATCCAATTTATTTCAATGGAATCATTTTTATATTGAATTTAAATATAAAAACACTGTAAAATTTTGAATATTTTCACTTTAAAAATCCACTATCTCACCACGTGTACTTTATTAATTTTAAATTAAATTCTTCCACTTTTATGTGATGAATTTGAACAAATGAATTCCATATTTGGAATCATAATAATTTAAATTATTTTTTAATTTCAACTAAATTTTCTACCAAAATGATTAGTGAATGTAGTTAAAATTAGTTACAATGATAAAGGTAAAAACTAGTCATATGGTGGATAAAATTTGAATATAAGGTGTAAAATTACCTTAAAACCTTCCAGACACCCATTATTTGGACATATTTATATCATTAAAACCTTAGGATATATTTCTATGAGTTATTTAGATTTTATTCCAGGAAATTGACCTATATAATAAGTTAAGTAAGGAAAAAGACAAAAAAAAAATGAACCCTCCTTACCTTTAATATTTAAAAATATTTGGGATAGCGACAAAACATCATAATTATAGATATTATTTTTAAAGGTAAATAAGTTTTTTTACCATGATAATTTATTTTCTATTTTTTTATTTAATTACTTTAAATGCTTCAATAATGCCAACTCCTATAATATTTAGTTAATAATTAACTAAAATAAATGATACTAAAAATATTAAAAGTGAGGTAAATTGAGTAAATTATTTTCAATATTTAATTTTTAGATGAATATATTATTTTAAACTTTTTTTAACTTATTATATTCAAAATTTATAATTTTATAGATATTCTTAAATTGAAATTAAATAAATAATGTCAAAATTGTAATTACTGTTATTTTATAATAAATGATATTTTATTAAATGATTTAAAATTACAAAAAAATCATATATTCTTAAAAGTTATTTTTAAATGTCATTAAATATCAAATATGGCCCACTAATGGACTAATTGATCTTTTATAATAAACATATGGACCCTTAAATAGTAAAAACATTTTTAGTGTCATTAGGGTTAAGGCAGTGTTTTTGCGTGTTACTTACACTTCTATTAAAATAATTTTCCAAAACACATGGGATATTAATTTTATAAATTAGAAATAATATTTAGATTTAGTGGGTCAAAATTTTATAATAATTCTCACTTTAATTTATTTTTAATGGATAAATTTCCTTGGTAAGAAGATTAGTTACTGTAAAAACAAAATGGTTAAAGTATGGAAACTTAGAAGTTAAGGAACAAAATTATGAAAATCCACTCATTTTTATGGGTTGTAGGTGTTTCTAGACAGAATAAATCATCTAATACATTAGTATTCAATTTTGGATCCACCTGAGGTAAGAGAGACCTCCATATAGTAAATACTTTTGAGTTTTTAAAACAATGTCACTCCTCAACTATAAAAGGGCACTCACTCCCCCAAATTTAAAATTTTAGACCACTTTGGCTCATCCAATATCTAACCTAATCACCCCCCAACTTCCCACCCCTCATTATATATTCCTCAGTTTGGTAATAAATCTATCCTTGGAAGCATTTAGTGCAAACTAAATGAATATACACAAAGAACATGTAATGTTCTTCAAGAAGTGTATTTATTTTATTTCCTTCTCTACCTTTTGGAATTTCAATTATACCATTATATTGTAATAAAATTTGTATCTTAAATATTTTGATATGGTTTTATTTTAATTTTAATAACTATAACTACACATACTTTCATAAAATGTGTCATGAAATCATTGTTCTTGTGTGCTTAGAACTTCCACCTCACGAACCAATGATGTCCATTTTTTCCATTACTACCTTTCAATATTGTGAATAATTATAATTTCCCAGATTTAAACAAGGTATTTAACGTTTAATTTTCAGTCTAATTTTTTATAGTGATCGAGGGAACACGGCTGTGCAGCCTAATGCGGGTGCTGATGAGCATATTATTTTTAATAGGTTGTGCGGGATTTATGAAAAATAATACATCATGCTCCGGTGCAATGTTTTATGTTAAAAGAAATTAAATGGAGTTGTTGGTCGGAGTGGACACTCAAGAGGGGGGTGAATTGAGTTCCAATTAAAATTTCTGCTAAAAACAATTTCTATTAAAATCCCCCAATTTCAAAAACAAATTAAACTGTAGTGAATTTATACAGATTATAAAGGTTCAATTAGTTTCTAAAAGATTGATTAATTCTCAGTTAACTTAATCTTATGATTAAATTAACTTTTGAAACAAACTTACTGGTTTATAATAAATATAAACACTTGCGAGTTTAACTATCAAAGTAGCTTTGAAAATAAACAATATTTCAAAGTAATAGAATCAGAATATGAAATAAATGTATATAGTATGGATATAGATTTTAACTAAAAACACGAGAGTTAACCAAGAGGTTCAGTCTCAAGCCAAGACTTAGTCCTCTCAAAATTTATATAAATTGATCCACACCCTGGATCTGGGTTAACAACAGTGATCACGCTGTTCAGGTCAAGAGACCTCTACCACAGTTATATGTGGGATAACAACCAACAGCTCAAAGCTGTCTAGGTCACACTTGACCTCTACCACTATCCACAGTGGGAAATAAAGGATGTAAATATTGTGAGTGAGGATTTACAAATACTCCAGTTAAGGTTCAGGAAACATTGTGTGTGTAATAATTAACAGGCTACACACACTATTTGTAATGCAATTTCTAAATCACTTAGAGAAAGATATAGAGGTTAGGAAGGCTCTAGTGATTGCAGTGCATCTCTGGACTCCATTGGATTTGATCAGAAACGGTTCTGAGTCCTTCTCTGGTATTTGACTGAAAAACAGAGTATCGTTTCTTCTTTCAGTGCTTCCAGGTTCAGCTTGGTTATCGGCTCAGAAAATTAAGTGTTCTGTGTAGTTCTTCTTTAGCATAGATTGCTTGATGTATGCTCTATGTTCTGAAGTCTGGTAGTAGTAGTAGTCTTGTGAGTGCAAGTTCTCCAATTGTTCTTGGCACGTTTGAGCTTGATCTCAAGTGTGTTCTCGTGTGCTCAATCTCTTCGAGTCTCTTGTCTTAATTCACTAACTCATACACGTTGTCTTCTAAGCCTTTATTATACTGAGAAGAAGGAATGATTATGCTTTTAAATCGTACTTGGTACAGTTTCCTAAAATGGCAACATAAATCATTTAATAACATTTAATGCATCAAAAGTAACAAATGTAGCCGTTAGTGTAATAAACAAATTGGGTTTAGGATATAGGATTTGACTCCGTAGTTCATTATAGGTAGCCGTTTGTTTATAGACTTGTACGGTTGACTCTGTGCAGGATCTTCCATCGGTAGCTCTTCAAACTCTTATTGGTGGCTCTTATCGGTAGCTCTTATCGGTAGCTCGATAAACTTAGTTCCATCGGTTGCTCTTGACTGTCGGTAACTCTCTGTCCATCGGTAGCTCTGTGCATCGGTAGCTCTGTGCATCATTAGCTCTGTGCATCGGTAGCTCTGTGCATCGGTAGCTCTGTGCATCGGTAGCTCTATGCATCGGTAGCTCTGTGCATCGGTAGCTCTGTGCATCGGTAGCTCTGTTCAGGTCAGTGATACTTACACTTGACTGTCTTATGCAAAACACATCTAATTCACTTAGAATAATTTCAAAACTTATATAAACATGGATAATAGAGATTAATATAAATCATAAATTATTTTAACATTATTATTAACTTGATCATCGATTTAAAAGAATTAAAGTGTAGATCAACAGTAATTGTGAATATCATAATATATGAACACATAATTGGGATTGTCAAAACATATGAATACAAGTTTGGGATTATCAAAACATATGAATACAAGATTGGGATTATCAAAACCGGTGAGGTCAACAATCTCCCCCTTTTTGATAATCACAACTTATGATATGGCCATTTTAAAATAGTGATAATATAGGATTAGATAGTATGACATTAATATTCAATTTTCTCAAAGAAAACAGTATCAGAGGAAAGAGGAAATAGTAATAGAAAGATATAGATCAAAAATTATAATAGGTAGAATTAAATACAATAGTACCATAGATAAGGTTTTGAAAGAATTGGTACCAAAAAAGGAAATGTAAGAAATAGTATCAAAGGCTCTTCTCCCCTTTTATATTTCTCCTTTTATAGTTTTCCTTTTATATTTCTCCCCTTTTCTCCCCCGTTTTGATAATCAAAAAGTGGGAAACCAAACATAGAAAACTGACAAACTGAGACAGTGGAAAGAAAGGCATTTTTATTAGATCAGACACAAATTACATAAACAGAATAGAAAAAAACAAAATGATTCCTATCAAACATCCTTGCCACTTTATCAATCCACATCTTCAATGTGAGCTTTTCCCTTGGGATCAGAAGAGAATTCAGGTGTTGAGGATACTGGGGAGGACTTTGGAATTCTAGAAATGATCAGAGGAGGCTGAGAAACTGATACAGCGTCAGGCTTGTAATGGGAAGTCCTTTGAGTGATCATAGGTGTGAGACTTCTTATGGCTTGAGCAGGAGTCATCTGAACTGGAGACGCAGTAGAGGTAGAGGCAGGCAAAGCAGGAGGTACAATGATCGTTCTGGCATCCACATGCAGGAAGGGCAGCAATAGGTTTCTGAAATCCATTATAATGCTTCCTCCTCTCTCCATTGCAGACAAAAAATCATCTCTATTTTCAATGAATTTATCCAAAGTAGGAGTAAGCTCCCTGAGCTTACTAACCTGCTCTCTAAAGGCCTGAGTCACTGAAGGTAACTTTAGATTCTTAAGCAGAAGTTTGAAATGGTTGGTCAGTTGTTGCTTGGTATAAACCTTTTCAAAATAAGTATCCACCTTATTCTTGATTTCCTCTTGATAAGCAGAGGCCTCTCTCATGTAGTCCTATATGATTTTCATTATTTCTATGGCTGAATCCCTGGTAGACAGCACAACTCGACTTAAATCTGATGAGTCCACAGAGCCACTGGTTGAAATAGAACCAAGCTCCTCCTTCATCAGATCACGAAATTGATTCAGATCAATTGCAGGTTTTGGAACTAGAGGACCAACAGAGAAGGATACAGTTTCTTTGAAGCTTTTGGTCAACCCACTAATCAGATTTTGCATTTGAGAGTCCTGATTTTTGACATAATCCTTCACAGATGCTTTGAAATCTTCAAACACGGAGACCAGCTGACTTACAAGACTTTTCACATAAGCTAAATCCTTTTCAGCTTGAGATTTTGAACTCATGAAAGAGTCTAAGGCAACAATAGATATCCGTAGAGCTTCAATATCTGCTTCTAGCCAAGAATTTTGAGTGTGGCACTCCTTGACTTCTTCCATTAGCTCACCCACAAAAGTTGACATATTGCAACCAAGAGAAAGCTCAAAAGACCTTTCTAACATCTTCATTTCTTCACCAAAACAGTGCTTTATCTCAGCAACAGAGGCACTGAAGTATTCCTTCAGCTCATGCTTTTGGGATTAGAGGTCAGACTTTGTAACAAAATCAGTAGGAGCAACTATAGTAGATACTCTTTCAGAAGCTAAACTGACTACAGAGTCAGCCATGACTGATTGAATCGAGGATACTAAAAAAGATTCCATTGTCTTTACTTCTTCTACAAAACTAACTTTGAGATTTTCTTTCAGCACATATAAATCATGTACTCGGACCACATCAGTAGGTAATAACTCAGAATTGATGTCATATCTGATCTTTGGTCTATTCAAAGATACTTCATTATCCGAATCAGGATAATCCAAGCCAAAGACTATAAAACCTGGGTCTTCTACCCAGTCTTCAGACTCGATAGTCACTGTAACATTTCAAAACTTGGTGTGATGCTCCCCCTCAATGGGTGAATTCTCATATATAGCAACTACATTCTCTGTTGGTCTTTTTTCATCAGAATCTTCCACAAAAACTTCCATCTCTGCAGCAGTAAGATGATTTTCTGGAATAGGTACAGCTTCTCCTCTTTCTCTTTCTTCATCCATATAAGGTACAACTGAGCTTCCAATAACTGGACTCAGACTCAAATCAGCAGAATCAGATGATTCAGAGACATTTTTTCTTCCTCTATATGCTTAGAGACTGACTGGTCTTCCTCATTAGCAGGTGTCTCCACTTCTGCTAGCACTTCCTTTTCTAAAGACATAACTTCAGCAACAGGGCTTGGAGGCAAGTCAGGATCTCCTCCCCCATCCATAGGAGTATCTTCCTCTTCTTCTTCTTCTTCTTCTAGCTCATCACTGTACTCAGGTTCCTCTTCATCAGGTCCTAGACCTGGATCTCTTTTATCCTTTGTCCTTGAAGGATAATCCACAAGATTGAACTTATCATATACCTTTTGGTCATCATTGACCCATTCTCCTCTCCACGGATTCCAATTAATCTTCATATATTTGAAAACTGTAGTAGTGACACAAAAGTTGCTCTTCACTACAACTGTCTCATCTTGAGACTCAGCTATCCCTTTCACTTTGATCATTACAGAAATCAGCTTAGCTAAGAATAGGGTGTTAGTCTTTGATTTTGGCCTCGTCATGTCTTCAATTTGACTCATCACCAATCTGCATAAATTGACTTTGACATCATGTCTCAAAAGATGTAGGAGATAGATATCCTGATATCTCAAATTAGAAAAGTCTCCTCTCCTTGGTATCAACACATGTTGAACAAACTTGAACAGTAATCTGTTCTCTCCATCCATTTCTGTAGCAACAACTTGCCTTGGAGTTCCATCACCAGTCAGTTATTTCAACGCGATCTCATGATCAAAAATGTCACTGGTAGGTGGAATTTCTCTTGATACATATCCATACACACCTTCATGAGTAACTTTTAAGCAATCAGCCCATTCTACTGATGAAAATGATATCACTTTACCATTTACAAAGGAAGATACTTGGTTCTCATTATCTAGCTTCTCGAAGCTTACGAATTCATAAAACTGTTTTACCAACTTTGGGTAGTAGGGACCGTTGTTATTTGAAAAGCAGTCTACCCATCTCTGAGCTTCCAGAACTTCGAGCACCAAGGACTTGCTGGGCAGCAACCAATCTACACACAACTCTTCTTCGATCACAATAGCTCTATTTTGCAGATGAGGATTTACTGGTCTCCTTCCTGACCTAGTTCTAACAGCACTACTCACTTCTGGCTCGGACTTCTACCTTTTTGCTTTAGGCTCAACACAGTCGTCTCGGATGACAAGAATTTTGGTTTTTTCCATCGCTGGTTCGAGGGATCTCAGGTTTGCAGAGGGTTCAGGTTCTACAGTTCGAGGGTAAAAGGTTTTGGGTTCGGTGGAGTGAGAAGCGTCTTAGACTTAGTTTTATCATTTAGGAATCATAAGTTAAATGAATAAAAATAAAATAAAATAAAAAACGGTTCAGATTCTTGACGGCAGACAAAAGATTTAAAACAGCACTTTATTGGTGATGATTTTTTTCGGTGAGGATTTCTATCGGTGAGGATTTCTATCGGTGAGGATTTCTATCAGTGAGGATTTCTATCGGTGAGGATTTCTATCGGTGAGGGTTTCTATCAGTGCCGATAAATTCAAGAGAAATATCACCCTTTTGATAATGATCTCTCAGAAAATGATGCCTTACATCAATGTGTTTGGTTCTTGAGTGAGATACAGGGTTCTTCGAGATGTTTATTGCACTAGTGTTGTCACAGTTAATCGAAACATGCTTAAATCATATCCATAGTCCAAGAGAGTGTGTTTCATCCACAGAATTTGTGCAGAGCAACTACCAGCAACTATATACTCTGCTTCGGCAGTGGATAGAGCTACAGAATTCTACTTTTTACTACACCAAGATACTAAGGATTTTCCTAATAAATGACATGTTCCTGAAGTGCTTTTTCTGTCTAATTTGCAACCATCAAAGTCAGCATCTGAATAACTCATTAACTCAAAGGATTTTCCTTTTGGATAAAATAAAGCAAGGTTAACAGTATGTTTGAGATACTTGAAAATTCTTTTAACAGCAAGCAAATGAGATTCTTTCGGGTTAGCTTGAAATCTTGCACACATACACACACTGAACATAATATCTGGTCGACTAGCAGTAAGATAAAGAAAACTACCAATCATACCCCTATAATTGGTTTGATCCACTGGTTTCCCAGTTTCATCTGTATCCAATTTATAGATTGTACTCATAGGAGTTTCACTCTCCTTAATACTATCCAAACCAAAACGTTTTAAGAGATCCTTTATATATTTACTTTGATTCAAAATAATACCATTTTCATTTTGAAATACTTGAAATCCAAGAAAGTATTTAAGTTCTCCCATTAAACTCATTTCAAATTCATTTTGCATACTTTTTGAAAAATCAGTACATAAAGAAGGTTTAGAAGATCAAAAAATAATATCATCAACATAGATTTGTACAACTAAAACATCTTTAGAAATTCTATTAATAAAAAGAGTTGGATTAGCAATCCCTTTAGTAAAACCTTTTGAAATAAGAAAATTGTTGAGTCTATCATACCAAGCTCTTGGAGCTTGTTTTAAGCCATATAAATCATTAGAAAGTATAAAAACTTGATTTGGAAAATGGGGGTTTGTAAATCCAGGAGGTTGTTCTACAAAAACATCTTCAATTATAAAACCATTTAGAAATGCACTTTTGACATCCATTTGATATAACTTGAAATTTAGATGTGCAGCATATGCAAGTAAAATCCTAATGGCTTCTAGTCTAGCTACAGGTTCAAAGGTCTCCTCATAGTCTATGCCTTCTTCTTGACTATATCCTTGTGCAACTTGCCTAGCTTTGTTTCTAACTATGTTTCCTGATTCATCAACTTTATTTCTAAAAACCCATTTAGTGCCTATTGTTAGTGTGTCCTTAGGTCTGTCAACTAATTCCTAGACTTTGTTTATTTCAAATTGATTTAACTCTTCTTCCATAGCCATTACCCAGAATTCATCAACGATATCATCATTAATATTTTTGGGTTCTAGCTGGGAGAGAAAAACTTGATGTTCAACCTGATTTATTAGAGAAGCTCTAGTCTGTGTTCCTCTATGAAGATTACCAACAACAGTATCCAAAGGATGATTCTTTTGAATTCTTGTTGATCTAGTAAAGGTAGGACTAGACACTTCAGGTTCATCAGTAGGTTCGGGTTCGACCGAAACAGATTCTGGAAAAAGTCCAGAACTAGAAGTTTTTATAACAGGTTCTTTGGATTTATCATTAAGGTCCAGAACAGACAAATCTTCTTCAAGATTCTCAAGAGAGATTTTAGGCTCATGTGGATCGGTTTCATCGAATTTGATGTGAACAGATTCTTCCACACATTTAGATTTCTTATTAAACACTATATAAGCTTTACTTGAAGTAGAGTAACCCAAAAAAATTCCTTCATCGCTTTTAGAAGCAAACTTGTCCAGATTATCCTTTGTGTTGAGAATGAAGACTTTGCAACCAAAAACTCTGAAGTAATTAACCTTAGGCTTCCTATTGTTCCACAACTCATATGGGGTTTTCTTAAGAACAGGTCTGATCAAGACTCTATTGATAACATAACAAGCTGTATTTACAGCTTCAGCCCAAAAGTAAATAGGCAGTTCATATTCATTGAGCATGGTTTTAGCTATTTCTTGAAGGGTTCGGTTTCTCCTTTCTACAACGCCATTCTGTTGAGGTGTCCTAGGAGCTGAAAAGTTATGAGTGTAGCCATTGTGTAAGCAGTAAGATTCAAAGTCTTGATTTTCAAACTCACGGCCATGATCACTTCTCAGGGTCTCAATTTTGAGTCCACTAAGATTTTCTGTAGACTTGGAGTATTTAACAAAGGAAGAATAAGCTTCACTTTTGTGAGCTAAGAAATATACCCATGTATATCTAGAGAAGTCATCTACTAGAACATAGACATAGTGCTTCCCATTTAAACTAGAAACTCTTGATGGTCCAAACAAATCCATGTGAACCAACTCAAGTGGTTGAGAAGTTGAGACTTCTTTCTTTGATTTAAAAGAAACTTTGTGTTGTTTTCCCTTTTGACCGGGATTACAGACTTTGTCATTTGGGAATTCTAATTTAGGTAAGTCTCTAACTAAGTTTTTCCTAGCCAGTTTTCTAAGTGAGTGAATGTTGCAGTGTCCTAATCTTCTGTTCCATAGCCAAGATTCTTTATGAAAATCATTCATAGAGGGAATATTTTGTTTGGATAAAGAATTTAAATCAACAGCATAAACATTTTCATTCCTTAGAGCAGAAAATACTAAAGCATTTTTGGAGTTAAAAACATCACAGGAATCATTTTCAAACTTGAAATTGAAACCATCATCACATAATTGAGATATACTAAGCAAGTTATATTTAATTACATCAACGAATAAAACTTTAGAAATTAATACTGAGTCAGTGTTACCAATCTGGCCTAGGCCGATGATTTTTCCTTTAGAGTTGTCACCACATAACCTCCATCAACCTTTATTAAGCTCTTGAAGGAAGAATAATCTCCAGTCATGTGTCTTGAGCACCCACTGTCTAAATACCATATCTTCTTGTGATAGCTCTTCAAGCAGGTCTCCTATAAAACAGATTTAAACAGGAAATGACTTTGGTACCCAGATTTTCTTGGGTCCAGATAGGTTAGCAATCAGGGCTTTATGTACCCAGATTTGTTTTATTGGTTTCATACAATTAACAGAAGTAACATATTTTGAAAGATAAACTTTATTTGGTCTATAACTATATGAATATCCTGTTGAAGCATTTGAATTTCCAAAACAGGAACTAGAAATATTTTTTCAGGCTTAGGAATAAATCGAGTTCTTGTTAACTGTCTATGTCTAGGTTTGTATCCTAAACCAGTATCTTATCTAGGTGCAACTTGCTTTCCTAGAATTTGAGTTAGAGCATTATTTCCATTTGTGAATGTTTCTAAGTCCATTCTGAGTTTCTCATTTGACAGTTTCAGTTCTGTATTTTCCTTTAATAGTTGAGCATTATTTTCCTTTTCTATATCAAGATCAGATTTATGCTTAACACTTAAAGCATACTGTTTCTTTAAACCTTTTTATTTGTCTTTAAGCTCATTAAAGGTTTCTTCTAACATATCACAGTATTCAAATAGTTCATATTTGGACATGTTTTCCGAATCAGAATCATCTCCAGAGTAATATGAATTTAAAACAAGAGTGTCAGATGTTACCTCGGAAGTATTTGTCATGAAACACATGTTGGCTCAATTCCTTTCAGAGTCTGAAGATTCGGCTTCACTTGTGCTGTCTTCTGAAGCACTCCAGGTAGCCTTCATGGATTTCTTGTACTTCTCATCTTTGTAATCATATTTATTTTTGAATTTTACCTTTGGGCAGTCTGCTTTGATATGTCCTTTTCGCTTGCATTCATAGCAGATAACTTCATCAGTCATGTCATCTTTCTTCCAATCCTTTTTCCATTTGCCTTGTTGATCATACTTTCCATTGTAATTTGTTTTCCTAAAGAATTTATTTTTCCTATAAAACTTCTTGAATCTCCTGGCTATCTGAGCCATTTCTTCATCACTGTCATACTCTGAGTTTTCACTTGTTGAACTCTCATCCTCCATCTGTATTTTTTCCTTATCCTTACACTTCAAAGCAGTAGACTTGAAAGCTACCGATTTTCATTTCGGTTCATCATCTTCCTCTTTGTTTACCTTGAGCTCTTCTTCATACATCATCAATTTTCCAATAATCTCTTTGACAGGTAGAGAAGCAATGTCACATGATTCTCTGATTGAGATAGATGTGCCTCTCCATCGGTCTGGTAGACATCTCAAGATTCTCATAATTTGTTCCTTTGCTAGAACAGATTTTCCGAGTGAATTCATCGTGTTGAATATCTCATTAAACCTGAGATACATGTCAGAAATAGGTTCATCAGACTTCATTTTAAAATTATCATACTTAATAGTATAAGTGTTCAATCTCATTTCTTTAACATTATTTGTTCCTTCATGAGAAACAGCCAAGGTATCCCAAATTTCAAAAGCAGTTTTGCATGTAGAAATTCTGTTGAATTCTTCATCTCCTAGAGCACAGTACAGAGCATTCATAGCTTTATAATTATTATTGTAAGCAGTCTTTTTAGGTTCATCCCAAGTATATCTATCAGTAGTGGGAATTTTGTATTCAGATTCAATAGCAGTCCAAATATCTAAACTCATTCTTTCTAGATGAATTTTCATGTTAAGTTTCCACTGAGCATAGTTATTTCTATTAAATAAAGGTGGCTGGTTAGTAGCAGCACCCTCAAGTCTATTATCCATTATAAACAAAATTTAAAGAGATAAAAATTTAGCAATAACGGAAATTTTAAGAACTTTAAAATACAAATAAAATCACAGTTGAAAAGCAGAGAGTAAATAAAAAGTTTTGCAAAACACACACCCTCTGATACCAAATGTTGGTCAGAGTGGAGACTCATGAGGGGGGTGAATTGAGTTCCAATTAAAATTTCTGCTAAAAACAATTTCTATTAAAATCCCCCAATTTCAAAAACAAATTAAACTGTAGTGAATTTATACAGATTATAAAGGTTCAATTAGTTTCTAAAAGATTGATTAATTCTCAATTAACTTAATCTTATGATTAAATTAACTTTTGAAACTAACTTACTAGTTTATAATAAATATAAACACTTGCGAGTTTAACTATCAAAGTAGCTTTGAAAATAAATAATATTTCAAAGTAATAGCAGCGGAATATGAAATAAATGTATATAGTATGGATATAGATTTTAACTAAAAACACAAGAGTTAACCAAGAGGTTCAGTCTCAAGCCGAGACTTAGTCCTCTCAAAATTTATATAAATTGATCCACACCCTGGATCTAGGTTAACAACAGTGATCACACTGTTCAGGTCAAGAGACCTCTACCACAGTTATACATGGGATAACAACCAACAGCTCAAAGCTATCCAGGTCACACTCGACCTCTACCACTATCCACAGTGGGAAATAAAGGATGTAAAGATTGTGAGTGAGGATTTACAAATCCTCCAGTTAAGGTTCAGGAGATAGTGTGTGTGTAATAATTAACAGGCTACACACACTGTTCGTAATGCAATTTCTAAATCACTTAGAGCAAGATATAGAGTTTAGGAAGGCTCTAGTGATTGCAGTGCAGCTCTGGACTTCTTTGGATTTGATCAGAAACGGTTCTGAGTCCTTCTCTGGTATTTGACTGAAAAATAGAGTATCATTTCTTCTTTCAGTGCTTCCAGGTTCAGCTTGGTTATCGTCTCAGAAAATGAAGTGTTCTGTGTAGTTCTTCTTTAGCATAGATTTCTTGATGTATGCTCTGTGTTCTGGTGTCTGGTAGTAGTAGTAGTCTTGTGAGTGCAAGTTCTCTAGTTGTTCTTGGCACGTTTGAGCTTGATCGCAAGTGTGTTCCCGTGTGCTCAATCTCTTCGAGTCTCTTGTCTTAATTCACTAACTCATACATGTTGTCTTGTATGCCTTTATTATACTGAGAAGAAGGAATGATTATGATTTTAAATCGTACTTGGTACGGTTTCCTAAAATGGAAACATAAATCATTTAAAAACATTGAATGCATCAAAAGTAACAAATGTAGCTGTTAGTGTAATAAACAAATAGGGTCGAGGATATAGAATTTGACTCCGCAGTTCATTATAGGTAGTCGTTTGTTTGTAGACTTGTACGGTTGACTCTGTGCAGGATCTTCCATCGGTAGCTCTTCAAACTCTTATCGGTGGCTCTTATCGGTAGCTCTTATCTGTAGATCTTATCGGTAGCTTGATGAACTTAGTTCCATCGATTGCTCTTGACTGTCGGTAGCTCTATGCATCAGTAGATCTCTGTCCATCGGTAGCTCTGTGCATCGGTAGCTCTGTGCATCAGTTGCTCTGTGCATCGGTAGCTCTGTGCATCGGTAGCTCTGTGCATCGGTAGCTCTGTGCATCTGTAGCTCTGTTCATCGGTAGCTCTGTGCATCGGTAGCTCTGTTCAGGTCAGTGATACTTACACTTGACTGTCTTATGCAAAACACATCTAATTCACTTAGAATCATTTCAAAACTTATATAAACATGGATAATCGAGATTAACATAAATCAGAAATTATTTTAACATTATTATTAACTTGATCATCGATTTAAAAGAATTAAAGTGTAGATCAACAGTAATTGTGAATATCATAATATATGAACACATAATTGGGATTGTCAAAACATATGAATACAAGATTGGGATTATCAAAACATGTGAATACAAGATTGGGATTATCAAAACAGGTGAGGTCAACAGGAGTGAAAGGAATAAAAAATTAAAAAATAAAAAGAAATAAAAAAAGGTATAAAAATAAATTATAAAATAAAAATAAGTTAGGAGAAAAGTGAAAATAAATAAAATGGTCTTAAACCATTTTTTATAAAAGAAGTTATTTTTTACCTCCATTTTATTATTTTTTTTTATTATTTTTTATTTTTTCATTATTTAATTATTTTCTTTTCCTTTTTTGTATCATTTATTTATTTACTTTTTCTTTCATTTCTTCCCTTCTCTCTTATCTCCCTCTCCTCTTGTGTAATTTCCCTGTCCAGGTGGTGTGACTACCTCCTCCGCTTCAGAAGCCCATTGCACCTCTGATTATCCATCGATTTCATCACCATCTAAAGTGTAGTTATTCTCTTATTAAGGCTTTTCATCCACACTAATTACATTTTGGTTTAATCCAATCATCATTGTGAAATATTCCATGGAATTGTTTACCTGAAATTGGGATTTTTGTTAAATCCAATGATTTCCTCTGTTTTAGGCCAAATCAAAGGTTGTCGTGGGATGTGGGTTACACTATGACAATTATTTAGGGGTCCTATATCCTCTATCATGGTTTCGTTTCTTCTTTCACGTCACACCATTTTTCCTCTCTTCGGTTCGTACTAGAAAATCCTAAAAAATGTATATTTATTTAATTAAATCATTTTCCATGTTATTTATGATGTTTGATTAAAGTGAACCTCTTCCTAGGTTGTTTCTATGCCATTGGATAACCATTTGAGTGTTTCAAAAATAATTTCCTATTTACCACTTTTCTGGAATCTTTAAATTATCAATTGTGTGCACATGTGTGATAATTTGGGTTGATGTTCTAAATTGAATAATCTTTTTGGATGAATAATAAACCAATAATTTAGTTTTCCTTTGAATTTGTTTTTCATAAATAATTTTTTTATAAGTCATTTCATGCTTTGATATTTTTAAATGTTTTTCCTCTTCTTACACTAATAAAGTGCTAGTTTTTTTTAATATTGTGTTATTATTAATAGATATAACTGTTGGACTTGAATAATTAGTAAGCATGTGGTATTAAATGGTTATTTAAATGGATGAAATCATGAATGCTTCATCTATGATATATATATACCTCTCTTGTTATTTTAAATGAAGTCGAGCAAGGTGGAGAACATGGGTCCCATATTAAGAACCCACAATTGGAATCTCTGTGCTCGATATGTTACCACACAACATGATGGGAAAGCGATGTTTCAGCCTCACTAGGCAAGGGATTCCTTAGGATTTTTACTATACTATTGGGTGATACTAGTTCTCTAAGTGGAAGTTGAGGATGGACCGCTTGGAAAGATGGATATGCCAAGCATCGATTGATTCTAGGTCCCTTATATGCGATACCTAGGACAGACTCATGGTTACCATGCCACAATTGATACTGGGACTCTAGAAAGGGTTGCCTTGGATGGGATCGTGAAAATAGATATAATTTAATGGATGTGCAGTTGAAATACCTTACGTATGGTCTCAAACTCCAACTTTGAATTTTTAAATTTAAATTTAAATTATTTAAATTATTTTATTGATACTACATAGATTTTTCTTATGCTTTATGATACCTCTCTTATTCTTTTAGTGCACCCATTTTTTACATATGGATTAGACCACCAAGACAAAGCACAATCTTGGAGGTAAGACTTTTTCTTTGTTCTTTGATTTTATATAGGACTTGCAATATATATTCTTCTTTTCTAATTATCTCATTCAGACTCCCGGCTAAAGCCAAAATAAGTGGTATGGGATGGGTGTCTATTTGGGAACCTAGCCAAAGTTGGAGTTCTTTTATTTAACTAATTTCTTACTTTTATTAATCATTTGGCACACTATAATTTTTATATAACATGAAATGGAAAGGTCTAGACATCATGGGTGACGGCCTGTTGAGATCATATCTCACACCCTTCATGGGCAGTATTTTGTACCTATAGTAGAATTTATGTCCACAGGTATGGATACTCGGAAGCATGCTACTCTCGATGCATGTTTGGTTTGCTATTTTGGATGGAGATTTGGTGGTAGAGGACCGAGCCTATACTCAATATGCCATATGGAAGTTTTTGTTCTTTTATAGTTTTATTCGTATACAGCCAATTCTTATACCTCATACCCCTACATTTTGAATATTTTTACTTTTGGAATCATACATTGACGTCATCATAGTATCTGTTATGACTATTCAGATTCCTCAGTTATTATTTATTATGTTGGGTCATTTATTTTCTTCTAATGTTGTTTGATTTTTTCTCTATCCTTCTTCTAATTGATTATATATTATTTACCATTATGTAATACCTTATCCAATGATGGAATAGTATCCCCATAGACTCACCCAAGGCCCTCGGTTCTAATCGGCAGCCTCTGGTGTTTGGGGAGATGCACTTAAGGTCTTTTATCCCACAGTCTCACGGCCCAGTTCAGTGGCACTCAGGTTGGGATTCTAAAAAGTTGTATAAAAGGATTTATTTTTCTTTTTTCCTTACTATTTGGGTTATACATGAGATTAGGACATAAGAAATTTGAATTTACCTTATTCATGGACGTATGTAACCCATGTACAGGGGAAACCCAAATTTCCTAGGTTGGAGATTTCAGTTATTTATTATACCATTTATTGTTGATATGACTTCAACATTGGGTGATGGACTTGTTTCATATTGTTACTGGTATTGATGTTATTGAGATGATGATTTTGAATATTGCAGCCTGATGGCATGAGGGTATTTAATTTACATGAATCATATTAGGCACCATAGGGGTTAAAATTACATGCATATTTCCATGCCATATCTACTTTCATCATGCATCTGTCTATTTTCAAGCGAGTGTTTTTGTATTTATTTGTAATATCCTATAGCACTTTTTTATTATAAATATAAAATTTTCACTATCAATCAATATGAAATGTCCTTCTTAAATAGAAATGTTAGAAATTGACTTGATTTTACCTGGGAGGACATGCACCTACCCTTTTTCTTACTGCCCCATTACTTGTTTACCTTGTTAGCTATAGAATCTAGTATAAGGTGTGTGTTTGGAAATTGTAGAGAAATTCAAACACAAAGTCTTCAAGTCCTATACCAGGAGATTAGTGATGATAACTTTCTAGAGTTGGTGGGTCTGGAACCACCTATAGTCCCCCATAAAGTGACTCATGTCGCACCTCCTTCTAATCAACCCTTGGGAATTGACACCCAATTTAGGAATATTCTTATTAGCTTCATACAATCAGTTCATAGTGTTCCCAAGCCTGTCTCAATAACGAGATATCTTACGCATCACTTTCTATAGTAGCGTCCTCCCACTTTCTTGGGGGATGGGGCTCCCATTGCTGCAAATTCATGGATAGAAGCTATGAAATCCTTCTTTGACCATCTTGAGAAGCTTCCAAAGAAAAGGATTAAACTTGATATCTTTATGCTTCATGAAACCACCAATAAATGGTAAGACATAATTTCTCAGGCATAGAAACCCTGAGACATAGTTTGGACAAAATTCTAAATAAAATTCTTTGATCACTTCTTCTCATAGACTCTGAGAGAAGATCATTCCAAGGATTTCTTACCTCTTTAGCGGGGCTCTATGATAGTGTTAGAGTATTCTAATCATTTCATAAAGCTCCAATGTTTTACTTTATATCTTATCAGTGATGCACAAACAACTCTAAGACACTTTGATGATAGACTTCGATATGTCATCCACTAATAGATGAACACCTTTATTTTAATTACAATTATATAGATCTTCAATCAGGCCATAATTACAAAACAAAATATTAGAGAAAATGATCCTATCAGTCAGGGGGTTCGGTTCTGAGATAGGTTGATGGTTCATTAGGTAGTAAGAAGCATCGTTTTGAGGGTTAATGTGGAGAAAGTTCTAGAAATATGAAATGTACTTATATAACTATAATATGTCATCAGTGTGGTATAATCTTTCATAAGAAACCCTAGTGCATGAGGAACACAATGGAGTAGTCAACTTTTAGAAATATGGGTCACCTTTAGTGTTTCTATCATTATTTTACTTCAACATCCAGTGGTAGGGGATCCGTTCCAACACCTCCTTGAGGTATGTTATCAATAGCTCCACGTCAGGTTGGGAGTTCATTTTCCACCGACCAATTAGGCCATGGTAGTGGAGGTCATGGTAGAGGTAATCAATTTCTAGAACACCATCTTCTATAAAGTGGACCTGCTTGGGCTAGTCAGGAGGCATGTCAGGGTTGAGGTTCAGGTCATATGTATGTTGTGTATCCAAAACTAGTGGATCAAAGTCTAGATCCCTCTGCAGTTAGAGGTACTATCCATGTAACTTATACTTTAGTTTCTTCACTTTTTCATACTAGTGCTTCACACTCTTTCATATCATCTGTTAATGTTTAGAGTTTGTCTCTTTCCATCCATTACTTCTTTGCCATTTTGTCTCTCAATAATCCTTTGGGGTTTCGAAGAAAGGGAATACGCTAGTGCTAGGAGTTACCCCTTAAGATAGGTGGGAACCTTTTCTTCTAGAATTTATTTTTCCTTGAGATGAACGTCTTTGATTTCATATTTGGTATGGACTGGGTCGTTCTTTATCATGACCAAGTGAATTTATTTCACCATCGAGTTTACTTTACAAAACCTGAGGGTAAAATGCATGTACACAAGGTAGAATGGGACATCCAAGTAGATCGAGTTGGACTCAAGCATTCTGGGATGGGCAGAATGACAGCTCAGCTAGAAAGCCTCTTTATAAGCAATCAGGGACTGCAGTTAGTGGAGTTCCTACCTATTATAGATTTTTTTAGGGATGTATTCCCGAAGTATTTCCCTGGATTACCTCCTTTGAGGAAAATTGAGTCTGCTATCGAGCTAGTGCACAGTGCGCACCAATTTTTATTCCACATCATATAATGTCACCAATAGAGCTCTAGGAACACAATAAGCGGCTTCAAGATCTTGATGAAAATGGTTTTATTAGACCTAGCACATTTTCATGGGGTTAGGCAGTCCTTTTTTTCAAGATGGAAGATGGTACCCTCAAATTGTGTCTGGATTACCGTCAACATAACCATGTTATGGTAAAGAATCAGTATCCATTGCCTCATATAGAGGACCTCTTCAACCAGCTCCAAGGAGCAAATATTTTCTCTAAGATTGATCTGAGCTTGGTCTATCATCAAGTACATGTGAGAACATTAGATATAACTTGTACATTTTCTAGATTAGGTATGTATCATATAAGTTTTTGGTTATGTAGTTTGTTCTGATGAATGCACCATCAGTTTTCATAGCTCTAATGAATCGGGTTTTCCACTCGTTCCTTGATTCCTTTGCGGTAGTCATCATAGTTGAAATTTTAGTGGACTTTCACTCTAGAAATGACCATTCCAATCTTATTGATATCATGTTGAGTATAATAAGAGAGCACCAGAAAATACACAATGCTCAGTAAATTCCACTTTTGGATCTTTAAGGTTCACTTCTTGGTTCATGTCATATCAGAGGAAATCATATCAGTCTACCCAGAGAAGGTGATTGTAGTGGTTTCCTACGACCATCCCAAGAATTGTTTTCACATATTTAGCTTCTTAGAGCTTCCTGGATATTGCAAAAGATTCATCTAGGGCTTCTCCCTCTTAGTAGTGCCTCTTCATACATGACTAAGAAGGGTGTGCAGTTCATCTAGTCATAAATTTATGATAACTATTTTCAAGAGATAAAGGGAAGACTCACAATATCTCCATTCCTAATTCTTCCAAATTCAGGCAGATGTTATATTGTTTAGTATAATGCTTCTAGAGGTGGAACAGGTGCAGTTCTGATGTAGGATGAATGATTCATGGCTTATGGATCCCACCAGCTGAGGTCTCATGAGTGGAACTATTCTATGCATAGACTTGAATTAGAAGTTTACTCTATTAGAGGCACTACTTTTTGGGAGAGAGTATTATTGTTTACATGAATCATAAAATGTTGAAATATGTATCCACACAATGAGACTCAAATTTCAGTCAGCATAGGTTAGTCGAATACCTACAGTCATTAAACATTGATCTTGCTTATAGCTTAGGTAAGGGTAATGTTTTGGATGATGATTTGAGCCACAAAACACAAGCACAATCCATCTAGGTAGCCAGAAGTGAGTAGAAGATGATACCTTTACTATTAGAGATGAACTTGGTGGTTTAGAAGTAGTGGGGAAAAATAGTTCTACCAACTCTTGCAGTGACTCTCTCTCTTCTAGAGAGAGTCTTCATGTGAAAGTTATCTGATTTGGAGGGTCTTGTTTTGAGGGAGAGCGTCACCAAATAGAACATTCCTCCTGGTTGGGTTATTTAAGGCAGTGAAACTCTGCTCTACAGTGACAGTAAATGGGTTCTTTCTGATATTAGAGAAGTGATGATGAGGGAATATCATAAATCTGTTTGGGAAATTCATCCTAGATTTACCAATATCTACATAGATATGTATTTTTAGTAGTAGTGGACTCGTATGAAGAATCAAATTGCAGGTTTCATTACCCGGTGCTCCATCTATCAATAGGTGAAGGTAGAGCACCAACAACCTACAAGACTCCTATAGACTCTGTTCATTCCTGAGTGAAAATGGAACGAAATCACCATGGATTTATTTATAGGCATGTCGATATCTCCTTGAGTAAATAATACAGAAGGGGTGATCATCGATAGGTTAACTAATTTTTTGCACTTCCTACCTATCTAGGAGACCTACTCTATTGATGGGTTAGAAATGTAGAATATTTGGGAGATATTTTGAATTCATGGTGTTCCTCATTCTATCATGTTAGAACAATATTCCCATTTCACATCATGATTATGGAAGAGGTTTCAGAATGTGATGGGTTTACATGTGCTTTTGAGTACATCATATCACCCCCAAACTGATGGGCAGTCCGAGCAGACCATTCGGGTGTTAAAATATATGTTGCGGCATTTATTCTTGATTTTGGTGGTTCATGGGAGAAACATATTCCTATATTTCAGTTTTACTATAATAAAAACTTCCATACAGCAATTTAAATGGATTTATATGAGGATCTCTATGGTAGATTGTGATATTCAACATTATGCTAGCTCGAAGTATGCAAGATAGCTCTTTTGGGTCCTCATCTCGTTCAGGTGTCTTCTAAGGATGTTCAGTTGATTTAGAAGCATATGGATATAGCACATTATATATATAATTCTTATACCAATCTTTGTCATAGACCCCTAGAGTTTGATATGGGACATCATGTTTTTCTATGTGTTTCACCGAGGTTGGGTCATAGGAGAATCAAGAGACCAAGGAAGTTATCATCGAGATATGTCGGGTCGTTCAGAATAGTAGATAGAGTTAGGAAAGTATCATATTGTTTATTACTACCTCAGGGGTATTGTTCCATTCTTTATGTCTTCCATGTATCTCATCTTCAATAGTATCATCCAGACCTGTCTCATTTGCTTTTCCCTGATGACATCGAGCTTGAGGCGGATACAACCATCGAGGAAAGTATGATTCATATCAAAAATCATTTCTTGAATTTTATATGAGGTAGGATTGTTCCTTTTTTCTGGGTACTATAGCAGCACAGATGCATTCTGGTTTAGATGAAGGATTGGGAGAATGATGTGTGTGCGCAGTGGTCAGAACTCTTCTCAGGTGACATTCCACTACCCTTAGAATGGAAACTCAGGGATGATTTGTCCTAAGGAGGGGAGCTTGTAACGTATTGGCATTAAAAGTGGTATGGACCATTTAAATCCTTAGAATAATTCCTCAAATCAACCCAAGGTACACACCCACATGGCCTGATGCGGGTCTCGGGCAGCACATTATTTATAAGAAGTCATGTGGGATTTATGCAAAATAATACCTCGTGCCCTCACACAATGTTTTGTGTTAAAATAGATAAAAATATTAAAATTAATAAAATGAAATTATGGGAAATAAAAAAAAATGTAATAAAATTAAATAATAAAATAAAAAGTAGTTATGAGAAAAATAAAAATAATTAAAATGGTATTAACCCATTTTTTATTATTTTTTTAATTTCTCCCTCCATTTTATTTTTATTATTTTATTTATTTTAGATTTTCATTATTTCATTATTTTATTTTTCCTTCATTCCCTCACTTTTATTTCTTTCCTTTTTCTTTTTTCCTCCTCTCGTCTCTCCATCTCCTCTTATGCATCGCCCCCTTGTCTAGGTGGTGCACCTCCATCCTCCGTTACGGAAGCCTGTTGAACCTCCGATTCTCCTCTGATTTCATCATCTTCTAAAGTTCAGTTAATCTTTCGGTAGGTATTATCATTGACAAAAATTAGTTTTGGGTTTCATTCTCTCTTCGTTGCACAATCTTCCAAGTATGGTTTTTAACTAAAATTGAGGTTTCTGTTGAATCCTATGATTTGTTCCGTTTTAGGTCAAATCAATGGTTGTAGTGGGAAATATGGTATACTACATCTACAAAATATGGTGCATATGTTCTTTCCCATAATTTCATTTCTTCATTCAATTAACACCATTGTGTCACTCATCGGTGTCTACCGGAGAATCCTAAATAATGCATATTAATTTAATTAAATGATTTTACCTTGATCCTTGTGACCTTTGTTTAAGGTGAACCCCTTCTTATGTTTTTCTATTCCATTAGACACCCCTTTGAGTGTGCCAAAAATATTTTCCTATTTACCATTGGACTTGAATCCTTAAATTATCAATTTTATGTGCTTGTGCGATAATTTGGGTGGATGTTCTAAATTGAATAAATTATTTAAGATGAAACATAAACCATGAATTTGTTTCCCTTTTAATGTGTTATGCCTAAACAATTATTTTTATAATTATTGTTATACTTCTCTATTATTAAATATTGTTTCCTATTTTTACACTAATAAAGTTCTAGTTTGGTTTAATAATGTGTTATTATTAATAGTTGTAACTGCTGGACTTGAATAATTAGTAAGCACATGGAATTAAATGGTTAATTAAATGGATTAAATCATTAATTATTACTCTATTATATATATTCCTCTCTTATTATTTTAAATTAAATCAAGTTGGGGAGAGAATATATAAGTACCCAGCCTTAAACCTTACTTAATCTTGAATTAAATTGAATAATTCACATTGAGAATCTTTTAAGGTTTATAGTTTTAGAGAATTAGGACATAACTATTACATCTCAAAGGTTACAAAGTAGACAAATCTACTCAGTTGCCATTTTTTCCACAAAATAAAAACTCTTGAACAAAAGAGTCATGTCTAGTTCCTTGTTTTAGAGAGCCTGACATTTCATTGATCCCATCCTTGAACCTATTCAACTTTATGTCCTGTGAAAACATTTCAAAAACTTGGGATGAGCATAAAAAGATCAGTAAGGGTTATAACAGTATGGAAAGAAAACATTATTCCATGTATACATAAGAATCCATGAAATCATACTTTACATATAAAACATAAGCAATTTAACATATCTCATGAAATCATAATATTTATGGATAACTCAATAGAAATCATAAGGCATAAAGGTAACTTGAGGCATTCATAACATTCTTACGTAGGGAGTAACCCTCTTGGTTACGTTTGGAATACCCATCACAGTATATTCCCTAAATCTCTTCGGAGAAACCTTAACGTTTCACTCCTTCGCGTTACCCAATTCATTGGAGAGCTATATCGGGCTCACCCGCCCTTAGTTTATCACGGAACCACCCGTATTCATAAACAATGCCCAAGAACCATAACATAATCATAGAACATAACTTAAGCACAAAGGAAAGATAACATTCCCACATTGTAATAACAATATAACATTTTAAGATATTGAAATAATGAATCCATTCTAAAAACCATTTTCAAAACCATTTAAATCATTTAATAAAGAGATTTTTGAATCCAAGTTTCCCATACCACTTTGAAGATTTTAACATTTTAAACCCATAATATCCATATAAATAAATCCTTAAAACCATCTTGAAAACATGGATATTAATGAGAAATATTTATAAGAATAAATCATTAAAACATTTAAAACGATATTTTAGTTAAAGGGTTTTTAACAAAATGAGCGACACTTGAATACAGTAATTGAGGAATAAAATTTAATCAGAACTTTATAATATCATGAGAATAAATGGATTCATGATATAATATTCCAAAGGATAGTATATACACCATATAAGAGTGAACTGGTGCATAACAACAATGAAGTCTCAATAGAAATGTAAAGTGATATGAAATCCGTTATAAAGAAGGTATCCTTAAATTAAGGATAAATCGATCTCATAATTATGTGTGACAAATATAAATACACCCAATATAAGTTGATATTAAGTTTAAAATAATCAATGTTCATTCACACATATTCAATGGATGACATATTCAATAACTACATGTTGAACCCAAAGAAATCGAAATTGGGTTAAGAAGTTCCCTTGGTAAAATTCGACAGCCTAACGGCGTCACTTTAAAATCCATAACATTAGTTGATGAGAGAGAAAATGGTATCTCATCACTTGGACATAAAATTTATATCAATAAGGATATATAAGAACATATCCCAACATTAAAATATGTAAATTAAAAGACATAACAAAATAAGTCTTTTTAAAAGAGGAGTGTGAAAGGTTCCCTTACCGATTTGGGCAACTTTCGAAACGTACACCCCATGAAAGAAGGGTCATACAATGAAGATGTAACTAACCATAAATGAGATTATATTATAAAAATAGTAAAATAATGTGCATTACATACACCACACAAAATTAAATAGTGGCCAATGTAGCATGAATCTCACGGGAATAAAAAGTGAGATGAAAATCCCCTTATGAAAATTCAGCAGCCTAACGACGCCACATAAAACTTCCAAAAATGGATTGATGAGATAAAATAGGGTTTCTAATCATATTAACATAAAATTTACAGAAATATTAATATAAAATAACATCCCCTAACATAATAAAGAGGATCTTAAAGTAAGTTACATAAAAAATAGTACTTAAAAGGAAAGAGAGAGGTAGGATCCCTTACCTTAAATCCGACTTCTCTTGTTTGTTTCTTTATATTCCTGAATAATAAACTTTTTTCAATTTATAATTTCTTAAGGACCTCATTTAAAGTTTATTATTCAATTCATATCACATATTATAATGTTATAATAATTAGTTAATTATGTGAGTTCATATCAAATGTTTTTGTCGATGTTTGGTACATGAGTCAAAAACGAACTTGTTTGAAAAGAATAGTCCATGTAGTTATAAGTACATCATCTCCAGAATAGTATTAATGATTTAAATATCATATATATCCAGTAAATATTCATTTTATACTATTCCATAACATTTGGATAAAAAAATAAATGAAATGCACCGTTCATGGAGACTGTAGGTCGTACGTATGCATGAATGCTACTTTCATTTCTTTTTCATATTAATGGAATTAAAAATAATTGAGATATATATATATATTATAATTACAGTATTATATAAATGTTATATAGGTCAAATAAGTTCATTAATTTCATTATTTATACATTCCATGTATTGCATGAACGAGTCACATCACTTGAGGGGGCGGTAGTCCGCACTTCCACATATGAAATTATCGCATTTGCACAACATGAAAAGAATAAAGTTATGTTTTAAATATAAAATACATAAGCATATATAAAACATAAATACCATATATATCATATATAAAATACAGTTACATCATAATGTCCACCTTTAAAGGTGTTAAAAGAATATTGAACAATCATCGTTTCATGAGGCAGTAATTCTCCATCCACAGAAACAGTATGTTCTTTAACCATTAGACAGATGTGTGTGTAAGTGTATCTCGAATCCTTCCTATAAAAACATCCTAGTATATTGAAGATACTGGTGTTGTTACAAAATAAAGGAATAAAAAGAGTTTATGGGGTTGAATAAGTAAAATAAAACAAAATAACATACGGGAAGACATTACCTTTAAATCGGGTAACTCCCTTTGGTTTGAATGAAAAGGGTTTCTTGAAGAGCTTTCTGCCTAGGTTGAGGCTTTAATAATAAATATAGGGATGTGGAGAGATGAAATGGTCAGGTTTTGGCCGAGCAAAATGCTTGAGAGGTGTGGGTAAGGAGGTAGAGGTGGGGGCCTTTTATAAGAGGAGAGGAGGGGCACTCATGGAAAGTCAATAAATGTTACTTTATTTTAAAAAGACTTTCGGATTTTAAAGGTCCCACATTGATATATTTCGAGGATAAGGTGATAAGGGTTAGAAATATACTCATACAATAGGTTTTTTCCAAGTGTAAGCCTTATATTTTACATTATCTTTTCATTTTTTTTAAATCATTCATTAATGAGGTAATTGTTGCATCATCATGGTGTCATAGATAATTTAATATATTTAATGTATAAAAATTATAAAAAAAATACTCTGATGTAGGAAATATTTTTATCTTTCCAATGACTATTTATAGTCTCAGAGATAGTTTATTTAGAGAAAATTAAAATTATTTTACTTAGGTGTTACATACTTTGGTTACATTTTCCTTTCTTTAAAAAAACATGATAAAAGGTCACTATCACACTAAAGTGATTCCATGGAGTCCCAAGGTTGGGAAAAGGCATCCCATGGTCGGCCATGACACCACCAATAGAATTAGGACACATTTTGGGGTCATTTTATATTTTTATGATATTATTTTCTTACCCTTAATTACCCGATTACTAATTAAACACTATAATTAAAGATAATTACCGTCGTTACTATTCATAATGTCCAAAAACAAGATCCTTAATTTCATAATTTAGACCTTATGATTCCAAATATTAAATCCATTTTATCAAACTCAAAACACATAAATTTTATTAATTAATTTAATAGTAAATCTCGTTGTCAAAACAATAGACGGGTTTTTAAGAAGTAAAATTTATCAAAAGATTGACTTGTTTTTACATCTAATTGAAAAGTGAAATTACTTCTAGTGAACAACATTGTATTAAGTGATAAAAAAATAATTCAATTATACTTTAAAAACAATTAAAATGAAAATCTAAATATATAAATAAATTGGATGAAAAAGCATCTTTGAATTAAAAACTGTATTTTTTACTATTCATTAAAAAAAGCATTATCAGAAAAATACCAAAAATTAACCCTAAGTTATATTTTATATTTCAAATTCAGAAATGATTTCCATTTTACCAAATTCAAAACATAGAATTTTCATTAATAAATCATATAGTTAATTCCCGTTGTCAAAAAAATAGCGGGTTTTTTGGAAGCAATATTTATAAAAAGTTTGGCACTTGTTTATGTCCATTTTCAAAGTGAAATTAATTATAATGACCAAAATTAAATTAAATTCTAAAAATATATTATAATTAAACTTTAAAACCAATTAAAAAGATAATTTAACCATATATTTAAATTATATGAAAAAGTAGTTTTGATGTAAAATGCCATAATTTTCACTATTCATTAAAAATGAACATTGTCATAAACATACCAAAAATTTAACCAAACTAAATTTCAATATCCCAATCAAAAAGAATAAGTTTATTTTGACAAATAGAGCTTATAAAATTGTCAAAAGTAATATTTAAAAAAAGGTTCGCCATCAAAATGCAGTAAAACAATCTTTTAAAAATATTAGAGTATTTATTCTTAAAATTGGATTCATTTAGATTTTAAGCCTATAACATTTATTGGATAAATGTAAAAATATTTAACAAACATATGTAATCATTTTTTAGTTATTTCTGTTCATTCCCTCCATTATAATATCTAGGCATTAACTATTATAATATTATTATATTATTAGTGTGCAATGTAAGATTTCAAAGAAACTCGTTGTTGTGTATTGGGTACGCCATCGAGCATAGCATTCCCTTTAAAGTAATATTAACATTTTATTCAAAAATATTGATAAACCTTAGAATTTAATATTATTTATTTACCTGGGATGTTATAGAATATGTGTCATGTATTAAGAGACCATAATTGGACTCTCTGTGATCTATAGGTTACCACACATTGCGCCGAAAAAATGATGTTTTTCAATCTCCAGGAAAGGGATTCCTCGGGCTTTTTACTATACTATTGGGTGATATCGGTTCCCTAAGGGGTATCCAAGGATGGACCCATTGGAAAGATGGCTATGCTAAGCCTTGGTTGATAATCAGTCCCTTACGTGTGATACCTGGGATGAAATCATGTTTACCATACCATGAGCGAAACTTGGAATCTAGAAAAGGTTTCCTTGGAAGGTCTCATGGAATTGGATATAATTGAATGAATGTAATGTAGTGATACCTTAGGGAAGAGGTCAAACTCCACCTCTAAATTTTTAAATTTTAATTTAAATGGTTGATATTCTTTCTTCATATTGCATAGAGATTTCTTATACTTTTTGATACCTCTCTTGTGCCTTAAATGAACCTAGTTCTGACATATGGATTATACCCCCAAGCTAAAGAACATTCATGGGGGTATTCACTTTTCTTTAGTCTTCTCACGACCCATACCCCGGGGCCCGTGTCGTGACCTCCCCCAAGTCGGCCTCCCGAAGGCCAGGGGTTAGTGACTAGCGTTGAAGGTGATAACCTCCAAGTGGGAGGAGTTTCCTGAGTACCTTTACGCATGCACACACTACCATGTCCCAAAGATGGAAAGGAAAACATGCATGACACTAAAAAATCACTTTGTAAAAGTACAAACTGTAGGTAAAATGGGCCAGAATACAAACCCAACAATAGATGAACTGAAAACAAGAAAGTACAAGGAAACTCTAAATGTTATCCAATGAAAACCCAACTTGATGGTTATGTGTATAGTAGCTGATGGAAGCCATAGAAGTATGCCCCACCTACCAGGTATCACTGGACACCACCGGGTCCTGGCCCACCAAGTCCTCTATCAAGGCGACGGTTATCTCTAAAATACACAAAACGTGCGGGTGAAGCCTGTGTAGGGGTGAGTTACAATATACTCAGTAGGGACCCCAAACCAATGAGGAATGACCCCAAATCAATCCACAAAGAAAACCACAAAGAAATACAACTCACATCAGGTATAATCTTGAGTATGGAAAGTATAACCATCAGTCATATCATTGAAAAACTTGGGCTGCTGGAGAAGTCCTCCTCAATGATTACAGTGGGTCATCTAGGTCACACAAAGACACTTCCCACTAACCCTTTATTGTTGTGCTACTCATCCCTAATGAGTACCATGGGTATGCTAGGTCACACAGAGCTGATCCCCACTGTGGGCACACCGAGTCACACTGAGGAGCTTCTCACCTTGGCCATAATGAGGTACTCCTCATATCAAGTATTGTGGGTCAGTAGGGTCACATAGAGTTTCTCCCCACTATGGTCCCGCTAGGTAACATAGAGCAGCATCCCACTGGGTCATCTTAGTTGATCCACATAGGGTTTCTTGTCAGTATTCTTTAGGTGTCAGCCAGCCGCATGATTTCCGCATGCAGTGCTCCTGATTCTAGTAGAACTGATCCTCAATTCATTCATCATATTCTAATATCCATCAAATCCTCCTTAGAGCATGAAAAATATCAGACTCGTCATGAGGGTTTCAACACTGCAAACGGATCTTCAATTGGAAATCTGGTCTAAATGATATTGGAGTTTTAATAAAAAGGGGTTAGTTGGGCCAAGGTCCGGTCCGACACGGTCGGCCCCGACCTGACCCAGATTCAGCCCGGCCTGGGTCCATCCCGCTAGGGTGGAATGGCTCTTACCTAGTCAGGATGCGGTTGGAAGGCACGTCAGCTTTCCCTTCCCCATGCGTCATCTATGGGGCCACCACCTCTATTTTGGTCAGTTGAATGTGGCATTGCAACATGCGGCGCAGCGCGGTTCCATATCTGCAGTGCACCGATGCGACAGGGTGGCCACATCTTCCTACCACCATCCATTGGCATAGAGGCTAGCGGCTCCTTCCACACCATCTTGGCCTGAGCCGGCCGCAATTATTCTTCCATCGCACCATCATGGCACGCCAGTAGGTTATTCTGTGAACCACTAGGTTCGCTTTGGTCATCCCTTCTTCACACCACTTGCGCCTATGGCCTTCAGGGGATTCTATATTCCCTAATATGGCCTTGAGTCCTCCTTGAACCCACTTCAAAGATGCAGTCATGAGGAACGCACAAAACACACAAGGCAGAGGGGCTCCGGCATTGTTTATGTCAGATCGTGCCCTGAGCGTTATAGGTTTAGAAACATGGGATATAGATTTGAAGTTCTATCAAAATTAATTAAACAATACCAACACAAAACCCCAATAAACCTTCCCTCCTACAAAAACGTATGGTCCGCGGATTAACCTTTTCAAGGGTTGATCCATGTTCATCGTTTTTATTAAATAATGGGGAAATTAAAACAAAAAAACCCATACATCAATAGTGTTCATCATTGAAGTGGTCCATCCGTGGGAGTTGAATTTCAATTGGTGTTCTTCGCTTTTCGGTTCCATTCTTAGAGGTGTGTCGAAGTCACTGGCGATTCTTCAGTGTTCGTCATTTGTCGTTGGAGAGAATTCCCATCATACTTTTGTCATAGTAATTCCAAAAATTCATCCTCCTTTCTCCAACACACTAACCCATTAAATGAAAACACATCACATTCTTTCTATTCTGTTGTGTTGTCACGTCATTATGCAGTTTAATTTATGAAACAACATTTCTATTATGCAACATTTAAATCATCATTACACTAAATGTTTATGAGACATTAATGAGATTCATTTAATGTTACATTTCATTGCTTTGTCGCCACACTATAGTCCTGTTTTACTACCGTTCAACAGTAGGGGAAAACAAATAAAATAACCTTTTTAAGTTTTTTTTCATAAATTTCTGAAAATTAACATTTCTGGTTGACCCTTGCAGGTCAAATTTAGGTCCATGATAGGTGAATCCTAATGTTCTAAATTCAATGGTACCCTTGGATTTTTGATCCGAGTAGCGGTTTAAAAGTTAGAAAAACCCACTCGCATGTTTATGTAAATTAACTTAAAAAAAGTTCAAAATTTTATTATGGGATCACCGAGCCTCAAAATCATGTTCAGGAAAAGCTTCTAGTCTCTAAATAATTCCATATAATTTTAAAAAAATCATAGAATTTTTGGGACATTACATTACTCCCCCCTTTTTGGGTTTCACGTCCTCATAAGAAAAAACAAGGCTAAACAAAAAAAATGGGGGTACTGAGCACGAATCTAAGCCGCCCACACCCAAGTGCTCTTTTTGAGATTCCAGAACTACCAACAAGTGCATACTAGAATAATTTATTGTACATGAAAGACCATATCTTTTAGATCCTCTATCTCCACTGGGAACTTCGCGAACATTTCCCCATCATCAATGTACAGCTCGCCCCAATCAATGACCTGCGATTGATCATGCGCGTACCTCCTCAGCAACAGCATGTGGAAAACAACATTCACTAGGTGCATCTGTTGGGGGAGAGCTAGGTGGTATTCCACCTCTCCAACTCTACTAATAATTTGAATGGTTTAATGAACCTTAGAGATAACTTGTCACCCCGGCCAAATCTCCATAATCCCCATCGGGGTGAGACCTGAAGGAAAACATGGTCTCCCTCCATAAACTCCAAGGGTCTCCATCTCCTATCAGCATATGATTTATGTATGCTCTGCGTATTCCTCATATACTCCTATATGATCCACACCGTCTTAGTGGTATCTTGTACCAACTCTGGACCCATGAGTACTGACTCCCCTTGGTCTATCCACCATATAGGTGATCTGCATGGATTCCCATACTTGGACCCAAACAATTCCATGTAGATAGTGTAGTGATAGCTTTTGTTATATGAAAACTCCACCAATGGTAGGTTTTCCTCCCAACTATGACCAAAATCAAGGACACAAGCACAAAGCATGTCCTCCAATGTATGTATGGTCCGCTCTGTCTCACCATCCATCTGTGGGTGAAGGGTTTTCTCAAGTGAAGTTGAGTCCCAAATTCCTCTTGAAATCCCATCCCCAACTAGGATGTAGAGTGTTCATCACGGTCTAAGAAAATCTTTGAATTCACCCCATGTATCCACACTATCTCCTGGATGTATAGGCATTCCAAAACCTCTATCGATCCCTTCTCCCAAATGAGTAGGAAGTGAGCCGAAGTGGTGAGTTAGAAAACAATCACCAAGATAGAATTGTGGCCCTTGGACATGCCTGGTAACCCCATCAAAAAGTCCATCATGATACCTTCCCATTTCCAATCTGGTACCTTAAGTTTCTGGGCCAATCCTACCAGAACCTGATGTTCGTCTTTCACTTTTTGACAAGTGAGGCATTGTGAAATGAACTCTTCCACCACTTTCTTCATCCCTAGCCACTAATACTGACATCGGATGTTCTGGTACAGCTTTACTACACCAAGATGTACCGCCAAATGGGATTCATGGAACTCCCTCAAAACTTCCTCCTGTAACATCACTGGTACTATGATGAATCCTCTGAAAAGGATGATGTGATCCCCACCTATCAAAAATCCATCAGAATCCTATCCTGAGGATAACTAAGCACGTCGGGCCTCATAGTCAACATTCACAATTTGTGCCTCCCTGAATCATTTTAAGAGTGGAGGATTGATAGTCATTGACTGAAGGTAAGATGTTTCATCATCATTCACGAAGGATATTTTCATCGCGGATAACGACTCTGTCACCTCACTTAGAAGTTGTAAACCTGACCTCCTGCTGAGCGCGTCTGCCACCACGTTCTCTTTCCTAAAATTATAGACTATCTCAAATTCAAAGTCTGGGAGGAACTCCAACCATTACTGATGTCTCATGTTCAAGTACTTATTTCAGAAGATATACATGAGACTCTTGTGGTTCGAGTAGACTGTAAACCATTCACCCATCAAGTTGTGTCCACAAATCTTCAAGGAAAAGACCAATGTTGCTAACTCAAGGTCATGGTTCATGTAGTTATGCTCATTCTACCGCAAATGTCATGATTCGTAGGTGATCAAAGCATTCTCTTGCATCGGGACACAACCCAGTCTGGTCCCTGATGCGTCATAGAAGACTACATACCCAACGCCCTCTACTGGTAGTCTCAAGATCGAGGCACTCGTAAGTCTTCACCTCAACTCCTAGAAACTTTGTTGGCACTTATCCATCAACATGAAGGGTTGTCCCTTCTTTTTCAAGGCTGATAAAGGTGTTGCTACTCTAGAAAATTTGGGCACAAAAATCTTGTAGTATCTATCCAACCCCAAGAAACACTCCACCACAGTCATGCTCTTGGATGGATCACGGGCTAGAATTACCTCTATCATTGATGGATCCACTGCAACTATAGCCTTCGAGATTACATGTCTTATTAAGTGGACCTCCCAAATTCATAACTGAAACTTCGAGAGCTTACCGTAAAGTCGGTGCTCTAAGTGTGTATTTAGGACTATCTGTAAGTGTGTAGCATGCTCCTCCTCTAACGCCGAGTACACCAAGATGTCATCAATGAAGACCACAAAAAAATGATCAAGGGAATGTTGTAAAATCTTATTCATGATACCCATTAACATTTTTGGGGAATTGGTTACACCGAAGGGCATTACCAAGAACTCATAGTGGTCATACCAGTATCAGAAGTTTGTCTTTGGTACGTCTACCTCCCATACCCTAAGCTGATGATAGACAGATTTGATGTCTATCTTCAAGAACCACATCGCTCCCTTAAGCTAATCAAATAGGTCCTCAATCCTCAATAGTGGATACTTGTTCATCACGGTCACCTGGTTTGGGCACCAGAAGTCCATGCATAGCCTCAAGCTCCCGTATTCCTTCTTGGAAAACAAAACTAGGGTTGTCCATAGTGAAACATTGGGCCTCACAAAGCCATTCTCCTATAAGTCCTCCAATAATACCCACAATTTAAGAAGCTCCATGGGATCCATCTGATATGCTGGTGTGGATATCAGTGCCATCCCAGGGTATAGGTCGATGGCGAAGTCTACCTCCCTATGAGGAGGTTGTCCCAGAACATCCTCAGGAAAGACATCCTCAAACTTTCCCACTGCTACAGGAAATCATAGACTCCTCTTGTCCACTACACTGAAGGTGGAGAAATTCAATCTATGATGATCAGTTACACCCTCCTCTGAGAAAGTATTTAATGTGCTGAAATAGTTCCCTTCTCACCGGTGAAGTTAAACCTTGTCTCATCCTTGTAGACACCCTGTAATTTGTGCCTAATATAGTCGATATGAGCATGGACTATAGTTAAACAGTTTATACCCAAGATGATTTCGTAAGGCCTTGAAAATGTACTAGGATATCCCATCGAAATATCTCACCTTCTATAGTAAGCTCACACTGCCAGAACCAGTGTCTAATGTTATAATCTCATCTCGTAGGAGTCTCTAATCATAAGGGTAGAGCCAACGACTCCACTAGAATATCTGAGCCCCGAATGAGGTCTATGGGAAGGAAAGAGTGACTGACACTTGTATTTATAATGACTGCAGCTAAGGTGCAGAAGACACAGATCATACCTATAATCATCTCTGGAGCACAGTGGTTGTAGGCCTCTATCTCCAGAATCTGGACTCACCCCTTTCTTTTGGCACCCAGAGCTTGTGGTGGACCACCTGGGGGTGTTCAAGGTAGCACCTCAAACTACCGTCCACCACCTACCACTCGGCCTACACCCCTACCACATCTGGCACCCTGTGGAACTCTTCGCTCAAACATCTACCTATGCCTTGGAAGTCCCTCGACCATCTACTTATCATCTGTGTGGTGGGTCGAGCAGTCACGATCCATGTGTCTCTACCCGCCACAGGTGAAGAACGACCTAGTTCCCTACTCACTCCCTCTTATCTGGTATCCCTACACTACGGACCCCGAGTCTTGGGGTTGTCCCCTAAAATATCTAACCCACTTGGGTCCCTACGTCTACTGCCTATTACTCACTACTGAAGACTTTATCGCTTGATGTATGTTGGTGGCTATGGCTGTTGATGCCTGCTCTGCTAGGAAGATCTCCACAATAAGGGCTCACTCTAGCACCCCATCCTGAGTGGGGATGCTGAGAGACAGCATGGATGCCCAGATATCCCATATAAGTCCCTTCTCAAAGGTTCGAGCCCTAAAGAAAGGTCCACTCACCATGTCTATGGAGTAGCGAGAGAAGTATGTAAACCTCACAAAGTATACATAAAATGAAATCATGCCCTGCTGTTGGTGAAGAATAACATATATCTACACCGAGTGCAAGGTTGTGGGAAAGAACTCCTCCCAGAAAAGTTGCTTGAAGTCAGCCTAAGAAAGGGTCACCTCATCATGATCCTGAATCGTCAGGCTCCACCATCTCCCTACCGATCCCTAAAGAAGGATTGCATTTAAGATATCCATCTAGTCAACTGGCTTCCTCAGTAAGGGGAAGACCCGTGTCACCGCCTCCATTCAGTCCTCAACGACCTAAGGATCAGTGTCTCCCATGAACATGGGAGGTCTCTGTCTCTGGAACTCTTGCAAGGCACTGAGAATGTGTGTGTCCTCTACTGGTAATACTGGTAGTAAAAATTTGATCTACAGGTGGTGGTAATGCTGGTGCACCACCTGGCGAGGCCATCTCTAGCACGAGTCCCTAAACCGACGCCTCATCGCTAGGTGGTCTGTGCTCACAGTCATGCATTAGAATCCTAGTTGGATGTCTGTGTAGAGGCATATTGAAATAGATCAAGATGGACCACGATCAATATATTATACCTGATGAGCTGACTCTAATTCAAGAAGAACATTTGGAAACAAAAAATTCCTATATGATGCACACAACCAGTGTTTTTATGTCTAGAGCCGAAAAGCAGAATTCAGGGTCTATGTGTCTGGATACGTCAACCACAGCACCAACACTGGACTCCTTGAATCTAAAATTTGAATTCGAATCATTTAAAATTGTTTCCCAAAATGAAAACAACACAATTTAGTTATTTTAGGTAGAACCTACCACCTTAGATGTCACTTTTTCATGACCCGCCCCCCAGGGCTCATGTGTGACATCCCCTAAGCGTTCCTCCCAAAGGCCTGGGGTTGGCGACAAGCGTCGAAGGTGTAAACCTACAAGTTGGAGGCATTTTTTGGAGTACCTATACGCACGCACACACAACCACATCCCAAATCTTGAAAGGTAAACATGCATACCACTAAACAACCACTGAGTAAAAGTACAAAATGTAGGTCAAATTGGCTAGAATACAAACCCAACAAAAGATAAACTAAAATAGAAAATTAAAAGGAAACTCTAAAATTCATTGTGTGAATACCCCAACTAATGGGTGAGTGTAGAGTACCTGCTGGAAGCCGTAGAAGTATGCCCCGCTTTCCTGGTCTCACTAGACACCACCAAGTCCGGCGCCACCAAGTTCTCTGTTAAGGTGGTTGTTTTCTACACCAGACACAACACGTGCAGGTGAATCCTGTGCAGGGGTGAGTAACAATATACTTAGTAGAAACCTGAAACCAACAAGGAAAGACCACAAAGCAATCCACAAAGAAAACCACAAATCAAGGAAACTCACACCATGTATAATCTAGAGTATGGAAATTTGGACCATCAGTCATATCATCGAACACCTTGGGAAAGTGGATAACTCCTCCACAATGAGTATAGTGAGCCTCCCGAGTCACATAGAGCCACTTAACACTATTCTTTTATAGGTGTGTTACATAGCCCTGTTGAGTACCGTGGGTATATTGGGTCACACAGAGTCTCTCCCCACCATTGGCATGGAAGGTAACACAAAGCCGCTTCCCACCTTAGCCATACTGAGGCACTCCTCCTTTCAAGTATTTTGGGTCTTCTGAGTCACACAGATTCACTTCCCATTGTGGGCCTACTGGTTCAAATAGAGTTTCTTCCCACTGGGACATCGTAGATGATCCACATAGGGTTTCTTTTCTGCAGTCTTTAGGTCTCATCCAACTGGAGGGTTTCGACACATAGTGTGCTTGATTTTGGGAGAACTGCTCCTCAATACATTCATCATATTCCAACTTCCATGAAACACTCATAAGATCATTTCAAAAGGTCCTCCTTATCTCAAGGGTTCCAAATCAACAAATGTCTCATCAATCGGACGCCCAATTTGATAGATATTGGTATTTTTCAAGGGACCCGTTAGCTCCGAGTCTGGATCGACCTGACCTAACCCAACCCAACCTGAGGTCCATCGACCCAACCTACGTCTGCCGACCCAACCCAGATCCAGCCCGATGGGGTTGGTCTGGGCCGCTAGGGCAGACCATCTCTTACATGGCCAAGATGCGGCTGGAAGCCGCATCTGCTTCCCCTGCCATGTGGGTCATCTTCCGGGCCACCTCCTATGCTGCAGTCGGTTGACTACGGCCTTGTCGCGTGTGATGTGGTATGGTGTCGCATCTACGGTGCACCGACGCGGTGCAGTTCTACATCTGTGGTGCATCGACATGGTGCGGTGTCGCATCTGTGGTGTTGTGATGCATCTGGGTGGCCACTTCTGCTTACTGCTTCCTGCCAGCACAGAGGTCGGTGGATCTTTCTGCACTACTACGGTGCTTCTTTGGGCGTGTCATTGGGGCTCGCCACCACCCTCCCACGACTGCCACTAAGGGACATCGTCAATGCTGTTAGGTTCTTCCACGGACCACTAGGTGCGCTCTGATGTTCCTTTCTTCACGCCGCTTGCGCCTACAGCCTCCAGGGGATGCCATCTTCCCTACGATGGAATATAATCCTCCATGCCTCCACTTAGAAGATGTAGTCATGAAAAACACCCAAAATGTATAAGTAATAGGGGCTCGGTCTTTTTTTGTGTTAGGAAACACCCTTCATGTTAGAGGTTTAGAATCATGGGATAGTGAATTGAAGTTATATCACAATTAAACAAATAATCTCAGCATGAAACCCCAAGAATAGTTCCATCCCACAAGAGTGTGCAATCTGTCGATCAACTTGTTTGTGGGTTGAACCTCATTCTTCATTTAGAATAAAGAACTGGGAAACATAAAATAAAAACAAACCCCTAACTAAATGATGTTCTTCATTTAAGCGATCTATCTGCAGGGGTTCAAGTTATGTTGGCATTCATCACTTTTCAGTTCCATTATTATTAGGTGAATCGAACTCATTGGTGATTCGACAAAATTCTTCATTCGTCATTGGATATAATTTCCACTGTAGGTTCGTCAAAGAAATTCCACTAATTGATCCTACTTTCTCCACTGCATTAACCCATTAAAAGAAAACGTGTCGCATCATTTCTGTTACATTATGTCGTCACATCGTTACGATGTTTCATTTATAAAATTGTATATCTCTTACGCTACATTTAAAGAGTCATTACACTACACATTTACAAGCCATTAATGAGATTCATTTAATGAAAATAATCTCCACTTTGTCGATGCACTATAGCATCATTGGGATACCACCCAACAGTTGGGAAAAATAAATATAATAACTTTTCAAGTTATTTTATTTTTTCCAAAAATCCTGAAAAATAACTTTTCTAGTCAACCCTTGTCGGTTAAAGTTAGGTCCATTCTAGATGAATCTCACCATTCTGAATTCAATGGTACCCTCAGATTTTTTATCCAATCGCCAATTTAAATGTTAGAAAAATCCTCTCACACATTTACTTAAATGAACTTAAAAAAGTTTAAAATTATATTTCAAGATCACTGGGCCTCAGAATCAAGTGACTTTAAATCAAATGGTCTCGAAATATTTCCATATAATTTTAAAAAATACATAGAATTTTCAAGACATTATAGGTCTGTCATGTTACCTAGTCATCCTTATATATATTCTGCTTTACCTGGTATCTCTTTCAGACTTTTGACTCAGGATGAAGTAAGTGGTATAGGACGGGTGTTTGTTTGGGAACCCATCCCAAGATGCAGTTCTTTTGTTTAATTAATTGCTTTCTTTTTTACACATTGTAACACTTCTATTTGTCTATAACATGAAATGGAAATGTCTAGACACCATTGGTGCCAGTCTACTGATATTATATCTGACACCCAACTCAAGCATCGTTTGGTACCCGAGTAGACTTTATGTTCCCATTTATAGATATTGGGAAACATGCCTCTCATAATTCTTGATTGCTTTTCTTTTTTTGGATGGAGCTTTTGGGGAAGATAACTGAGCCTATGTTAGAGATGCCTGGTGGAATTTTTTTGTATTATGGTGGTTTTATTAGCATGAACTATATTCTTGTACACCATAACCTATGATTTGATTTGTGTATTTTTGGAATCATACATTGACATCATCAAGGTATTTTTTATGACTATTCATCTTCCATAGTTATTATTTATTCTGTTTCGTCATTTATCTGCTTTTGTTGTTGTTTACTTTTTCCTCTATTATTCCACTACGTGTTCATATATTATTTACTTCTATTTAATACTTTATCCTTTTAGGTAATAGTATCCTCAAATACTCACCCAAGGTCCTCACTACTAGTCGGTAGCCTCTGGTGTCTGGTGAGATGAGATTGAGGACTTATGGATCACCAAATTGGGGCCTAGTTCAGTAGAACAGGGGGAAGTACACTATAATAATGATGAATTTATATTTTATATATTATATATATAATATTTATAACATTTTAATACCTCATTATTCATTATATAATATATATCTTTCTACCTTCCATTTTGTAGGAGATACGATAAAGTTTCTCGTATGTACGGTGGACTACTACCTCATGAAGTGATGTGATTCATCTTTCAATAATTAAGCATTTTCTTCCATCAATATTTTAGTTATTACTATCCAGGATATTTCTACTATGATATTATATTTGGATTCATTTCAATAATATTTATTGATTAAATGGAATTTGTTTTAATTTATTTACTTTACCATATTGATTATTTCTTTTCTATTCATGTTGTCATGTTATTTAAATGGAATTTTTGTTCATTTATTTACCTTTCCATATTGATTATTCTTATTTATTTTAATATAGATTCTGATGCAATTAACCCTTTCTGAGCATTTTATTTCACCCTAATTTATTTTCCTTTACATTGGATTCCATGAAGTTTATTATTACTAATAAGAAAGTATATTATAGAAGGAAAAAAGTTATTCTTAAATGGAAAAAAAATTATAGAAATTTTTGTATTAAATTTTAATTCAAGACTCAAGTATATATCCAAATTTATAATAATACTAAATTTATTGATACTTTGGGATTAATTTCCTTGTATCTTATTTAATTTTAATGGTATAAGGTACAAAATCTAGGCTTCTGGAGAAAGGGTTTCTACAATATACCTCAAACCTCTAGTTTTGAAAACTATCCAAAATTTCTAGTTTCATTAGAATTTAGTAATGAGGGATTATTTAGAAATTTTTTCCCCATTAATAGATGAAATCCTCTTATTTTGTTCCATTATTGTTAGTAAAATCTATGCGGGGAATTCTCATCATGTTTTCCATAAGTGAGAACCTCAATCACCTCCTTCAATTTTTAGTATGTTAGCAGAAATCCCATAAAATAATATGTAATAAAGAAGAACCTATGGTTTTCTCATGAATAATATTTCGTCTGAATATTCCTCTCATCCTAGGCCATTATTTTTTTCCAATATTAGCATGATAAGTTTTATTATAACACTTCTTTATATTTTGTGTCTCATATGTTTAATAATCTTCTTTATTCAATTGACCTTCTTTATGGGGAATATCTTTTTACACTTGATTATTTTAAATTTTCAAGTTTCCATTTGTGGATAACTTCTCATCAATTCTCACCACACATTTTGAATCCAATTTTCCCCTTTATCCTAAATAATATTTAATGCATCCTATAATTTTTTAGCAAATATTAAATGATTTTTCAAAAAAATTGGGCACCCATTATTGAAATTCATAGACTTCTTAGAATATTCACATGACTTACCAATATTTTTATTTTAAAAAACATCCCTTTCATAAAATAAGTAAATTATACTTCCAAACTTTTCATTTATACCTCAACATTGTTACCTTCCAAACTGCTTCTGTACAATCTTTTTATAGAATATGAAAAAAAATGTAGATGGTTATGGTGAAGATATTTTAAATGGTTTTCTCCTTAGAGATTTTATGCTTAGATTCTCAATGAAACTCTACTTTTGTTCTTCTCTCTTTCCTAGTAAATAAATATTAAATTAGAAAGAATAATATGTTTGACCATTATTACCACAACATAAGAAGAACCATTTAAATTTTTATCTTCTAGGTTGATTCTAGTTCTCTCAAGATTTATATTGATGTTGTCATGCTGAAAATTTTTCCTTAATCTTTCTAAGGGTAATTTTTTTGGGTTTCACCTCTTATTTTAATGGGTAAGTGTGTTTTAAATAACATTCTTGGTTTAAGTCACAACCCAACCCATTCTAGGGCTCGAGCCCCAACTACCCCAAGACCACTTCCATAGGCTAAGGGTGGTGACTAGCACTGAAAGCACAACAAACTCGAGGAGGCCTTTCCATAAGAACCTGTACACACACACAACCAACTCAATGAAAAATTGTAGAGGGAAATGAAAAAAAATATACAACAATACTATAAATAAACAAAGAATGCATGAACTACTAAATAGTATATGTAAAGTAAATTAAACTGAAAGGGTAAAAGGAAAAAAATACACACCCATGTAGAAAAGATACACAACCAAGAAGTAACTGAAAACGTAAAATATTTAAGAGAGCTCTGCTCCTAGATCCCAATCTATGACCACCATATGTGGTTCTATCACCTACATCCCTAAGCTTCTCTGAATTCGCGGTCAACCAATCAGTTGTCTGCATAAGGCACGAAACATACGGACAAAACCCATGCCGAGGTGTGTACATAAATACTCAGTAGGATACCCTGAAAAGGCGAAGTGGGAGTCGTAAGAGATATATGGATGATTAAATAAGTAAATAGGATAAGGTATAGTAAAATAGTGAAGCTCAACCCAACTAGAGAGAAAAGTAATCAAATCAGAACACAAGGATCTAGAAACGGTGAGAATATGAACTTCTTGTTGAGTCATTGCTAACTATAGTAGGATAGTAGACTCATCCAACCACAAGAAGCTAAACACAGAAGGCACATGGCATACCCCAGGTGTATTTTCCTCTCATGGATGGAGAGTAACCATAACCTAAGGATTGGGTACTGAAATAGGACACACATATACATATATATATATACTCAGTAAATAAAGCCCAAACAAGAGTGTAATGGGATCTCCATCTCACAAGTCATCCTAGGAAAAAAGTCCTTGAAAGTTCAAAGATTAACCCTCAATAATGCCCATCATCATACATGTTTTCCTTGAACATGCATATTAAAGGGGAGAAATCACCACACATTGATACTATCCTATTTGGTCAGAACTGTCTCACCCTTACAGTTTTAGGTCGCATCACATGGTTGTATCTTTGTGTGGAAAGTGTCCCTCTTTCTTGATATTCGAAAGTTATGTCAAGGCACATCTCATCACTATGTCGCAAGGTCATGGAATCATGTCTTAAGGTTGAGGACCCATGCATAGCCCTACTGGAGGGTTACACTCTAGTCATTGGGTATATGCGCCCAAGTATGTAGAGGGATCATCACTACAAAGTTGAAGGGGACTCACTGCCTAGCCCTGCTGAAGGGTAATCCACTAGAGTGTACTTCTTGTCAAGCATCGTCTATGGGAACCACTGCCCAGCCCCACTGATGGGTAGTTTACTCGGGGGTGCCTGAAAATACCATTGGGGAACCCACTACTTATCCCATCTAGAGGGTAATCCCAGAACTTCTTTGGCCATTCCTCAGGGATGGTACCTCCTAAAAAGCATCGAGGAACTACATTATCCATCCATGTGGATGGTACCTCTCAGAAATCTTCATGGAACTACACTATCCACCCCAATTGGATGGAACCTCTTAGAAAGAATTGAGGAACTACACTGGCCACCCCTGCTAGATGGTGCCTCTCAGAAATCATTGGGGAATGCCACTACAGTAATCAAGTGTCACCCTAAATTGGCATCATACCTGGAAAATAACGTATTGTATATCAAAATCCACTACAGAGTGAACATTAACTTTCTACGTGGAAAAATACTCAGGATAGGCTACTCGTGTACCAAAATCTAAGTCCAAAAGAAGGAGATATGAAGAGTAGAAGATCCGTAAAGTGGTACATGGTGTGTATGGGTCGCACTCATCATGTGACCATGCCTCATAAGCTTTTTGTGTACCAAACCATACTCGGGTACTAAACTATGAAAAATTACCCCTAGGAATTCCAGTGTACTCCCAAATTACATGGAAAATATATTCAAAATGATGATGATCTCACAACCCTCTTTGTTGATCTGTGGGTCCAAAAACATAATTTCACTAACACACCTCATCCAACGGCCAAAAAAATTTACTAAATCTATTAATACATCTTACCCACTCTCAAAAGAGTCGATACTGACCTAAGCCATGGGTTTCCTTCAAACATAGTAGAAGGATCTTCCATAAATATTCCTTTCATGCTCCCACAATTAATCAGATGGAGAATAATACTTCACCCAACCAAACAGATTACATTGTTTTGATCCATGTAAAAAAATCAAATGATTAATTATTCATTCTCCCCAAGAGAACATCTATTGTAAAATTCCAATTTCACCAAAACATGCTTAAACAGGCTTCGTGGGGATCATACCTTTATTAAAGTTTAAACACCAAAAATTGGTCTTGAAAATTCCACCTAAAATTCAGCATCATGACGCCACTAAGATAGATGTGTAACCATAGACGGCACATCAAACGGACACCCGGATTAAGAGTAAAGGTTGTTTGAAGCTTCCTTAGCCTGTTCTATCTAGTCCCATTAACCTAAGATAGCCCGATTTGGCATGACCGGCTCATCACACTGGAAGGGCACATCATGTCGACCTGCGGCACAACCGTGTGGCCAGGCCTACTTGCTCCCAACCTGGCCAACCCCGTTGTATCCTGGACGACTCCCAACCGGCTCGCTGGCCCTCTGCCATAGATCCCCCCACATCAATGTGGAGACCGACCCCTACGAACCTTGATATGTTGTTTCCACCTTGGTATCCCGGCTTGGCTTCCTTGTGGCTTTGACGTCACCCCTTTCTCCTCCATCTTGAATAAGACCTCTGCCCTCTGACTCTGAACCGCGTCTCACCGCCTTTCTTGCCAGCCGACAACGCCGCCAACCTCACCTCACACCCAGCTACATGTCGCACCACCATCCCAGTCAAGCCTCGTGGCCCACCACCATCTACCGCCTCCAACGCTGGTTCTCCAATGGTCCCTTTTTTGAAGCACCAGACCTCCTCTGTTTACCCTATTTTGAACCCCAAACCATACTAGCGATCCTCACAATGGGATATTCATAGTTCCATTCTCTATTAGATGATCTGATAATTGTTCGATGTTCCCAAAGGTGGGAAATGAATATCCATGAAAAATGGGCAAATAAAAGATAAATATATAGGTTTAAGCATGGATCGATGGTCGTGTTAGTGTGGCCATCGATGATTGATAAGCAAGAAATGAATTAAATGGACAAAGAATGGATAATGAAGGGATACTTCAATTAGAGATGAAAGTGAAAGAATCCTATCTCAATTCATTATGTTCTTCATTGAAGACATTTTTTTATCGCTTTTGTTGTGATCTTTCATAGTTTTACTGAAGTTCATTCTTGATTTGTCGAAGAATGAAGGGGGCACTAGTACAAAAATTATTTACCACATCATAATTTTCTATGTCAGTTATAAATAACCAACATGAAAAGCTGTAAAAACTGATTTCTCACATTGGTTATATTATAACTAATGTCAAAAATACATTATGTTTATTTATCACGTCGGTGATATTATAACCGATGTGATAAATAAACTATCTCGCTTTATCACGTCGGATATTTTATAAACGATGTGATAAATCCAATTTTTTACATTGATTATTATGTAACCGAAGTGATAAATAAATAATCATTGCCTCGTCATGTTGGTTATTATATAACCGATGTAAAAAAATAGGTTTATCCCATCGGTTATTTTATAACCGATGTAATAAATATAATAAAAAACACTCTATCATGTTTGTTACTAAATAAAAAACAAGATAAATCATTTCAAGATTTTATGAAGCCCCGTATTGGGTCATTGTGGTATTTTTTGATCGGTTGATAGTGAGTCTTCTCTCTCGCACAAAAACCCCTAGAAACGATTCATTGAGCCTATGGCATCCAACCTCATTTTTCTAGCATCATTCATCATATTTTTTATCACCGCATCTATCTCATTGTCTTGCAATACTCTAGTAATCCAAACATGCCAAAATTTTTGTTGTTATTTTTCAATGATTCTATACATTTATGTTTTGAGATTTTATTTTTTAAAATTTGGAAATATCTTGTTTAATTTCCTAATGTTATCATTATATGACATGGTTTTTCTTATCCTTGATCAAAAATAATTTGGCATGAATCTCCATGTTACTATGGTTAGATACTACCTTATTTAAATATGAAATCCCCATATGGATATCCCTAATCATAGAGACATTAGTTATATACCATATCTCCCTTTTCAATTTAAATAGCACATTAAATTTTCAGTCATTCCATCTTAGAAAAAAAAGAAGTTATACTTGTCCACGTGTTTGGTGATGAATATGTTCTCCATCTTCCTACAAGAGTTAGGCGATGGTCAGGTTGTATGTAGCACAAATTTAATGATGGATACTAGTATTATAACATAGTATGTTGATGCATGGTTTCTTATTTATTTTTCACTACATTGGTTAACTATCCATTATTAGCTAAGTATCCCCCAAAACAACCTCTCAACATACCTTGAATATGATATTTTCACCCCCTTTCCAAGACAATATAGGTTCCTCTCAAGGCCTATACTTTGAGTTTAATATAAATCCATTTCAAAAAGTATCTTAAAACCAAAAAATATCATCCTACCACTCAAATAAATCTCGACCATACACAATACCACTTTCCACCATAAACTAAATAAGAATGTTAAAACCCTTAAATGTGACCATAAAAATTAAATGAAATAAATAAAATATCTCAATTCAATACAATCCTAAAACCAATTAGGTTAATATTTTTGATAATTATGATAAAAATTTAAGTAACAAAATTCATGTTGTGATGGGTTTATAATACACCACACTAGTGGATGCTGCATTATTTTTACAGTGTTTTTCTATCTTATTTCTCAAAAACAATATCATTATATTTTTCAAATATGCATATATTTGCCTTATTATAATTCAAAATTGTGTTAATTTCATATTATGGAATATTTCATATAAATATAAAATTTCCTTATTGAACTATATTTTCCTTTTAAAATTATTTCCATGCATATCTTTTTCAAATATGCATATATTTGTTTTATTGTCACGACTTGTCCCTCAGTGCCCATTCCATGACTACCCTAAGCCCTCCTTCCATAAGCCAGGGGCTGGTGACTAGCACCAAAGGCATAAATCCCTAAAACTGGGAAGGTATTGCCTTTATAATGTGTAAACACACACAAAAGAGTACGATCTAGAAGTAAAACACTATGAAAAACTGTATAAAAATGAGTGTTGAAAAGTAAAAGGGGCCAGAAATACAAGCCCAATAGGAAAGTACAAGTACAACTGAAAAACAAGTACAACTAAAGAAAAGTAAAGTAGCTACTGGGTCATCCTCCAGGAATTCCTACCTGAAGGGTAGGTACATATAGCATCCTCATCACTCCATGTTCGTCATTATTCTCCGTGTACCGACTCGTCGTAAGGTCCACCTCCAGGTACCATCCAGTCCTGCTACTCTGATTCCCAGTCAGCGTTGTCCGTCGTCTGCCACCAACACAACGATATGAGGATATAGCTCATGTAGAGGTGAGTATAATGACACTTAGTAGGGACCCTGAGACCCTCAAGGTATCACAAAATCCAACAATGATAAATCAAAAAGTATGAAATCAATAGATAACCCCACTTAGGTATATTCCCATATATATACCTAAATTATCAAGTAATCCATTTCAATCATGAGGTAAACACAAAAAGTTACTGAATCAGCTCAATCCATGATTTTTATTATCGAAACCATGGTTTCTAGAGAACTCCTACTCAATCTAGTACATTGGTCATGCCTTATCACACAAAGGCACTTAACACTAACCTTGGACTACTGAGGTACTTCTCCTGTCGAGTACTGTGAGTCTTCCGTGCTCACACACAGGCACTCCCCACCGTGGGTCTGCTGCGCTCACATAGAGGTGCACCCCCTCATAGCCTGCTGAGGTACTCCTCCTGTCGAGTACCATGGGTCTGCTACGCTCACACAGAGGCGCTCCCCACCGTGGGTCTTCCACGACACCAAGGCACTCCCCACTGGGCTAGTCAAAACACTCTAAGCTGAATCTGTCAGCAGTCGTCAGGTCTCAGCCAGCTACTAGGTCTCCGCACTACGTACGCTCGTCTTTGGGAGGATCCGCTCCATGAGCTACTCTTCGATGCTCCAACTTCCACAAAGTACCATGAAGAAGTATCTCAAAGCTCTGCCACATCATAGGGGTCTCAACGCAGTAGACGGCGCGTCAATCGTACGCTCGGTCTTTGAGTTATTAACCTTTTAGTACTAGGGGCCCGGTTGGATTTGTGTACGATCCGACCTAACCGTATCTCAACATTACCCCAAACTCCAGTGGGGAATACTCAAAGGGACCTTCGCACTCAAAGAAAACTAGTGTCGCTGACTGGTCATTAAACGGTCGTCTAGTGCCAAAGATATGGCCAAAAGAAAGTAAAGGTTCATGGTGGGACCAGGTCCGGTCAGACCCGATCGGACCAATCCGGCCCAACGTAGTCTGGGATGACCCGGTCTGGGTCGACCGGGTCAGACCTGTTGGGTCTGGCCTGTTCCATTGAGCAGGCCAGCCGGTTAGGTTCGGTACGGCCCGCTGGACCCAGCCCTGCAGGCTGCGAGGGTGATTCGGCCTGGGCTCAGGGCCGATTCGGCCCGGAGCGTCGCGAGGGCGCGGCCCGGCGGAGCTCGGCCTAGAGGGCGTAGCCGGGCCAGTTCTTCTAGGGCGCCACGAGGGGGGTGGGACATCGGCTCGGTCGAGAGGCCACGTGGAGGCAGGGACACCGCCACGACTGGGTTCTCGTGAGGGAGCCAGGACGCCGACTCGGCTGGGTGGCTGCGACGGAGCCGGAACACTGGCTTGGCATGGAGGCTGTGAGGGTGCCGGCTCGGGGAGGCACGAGGGGTGCACGGAGGCCGGAAGGCGGCTGGTTTGGAAAGGCGTGTGGGGTGCGTGCGGAGGCTGGCAGCATTCGGTCGGGCAGGGCACGACCAGGTGGGCCAGCGGCCGGGTGGCGGTCAGGCTGGCCGGTTCGGTGCAGCTCGTGCCAGCGTGGGCTGGCGGTGTTCGGCCGGGATCACCGAAGCTTTTTGGGGGTAGCACAATTTGCAGAGGCCGCAGGTAGCGCGTCCTTTGTCATCACCACCTTCTTCGTTCCGTCGCCACATCGCCATGCCGAAGTTCATCATAAACAAGATCGGCAGAGGGGTCAGGCCATGTTGGTTTGCCCCACACCCTCCGCATTTAGGTTGGTATCAATTGGTTCATCAAAGAAGTACGATGAACAAAAATTATTTTACAATCTCCACTTCGATTCCTTTCCAACCGAAGATGAGAAAAGAAAAAGGATAATACACAAATAAAACCCCCTACCTGTTATTGTCGGTCATCTACGTTGATGTCGGGGGACGTAGATGAAGGAGTTCGTCATTCGTTGCGTCCGCTGCACGCTTCCAATCCCAAGTTGCGTCAGGTGTGGAAGATGCTCCATGTCATTAGGTGTCTGGGGAAGAAGTCGAAGAAGGATCGTCGCTAGCATTGTTTGTTGGAAGAACGCGTTCTTCGTTCTTCATTCTTCGTTCTTTGTTGGGAGAATTCTAATCCTCCCAAGCTCTCCTCTTCCCAAACTACCACCCAAATTCCAAAGTTATTCCCAATAATAGATTAGAATGTCTATTAATTCGGTGGAAAGAATTCAAAAAGAATTAATTAATTACTTGGATCCACCTAATTAATGTGAAGGGTTGGCACAAATTAATTAGAGGGAAAATAACAATTGAATTAAAGGGAAGGTCAAGTGGATCTCCCTCATTAATGAGGGAGAGTTGAGATGTTTTACTCTCTTCCATTAATAGGGTTTAAGCCCCGTGTAGTCCCCATGTCGTAACCTCTCACGGGAGGTTATGTTCGGGTGGGCCCCACCACCATAACCTCTCATGGGAGGTTAAGGTGTGGTGGTCCCACCTCTAACTTCCATGAGGAGGTTTTAGCCACCAATCACCCACATGGAGACTCAAATAAAATAAAGTGAAGTTCACTTTATTTTATTTCTTCCCACGAAAAACCAAAAATTATCTTTTATTCTCGACTCACTGACATCGAAGTGAAAGTCCTATAAAGTGAATACAAGCGATGCGAGTTCAATGGTTCCCTTGGCTTTCAATTATGAGCACTGGTTCAAAATTTATAAAAACCCACTCGTACGTTTAATGAACGTACCCGAAAAAAACTTTAGAAATTGTTTCTAAGAACACCGAACCTTGGAATCATGTGTCGTAAACTTTCGCAGACTCGTAAAATTCCAATGTATTTAAAAAAAATCCACAGGAATTCTGGGTCTTTACATTCTCCCCACCTCATGCCTTTACATCCCTGTAAGATACAACTCAAACTAAGGGAACAAGTGGGGGTACTGAGCACGCATATGAGCCTCCCTCTCCCATGTGATCTCCTGGAGGCACTCGTGTTGCCAGCGAATGCGCACTAGAGTTATCAACCATCCACATAGGACCCACTCCTTTCGATCCTCAATCTCCACTGAATCATATTTCAAAGTCTCCCCATCTTCGACATCCAACTCTCCATGGTCGATGATGTGAGAAGGGTCGTGCACGTATCTCCTCACCTGAGATAAGCGGAAGACTTCGTGCACCCGGTGCAACTGAGGTGGAATAGCTAAGTAGTAAGCCACCTCGCCAACTCTACTGAGGACCTGAAAAGGTCCGATAAATCTTGGATATAACTTTCCGCCTCACCCAAATATCTGTAGAAATCGTCAAGGTGAGACCCATAGGAAGATGTGGTCTCCATCCTCAAACTCCAGATGTCTCCATCTCCTGTCAGCATACGACTTATGCCTACTCTGTACAGTCTTCATCCACTCCTGGATGATCTAAAACTTCTCAGTGGTAGCTCATACCATCTTCGGTCCCACTAGTGCTGACTCCCCAGGGTCTGTCCAGTAAAAGGGTGATATGCAAGGTCTCTCGTATAACGCCTCAAAAGGTGTCATCCCTAAGGTGGAGTGATAGTTGTTGTTGTATGAAAACTCCACTAAAGGTAAGTGATCCTCCCAGCTGTGACCAAAGTAAAGGACACATGCACCCAGCATGTCCTCGAGGGTCCGAATGGTCCTCTCTGTCTGACCATCCGTCTGAGGATGGAAGGCGGTGCTCAAATGAACATGTGTCCCGAAAGCCTCCTACAACCCCTTCCGTAGCCGGGAAGTAGACCGCTCGTCACGATTAGAGACAATAGATGAAGCTACTCCATGTAGCTGCACAATCTCCTCTATGTAGAGGCGTCCCAAGCTCTCTACTGAACCCTGCTCTCTGATCGGTAGGAAGTAGGCCAACTTGGTGATTCGGTCAATGACCACCCAAATTGAGTCATCACCCCTGGATGTACGTGTAATTCCTCTCATGAAGTCCATGGATATCACATCCCACTTTCACTCTGGGACCTCTAAATGTTGAACCAAGCCTGCTATTACCTAGTGCTCCACCTTCACTTGCTGATAAGTGAGGCATCGGGAGGCAAAATCCGCTACTGCCTTCTTCATACCTAGCCACCGGTGTTGTCATCGAAGGTCCTGGTACATCTTCACCACTCCTGGATGTACCACTAGAGGGGATGTGTGGAACTCCCACAACACTTCCTCTTGAAGTGAAACCGGTACCATAGTATGTCCTCTGAAGAGGATGATGTGCTCCCCACCTTAAGAAAATGCATCAGGTGCATGTCCTGTGGATATTTGAGCATGTCGTGTATCATAGTCAGCGTCCCCATGTTGTGCCTCCCTGACTCGCTAAAGAAGTGGGGAAGTGACTGTAAGAGACTGAAGGAAGGCTGCCCCATCTCTATCCACAAAGAATATCTGTAAAGAAGCCAACTGCTATGTCGCCTCGCCTTGAAGCTATATACCAGATCTCCTACTGAGTTCATCCACTACAACCTTCCCCTTTCGTGGAGTATAGAGTATCTCAAAGTCATATTCCTAGAGGGACTCAAGCCATCACTGTTGTCTATGGTTCAAGTCCTTCTAAGAGAAGATATACCTGAGACTCTTGTGACTAGAGTACACAGTAAAACACTTTCCCATCAGATAGTGTTGCCACATCTTCAAGGCGAAGACCACTACTGCTAAATCCAGGTCATGGGTAGCATAGTTCTGCTCATGTTGTCTCAGCTTCCGAGAACCATATGTGATCACTACTCGCTACTACATCAGGACACACCCGAGTCTCTTCTCTGATGCGTCGTAGTAGACTATGTTCCATAAGCCTTCCTCTGCAAGCCTCACGATGGGGGCACTAGTAGGCCTCTGCCTCAGCTCCTGAAAGCTCTGCTGGCATCTCTCCGACCACATGAAGGGTTGCCACATCTTCTTCAAGGAAGATAGTGGTAATGCAACTCTGGAAACGTATGGCATGAACCTCCTATAGTAACCAGCCAAACCCAGGAAACTTCATTCCTCCGTCATACTCCTAGGTGGCTCCCAAGAAAGTACCGCCTAAATATTCATAGGACCCACTGCAACTCCAGCCTTCGAGATGACATGTCCCAAAAAGTGAACCTATCAGATCCAAAACTAGCACTTAGAGAGCTTACCATAAATTTTGTTCTCTCAGAGTGTGTCCAGTACTACCCACAAATGGTAGGTATGATAATCCTCAGTAGTCGATTGGAATATAATGTCGTCGATGAAGACTACGACAAAGAGAACAAGGTATGGCTGGAAGATCCTGTTCATGAGTCCCATGAACACTGCTGGAGCTTTGGTTATGCTGAAAGAAATAACCAAGAACTCGTAGTGGCCATAACTAAACCCTAAATTTGTCTTCTGCACATCCTCATCTCAAACTCTGAGCTGGTGATAGCCTGATTTGAGGTCTATCCTCAAGAACCACCGTGCTCCCTTCAACAGATCAAAGAGGTCGTCAATCCTCGAGAGTGGGTACTTGTTCTTCACAATCAACAGATTCAGGAGATGGTAGTCGACACAAATCCTCAAGCTCCCATCCTCCTTCTTGGAAAATAGAATCGAAGCTGCCCAGGGAGAAACGCTGGTCTAGATGAATCCTTTCCCCTGAAAGTCCTCTAGCTGTTCCCGCAGCTCGCGAAGCACCGCGGGAGCCATCTGATACCCTGGTGTAGATATCGATGTCGTCCTGAGGTACATCTCAATGTATAATTCCACCTCTCTATGAGGAGGTAGTCCTGGAACATTTTCAGGGAAAACATCTGCGTACTGGTCCACCACTACAGGATAGATCAGACTCTCCACATCAACTGCTCCGAGGGTAAGGCAGGCCAACTAATGGGTGATCTGCTGCACCCTTCTTCGAGTAAGTTTTTCTTGTGATAAAAAGGATCCCTTCTCACCGGTGAAGGTAAACCTTGTATCATCCATACGGACACACCACACTTTGTGCCTAATACAGTCAATTTGAGCATGGACTATAGATAACTAGTCCATACCCAAGATGACGTCGTAAGTCCTCAACGCCGCTACGAGGAGATCCCCACTGAAGCTCTCACCTCCTAGAGTAATTTCACACTGTCGGCACCAGTGTGTAATCATCTAGTGTGCTCTCATAGGAGCCTCTAGCCGTAAGGATCGAGCCAATGGCCCTGTCGGAATCTCTGAGCTCGGAACGAGGGAAGTGGAAATGAACGAGTGATTGTCACCTATGTCTATAAGAACTGCAGCTAAGGTGGAGTAGACACAAATCGTACCTCAAATCACCTCTGGAGTGCCATGGTCATAGTCCTTAGCTGCCTAAAGCTGTGCTCTCACCTATCCACCTACTCCCTACAGTCAGGGTGGACCTCCTAGTGGTGGTGGTGGTGGTAACACCTAGAATTGTCACCCACTGTCAGCTACTCGACTAGCTCCTCTTCCACGCCGGCCTTCTCCCTATGGACCGCCTCGATTGAATCTTTGTCTCTGCCTGGGCGGTCCTTCGATGGTCTGCTGATCATATGAATGGAAGGTCAGACAGTCACGATCCATGTGACCATGCCCGCCACATGAGTAACACTACCGACTTTTGGCATGTGTTTCTTTGCCCCGGGTGCCCAGTACAACCGATCATGAGTCATGTGGTTGTCCACCCGTGGGTCTGGTCCTCTTGGACCTCTGTGACATCTATCTTCTACCAGCTACAGAACACTCTGCTGCATGTCGGCTAGTGGTGGGTCTCGCTACTGGAGACTGCTCAGCAAGAAAACTCTCAACTAAGAGGGCTCACTTCAACACCCCTTCCTACGTCGGGATGTTGAGGGAGATAATCGAAGCCCTGATCTCTCGCATGAGCCCCTTCTCGAAGATACGGGCCCTGAAGAATGGGTCCCACACCATATCTGTGAAATAGAATGATAGGTCGGTGAATCTCATTGAGTATCGTGCCACTATCATGCTACCCTGCTACAGATGAAGTATCTCCTGAATCCGTGCTGCACGTAGGGTGGTTGGGACAAACTCTGCCCAAAACAGGCTCTCAAAGCCTTCCCAGAGTAGCGTCATCTTTTCATGAACCTAGAACATCATCCTCCACCATCTTCTTGCTGCTTCCTCTAGAAGGCTGCCAGCAAGAATCACCATGAAGTTGGCTGGTGTCCCTACCAGTCTAAAGATTCTCACCATAGACTCCAGCCAATCCTTAGCCACCTGTGGGTCTATCAATACCCTGAACCTAGGTGGCCTTTGGCATTGGAACTCGTGAAACACACTCATGTGGCGTGAATCGTCCGCTGCTAGGGCTGGTGGCATTGGTGGCCCAACGGTTAGTGGTACCGTTGGTGCCTCCACTAGAAGAGGGCCCTGCACCGAGGCCTCATTGCTCGGTGGTCTATATGCACGTACAAATCTTGAAAATATCACTGGTCGTCCTTGGAGAGGAATTCTGAAAGAAACAGATGTGACATGGTCAAAAGATTATACCTGGTCAGATGACCTGGTTGAGCTGACTTAAAGAAAAACTTTTGAAAAAACACATGCAATTAGTGTTTTCGTGCACTGAGTCAGAAATCGGTAGTCAGGGTCCTGATGTATGGATGTGTCGGCCGCCACACCAACACTGGACTCCCTAAACTGAAAACAACACACAGTACCCTTAACACTATTACTTCACATAAAAGAAAGATCAGAGTCCTATGCTCTGCGGTATAACCGACTCCTCTGATACCAATTTTTCACAACCTTTCCCCAGGGGCCCATGTCATGACTCCCCCAAGCCCACCTTCCATAAGCCCGGGGCTGGTGACTAGCACCAAAGGCTTAAATCCCTAAAAATAGGAAGGCATTGCATTTATAAAGTGTAAACATACACAATAGAGTACGAGCTGGAAGTAAAACACTAAGAAAAATTGTATAAAAAGGAGTGCTGAAAAGTAAAAGGGGCCAAAAATACAAGCCCAACAGGAAAGTACAAGTAAAACTGAAAAACAAGTACAACTGAAGAAAAGTAAACCAGCTACTGGTTCGTCCTCCGTGAATTCCTACCTGAAGGGTAGGTAAAGATATCATCCTCAGCACTCCACGTTTTTCAGTCTCCTCCGTGTACCAAATCATTGTAAGGTCCACCTCTAGGTACCATCCAGTCCGGCTACTCTGATCCTCAGTTAGAGATGTCTGTCATCTTAATAAGATGTATAATTTTTATATTTTTTTTGATAATAATGAATTGAAGTTGGATTATTTCACATAAAATGAGTGATGAATATGAGAAAATTGTTGATGCTTTTTTTAGAATTTTCTAAACGATATGTTTGAAACAATGACAAGATTTTATGTACATGCCAGAAATGTTTAAATATGAGAGGTTGAAATATTGAGAGATAAAATGACATTTAATTTGTCATAGTTTTAATCTGAGTTACAGTCCTAGGATTTTTCATAGTGAAATTGGGTAGAATTTCAGATCTACTGATGATTATTATTTTCCAAATGGTAACTATGATGAAATTGAAAAAATTATTCGTGATATTTATGTAGAAAAAATAGATAAAGAGCTGATAATTGAGCATCTATATGGTGATTTTGGAAAACCATTGTATCCTGGTTGTATGGATTTTTCAATTTTATCGTCATTGTTAAGATTGACTAACCTGAAGGTGAAAAATGGATGGTGTTACAAAATTTTTACACAGCTAATAAAATTTTTTAAAGACATTCTTCAAAATGAAAATGATATTCTAGATTCACAATATAATTTGAACAAAATATTATTCATGATGATATTGGGACCCAAGAAAATACATGCTTGTCCGAATGACTGTGTGATATATATGAAGGAATATGAATTTATGTCAGAGTGTCTTAAATGTGGGACATCACAGTATAAGTTGAAAGAAAAGTTATAGGCTAATGTAGAGATTACATAGATCACTACCAAGGTATTTTGGTACCTTCCTATTATTACTAGTTTGAATTATTTATTTTCTAATCCATGTGATGCCAAAAGGTTAATATGGCATACTGATGAGCGGATATGTGATGGAAAAATACATCACCCACATGATTGTCCAAAGTGGAAGAAAATTGATGAGTAGTATCTTACATTCAAAAATGAAGTTAGAAATCTCAAACTTGGGTTGAAAAGGGATGGAATAAAATTATATAAAATCCACAGTAGCACACATAGTTCATGGCCTATTTTATGTATAATTTACAACTTATCTCATGAATTTTGTATGAAGAAGAAATATTTCATGTTGTGTTTAACGATCTCTGGACCAAAGTAACCCGGAAATGACATTGATGTTTTCTTCTCACCATTAATTGTTGATTTGAAACTCTTATGGGAGGATGGTATTATGGTGTGTAATTCTTATAAAATGGAATATTCTCAACTGCATGTAGTGATTATGTTCACTATAAATAGATTCCCAACTTATGGATATTTTTGTAGATACAGTGTTAAGGGAAATAAAGCTTGTCCAATTTATGAACAAGATACTTCATATTTTCAATTGCATCATGGGAAGAAAATAGTATACATGTGTCATCGAATTTTTTTTCCTATGGATCAATCTAATATAAGATTTAAAAATGATTTCAATGGATCATAAGAATTTGATATTTCTCCAAAACAAATTATCCACTGATGAGTATTTTGAGGGGGTGAAAACCCTGGATGTGAAATTGGGAAAGATACATAAATCTGGTAATGATAGAAATATTTGGAAGAAATATTTAATATTTTTTGAGCTACCGTATTAGAGATATCATAAAGTGAAACATAAAATTGATGTCATGCATGTGGGGAAAAATATCTATGATAGTTAAATTGGATTATTGTTAGATATTAAAGGATAGAATAAATATGGTTTGAATGCAAAATTAGACTTTCTATCAATGGGAATATTCTTGGAGTTACCTCCCACTTCTAATGGATGGTGAACATTTCTTCCACCGGATTGTCATGCATTATCGAAGAGGGATAAAATTATATTTTTTTTAGTGTCTTAATGATATCAATGTGACGTAGGGTTATTCTTCAAATAAAAAAAATTGTCTCTTTGAGGGATTTGAAGTTGATAGGTATGAAATCTCATGATTGTCACGTCATGATGAAACAAAATCTACTAGTTGCATTGCATGGAATATTGACCTTCCATGTCATAAAGACTATCATAAAGGTGTGTTATTTTTTCAATTTAATTTGTAATAAGGTGATTGATCTAGATTCTTTGGACATTTTGGAAAATGAATCAACTTCTATACTTTTTCAATTAGAAATGTATTTTCCTTCATATTGTTTTGATATAATGGTGCATTTAATGGTTCTTCTGGTTTGAGAAATAAAGCTTCTTGGACCTTTATATCTACATTGGATGAAGCATTTTGAATGGCATATGAATATATTAAAGGGTAATGTTAAGAATCCATATCGATCTGAAGCCTCCATTATTGAAAAGTATATTTCTGAGGAGGTTTTGGATTTTGTACAATATACTTGTCTATGGTAGAGAACATTGGTTTGCCTCCATCTCTCCATGAATGAGTTAATAATGGGGGAAAGTGGATTCATGGTTTGAAATTTAAATCACTATCAGGTGAACAGATAAAGAAGTTACATTTATACATCTTGAAAAGCATATAAGATTTTCAACCATATATAACATTCCATATTAATGAGTTGAAACAATGTCATCGAAAGAAGAAAGAAATTTGTATTTTGAATGATCATAACAGAACTTTTTTTCCATGGTTTTAAAATACAACTCTTGGTGGATCAGATGCATCAAAGACATTAAGATGGATAGTGGGCGTTCCAAGTTTAAATGTGATAACATGGTCTGGTTATGGCATAAATGGCTATACATTTTATACAAAATCTCAAGACAATAGAAGAGTTGTTCGTAATAGTGGTGTATTGGTGTTCGTAGAAGCAATTAACTTTTCGGGTTCTAAATACATAAACCCAATTTCTCCATCAAGTGTATATTATGGATTCATTGAAGAAATATGGGAGGTTGATTTCATTAAAATTAATGTTCTAGTGTTTAACTAGAAATGGTATATCAGAAACAACAGTGTCATACACGATGAATTTGGAACAACACTTGTTAATCAGAATATATTAGAAGACACAGTTGATTCTTTTATAATAGAAACACATACAAAATAAATTTTCTATGTTCTTGATTAATCTGATATGTAGTGCTCTATTGTTTTATAATAAAAAAATATGTTTGCATGCTCGCGCAACATTGGGTACGGGTGAAAAACTAAAATTTATAAGCTAATTACTACATAAAACAGGGGCAAGATAGGGTTGAACCATAGGGAGGCCTAATATTGTGTTTGGAGATTTAAAAAAATAAACAAAACAAAGAAAACACACACAAAAACAAACAAAAATAGTTGGTGGTGGTGAAATGGAGTGAGTGAAAATTAATGTGTGAATAAGTGAAGGTGAACTGGTGAGTGCAAGGGGTAGACAGAATAATAAGGGAAATTGTTGTGAAAACAACCAATAGATGAGTAGGGGGAAAGTCCTTTGACCGATTTCAATATTACTTACCGACATTCATGCACTGAAGTTTAAGAAATATGGATCTGACTAAAATTAACTAGACAGATTTTTCGTCTGGTCAGTTTGTGATGAAATAACTCTTACAGTCCTTCAACTGTAAAAAATCATTCCATCCAATGGTGTTAAAAAGTCAGATGTCACTGGGATCAACTTGTCAGTTTTGATTTCAGTGCGTCTCTCTCATTTAAGAATAATTCACTTGTTAGTGAATTCCTCGGATTGAAATAGTTTTCATTTAGATCCAATAAAGATTGTTTTTCAAACAACCTTGTTGTTTTCAAAATAAAATCATCCTACAAACAGTGAGAGAAAGACGATCCAAAAGAATGCAGTGCATCAATTAGACTACACGAATCTAATCAGCCATATTATCCACCCCAAAGGAATTTATCTGGATATAATGGTTGGTTTCAATGAAAACCTAGAATTAGAATAAAAAAAGTTCATGTTGAAATGAATTGCAAAAAAATAGAGCACAAGAAAAATTAAGATGTTCGTCTCCCTGCTTGATCTGCTGAAATTTCTAATCCATGCTGCTCAATGGTGAATACAACGCTGGAGTTCGCTTGATGTCCTGCCCTAGGAATCATGGTGTGAAATGATTTGATCTTCTTCTCTTGGTACTACAATATTCTCCTAAAGGAAAATGTTGTATGTTCTTATTTCTCTCTTCCCTCAGTCGAGATGGATAACCCCTTGCTGGAACAATGATACGGCCTGCCGCGTCCTGTCCCTCCATCTATGAATGATATCATGCCTATAATGAATGATAATGACACTATCGAAGTCTCTGGAATCTTACCTGAGGTGTTCCCTGGCCTCCACGTGGGGCCTTCACTGTTCCACATCTCGCGCACTAGTCACTAGAGTAGTTTCTCCAAACTGAATGAATGGGTGCTCGCGGGGAGTTACAACCCACCCCTGCAGAAAACGCACATGAGTCAGAGAATGAAACTACTATGTAAAAATACATTATATTACCTCACTAATTAAAAAAATGATTATTAGTATATATATATACTTTATAAAATATAATATTATTATTACTAATATATTTTTTAATAACTATTATATTTATTTAATATTTACTTATTATTAAACAGAACTAATTAATATTATATATATCTATGAATCTGTTTATTATATGTTATGTATATTATATATTGTATTATATATATTATGATTTTATTATAATAATTATTTTAATATTAATATTATAATATAATTTAGAAAATGAAAAGAATGAATGGGGGTCTTGGCTTAGAGGGGGAGGTGGACAGGAAAGGGGGATCGGCTTCGGGCGATACGGGTGAAGTAGAACAGGGTGCAACGGCGGTTCAGGGAAGGATGTGATGGTAGTGAGGCAAGGTGGTGCAGCGGCATGAGGAAACTTAGGCTGGAGGGATCCGAAGGGCGGCATGGGATGAGATGAGCAGGCGAGGAAGGTTTTCCTTAGAGAGGGAGGTGGGCTAGATAGATGTCACAGAGTGGGGAAGCAGGGCAAGCGGCGAAGGTGCAGGGGGTAGCAAGGGGTTGCGGCAGATCAAGGAGAAGGCAGTGGAGTCCAAAGGGCAGGAAATCCATGGATTGGCTAGGGTCCATAAGCTGACTGAAATTGGTTTGGGAATTTCGTTCACTACTATGGAATTAATTTGGTTGCGACTGCTTTGTGTTGCTGGTTTGGTATTTCATTGTTCCTTTAAAACTATTTTGCTGAGATTTGTTCTATTATGGTAATTTTTATTGAGATGTTGTGTGGATGAGATGAGATCAGGGGAGTTTTTGTTGTATTTATGGAGGTGTAATGGAGGAAAGGTTGTGGAAGGAAGCAAGACGGTGGCACCGGTTCTATGAGGAAATGGTGCCACAGGTTGAGTGCTGAAACGGTGCCTGGGAAGAAACGGTGAGTCAGTGAAGTGGGGGACACGGTGGCACCATAAGGTGAAAAACGGTGTCTCTATTAGTGATGCTCACAGTGAGACTGTGAGGCTAAAACGGTGGGAAAATCAAGAGGAACGGTGCCACCGTGACTGGTGGGAATCGGCAACACAACGAGTTAGTGGAACAAAAATAGGGGGACCGTGCGACCAAAATACCTGCAAAACAAATCAAAAATTAAATTAATTAAAACTTTAATACAACTAAAATTGGATTATTAAATTAATGAATTAAATTAAAAAGAATAAAATTAGAAACTAAATAAATAAGATAAAATTAATTATTCTTTATTAAAAAGTATTGATTTATTTGTATTCAAAATTATAAACAAATTAACATAAGAAAAACTAAAATAATTACAATCACTTGATTAAATTTAATCAACCAATTAATTAATAAATTAAAGAATCAAGTAAAATAAATAATTTAATAAAATTACATTGTCAAAAACTAATTTAATTAAGTAAAGTGAGTTATTTATTTACAAAATAAAAAAAATATTTACTTAAATTAGTTAATGAATTAAAAATTGTTGAAAACTAATAACATAAATAATTAATTAAATGAAATTAAAATAAAAAATTAATTTTATTATAGAAAAACAATAAACAAAATACAAAAACACATTTTTTATAATGTAATTAACCAAATACAACAATTGAAAAATATAACACAAAATACAATGGTTTGATATTAAAAAGTCGACACAAAATAAAAAAAAAAGATGTGGCAAAGAGCATTAAAAATGAGCCACATCAAACTCCCACTGACTTAAAACATTGTTTGTCCTCAAACAAGAACATGACTTTGACTTTAAAATAGAAATATGATTTGTGAGTTTCAGTTCAAAAAGAGTGCATGATTAAAATTTAATATCCAGAAGAACACTACCAAATAGTAGGTCAGGCTTTTCAAAGGTGTTCAAAAATGATGTCTTGTCTAGCTTCAAAAACTCACTGGAAGTCAACAGCCTCACAAATTCATACACTTTCAAGAATGTCATGCCTCCTATATGTACTCATTAATTGTCCTGCTTCACCTTCCAATTCAAGTTCTAATTCAAGGAGTGTTGAGAGGTTATATGAAGTGGAATTTAAAACTTAACCAAGAGCACCTTCCATTCTCACCTTCCCCCAAGTTCCAAAAAATAAAGTCTATTAATTTCATCACTTTATTGACTCAACTCAAATGAAAATTAACCAAGTCAATTGCTCCCTTCTTCATGTGGGTTCAAAATTCCCCTCACCTTAATGAGTTCATTTTTGACAAGGGAACTTTATTTTAATCTTTCCCAGCCATATTCCGGTGTATTTCACTGTGCATAGCACTTATTAAGATTTAAATTGTCTTTATTTATTCCCAAAAACGCACCCAGTGCACCTTTTCTTAGATACTAACTGTGGGATCCCATTTTCCCATTTTACTCCAGTAACGAAGGACTTAATTAATAATCAATTGGGTTGACTTCTTGAAGTGATTGAATATTATTTTTTAAAAATGTGAGTCCCCTAGGTTCTAGTGAGAACTTCTAGTTACTCTAAGTGATGATCATTATTCCACAAAACCTATCCTGTCACACTCCCATCCTCAGTTCCTAAACAGACAGATCTATAGAGATAGAAAATAATTGCACTCACCAATCATTCATGCTTAACCATTTCTAACTAAGTTCCACTCTCAACAACTAGTGAGTAGTTATCCACTAACAGGACATAGTTGATGTACCAGTGAACCTCCTATGGCCATAAAGTGATGAAATAATTTGAAATTTTTTGAAGGAATTCTGAACAATTTTCGAAAAAATTTGACCATTTTTTTTAGAAACTCAAGTTCAAAAGGGGGAAATTCGACATGACACTATAATAACCCCTCTACCCCAAATGTAAAACCCAAAGTTGTCCCCAATGTTTAATTATAAGGTGGAAGACAGTTAAAGTTCATAAAAGATAGTTATTTTAACTAAAAAAGGATATGGAGGGTATAAATAAGGTTTAAAACTTTTCTTTTCCACACAAAAAGTGAAAGAAAATAAAAACAAAAACAAAAGAACCCAATCCCACCAACTTCACCAGAAACAATCCCAATTACTTTTAAAAATTTCACTCTAAGAATTTTTAAGAGCAGAAAAAGATTACTCAATATACTTCAAATAGTATCATGATTAGCAGTGATGTGCAGCAGCAACATAATGAAATCGAAAGTAGTGGGTTTAATCATGTTTCACAAATCAGCTCAAAAATATTTTTTTAACAAAGTAGATATGAGAAAGATAACACCCAATAAAGAAAAATATTTCAAGAGTTTCAAAATAATAGTGGAAAGACCCCAACACTTAATTCAAAGTGAAGATTAAGAAGGTGATTAAAAGTATCATAGCAACACTTCCCTGAATTATTAGATCTTTAACACTGAATTCCATACACAGATCTTCTTTAGCAGCACAGGGTGTTTACTCCTCTTCATTAACATGCAAGTTCAAATAAGTAAAATAAGATTTCAGAGTTTTAATTTCAAGATAATCATCCCAAGTGAGTAAGTAGAAAGAAATGATATCCATATAATGTAGTTTATTGATCAGTTGGGTTTTCACGGCCAAGTTTCTAGTAGCAAAAAATCTCTCTCTAAAACAACAACAGATCATGAGGCAATATCAAGAAGATAAGAGGTTAAACTGGAGAACAAGAAGCAGAGGTTAACTTTATTAGCAAACATAAATAAAAAAGGGAAAAAAATAAGCAACCACAGGTTATTTCCCATGCAACACTAAGTCTATAGTCCTCAGTTAGACTTGAAACAGCTCATTCTTCCAATAGAGATATGGTAGCCAAGCCCTTTGGATGCCCTTCAAAGAAGTGTTTTATTCTCTGACCATTAACTAAGAAAGGTAAATTATCTTCTTCAACTAGATCAATTTCCCCATTAACCAAGACTCTAACAATGGAAAAGGGTCCTGACCACTTGGAATTCAACTTTCCTAGAAACAGCTTCAATCTAGAATTGAAAAGTAGGACTCTCTCACCAACCATGAAATTCCTCTTTTAAATGATTGAGTCATGAAAAGCCTTTTTTCTTTCTTTTTAAATTTCAGCATTCTCATTGGACTCTCTTAGAATCTCCTCCATATCACTCAACTCTAATAGTCACCTCTCACCAATAGACTTGAAATCAAAGTTTAAAGCCTTCACTGCCCAATAAGATATCTGTTGTAACTAAACAAGTAGATGACATGTTTTCCCAAAGAGTACCCTATATGGTGGCATCCCAATATGAGCCTTATAAGTAGTTCTATAGGCCCAAAGGGCCTCATCCAACTTCCTTGACATATCCTTTCTAGAGCTAGACATTGTTTTCTCTAAAATCTGTTTGAGTTCTCTGTTTGAAACTTCTGCTTTCCCACTAGACTATGGGTGATAAGTGGTGCATGTCCTATGTGGGCACCCATACTTCTCCGTCAAACCTTTGAACTTATAATTACTGAATTGAGTCCCATTATCAGTGATGAATGATCTAGTCACACCAAATTTGTAAAAGATGTTTTCTTATGAATTTCACAACACTAGAAGTTGAATTGCCAGGCAGAGCTACTGCCTCAACCCAAAAGGACACGTAATCCACAGCAACCAAAATGTACTCATTCCCATAAGAAGATGGAAATGGTCCCATGGAGTCCATGCCCCGCACATCAAAGCTTTCAACCTCTAGAATACTATTATTGGGTAGTTCCTTCCTTCTTCTAACATTTCCTAATATTTGACATTTTTCACAGCCAATAACCTGACTCCTAGCATCTTTAAACAGTGTTGTCCAGTAGAAACTAGATTGTAGGACCTTTTGAGATGTTCTTTCTCCTCTATGGTGGTCACCCCAAGGTGAAGAGTGATATCTCTCAAGTATGGGAAAAATCTCCTCCTCAACCACACATCTTCTCAAAATCCCATCAGCACATCTCCGAAAGAGAATAGGGTCATCCAAAATATAATATTTCAGTTTAGATATAAACCTCTTCCTCTAGTTGTGGGAGAGATCATTGGGTGTGACTCTAGTTACCAGAAAGTTGGCATAGTCTATGAACCAAGTAGACTGTTGTACAGAGGAAGCAAACAATTGTTCATCAGGGAAATAAGTGTTGATCTCTTTTTGGTTCCTTACTTGGGGAATTGGGAAATTGAGAGAAGTGATCTGTAACTACATTCTCATCCCCTTTCTTATCCTTAATCACTAAATCAAGCACATATAACTACAAGGTCCACCTAATGAGTCTGGGATTTGAGTCCCTTTTAGGCGGAAAATACTTTAGGTCTGAATGATCTGTGAAAATTATTATCCTTGATCCTATCAAGTACTGCTTGAACTTTTCCAAATCAAACATCATTGCAGCCAACTCCTTTTTAGTAGTAGAATAATTATTCTGGGCATCATCTAGATGGTTTCTTTCATAGTAAATAACATGTAGTTTCCTATCCATCCTCTTCCCTAACACAGCTCCCACCGCAATGTCACTAGCATCACACATCACCTCAAAGGGAAGTTGCCAGTCAGGAGCTGTGATTACAGGTGAAGTAGTCAACTTCTCCTTGAGTAAATTAAAGGCCTCTAGACATGTCTCATCAAAGGAAAAGGGTGTGTCCTTAACCAGCAGGGAGAAAAGGGGTCCAGTAATCTTAGAAAATTCCTTAATGAACCTCCTGTATAACCCATCATGATCCAAGAAAATTCTGATCCCTTTAATGTTTTCAGGTGGGGGAAGCTTTTGTATGAACTCAACTTTAGAATTATCGACCTACAACCCCTTCTTAGAAATTTTGTGTCCCAAAACTATGCCTTCAGTGGCAATGAATTGGCACTTTTCCCATTTTACGACTAAGTAGGTCTCTTGGCACCTTTTTAACACTAGTTCTAGATTTTTCAGACAGTTCTCAAATTTTTTTCCCACAATATAAAATCATCCATGAACACTTCAATTATCCTTTCAATAATGTCTGAAAAAATTGCCAACATGAACCTCTAAAAATTGGAAAGAGAACCACATAATCCAAAGGGCATCTGCCGATAAGGAAATGTCCCAAAAGGACAGGAGAAGTTGGTTTTCTCTTGGTCCTCACATGCAATGGAAATATGGTTGTAACCATAATAACCATTAGGAAAGTAAAAGAATTAATTTCCTTCCAATCTCGATAACATTTGATCCAAAAATGACATGGGAAAGTGATCCTTTCTTGTGGAAGTATTTAGTTTTCTGTGGTCTATACAGACTCTCCATCTATTTACTACTCTTGTCTAGATTTTCTCATTCCTTTCATTAGTGACCACTTTCACTCCACTCTTTTGGGTTACCACCTGGACAATACTAACCAAGGGGATATTAGAAATTTGAAAAATTATTCCAACATCAAGCAACCTAATCACTTCTTCTCTCACAACTTCCTTCATGTTGGGGTTGAATCTTATTTGGGCTTCTACTCTAGGCTTACACTCTTGTTCCATGGGAATTTTATGCATGTAGAAGTCTGGACTTATCCCTTTTATATCAGAAATATACCAACCTATGATAGACTTTTACTTCTTCAAAACATTAAGCAGATTTTTCTTTTGACTCACCTCTAGGTTGGGTGAAATGATAACAGGTACGGTGGAACTGTCTTCTGAAAAGGAATATTTGAGATGGCCCGGGAGGGGTTTTAGTTCAAGGGTGGGTGGTGACTAGCTTGAGGGAAGACACATGGGCCAGGGTGGCCCAAGGTCTTCATGTTTCCTCTTGAAGAGGGTAGTAAAGAAGGCTTCTTCCTCAGTGCTAGAGCTTCCAAAAAATATCTCCTCAAACTTAGAATCCCCTCTCAAGGTAAGAATGTACTCCAATAAAAACTCATCTAGGTTTTCTAATAATTCTCCCTCGTACTCAACAACAAATTCTCTCTCTTTACTTGAGCTGATCCCCATCCAGGTAACGACAAGGATTTCAGTTTCACTGTTGATTTAAACTATCATTTTGAGAAACTCTTCTCCATCCTTATCAACACTACTCTCAGCAACTAAAATCTCATATTTGGGGAAGAATGGGTGGGTGGGTTCTTGGATTTTCTTAAACACATTGAATTCTTCATTCTGTTCACCCATATTGAAAATCAATTTTCCCTTGGACACATCTATCACAGATCCCCTTGTGGCCGAGAAGGGCATACCGAGAATGATAGGAACCTCCTGGTCACACTCCAAATCAAGGATAAGAAAGTCAACATGCAAAAAGAGTCTGCCTACTCCCACTAACAGATCATCGACCCTACCCATTGGATGATTAATGGACCTATCGGCAAGCTGTAACACAACAGTGGTGGGTTGGGGAACTCCTAATCTCAAGTGCTGAAAAAGTGACAGGGGAATGAGATTAACACTAGCACCCAAATCACACAAACAATTGAACTAAGAACCTATATCCCCAAAGGTTAGAGGGATGGAAAATCTTCCTGGGTCCTAGAGCTTAGGATGTATTCTATTCTGCAAGACTACACTACACTCCACTATTAAGCTATAGGTGGAAAATTCTTCCATCGTCTTTTTCTTTGAACATATTTTCATAAGTGATTTCAGATATTATGGGATTTGAATCAAGGCTTCCAAGAATTGGATATCAGTGTTCAAATTTTTAACCACTTTCAAAAACTTCAACAATTCAAAATCAGGAATTGGCTTCTTAATTCTTTGTAAGAAGGGGACTGTAGGGGCACAATTCCTAATAATTAGGGGAATCTCTACAGATTCCTCTTAGAAAATGTTCTTTCCTTTATTTACTTTGTTTTTCAAGCCATTTTTGTTGGGTTTATTAGCTATAACAATAGGAACTAGAGGGATTCCAGTGGTGTTGTCTAGTTTTCCAGATTCAGGTTCTTTCAGATTTGAGTTTCCAACTTCATCCAGATTTTCATTTTCAGCATTTTGGAGTTCTTTCCTATGATCTTGGTGAGTTTGGAGAACACTTCTTGTGGTCACATCCATTGCATTCTCCCTAGGATTGTCTTTAGTGGTGCCTAGGAACCTACCCTTTTCTATATTACTAGAATCCCTAGCCAACTGCCCCATTTGAATTTCCACATTCTTCAATCTAGCATCCATTTGAACTATATCATAACTAGTTTTTGTATTTTGTTCATCAAACCTCCCTATCAACTTATGGAACATGTCTCTCACCTCATCTTTTGAGTTGGATGACTCAGCCTTAGGTTGTGGTTGGGGTTGGAATTGCAGCCTAGGAGGCTGTTGGAATCTAGGAGGGGCAGTAGGTTAGAGGAATCCCTGCTCCCTCTATGATAGGTTTGGATGGTTCCTATACCCCTGATTGTAGGTTTTTCAAAAAGGATGTTTCCTAGGATACATCCAAGGTCCATATCCAGTAAAACTAGCACTCTCATGAGGCTGGACAGACATATCGAAGTTGGGACAGTAGGTTTGAGAATGGCCATACATGCCATAGTGGTGGTACTATTCATTAATGATCTAATGTGGGTTCTAATTAAAGAAACCAGCAGGTTTGGCTTTATCATGAGGAGCATATGTGGTTTCCTTTATCACAATGGTTCTCCTCATAGGACATTTGTGCTAGGAATTTTGAGCTAAGGTGTTCAAGATTTGTTTGAGCTCTTCAGCTGTTCTATCACTAAAGTATCCTCTATAAGACTAATCCAACAAGGTTTGGTGGTAAGGGGTGAGACTATTGTAGAAGGTTTTCATGAAAAATAGGGGTGTACATTGATGGTTTGGACACTGCATAAGAAAACCTCTAAACCTATCCCAAGATTCATGAAACAGTTCTCCTTCATCCGGAAGGAATCCAATTATTTTGTGCCTAATTTCAGATGTCAACCTCCAAGGATAGAATTTCATTGTGAAAGAATTGTAAACTTAATCCCAGGTGACAAAGATTTCTTCTTCTAACTGTTGAAAACAAGTCCTAGAATTTCCCTTGAGGCAGAAGGGGAACACTCTCAGTTTAAGCTCTTCCTCAGTGAGACCCATAAGTGGTAGCTATTAAAAACTACAGTAGAAGGCTCTAATGAAGTCTAGAGAGCCTTTACTAGGCATTCCACTGAAGCTAGGCAGCTGACTAAGCATAGATTTCTTAATATCAAAATACCTGGACCTAGGAGAGAGTCTAATTGATGAATGATTACTATACACTGAAGGTAGCAAGAACTATCTAAAATTATGCCTCTCAGCTATCTCATTCTCAGGTGGGTTCATCATTCCAGGTTGGTTCAAATTCTCAGGAAGTGGGTCATTCAAGTTTTCATTTCTGTTACCTTCCATTTTAAACTTATCATTTTTATTTTTCACTTCCTTGAGGTGCTTATCAATTTCAAAATTACCAGGTACTAAGTATTCAGTCTTAGACCTGGTTTTCATGCAGCAGGTTCACAATTTTTTTTATTTCAATTTTATTTTTTTGCAGAGAGCTTTTTTAAGTGATTTTTTTTCTTTTTTTATGTGAATTTTTGTTTGGTTTTTCTTATATCACGCCTAGACTCCCCAGAAAGGGTGAAAAATTTGCATGCTTGTGCGCCATTGGGCATTGGGGACAAACTAAAATTTATAACCTACTTTCTACTTAGAACTGTGGAAAGATATGGTCAAACCACATAGAGGCCTAATGTTGTGTTTGGAAATCGAAAAAAATAAACAAAACAAAAAAACACACACAAAAACAAACAAAAACATTTGGTGGCGGTGAAATGGAGTGAGTGAAAATTAGTGTGTGAAGAAGTGAAGGTGAACTGGTGAGTGCAAGGGGGTAGACAGAACAGCAAGGGAAATTGTGGTGAAAACAGCCAATAGATGAGTAGGGGGGAAAGTCCATTGGCCGATTTCAATATTTCTTACCCTCATTCATGCACTGAAGTTTAAAAAATATGGATCTGACTAAAATTAAATAGCCAGATTTGTTGTCTGGTTATTTTGTGACGAAATAACTCTTAAAGTCCTTCGACTATAAAAAATCATTCCATCCAATGGTGTTAAAAAGTCATATGTCACTGGGATCAACTATTCAGTTGAGTTTTGTGTGTCTCTCTAATTTGAGCATAAATCACTTGTATGTGAATTCCTCAGATAGAAAAAATTTTCATTTAGATCCAATTAAGATTGTTTTTCACTCAACCTTGTTGTTTTGAAAATAAAATTGTCCCGCAAACAGTGAGAGAATGACGATACAAAATAATGCAGTGCTTGAATCAGACTAAACGAATCTAATCATCCAGCTTATCCCCCCCCACAAGGGAATTTAGTTGGACATAATGGTCGGTATCAATGCAAACATAGAATTAGAATCAAAGAAGTTCATGTTGAAATGAGTTGTAGAAAAATAGAGCATAAGAAAAATACAGATGTTCATCTCCCAAATTGATCTCCAGAAAGTCCTAACTCATGTTGCTCAATGGTGGATGCAATGCTGGAGTTCGCTCGATGTCCCACCCAAGGAATCGAGGTGTGAAATGCTTTGATCTGCTGCTCTTGGTACTCCAATCTACTCCTGATGGAAAATGTTCTATGTTCCTCTTGTTTCACTTAGTCTAGATGGATGAACCCTTGTCGGATCAATGATACGCCCTGTAGCATCCTTCCCCTCCATCTATGAATGATCTTGTGCCTATGATGAATTCTAATGACCCTATCAAAGTCTCTGGAATCTCACCCGAGGTGTTCCATGGCCTCCATGCGGGGCCTTCATAGTTCCACGTCTCTCACGCTGTTCATTACAGCCATTGATCCTAACTGAATTAATGGGTGCTTACAGTAAGCTATAACCCCCACCCCCCCCCCTCTGCAAAAAAATGCACGTGAGTTAGTGAATGAAAATACTATATAAAAATACTTTATATTATCTCACTACTTAAAAAATTTCTTATTAGTATATATATATATACTTTATAACATCTAATATTATTATTACTAATATATGTTTTAATAACTATTATATTTATTTAATATTTACTTATTATAAAACAGAAGTAATTAATATTATATATATGTATATGAATCTGTTTATTATATGTTATGTATATTATATATTGTATTTTATATATTATGATGTTATTAAAATAATTAGTTTAATATTATAATTATAATATAATTAAGAAAATGAAAAAAATGAATGGGGGGTCTCGACATAGAGGGGGAGGCGGACAGAAAAGGGGGATCGGCTTCGGGTGATGCGGGTGAAGTAGAAAGGGCACAACAGTGGTTTAGGGAACAAAGTGATGGTAGTGAGGCAAGGAGATGCAGCAGCATGAGGCTGCTTAGGCCGATGGGATCTGAAGGGCAGCATGGGACGAGATGAGAAGGCGAGGAAGGTTCAGCTTGGAGAGGGAGGCGGGCTGGATGGATGTCCCACAGTGGGGAAGCAGGGCAAGCGATGATGGTGCAGGGGGTAGCAAGGGCTTGCGGCGGCTCAGGGAGAAGGAAGTGAAGTCCGAACGGTGACGCGGTCGTGGATCGGATAGGGTTCAGAAGCCGACTGAAGTTTCTTTGGGAATTTCTTTCACTACTGTAGAATTAATTAGTTTTTTGTTGCTTTGTGTTTCTAGTTTGGTATTTCATTGTTCCTTCGAAACTATTCTGCTGAGATTTATTCTGATGTTGTAATTTTTGTCGAGATGTTGCGTGTACGAGATGAGATTATAGGAGGTTTTACTGTGTTTCAGGAGCTGGAATAGAGGAAACACTATGGATGGAAGCAAGATGTTGGCATAGGTTCTGTAATGAAATGGTGTTGTAGGTTGAGTGCTGAAATGGTGTCTGGGTTGAAACGGTTATACAGTGATGTGAGGGATACGGTGTCACCATGAGATGAGAATGGTGGCATCGTTAGTGACGCTCACGGTGAGACCGTGAGGCTAAAACGGTGGGACAATCAAGGGGAACAATGCTACTGTGACTGGTGGGAAACAGCGACAAAACAAGTTTGTGGAACAAGCAATAGAGGGACCATGTGACCGTAATACCTACAAAACAAATAAAAAATTAAATTAATTAAAACTTTAATATAACTAAAAATGGATTAATAAATTAATGAATTAAACTAAAAATAAATAAAAAAACGAAATAAATAAGATAAAATTAATTATGCTTTATTAAAAAGTATTAATTTATTTGTATTGAAAATTATAAACAAATTAACATAAGAAAAACTAAAATAATTATAATCACTTTATTAAATTTAATCAACCACTTAATTAATTAATTAAAGAATCATGTAAATTAAAGAATTGAATAAAATTACATTGTTAAAAACCAATTTAATTAAGTAAAGTGAGTTATTTATTTACAAATTAAATAATAAAAATTAATTAAATTAGTTAATGAATTAAAAATTGTTGAAAACTAATAATATAAAGAATTAATTAAATAAAATTAAAATGAAAACTTAATTTTATTTTGTAAAAATAATAAAAAAACAACAAAAACACACTTTTAATACAAAAACACATTTTTTTAAATGTAATATACCAAATACAATATTTGATAAATATTACACAAAATACAATGGATTGATATTAAAAAGTCAACATAAATATAATTAATGATGTGGAAAAGATCATCAAAAATGATCCACATCAATGTTGGTGATGTTCAACTTGATAAGGATGCTAATTTATGTGAGATCCCTACTTCTATGAAAATATTAACTAATAATGATGATTAGAATGTTGTGGACATGATTTTTTCCCTAAGGAATTACCATGATGATGGAATTTTGGAAAACAATCCATTAGTACATTCCTAATATTATAGGTAACATATGTTTATATCTCATTTTGTTTAATTAATTTCATAAAATGTTAGATATTGTAATTTTTTTATTTATTAAAACACGAATTAAAACTAATAAATACAAATTTTTTTATTTTAGTTTAGTTTTTTCTAATTTGTCATGTTTACCATTATGTAACTTATATATTTATTGATTTTGTTTAATAAAAATTATTTTAATTCTAATATGTTAAAAAATATTCTTTTTTGGGAAAAAATGATTTATTAGGTTGGACTATTTTTTATATCCCTACACCAATTTTGGGAATTTTTTCATTCATTTACATGAAATTTCATATATCATTACTATTGTTGGAATTTTAGTTAACTATAACAAATATTAATAATAATGTGTTAAGTTTTAGTTTACTTTTTTGTTTCAAAATTTTTCATTTTTTATTTACATTAGAATTGTAATATATAAATTTTCATATTAGTATAATAAATGTTTATTTATTTTATTTGAAAGATAATGATACATTAGTTATTTGATCAACCATATAATTCTAGAGATGGGATTCATGATCATAACTCTGGGGAGGAACATCCACATTAACTTCTTGATGTTCCCCAATATTCTTCATGTACTCCCACAATAGAAAATAAGAGTTCTAGGGTAGGAAAATGTGGCTACACATGTTTACCAAAATTATCACTTGCCTGTTTCTAAGATAAGATAATTTTGGTATACTTTGATGAGAATGATATTCCAAGAGGTTCTAATGAAAAACAATTCAAGGGTTTTGTATCAACTTAAGGTAAAATAAAATTCATCAATTTGTTTAACAATTAGAGAAGTGTTGAAAAACAACAGTAGATCAGTTTTGGGAGACCATTTTGGTAATCTTTGTTGCTATTGTTTGACTAGTATTGAATTATTTATAGTATAATATGTTTTCCCACTTCTTTATCATATGAAATTTGATATACCTGATGTTAGAGGAGTCAGGGGTAAATGTTTTTCGATGGTTGCCAGGATATTGAGGGATTTCAAATCAACCCACACATCTGATTTCATTTTTGGTCATAGAAAACAAGAAAATTCAATTCATATATATCCATTTTAGATGAATACACATGGAAACAATTTGTTGGAAGTAGAAGAAAAGAATCATTTTTTGTATGTGCAATGTAAACTTTTATAATTTTTTTTATATTAACGATTTTATTAATGACTTATTAATGATTTATTATTCTTAATTTACATGAATCTAGGAGATCTCATCTAGAGATCCAATATAGAAATGTATACCCCTATAATTTATCTTAGGGATGGAATTCTTTGTTGGAAGAAAAAAAATGATGGCTGAAAATTAACAAAAAAACATGAGTTCAGTATTCAAGATCAGGAGAGGTTACCCCTCCATCCCCTCCATCTAGATATGAATAATGGAAGAGGGGTCAGATGAGAAAAAAAGGAAAATATCTTATGGAAGAATAGAGGGTCATATCTATGAGGATTGTAATATGATTATTTTATTTGTTTAAGTTAATTCAATTATTTATATACTTTGAGTCATTGCATAATTTTTCAAATAATTCATACAGGATTATTTTGAGGAGCAGAGCACATAGAGATATTTTGAGGTGATGAGTGGAAAGATATTTTATCTGTAGCATAGGAAAATATCAAACACCCAGGTTATATATGAGGATACTTGGTAGGTGTATTGATGAGAAAAGTGTTCCCATGTTCTTAAGCATCATCCATGGAGGGTTTTTCTCAAAAAATAGAATATTTGGAGGCTAAAGGTAAAAATATTAATTCTATGATGGTGGAAAAGATAAGATTTTTATATTATTCTTTGTTTGAAGACATGCAAAGAAAATTTTAGACTACAACTCTTACTCCTCCTCCTCCAACAGAAACTCCCACTCCCCCACCTCTGCTTGCAGACCCCATTTTTTATCTTACTCCTATACCCCCTCCTCCACAACTTCCTAGTTATTGTGAGTTGTATGTTGATGATAGTCACTGTCATATAGTTTCATATGGGTTGATATATTATATAAGAGATACAATTCATCATCAACAGTTAGAGGTAGAGAAGTATAGAGTCACTCTATAGGATATTATAGATATATCATATGGAGTCCCATTACATATAGATGAGGTGAGGAAAATTGGACAAAGTATCGACCACTTTTTTTTGGCCATCTAGACTTCTGCGACACATTACCATAGAGTTATGTATATATTTTATATTTTATTTAATTTTTTTATTAATTTTTTTAACATTTTAAAGTCAATATATTTACCTATTTATGTACAGGAATACTTTAAAGGTAAATAAATACTATATAAGTAATAAAAAAGACAAAGGGCTATGAAATCATATAAATATTCTAGTAATCTTGACAGATTTGCAATATATTCAAATTTTTTAGGGTTTCATTATACATATCTAGTGGAATATCATGTTTGTGGGCATGCAATAGATGTGGGGATTCTGAAAAAAGATATCATGGAGCTTGTTACTGGACATAAGTTGGGTAGCAATGCGATTCAAGATTTTTTCCATTTGATTCTTGACATAAATCTTTCCATACGTTAAATTTATTGAAAATTTATACTTATGTATTTTTTGTTTTAGATATCTTTATAAAATATGCGAGGATAATGAAAAGACAAATGTATATGGATTGATGGACCCACAGTTGATTTCACATGAAGCGTACACATCGATTGAGGAACAACGAACAATTTACATTACTAAAATATTTGAACAAAATGTAATTACACAGTTCTAGATGTTTCCTTATGATGAGAGGTATGGAAATTATATCTCATAAAGTTTTATTTATCTTTTAACATAATAACCACTAAAATTAAATTTTCTTTTATATCAGTGACCATTGGATGTTAGGTGTTTTTTCCAAGGGAGAAGGAAATTTATAGGATATGATCTATCCATGGTGATGTGCGAAGAAATTTTAAGAACATGTTGGAAACATAAGTTTTAATTTCTTAATAGTTCATATTATAATGAATTTTAATTTTATTTCATTCATATTATTTTCTAATAGGGGATGGGATTTCTTTCAAAAATCAAAAAAGAAAAATAATTCCAAGGTCAAATATGTAAATGTAATGGTGAATATCAGTTTATAATTATTACATTTTTGATGTATTAAAAAAATGATATTTTGAATTGACAAACTCATTTAAATATAATTTTCAAATACAACAAGTCTTCATCGAATTCGTATATTATGTGTTATGATTTATGTATGAAATAATTATAACTTGAATAATTATGAAGTTTGATGAGGTTATATTTCCTTATAATCTATTCATTTATATTTAATTTATTTTATTCATTATACATGTTAAATACTTTACTTTTAATTCGTATCTATTTGATGAACCCTGGCCTTATAGTGCACAAGAGGTTGCACACTTACAAGTGGAATTGTCAAATTATTTTACAGGTTTTATTGGATTTTAGTTTGTTTTTAGTGAATATTGTAATTTTGAATATTTTAATTGTAAATTTTTATTTGGAAGTTGTTTTGGTTGGATTTAGGTTCGTTTATAGTTAATATTTTAATTTTTGAATGTTGCAACTATGAATTGTGAATGTGTAATTTTCCTACTGGTGTTGCCTATTTCATTTTATTTAATTTTTCTGTTGTTATGTTGTTGGTCCTTATTGTCTTTGGTTTGGTTGGAAGTGGAGAGGAAAGGTAACATGAATTATTTTAAAAAATTGTTTTTAATTTCAATTATTTAAAAAGTGATGTAATATAAAATATTTCGTGTCAGTTATTTAATGACCGACATGAAAAATACTTCAGATAAAGGTTTTTGACGTCGGTTATTAAATAACCAATGTAATTATTTTTCAATTATTTATTACAATGTCGATTATTTTCAACCAATGTTAAAGACAATATTTATAAAATCTCTATTAATAATGGTGACTAAAAAGAGACATAAAATAATAAAAACGATGTTAATAAGTCTTTGTGCACTAGTAGAGAGAGGTACATTGGTTTATGGGAGGATTAGGGAGCCAACCCTAATCCCAAACTCTTATGTTTATATTTATAGAAAAACTTTGAGACCCCCGTCAATGGTCATGGAAACTGAACCTCTTATTACCTCTCATTTTATGTCGCGTTTAGGTGAAACACCTCACTAACAACCCAAAGTCGGTCTCAGATTTACAATCCAAGTATCTAATCAAATGTTATTTGATTCGGCATTTGAGATAAAATAGTTATGTTTAATTATTTTATTTATGATTTAACCCCTAGGTGGATTTTTTCACAAAAGTCCTACGCTGACAAAAGTTATTCCCTGCCTCAGGTAAACGCCACATTTCAGACTCAACTGTGGCCTCAAATTTCTGATTCAAGCTATCATTTAAGAGATACCATGTTTTCTCTATGTACATAGTATAAAAATACATAATATTTTTATAAAATTAATTATTGTCTCATCGGGCCTTGGAATTGCATGCCATCTCAGCGCCTAAATCTATAAATATATGTAGAAATGTTCCAAACTATTACAAGGGAAAACTCAAGTCTCTACATCATTCCCTCCTTCAATATTTTCATCCCTAAAAAATAAAAACTAGGGGAAAACTCAGGATACTAAGCCTACACTTGGCTCTCTCTCTCCCAGGGACTCCCGCACATTTTCGTATTGCCACAGCATATAAACCAAATAGATTTCCCATCCACATAAGGTTCACTCTTGATAATCCTCAATCGACACTGGGTTCTTTGCAAAGGTGTCTTCAACTATAATGTCCAACTCAACCTAATCGATGATGTGTATAGGATCATGCACATATCTCTTCAGTTGTGACACATGGGAAAAGTTGTTCACCCACTCTACATATTAAGGGTAGGGAAAGGTGGTAGGAAACCTCACCAACCCGATGAATGATCTTGAAAGGCCCAATAAAACTCAAGGGATAGTTTTCCTCCCTAGCCAAACCTCTACACCCCACGTTGTGACTGGAATGACTATTTGTACCTAGAACAAGTTATCACTATTCTCTCCTTCAGAATATCCATCTGGTGAATCAACTAAGGATATATGGTCATGTAAGATTTCACAGTCGATTCATTACAACCGAGTCTCTCTTACATTCTCAAGAATAGAAGGAGTCAACACCATCGACTGAATAAATATTATACCCTCTTTCTCCACTAGGGTTAGTTGTAGAGAAGATAACTGCTCTGAAACACCCCACACTAGGCAAGCCTAGGAATTCCTGCTAAGTGAATGTTCAATAACGCTTCCCTTTACCGAAGTATAGACTATATCAAAGTCATAGTCCTTCAGGAAGTTAAACCTGTGTCCCCTCCTTAGGTTCAAGTCTCTCTGGGAGAAGATGTACCTAAGACTCTGGTGGTATGAACAAACCACAAAGCGCTGCCATATGGTAGTGTCTCTATATCCTCAAAGGTAAGACTACCAATTCTATCACCAATTAGTGATTCGTGCAGTTCTATTCATGGGGTCTCCGTCACCTCAACCTATACGTGATATCTATCGTATCAAGGTTGACGTTGAGTATGAAAAGGAACCAACAAACTAGGCAGGTGAGTAAACTTATTAAACTACGAGAACCTAGACACAGAAAGCACATGGCATACCCCATGTATCTTCACCTATCTTGGTATAAGATTAAACTCAAACCAAACACTCCTCCAAACACACTAGTTTTATTCCAAACAAAAGGAGGTCATTCAAAAATACACCACTGGAAAAGCCAGGGCTAGATTCGACAATTTACTCCACAACCCCGCTCTGAATGCTCAAGTCTGAGGGACTCATCCACATCCCCTCGATACTATTCTATTTTGGTAGAACATACTCACCCTCAAAAGTTTTCTCGCATCATAAAAATGTGTCTCGATGGGGGAAGGACTCCTCTTCCCCATGCATTCAAATATATGTCAAACAACACTAACACAGTGTTACACTGATGCCATGTGTCACCCTTCCAATACCTCAAGCAAGAAAACAGGAGAAAAGAGTACCTCATATAGTGCCTAAAAATTTCTACAACAATAATTAGAAGAGAAAAAGTGCATACCTCTTATCTTCTCATGCACTGCTGCATCATATACATCGAAAACTTACAACTGTCTGCGGCCATAGCCACCAGCTCCCAGAGCCTGATGTGGGCCACTTGGTGGTGGTGGAAAGACTTCATAGTATCTTCCCCCACCCATCACTTCTCCTACTCCTCTGATGGGACTGCCTTCTTAGGGACCACCCTATCTCTGCCTAGGAGATCCCTGATCATGAAGTTGCCTCTACCATGATGGTTTATCTACCATTTGCATGAGATGCTCAGTACACCTGGTCGGGTAGTCTCGTTCAATGTGACCTTACCCATTACAATCATAAAACCATCCCTCCCTAGGCTATCCATGTGCTCTTCACTACCTTATCATTGATATGAATAGAAGCCTAAGAACAATTATAGGGAGGCCTCCTATGTCAGGATCTTTTCATCTGATGCTTTCTAGTTGTGGTAGACCTATCAGATCAATTGTGCCCACTTCTACAACCTGTTTTATGGTTTCCCTACAATAGAATGTTTTCTATCACCAGTGCCTACTCCAACACCCTAGAATTGGTGGGTATGTACAAGGGTATTATGATAGCATGGGTCTCTCTATGGAGTCATTTCTCAAACTTATATGATCAGAAGTATCCATCATAGCTCATGTCTAAAAAGTAGCACGTATGGTCTATGAACTTAGTCACATACTAATCCACCATCACCCCCCCCCTACTGAAACTATAGGAGCTCCCAAATCTGAATGGAGTGCAAGCAGGAGGGTTAGTACTCCTCAGGAAATAGCTGATGGAATTCATCCCATGAGAGTTTCGACTCATCGAGTATCTAAGTAACCAGGCTCCACCAACATCCAACTAATACATTGAAAAGATTGGATACCAAATCAACCATCTAATCTATAATTGTCTGAACAAGCCTAAAGAGATGGACCATTGACTCTAGCCAAACCTCCGCTACCTGATGGTTTGGCTCATCGAAAAACCTCAGCGGTCTCTATTACTGGAGCTCGTGAATCATGCTTAGCCTATGCATATCCTCAACCCACTTTCCTAGAGATGTCTTCTGCTTAACATGTGGAGTTTCCACCACCTTCCCACCTAGAGGAAGGGGATATCATGATGGATTCTGAACAAAGGCCTTGTCGCTCAAAGGTTTATCCTCATAAACTAAATCTAGTATCCTGTCTGGTTGTCATCGCATAGAGATCCTAAATCCATTAAGAAGTTCCGCGGTCAAATTAGAATATATATATATATATATATCAACAACAATGGGGATCTAACTAAATACGGTCAATCAAGATCAATCATATATGATGCATGTACCAAAGTCCCATGCAATAAATGGATCAGCATGCCGAGTCAACTAGCGGGTAATCAGGGTCTTGGTGAATGGCTACATCGGTCGCCCCACCATCACTGGACTCCCCAACCCAAGAGCTAATCTCAATACATGTTGACACTCTTTCCATAAACCCAACCAAGAACATTTTAAGGAAACATTCATACAAAGTTACAATGGTTGAACCACCTATGATACAACTTTTTTATGACCCAACCCAAGATGGGGCTCGATCAACGACTATCCCATGCCCGCCTCCATATGAAAAGGGAAAAAACTAGCACTAAAGGCACAAAAAACACGGGGAGGCCTTTTCCTAAGAACCATTACACACACACATATCCAAATCGATGAAAATGTGTAGAGGGAAGGAAACAAAATATGTAACAGAGATATAAATAAACCAAGAATGCATGAACTATTAAAAAATAAAAGAACCGGAAAGTAAAATGAAAGGGGGGAAAGGGGAAAAATAAAAACCCAAATAGAAAAATTCCATCACCTAGTAGTAACTAAAAAAGTAAAATATCTGAGAGGTCTCATATACTAGATCCCAAGATATGACCACTTTATCTGATCCAACCACCAATATCCCTAAACTCCTATGAATTTAGGATCAACCAGTTTGTCGTCTACAAAATCCATGACATTTGCAGGCAAAGCCCAAATAGGGGTGAGTATATAAATACTTAGTAGGATGCCCTGAAAAGATGAAGGGGGTCCGTAATAGATACACTAAAGAGAAAAGCATTAAATATGATAAGGTATAGTAAAGGAGTGAAGCTCAACCCAACAAGAGAATGAATTAAGCTCATCTGAACACAAGGATCTAGAAATAGTGAGAAGATGAACTTATTGTCGAGTAATATTTACTGATAGTAGGATATTATATGTGTCCAACCATGAGAAGCAAGATATGAAAATCATAAGGCATACCCCGTGCCTATTCTCCTATCCTGGAGGGAGAGTAACCAAAACCCAATGAGTGGTTACTGAAACAGGATATATATATATGTACTCAGCCAATAAATACCAAATGAGGGAGTAAAGGGATATCCATATCATAAATCAACCTAGGAAATGAGTCTCTAACATTTCAAAGAGTAACCACCAATGATTACCAACATACAATACATCTTCCCTGAATGGGAAAGTCAAAGAGAAACAATCACCACACCTTGATACTATCAACTTTGGGTGGATATATCTTGCCCCTATAGTTTTAGGTTGTGCCACATGCACACATCTTAGTGGAGAAATCATCCCTCTTTCTCAAGATTAAAAAGGTACATCAAAGAATGCCTCATCACTAGAGCGCATAGTTGAGGAGTATGTCTCATGATTGATAACCCATGCCGAGCATGGCTGTAGGGTTCCACTCTAGTCATCGAGTATCCACACCCAAGTACATCAGGGGGGATCATTATGTGGAAGTCAATGGGGACCCAATGCCTAGCCCTAGTTTAGGGTAATATGCTAGAGGGTACTACCCAACAAGAATCATCAATGAGACCCACTACCTTGCCCCACTGAAGGGTAGTATACTGGAGGGTACCGGGAACTGCCATCGGGGAACCCACTGCCCAACACAGCTAGAGGGTAAGCTCAGAACTACTCTCTTCATCTCTGTTAGATGTTACCTCTCGAAAAGCATTGAGGAACTACATTGTCTAGTCCTTCTAGATGGTACCTCTTGGAATGCATCAAGGAACTACACTGGACACCCCAATTAGACAGTACATCTCATAAAGCATTCAGAAAATACATTGGCCACCCCTACTGGACGATACCTCTCGGAAAGCATCGAGAAACACTGTTAGAGTCCTTGGGTGTCACCCTGGATAGGCGTCTCACCCATAAAATCTTGTATCATATCTATAAAGATACTATAGTGGGAACTATCATGTTCTACGTAGAAAAACACTCAGGATAGGCTACTCACAGGCCAAAATATGAGTCCAAAGGAAGGAGATACAAAGAGTATAAGATTCGTATAGTGGTACACAACGCGTATGAGGCCCAATTTTTGTGTGATCCCACCTCATTTCCTGGACATGTACCTTACCAGAATCGAGTACTAAACTATGAAAAAGTACCCCTAGGGATTCTAATGTACTCCCAGAGTACATAGAACATCTAGTCAAAAGGTTGATGAGCCCACGATTCTCATTGTTGATCTGGAGGACCAAAAACTTAATTTCACTAACATGACTCCTCCAATGGCCCCAGAACATTTGACTGAATCTCTTCATACATATTAGCCACTCTAATAAGAGATGATACTGACCTAAGTTGTGGGTTCCCTTTAAAAATAGTAGAAGTATCTTCCACCAATATTCCATTCATGTTTCCAAAATTAATGAGATCAAGCATAAGGCTCCACACATCCAAATAGATCACACTTTTATTTATTCTTGTAGAAAAAATGCACAAGATCGACTATTCATTTTCCCCAAGAGGAAATCTGAATGAAAAGTCTCATTTCACAGCAACACACCTGAATTGGGATTTGTGGGTCCTGCACCTCAATTTTGGTTTAAACACCTCAAATTGGTCTTGAAAAGTTTGCATAAAAGACAGGGTCATGACACCGCTTACGGAACCTCAAACGGAAGTCCTAAACAGAGGTTATGGCTGAAATAAGTTTTGTCAATAACAATAATTATATTATTATTATTATTAAAATTATTTGTTTCATGAAACTGACCAAAAATTTCAACTCTTAAATTTCCAGAACTAGCCTAAAAAATGATCGTCTTGATAAGAGGGATGTGTGGCCACAAATGGGGCATCAAATGGATTGCTGGATTGGGATAAAAGGGCGTTTGAAGCTTCCTCGGCCCTACCGAATCAGTCTGGCCATTCTGGTTAGTTCACTCTACCTGGGATGGCCCACTCTATCCGACTTGGCCCATCATGTCGACCCATAGACTAGATGCACAGCCCAGCCACATGGCATTTCCTACCTACTCCTAGCTTCAGCTACTCCGTGGTAGCTCAGCCTGCTCATGGCCGCCCCACTGACCCTCTGCCTTAGATCCCCCAATCATCCCACGTCATTGTGAAGACCGACTCCCGAAAACCATTTCACGGTGTCATCACCTCGGTCACCCCTCCTGGCTACCATGTGGCTCTGGTTTCACCCTTGACTCCTCTATCTCGGACACAACCTCCACCTGCCACCTCTGAACCACATCCCGCTGCCATTCTCTCCAGTCAACCACAAAGTCGGCCTTTCCTCACAATGAGCCACGCCACGCGTCGTCTTCCCTGTCATGCTTCACAGACCATCACACCTCCTCTATCTACCTAAATGTGAACCCAAAACTAGATCAGGGATCCTAGAAATGAGATCTTCATAGTGCCAGCCTCTGATCGATGATCCATCAGTGGTTTCATGGGCCCAAAAAGGTGGGTGATGAATATCTTCATAGAACGGTTGAAGAATAGATAAATTTATAGGTTTAATCATGGATCGAAGATCATTTTAGTGCGTCCATTTATGATATATAATAAAACAACAAATTAAATTGAAAAATAATTGATTTTCAAGGGAGACTTCTATCTAAGATGAAAGGGGAAGAATCCTACCTCGGTTCAATATGTTCATCATTGACAATGCATTCGCCTCGCTTATATAGTGATTTGATGGAGTTCCATCGAAGATAATTCGTGATTTTTTAAAGAACGAAGGTATAGAGGGAGTTTGTTTGAAGGGAGGATTAGGGATCCAACCCTAATCTAAAACTTTTATGTTTGTATTTATAGAAAAAGACTTAGACCCCCGCCAACAGTCACAGAAACGAACCTCCCACACCCTCTCACTTTATGTCATGTTTAGGTAAAACATCCCCATTAAAAAACCAACGATAGTCTCTGATTTCTAATCTAAGTCTTTGATAAAAAGTTATTTGACTCTTCATTTGAGATAAAATAATTAAGTTTAATTATTTTATTTAATATTTCACCCATATGTGAATTTTATCACAAAAGTCATGTACTAACAAAAGTTATGTTCTACCTAGAGTAAACACAAGGTTTTGAACTCAACTATGTCCTTAGATTTATGATATGATCTACCATTATGATTTATCTCATTTCCTTCATGTGAATAGTATAAAATACTTAATAGTTTTGAAAAATTAATTCCACGAACACAGGGCCTCATAATTTCATGTTGTCTTAGCACCTAGATCTGAAAATATATCTATAAATATTCCAAAGACTTACAACGAAAAATAAAGACTCTATATAAAATTGGGAAAGATTTTTTTTGATACCTCTATTATCAGTTATAACATAATTATCTTCAGAATTAAAAAATATAGATTTTACCTGATAGTTGGATCCCTTTATCTCACTAGATTTAGAATATTCTCCATTAATATCCATTAATTTGTTGATGTCTTATAAGGCCTTGTCAACTCATGTTGAACTATGAAACATATGTATTTTTTAAAAATAATTATTCTTCTTATTTAACAATATTTTCTTAAAAATCACTCAATATCTTTTCAAGATCAATATAATTCAATTTTTTCTACTTGATCTCATCAATATTGGGTTATTACTTCTTTAATTACTCTTCCTTCTTAGCATCCAACATTTTATTTTCTTTCTCAAGAATCATCTTATCTATCAAGAGGTATTGTGACTATCCCATGAAAAATTATAATTTATCTTTTAGATTCCACTAAAATTTTGAATTTTCTTCTTTATCATCACTAATACTAGATGAATCATATTCATTATTTACATGAACAAAGAAATCATATTCATTAACTAAAGAAAAATTTAATAATGAGTCTTTATTTTCCATTACCATTAAATTTATCTTCTTACCACTGAAGTGATTCTTCTTCATTTTACCCTATTTTTGTTTGAAAATTCTTTTATCATTGGATTTTTATTTGGATTCTTCAAACTTCTTCCATGGATTGTTTTTGAAAAAATAATTGAAGTCACCATAGTTGTAACACTTTAGTGGTTAATTTTTCTTGCTCATCCACTTTTACCTTTTGAATAATTTTTATATAAGAGAAATGATTTTATAAAATCCTCCATAATCCCCATATCTCTCTAAATCACCTGATTTTGTAATCTCTTATTCTTTATCTTTCCCTTTTCTAATTGTTTCAAAGGCCATTTCAATTTTTTCTTTTTTCTGCAATGTTGAAAATTTTATAATCTTGTAGACTATAAGAATTTCATCTCTTACATCAAGATAAAAATCCTATCTTTATTCTAGGGATGAAATTATTTAATCAAAATAGTCTAGAAAATTCCATATGAAGTTTTCAGTAGTGACTTATTCTTCAAGATTCTCATTAAAATCCCAAATGTTTCTTACAATCTCATTAAACCTTGTAAAGTAGACATCAATATCCTTAATATCATTTATCTTTAGGTCCTAAAATTGGCTCCTAAAAACTTTTATATTGGATTATTTGACTTTTACATTACCTTCATAACAGCTTCTTAATTTTTCCCAGATTTCCTTGGAAGTCTTAAGTCCAATAACCTTGTTGTATACCTTATCTATGAGTTAAATTAGAATAGAATTTTGATCATTTATAATAAAATATTTCTTTTTTCCTCTTGGTTAATTATACAACATTTGAAATTGTTTTAAATCCAAATATTAAATCATATATCTCTTATAATTCATGTGATATGATGTAGGGTAGAATCTTATTCATCCAACTATGATAATTCTTCCCATTGAATATGAGAACACATAAACTATTGATAGAGTTACGATTTTCCATATCTCATAATTATCCCTTGGATCTTTAGAGGTAAATTTCCTTTGATTCCACTTGAAGTTACCCATGATAGAACAACCACTTAGAATGGGGATGAATTATTGGTTTCCTTTTATGAACTCTCTCATATTCAAATTCACCCTCTCCAACTTGTCAATGTTTTAGATCCATGTCATATTATCTCTCAATCTCAACTTATGTTTAGTTATAATATAAGATAGATAAGAACACCATATTGACAAGGATCTTCATAAAATCCTACTTCTTGATGGAATGTTTAGACCCCACAAAATGGATTCTTCACTATCAAGCAAGGGATTATAACCACATACAATCTTAGTCTAATAAAAACAGAGTGAAAGTTTTTCCTTCACTTACAGATTCCATTAGAAGATAAAACTCTCTTATATAATGAGGATCCAAAATAGAAATATATCCTTCCATTCCTTGGTTTCTTCTACACCACATGGGAATACAACATTCCTCCATGAGTATATAGATCAGTAGGTCTGCACATGTACTTCATCAAGAGCTTCAGCACTACTTGTCTTGAGACTACTTAATAGATCTAGTGGGATCCTGATTCTACTCTTCTTCTTTCCCCTTGATACTGATGTTTTATCAGATCACTGAATTCTCTCAAAAATTATTATCAATAATAAAAACATCTATTTTTTATTTTTCACCTTAATGTACATATACATGACAAATAGCATGCACAGAAATCTACATTGATTATCAGATTAATTGTTTCCATAATTCATAAAACCACTACAATAAATTATTATATGTATATTTATTCTTTACAATTTGGTAATAAAATATAAAATTTCCTCCTCATTGATTCTCTACAAAATTTCTGATGAAATGTACCATTATATTTCCTTATATAAAATATCTTTTAAATACCTAATAGAATTGCTTCTTTTTATCCTTCTTCACACAGCCTACTTTCATCAAATTCCACAATATATTATTATCTCCTTGTTATAATGGGTATTATTTAATGATTAATAACCCATAATAATTATTTATTAATTCCATGATAAATATTCCCTGAATCATTTTGTAATTGATCATAATTAAGGACCAAGGAATTTAGGTATTCTCATTTCTTCTTTATTTGATTAATGAATAACTACATTTTCATTATTATTTCATTCCATGCATTCAATCAGCATAAATTAATAATTTCATGCATATATTGAACATATAAAACGTATTTATTTTAATGCATATTATTCCATTATTCTTAAATTCCCATAAGCAATGTGAGTTTCTTCATTCCTCACATGTAATACACATACCTATGGTATGCATGAATTGTAGAAAGTGAATGGCATAGGGTGAACCATTGATGCCGTGACTACCTATTTAGTTCATGTGGTATCAAACAAAATACCCTCCCCAGTTAAATACTAGAATGATTTTTGTATTCCAATTCACTCAATTTAAACACTAACGAATCATACTAAATGAAAACATCAAACACCTATTTATTTAATGAGAATGCAATTCGTCTGGAATGAATCATCAACTGAAGGCTGCATATTCCCATTATTACTATATTTACATGAATGAAATATTATATACATGAATTCTTCTCTAAATCAAACTATCTTATCCCATCTCTCATTCAAGAATGTATACAACATCTTTTGTCACATGTAAAAGCTCCGTCTCCATGAAAATTCAATTCATCTATGGGAATATGGTCACTTTGATAAAATAGATTATTAATACAATACATGGTGTAGTTACTTCATATAAATCATGAGATAGGTTGATCATATGTCATGTATTTGATACAACTAAGGACAGTTGATCCAAATAATCATTCTGGTCGATCCATAGATAGATCTTGTATTTTATTAGTAATAGGTCATGTAGTCAATAATCTGAGGCACAATAAATCTAAAATAATGTTAGGTAAATATATGGTAAGACATGAAATATATCCTTCTAGGCATGGTTATTTTGTATCCTTCATGTGGTCAGTACTAAATGTTCATTAAATTCTTGATAATACATACAGTCGATTCAAGAGATTGTATGGAGAAAGATCTTGAGGTTGGTAAAACTAGTTATCTTAATTTAATAGAGTAGATGAAATTATCAGGCATTTGATGTCCAATATGTGTTATTTTTTAAACATCACTAAATTATATTAATTTCCATTATCCCACATAGAATTTCAAAATGGATCCACACCACATAATAATATAGTATGCACTTCAAACCGCTTGATTTGACACATGGGACAGCACTCAAATACACTCCACAAATTCCCATCATGGGCCACCCCACCCCATAGTGTGGTTCACTTGGTCATTCACTCATTCACCCTTTGTGCATGTTATTATTCCCTATGTGCTCCCTAGATATTCTAATAATTCCCTCACACTCAAATGCTTCCATAGATGGATAAGTTGACCTGCCTCCCATAAAGTAGACCAAGGACCCATATGTGCAGTTGAGGTGGATCTTTATTTACCTACAGTTGGATTATTTTTTAATAAATGCCCCAAAATATCACATGAAAAATAAAAAACCTTTTTAAAATACTCTATTCAACCTCTGAATTAATCTTCAAATATTCTTCATGCAAAAATATAAAAAAATGAATTGTATGGCCATCACAATTAAACTCCTCCTGTAATAATAGAATATTTTATGAACATGATAAAAATATTTCTTCACCCAATTAAGGGATAGTTTCTTCATTATTGTTTCTCCATTTTTTTTTAAACATTGTGCAGACTCCAAAAATAATTATTACAAGTATTACCCATTAATAAAAGTTAAACAATCATTGGATATATAAGGATATTTTCTCAATCATGACATCCAATTCTATAAAATGAATTTATGAAAATTCTCTAATCATCGTCACTTTATCTCTAATAATGAATCAAATATTGACTCATTGAAAAAAATCTACACTTTGTCTTAGAAAAAACCCCTCCTCAAGCCCTTTATCATAATATAAAAACAGTTTTTGTTGAAAAAAAGATAGATAAAAACCTCTCTACACTCTACTATCCTTGTCTGTAGTGCACTTTCCTATCCAAAATAAACTTCTATAAATACTTTATGATCAATTCAGTGGATTCATATCAATAATCAAGGAAATGGTTATTTTTTCCCTATTTCACATATTTTTTAGGATTACTTTATCGTTAACTATTTAACCCATCACCCTTCCCCTATCACTCCCCTACAAATTAATATTATTCTATCATAGTTCTAATTCCATTTTATTTAAATAATTTTTACCCATTATATATGATAGATCACAAATTTCCTATGATTAAAAATTTTTCTTAAGTATTTAATATATAAAAAATATAATGTTTAAAACATATTTATTCTTTTGATCCACCTATTACCCCTTATATAATATGAATAATCACTAAAATAATCATAAAAATAATATTTTATTTATAATATAATGTTTTTATAATTCTAAAATATTTATTATTTTTTCCTTCTTTAGAACTCTCTTTTGAAAACATTGTTCATCATGGTGCATTTACACTACATAAGTAAATAGTGTTGATTTATATCACTTATTATATTTTTATATTATCTTAGAATTTTATTTCATGATTTAATTTAAAATTAAAAAATAATTAATAACATATTTATGATTCTGTAATAATAAAATAATCTTGATATTAAGGATATTTAATGTGAACAATAGTAGTCATCTAAAACAATATTTTTTGTGGGACAATCTTGGAATTGTAACTATCAGTTAAACTTTTGAACTCCAAAAATTATGTAATTAGATGATCATTCATGAAGCTTAAATATCTTATAGATAAATTATATAGTTTATTTTTATTATTACCTAAATATTGAATTAGTTTTGGAACTATGAATTAAACAACCTAAAAAATACCAATACACGATAAATTAATCTAATAAATCAATAGTAAATTGTAATAAATGAATTAGAAGGAATAATATTAATGAACTAAAAGTGAAAAATGAATTAATAGTAATTAATTCAAAGAATTTCATTGTTAATGATGTTATATTAGAACCTAAAATAATTCAGAAATAATGGTTGGGATTTCTTTCTCAATCTCACATATTTTCAAGTATTCTTACTCTATCTTCTATTATATGTGTCAATTTGAAGGTATTGAATGCATAAAATAAGTTTTTAACTTTTTGAAAAATGAATTTATGGTTTAATTTCCTTCATTGTGGATTTATATTTCATGAATTAATATTTTTCCTAAGGGTTATTTCCATTTCATTGTTTTTCTTATTATTATGTGTTATATCGCAATCCATATATATCTTGGATTAATATTATTCCTCTATGTCCATGTTAATTATTAAATATCATATTCACTATTTATATGTTTTATTTATTTTTAACTTAACCATATTCCATTTATAATATATAGTGTTAACACTCAATGTTTATCAATTCATATTAAAGGTTGTTCACTAAGAAAATTATTCAATTAAACTAGGGAATATTAACAATATGTATACATGTTATTTAAATATGGTTAATTATTTATTACTAATAAATGTTGATTATATATATTATTTTTTATTTCTATCATTTTAATTATAAATGAATTGGGAAAATTAAGTGATAGATTGGTCCTAGAATTATATAAACTCATGAGTTATCTGTAGGTCCTATGAGACAATCATGTTTGTGTATTTGGTGTTTTCCAACCATTTTATGTATGATGTTTTTCTCAAGACCGTTAAGGTATTTTTATAAGGTCCTGAATTATATTGACCATCACTTTACTATTTATTATTGTTATCTATGTAATTTTATAATTAAATAGATTTGGATGTGGTGTGTTTGGTAGTTTAAAAAATGACATTTATTGTGAAATATTCAAGAGAGGTATTGAATTAAATTTGTATCAAAATTAATAAATTTTCTCAGTCTGGGTAACTATTATTCCATAAATTAAATATTTTCAACTAATAAGAATAAAAATAGATAATAAACACAATAGAAATAAATAAAATGGAAGAAAAAATATCTATATATTGAAAATTTAACCAAAAAAGAACAATAAAAATGTAATAATATAATGAATTTCAATATAACAATCCATATACCTCTAAATATTATTATTAATGTGTACCATATTTCCAATAATTGGAACTATTCCATTTTAATCCAAATTAACAAGAGGATCAATACTGAGATCCAAATTATTCATGTTCCAAATCACAAAAAAATCAGTGGTCTACATGATTAGATGTATAATCCTTTTTCCCAATATTTATTTAAAAAATGACATCAATAGTAATATCTTACCCTATAGAAGCTCTTTGGCCAAAATACTAGAATCGGCTAAGTAATAATTCATATGATTAATTCAAACAATAATTTTAAAATTAGAAATTATTATCCTTCGAACTCTATGATATTAGTATTATTAGAAGAAGAAAAATTATAGCATTAAACATGGATATTTTTCAAATAAACTTTACAAAAATGGAAACATTAATATCACATTTAAATATAAATCATTCAGAAGAACTAAAGTTATTGAGATAGTGAAAAAAATATCAAAATTAACATTTTAGTGTGAGATGGAATATATTCCTTGTATCCTTAGTCTCTTATTTCAACGTTTTAAAAATAAATTACTCACAATGATAAAATCCAAGATATTTGAGCACAATTTTAACTTGTAACAAAATAAAAATATCTAACATAATATTATTCATTAAAATTATCATGTGACTTAATATTGTTCCAAATATTCTTTTGAGTGATAAGTTTTACTTTATACACTTTATATCCTCAGTTTTTATAATCAAAACACACTTTTTAAAAAATGATATTTTACTAACATTATATTTACCATGTAACTAAATTTTTTTTGTAGAAAAAAATTTATTCTACAAAAAAAATAAATATTTTTTAATAAGAAGATTATAAATTTTTAATATATTCAATTCCATTGGACTAACTAAAGTCCGATCCATTAGACAGAAAATGTTTGATCCATTGGAATGAAAAAATATATTCCATCAGAATAATAAAGTTTATTCTATTGATCTGGCTAAATTTAGTCCATTAGTCTAATTGAGTTTTAGTTTATTAGTTTTATAGAGTTTATTCCATTAGATTGACTTAATCTAGTCCATCGTACTGACTAGATATTATCTATTAGTCAAAAGTAATTTAATTCACTAGACCAAATAAAATTTATTCTATTTGAATGAAATTTATAATTCAATGGTTAGAATAATTTCTATTGGATTGAATATGTTTTGTATCATTATAATGGTGCTATAAAAATGACATCAAATTGATATTTACTTGTTGATATGTCAAGATATAACTAATCTGAGGACATTAAAACCAACTCTAAGAATCACAGAAATATTAAAGTTGGAGGTTTACCTATAAATAAAGGTGTATTCGAGGATATGGGAGCTGATGCCTTTTTCAACTCAACTCATCTATAATTTTCTCTTCAATAACTTCTCATTACCTTCACTTTGTATATTTTTTAGAGAGTTTTCATGACAAGTAATTTGTATTAGGATTATAAATTTCATAGAATATTTTTTCCATTGTATTTTATATCTGATCAAGGTTAATATTTATGGATTCTAGGAAGAAGAAGATGGGTGATTCTGATTAGGATGATTAAGGGATTTTGGGGATAGGAAGAGAGAGTTAATTCTGATCTTTATGATTGAGGGATTTCGTCTTGAAGAAATATAGGCCTTACAGTTTGGTTAAAATAATGGATATATTAATTGAAGTTTAATGAATTTCATTACACTATAGTTTAAAGTATACATATCCATTTTATAAATATTCTATTTGTTTTACAATAGAACATTTTAAAGTTTCATTTTAGTTGTTTTTTCAAGTCATATTTTACACAGTGCATTTATAAATAAATTTTATTTTAATAAACTTTTATACACTCTAATTTAATGGATGAACTAAGAGTCCATTATAAGTAATTTGATCTTCAGATGATAAATGAGTTCAATAAAACTTAATAAAGAGGTTTTTGATTTAATTAGTTAATGTTTTGAAATTATAATTCACCCCTTTCACCCCTAAACTCATGTAGCCATTATTAACTCTTATGATCCAAAAATTTGTATTAGAGGATGTTATATAGCTTGAATTGTTCGTTTTTACCTTTTTATTTTAAGAAGTTTCTATTGTTTTAGTAAAAATTTATTATAAACTACTATTTACAAACTATTAATACACTAATGTGTATATAGTTGAAAGTGTTTATATTTTTATAAGCTAGTGGGTTTAAATGTTGGTAAACTTGAAAATATAATCCTACAAGACCACTAATATTTGATGGTGCTAACTTAATCATTAGTGATACAGAATAAAAAAAATTTATTAACACTGGAGTTGATAACTTGGAAATGCAGATTAGAAATTACAATAATTATAATAAGGATGTTTCTACATTTAAAAATCAAGACAAGATTCAATATCAGTTGAAATATTAAGTAAGAAATACTTTGTTTTTTTCTATGATAAGGAATATGTATAGTGAAATATATTCTTATAAAATAGCTAATAATATTGGGAATATGTTTGAAGTTACCCATTTTGGAAATTATAATCTAATTGAGACTAGAAGAATAGTTTTATGAGTAGAATAAAAACATTTTGATTTTCTACCAGGTGAGTCTATTAAAAATATTCCTAAGATATTTAGGAAAATCATGAATAGTCTACAATCTTTTTTGAGTAGGATATTTTGGATAAAATTTGGGTCGAAAATATTTTTGAAATAATTACCATAGAATGGGAATCCAAAATAAATGATTTAGATGACACGTAAAGGATAACACATTTAAACTCTCATGATTTGATTGGTAATCTGATGTGGTATATAAGTAAATTAAAAACTGATCTTGATAAGATGAAAAAATAAAATAAAGTAACTTCTTTTTCTCCTACTTTAAATGGTTCTAATAGATTTTATTTAGTATAGAAGGTTTTACAGTCATAAAAGAAAAAGTAAATTTGTAGTTGAAACGGATATTTATTCTTCAAAAAAGTTCAAGAATGAATTATCCAATCTTACTAAGAGGATGAACAATATTATTGGGAAAAGAATATTTTTGATATTAGTATAAGAAGAATCAAAACTTATAGAAGTGATAAAAAGGATTATTATGATGTTATATTTTATAAATACAAGAAATATGGTCATATAATTCCAAACTTTCAAGAGATTAAAATAAAATAAAATATATATAGAAATACTAAATGGAAATCTTAGAAATTAAACAGGCATAATAATAAGAAAATTATGAAAGAATCTAACACTTGGAGTGTAATTGATGGTGATATTTCACCAGAATGTTCATCTTATAGTGAAAGTGAAGATAATAAGAAAAATAGTTTACATGTTTAGGTTATGAAGAATAATAATTCCTTTATGGAAAAGGTAACTACTAAATAATTAACCAATTTTTTTATAAATGAAAATTTTCATGAAAGTGGTAATTATAACAATTTTATATCTTCTAATGAATAGTCTTCTTCATCATAATAAAATAATACCTTACTTAATAATTAATATGTTTATAAATTTTCAAAACTATTATAAAACTAAAATTTCAAAAATTCTTAAAAAATTGTATTATTAAAGCTAAACTTTCTAATGAAATCTCAATAATATATACACTCGCTATTAAGATTTAAAATCTTTCAAAATTATTTAAAAAACTTATTTTTAGAAAATTAATACTTCTAAATAATTAATCTAATCTAATATTTAAAAAACTAGTTTATTAAAATATCTTGAAAAATATAGTTCAAGTACAACTTTTATTTAGGATATAAAATTAGTTGTAAAATGAAATTATGAAATATCAAGTCTGATAAGGATTTTATCATATTTTAATATTGGTTATGAAAACTTTCAAAAAAAATGTATATATAAATTAATCCTCATAACGATGTATCCATAATGGGTTTTAGTAATAAGAATCCTATTTTTCAATAAAACTACTTTGTTCCAAAACATTTCTCCATTTTTCACAAAATTTTAAAGTGGTTCAAATTGGAAAAATATTAGTTCTCTAAATAAAGTTCAATCTTTTGGTTTCCATAAATATTACTTTTATGAAGAACTAATATCTTCTCAATTAGTAAATTTTGACAAATATAGATTCTAAAAAAATTCCAATATTACCGGACCCAAGTAGGCTTGGGTTTCGAAATATTAATCTTTTTGTTTTCAAGAAAATAAGATGTGTACCAACAAGAATATAAGGTACATGAATAGTGCTTGTTTTAGGAATATGATTGAGAAAAAATATTTCATCAAGAATATTATGAAAATAAAATGTGTAAAATTTATCTTTAGTGAAAATTCTCATGGATAAATTATCGAAATAGGTAACATTTTTATTCTAGGTAAATCCTTAATTTTAAATTCATTATGTATTGTAGGACTTAAGAACAACCTAATTAGAATAATTAAATTATATGATGAGGTATATCTTTTGAAATTAAATAATGATAAAGATATTATTCAAAGTTTAAAAGAATAATATATTCTATATTCCAATCGATAAGAGAATTTTTATACACTTAACTTAGAAGACCTTAGAAGTCAATATCTACCTTACATTAGTGAAATGGAAGTCCAATTTTGGTTATGGAATAGAAGATTAAGAAACTGTAATATTATAAATTTATCCGAAATATCTAATAAAGGACTAGTTAAAGATATACAAAAACTTAATTTTTACACTTCAAAATATTGTGATCCTTTTCAATTTGTAAAGAAACATAATACAAGAATTAAATCTATTATTTATGTCTTAGATTTTATGATTTATATTTAGTTCACATGGATTTATTTGATCCAATGAAAAAAGAGAGTATCGGTGGAAAATTTTATATATATATGTTTTTGTTAATTATAACACTTGATATATATGGTTTTATTTTATATCAAAAAAATACGAATAATTTTTTAAAAAAAAATCTATAGCTTGAGTAAAAAATGATAAAAATTTATCCCTAATAATTATTCATAGTTTTTAGGGTGGAAAACTTTGAAATTATGATTCTTGAAACTTATTATAGTAAAAAAGGTGTAATATATAAATTTTCATCACCTATAACTCCATAGAAAAATGATGTAGTTCAAAGAATAAATATAATTATTTAGGAGATTACAAGAACCATGTTGAGTGAATAATCAGTTGCTAAAATCTTTTATGGATAAAGAAGTTAGTACTTCCTTTTATAATATAAATCTATTTTTAATAAGTCGTTTTATTAATAAAACTCTTTAGGAGTTGTGTACCTAACTAAAACAAAAGACTTTCTTAATTCAAAGTTTTTGGATGAAAATTATTCATTCTAAATACTGAAGATAATTTACATATATTTGTACAAATATTTGAGAAAGTAATATTTTCAGGTTTTTCTATAACTAGTAATTCTAATATATCATTTAATATAAACAAAAGTACAATTGAAGAAAAACTTCATGGTAAATTTTATGAAATTTATACTTTTGTTTTTAAAATCCCTCAATCCACATCTTTGGATGTAATTTCAGAAACTAGTTTTCATCAAATGTTGGAAAGTTCTTCTCATTAGATAAAAACTGAAGAAAATTTTTATGAAGTTATACCTCCAAACTAATTTCAAATTTTTTTAAAAAAATATAGTTTTATAAACCCAAGAAATAATTTAATGCTTAGGAATCATCCTATTGATATTATCATTGGTGATGTTTATCAACCTAGTAGAACTATAAGTTCCTTATTAAATGAAGTTGAAAATTGTTCATTTTTATCAAAATTAAAACATAAAACATAGGATGAAGCTTTAATTGAGGAATATTAGATAAAATATCGGCAGGATAAAATCAACGAATTCAAGTGGAATCAAGTTTTGACTTTTGGTGGACAATCAAAAGATACTTCTGTAATTAGTGTAAAATAGATTTTTTAGAATAAGTATGATGAAAATGGAATTATAGTATGAAATAAATATAGTCTTGTTTCAAAATTTTATAATCAAAAATATATAATAAAAATGAATTAAATTAATCTTTGGTAAAAATACTTTAAGTTATTCATATTTTTCTAGCATATACATTAGTTCTTAATTTCATATATTTTCAAATGGATGCGAAGTTTTCCTTCCATAATAGAAATATAAAAGAGAAAGTTAATGTAGAAAACCCCCCTCTTTTTGAAAATTAAAAACACTCTTTAACACGTATTTAAACTTAACAATTCAGTTTTTAGACTTAAACAATCCCCTAGAATCTGGTTTGATATATTAACTAATTTTTTTAAAAAAAATTGCTAAGTGAGTTGGAGATCCAACACTTTTTATAAAATGAATTTCTAGAAACATCATCATTTTTCAAATTTATATTAATAAAAATATATTTGGTTCAACTCAAAAATCTATTATAGATTTATTTTAGGATCTTATGAAATCAAAATTTGAAATGAGCATGATGAGAGAAATTACTACTTTTCTTGGTTTTCAAATTTCAAACAAATCAGAAGGAACATTTATATCTCTACATAAGTATATAAAATATATTCTTAATAAATTTGGTTTTTAAAATACTAAAAGTATTATTATTCCTATCAAAACCTCAAATACTTTAAATACTTGTGAATCTGGGAAACCAGTTGATCAAAATATTTTTAGAGTAATTGGTTGTCAAATATACTTAAAACCTAGTTGTTTTGATTTAATGTTTTCTATATTATTGTGTGAATTATATCATGATAATAAAAAAGAGTCCCAACTTAAGGCATTAAAACATATTTTTTATTATCTTAAGAGAACTATAGATCTAGGCATTTTTAACTCTTCAATAAATGATTTTCAATTAAAAAATTTGATGTTGAATTTGGTGGATGTAAAATTGAAAAAAAAAATACATCTGAAACATTTCATTTCTTAGGATAAGCTTTATTATTGTGTTCTGGTTAGAAAAAAAAACAATACCACTTTCCACTACTAAATTTGAATATGTGGTGGCTGGAATTTGTTTTTCACAAGTGTTGTGGATATAATACACACACACTAAATTTGGAATGAGTTTTAGTAAAAATGCAATTTTGTGTAATAACAAAAGTGACATTTATTTCAGTAAAAACTCATCACATCACACAAGATAAAAACACATAGATATAACACAAAATTTCCATTGGGATATCACTTATAAAGGAGATATTATTTTAAAATTTTCTAGAATGTAAGAACGAGTTTCTGATGTTTCTACTAAACCCCTTAATTCCAATAGATTTGAATATATTAAACAGAAGCTCAGAATAATCAATACTAAGTGATCATTCATATTTACTTATTTTTCCCCAATCTAATTACATTAATGAACTTATTTTTAAAGGTTGGGTACATATTTCACGGTTGTAATAACAAAATTAGTATTTCTAAAAACACTAGTTTTTTAAAAAATAATTATTTTTTTAAAAAAATATTTTTTATAAAAAAATTAGTTTTCCTAAAAACTATAGTTTTTCAAAATTATTCAAATTTAATAAAATATTTAGTTTTATTTAAAACATTAGTTGTAATAAATTCTTCAGATATGATAAAAAAATATGGTTTTACTAATTATTTTATTTATTCTAAAATAAATTAAAATATTTATCAGATAAACTTTCTCACATAAAGTTACATTTTTACTTCTTGAAGGTAATTTCTGATCTTTATTTTTTATTATATTTTGATTCATTTTTTTGTTCTTGTTTACAATTTATAAACATCCAAAAAAAATTAAAAATCTTATAGTTTATGTTTCTAGGAAAACATTTTATCTGATAAGAATTACAATAAAAAATATCAAAAGTTCATATTACATATTTTAATCTTCATAGGATAATTTTTAATTTTTGAATCAAGTTATAGGATTTAAAATGAGCCTTAATATATTTGGAATTCAAATTGTCTCCCCCAAGCCAATAAATACATGAGTGGGTCACCAAATCCCACATCGTTTTCCAAGATAGAGGATTACTCTCAACCCTCAAATTCTCTATCAGTATGATTTTTTGGCTCCCATCCTATCTGGATTTGTTCCTTTGATTAGATATTCTCTCTCACATTAATACTTTAAAAATTAATACTCTTTAAGAAATTGATAACATGGAAGTTTTCTAGTTTTATTGAGAAATAATGGTGTAATAAAAATAATTATTTCTTGAAATAAATTATTAGATTTTAGGATTGAGAAAAGATTTTCATCGAAAGGATGATTTTGATCTTCATTATCTTGAAATTGTAAAATAATTCTACTCTTATGTTGATTTTACTATGTAAATGATCAAGATTTAATAACTTTTAATCCATTTTATGAAAGTTAAAAGCTCAATATTCAATAATTATAAGATCTTGTTGATGTTTCATTGTTTGGATGTTCATAAATTGTGACCTATAAGATTTGGAAAAAACTATGAAGTTATTGAGAAATCTTATGTGGAAACTACTTTGTTTCCATATTGTGAGAAATTTATGAAAGTATTTTATTTTAAACCTGATGGCAAAGTTGTTTTGTTGTGGAGAAAAGGTTACCAATTCTGAGGAAAGTAGGCAGAGATTCCTTGATGATATCTTTGTTTTGGAATTCCAAATAAATATGTGGAAAATAAAATTAGTTAAGTATGTTTTCTTTTAAATAAAATATATTAATAAAAGTGAGATTAAATTGGAAAAATTTTAGTTCTGTTCATTTATCAACAAGATATTAGTAACCTTTATGATTTTAATGAAGATAAAGATTCAATTTGTTGCAATGAGAGAAACAATTTCTCTGATAAATAAAGAAAAGGTTTCAATAATAATGTTTATATTCATGTCGAAGATGAATAAGTTTATTGATAAACTATAAAAAGTAGAATATAATGTCAAGGTTTAATAGTTTAAGGGAAAAGGTTAAAAGAAAAAGGAAATATTTTTCATCAGAACCATACTGGAAAAAGAAATTTAAAGGTATTTCTGATGAGGCTTATCAATGGTTGATGAAAAAAATAGTAGAGAGGAAAGCTGGTGATCCAGAAATATGACTTGATAAAGTATAATCCCTAACTCTAAAATGAAATAATAACTAATTTCTCAAATTAGAGACGAATAAGAGGAAACACCAGAAGGTATTTTACTAGCCCAAATTAGTTGAAAGTTTAAATAAGGGATTTGAAAGGGAAAATGGGGATATCTATACTAATAGAGAGGAAGAAAAATATATTATATTCAACTTATCCTTTACTAATTTTCCAACCTAGTTGATAGTTCATCCCTAATATTTTTCAAAAAAATATTATGGAACCAGAAATTATTTGAACCTATAAAGTTCTAATAAATATTGAAAAAGGAAAATAGAGAGTTTTTTAGGATAAAAGGGTTATTTGAGATCAGGAAAATGTTCAATTTAATATTCAAAAATGTGTGAAGAAGTATAGAAAAGTTTATTTTATAATTAAAGAAAAAATTTCTAGAAAAATAGAAAAATAATTGGAAGACCAAAGAAACATTATAATATTAATCCAAAGAAGGAGAGGAGGAGGAAGAAAAATTTAATCTGAAAGCATCATCATATAGTACACATTTTGAGAAATATGTTGACATAGTAGTTTCAGAATATGAGAAATTATCATAAAAAGAAATTAAAATATAGAAATCACAAAAAAAATTATTGTATAAATTCGAATATGATAAAAAACTATTTAATGGAATTTTGAAATTATGAATGAAAAAATAGAATAAAGGAAAATAAAAATTTTATTTCGGATCATCAATAAGACATGTTAATGATGTTTTTTTGAATCCAAATAATTATCAAATGAATAAATTCGATCAAATTATTCAATCCAAATTCAAATATTTTAATCATTATTTGAATAATATTGTGGAATCAGTTAATTTTCTATAATATATATAATATAAGGGATAGAAAATTCAAGGAAGGTTGAATATGTTAGAGAAATAAAAATATATAAATCAATTAGAATAAACTATTGTTTCGGATGACATTGATTTCAAATATTTCAAAGTTGTATCAAAGTTAGAAACAAGAAGAGTTAATTAAATCATTATATGGTTAAAAATATTTAAAAGGATATAAAATTACATGATCAATAGATTTAATTTGTAAAGAAGAAGTCATTATAGATTTTAGATTTTTTCCAAAATTCAACTTACAAAGTTGATGAAAAGTTTAAAATCGTTGAAAATTTAATGTTTTTATTAGAGTCTCGGGACAAAGATATTTTAAATATAAAGAATAAATACATTTTGATTGAAGAATAAGTCTAGAAGTTGAAAAAAATGAGAATACCAAGATTCGGTCTCTAAAGAAATAATCTGATTCACTAAAGCAAGAAGTATTAAGGTTTGAAGTTATATAATAGAATATGGAGAGATTGGAGACAATGGAACAATAAATAGAGAATAACTATGAATATTTCAAGAATATAAAAGTAATTGTAAATAAATTTCAAAAACAAGAATGATTTTTTTGAACTCTTGATGTAAAAAAACAAAACTTTTGTCAAAATGAAAGTTTGAATGAATTTTTTACCACATATTATGTTTAAATTTGTTTCCAATTTTATTTGGTTGAATGTTCTATATTTTTTATTTTAAAATGTTTATTTAAACTAATTTCTTTCATAGAATTTTTTAAAATAATTCAAAATAATTTCTACCTCTTATGTTATTTTTTAAAACACTAAGGGGGAGAAATAATTTATCAGGGGATAAGTTTTTAGTGAATTTATTAAAGGATATTTTTGGAAGATCTTATTTAGAGGGAGATGTTATTAAAAAATTAATATTAGCTTATTCTTATAGATAAATTATATTTAAAGACATGGAGTTATAAATAAAGGGGGGTATAACAAAGATAAGGAGATAATATTTCTTAAATTAGTAATGGGTCTGTAAGTTTTTCAAAGTTATTAATTTTTTTAAGTGTTTTATTTTGTGCTTTTAAAAATGGGGAGATCGTTGATTTGAGTGTTTTACTTTCTACACATTATATCCTTATACTTGAAAAATAAAAACTCACTTTTATAAAAATGATATTTTATTAACATTATATTTCCAATGTATTTAGAATGTTTTTTGTAGAATATAATTTATTCTTCCAAATAAATAAATAATGATTAATTAATTATTATAAAATTTATGTATAGTCTAGTCCATTGGACTAAAAAAGTCTACTCCATCAGACTGGAAATTTTAAATCCATCATAATTAAAAAATATATTCTTTTAGAATAATTAAGTTCAATTTATCAGTCTAACTCACTTTATTCCATCGATCTATCTAACTTTTAGTCTATCTTCCTGACAGATTTTAGTCCAACAAACTGACTTATTTCGGTCCATCCGATTGACTAGGTCTTACATATTGGAATATATTTTTTTAATTCTCTGTACTAAATAAAATTTATTCCATAAAAAATAAGTTTATCTTTAGATGGTTAGAATCGTTTCTCTCAGATGGATTACTTTTTACAACATTGTTGTAGTGTTGTCAAAATGACATCAGATTGATATTTACTTATAGAGATATCAAGTTGGATCTCATCCAAGCCTATTGATACCAACTCCAATTATCATAGAAATAAGAAAAATGAAGGTGTAACTATAAATAAAGGGTAATTCGAGGAGCTAGGACAATATTATTTCTCTAACTCAATTCATCCCAAATTTAATCTGTTATAACTTCTCATACCTTCTCTTTGTAAATTTTTCAAATTTTTGTTCTAAGGAATCCCCGTGAGGATTGTAAATTCTTTAAAAAAAAATTCAACTATATTCAATGTTCAATTATGGTTATGGTCTATGGATTATGGGGATAGGAAGATGGGTGATTCTAATCATGATGATCGAGGGATTCTAGATATAGTATTATAGAGCTGATTCTGATCTTTGTGATCAAAGGATTCTTCTTGAAGAAAGACATATCTTATAGTTTGGTTAAATATATGGATAACTTAAGTGATTTTTATCGAATTCCATTACTCAAAATTTTAATTTTTTACTTATTCCCCTTATAAATATTCAATTGGTTTCACTGTAGAACATTTTGAAGTTCTATTTTGCTAGTTTCCTTCAGATATATTTTTCTATTGTGCATTTATAAAGAAATTTTATTTTAGAAAACTTTTCTATACTTGAATTTACTAGATTCAATCTGAGTCGATTATAAGTAATATAATAATTAGAATATAAATCAATTCGATTAAACTGAATAAAGTGGTTTTGGATTTTAATTTGGTAATGTTTCTTAAATAAAATCGCCCCTCTTGTAGCCATTATAATATCTTATGATCCAATAAAATTCACGGTTTAGAATCATATCATCAGAAAAAAGTTATTTATTATTTAAATATATACAAAATAGAACAAAACTACTCCATTTATAGGTAATATATTGAGTGTGTTTTGATTCATCAAAATAATTTTGAAGTAGTAATTATTTAAATATGACTCAATAGTATTAATTCTCTAGAGACTACTGATATTTTGATTATGGAAACTACCAATGTGATAAATAACCCCCAACTCTAAGTTGATGGAGTCAGGTTTATTATAGTTAGTACTAAATATATTATAACATCCATGACTTGAATACCTGGTTTGTACCTAGATCATGTGATTTGTTACCTCGTGTGCCTTTCTTGATCCCTAGTTGATTGTGGTTATCAAAAAGTCTCTAAGATAAATAGTAGGTAATTATTTACACAATTTTATTTACATAATAATTTATAATTTTTTACTCCTAGAAGATTGGAATGACTCATATATTAGTTAGAGGTTTCAAAAGATAGATAAACAAGATGGCTGGAAATAACTAAATTGACTAATGTAAAGGGAAAATAAAAATCAATTTGTATTATTGAAGAATAGAAAATTATTGGAATTTAATATACAGGAGAAACCATTCAAGGATATATAAAATCACCATAAACATAGGTGAAATGTGATATATTAACAATATCTCTTCAATATATAGACTCCAACACCACTACCTCATAGATTTTGAACATATGTAATCACTCCATTTCTTAGTTTACTAGTGTACTATCACATAAATAAACATATACACATTTTAATCGAAATGCAGTAAGAAGAGCAATATATCCACCAATGTTTCCATGCAGGGTGTGATTATATACATACTTAGTAGGGAACAACCAATGTGCCTCAACTTAGTAGCAAATATTAAATCACATGTAATAATATTTCAACTCATTTATATACATTTATAATAAAATTTTGTTAATGGTAGTAATTAATCAAGAGATGTTGATAATAATGACTATGAAATTAAAATTTATAACAAGTCACCCCCAATACTAGGGTTTTTCCAAGTTTATCATACATTCTTCTGGTCAATACCAAAAGTTTAAAAAGGCGATTGTGAGGCATTTCATTGGCTCATTCAATATGTGCTCAAAAAATGGAAATTGAACCACAGAAATAAAAGGGTTACCCATGTTCCATAGAAATGGGAATGTTTATAAAAATATAGAACCAAATCCCATCCCATTCAACCCAATATGTTAATTTTTTGTATACTTGTTTAAACATTTTACATGGATAAAAAAATGTATACACACATATAACCCTAATAGAATTATTATCCACTATCAAATTAGTATCCATGCTTAAGAAAATTTTAATCAGAGTAACTATCATTCTATTGGAAAAAAAATAGACATACATGATTTAATATCAATGTTTTACATTCCATCAACATAGAAAATTCAAAATACACACAATAATTTTCTATAATAGATGGGAATTAAGTGAGACTAAATCATAATAAGACTTATTATTATTAAAAATGGGTCAAACATGATACAAATCATGAAATTTAATATTATATAGGGAATTCTTGTTTCAATTCATCTTAATAATTAATTAGAGTGTGAATAGAAACCAAAGTTTTAATTAATTCCCACACACAAAATGTTTTTTTTTATTAAATGGGTAAATACTATTGTAATCTAGCAGTAACAAGTTAATAATTTAAGAATAGTTTTTTATGACTATCAAAAACTTTTTGTAACCCAAATAAGAGTATATAGAGAAATAAAATTATTTTAAAAATACATTATCTTAAAAGTAGTGTAATTTTTATGTAGGGGAGTTTTTAATTATTTAATAATTGTCTGCAAAAAATCAAGGAAAAAGTGAGATAGAAATTTTAGGAAAGGTTTTACACATTAAACAACAAATTCTAAAATAATATACATTTTAAAATAAAATTTAGACTTTCAATTTAAAATATATACCTATGTAGAGTAATGAAATTAGAGTTATTAAAGTATATGTAGTTTTATAGAGTCTATATATGAGGTTAATATCCATCCAAGAATAAAATTACACCTCGTATAGGAAAAAATAGTTAGTTTGTTAAAGCATCATGTTTTATTTTGAAAATATTTTAGTGATAAATATCATAGATGTAAAAGTGACAGTATTCCATTCCACTTGAAAACCCCTATAGTGACCCATAATAATCACACATAGATATTAAATATTATTAAATAGATATAAATTACATAATATTATGATCTATTCTAAAATCTTAAAGGTTTAGTATCTTTGGAAACTAGATACATAAACATATTATTTCATGAAATATAGTTAATGTCTTCCAAAAATATCTTCTAACATAGATCACTTCCTAAACATACCCAAAATAAAACCTTTCTTCATAACCTATATAAAATGAATCTTATGAGAGGGTGATATTATATTCTCAAAAAGACTAATCAATAGAGATATCAATGATCAATTAAGAATAGCAGGAGAATAAGGGTATGAGAAAATGAGCGTAACATTCTAAAATTCATACCCATTATATCATAAATCATAATCTTGAATCATTTAAAAAATCTATGAATTTCATAATATATGAATCGAAAATAAATCAAAGAAAATAATCCATGAGAACATATCATTGACATATGTTATATGTTTTTGGAATACACATAAAATTTGAAAATCATTTCCTTGGTTTTCTCTCCTTTCCTATACTATTATAGTGGATTGGTTTCATTCCCCATTACATCATATCCTTATTCAACTTTCAATAAATACTATCATAGTATATATATTCCCTTATTGAACCGGGTTCACTCCCCATTCCAGTTCTTATTATCTCATGAGATACCATCTTTAACTAATGAATTAGAGGGATATAAAAAATGGTTAAAACCATTATATAATCATAGTCCATTCATATTTCGGCCATAATATCACAAAACATTCATCATATATTATAACCTAGGGAATATAAACAGGTTTCATAAGCATTTCAAGAACTCATCATAGCAGAACTTGTGGAAAATAAATGGGTTTCTTAACAATTTCATCATCACAATCATAAACCATCCAAGGAAAGAATAATAATGGTATCCATATATATTTTCCCTAATAAATCCTAAGAAACATCAAAGTATCTTATCATAAATTAAAATTCATTTAAAAGATCACTTGGGATATTTATTGAGGAAAATACCCTACTTTTTTTGGAATCACATATTTAAATCCAAATAATTCCAAAATATTTAAGGAAATTTTGATTTAAAAATTACTGTAGTAAATTATACAGTAAAAATTAAATATTTTAGTGATCATAATTTTAGGAAATTTATTTCATGACATGTTTGTTAAAACAAATATTCATTTCAATTTTTTTTGCAAAAAGTAAAAAGTTTTCCATTCAGAAAATGACAGGAAAAATCCTTTTAAATAGTTTTTAAAAAAATTAAAAAATGGGTAAAATTTAATTTAAACTATCATATGATTATATTAAAAACTTTATTGAAAATATTTTACAATAAAAATTGATATTGAAGAAAAATATTATTGACCAAAAAGGAAATAAAGTGTGTTTTTATTAAAACAATTATCAAAACAATTAAGTACCAAATAAAGGATACTAGAATTATTTATTGATAATTACATGAATATACAAAGGTAAATAAAATTCATGACATTCATGATAGGTATATCATGAAATTTCATCATCATAAACTTAATCATAAACAATCCAGATAAACAATTATATTATAACATAAAACCCTTACCTCTTGCTAACATTAAAATCAAAACAAAATTAAAGAGATAACTTTATATGGATAATAATATCCAAATAATTTTCATGATAATGATCATAAAAATATTTCATGGGTATAATATACACCACATAAAATAAATAAGTGGTGAATATGGATAGGGACTCACGGGATTGAAAGTGAGACAAAAATATCTTACATTGAGTTTAACTTACTTAAAAGCACTCTAACCTCATGTATAATAATTATAGATGTATTATAATTCCATACCATAATAATTTACATAATTAAAATGTTATATATTTTTCAATTATAACATTTCAACACCCATTTATTAATAATAACTTATTAAATTAATCATTTCTGAGTGTTAACTATTAAATTGTTCATGAAAGTTTTAGTTTGGAAGTTCCAATCCTTGAACTTTGATAATTTTTCCATAATATACATAATTTTAATCATTGTATAAATAAAATATAAATTCATTATTAAAATACTTATATTCATCCATAAAATTTATAGATAGAAAAAAATGTTACATTGTTCATAGAGATGGTAAGTCGTATGTACGTGTGAATATTCTTTTCATTCTATAAATAAAAGTATGAAATAAATATAAAAAATATTTTAAAATTAAAGACACATAATAATATAATATATAAAAATTAAATATATCATAATAATAAACCACAAATTATGGTCATGGGGAATGATTTATATATCTATGATAAGGCGGTAGTCCACATGTGTGCTTGAGTAATAATTTTATTGAGCATTTGATGGAAAATAGGGTGGCTAGTGGTGTTTTCAGAATCAAAATAAAATTTCAGTAAATTTAGTATACATATGTTCTTATTTTATGATAAATACCATAGATTGGGTGTAGTTTGAAAAAGAAATATAACTGAGATCACTTAGTTAATAGTTATACCTCTTTATTGAGAAACCTCATTTGTCTTACACATTAATCCTTGAAAAGGTTTCATTTTGGAAGTACCAGTAGATCTTGGATATGATGAAGGAATATATAAAGGTATTCTGGTATTTATTGGATAATATAGAATCCTTATAAATTTTTTAAAATATATGAGATGTGGTATCCTTTAATAGGAGGGGGAAAGGACACACATGGAATTACTTAAAAGATTAAAAAATATATACCATAATCATTTCATGTGTCACCAATGTCACACCCATATTTTAAATTCCATCCTTTTTTATTTTTCTTTTGGATTTTAGTTTTTATCTTGGGTTTCGAGTGTTCTAAAGTGCTTCGGATGTTCTTGATGTAAATTTTGAGTCTTGTAAGTTTTGGTTGTTTTTTGCCTTGTCCTCTGTTAGAGGGGAGGTATGAGGAGGAGGTGGCATGTAAATTGAGTTTGTAACACTCCTAGTGTAACCCTTTTATGGGGTAGGGTGGTTGGGTGGTATACACCTTGAGTTATATGAGTTTTGGGGTAAAAAGTCTAATTTTGGGGATTTTTTCAGGTCGCATGGTTAGGGTGCACAGTTTTGTAGATCATGTAGCCAAAGTGTGCAACCCATACAACACTTGATAATGGAAAATCACACAGTTTGCACATGGTTTTTCAAACCGTGTGAGATAACCATGTCACCAACTCGAGAAAGGGTATTATGGGGGTTTCCACTTATTTTAAATTGGGTTTTATCCCCTTTAAAACCTTATTCAATCTCTCCTAACCTAGATACCTCCCATGGGGAATTTTTTCACTTCAAAGACCCTCTAAGTCAGATTTAAGAAGATTTCATGGAGATTCTTCACGCATATCGAAAGTTTAAGGCTTCCTTCTTCTTCTTGTTTGCTTTCTTTCCATTTTTCCTCTTCTTCCCTAACCCTAGGGACCACGTTGGCTGATTTTATTGCCTACAATTTCCATATTTTCAGGGTTTTTTCCTTCTTTGGGATCCTTGAGGTTTAATTTTTCCTCCCTTGGGTGTGGGTAAGTTGAGAATGAAGTTTCACACCGGATTCTGGAAGATCTTCATCAAATGAGGTAAGATACTTTTGAAAATCACCTTTAAATTTATGATTTCATTGAATTCTTGTTTTTTTTTCACCCTCTTCGGTAGTTAAATAGTGATATATGTTTTTTAGATTAATTTTTATATGTTAATTGAGTTGGTTTTCACAATTATTTAGAATATGTGGTGTGGGTTTTGTTGAATTGTGAACACCATGTTCTTGATAATTATCTCGGTTGGACTTTGCAAGTGATTTATAATTTTTAAAATCGTGTATTGATTTTATGAATGAAATTGTGACGTTCAAAGAGGATGATTGGTATTTATCACAAAGTTTTCTAAATTTTTTGGTTTTAAAAATTGTTTTTCCAAGGTTATTTTTGAAAGGTTTTGATATGTGTAAATGTTTCAAGGCCTGTTTGGAATTTTGGAATGGTTATTTGGAAAACCCCACTTGGGTTAGGTCACTTGCCTTTTTGTTTGACCATGAGATGGGAGGGTCTTTGGTATGGAACCTCCCATGTATAATATTTATTTTGAGTTAAGGGACTACCCTTTAGGCGGTCTAGGTGGTTCCAGTTTGTGTGATGTGTATAATGGAATGTGTAAGTGGCTTGTTGTTTTGATTTTATCGAACACCCCCTTCTGAAACAAAACATGGGGACTCAGAATAGAAAAGTGGAATTATGAGAATGTTTGTTAAACTAATCTAGGTTATTGTAAAATCCAGTGGCCCATATCAGGTGGAGACTTGGGTTTGTTTCTTTGGGATCGGGTGCCTCAACTAGGCCAGGTAGGGAGACGTTTGAGAATTAGGGTGTTATGACATCATTGAGTAGGGCATGCCTTCAAGATGAGTCACATGTATAGTATGTCTCGGTTCCCCTTTGAGTTCTTATGTATTCTCATGTTTCTTTGACATTAGTATTGTTATCCCATTGCCCTTGCTATGAGACTATATTCTTTGTTCTTGGTTTTAGTGTTTTCTTGGTAAATTATGAATGTGTGATTTTGTTAAAGAGGTTTCAAGAAAGATGTTTTTAAATAACAATTGTTTTTACATTTTTTATTTTTCATGAAAAATCAACATTTCCCATTTGGATTCCTTTTCACCTTTTTTCAATCAACCTAACTCTCCCCATGAAAGGAAGATTGCTTTAAAATTGTGAGGGAAATGGATTGTGGTTTGTATTCTATAAAATGAAAAAGTGAGGAAAACATATATTTATATAATTTATTTCAAACCTGAAATCAATGTGTCATTGTTTAAAGGATATTTATTAAGAACAGATTTATTCAGGCCTACCTATGGACTTTTAATACTCGCGTCTATAGTATTTTCTTGTTTTTAGATTTTTTTGCAGTTTCCAACATCTTTTTCATAACCTTGGTTGATAGTTGGTTGTGGATTATAGAGTGACCCTTGGGGTCACATGGAGATGTATTTAGTGTTAGGTTCATTATGGTTTTTTTGGTGTTTTTAGTTGCTTGGTTTGTTTTTCCCAATTTTTCATGTAAATGATTCGAAGTTGAAAACCATATTAAGTTTTTTTTACTCTTTTACTTATTTAGATATTTTATTTACTTTTTTATTGGGAGAAATTATTCCCATTGTTGTCCACTATGATGCCCTTGGCACTTTTCTCCTACCCAGGAGGATCGGGAACGCCTCTTAGGCCTTGTCATGGATCGTCTTGGGTGACCAGTTCTGGGTTTCTCGAGGTGGTTTGTGACAAAATGGTACAGAGCCAGGTCAACCATTTTGAGGACCTTCCTTTTTAGAGTGTCCATTTCAATTTGGGATGTCATGGTAGAAGGAGCAGGATTTTCGATCTCAAGGTGTAGTAATGGGAAGGATGTCATGAACCCTTTCTCGTTCTAAACCTTGGGTTACCATGGGATGTCCAGGTTTGTTGGTGTCCTATGGTTCTTGTGGTTTTTTTAGTGTTGGGAAATTAAAAGGGAGTTAGGAAGTGGCTTTCATGAGCTCGCAGGGCCAGGAAATTCATGTGGATCTTGGAACATTACACCAGAATTATTCTTGTGACGGTGGTGTGATTGGCATATAATCACCAACCATATGGTCAATTCACCCATCGACAATAGTTTCTCCTTTTTGAATCATTTGGATATTCCCTAATTCTGAAATTTTTATTGAAAAGTATTATTGTGGAATGGTGAATAGATAAATTTAAAATGGTGAAGGATTTGTTTTGGGAGGTGGAAAATGGATTTTCGTAACTTACTTTTAAGGAAGGATTAGAAAAGTGGGTTTTTGTAAAATGATTGTTGGTGTGAAATGAAATTTTTTTAATGAGATGAGATTCTTATAACCTAAATATAGAGTTTATTGAAATCATTTGTATGGAAAAATAGATTTTTTTTAATAGATTTTTGGAATTCATTCTAAATAAAAAGAAATGAGTTTTTAGTTAAACAATTATTAATGAAATTAGGTTTCTAAAATTGGTGGAAATGCATTGAATGAGATGGATTGGTTTTATTATTATTATTTATTTTGTTTTCAGTTTCTATCTTTTGAGTTTCGTGTTATTAATATTTAAATTTTGAGTTTTTGGGTCTTTTCCCTTGGTGCACGGTCAGCACATGGTTTGGTAGAAATATGTGGATTACTCTAGGTAATTGTGCGAGATTTGATTTTCTTCTGGTTGAGGTAATAAAACCTATGCAAATTTACTCAACCCATGTTTAAATCATGTGGGTATCCACTGCCTCAGGATAGAACCATGTCACATGGTTGGTACGTAGTTTTCTAAATTTTTTGGTTAAACTATGCAGGTGTACTGGGTGTCTAGTAAGGGGCGCATGATTGGCGAATGGTTTACTAAACCTTGCGGTCAAACCATGCACAGTACCCAAGTGTCTAGAAATGTTAAAACATGGGTTTAATTCAATATTTCACCATTAGAAAAGAATTTTAGGTTTTTCTTTTGTATTATTAGATTTTGGGAATGATGTTTCTTATGTAGTGTTTTGTTACTAATAAATTCTCATTAATGGATTTGTCTTCATTTAGTTAATTGTTATCTTTCTTTAGTGTCTTCCCCCACAAAGATTTTATGGATACCCAAGGTGTAATTTCAAGTGGTGGCCCATTATAAACCTTTCCAATTGATAAACCCATAAACTATGTTCTTGAATTATGGAATTTGAACCCTCCTCTCTTTTATGGTCAATTGGATCCTCTCGATCTAGAGGAGTGGATGAGGAGGATTGAGAGAGACCTTAGTTTCCTTGAGTTTCCTAAGGTATTAAAGGTAAATGATGCTACCTTTATTCTTTAAGGGTCATCTTAGAAATGGTGGAATCTAGTGTCTCAAGGAAAAAATTAGAGAAATCTTACTTGGGATTTCTTCAAGTCTTCATTCATCCAATAGTACATTTCTGAGTTGATGAAGGTGAGGAAGAATATGGAGATGTGTTTTCTTCAGAAGGGTGGTGGATTAGAGTTGGAGTTATACCGTCACTTTTTAGATCTAGTTCCATATTATCCAAGTTATTTTACGAATGGTTATATAAAGGATCATCACTTCGAGTTTGGGATATGTTCTGAGCTACAGTCGAAGGTGGCGGAGCTCAATTTAACTACTTTATCTGATGTGGTGAAGAAAAACTTTCATGCTGAAGCTGATTTAGTAAGAGGGATTGAAATGGTGAATCTTCATCTAGCCTTTGTAAGTGGTGAATGTGATTCCATTAATAAGAATAAAAAGCAACCCAGAGCTAGTGGTGCTGTTAGGGAAATTAAGAGTCCATCGGACCTCTCATCAAACTCTTCAAAGCCCAATGCCTTGATATGTCATCAGTGTGGTAAACACGGGCATAAGAATCCATTGTACCTGAGTACTCTAAGACTGCTCCACACCTGTTCATGCTTGGTTCACTTACAGTAGTTGTATTGGGGTTTTTCCAAGAAAAATTGTGGAGCCAGACCCTACTCTTCAAAAGACACCCCAGTCCATTTGTAGAAGTAAGGCAATATTTGGTCTTAGTTCGGAGTCTCTATTATTGTAGTGTTTCTTCCAGTTGTTTTAGTTATTTCTAGTAACATTTTGTAGTGTTGTGTAATCTTTGACTTGTAAGAATGGATGTTGTGACTTTTTTGAGAACTTTGATTTTAATGGAATCATGTTTTCTTTTAGAAACTCTAAATTTTTTACTTTCGGAATGGAGGTGTCTTCCATGTCTATATCTTAAATTCCTATCTTGATAATTGGATATTGTTTTCTCTTGAATGTGGAGAATTATATGCTTCAAACATATTGGATCCATCCATGGGTCTCAAAGTTAATCTTTTCACGCAGTCCGAAAATCGCCGGGGATGTGGGGTGCTCTAGTTTAGTTTTTGTCTCCTCCAGTGGGGAGTGTATGGTATAAATGTTCTTTTTATTGTTTTTTATTGTCGGAAGTTACACCTTGTGTATTGGTTGGGTTTTGGTTTTCATTTGTTTTTGTGTTTCTTTGGTTTCCCTCCCCTCCCCCCTTTATGGTGGGGCGGTAGCCCATGTTGTACAGTTCGTATCTCAGCTAATGTTGGAATTTTCATGTTGGTATTTGTTATCGGTTTAGGCTAGTTGGTTCTTAATGGGCGGGAGACCCACTATGGATATGAATGTTTTTTAATCTCATATGTCGGTCTAGTATGAAATAGTTATGGTTTGTTGTATTGTTTTCAGATAGAAGCCTAAGTTCCATTTAGACATGGTTGAGGTTTCATTGATTCGAGAAGTTGGATTATGTGGATGTGGAAATCCTTATTCTTTGATCGATCAATTGGAAGTTGTTGTGGCTTTCTAGGGGCATAAAGTGAAATTGTGGGGAGAATTTTCACACCCATATTTTTAATTCCATTCTTTGTTTCGATCCTTATTTTGGTTTTTAGTATTTCTCTTGGGTTCTCAGTGTTCTGGTTTTAAATTGGTTGTATTGAGTGGTTTTGATTTAAATTTTGAGTCCTGGAATTTTTGGTTGGTTTTGTTCTTATCCTTTGTTAGAGGGAAGGTATTAAGAGGATATGGAATGTAAATTGACTTTGTAACACTCCTATTGGCACATTTTTATGTGGTGTTTTTGTTGGTTGGTTTACCCCCTTGAGCTATACGATTTTTTGTGGTGAAAAGGGTAATTTTTGGGAACTTTTTCCAGGTCGCATAGTTAAGGTGCACGGTTTGTTAAACCATGCAGACAAAGTGTGCATCCCATCCAGTACTAGACAGTGGGTGATCGCACGGTTTATGCATGGTTTCTCAAATCGTGCGAGCTAACCATGTGACCCACTATGGAAAGGGTATTTTGGGGTTTTTACCTTCTTCTTAATTGGGTTTTCTCCCCTTGGAAACCCTATTAGATCTCCCCTAACCTATACACCTCCCATGGGGGGTTTTTCCACTTCCAACACACTCCAAGTCATATTCAAGGTGATTTCTTGGTAATTCTTCACCTGGATCGAAAGTTTAGGGATTCATCCATCTTATTATTTTCTTTCCTTTCATTTTTACTATTATTCCCTAACCCTAGAAACCATGTTGGCCGATTTTATTTCCTGGGGTTGCCTAATTTTGGGGTTTTTTTCCGTATTTGGGTGCCTTTAGGTTTAATATAGCCTCCCTTGGGTGAAGTTGAGGTGAAAATGAGGTTTCACACTGGATTCTAGATATTCTTCATCAAATGAGGTAGTATACCTTTGCAAATGAACTTTAAATTTGTGATTTTATTGATTTCTTTTTTTTTTACATACTCCATGATTTCTAAATATAGATCTATGATTTTTAGATTAATTGTTCTATGTGAAATGAGGTTTTTTGCACATTTATTTTGAATATGTGGTGTGGGTTTTGTTGAATTACGAACATCATGTGCATGATAATTTTCCCAGTTAGACTTTGCAAGTGGATTATAAATTTTATAAGCATGTATTGATCTTATGAATTAAATTGTGACATTTAAATAGGATGATTAGTATTTATCAAATGGGTTTATAAATGTTTTAGTGTTAAAAAGTGTTTTTTCATGGTTATTTATGAAATGGTTTGATATTTGAAAATGTTTCAAGGATTGTTTATCATTTTGGAATGGTTATTTGGAAGACCCCTCTTGGGTTAGGTTACTTTCCTTATTGATTGACCGTGAGATGGGAGGGTCTTTGGTATGGGACCTCCCTTGTGTAATATTTATTTTAAGGCAAGGGACTACCCTTTAGGTGGTGGGGTGATCTCTGTTTGTTTGATGTGTATAATGGCATGTGTAAGTGTCTTATTGTTTGGATTTTATATAACACCCCCTTGAGAAATATTACATGGGAACCTAGCTTAGAAAATAGGAATCCTGAGAACATTTGTTTCACTAGTCTAAGTTATTATACTAGCTTTAGGACTATAGCTGGTGGATACTTAGGTTTATCGCTGTGGGATTGGGCCGATCGACTAGGACAGGTAGGGAGATGGTCAGGAATTAGGGTATTATGACGTTATTGAGTAGGGAATTCCTTCAGGATGAGTCTCATGTATAGTATGTTCGGTTTCTCCTCTAAGTTCCTAGGTATTTTTGTGTTTCTCTGACATTAGTATCATTATCCCATTTCCCTATCTATGAGACTATATTCTTTGTGTTTGGTCTTGGTTTTTTCTTGGTAAATTATGAATGCGTTTTTTTTAAGAGGTTTTAATATATATGTATTTAAAGACCATTTATTCTTCCCATTTTCCATTTTTCATGAAAAATAATCATTTCCCATTTGGATTCCTTTTCCCCTTTTTCTGTGAACCTAACTCTCCCCATGAATGGAAGATTACTTTAAAATTATGAGGACAATGGATTGTGATTTGAAATCTATAAAGTGTAAAAGTTTTTAAACACTATATTTATATAATATATTTCAAACCTGAAATCAATGTTTCTTTTTTTAAAGGATATTCATTGGGAACATATTTATTTGGGTCTACTTACTAATTTTTAATACTCACACCTATAGTATTTTCTTATTTTTATCTTATTCTACTGGTTCTAGCTATGGTTTGATTACCTTGGGAGATATTTGGTTATTTATTGTAGAGTGATCCTTAGGGTCACATAGATATGTCTTAGGTTTCAAGTTAATTTTGTTTTTTTTTGTGATTTTCCTTACTTAGTTTGTTATACCCTCTTTTTTATGTAAATGATTGAAAGTTGAAAAACATATTGAGGTTGTTTTACTATTTTATTTATTCTAATACCTTTAATTAATTTTCTATTGGGAAAAATATTACCCATTGTTGTCTCTTATGATTCCCTTGGTGCTTGTCGGCAGCCCGAGAGGATCGAGAAAGCCTCTCGAGCCTTGCCACGGATCGACTTGGGTGACCAGTTTATGGTCGACCTGGGTTGGTTCGTGACAACCAAAGAACACCAAATTCAAATATAATTTGTGATATAGTGTAAATAAACTCAACCAATCATTTTTCATCAAGTTATAGATTCATTTTAAGCCATGTATTCAAGAAAATCCACTTTAAACCCATTTAAACCTTAACCATGATAACAAAAAAATTTACTATGATAACTTCATTATATTCCCAAGAAAAGGGTAATTATTAATAAATTATGACATGATGATTCCAAATTAGGAATATATTTTATCACATTTTATTTCTATAAGTCATATAAACTACATTTAATAAAATAACACAAAATGTGTGAAAAATAGTTTTTAGGAAAATACTAGATTTAAGAGTAAAAATCATTTTACCTTCCAATAAAGTTATAAATTGGTTTACATGATTTATTGTGAGAAAAAAAATTAATGTTTTTATACATTTTCCAATCCAAAAATTAATGTCATCTTTCAACCATTCCATTAAATACAAAGACTAAAAAATAGTTTTTTGAATAAAATATAACTTATCTTTCCAAAAGTAAATATTGGTTTCATAATTTCCAAATAATGAGTTAAAATATATTATTTAACTCCCTAAAATTAATTTTATTCAACAATAACTCATAAGATATGATAAATTCATGTGTTAATGATATTTTAATGTTATCCCCCATGGTTTTTACCAAATTTTACCTCTTTTAATAAGGTGAAAAATATTTTCTATACTTATTATTCATAATGAAAAAAATAATAAATCCCTATTAAATAATATTAGATATTGAGATTCAAAATATGGAATCCATTTTAGCAAATTTAATTCACATAAGTGGAAATTTATAATTTAAAATTAAACTAAAAAAATGCGATAAAAAATGGTTTTCGAGAAAAAAAAAATGTTTCTTATGTATAAATTGATTTTATATAAAGATTGATATAAAGTTAATTACAATGAACTTAATTGGATAATTATTAGTATAAATGAACTAATATTACTACTAAATCATTTTAGAATAAAATTAACTTTTCAAATTCCTTAAATGAACAGATTCTTTTTCATAAAGATCACTATTTTCAATATTCATTGTAAAATAAATCTTTACAGAAAAATATCAAAATTTCAACCTAAGATAATATTGATATACTAATTTAAAAAATGATATCCTTTTATAAACTAAAATATATAAATATAATATAAATTAATTATAATGTTTTTTCATTAAATCTAATAAAAATCGTTTTTGAAAAAATGTATTTTTAAAGCAAAAACAAATTTTACTAAAAGTTGAGTGCTAATTTATCATTGAATTAACATTATTAAAAACCTTTATAAATAGTTTTGTTAACTTTTTTATTCCTATTCATACCTCCAATTTTAATTTCTAGGTTATAATGGCCACATTAAAGTAACGTTATTTATATCATGGTCTGTTTAAACTTAAGTTTGTGAGTATAACAAGCTATCAAAGAAATTAAATTTATTTAATGAGTAATATATTATAAAATGTGAGGGTCATAAATTTTACCCCATTTAAAAATAATTTTACCCTAAAATTTTTATCACTGTAATACAAAAAAAATGAAGATATATCGGTTTCACAATATCCTAAAGTTCCCATATAGATTCTTTCAATTTTTTAATCCTATATAGTAATTTAACTAGGTGAGTAGTCTCCTTCCATAAAACTTTATCTCAATGATATAATATTTATTGAAAAACTATTCATATATAATAGAATCATCAAGTGGTATAACCTCTTAGTTTAGTACAAGTTAAGGATCGAGCATGTACTTCCTTAGGAAATATACAAGGAATACATCATGAACTTGATAGAGGTTCAGTGGTAGTGCCAAATAATACTCTATAATCCCAAATTGATTAAGAATCTTGAATGGGAAGTATAACTAGGGTTTAGGTTTCCCTTTCTTGGAATCTCATTAAATTTTTACATGGATAATTTTATAGGTATACCTTCTCTCCAATGTCAAATTATAGATTTTACTAATGATTTTCATTAGAACTTTTCTTTCAACACTGTTCTTACTTGATGTTATTGATAGATATATAAAAACATCTCCTCGACTTCCTCATCAATCTCAGGTCTTAATAGTTTTATTTCTCCAACTTAATCCCATCACATAAGATTTATATACTTCTTTCCACATAAGACTTTATAAGGATCTATCTAAATGATCTAATGAAATTTGTTATTCTAAGAAAGCTTGAATAGATGAAGGTGTTGATCTGAACCACAATTTAAATACGTAAAACAAGATATCATGATATCCTCAAGGGTTTAAATGGTTTTATCAGACAGGCCATCGGTCTAGGGATGATAATATGTATTAAAACACAACTCTGAATCTATAACATACTAAAGAATTATCTATAATATTGAGGAAAACCTCATATCTCGGTCAGATATAGGAGAATATGGAACTCCAAGATAAATTGCTACTTTATTAATGTATATTATTGAAATTTGATAAATTGATAAATATTCTCAAATAGAAATATGGTGTGATGACTATATAAGGTGGTTGGCTATGGCCCAAATAACATTATGGCCTTTAGATGTTTTGGGGAGCCCAATGAAAAATCAATGGTGGTTTTTTTCCATTTCCATTCTGGTATGGGTAATGGTTACAACATCCACTTATACTTATCTATATTTGTATTAACATGATCACATACTATGAACTGATATTTATACTCTAAAATATATCTCTTCATTTATCCCACTATAAATAATCATTCATATAAATATTCTTAGTTATAATTCCTTGATTAATAGAGAACGATGAACAATGAGATTTATTCAACAAATCCTTCTTCTGATATGATATTAATAGGAAACATAATTGATTTGGGAACTTTATTATCCCATCAAAATTATGTATGAATTCAATGTCATTTCACACCTTCTTCTTTGGTTCCACATCATCTTTATGTGCCTCTTTAATCCTCACATGGATGAATGGATGAACATTTATCTAATAAATATATAATATGTCCCACTTACTCATGATTTCAAGATCCATATTTTGTAAATCCATAAATACTGGATCTCTTTAAATCCTCATCAAGGAAAAACTAGCACGGTATTTTTTTACTCATTGAACCATCCACCTTATTCACTTTCCCCATGTGGTAATGTAATGAGTATTCAAAATCTTTAATCAACTCAAACTATATCCTTTATAATTTATTAAACTATTTCTACTTCAATATATACTTTAGGGTATTATGATCAGTATATATATTACACCATTAACCATAAAGATATTTCCTTTATATTTTCAATGAAAAAAATATTGCTTCCAACTTCAAATCACAAGTCGGGTAATTTTTATGATGAATTTTTAATTAGAACAATGCATATACTATCACTATATCATTTTTTAGGAGTAACATCATAGTCCCTTCTTTAATGCAACACTAAAGAATAAAAATCCTTCTCTGCTGTATGGTAGTGTAAGTATATGTGTGTTTACTAACCCACTTTTCATTATGATGAAATTTTCTTCACATTCATTTGTCCAAAGGAACTTTCTACCTTTTGAGTTAACATAGTGAGTGGATTATATAGTTATGAGAAATTATTCATAAATAATCTATAATATCCATCCAAATTAAGAAAACTATGGATATCAGTCATAGTGATTGTTCTTGGATGGTGTTAAATAACTTCCCTCGTTAAAGGGTCCAATAATAGACCCTCTCTTAAGATTATGTGACCCAAAAATTAAACATTATATATCCAAAATTCACAATTGGTAAATTTATCATACAGAACCTCCTTCAATTAGGTATTCGGTACAATCCTTAAGAGATAATCATATGATATTACACTCTTCGGATATATAATAATATTATCTATAAATAAATCCAAAAACTAATTGAGGAAATATCTAAAGACTATATTCATTATATCCATGAAGATAGAGAGGGAATTAGTAAAACCAAATGGAATCACTAAAAAATCCATAGAGTCCACATCTTGAATGGAAGGCTGTCTTGGTTTTGTCTTCATTATTACCCCCAACTGATAGTATTTGGATCGAAGATAAATCATAAAAAACATTTATCTCCCAATAATTAATCAAAAAATCATAAATATGATTCACAAGAGACTTATTCTTGATTTTTATCTTCTTAAGTTTTAGATAATCAATAAAAAGATGCATTGATCCAAATTTATTATTAACAAAAAGAACAGGTGAATCCCATAGTGATGTAATTGTCTGAATGAATCCCTTATCAAAATTATCCTTGAGTCAATTGTTTAATTTAAGCAACTTAATCAGGTCCATTATATACAGAGTATTTGAAATAGTTGTAGCAATATGTATGATTTTTTATAAAAACCTAAACATTATGTTTCAGAGGAAGACTATAAAACTCTTCTAGAAAAATCATCAGAAAATTATCATAAAATATCCATCTCTTAGATGTTTAGTTTATCCAAAACCATCTAGGATAAACTCCCCTTTTCTATATGAATCAAGACCCATACAATGGATGTAAATTAATTTTTAAGTTCATATGTATCATCTTTCTAATTAATGATTGTATATTGGTACGGAATATCAAGTGTAACATACCTTCACAAAAAATGATATGGTATTTATATAAATAATCTAGTCTATACATGAAAAACATAAAATTATATTAGTGGAAGAATAACAATATTTTTTGGAAGTATATTCGACCAAACTTCAATTAGAGAAGAATCATAAACTTGAGTTGCAATCATCATACCATTAATATTTTTTACTACTAACTCAACATCTAATAATTGAGGTAAGGAATAAATAAACCTAGATATAATTTATTTTATAAATTAATTCATATGGATATTATCAAATAAAATATGTCAATAATTGAGCATTCATATAACCTTCTCAACTACATTTTACTATATTCATTCCATAAATAAAATAAAAATGGTTAGTGTGATAATCAAACATCAGAGTGATAAATCATGTAATCGTGAAAAATAATTCAAATTATTTTTAAATAATGAAACATTATTTTCAATCTATGTCACCTTAGGATTATAATAGTAAATCCTTGGTAATCATCTATTCAGATCCTTTAAAATGTTTTATAAAGAAAATATGATTTAACTCAACTATATCTCATTGGAGTGTCAAATCAGGTGAATAGTAGGGGAACATTCACCATACACTAGAATGATGTTTGAGATACACTCGACCAACTCTTTTTAGATTTTTTAATAGAAGACTTATGTGTTCTAAAACCATGTCCACTTGATGTATCTATACAATTGTGTATTGTTAGGAAACCCACATAATCCTTATATTATAAAAACATTAAGATTTTATCCTATACATAGAATTATCTAGAGGGTTTTCACCAAACTTATCAAATAATAATATCTAAATATTGACTAAACCCAACTCTGATATTAACTATAGGTTACCATACTTTACACATATAGATATTATAAATTATTATATTAATATTCAATATATAACATTATGATCAATGCCAGAACCGTAATAGTTTAGTTTTAGTGGAGGCTCGATACATAAAAATGTTATTTAATGAATGATCTTAAACACCATCCACAAATATCTTACCACATATTATAATTTTTATACATACCCTACTTAAAACATTTATTCATAACATAGCGAAAGAAAACATAATAAAGGCTGAGCTCAGATACTTAGTAAGGACAAAAAAGGGAGATATTAATGATAGATTAAGTATAATATGAGAATAATGGTATGAGAACATGATGTTAACATTTAAAAATCTTTACATATCATATCATATATCAAAATCTTGGATCATTCAATAAAGCAAGGAATTTAAAAAGACTTTAGTCGTAAAGAAATAAAATTTCATGATTCCTGAGAGCATGGAATTGGTATAAGTCATAAGTTTTTGGAAAAAAAATGAATATAAAATTATTTCTTTAATCAAGTATAATTTTCAATACTTTCAGAGTGGATTTGGTTCACTCCTTATTCCATTGTATCCTTAGTTGAGGTTAACTCCCAATATTATCACAGTCGACAGAGTCCCTTACTGAATTGGGTTCCCTCCTAATTCGGGTCCTTATTATCTCATTAGATATTCATATTTATGTAATTAATTTTAGGGATATATAATTTTTGTCCCAACCATTACATAATTATAGTTCATTAATATGTGTTCCAAAAGATCATAAAACATTTATAGTACATCATAACCCTTTGAAAATAATTGTGATTCATTAATATTTCAATAATCCATTATATCACAACCCAAAGAAAATAAAAGGGTTTCATAAAAATTTAATCATCATAATCATAAACCATCCAAGGAGAGAATATGAATGGTATCCTTAGATCATATCCCCTGTAAAACACAAGCAACATCCAATGATTTTATCGTAAAATAAATTCCTTTAAAATATTACTTGGAATATTTATTGAGGAAAATACCCTTTTAATTTTGAAATTAGTTATTTAAAATTCTAGTATTTCCAAAATATTGAGGAAAACATTTTATTTGAGATAGAAAATCTTCAGTTCTTTGAGAAGTCATGATGGTAGGAAATTGTTTTTACCATTTATTCTAAAACAAAGATTCCTTTCACATTTTTGGTAAAAAGTCAAAAGTACCTGGTTAAGAAAATGAAAAGAATATTCCTTTAAAACATATTTTAGACATTAAAACATGGTCAAAATTAATTTAAAAAATTATAGGATAATATTGAAAATATTATTAAAAATATTTTATTGAAAATATGGACATGGAAGAAAAATATTCTCAACCAAATAGGGAATAAATATTATTTTTATTAAAAGTATTTTCTCAATCATTTTAGGTACCAAATGGAGGAAAATGGTATTATTACTTTAAAATTCCATAAATAAAAATAGGTTAATAAAATTAATGATATTATTGGGGGTTATATTATGAAATTCCATCATTGGAATATTAATCATAAACAATTAGGTCAAAAAATGAGATTGTAACATAAAACCCTTACCTCTTTAGTAACATTAAAATAAAAACCTCATTGAAGATATAACCTTATATATATATTTATATCCCAATAATTTTCATGATAATAAAAATAAAATAAATTCAAGTACATTATATGCACCACAAAATAGAAACAAGTGTTGAATATGGAATGTGTCTCATAAAAATAAAAGTGAGATGAAGATCCATTACATCTGGTTTGAATTGCTTCAAAAAAACTATAACACACTATATAATAAATTTAAATTTATTATAATTATATAAAATAATATTTTAATTACTTATAATATCATATATTTCCCACTTATTACATTTCAACACCCATTTATTAATAATTTCATATTAAAATCGTCATTTTTGAGTGTTAATAGTTTTGTTTTTCATAGAAGTTTCAGATCGTTAGATCTGGACATTAAACATTTATCATAATTTAATAATATATAGAAATTAAATAATGATATAAATATAATAAATATTCATTATATACATATTTATAATCAACTAAAAATTTATATATTGACAAATGATGTTCATCGTTCATGGACATGGTAGGTTGTACGTATGCATAAACGATGTTTTCATTGTCTAAAGAAAAGAATTAAATAAATATAAAAATATTTTATAAATAAATAAACATAATAATAACATATATAAACATTAAATACATAATAATTATAAACCATGAATATTTTTGATGAAAAATGATTTATATCACTACCTGGAGGAGGTATTCCACATATACGCACAAGCGATACTTTCATTTCCAATTTGATGGAAAAGTGGGCGGATAATGGTGGTTAAATAATAAAAATAAAATTTAATTATATTTATTACACTTATGATATTATTTTATTTAAAATATAATTGATTTGGTTGATTTGGTAGAAGAAATAAAATTTAAAGTACATGGTTAAGAGTTATACCTCTTCTTTTAGAAATGTCTTCTGTATTACGCCTTAATCCCAAAAAGGGTGGTATTTTTTCAATATTAAAAGATATAGGATGTGGGTAAGGAATATATTAAGGTATTATGGCTGGTATTTTTTTATTTATAAGGATCAAAAAGTGTTGATAAAATAGGAGATGTGGTTTCCTTTTATAGGGGAGGGGAAGGACACACTTGGTATTACTTAAAAGATTTAATTATATATATATCATGATCATGTAAATTGGAACCAAGGCACCAAAAATTATAATATAATATGTGATATGTTCTAAATAAACTCAACCAACCAAATTTAGGAAATTTTTTGATGCATTTTAAGCCTTATCGTCTAGTTAACAACTTTAAACCCATTTTAACCTTAACCGGGATAACTTAAATTTTTACCATGATAAATTAATTATATGACCAAAAATAAAATGTAAATTTTAACTAAATTTTTAAATGATTATTAAAAAAATTAATCTATTTTCATAATATTTAATTTTTATATGTTCTATAAATTACATTTAATATAAGAACACAAAACGCATGAAATCAGTTTTTAAGAAAATACCTTATTTAAGAGAAAAAATAATTTTATCTTAAAATAAAGTAATAAATTGGTTTCCACAGTTTTTTTTTTGATTTAATAATAGAAAATAAATGTTTTCATACTTTTTTGGAAATCTAAATCTATATTTTAACTTCCATCCATTCCGTTAAATGCAAACACCTAAAAATAGTTTTAAATTTGAATAAAATATAACTTATCTTAACAAAAGTCAATATTGCGATCCAAATTACAAAATAATGATTTAAAATACATTATTCAACTCCATAATAATATATTTGGTTTATATCTACTCATAAAATATTAATAAGTCATGTGTTAGAAATATTTTAATGTTTTACCCTGTGGTTTCAACCCAATTTTACCTCTTTTACCGAGGGGACAAATATTTACTATGGTAAATATTCAGAATGAAAAAATAGGTCATATATAATAAATAATATTTATTGTTATAATTAAAAATTTTGAATCCAATTTATCAAATTTAATTCTCAAAAGTGTTATAATTTAATTAAAAATTAAACTGACAAAATGCGATGAAATGTGGATTTCTGAAAAAAAAAATGTTTTTTAAGTATAAAACGTTTTTTATAGAAAAATAAATATAAAATTGATTATAATGACATTAATTGGATTATAAACAATATAAATTTAAAAAATTTACTTTTAAATCATTTTAAATAAAATAAACTTTGTAAATTATTGAAATGAAAAGAGAGTTTTCAACAAAAATTTGAATTTGTCACTATTCACTATAAATGAATCTCTTCAAAAAAATACCAAAATTTAAAAATAAGAAAATTTTTATGTATTAATTTAAAAATTTATATCCTTTTATAAAATAAATTTTCTAAAATTAGAATAAATTTATTACAATATTTTCTCAGAACAATTAGTAAAAACCAATTTTAAATAAAAATTATTTTTTAAGCATAAAATTATTTTACTATAAATTAAGTACATATTAATAAATGTATTTACATTGTATAAAAACATTATATATTTTTTTCATAATTTTCATATTCCTATTTGTACTAAAAATTTTAACAACTAGGTTATAATCATCACTTTTAAATAATATTATTTATATCGTGGTTCATTTAAACTTAATTTTTCATATATCACAAGATACTGAAGAAATTAAATTTATTTGAAGAGAAATATATCATAAAATATCAATGCTTTACAAAACCATAAATCACCTCATCAATTCAAAAACTCTTAGAAAAATTTATATTTGGATTATAGGATTTCAACTCTATCAGGTTATAGTGAGATGAGATAATCCATATTACGGATATATATTAAAGACCTAAGAAAATGTGTTCCTAACAAATGAATGTTAAACCTGTTAAACCTAAAATTTTTAAGACTTATCATATTTTGGAAACCAATATAATAATTCATGCTTCCTTGGCTCTTAAAAAATTATGAATGATTATTATGTTTAACAATTCCAACATGGACAACAACGTATTTCATGTCTTGGAATTTAATATAAGAAAAAGAGAAGGAAAAGATTAAAATAATGTATGAACTCTATTTAAGAAATATTAAACATTTTGAGCTAAGTGTTACACTCAAATAAATAATAAATATTATTATAATAAGGTTTTATGATTCAGTTTTATGGAAGAGTAATTACAAATCCACCCAACACATGTTTTATTATAAAACACACTTTTAGGGGACATTAATTTTTCATAAGAAAATAACATTATAAAACCATTCATTTATAGTTAGGAAAATAGTTTAAAATACTTAATTATTAATTTAATAAAATAGTTAAAGTAATATTCAAGTCATAACTTAAAATAACTCACAAAAAATTAACACCCAACAACTTTAACCTTCAATGATCTTTATCTATTCTTAAAGAACTATGAAAATCCCATAAAATCCATTAGTTGTGGTTTTTTCACCAAAAATATAAAATAAATTAAACATAAAAAAAATTAAACCCTAATAAATACTCATTACATGCACTGATCACATATATTACTACCATGGGAACATTCTCTGATCCCCAAGGGTTGGTGACTATCATGGAAATACTAAGTTAAATGGTGGGGAATGATTTACCCACATTTATTTAAATAACAAGTCATAACCAGTTACTCTTAAAAGTTCTTCATGGATCGTCTATATGTTTTATGTTTACCATTATAGAGAAATATTATAACTCAAAACAGTTAAATAGATCGAATAAAATAGAAAATTAACATTTATATGTATACATTTAGAATAGAAAATAGTCAAAATATAATATATAGGAGTGCTCAAGTGAGGATCAACAGACTCAAAAAAAAACTAGAGTGGGAATATGATGTATTCAAACTATCTCCACAATCTAGGGCCTCTAGAACCAACACATCATGTAATTCAAACATGCGTACTCACTCTAGCACCAAACATTTCGGTGTATCATACCATAGCCAAAAGTGTATCTTTTGTACCTAAAATATAGCTAGTGGACCTGCATGTTTGTTGAAGAGTCCATATAGGGTGTGAGAATATATATACTCATTGAGTAGCCACAAAACGTCCTTAAATAAATTTCAAAAAAAAACATTCCAATGTCCATATGGCTCTTCTATATCCAAAAGACCCTTCTCTAAAGGCTTTTGGACCAATCCAAATGAGGTGTCTCAAAGATCAAGGTATGTTTTTTCAAGTCCCTTTTTTCAAATCTTATTTTATATCATTATATCAAAAATACTTTTAAAACTCCGCTTATTTTGATTATTTGTTTCTATTAACATCCTTTTGATCTAATATTTATGATATATCTCCAATTTCATATCGTCTTACATTTTTCATAAATAATTACTATTTCAAAAATACACATTTTAAAATATATATCTTTTCCTTTTTATTTTCTTCTTATGAATTATATAATATAAATAATCATTAAAATTATAGTCAAAAAAATATTTAAATTACACTAAACAATTTTTTTAAAACTCATACTTTTTTTTGTTTTTATCTTCTATAAAATGGTTTTAAGAAAGCATTATTTATAGTGGTGGTTTTATTCATCCCAAGTGAATGGTGATGAATTTTTTAACTTATATAATTTATATATATTTTGAAAAATGTATTTCATGATTTAATATAATATTAATAATAAATTAATATCATTTTTATGATTCTGTAGTGATAAAAAAACATGATATTAATGATTTTAAAAGTGAAAAATCATAACTATATAAAATAATCTTAGAGATGAAGATAAAATAAATTGTAAACCCACCCAAATATATAATGAAATGAGAACTATACCATGATATTCTTATATCTTATAAAACTAGTGGACACTGGATTTCAACTAATACCTCTACACCGAAGAAAATTTGGAATTAATAATCGGACAGCATCAAAATGATTGTTGTAATAAAAATTAATCTAATGAATTAATAATATATTATAATAAATTAATTAAAAGAAATAATAATAGTCAATAAATTAAAATTAAAATTTTCATGTTGTAATAAACTAGTAAATAGAATTTTTTAAGAGGCTATAATACTGTCTAAAACAAGAAGGGACTCACGGTAAGGCCTTATTTCCTAATCTCCATTCATTTAAAATATTGATTCACTATCCTCTCATATATGTCTCAAATTTAACATCTTGAATATATATATCTTATTATTTTACCATTATTTTTTATGAATTTATGGTCCACTTTCCTCCCTTATGTATTTATAGTTTTCACCTAACTTTATTCATAAAGGCTTATTCTCATTCTTTCTCGTTCTTATTGTTATGTTCTCTATGACCTTGTTTCTCTATCTTGACATTATCTTTTTATTTCAGATCCATGTTATTTATTCTATATCTCATAAACTATTTCTATGGAATTTATATTTTTGAATTATTTTTATACCCTTTACATTATATGGTTTTAATACTCAATATTTCTCAATCTGGATTGAGAGGTGCTCACCTAAAAATTAATTCCATTTATTGATTGGAAAATATTGAAAATTTTTATATTTGTTCTTTCATTAAAAATTATTATAGATTAATTAAATATATTGATTATATATTTAATTTTTTATTAATATATTATATATGATAAATGCATTTTAATTATTAATTTACAAGTAAGGATAAGAATTATATATTCCCCCAATGCATCGGTTACTCTCATGAGACAACCAAGCCTTAGTTTTTTTTAGACAAACTAAGATATGGGTTGCTCTCCCAACCCATATCCATAAATTTTATTTAAAAAACAAGAGTTACAGTAAACACATGAGGTGTAATGAGGTTACACCAGCAGAAATTTAGAGAAAAAAACTTTAAAGCCGACAAAAGAAAAACGATGTAGGTGCACACCAGCATCTTGGGCTTGAACTTCCTCTATCAGACTCGATCTTCAAATCAACTTCATGAAAAAAAAAACTATTCATTACAGCTAGAGGGGATGATCCTTAGTCTATATAATGAGCAGTGTTGGGAACCACAATTCATGCCCCATTACCATTTTCAGTATTTCCATCACCAACTGCATTCCTGTCCAGGAGGTGTTCTATCTGCTTGAGAACCAATTCTGTGACCTTCATCATCACTTTCAACACCCTCTCCTCCAGAACCATTAATACATTATCAGAAAATAGGAATATTTATCCATGCATGAAGAAAAACTCACCAAGAGGGATAATTTCGTGAGAACTCTACATCTCGAGTTCAACACTATCCAAGAGAGCATGCTCCAAGCTATCAGTTAATACCCATCCTAGCTAGACACCAAGCCATATGTATCCACGTTCTGATAGTTCATCCAAAATATAAATCTCCATTAAACATGCATAAGAAATTCAAGACTGGAAAAAATTTAGACATCGAGATCCAGTTATGGGATCCAAATAGTGTAATAAAAACACACATCAATATAAATAAAAGATTTGAACATCAATCAAAACTGACCCAATCACTAACTTGTTGTAAAACAGGTAGAGAAGGCCAACACTGCACAATATTCACATATAAACAATGAAAAATAAATATTCCAAAACCATAGTTATGATTGGATTAAATTAGTTAAGCCATTCGGATAGATTCATACAGACATTCAGCCGCATATTAGAAGTCACAGTTATCTCAAATAAAGAATCATCAAAAGGTAAGTTTCCAACCAAAAGGGTGAATCAGACAGAAAAGTATGAAAAGCGATTAATTCCAAGGAATGTTTGTGAAATTAAAATCAGGATTCTGTTTGAATTCTTAAACCATCCAAATAAACACCTATTTTCATATTTTAAGATAACTCTATATAGTGATTGCACCCTCTTTGTACTTCTGATGTACAATTGCATCTTGATCATGAATCCAAGAGTTTAGTTCTTCCCACAAATCCTCCATAATTTGATATGTGTCTCTATACATAGGGTCATCCTCTCCTTTATATTTTCTTTCTTTCCTTTCATCAATCTTAGTGGATATATTATGAGATTTATTATTTTTATCCATATGATTATCTATTTACATTTCTTTGGATATGGTTTGTGTGGTACTTAACTATATAGAATTTTTTTATTTAATTTGTTCCTATCATATTATGTATGTAATATTTATTCCATATTTTCTTCCACTAAATGATACCCCTTATATCACATCTAATATCACCCTTTTATTTTATTTCCTTGTTTCCCCATAAAATAATAAAGAATGGTTTGTGTGATATATGGAAGATTAACGTAGGAATAATAATTTTTATTATTTTTATGAAGAAATTTATGTTCCCATATTAATGTAATGGAAAATATACATCTATTATATTAAGACTACTAAAATTATTATTTTGGAAGCTATAAATTTAATAAATGACATCTGACTCTGAGTATCTCGAGTCAAATTTTTATCAACAGTGAACCAAATTAATGGAGTAAAAATAATATTAGTAATGGTTCAAAATAATTTAAAGACATAATTAGAAAAAAAAATTGGTCCTTCCATTGACTTATAAAATGTGAAAAACTTATTTTTGATACACAAATTTCAGATAAAATATAAATAAAATATATAACGACTCATATAATTAAGAACTCAAAATTTTATATTATTAAAACTAAAACTATGAATAGAATAAGAATAGAGAAAATAAATAAATAAACATTCCCCCATGTTCGATATGATGAAACGAATTTAAAAAAGTGTATTTCCAAATAAAATTGAATAAATTAACCATTTAAATTCCTTGTGTGTGTGTTTTCAAGCAAATTATCTAACCTAAAAACATGAATAGTTCATTATAATTTTTTATTTATTATAAAATAAGATATATTTGACAAAGGACTATAACAGATGATGTACCATCCATTTTCTTAAAATAATTTCTAAAAAATATTGGGAGAGGGAATTAACCTATATCTTTTTTGTAAATAGATAAATGAACGACCTGGAGAAAACATAAATATTGTAAAATTACCTATATGAAGATTTATGTGGTATACCTCTCCAAAAATAAGGATGGATATAGGATTATCCAAACTCCTTTATAATTCATCAATAATATCATGAGGTTACTTCCTTAAATGGGGAATCTTTTTATTATATGTAGGGATCATAGTATAATTATCCATGTCAATGTGTATATTATCCATATGAATAGGTTTGAAAACATCATATACTTTTAACTTCTCTTATTTTCTGATTCTTAAGAAATTACTCCTCCCTTTTGTGGTTTCTATAATGTGAATCAAAATCCTATGGAATCGTAACTTCTAGATCTCATAGTTTGACTTCATGTTTGTTATGGTTTACAATATCGACCAGAGTAAGCTCAAAATTATTCTCATAAATCTATATCTTAATACATTCTATTAAAAATTTAAAAAAACATAGGAAAATAGAAATAAAAAATATGAAGAATGCTAGTGTTAGTTTTAAAGAGATTTTTTTTACTAAAGCATGGAATTATCAATGAAATGACCTCACCATTTAAAACTTATTTATGTATAAATATATATAAAAAATCATGTTTATCAAAATATTAAATTAAATTACCCTATATAAATTCATAGAATAAGATCACTTTAAAAGTATAAAACTTAAGTAGAAAAATGTAAAAGGAAAATACAAAGAAATAAAAATGTATAATTTTAAGAATGTGATGTTATTTAGATCACTATAAGAACATTGTATAATTGAAATTTTAAACTTTAAATTAATTACAAGGTGATTTGATGACTAATTATGAAAAAATTAATTGTATAAATGGTAAAATTATGTTCAGTGGAGAACTAATATTGAGGGGAAGACCAAATATAATTCAATAAAAATAAAAATTATTTTATAAAATTTAACAAAAAGGTATTCTCAAAGATAACTGATTAAATAATATTTTAAAAAAATTATATTTATATAAAAACACTTCCCTTTAAATTTCATATGAAAATTACATTAAAATTGAATGTAAACATATTTTCAATAAATAAACTTTAAAATTTTTTAGAAAAAATTATTCAGGTTTTATTGAAAACCCTTATGAAAATTGTTTATTATGCTTACCTCCAATAATGAGTAGTTTTAGAAAATATTTGGTTGTGCTCAATTTTTGAAAAAATTATTATATTTAGGTATCATTTTACATAACTTATTTAAAATTATTTACATCACTTATCACATATGATAATGAGTTTGATATAAGAATAAAAAGGTAGTGGTTATAATTTTTTTGAAAAGAAAACATAGACATAAATTATAAAATAAAACCAATAAAATAAGTTTTAAATACATTTCTTCATTATGAAATATATATTCACTTATAAAAAATATCTTATCACATGTTTGATAAGTATTTTAAAAATAATGTCCACAATAAACCCTAAATTTTAAAAGAAAATAACTTTAACTGGAATAAAAACTATTTTTCATTAATTTTTTATTCTACATAACTTTTTTATAACTAATCATAAAACATAAAACATATTATAAGTGAATGAAAATAAAAAATAGTGTTTATTATATTTATAAAAAAACCCATGTCCATAAATTTTTGAAGAAAACCACTAAAATAAGTGGTAGAGAAAAACTTTTCTATAAAAAATCAAGAAATTATTATAAGTTGTTTTCAATAAATATTGTCAAAAAAGGTATAATAAATCTAAAAATTATATATTGGACCATGTAAAAAGTTATAATTCCATAAACTATTTTTAAAAAAAATCATCAAACAATGTTTTAAGTGTCATAAACTATTTACAGCAAGTTTTAACAACCATATCCTTGCACACCCAAACATGGAAATTTCAACTTTGTAAAATTTAAAGAATTGATCTTTAAATTTTTCTTACCTCTTGAAATGGCCTAAATCAAGAGTTACTTCACCCTATGGTGTATATGACTATTCTCGTGAGGTTTTACAATATTTCAATGCATTTTTAAATGAAAACTTTTAATGGTAACTTTGTAAGTTTTCTAATTTATCACTAATTTGTATTTATGGTCTATCACCCAAATCTAAAGTGATTTAATTTTAAAATTATATATATATATATATATATATATATATGAAAGATAAAATTAAAAACAACATTATATAAATAAGTATTATTTCATTTTATATAGGGATTAAATTTATAAAGTGAGAGAAAATGGAAATTCAATTAAAATTTATATTATTTCCATACCATTGATTTATTATTTAAGGTTATTATATAAATCATATCTTTATCATGGTTGACCCTAAAAAGTACCGGAATCAAAACAACATAGAAAAAAATTCATAAAAACATAAATTGTCAAATATATAATAACAAAATACAAACTAAAAATAAAAAAAATAGAAAACAATTAATTACATAGAAAATGAATATAAATAAAGAATAAACCATAAATTTAAATAAATATAACTTGATTACTTCAATTTTCATTTTTTATGTGAGGAAATACTGACCAAAAAAATAATTTTAGGATCTTTTACAATAATTATACATGAAAATGTTATTTTTTTGGATATCAACTACAAAAAAGAAATAATTAAAATTTAATAACTCAGAGACAAAAATGATAGATAAAAACTAAAATATTAAATTTATGGGATAATAAGGATTAAATAAGAGGAGATGAAGAATAATATACAACATTTTTAATGGTTATATAAAAGGTGTGTAGAGATATTAAAAAAAAGAATCAATAATTTTAATAATATATAAAACATGAAACTAAATAAATGAAAAAATAATAATTAACAATAGAAATGTTAGTAACTTAATCATGAATCCATGTCAACTCTATAATAAAGGTGCCATGGTTCATATAAGAGGAGAATAACACTTAATTGACAACCAGTTAAGTAACTAATTATGTAGTTTCATTTCATGTTGTTGATATAATTAAAATGTCATTATTGGGTCATTTCGTTTCTATCAAAACTTGTAAAATTGAAAAAATAGGAAAAGAATCATAGAAAATTAATTTTCTAGTTCAAGGAACCACCATATCCATTAAGCACCTCGAAACTTTTGTAATATAATTTTATTTCATGTATACACAGTCATTGTCCATAGTATCTAGAAAATTGATTTCATCTTGTTTGACATGCTTCCTCATATATTATTTTTTAATGAATTTGGTTTTTATGCTTGAAAACTTTGAATATTTGTGGAGTTTTAGTTGAATATTTTTTTTATTGTTTTCATAAATATTGTGTTTCATTGGATCCTCAATATAGAGTAAATAAAATAATATAAATATTTTATTAACCTTAATAATGGGTTTCTAAAAACATTTTTGTATCTATTGAATGGATTCTCAGAAAAGGAAATATAAAATATGGTTGAATCTAAAATTTGGGTTTTACCCTAGGTGAAATATAAGTTACATTTGAAATAGAGCCCATGATGGAACACGGTTGTTGGAAGATTGAAATTGGTTAATTCAATAATTTAATTAATTATGTTTAATAATTTTTGATATAAATTGATTTCTTTTAAAACCACATTTATAAAAATATTAAGGTTTATCCACATAACCCTGGGAGATTTCATGAGATTCAGAAGGTGGAAATATTGTAAAGTGATCAAGGTACTAACAGTCGACGATGAACATAATAGAATCTCAAACAACCTTGGTGTGAACATGATCATCACCAATGAACAATCCAATCCCTTGGTAGGTCTTATTATTATTTTTTGTTTTCACCATATCTGATATTGATGTATTTATAGTTTTAATCACCTTAATTCAATTCTGATATTTAGCTTTGTATGGCCCATCAACTAATGATTCCCTCTTGAAATAACTAATTGTGATTTATTTATTCTTGTAATTAATGTTATCTTTTTAATTAACAATTTATACCACATTATCGATGGATAAATAACTCATGGTCATCATGGATTATTTATTATTATTATTTATTTGATTTCTCCCAACATTATTTTATATGTTCATCACCAACCTTCGATTTTTGGTATATGATTCAACCATTTCCATAACCTAATTTCATTGTATAATAAGAATTAGTTTTAAATATCATTGTATAAAATCTGACATACATTATTAAAGATTAATGGTGGATTCTTAGGTGATTTCAGAGAATCAAACAAGGAAAACAAGGGGATTCTTGGAGGAGACATATTCATGTGTTGGGTGGCTCATATAAATGCCAGGAATCTATTTTTTCAATGATCAGTGCATATAATCAGTTTTATGATAGTGAAAATACCTTGGATGATGTGCTAAATTTGTTGGGTGAAATTTTTTTCAAATAAATAGGAGGATCTAGATCTCACATTGAAGCTTCTGGATAAAGATTAACTTTTTTTGGAAAATCCTACCTTCACGGTGTGCAGTTTGGATAAATGCATTCCATTAAACCATAATTCTATGGTAGATAAGGTTATGGGTGGAGAAAAATATCACACATCATGTGGCCTAGTCCATAATTTGTGTGTCCCAAGAAGGCTATCTCATCATATATGATGGGTACATTCTTATTCATTTATGTTTTCTTACACGTTAGGTCTTCCATGACCACACATTACATACCCTCGATGGAACACGAACTCGGAAGCATATAACCGACAATTTTTTTCATTCTGGTCCCATGCACTATGATCTATATCTTCATGTTGTGAATATTGATCCTTACATTCCATGCGATCCTCAACTACACGGCTATGGTTATTCATGAAGGCTACGTGTCATGTACCCTATAGAAATGTTGGGTACCTATCCTAGAATAACTTATTAGTTGTATATCCTCATTCAGGATCCAATTGTTTTAGAAAATTTTTCAATATTGGGTTTTTTCAATATGGAATATAATGGTGTCCCTACTTTTAAAAAAAATATTTTGCACTTTGTGAAGCATGAATGTTTGACCACGTCAGCATTATAGATGTCAGGATTGGATTTAAATATTTCTTAGTAAATGGAAACCCTTTCTAAATATAGTGTTACATCAGGGATAAATTCACCCTTACCATCCCTCAATAAATTCATCCCACCCCACCTAGGGTTCGGGGCATGGGATCCTCTACCTACAGATCAGATAGGGTCACTATCCCAACCCCCCCCCCCCCACCCCACCCCACTATTACTGTGTACATGATCCTCTATCTTTGGGGTGGATATCCCATATTTAAAAAGATTAAGTGGGGTGTGAGATCCTCAATCAGATTCAAAATAGAATTTCCCCTTTACTAGTAGGAGTGAAATATCCTTTACTATAGGAACAAAGAGGTCGTTCAGTTGTTATTTCAATATGATTAGGGATATTAGATGGCATACAAAATTAGTTTTTTTGGTTTTGATGATTAAGACAATACTATGTCATTTGTGTCCTTTATATGAGCATAAATGGGTTCTTCTTTCTCTGACCTCAGGATTATGTTTTAGAGATGACTCTTCTTTTAATGTTTTAACTCTTTAGTGATTTCAAGGCATCCTATTCAGTATGTATATACTCACCCCTAGATGTACTCTACATACACATTTCATGTATTATGAATATGAAAGGTAGTTTAATGGTGTTTTATGTAGACCAGGTGTGGGTGGTGAATAATGGTGTTTGGTTGTGGTGTTATCTAGACACTTTCTAGATTATCCATGTTGTGTATAGGGAAATCATTTTACTGATTATCATTTTGGACCAATTTTATGGTTAATGGGATTATATTATACCCTATTTATTTTTTATTATCAACTTTCACAGTATATTATGGGTGGTTATAGGTCATAAAATAATTTCATACTCTACTTATTACTTTTATAAATTTTTCTCATATATATAGAGATGTCTGTGTGAGTTAAGGTACATTATATTAAGGAATTCCAGGTGTAAGATATTTCTAACCAGACCCAGGCCTATTAGAGGTGGGTTTGTTATGGAAAACTCAACTTACTATTGACCTAGGTGGGGACCGAGTGGGTCAATTCATGTCAAAGTGTTAACAAAGTGAGGTTTTCCTATAGATATATTTTGGTGATAGTCGTATAGTGAGGATTGGTTTATGTAATTAGGGTAATGGTGTTAAGGTGTCTAATGTTCAAATCTCTGTCCAAGGAACCCAGATATGGTGTAGTGGACAATGTATTTGTATACTAGGACTCTAATAACCTATTTGTCAACTTAGTACTTTGAGGCACCGGTTGTTGGTAAAACAATAGTACATGTATCATATAGGAATAGGTTTGTGATTTACTTGTCCTTCTTGAGTTAGTTCCCCATATATTCTATTTTAACTACAATACATCTTATCAAACTATAAGATAATCACACACTAACAGCCAATGATAGTTCCATGAAATGGTTGGGATGATGACTATCTTAGTTATGATGCTTCCATTCAGAGTAAAATTTAGGTTTTGTTCCCTCTTAGGGACATTGAGTATCATTTTCACCCATTGAGCTTCAAGAGGACCCACCTTCAATATCTCGGGTAGATGATCTAGGTCTGGTCAAGTAGTAATTGGTTCAAATGTTTCTAGATAATTACTTGTGTTGGATAAATTCACTTCATGAGTTTTATAGATATAGTTCATTCGGGTTTTGGGGTAAGGTAGACCCTAATGTAGCATATGACATGTTAGATTTTATTGTTTGAGTATTCTACCTTATTTATACCTCTACTAACTAGATGTTTGTGATTATTAATATTGATTTTCATGTATAGGTAGTATATTTTTTTATTTGGAAACTCTGATTAATGATGAGGTGTCTCTTCCTTTTTCCGAGTTTGAGAACCTCTTTTAAGAGGAATATTTACCAACATATCTGCCTTTAGTATACATCCTGGAGATTATATTTTTATAAAAGGGAAACATGAACAATTTTTAGTATGTATCATGGTTCACTAATCTCACTCAATACTCCCTATACATGGTTAATGATGGGTTTTTGTAGGTGTGTAATTTATAAAAAAAAAGTTTTCTCCAAGATATTTGAGACGATCACGTTCCTATATGCATCACCACCTACGATGAGATGCTAGAGTGAGCCCTAGTGGTAGGGAAATATTATATATATGATAAATAAGTGGAATGTGAGGTTATTATATAACATGGTACGGGGTCATTATCCACTTCTAGATAATCATAAGTTATTGGGTCCCAATGAAAGATATATTCACATGCTCAAGATCATATGTAGTTTCAGTTTTGTAGGGATCCTAGAGTGGATCCACTCAGCCAAGGGAAATTAGGTGGTATTCCTATGAGGTTTGGGTCCTTCTAGTGTGGGAATTACCATCCAAATTTATGATAATATATGTATATACAATTGATGGGCCACTAATAAAACCTAGATCTATGACCAGATACCTCCCAAGGGTGATTGGGGAGATCCTCGTAGAGGAATTTTTGGTAAAGGAGTTAGAGTAAATGTATAAGGTGGTCAATGTTATAACCCTATACCACTTCCATAAACTTTCGATGGTCCACAGTAGACTTAGAGTATTAGTACCTAGGGATAGGGTCAATTGAATTTTATGTAGGGATAGGAACAGGTATCTTACAACTTGATTCGAGGTATTTTTTGTGTCTTCTCAATCTTACCAGTATTTTTGGTATTTGTGGACATGATATTTTATTTTTATTTTTGTATTATCCCATATATTAGAACTATATATCCTAGTATAGATTCTATGTAGACCCTTAAATCTAGATAATTATACTAATAGATATTATTTAATTATAATCATTTATTGGTTATGTGTATCATCTGTGAGAGGATAGAGGTTTGCATGGGGTCTCTTAGTAGTTTTGATTCTTCTATATGATTTCATTCTTAGTATGGACTGGATATTAGGATTAAATACCCAAATTTATTGTTTCCATATAAGAGTAATATTCTTCTGGGTGAACGGATTTATTTTTCTATTCTTTTGGGAGAAGGATTTCTAATTTGGATGCTTCAAGAACATGCGCAGGATATTACAAAAGATTTTACATTAGTTGTCAGCTTTCCCTTTGGTCTAACAAACATCACACACTTTCAATTTTTAATAGTAGTAGAGGTGTATGTTGATGTTTTTAATAAGGATATACTTGGTCTACCTCCTTGTAAACAGATTTATTTCTATGTTGAATTATTCCATGAGACTATTCTAATTTCATCTGTAATATATTGGATGTCCCTTTCTAAGATACAAAAGTTGATGGTGTAGTGGGAGTATATTTATAGAAAGGGATTTATTAAACACATTGTATCCCCCTATGAATCTCTAGATTTATTTTATGGAAATGAATTTGTAATCCTGGTGTTTTCTATTGACTATCATCACCTAAAGTAGGTGATTCTCAAGAATAAATACCCATTGTTAAGAATTTATGATCTCCTTGATTAGGTAAAGGGTGAGAAGTGGTTCTAAAAGATCTACCTCATTTCAAGTTATCACTAACTATGAGTACATTTAGAGGATATATTGAATATGTCATTTTTTTAGTCATTATTAGTTCCTAGTAATTCCCTTTAGTGTGAAAAACACCCTTAAGGTATTTTTGGGACTCAAGAATTGGATCTCATATCCTTTCCTAGACTAATTCGTGGTGGTCATTATTGAATACATCCATTTTTAATAAGTATCAAAGGCTGAGAAAGTGAATCATTTGAGCATGGATCTTGATTTTCTTTAGTAGAATCAACTATATAGTAATATATTTAAGTTTCATTTATGGATTAGAGAGGTCCACTACTTGGGATATGTTATATCAAAGGAAGGAGTGGCTATGGACCCAGTAAATATCAAGGAATTTCTATCTTGGAAGCAACCAAAGAGTATGAAAGAGGTGCATAGTTCCTTGGACTAACAAGTTATTATCTAATATCGATGACATAATTCTCTAAAAATATAGTTTCCTTGAGTGCCTTGACCAAGAAGGAGTATACATTTGTTTTATTTGATAAATTCCAAAAAACCCATTAAAAATTTCAAAAGAGATTAATAGGTTATCCCATTTTTAGACTCTAATAAGAAGGGATGAATATGTGGTATTCTATAATTCCACTAGAGTGGGTTTTTGATGTTTTTTGATTTAGAAGAAATTAGTGATTCAGATCCTGCCAACTGAGACCCCATGAGTATAATTACACTATACATGATTTGAAGCTAGAATATGTGATGTTTTCCTAGAATACTTAGTGATACTACCTTATTAGTGAGAATTATTTTTTTCAATTTATACCACAAAAATCACCAGTATATCTTCATATAGTGAGATATCAACCTGAGATAAAGGTAGTCAATAAAGTTCCTATAAGACTGAAACTTTTAGAGTGTATATACTCTGAGGATAATAAATGTTGTGGAAGGTGTTATCAGTTGGAAATATCATTTTGAGTTGTTAGGAGAGTCATCAGAGTAGTTGGACACATTGAATTTTTCCATGTTGGATGAGGGAGTAGAATCACGTCTCTGATCGATGTCTATAACCCCTCCACTTATCCAATGTGTGAGGGAATCAAAGCCAAGAAACTTTTATTGTGAGGTATCATGAAACCAGATATTTACAATACATTCTTTTTATGGATTATATGAATGTGGAGAGTTTTTCATCAACTTTTTATGATGGTTGATGATTCCAGTGGTTCTATATGAGGGGTGATGATGGAGTTCCATACATATCCCTTAGAGTTATATCCTATAGTCTGAATGATGTTCTAGAATAATCAATGATAGTTTCGATGGACATGGATAAAGAGGAGTGTTTTATTGTTTATCTCTCGATACCTCACATGTCAACAGGTGGAGGAAGAGAATCAGATTTCAGTGGGTTTGGAACAGTCCTTAGTGGTACCAGAGTGGAAGAGAGATAGTATATCCATGGGTTTCATGATTATACTTACATGATAGATGAGTGTTAATGATTTTATCTTGATTATAATTTATTAAACCACAAATTCTTCTAACTTATGTGGCATTGAAGAGTATATTTTGGTGGAAAACCTAAAATTCTAATACATATAGGAGATAACCCAACATTATAGAGTATCCTTAATAATTATTTTTTACCACGATGCTAGTTTTACATTTTGGTTGTGGAAAGTATTGTAGGAGTCCTTCAGGACTCAGTTATAGATGATAACATTGTTTCAAACTCAGATTGATGGTCAAACTGAGTGGACCATTCAGGTCCTCAAAGAGATGTTGTTGGATTTCATGTTGGAATTTGGAAAAGGCTGGAATAATCATCTACCATTAGTGGAGATTACTACAAAATTAACTATCACTCGACCATTAGCATTATTCTATTTGAGGTATTCTATTGGATACCCATTAGTTCACTCTAATACTGGTCATAGATAGGTGAGTTTGCACTCATGGAGCCTGAGTTGGTGAAAAAGACAACAGAGAAGGTAAAGATTGTCCCAGAGGGGATAAAGACTATGCAAATCCATCAGAAGTCCTATGAATATCATCGATGGATCCCCTTTGAGTTCAAGGAGGGAGATTATGTGTTTCTTAAGGTCTTTATGCAATGTATTTAATTTAAATTTGGATAGGCTGGAAAGTTATCTCCTAGATTCATCAGCCTATTCTTAATCCTATGGAGGGTTGAAGAGGTTTCATACCACCTATCCTTACCACTGTAGTTATTCCAAGTGCACATTGTATTCTATGTGTCACATTTGTGGAGGTCCAGGTATGATCTTCAGCATGTCATCAGCTAGAGAAAGCTAGAAATCAAGGATAGAGACCCATTATTGGAGTACCAAATGGTGATCAAGTATCAATGGGAGAGGACCCTTGGTGGGTGAGTTATTTCCCTAGTGTGTGTTCTTTGGCAGCACAGGAATCTTCAAGACATATAATGAGATCCTTAGAACCAAATATGAGCTCAATACTCTCAATTTTTTGAGTAGATTGTTTCTTTTCATGGTGAAAATCCTTGAATGAGGGGTTTGAGTAATGATTATGGTATTTATATTTATACCCTTTGAATATTAATGAATATTTCCATGAATTTATTTGTTTCTTTGGCATGATTATTAGGTTTCATTGGAAGCTTGATCTAAAGTAAATAAAATATAATAAATATTTTATTAACACCATGCACACATTTCCAGAAATAATCTTGAATATATTGAATGGAATCTTGGATGGGGAAATTGATACCTTAGTTGAATCCGAAAAAATTGGATTTACCCTTATCATGGCATAAGTTCCATTCATAACTGACCATATGGTGGAACACTATCACTAGTGAATTAAATATAATTAATTAAAAGATTAATTTAATTTATTTTAATCAATTCTTATCCTATTAGAAACCCAATTTCAACCATGTTTAGAAAAATCTAAATGATTATCTACATAACCCTATATGAATTTAGGAGAGCCCTATGGTGGAAATGTTGGAAAATAGTCAAGGGGTCAAGGGTCGATGAAAAATGCAATAGGATTTTATAACAACCTCAGTGTGAGAAACATTTTTACCAATAAAAAATCCAATCATGAGGTTGGTATTTTTTTATTATTGGTTTTCCTTATATTTAAAATTGATGCATTTGTGGGTTTATTCCACTTGATTAAAATCAGTGTTTGAACATCACATGGCCCCATCAACTTACAATTTCCACCAAAAATTATAAATTTTTATTTATTTACTCTTTTAATTTCTATTAAACATTTAGTTATTTAATTTACACCCCATGATCCATTACAGAATCATGCATGGAATTCATAGATTATTTACTCAAATCGTTTATTGGATTTCTCACACCATTCTTCACATGTTCATCACCAACCTTTGATTCTTGGTTAGTGATATGAAAATTTCAACAAACATATTTTCTTATGAAATTACTATATATTCCATGAATCATTGTATTGTGTTTTACATTGAGGATTATAGCATAATTCTGGACTCTATAGTGGTGTTAAATGATCATATGAGGATGAAATAAGAATATTCTAGGAAGATATTTATTCGGGAATTATGTAGCATGTTTGAATAGTTGTGATATAGTTTTTCATCAATTAGTGTCCAGAATAAGATATCTGGTAGTGAAATTACCTCGAACAACATGGTTAATTCATTGGGAAAAATTTCCATCAAAGAAAAAGTAAAATCTATCATTTTTAGTGAATATTTGGGAGAAATATTTTCCGTTTGGTAAAAATCATGACTAAATGGTTTGTAATTTAGAAGAAGTCATGTTGTGGGACCCAAATATTATGGTAGATGTGGTTTTAGGTGGAGAAACAAATAAATTGTTTTATAACCCAACCAATATAGAGTGTATCCCTATCTATTTAGCTTAACATGTATAATAGGTACACACCTGGGAATATAAGGAGCCTCTCATGCCATGTGTACCAATACCACATATCATGTGTCCTCAGGGGAACATAAACTAGGTAGAATGGGACACACCATCTACCCCTTATTGTCCCACACACCATGTGCCACATCCGCATGATGTATATTTTAATCATAAAACTCTATGTGAGGTTCCATTACATGATCATTGTTTTTCTTGAAGGAAACACCTCATGTACCCTACAGAAATGTCGTATACCTCTACTAGAACCACCAACTAGCCATATCTCCTCCTCCCATATCCAATTTTGTCATAAGAGTAGACAATATAGGGTATTTTTTCACATAAAATATAATTTTTTTTCTCTGTATTAGAAGGAATATATGTGTTACTTGGGGAATAAATCATGATCGACCACATCATTGTTATAGAGATTAGGCTTAGCTTTCTAAAATTAATAGTAAATTGAAACCCTCTCCAATAATAGTGTTATATCAGGGTGAAATTTACTCTCTCTCCATACTTAGGGAGGGTTGGTGATCCTCCAATGGGTTTGAGGTGAGGGATCCTTGAACTATAGATTAAATAAGGAAAATATCAGTCCCACCCCCCAACTATTATGGTGTATGGGATCCTCTACATGTGGTTTTAGTATCCCTGATGTATAAGATCTCAGATGGTGTATAGGATCCACCAGTAGATTTGGTATCCCCCTTCATTACTAAGGGCATGGGAACCTCTACTATAGGTATAGAGAGGTAGCATGATTATTATTTTGGTTTACTAGTTGATCTTGTAAGTCATATAGAATTATTTTCAACGGCTATAAGGACTGACACCAATGGATCCTTTTAATAAGCTTATCTTGGTTCTTATTTCTCCACACTCTTGATTATGGTATAGAGATAACTCTTCTTTTGATGCTTTAACTCTTTGGTGATCTTAGGTAATCCTACTGGGTATTTATATACTCACCCTTACATGGTCTCTGATGCATGTGTCATTTCTTATTTAAATGATATGAATTTCAATGCTGATCAAGGTGAACCAACTAACCGTGGTGTGGGTAGTGCATAGTGAAATTTTTTTATAGTTTCAGTTAGACTATTATCTAACTCTATAGGTTATATATAGGGACAATCTTCTTACTAATTTTTAGGTTGGACCTACTTTTCAGCTGATGGACTTGTATTTTACCATATATATTTTTGGTTTTTTTCATATTCTATTGTGGGTTGTTAGAAGTTATTCGTGAATTTATTACTCTAGTTATTACATTTATATATTATTCTAGTATTTATAGAGATGTGTGTGTGAGTAAATTTGCATTAGGATATATCCTCCCATGTGTGTGATATGCCTTTCTAGTGTCATTCAACAGTCCTTGAATTATTGGTGGTGTTATCGGGATAGTACACTTAGCTTACAGTTGGCCCAAGTGAGGCCTTTGAGGGTCAGGTCGGGTCATAGATTCACCCAAATAAATATTTTATTAAAATTTTCTTTTTTGTTATTTTATTTTAAATATACGTTCACATAGGATTAATTTATAAACTAAATTAAGATATTATAATGTTGGGGAGAAAAATAAATATGAATGCACAATGTATTTCTTTCATTTAATATATAATACAAAAGGAAATTTTTCAAAATAAAAATTTTAAAATTTAATTTACAGTTAAAAAAGAATAACCAATTCAAAATATATAATTTCAAATGATAAATTTCAAAATAAAAACACTAAAAATGAATATATAGTCCAAAATTAATATATAATCCAAAATATTCAAAGTATTTTCAAATATTCTCATATTTCAATATGACATAATTAATATATATATATAAGTTATAGTGTAGTTATAATATATATTACAATAAATTCTATAATATGGATATTAAGAATGAAAAAATTAATTATTCCATATGATTGAATATTTTAAATAGATTATATGTAGTCCAATACTTACAAAAATTTCTAGTGGATATTTTCCATACAATAAGGGACAATAGAAGTTACTCGAAGATAATTTTAAAATATACTATAAATATGAAAGTATGTTTTTTATCATTTAAAGATTATATAATTTCTCTTAATGTATATAATAAATTTTTTATAATAACATATTTCAATGAATTATTTTTTATAAATGCATATAAAATATAATTTATTCAATAAAAGGAAAATATTTAAGCACACTAAAAAAACTATAGTAAAATTTTATAATAAACGTTAACTGTTCAATTATGAATTTCAAAACCAACATATAAAAATTAGTTCAATGCATAATTTGGGAATATTATACAGTGATATTACATAAAATAAATGCATATATAGCCTTGTATATACAGTTCACTGCTAATATTATCATATTTAAACAATTAATAAAAATTAATAATTAGTTCAATAAATAATTAGGTTTTTTATTTTTAACAAATTAATATTAATTTTATTAATGTAGTCAATATGTATTAAATCTGATATGTATAAACATTTAAATATAAAATCATATATTAATTTTTTCAATTTATGATATTGAAATATTCTTATAGAATATATGAAGATAATTATTGTAAAACCCCAACCCTTTTTGGTGGAGAATTCATTTAAATATTTTTTGAAACCAATTTATGTTACCAAGTAATTAGTGGTTTGGGAGTTGAGTATGGCTCAGAAGAAGATTCAGGGGTTGGACTTGGCTAAGAGATGAAATGTTATAGTGTGACTAGTTGGTACCATGAACTATCTGAAGCAATACCCAAGTGTTGAGACCTAAACTTATTTACAGCATGAACCAATGGTCAGGCCGTAAACCTTGACTTGGGAAGTTTTTAATCAATTTTAAAATAGGGTTATCATTTGGGACCCCCTAGACTTACCCACCCACACTTGATATCTCTCATAATTTTAGTGATTTTTAGCTTCCTAGAACATTCATAAGATGGTTCCCTTCTCCCCCGGCTATCCCCCTCCCTTGCTCTTGGCCTGGGATTTTCTCCTAAATCCCTTCTCTTCGGATCCAGTGGCCCGTCGGTCCATAATTTCATCTCCTTCCATTAACCTCTTCCTTTACTCCCTTCATGGCATCGATCTCTTCTTTTAGGTGGTGTAGATTTTTGGTATTTTTATCTCCGGGATTATGGTGGGTGCAAAAGCCCCTGACCGCTTCTTCCCCTCTCTCACCTCGAGTTCCATCAGGCCTCTCCAAGTCGAATTTTGAGTTATGGGTACTCTTTGGTTTTGGGATATGCGGTTTATTGGCCAAGGGTTTCCCAAGCGCTCCCGTGTCGGCCTCTTCTTGAATTTTGCTTCAGGTTTCAATCCTGGTGAGCAAGGAGGAATTAGCTTCTCTTTTCACTTCCATGACCCCAACACCCTCCGACCCTCTCCAAGTAAAATATGGAAAATCATTTCCAAAGGTTTTGGGAGGTGGTATTTGGCGGCTGAAGATTCTTATTGCATGACATGTTCTGGATCTATTTGAGGTTTAAACTGTGATGATTTCGATCTATGTCTCTGTTAAGGTTTTTGTTCTAGTTTTGTTATGGTGGTGGCCTTCAATTGTTATAAATGGTTTTTTATCAATATTTTTACATTTTTATGAGGATGGTATCCAACGGTGGTGTTCGGTCAATGTCATTGGGTTATGACAGTGATAGGTGGTCTGTTTTGGTTTATCTGGTTCGTGTTTCAGATGTTCTGCAAAGTCTGGTTATGGCATTTCTATGGAGGCTATGGTGTTGTTCTTTCAGTGATGATATGAATTGGTTTGGATTGGTTGAAGGTGTTATGGTGATTTTAAATGGTGGTGGTACAAGTTCCAGTGTGTTCCCACCAACAGTTGTTGCAGCAGTATTTTCGAGGCAACTCACGTCTCGAGAACTGACCCGATGGTGCATGATGATGGCTCGAGATTTGTGATGAAAGTGTTGGGAAGACGTTTCATGAAAGAGGCATTCATGATGATGGATTTTGGGTTTTTTAATTTTTAATTTTGAATCAGTAATCTCATGTATACCTTGGTCTAGGTTACCTCTCAACCTTAAAGTGGATTTCGAAAATCAAATAAAAAGACAATTTTCATGTCAGCTTCCAAGAACTCATTTTACTTCATTTTAGGGAGGATACATGTATCATTTGTTATGATTGATTACTCTTAGTATTTTATATCCTCTTTATTACCTATATACCTCTATTCCTCTATTTATTATCTCACTTCTCTAGAACCCTAATATGTTATTGTTGGGTGCTATTTTAGGGATTTGGTTCATTGGTCTTGTTTTCTGTGATGGTACTTGGTAATTAAGATATGTTATAGTTATGGTATATGTTTTTTAATAAAACCCTTAAATTTATAATTATTTCATTATGTTTGTGATATGAAGTCATGCCAACACAAAATGCAGTTGACCTAAAATATTATAAATAATTTTTTTGTGGCTTTACTTCATGAAATTGAACCTATTCACATGCCACAAATATTTTGTTTGTGAGAAAACTAGAACATTAACCACCCATGGGTTTTTCTTGACTTGTGAAACTTTTTGGAAAATGAAAGGGGTGGCCCCAGGGGTTCCCAAAAATCAGTATTTAATCATGAGTAAATGTTTTGAGATGCCTAGAACAAGCTCTTTTATATGAGGTATATATTTATTATGTGAGACTTCTTGAGATTTAATTTAAATAATATTAAAAAAATTATTAATTACTCGATTTTTTTTTAATGGATTGGGATTCTCTAGGATAACCCATCTGGGAATTGTGATGATAATTCTAGTTTGTAATTCCTTTGGTAAACCCCCTTGGACTAATATTGATAATTATGGATTATAATTCCTTGGGATGACCCCCCTTTGGATTCATGAGTATTCTAGTTTGGATGGATTTGGGGTAAACCCCCTTGGATTTTTGTTGGTAATTATGGTTTGAAATTTCTTAGGTAAACCCTTATTGGATTCATATGGATAATATTGGTTATGAACCCCTTCATGAAATCCCGCTTGTATTCATGATGATTTTAGTTTGGAATTCATTGGGGAGAACCCCCTTGTATTCATAATGATTACTAGTTTTAAATGTCTTGGATACACTCCATATATTCATTTAGTACTACTTGAGTTACAATGGACAGACACATATGACTTAGGTCGAAGGTGGTATGGTCGATTTAGGGTTTCACTTTGGAACCTATAAATAAACTTGTTTTATTTATTATTTTTTCCTTAATTTTTTATATACAAATTCATGAATTATTTTCCCAGACCAGATATGCCTATTGACATGTTTGTAGTGGCCTACTAAGTCATATTCACACCCAACTCTAGCTACTATTTGGTACTTAAGTAGACTTCATATTTACTAGTCAGGATAAGAGAAATAACCCTTTGATTATTACTTGATTTGTATTGTTGGGATGGAGTATGGGAGGTTGGGATCAGTATAGGAATTGTTAGCATTTTTTGTAGAGTTTTATATTTTTTTGGATTTGTTCTTTTTGGTATATTTTGGTGTATATGGCATATCTTTGATGTATAACTTAATATAAATGTGTATAATTCATGTTGATACAGCATGGTTTGTGATTATTTAAAGGAACTTTCCATGATTTAAGTTTACTATTTTATTTAGATTTAAATGATTGTCTATATTCTCTCTATTATTTCACTCTGATCTGAGGGTATAGTCTCTCCCTAGTTTCACCATAGACACTCACTATTTATCAGTTGTAAGATCTTAAAATTTTATGGAGATGACGCGTGCACTCTTATAGGTGCTTTTTACCCTTTTTTTAGTATATATTGGATGTGATTTTGTTTTGGGGTGTTTCAGGTGATAATTAAAAAAATTCAAAGGAAAAGGGGTAGTGCACTATTAGAACATGGTTTTCTCAAACCGTATGCCTACACCCAACAAATTTTTCAACCCCAAACATAGGGGGATTTCATGGTAATATCTTGCTTAGGAAAAATGTGCACCCACTTAGTAGTAACTATGTGACCCCAAAGAGAGGAATACGGTTAGGTCGCAAGATTTGGAAAATCATGCACCCCTTCCCAGGAAACCATGAGTGCATGTTTAATTATTCCAAAAAATTTAATTAAAATTACCGAAACCCCACCCTCCCCCCATATTTAACTCTCATTCACCCCCACTAGACAAAACTCATTATCTCTCAATTTTTGGGGCTCCCAAATGGATTTCAAGGGATTCTAAACACCATTATTTGCAAATCGAAGATCCATTTAACGATTTATACCTCTTCTAGTAAGTAATATCTTTCTGACTGTATTTTTATCTCTCCCTTCCAACTTTCCATATGAAGAGGAATGTTTTATTCCTAATTTTAATTGGTTTAAATATAGGTGTTGATAGATGTTGTTCTATTTGATCTTGGATCTAGGTTTTGGTTCTATATCTCATTCTTTGTTGTGCAGTTGAATGTTGCACTTCATTTTGGGGATTTCTGGTTGACGAACACACATGAATGATCTTTATGTAGGTGGTATATTACTCAATTATAAAATCATTTATTGAAATTGCGTGTATGTAATTGTAAAATTACTATTGAAAATTTTGAAATTGCTTCTTGAGTTGAGTTAATTAATTTTTTTAATTAATTAATTAATAGATTATTGAATTGGTTGAGTAATGGGGTTATGGAATTGGTCAATTGATGGGATTTGGGATTTTATTTATTAATAGAATAATGAATTGATTTAATAATTTAAATTAATGGATGTTTGGCATTACATTGAAGGGTTAATGAATTATAATATTAAAAGTTGAAAATGTTTTAATAGTGAATTTTCCATATTATTCAATGTGATTAAATTGATGAACCATGAATGTTTAGATAATTGAAATGGTATACCATGATGTGAAAAAATTATTAAAGGGTTAATTATGATTGAAAATTTTAAATTTGATACATGTGATATATTTCATTGATTGATAAATGGGGTGTGGGACATGAATTGTTGATTCAAAATCCCACAAGGTGCTGGACATGGTGTTCTAGGCCCAAATGCATGTATGTGATAAACAAGGGTGGGGAGTGGACTAATAATTTGAAATCCCATATGTAATTAATTGATAAATGGGGTTTAGGAACACAAACCGATGTTTCAGAAGCCCATAGCATACTATAAATGGTGTTCTAGACCCAAAATGTTGCCTTTAGACTATTGTTCTAGATGGTCATGTTATGAAATGTAAATAAATGGATAATGAAATCCAATCCATCCAAATCCATTTTTTTCATTTTCAAAAAGCTGCTTTAGGATTAGCGAAAACCTTACATTTCAAACAAAAGTAGTTCCAGATGAAAACCCTTGATATAATGAATGGTAATTTCCCTTGTGATGTGGTTCAAACTCCAACATGGGCCAAAGTATTTATGGTTCGGGTGTCATCATAAACCCATGAAAAAGAATTTGGTTGAATAAAGAATAATTGAATATTTAAATTGGTTACTTTTTATTTTAAATTATTATTTATACAATTTAATATACTTTTATTGATTTTATATTGTTTTAGCCACCATTGGTGGTGGTCTACTGAGTTGTACTCACACCCTATTAGGTTTTCCTAATTGGTACCTGAATGGACTTCATATTTTGTGATAGGATTAGGTCAAGAGTCCTATGTTAGATGGATTAGTTGGGATCAAGTATGGATGAGGGAACCAAACATGATTTTAGGACATGCTTGAGATTTTTCAATGTGTCTTTATTTTGGTTTTTTTATATTGACACTTGGAACCCATATGGAATGACATATATACTTTTCTGGTTTGTAGATTGTATTCTTGGTTTGGTCAACATGTGATACTAGTATAATTCTGGTTATGGTTATATATTTTGTTTATTTTATGTTTATTTTGAATATTTTACTACTTTTATAAAGAGGGTATAGTCTCTACATGTTATATATTATACCCTTGCATCTAGTCGACAGACTCTGGTTTACAGGGAGGCATGCTTGAGGTCATGTAATTGACTGTCTTGGGGCATCAGTGCATGGAACATAGTTCAGGATGTTACAAAGTTGTTTCAAAGGAGCTTTCCTTTCATTTATTTTGTCTTATTATTTGGGAAAGGTATATTGGAGATTCAGATGAGTCAGGCCTTGTTCAAGATCTCATTCATGGGAGTAAATAACCAATGTTTGAGGGTAAAGTCCAAGTACCAAGGGTGGGATTGTCATTATTGATGAGTGTTGCTGCAGTTGATTGTTATTTCACCTTGATTGGTACACTAGGTTTATAACTTTATTGCTTCCCATGGTTTTTATAATATTGGAATCGTTTCTTGGTATGGCACAAGATCTGAGTATACATGCATAATTATAGGCACTCAATATTTATTGTGTCATACATCATTTTATGAATGCATGGTAAAAGAAGGTTTCGGGGTGAGTAGTTAATATAAAAGTACTTTTCTTGCTTGTGTAAATCTTAATGAAAAAGTTTCCTATTAAGAAATTGAAAATTTCAAAATGATAAAAAAATATATGGAAAATGGGTTTCTAATGGGAAAATTTAATATGATAACGTGTTTACCCTTTGTTAACTAGGACCTAGATGAGGGATGGTTAAGGTTAGTGATAGAGCCTCGGTTTTGACCATGCGGCGGGTTTATGGGGGGATGACATATTATATATTTATGTGAATCCCCATAAAAGTGATAATAATATTGTGTAATGTGTCTTAATATATGTGTTTATCATTGAATAGATATACCTCTATGATTATGCTTGTTGGTAGGAAAATATGACGACCTGACTGAAAATGTGCCTCCAGTAGTGGAACTTTAGGCTTTAATGGTTTTGGGTGAGGAAGATAGAGACAAGTTCTATGTGAACATTGCTCGGTTTATACAATTAATAGAAAGACACTCAGGGAAGGTTTTGAAGAGTGTATATTACTTAATATGGGAGTTTCAATTGCAGCACCCTCAGAATTTCACTAGGGAGGGTGTACCTGAGGTATCTGAGTTCTGGATTTAATCTATCTAGATGATTATTGACCACTTAGAGACTCCTACTGATAAAAGAGTCAAATTAGAATCTTATATGTTGTGTGGATTACCGATGTGATGGTGGGATTTTTAGTCTTGGAGTGGGTAGCTATAAAACACTCTATAGAAGGATATCCAAGATAAGTTTATGAAGAAATTTTATCTAGAGACACTCAGACAAGAGAGGGTAGTAAATTTTTTCAATCTGGCCCAAGGGAGTGTTTTTGTGATGGACTATTCTGGTCACTTTACGGACTTGAATCACTTATCTCCAGTGTCAACATGGTATGAGACAGATATGGAAAGATATTTTCAAGATGGGATTAAATATGAGATTAAGTCCCAGGTTTTCATCTTTCAATTAAAGAATTTTTTTGAGGTAAAGAATCGGATTCTCGTATCTAAGGAGAACTCGGGGGAGGATTCCGATGTAGGATAGGAGGTTTTGTTGGATGATCAGAAGGTATGACTTCCGAGAGTAGGAAGAATCTCTATGATAATGTTGACTAGAGTAGTGGAAGGAAGAGTGCCCAGGGGGGAGGATCAGTTACTCAATATCTTACCTGAGTGATCTTCCACCAATACAGTAGGAAGGTCCAACTTTATAGGAATTGTCCTCAACCAGTGGTAGAGTTATGAACATGGAATAGGACGGGAAATCTATAGTTTTTCTGAATTAACCCATGATATATGGGTGATGATAGAGAAGACATTTAGAATAAGAGTACTGGAAGTGGGTCTTCAACCTCATATCAGTCTGGAAGTTGGAGTTCTACTGACCGTGGTGTTTGAGGTAGTGGACGAGGTGCTTCAGGGAAAGAGCCCTATATCATAAGAGTGGTGTATCTTAGGGGACTAATATTGCATCATTGGGAATAGGGGAAGGCTCTTTGCATTCATTTTAACCTACACTTATGGATAGCTAGGCTAGACCATCGATTGTTGGAGATACTATTCTTGTAGCTTATACTCTTTCTAGTGACTTATTTGAAACAAGTACCTCTAATTATTTTATGTCTACAGAGCTTTTGAATAGGTTGAGTCTGGTAGTAGAGTTTGTGAGAGGGGTTATGATAATCGATACAACATTGGGAATACATTCAAATGAAATCTGTTTGTGTAAGGGGTGTTCTCTAGAGGTTAGGGAGTATCATTTAATTTGGGATCATTACATACTTGACATGTAGGGATTTAAATAGATATTTTTTATTGACAGTTTAGTAGAATATAGAGACCACATTGATTACTATAGTAGGGTAGTGACTTTTACATCTCTTGAAGGTGACAATTATGTTCATCATGGAGAGTGGGATATCCATATAGGTCGGGCAAGTCCAAATCATCAACAACTAGGGGAGATTGTTTCCCAAGTTAAAATTATTATTCTAGATGATGGGTTTGTTAAACATGATGTATTTTCACTTATTTTGGGTAGGTTACAATATGTTTATCCTGATGAATTATTAGGGCTTCCACCTGAGATGGACATAGAGTTTATGATTGATCTCATTCCTAGAGCTAAGTCCATTTATATTCCACCATATAAAATGTAAATAATAGAGATTTAAGAGCTTAATAATCAATTGGAAGAGTTTGTGGATAAGGTGTTTATCTGTCTAATTACTTTGAATTAAGGTTATCTAGTTTTGTTTTCAAAGAAGGATGGTAGGATATTATGATTATGTGTTTATTATCAGAGGTTGAACCAGCTAACAGTGAAGAACCTATATCCTATTTTGTGTATTGATGTTCTCTTTGACCAGTTTAGGGGGTGTTATGTCTTATCAAAGATTGAATTGAGATATGAGTATCATCAGTAGATATTTCGACCTTCTGATAAACCTCATACTTCTTTCAGAAGCAGGTAGTACCTTTATGAGTTTTTTGTGATGTCCTTTGGATTGATGAACACTCCTACTATGTTTATGGCCTTGATGAACAAAATATTTCAATCGTACCTGGATCATTTTGTGGTACTATTTTTGGATGACATCATGGTGCACTCCAAGACTCATGGCGACCATGTCCAACATATTAACATCATTCTGAGTACACTGAGATAGAATCATCTATATTATCAGGTATCTAAGTTTTAATTATGGATTTATTGGGTACATTTCAAGGGTCATATCATCTTGGGGGAAGGTGTGTCAGTGGACCCAACGAAATTTTAGGCAGTGGTTTATTGGGAGCATACCAACAATGTTTTCAATATCCACAGTTTTCTAGGATTGGTGAGTTATTATTGGAGGTACATCCATGAGATTTACAACTTATAAGAACCTATTTTAGGATTCACCAAGACGGGATTTAAGTATTAATGGTCTGGAGTATGTGATAAATCCTTCAATGATTTAATGAAGTGGTTGACTACCGTAGTGATCCTAATCTTATCTGAGACAGAGGAGTATATAGTATTTTGTGATGCTTTAGAAGTAGGTCTTATAGTAGTGTTGATGCAAGGAGAGTGAGTTTTGGTGTATGGTTCATGGACGTTGAGTCCAAATGAACAGAATTACCCAATATGCGATCTCGATTTAGCGGCAGTGGTTTATGCCTTGATATGTAGGCAGCATTATTGGTTAAGAGAAAAGTTTTTTGTTTATAAAACCATAAGAGGTTAAAGTATATCTTTTTAAAATGATATTTGAATATTCAAAATTGGGGGTGGGTAGAGTATATGCAGTCATTTTTATTTTGAGCTTGAATATATGCTTGAGAAGGTAAATAGCATTGCAGACACTCTGAGCATGAAAATAGAAACACAAGCAGTTCAGAAGTCTAGTTCTGAGTGTAAAATGATTAATGTGATGGCTAAAATTCATGTTTTAGTTCATAAGGGCTTGGAGAAGATGAATCTCATGTCTATATCAGTGGATTCTACACTCTTGTGATGGATCAGGGATGGGCAGTATGAGTATCATCAGTGTTTTTCCTTAAGTTAAATCCTTTAAGGTGGGTAGACACCTTATGATTGGAATGTATATGGGGATGAGATCAAATATGTCCAGGGAAAATTTTTTGTGCCTGAGATTATGTGATAGGAGCTGATGTGTGAATTTCATTCCTCGGTATGGGAGGTACGTCTAGGTTTGACCAAAATATAATGTGACCAATGTCGATAGTATTGGTGGTTGGTCCTGAAGAAGGTGATTATAGGGTTTGTGACACGGTGATATATCTATCAATAGGTGAAGGTTCAGCATAAATGACTTGGTGGTTTATTACAGCTATTGTCTATTTTGGAATGGAATTGGGATGAAATTACCATGGAAGTTTTGGTTGGTCTCTCAAGGATGCCTTGGAAGAATGGATTTATTTGGTTGATTTTGGACCATTTGACAAAATAAGCACATTTCTTTCCTATACGGGAGACTTTATCAGTAGACTAGTTGGGATACATGTATGTTTGAGAGATAGTCCATCTGTAAGGGGTACTGTGGAGTATAGTTTCAGACTATGCCTCTAATTTCACTGTGTGATTCCTATAAGTCTTATAAAAGGAACTTGTTACACAAGTTTTATTGAATATGGCCTTCCACCCATAGACGGATGGGTAGTCATAACGTACTATATAGTTCTCCAAGGATATGCTACGGGCATATGTTCTTGACTTCAATGGGTCTTGGGAGAAGAACCAAAAACTTGTGGATTTTTCCTATAACAAAATTTATCAAGAAATATTCAAATGGAACCATATGAGGCTCTTTATGTTAGGTCATGCAGATTACCTCTATGTTTGATGGAGGTAGATGAGTCAGAGCTATTGGGATTGAGTCTCATGTGGGAGATGTTTGATAAGGTTCAACTAATTTGGAAATGTAAGGTTATGGATAAAATAGGCATAATTTATATACTAATATATTTCTATGATACATAGAGTTTACAAATAGTGATTTTGTTTTCCTTAGGGTGTCACCTATATTGTGTCACTGTAGGATTTGAAGACAGGGAAATTTGGCACCCATGTTTGTCGGACATTTTGAGGTAGTGGAGAGAATTTGACCATGGAAAACTGACTAGCTCTTTAACAGAGGTGCATTACAATGCATGATGTTTTTTATGTGTCACATCTTCAAAGGTATCAACCTAACCCTTCTCATGTGATCGAAGTTGACGATGTTGAGCTCGAGACCAATGCAACCTTTGAAGAGAAATTGATATGTGTCTTGGATCGTAGTGATAAAGTTTTGCAGGAAAATACCATTTTAGTAGTTCTTGTTTTGTGGAAAAAAGATCATTTTTAGGAGGAAACATTGGAGATAGAAGTAGATATGAGGACTCAGTGGTCCAAACTTTTTACCTTGGAATCATAGATATTCTTAGGAGTACAGTTCAAGGATGAGTTGTTATAAGGTGGGGAGATTATAAGATCCAGGCCTTTTCTAGAGATGTATCATATTCACTTATAGGTACTCTTTAACCTTTGTTTTTTTATATCATGGGTGTATTGTTTTAGGTTGTTTCAAGTTAAAATTGAGAATTTTGGAAGGAAAAGGAGAAGTTTGCAGTTGGTGCATGGTTTTCCCAAACTATGTACCTACCCCCATCAAACCATGAAACCCCAGACAGATGGGGATTGTACGGTTGGTGCATGTTTTGTAAAATGTTTCATCCTCTAAGTAGTAACCTTGTGACCCCAAAAAAATGTGCATGGTTAGGGAACAGGCTTTTTCAAACTGTGAACCCCTACCTAGGAAACCGTGCATGTGGTTTAAATTATTCAGATAATTTTAATTAAAATTCTCAAACCCCTTGGATTTCACCCTGATTCTACCCCTCTCATCCTAACTCATTCTCCATAATTTTTTGAGTCCCCCATATGGATTTCAAGGGCTTCCAAACACCAATATTTTTAAATCAAAGATATTTTTGACAGATCAACACCTCTTTTAGTAAATAATCTCTTTCTAATTGGATTCCTCTCTCTCTCTCATCCCTCTTTCAAAATAAAGAGGAATTTGTTATTCCTTATTAGAATTGGTTTAGATATTGGTTTTGATTTCTATTGTTCTATTTTATCTTGGATCTAGGTTTTGGTTCTAGATATCATTATTCGTTATGAAACTGAACATTCCGCTTCATTTTGGGGATTTTTTGTTGGAAAATGATTGTTAATTATCTTGAGGTAGGTGGTCTATTATTCAATTCCCAAAGTCTTGATTTCAATTACGTGTATCTAAATGTGAAATTTATATTTCATGTTTATCAATTTATTCTTGAATTGAATTTATTAATTTGTTTAATTAATTAATGGATTGTTAAATTGGTTGAGTAATGGGGTTATAGAATTGGTCAATTGATGGGATTGTGGATTTTACTGATTAATAGAATACTGAATTGATTGAATAATGGAAATTAAGTGATGTTTGGATTAACCTTTAATGTTTAATAAATTATGTGATTAAACAATGAAAATGGTTTAATAGTGAATTGTTCATATTATTCCATGTGATTCGAGTGATGAACCATGTTTTTTTTATAATTTAAATTTTATGCCATGAGGTAAAAAATTGATCATAGGTTCAATGATGATTAACCTTGTTAAATTTGATACATATGATATATGTGATTGATTGATAAATGGGGTGTGGGACTTGAGCTAATGCTTCAAAATACCATGGGGTTCTAGAGATGGCGTTCTAGGCCTAAATGAAAGTATGTGATAAATGGGTGTGGACCACAAACTAATGCTTCAAAATCCAATATGTGATTTATAGATAAATGGGTTGTGGGACATTGACTGATTCTTCAAAATCCTGTGGGGAGCTATACATGGGGTTCTAGGAAAACAAATTTGGCATTAGACTATGGTTTTATATGGTTATGTTATGAAATGGAATTAAATGGATAGTCAAAGATCATGTTATAATGAATGGTGATTTACCTTGTGATATGGTTTAGACTCTGGCATGGGATGATGTAGGTATTGATGGTTCGGGTGTCATCATGAACACATAAAAATAATGTGGTTAAATAGATAATAATTGAATAAAAAACAAATTTCTTGTGATTGTACTTTATTCTTTATACAACATCATATAATGTTATTGACTAGATATTGTTTTAGACATCATTGGTGGTGGAAAACTGAGTTGTACTAACACCCTACTTGGGATACCTGATTGGTACCCAAATAGACTTCATGTTTGTAGGATAGGATAAGGGAAAGATTCCAATGTTAGATGTCTGAGTTTGGATGGATTATAGATGAGGGAGCCAAACATGATGTTGGGGGACACTTGGGAGTTGTTAGTCTGTCTTTATTTTGGGTTATTCATATTGAAACTTGGAACCTATATGGAATGACATATCTACTATTAGGTTTGGATTTTTTATTCCTATTTTGGTAATCATGTGATATTGGAATTATTATGGTTATGGTTATATCTTTTGTTTATTGTTTTTTTATTTCAATTATTGTACTAGTTTGATAAACAAGCTATAGTATCCCAATGTTATATATTAGATCCTTGTGGATAGTTCATTGCCTATGGTGTATGAGGAGGTGTGCATGGGGTCATGTAACTGACAATCTCTGGGAATCAGTGTATGGAACTTGTGCTAGGATGTTACATATGTAGCCTCTAGCTTGGGATAAGGTGCATCTGAGGCCCAATGTAATCTACTTTGGTATAAGAACCTCTCAGTGGTTGTGGACCAGTGGATGATGTCATAAAGTGTTATCATATCCCTTTATTTTTTTGACTATTTACGTCAAGGAAGAAAAAATAGAGGGATTTTTATGTCTCATCATAGAATTTGTTCTTGGTATTAGATATCCCACACACAAGGTAAAGTCTAAGTGACCATGGATATGGTTGATGTTCTTTATTTCCCATTTACTATTGACTTATAACACCATTATTGATAAACATGATTTATGATTATTGATTTATAGAATTTTTTCTTTTGGTAGAAATGGATATAAGGAATTAATTAATGAATCACACTAGAAACCTAGGATCCACATGTCATTTTTGTGATTTCAAGTGATTTATTATTTTAATCATCATTTTATATGGTATTTTCCCATATAAATTTATAGTGGCGTCTTATTTAACTAATCATGTAAATAGGAAAAATTATATTACATGATCGCTTATCTTGATTGTTATATGGGATAAAATAAATAAAATTCTAATTACAATGTATGATTTTTTTCCCTCTATAACTTTTAATTTACAATTAATTTAATAGATACTTGGTTATAAAAATTCTTTTTAAATTTAAATGAAAAAAGGGTAATAATTTGGATTACTTGTATATGATGTGGGATATAATTTTTTGTGGTACTGACACTTTGTATTGATGGTTTGGGATAGAGAGTGTTCATGAGTTATAGATGTTGTGATATGATATGTAGAGAATAGATAAGTGTCATGACTATTATCATATTCATTAAACAATGATATTGAGACTGTTATAGTGATGTATTTTGAGATGTTTTCTTTGTATTGTAAACTAATACTTCCATAATGGCCTTCAGTTGAGCAATGGGAGGATAGTGATGGTAACTCACTATAAGTAATTAGGAAAGAACATCCTATTATACTATTTCAGAGCATGGATGATCATATTTGAGTGAACTTTTTGTGAGTGGGGTGGATTATGGAGAGAGAAGCTATGTGTGTTTTACTAATAATGTTTGAGTTGGCTAGGGACTTCTATCTACAACACCCACTATTGTTCACTAGGGTGGGTAGTCCCTGGGAATATGAGTTATAGATTGAGTTTATTCAGATTCTTTTTGAATATATATATATATATATATATATATATATATATATATATATATTCCTTGGGATAAGAGGGTAAAATTGGCAGCCTATATGCTTTTGGGGTTAGCAAAGTAGTGGAAAGATGTTCTAATTCAATCAAATCAGTAAGTGGGATTTTCCTATAAGGACATAAAGACCTATCTCATTAACTATTTGATTACAGATAACCTGAGATCTTATAGGGATATGTACTTCAATCACCATACATAGGGTTATATTATGTTCATATAATATTTTGATTATTTCATTGATTTACAGTGCTTTTACCATATACTAGTGGGGGAAAAGGTTGGATGATTAAAATGCTTAAAGGATGGACTATGATATGGGATTTGATTTTATGTGAACATCTTCTAACTATAATCCTTTTATTATGTTATAAAATAGGTTCTTATTTTAGATAGGAACATAAGTTATAATATATGATCAAGAAAAGTTTCTTCTACTAGGGGGACTAGTGGTAGCTCTTCAGGTAGCAGGAATAATTCCTTTGACAGTTTAGACTAGTGCAGTGGCAGATAGAGTACCCAGAATGGTAGATCAACTCTTTCTCCATGGGATGATTGTATAAATCATTATCATCAGTGTCGTAGGATCGACCACTATCTCTCTCACTGTGATCGACCACTAGAAGAGTTTTGATCATGCTTCAGGTTACAGAATTTGTAAAGCATCTACTAGATTACATAGCACATACCAAAAGACAAATGATATAGTAAATTTATGGGTTTAGAGGTTGGAATTGGTTCACTACAGTAGAAAAGTAGCTATATTTTTACCAAACATCTGAGTCAAGGAATTAAACGCATTGATTAGGGTTGGTATTAATTTCACTCATAATGTAGTTCAACTAAGGGGTCTTAGGTAGGGGCTTAGGGTCATGGCTCTATCCAATTACATTTTTCATAACCAAATACTAGAGGATTGGATATGAAACCTTCTAGGGTCATAAGTGTGATCTTGGTATCTTCTACTTTAGCATAATATTTTTTAGATATAGGGGATTCTAATTATTTTATATTAGATATGCTTTTGTATATAATAGGGTTGACTATAGATTAAATATATGAAGTGATATCTATTGGTACACTATTGGGGGTGTGATCTGAGGGAATTCACCATTGTAGGAAATGTGCTCTAGGGGTTGGTGATAATATATTATTATGGTATCTATTAATGTTAAAAAATATCAGATTTGATTTGATTATTAGGATGAATTAGTTGGTACCATGTAGAGAAAAAGGGGTGGTGAAAAAATGTATGATCTGAACTAAACCAAAAACAAAACCAAATCAAACCACAAACCAAACCAAACTAAAAAAATAGTTATTTTTTATTGTGATTTGGTTTGTAGTCCAAATTTAATAAACCCTTTCTGTTTATGGTTTGTTTTAGGAAAAAAACCAAACCATTCCTATTAAATCAAACCACGCCTATTAAAAAAAATAATATTTTATTTTTAAAAAACAATAATTTTTATTTTTAAAACATCACTCAAAATTTGAAAATATAATTTTATATTTAATTACATGATTTTCAAACAAAATAATTATAATCAACCCACACTTCCCATAACACCCCACATTCCTCCCTCCTACCCCAAATGTGTTTGTCCCCTCCCTCCCCTCTCCCACCCTATTTCCCTCATCACCAACCAATGATGATTCCATGACCTAATTCCATCAATGCTCTAATCCCACCTCCCGAACCCCCCCCCCCCCATACAAGATGCCATAATCCCCACCATTCTACTCCCATATCCTCCCACACAATGTGTTTTATCATCCCCATTCTATTTCATTCCAATATCCCCATTTTAATTCCCACTGTTATGATCCCCCCTCATTTGGATACCCCTCTCCTTTCTAAGATCATATCTTGATCCCCTCCTTATTCTCGATCCCAGCTCCACTCTCTACATGTTTAGGATAACTAAGGACCCTCACTCAGGTGAACCTGGTTCTTGTAAAAAATATTCCATAGCCACCCACATATAGGGGATTTACTTCCTTAGATGAGTATCCAATCTACTCAAAAAGAAAAGTGGCTCCAACTCTCCAACACTAACATTCCCAATCAAAACTTTTGGTTGGATCACACCATATTTTTAGGTTAGTAAGCACAAAATTTACTATTTCTATATTGATCAATTACAACTTTTTTAGGTTTTATTTTTCTATTTTCTATAAATGATTAAGATATTTTTTTAATTGTATTTTTGATAACCAATATAGTACCATGAAATCATATTTGTGTATAATTTTATTGTTAATTTAAAATTTTAAATGTTAGAAATGAGTTATTGTTTTCTTGAGTTTGATTTTTTCATGATGTGGAAAATGTCTTTGATGGCTTATGACCTACACTTATTCCTAATTCTTCTACAATATTATTAGATTCTTTTTTAGTGTATATTTATAAAGGTGTGAGTAATGAATTAAATACCAGAAAAATGAGTTGGCCAATATAGTATAAAGCTAAACCAACCATAATTCATGTTCAACCCTGCTAGAATCACATTTAGGGAAAATAACTCATTATTCATTTTAAATTTTTTATGGTTTTTCACAATGCATTTATTTCAAGAAAAAATTAAATATCAATTCACAATACAAGTAAAAAAATTTCCATACAAATTTTTTGGGAATTGGTGATTTCATACTAATGTTCATGTACTAATGGGGGTGATTTCACTTTGTTATAGTTTAAAAATAGAAAAAAGTTAAAATAATCACTCCACAAGAGATGTAGGATTAGTATATTATATGATTAAGATTTGTTATTGTTCTAATTTTGATGCAATTTTTTTTTGTGCCACTTATTCGTATTATTGGTTGTATGTATTTGGAATACAAAACTAATACTTATTTATTTGTGTGTTTTTATTTATTTATTTTCTTCAAATTTTACTATTATTTCCATGAATTATAAGTATTTTTTGGAACTAATTGTATTTATTTTGTTTGTTAATAAAAAAATATATAATAAGGTTTTTTGATGTATATTATACAATCTTTTTCAATTTCATAGCTAAAAAAAATTGTTTATTTCATCATTAGTGCTTTAGTTTTATTGTTGGGACACAATTTCATCATGTTATATTTATTTTGATTTAGGATTTGAATCTCTTACTTTATTAAAAATATATTTCATTATTATGTCTACAATTTATGAATATTTATTAATATTAATTTTTGGTTTTTGATTTTAGGCCTTTGATATGATACATTTCGGTTTTTTAGGTTTTTATTTCAACTTGGAATTGATTGTACTACCCTGAGATATAAGTTATTTCTATGTTTTCATATTATTATATATATTTTTATATTGTCTAAGTGAATAAAATAATTAAAGGCATTAAAAAATAGGGGGAATTTGGGTGTCAATATTATGTGGAAATTTTTATTATTATTTTTCATATATCTAGGTTATATATTTTATTTCATGAGTTATTTATGAGTTCAAATGAATGGTTGATATTGTAGTTTGACTATATTTTCCTTGTTTTTATTTTATTAATGTTCTTTATATAGTTTTGTGTGATGTTTTAAATTTCATTGTCACTTTTTTTTATTTTTCATTAAATTGATTCAGATATATAATTGAAATGTGTTTTCTATAATCTTTTGGGTTTTAAAGGTTATAAAATAACCTCATATTTGGTTAGTTCTTTATTTTTTATTACAATTTTATTTCATTTTCTATGAATTTATTTTATTTTAACTTTATTATATTAATCATATATTGAAAAAAAATTGTAAAACTATTGCTTTATCCACAATCTGAACTAAACCAAACTGAAAATTAATGGATTAGAAATTACATAACTTAAACCAAACTATTTCTAAATGGTCTCATTATTTGTCTATAAAAAATCATGAATTTTGGTTTGTTTTTTATTTAAAACTGAAACAAGCTAATTTTTCCAACCCATAATTAGAACACATTGACTATTACTATCAATGATAAACTTTCATGTCTCCCAATATTGGTGAGTATGTTCATGACAGAGGATGGGATGTTCAAGCAGTAAGTAAAGGGCCTGACCATAGACATATGGGTGGGATTACATCCAAAAATTCCAACCTTATTTTGGATAATGGGACTATGTAGAAATATATTTTTATACCTTTTTCAACCAGTTTATTATGTTTTCACTAGATAATTCTTAATATTTTGACATGAAATGGAAGTAGAGTTTATCATTGATCTCATGTCAAGTGTTGGTCATATTTCCATTCCATTATACAAGATGGATCCAATAGAGCTATAATAGATCAAGAATTTATTATATAGTTTTTCGTATAAGTTATTCATTAGTCCAACCACTTATCCTTAGGTTTATCAATTCATTTTTCCCAAAAATTCATATGGTTCCTTCATGTTGTATGTGGATTATAATAAGTTGAATTAGATGAAGGTTAAAAACCGATACAAAATTTCTTGAAGTGATGAAAAATTTAATCAGCTGAGGGTCACTCAAGTATTCTCTAACATTGATCTAGGGTTAGGTTATCACCATAAAATATCGAGGCTATCATATATTCCTCATACAGATTTTAGGAGTATGTATGGTCTATATGAATATCTATTTATGTCATTTGGGTTGATGAATGAACTGTATGTGTTTATGGGTTTGATTATTCAGGTTTTCCACCCATATCTCAGTGTGCTCCTAATCATTTTCATTGATAATATCTAAATTTACTCTAAATATATGGAGTAATAGGTGTAACACTTTGAGATCATAATGAGAAAATTTTGGGAGGATCAGCTATATTCCAAGATATCCAAGTGTAATTTTTATATTAGTTATATTAACTTTTATAGGCATGTTGTATTCAAGATCAGTATATCTATTAACATTACGAAGGTCAGATTAGCTTTTTATAGGGAGATACCCAAGAATTTTTTTTATATATGAAAATTTTTGGGATTATACACTTATTATTGAATATTTATCCAATACTTATTCTATTTGGTAGCATAAATGAAAAGCCTAGAAAAAAATTTGTTTGTTTAGTCATACACTTACAAAAGTTATTTTTGGGAGTTGATGTGAACAATGACTACCAAATAGATCTTGATCTTACCTGAATACAATTTCTTGTGACACATTAATAATTGAGATAGTTAATTCTTGATGAAGATCGGTGAGGTGGTGGAGAATGGGTTTCGACAGATGATGTTGCTTGAGCGGAACTTCCCTAATCGATACCTAGATCTGGAAGTAGTGGTGTGTGCATTATGATATTAGAGGAATTAATTATTGGGTGAGAAATTTTGGTTATATACTAACCATAAGATCTAGAAATATATTTTTTCATATTTTGATATGAACCTTTGATGGTGAAGGTGGGTCGATTATATATAGTCCTTCGATTTTGAGCTGGCTTGAAGCCCTAAAAAGGGGAACATAGTTACATATTCATTAATCTTGAAGATGTGGGATCAAGTTATTAGAGATTCTAGTAGTGAGTATAAATTGATAGACCTATTTTCCAAGATTCATTTGGATTCCCAAGAGTTTTAGGGTGGATAACTCTCATACCCTTACATATTCATCCACTAATTAATAGAATGATCAAGTGGAGACAATTATTAGATCCCAAATTTTTATTCCTAAGGGATATCATATATGGTGGGGTCCACCACCAAAGAAAATACTTGATGATAATGAGATTATATATGTTCATGGTCATGTAGTAGTTCTCATAGACATTTGTGAGGATTTTTTGAGATATTCACACACTTCAAAGTGATTAGTACACCCAGTTCTCACCAAGATATATCATGACATGTGCATGAAATATTGGTGGACGAAAATGAAGAAGGATGTAGTTGGTTTTGATGTGGTTCCCTATATATTAGTAGGTGATTTATGAGAACTAGAATCTTATTGGTCTTTTAATTCCATTAATCATTCTGAAGTGGAAGTGGGATGATTCATTATGGACTCCACAAAGAAGTTAACAAGGACAAACTGAGGCAGCGATGAAAATTGGGTAATCATAGATCAGTTGAGCAAGGTGGGTTAGGTTATAAAGAATTTGGATACCTTTATAGTGACTGATCATGGAAAGATATATATTCAGTAAATATTTCACTTACTTGTGAGATATTAGAGTATTATCTTAGAAAGAGATTCCCAATTCACATAATGTTTTTGGAAGGGTTTATAGAATTCTCTTGGTACACAAGTGAATTTGAACACTTCCTATCACCCACAAACCAATGGACATTTTGATCAGACTATTTAGATCTTAGAGGATATACAAAGATTATCCATCCAAGATTTTGGTGGTTCTTGGGAGAACCACTCGGTTTTAGTGGAGTTCACCTACAATAATAACTATCATGAGATGGTATAAATGGAAAATTTTGATATTTTATATGGTAGACTATATCATTCACCTTTGTTTTTGTTAGATTCTAGTGAGGCAGTGATGATAAGTCCAAGTCTCATGAAAGATACATCGAAGTAGATTCAATTGATCTAGAAACTAATGAAAATAGCCAAGAGTATAAATATGTCATATTAAGACCAGCGAAGCTGACCTATTGAGTTTGATGTGGGTGACTTGGTACTATTATAGGTGTCACTGAGGTTGGTACATCATTATTTTCTATATAGGGATAGATAGTTCCTAGGTATGTGGGGCTATTTGAGATATTAGATAGGATTGATCTAGTGGTGTGTCATTTGGATCTTCTACATCATTTTAGTGTGATGCAAAATGTGTTCCACAAATCACATCTTCCGTGAAATTATCCTAATCTATATAATGTGATCAATTATAAAATATTCAGCTCAAGGATGATGATTCCTTTAAGGAACATTTGGCTTGTGTAGTTAAGCATAGTGAAAAGCATCTTCAAAAAACGATAGTTCCTCCAATTCATGTAATGTATAATCATATATGTATTAAATGGGAGACATGGTAGAAGAATTTTGATATGTGGGACTAGTGATTGGAGTATTTTTTCAACAAGTACCAGTGATATCTAGGAGAGAATCATTAGGAAAATGTATATATTATTGGGATATTGTAAACCCCAAGAATTTTCATGTATGAATTCCTTTAAAACATTTCTGAAGTCTATGAATTTTACCCTGTTATTAGTGTTTTAGGAGTTTGTGGATAGCTCGAGAGTAGATTTAGGGTGATCAAAAAAGGCCATCTGATGAAAATTTTCATCAAAACTAGTTCATGATGTGAACTATTGGTTCACACCAAGAACCCAGGGAGGAAGAACCCAAATGTTTCGCCCTCAAATTAAATACACTATGAACCAATGGACACATCATGAACCTTTACTTAGGTAGTATTTAATGTGTTTTAAAATAGGTGACTCATTTGGGATCCTAATAACTCACCCCCCCCCCCCGATCTCTCTCGTAATTTTAATGATTTTGGCTTCCAATAACTCTTTTTACTTCATTTCATTTTGAATCAAAGTTTATTTTGATTGATTATTCTTAGTATATCTTATAATCTATGTTCCCTCGATAGATCGATTAATCTCTATTTCATATCTCACTTCTTTGGAACCCTAGCATATTGTTATTTGTGGGATGATTTTAGGGATTTTTTATATTATAACCATTTTCGATGGTGGTTCTTAAGGATAGAGAAACATTACACTTATGGTAGGTGGTTTTTGAGATATACCTTAAAAGTATCATCATTTCATTATGTTTTTTTTAGTAGTCACACTAAAACACTATGCACTTGACCTAAAATATTGTTAATAAATTTCATGGGGATTCAAACATGAAATTGAACCCCTCTACAAGCCATGAACAACTCATTTGTGTGAAAATAAGAACGTTACCCACCCATGGGATGTGCTTGAATTGGAAAAATAATTAGATAATGAAATGGGTGACCCTATGGGTGCCTGAGAATGAGTATTTTTCCATGAGTTAATGTTTTAAGATGCTAAGAGCATGATTTGGGATCTGGGGTTCATGTTTTTTATATATGACCTATTGAAAATGAATTTAAATAATTGTAATTAAATTTATTAAGTACATGATTTTTCATTAATGGTTTTTAATGTCTTTTGGAAACCCACATTGGATATGTTTTTATAATTATGGATTATAATGACTTGGGGAAACCCCCCACCACTAGATTCATGATTATTCTGGTTTGGAATACCTTAGAGAAAACCCCAAGATTCATGTTGACAATTTGATTTAAAATTAATTTAGAAATCCATCTTGAATTAATGTTAATAATTCTGATTTGAAATATCATGGGTAAATCCATCCATTGGATTCGTGTTAAAAATTCTGATTTTATTGTTAGTGTCCTACTTAGTCATACTCAAACCCTACTCAAGCCACATTTTTCTACTTGAGAAGAATTAATGGTTGAAGGTCTAGACAAGGACATTCTCTCTATGACTTATGCTTGATTTGGGCTACTGGGATAAATCATGGGAGGTTGGGACCAAGTTAGTACTGAAGACCTCTTTTGGTGGAGTTTCCCATTTTTTGGATTTTTTTGTTTTTTTTAATTTTGGTGCATATGACATGTCTTGGATATAAGAATTTCTAGACTCTTGTATAGTTAATTTTCATAAAAAATGGGTTATGATTATATATTATCACTTATTGTGATGTTGGTTTACTGCTTTATCCAAATGTATATGGATGTCTTTATATCCCTTGTTTTTACACTCTAATATAAGGGTCTTTTCTCCCCAATATACCACCATAACCACTCATTTCTAGTCATTAGCCTCTAGCATATTGGGAGGAACACCTGAGCCCTAGTTGTGACTCTTATAGTCCAGGCACCACTCAGTTTTCATGTACTAGGGGAACACATCATAATTATTATTTTTATATAGATATTGTATATGAAGTAATGTAGAATTGATTCAATTAAAAATAATAATTTAATTGATACATATATTTTTATATAATTAAAACATTTAATAACTAATAATATTGATAAGAACAAACCCATTTTAACATGTTCTTTTATCCAACCTAGCTTGCAACAGGTCTGTGTCATGACCCGTCCCTCGGGGCCCATGTCGTGACTACCCCAAGCCCGCCTTCCATAGGCCAGGGGCTGGCGACTAGCACCGAAAAGCGTATCCCCTAAAACTGGGAATCCATTGCCTTTATATCATATAAACACACTCAACCAAGCACACAGAAAGATATGAACACAAGTAAACTATATAGAAAAAAGACTGCAGAAAGTAAGAGGGTCCAGAATACAAGTCCAATAGTAAAGGTACAAGTGCAACTGAAAACACAATACAACTGAAGAAAGAGAAATATAGCTACTAGGTCGTCCTTCGAGGTTCCTACCTGAAGAGTGGTACAAATCGCCTCCTCAGCACTCCACATCCATTCGTCTCCTCTATGTTCTAACATGTCATATGGTCCACATCCGGGCACCATCCAGTCTTGGTACCCTCAGCCTCGATCAGCGTTGTCCTTCGTCTGTACCAAACAAAACAAGGTGCGGGCGAATCCCATGCAGGGGTGAGTATAACGATACTTAGTAGGGACCCTGAGACCCTCAAGGTCTCACAAAATCCACAAAGGATAAATCAAAAAGCATGTAAACCAGGGACAACCCCACTTAGGTATATTCCCATACATATACCTAAGTTATAAATATTACCCATATCATTCATGAAGAAACACAAGGCCTAACTCCTTATCCAAAGTACATTTGTTCCACGAAAGAAAGATTACCACGAAGGTAAGTACCACATAGGTACACCCCATAGAAGAATACCACAAAGGTATCACCACAAAGGTAAGTACCACACAGGTACGCCACATAAAATAATACCACAAAGTTATCACCATGAAGGTAAGTACCACATAGGTACTCCACACAGAATAATACCACAAAGGTAAAGACTCAGCTCACACCAGGTATAACTTAGGTACAGTAGTAGACATGATTAGATGTAACTACTAAATCATATTACTCTATTAAGAGGCAGACCCACATAGGATCCTAAATCATCATACCCACATAGGATCCTAGTACATCATCAGACCCACACAAGATCCTAGTACAGCAGACCCACATAGGATCCTAGTACATCATCAGACCCACACAGGATCCTAGTACAGCAGACCCACATAGGATCCTAGTACATCATTAGACCCACACAGGATCCTAGTACAGCAGACCCACACAGGATCCTAGAGTAGTCCCACATGGATTCCTATAGCGGATCTAAGTGAGACTCTCGAACACAGATCCATAAAGGATCCCAAGCATAGACCTACAAAGGATCGCTTTCTCATGTTACAACCAACTACATGGTTCCCACACTAAGCTCGCTTGATTCTGGGAGGATCCACTCCTCAAACCATGGGTCGATACTCTAATTGCCATGAATTCCCACGAAGAAGTATGCCAAAGGACCGCCAAGTAAAAGGGGTCTCAACATAACAGAGGGTGCTTCAATCGGATGTATGGTCTATAAGTTATTGGCCTTTTAGTCCTGAGGGCCCGGTTGGATTCATATTCGATCCAACCCAGTCATACCCCAAATTTATTCAAAACTCAAGTGGGGTATACCAAAAGGACCATCTCGCTCCAAGGTTTTTGGCTCCGCTGACGGTTTGTAAAATGGACGCTCGTAGCTCAAGATATGGTCGAAAGAGAAAAAATGGGTCAAAGTTGCTCTCGGTTCAGTCTGACCCAGTCGGACCGAGCCGCCCATACCGACCCGGCCCACCCGAACTGGGCTGACCCGACCCGGTTCGGGTCTGCCTGGCCCACCGGGCTCGCAGTGCGGGGTGGCCCGCGATGCGGCGGCTCGCCGCAGCTGGCTGGACGGCCGAGCGCCTTCTCTACACGGCGTGTCATGCACCGCGCCTTCATTGGAAACTATCTCGGTTGGCCGCCCTCCCTCCAGCGCCGTGGAACAAGGATGTGTCTCTCGCTTGTCATGCAGTGCAGACGCGGGCCACCATCCCCTTCATGCGGTCGACCTCCACCCTTACTCCGCCGCGGCCCTTCTCCGACGGCACGGTCGCGCCGCCGCCTTCGATGCGGCCGATGATGGTGTCGGCTACTGTTCTCAAGCCCTTCCGGGGTCGGTCTCCATCCTCCTCCATCGTGAAGAACACATCAACAATCACAAAGAATTGCAGATAGGTTGGGCCATGTTCATTTGGCCCGCACCCTCCGAGTTAGGGAGGTAGCAAGCAACTCTATAATTCTTGAATCACGAAGAATGTCAAGAATGGGTAAGGGGGTATAAATCAACAACAAACCCTACCTAGTGAATGATGGAGAAAATCCCGTAGTTGAGGAAGTGGGTTAGTGTTCATTGTTCCCACAATAGCCTCTAACTGTGTCGCTTGATCGTCGATCCTCGTTTGGGGTTTCGGTGTCGATCGCCACCACTTGCCGGAACCGGATCCATCCTCCATGTTTTGTGCATCGCGGCACTTTTCCAGAGCTTCGTCACTTGTTGAATCTGTGCCAAATCCTTTCCCCCAAGCTCCGTATAAATTAGAGGGGGGGTAAGTAAAGATCATGGAATTTATGAAGGTTCATTTAAAAGGAACCTTCCTAACTTCCAACAACAATGTTACTTAGTATTTGATAGGTTTAAACAATTAATTTACATTATCACAATTAAATTTAGACACATTTCATAAATTTTCGTCGGATCAACTAATTAAATGGGGAGTTGAAAGGTTTTCTCCCATTAAAGAGGGTCTGGGTGGTCCCCACCACCATAACCCATGTAGAGATGTTTCAATAAAAATAAAATAAAACTTGTTCTTTATTTTATTTTTATTTCCACATAAAACTCGAAAACTAACTTTCACCCTCGACCTACTGCGGTCAAGGTGAAGATCTCATTAAGTGAATACTGGCACTGTGAGTTCAACGGTGTCCTCGGATTTTAATTCCAAGCACCAGTTCATAACTTAAAAAAACCCGCTCGCACGTTTACTAAACGTACCCAAAAAAAGTTCAGAAGATCACTATGGGCACACCGGGCCTCGGAATAATGCGCCGTAAATTTTCGCAGACTCGTAAAATTACCATATAAATAAAAAAATTACATGGAATTTCTAGGTCTTTACATTCTCCCCACCTCAGAGCTTTGTGTCCCCAAAAACCACATCACAAAAACTATTAAAACAAGTGGGGGTACTGAGCATGAATCTGGGCCTCCCGATGTTCTCTCTTGGAGGTTCCAATGCTGCCAACATACGTACACCAAAGTTATCGACCATCCACGAAGGACCCTCTCCTGTCGATCCTCAAACTCTAATGGAACCTCCGTAAACGTCGCCACATCATCGATGTCCATCTCACCATTGTCAATGACGTGTGATGGGTCATTCACGTATCTCCTTAGCTGGGATGCGTGGAAAATGTCGTGCACACGGTGCATCTGAGGGGGGAGTTCTAGGCAGTAAGCTACCTCGCCAACTCCTCTAAGGACCTGAAAGGGTCTGATGAACCTCAGAGATAACTTTCCACCTTGGCCAAATCTCTAAAAACCTCATCAGGGTGAGACCCATAGAAAGACGTGGTCACCATCCTCGAATTTCAAATGTCTTTGTCTCCTTTCGGCATAAGACTTATCCCTACTCTGTGCAGTCTTCATCCACTCCTAGATGATTTCAACCTTCTATCTGGTAGCCCGTACCATCTCTGGTCCCATGAGTGGTGACTCCCCAGGGTCAGTCCAGCACAAAGGCGATCTGCAAGGTCGGTCGTACATAGCATCAAAAGGTTCCATCCTAATGGTGGAGTGATAGCTGTTGTTGTATGAAAACTTCACTAAGGGAAAATGTTCCTCCAAACTGAGACCAAAGTCAAGGACGCAATCACTCATCATGTCCTCGAGGGTCTGAATGGTCCGCTTAGTTTGGAAATCCATCTGAGGATGGAAGGCAGTGCTCAAACAAAGTTGCATCCTGAAAGGCTCCTGCAACCCCTTCCATAGCCGGGAAGTAAAACTTGCATCATGATCGGAGACAATCGTCGAGGGTACTCCATGTAGTCGTGCAATCTCCTGCACATAAAGGCATCCCAAGCCCTCTACTGAACCCTGATCTCTGATCAGTAGGATGTGGGCTGACTTAGGGAGTCAGTTGATGATCACACAAATAGAATCATGACCCCTCGATGTACGTGGAATTCTTGTCATGAAGTCCATGGATATCCCATCCCACTTCCACACTGGGACCTCTAAAGGCTGAACTAAGCCTACTGGTACCTGATGATCATCCTTCACTTACTGACAAGTGAGGCACTGAGAGACAAACTCTGCTACTTCTTTCTTCATTCCCAGTCACCAGTGCTGTCGTCGGGCATCCCGGTACATCTTTGCTACTCCTGGATGTACTGCTAGATGGTATGTGTGGAACTCCCTCAATACTTCCTCCCAAAGCGACACTGGTACCATAGTACATCCTCTAAAGAGGATGACATGCACCCCACCTTCAAAAAATCCATCAGGTGCCTATCATGTGGATATCTGAGCACGTAGAGCCTCGCATTTAGTGTCCCCATACTGCACCTCCCTGACTCTCTAAATAAGTGGGGGAGTGACTGTAAGAGATTGAAGAAAAGCTGCTCCATCTCAATCCACAAAGGATATCTACAAAGAAGCCATCTATTTTGTCACCTCGCCTAGCAACTGTATACCAGATCTTCTATTGAGTGCATCTTCTAAAACGTTCCTCTTCCCAGGAGTATAGACTATCTCAAAGTCATAGTCCTGGAGTAACTCAAGCCAACACGGCATTCTCAGGTTCAGGTACTTCTGAGAAAAGATATACATTAGACTCTTGTGATCAGAGTACACTGTAAAACATTCTCCCATCAAATAATGTTTCCACATCTTCAAGGCGAAGACCACTACTGCTAACTCCAGGTCATGGGTAGCATAGTTCTGTTCATGTTGTCTCAGCTGTCGAGAACCATATGCGATCACTTCTCACTCCTGCATCAGGACACATCCAAGTCTTGTCCCTGATGCATCACAGTAGACCACGTACCCAACACCCTCCTCCATTAGCCTCAATATGGGGGACTAGTCAGTCTTTGCATCAACTCTTGAAAACTCCACTGACATCTATCTGACCACACGAAGGGTTGCCCCTTATTCGTCAATTCTAATAAAGGTGCTGCAACTCTGGATAAATTTGTCACAATCCTCCGGTAGTATCTAGCCAAACCCAAGAAAACTTAGTACCTCTGTCACACTCCTAGGTGGATCCCAAGAAAGTACCGCCTAGATCTTCGCTGGAACCACCACAACTCCGGCCTCTAAGATGATGTGTCCTAGAAAGTGAACCTCTTGGATCCAGAACTGGAACTTTGAGAGCTTACCATAAATCCGGTGCTCTTGGAGTGTGTCCAGAACTATCTGCAGATGATAGGCATGCTCCTCCCTAGTAGCCGAGTAGATCAGGATGTCGTCTATGAAGACTACTAAAAAGTGATCAAGGTATGGCTAAATATCCTCTTCATGAGTCCCATGAACAATTATAGATCATGGTTCACGCCTAATGGAATAACCAAGAACTCATAATGGCCGTACCAACATCTGAAAGTCGTCTTCTGCACATTTTTGTCTCGTACTCTAAGTTGGTGACAGCTTGACCAGAGGTCTATCTTCAAGAACCATCGTGCCCACTTCAGCTGATCAAAGAGGTCGTCAATACTCGAAAGTGGGTACATGTTTTTCATGGTCACCTATTTCAGGCACCGATAGTCAACACAGAGTCTCAAGCTCCCATTCGCCTTCTTGGTGAACAAAATCAGGGCTACCCGAGGAGAAACACTGAGTCGGATGAATCCCTTCCCCTGCAAGTCCTCCAGCTATACCCGAAGCTCACGAAGCTCCGTAGGAGCCATCCGATATGCTGGTGTGGATATCGGTGTCGTCCTGGGGTATAATTCAATGAAAAAGTCCACCTATCTCCTGTGGAGGTAGACCCAGAACATCATCAGAGAAGACATCGGCGTACTGATCCACCACTACAGGATAACTCGGACTCTCTACATCAACTGCTCTGAGGGTAAGGCTGGCCAACTGATGAGTGATCGGCTGCACTCTCCTCCAAGTAAGTCCATCCTATGCTGCAAAGGTTCCCTTCTCACCAATGAAGGTAAACCTCGTCCCATTCGTGTGGACTCACCGCACTTTGCGCCCAATACAGTCAATATGGGCATGAACTATAGATAACCATCTCATACCCAAGATGATGTCGTAAGGCCTTGACACTGCTACTAGAAGATCCCAGCCGAATCTCTTGCCTCCTAGAGTAAGCTCACACTACTGGAACCAGTGTTTAATCGTCGAATCTACTCCTGTAGGAGTCTTTATCCGTAAGGATCGATCCAACAGCTCCACCGGAATCTCCGAGCTCCTAATGAGGGTAGTGGCAATAAAAGAATGACTGGAACCTGTGTATATAAGTATTGAAGCTATGGTGGAGTAGACACATATCATACCTCATATCATCTCTAGAGCATCATGGTTGTAGGCCTCAGCTGCCTGGAGTTGAGCTCACCCCTGTCCACCTGCTCCTTGTGGTCGGGGTGGACCACATGGTGGTGGCGGTAACATCTCAAATTGTCGCCCACCTCCAACTGCACGGCCTGCTCATCTTCCATGTCCACCTTCTTCTTGAGGACCTCCTCAGTCGAACCACTTTTTATGCCTAAGCAGTCCTTCGACCATCTGCTGATCATCTGTACGGCGGGTTGGGTAGTCACGAGCCATGTGACCCTGCCCGCCGCATGTGAAACACTACCTGCTCCTCACATGACTAGCTCTGTCTCCGGTGCCCCCACACAATAGACCCTGAATCATGTGGTCGTCCACCTATAGGTCGGGTCCTCTTGTACCTCTATGAAATCTTTCTACTACCATCTGCAGAAGACTCCGCTACATGACGCCCGCTGGTGGGTCTCACTGCTGGTGACTTCTCAGCAAGAAAACTCTCCACTAAGAAGGCTCACTCTAACACCCCCACTTGCGTCGAGATGCTGAGAGAAATCATCGAAGCCCTGATCTCCCACATGAGCCCCTGCTAGAAGGTATGGGCCCTAAATAATGGGTCTCGCACCATATCAGTGGAGTAGTGTGAGATTTTGGTAAACCTCGCTAAGTAATGAGCCACAGTCATGTTGCCCTGCTGCAGATGAAGAAGCTCTTGTATGCGCATTGCATGAAGAGTCGCTGGGAAAAACTCTGCCCGAAACAAGCTCTCAAAGTCTTCCTAGAGAAGTGTCACCTTGTTCAGAGCTTGAAGATTCTAGTGGAGTCTTTGGCTCGATCCTTATGGCTAGAGACTCGTATGGGAGCGTATTCAACGATTACACACTGGTGCTGGTAGTTTGAGCTTACTCTAGGAGGCGAGAGCTTTGGCTGGGATCTCCTAGTAGTGACATCGAGGATTTACGACATCATCATGAGTATAGACTGGTTATCTATAGTCCAATCCTATATCGACTGTATTGGGCACAAAGTGTGGTGCGTAAGCATGGATGGGACTAGGTTTACCTTCACCGGCGAGAAGGGAGCCTTTGCCGCACATGATGGACTTAACCGGAGGAGACTGCAGTCAATCACTCATTAACACTACTGGAATTTAGCTTTTTCCCAACGGAAGTATACCAACGGTTTAAGTAAACCATTGGGATAGTGAGTCTTTGCCAACGGTTTAAGAAAACCGTTGGCAAAGAGAATTTCAGCAGAACTTTCCCCAACGGTTCCAGTGAACCGTTGGGAAAAGGAGACCTTTCCCAACGGTTCAATGGAACCGTTGGGAAAAGGATGCTCAAACTCACACATTCCCAACAGTTTACAGGAACCGTTGGGAAATGTGTGCCTTTGCCAACGGTTTTTATAAACCGTTGGAAAAGGTTTCCCCCAAATTGCAGGTCGCGATCTCCTCTCCCCATTCGGACAGAGCCCTAATCTATTCACTCCGCTGCTCTCGCGAACCCCATCTCACTCCACTGCTCTCGCGAATCAGAACACCAGTACCCCCATCCCAACAGGTACACCCCATACGAATAGGTGAAATTTGATCTCAACCATATTGTTGTAGTTTTTTTAATGAATATATTTTTTCCAGGTGTTGGTAGTTTAATTGATTATCCAGGTGTTGGTGATTTTTAATGTTTTTGTATTCTATGTTTGGAAGGAGAGTGTTCAAAACATGTAAATCAGACCAATTTGATATTACTCATGAAATCAATTTGATAATGGATTGTGAGATTTTTTAATGTTTTTGTATTCTGTTAATGTTTTTTGTATTCTATGTTTGGAAGGAGGTGTTGGTGATTTTTAATTATTTTCCAATGGTCGAGCATCATGTGAGATTTTTTCTATGTTTGGATAATGGATTGTGGGAATTATGGATTGTGTTCAAACCAATTTGATATGTTTTGGATAATCGATTGTGGGGGGTAGGGGGCTGTCCACGGGGGTGGGTGGGTGTCCACGGGGGTGGGCGGGGGTGTCCACGGGGGTGGGAAAGGCTGTCCACGGGGTGGGCGGTGCTGTCTAGGGGGTGTGGGCTGTCCTGGGGGTCTGGGTGGGGTGTCATGGTGGGGGAGGGGTGTGTGGGGTGTCCACGGGGGTGGTATGTCTAGGTGGTGGTGGTGGGGGTTGCAGGGGAGGGGGGTGTGGGCTGTTTGGGAGGGTGGGCGGGGCTATCCAGGGGGGTACGGTGGTGGGCGGGCTGTCCACAAAGGTGGACGGGCTGTCCACGGGGGTGGTCGGGCTGTCAAGGAGGCGTGGGCGGGCTGTCCGGGGGGGTGGGTGGGCTGGCAACAGGGGGTAGGGGTGTCCAGAGGGTGGGCGGGCTATCCAAGGGGGTGGGGGCTGTCCATAGGGAGAAGGGGTGTCGAGGGGGGTGGGTGGGCTGTCCACGGGGGTGGTTGGGCTGTCTAGGGGGTAGGGGGCGTCCACGGGGTGGGTGGGTTGTCCACGGGGGTGGGCGGGGCTGTCCACGGGGGTGGGAAAGGCTGTCCACGGGGGGTGGGCGAGGCTGTCCAGGGGTGTGGGCTGTCCTGGGGGTCTGAGTGGGGTGTCCTGGTGGGGGATGGGTGTGTGGGGTGTCCAGGGGGGTTGGTATGTCTAGGTGGTGGTGGTGGGGTTGCAGGGGAGGGGGGTGTGGGTTGTTTGGGAGGGTGGGCGGGGCTTATCCCGGGGGGGTACGGGGTGTCTAGGGGGGTACGGGGGGTGGGCGGGCTGTCCACAAGGGTGACGGGCTGTCCACGGGGGGTGGTCGGGCTGTCAAGGAGGGGTGGGCGGGCTGTCCAGGGGGGGTGGGTGGGCTGGCCACAGGGGGTAGGGGTGTCCAGGGGGGTAGGCGGGCTATCCAAGGGGGTGGGGGGCTGTCCATAGGGAGAAGGGGTGTCGAGGGGGTTGGGTGGGCTGTCCACGGGGGTGGTTGGGCTGTCTAGGGGGTAGGGGTGTCCACGGGGGTGGGTTGTCCATGGGGGTGGGCGGGGCTGTCCACGAGGGTGGGAAAGGCTATCCACGGGGGTGGGCGGGGCTGTTCAGGGGGCTGTCCAGGGGGTGTGGGATGATCATACATAATTAAGCCTTACAGGATGTGAGATGATTATATCTATGAAATCTACTCAGGTACCTGGTGAGGAAGTGCATATTAATTCAAAAAGGTAAATCGCATATGAGGATACCCTACCTAATATGGTTATGGGATGAGGCATGCTCTGATGTGATAACACATTAAGTTCTTGTTGGTTTTACATTTTTTCAATAACACATTAGTATGTTTTTTTCACATGTGTAGTTGATACCATGATTATTTTCTTCCTTTTTCATTTACTTAAATGTATTTTCTATTAAAGTTCAATCCTATTGAATTGTTTATGACAAAATGACTTATATGAATTCTTTTTTACAGGAAATGCTGCCGATTGACGTTTCGTCTGTGCCTACACGTCACGAATAATAATTAGAATGTTCCACGGTGGTTTCAGCTCAATCTGAGGTCGTCCGCTATGAATTTGACCGTTGGACGCCCGTTCTGGCTGTTTATGACACCTGAACTGCGTTCTCGGTCACCGCGGGCACAGGGCACGTCCGATTGACGTGCCGTCTGCTCGACCACTTCAGAAATCACTCACACGTATTTGTCGTCTGATTTCAGGCCATTCCGACATCGTTCGGCCCGTTTGGACCCCCCTCACGCGCGTTTACGAAGAGCGCGCATCACTTAAAACACGAATATTGAGCCGTACCGCGCAAACCGCACGTCCGATTGACGTTCCGTCTGCGCGTACACGTTACGAATAATAATTAGAATGTTTCACGGTGGTTTCAGCTCAATCTGAGGTCGTCCGCTATGAATTTGACCGTTTGACGCCCGTTCTGACCGTTTATGACACCCGAACTGCGTTGTCGGTCACCGCGGGCACAGGGCACGTCCGATTAACGTGTCGTCTGCTCGACCACTTCAGAAATAACTCACTCGTATTTTTCGTCTGATTTCAGTCCATTCCGACATCGTTCAGCCCGTTTGGACCCCCCTCACGCGCATTTACGAAGCGCGCGCATCACTTAAAACACGAATATTGAGCCGTACCGCGCAAACCGCACGTCCGATTGACGTGTCGTCTGTGCCTACACGTCACGAATAATAATTAGAATGTTCCACGGTGGTTTCATCTCAATCTGAGGCCGTCCGCTATGAATTTGACCGTTGGACGCCCGTTCTGGCCGTTTATGACACCAGAACTGCGTTGTCGGTTACCGTGGGCACACGGCACGTCCGATTGACGTGCCGTCTACTCGACCACTTCAGAAATCACTCACCCGTATTTATCGTCTGATTTCAGGCCATTCCGACATCATTCGGCCCGTTTGGACCCCCCTCACGCGCGTTTACGAAGCGCGCGCATCACTTAAAACACGAATATTGAGCCGTACCGCGCAAACCGCACGTCCGATTGACGTGACGTCTGTGTCTACACATCACGAATAATAATTAGAATGTTCCAAGGTGGTTTCAACTCAATCCGAGGCCGTCCGCTATGAATTTGACCGTTTGACGCCCGTTCTGGCCGTTTATGACACCCGAACTGCGTTGTCGGTCACCGCGGGCACAGGGCACATCCGATTGACGTGCCGTCTGCTCGACCACTTCAGAAATCAGTCACCCGTATTTTTCGTCTGATTTCAGGTCATTCAGACATCGTTCGGCCCGTTTGGACCCCCCTCACGCGCGTTTACGAAGCGCGCGCATCACTTAAAACACGAATATTGAGTCGTACCGCGCAAACCGCACGTCTGATTGACGTGTCATCTATGCCTACATGTCACGAATAATAATTAGAATGTTCCACGGTGGTTTCAGCTCAATCCAAGGCCGTCCGCTATGAATTTGACCGTTGGACGCCCGTTCTGGCCGTTTATGACACCAGAACTGCGTTGTCGGTCACCGCGGGCACACGGCACGTCCGATTGACGTGCCGTCTGCTCGACCACTTCAGAAATCAGTCACCCGTATTTTTCGTCTGATTTCAGGCCATTCCGACATCGTTCGGCCCGTTTGGACCCCCCTCACGCGCGTTTACGAAGTGCGCGCATCACTTAAAACACGAATATTGAGCCGTACCGCGCAAACCGCACGTCCGATTGACGTGCGGTCTGCGCGTACACATTACTAATAATAATTAGAATGTTGCACGGTGGTTTTAGCTCAATCTGAGGCCGTCTGCTATAAATTTGACCGTTTGACGCCCGTTCTGGCCGTTTATGACACCCGAACTGCGTTGTCGGTCACCGCGGGCACAGGGCACGTCCGTTTGACGTGCCGTCTGCTCGACCACTTCAGAAATAACTCACCCGTATTTTTCGTCTTATTTCAGGCCATTCCGACATCGTTCGGCCCGTTTGGACCCCCCTCACGCGCATTTACGAAGCGCGCGCATCACTTAAAACACGAATATTGAGCCGTACCGCGCAAACCGCACGTCTGATTGACGTGCCGTCTGTGCCTACACGTCACGAATAATAATTAGAATGTTCCACGGTGGTTTCAGCTCAATCCGAGGCCGTCCGCTATGAATTTGACCGTTGGACGCCCGTTCTGGCCGTTTATGACACCAGAACTGCGTTGTCGGTCACCACGGGCACACGGCACGTCCGATTGACGTGCCGTCTGCTCGACCACTTCATAAATAACTCATCCGTATTTGTCGTCTGATTTCAGGCCATTCCGACATCGTTCGGCCTGTTTGGACCCCCCTCACGCGCGTTTACGAAGTGCGCGCATCACTTAAAACACGAATATTGAGCCGTACCGCGCAAACCGCACGTCCGATTGATGTGTCGTCTGTGCCTACACGTCACGAATAATAATTAGAATGTTCCACGGTGGTTTCAGCTCAATCCGAGTCCGTCCGCTATGAATTTGACCATTTGACGCCCGTTCTGGCTGTTTATGACACCCGAACTTCGTTGTCGGTCACCGCGGGCACAGGGCACGTCCGATTGACGTGCCGTCTGCTCGACCACTTCAGAAATCACTCACCCGTATTTTTCGTCTGATTTCAGGCCATTCCGACATCGTTCGGCCCGTTTGGACCCCCCTCACGCGCGTTTACGAAGCGCGCGCATCACTTAAAACACGAATATTGAGCCGTACCGCGCAAACCGCACGTCCGATTGACGTGCCGTCTGTGCCTACACGTCACGAATAATAATTAGAATGCTCCACGGTGGTTTCAGCTCAATCTGAGGTCGTCTGCTATGAATTTGACCGTTGGACGCCCGTTCTGGCCGTTTATGACACCAGAACTGCGTTGTCGGTCACCACGGGCACATGGCACGTCCGATTGACGTGCCGTCTGCTCGAACACTTCAGAAATCAGTCACCCGTATTTTTCGTCTTATTTCAGGCCATTCCGACATCGTTCGGCCCGTTTGGACCCCCCTGACGCGCGTTTACGAAGCGCGCGCATCACTTAAAACACGAATATTGAGCCGTACCGCACAAACCGCACGTCCGATTGACGTGTCGTCTGTGCCTACACGTCACGAATAATAATTAGAATGTTCCACGGTGGTTTCAGCTCAATCCGAGGCCGTCCGCTATGAATTTGACCGTTGGATGCCCGTTCTGGCCGTTTATGACCCCAGAACTGCGTTGTCGGTCACCGCGGGCACACGGCACGTCCGATTGATGTGCCGTCTGCTCGAACACTTCAGAAATCAGTCACCCGTATTTGTCATCTGATTTCAGGCCATTCCGACATTGTTCGGCCCGTTTGGACCCCCCTCACGCGCGTTTACGAAGCGCGCGCATCACTTAAAACACGAATATTGAGCCGTACCGCGCAAACCGCACGTCCGATTGACGTTCCATCTACGCGTACACGTCACGAATAATAATTAGAATGTTCCACGGTGGTTTCAGCTCAATCCGTGGCCGTCCGCCATGAATTTGACCGTTGGACGCCCGTTCTGGCCGTTTATGACACCAGAACTGCGTTGTCGGTCACCGCGGGCACACGACACGTCCGATTGACGTTCCGTCTGCTCGACCACTTCAGAAATCATTCACCGGTATTTTTCGTCTGATTTCAGTCCATTCCGACATCGTTTGGCCGGTTTGGACCCCCCTCACGCGAGTTTACGAAGCGCGCGCATCACTTAAAACACGAATATTGAGTCGTACCGTGCAAACCGCACGTCCGATTGACGTGCCGTCTGTGCGTACACGTCACGAATAATAAATTAGAATGTTGCACAGTGGTTTTAGCTCAATATGAGGTCTTCCTCTATGAATTTGACTGTATGACGCCCGTTTTGGCCGTTTATGACACCCGAACTGCGTTGTCGGTCACCGCGGGCACACGGCACGTCCGATTGACGTGCCGTCTACTCGAACACTTCAGAAATCAATCACCCGTATTTGTCGTCTGATTTCAGGCCATTCCGACATCGTTCGGCCCATTTGGACCCCCCTCACGCGCGTTTACGAAGCGCGCGCATCACTTAAAACACGAATATTGAGCCGTACGGCGCACACCGCACGTCCGATTGACGTGCCGTCTGCGCGTACACGTCACAAATAATAATTAGAATGTTCCACGGTGGTTTCAGCTCAATCTGAGGCCGTCCGCTATGAATTTGACCGTTGGACGCCCGTTCTGGCCGTTTATGACACCAGAACTGCGTTGTCTGTCACCGCGGGCACACGGCACGTCCGATTGACGTGCCGTCTGCTCGAACACTTCAGAAATCACTCACCCGTATTTGTCGTCTGAATTCAGGCCATTCCGACATCGTTCGGCCAGTTTGGACCCCCCTCACACGTGTTTACGAAGCGCGCACATCACTTAAAACACGAATATTGAGCCGTACCGCGCAAACCGCACGTCCGATTGACGTGCCGTCTGCGCGTACACGTCACAAATAATAATTAGAATTTTTCACGGTGGTTTCAGCTCAATCCGAAGTCTTCCGCTATGAATTTGACTGTTTGACGCCCGTTTTGGCCGTTTATGACACCCGAACTGCGTTGTCGGTCACCGCGGGCACACGGCACGTCCGATTGACGTGCCGTCTACTCGAAAACTTCAGAAATCAGTCACCTGTATTTTTCGTCTGATTTCAGGCCATTCCGACATCGTTCGGCCCATTTGGACCCCCCTCACGCGCGTTTACGAAGCGCGTGCATCACTTAAAACACGAATATTGAGCCGTACTGCGCACACCGCACGTCCGATTAACGTGACGTCTGCGCGTACACGTCACGAATAATAATTAGAATGTTACACGGTGGTTTCAGCTCAATCCGAGGCTGTCCGCTATGAATTTGACCATTGGACGCCCGTTCTGGCCGTTTATGACACCAGAACTGCGTTGTCTGTCACCGCGGGCACACGGCACGTCCGATTGACGTGCCGTCTGCTCGACCACCTCAGAAATCACTCACCCATATTTGTCGTCTGATTTCAGGCCATTCCGACATCGTTCGGCCCGTTTGGACCCCCCTCACGCGCGTTTACGAAGCGCGCGCATCACTTAAAACACGAATATTTAGCCGTACCGCGCAAACCGCACATCCGATTGACGTGTCGTCTGCACGTACACGTCACGAATAATAATTAGAATGTTGTACGGTGGTTTCAAGTCAAAAGGACGTCATTTTAAGTGAAAAGCATCAACTGACATACGGAAAACCGACCAAACACATTCCGAATCTGTTGATAATTTATCTCAACAATCCATGGGTCATATGTGACGTGTACGAGCCAACCCGGGATGAATCCGAGTCGCGGTGTGGCCGGGATAAGTCTAAATGGCTCTCTTTTGTTTAAAATGGACACCATTTTAAGTATATACGGAAAAACGACCAAACGGATTTGGTTTCCGTTGAAACTTTAGGAGAACGATCCATGGGTCATATGTGACGTGTACGAATCAACCCCGCCACAATCGGAGACGCGGTGTGGCCGACACCACTCAAAGTGTCGGTCTTTTGTTTCAAAAAGACGTCATTTTAAGTGAAAAGCATCAAGTGACATAGGAAAAACCGACCAAAAGCATTCGGACTGTGTCGATACTTTATCACAAGGATCCATGGGTCGTATGTGACGTGTACGAGTCAATCCCGCCTCAATCTGAGGAGCGGTGTGGCCGACACCGTTCTAACTGTGTCTCTTTTGTTTAAAATGGACAGGATTATAAGTGAAAAGAACAACTGACATACGGAAAACCGACCAAACGCATTCCGAATTTGTTGATAATTTATCCCAACGATCCATGGGTCATATGTGACATGTACGAGCTGACCCGGGATGAATCCAAGTCATGGTGTGGCCGAGATCAGTCTAAGTGTCTCTCTTTTGTTTAAAATGGACACTATTTTAAGTACATACGGAAAACCGACGAAACGGATTCGGTTTCCGTTGAAACTTTTGGAGAACGATCCATGGGTCATATGTTACGTGTACGAGTCAACACCACCTCAATCTGAGGCGCGGTGTGGCCAGAACCACTCAAAGTGTCTGCCTTTTGTTTCAAAAGTACGTCATTTTAATTGAAAAACATCAACTAGCATACGGAAAACCGACCAAACGCATTCGGATTGTGTCGATACATTAGCACAACAATCCATGGGTCATATGTGACGTGTATGAGTCAACCCCACCTCAATCTAAGGCACGTTGTGGACGGTAGCACTCCAGGTGTATGTATTATGTTTAAAACGGACATTACTTTAGGTAAAAATATATGCTATAGAAAAAACAGATCAAATTATGAATTGACTTCCAGATTCCACATATAATTGTCATCTACATTTTAAATTGAAATCTAAATGAATTATGTATGTTTATAATTACGTTATCAATTCTAATTTAATTATGGATGTGTATAGTTCTACCATTATATGTTAAACGTGTATGAATTTGTTCTCTATATGTAAGTGTTAGTTGGTTACTGCAGGTACAATAATTATATATGTATGTGTTAGTTTATTGCAGGTACAATAATTGGATTGAAAAATGAGAGGGAACCCACAAAACCAGATGTGGTGCTGGTCAAATTGGAGACCTGGTTGGGAGCTGCTGGGCAAATTGGGGAGCTGCTGGGTGATTTGCCCAGCAGAGGCTATGCCAACGGTTCAAAACCGTTGGCATAGAAATTGTAGATTAGTTTTACCAACGGTTCATCAAACCGTTGGTAAAACACTTTTGCCAACGGTTTAGAACCGTTGGGAAAGAATAGATGTGGGGTTTTTGGCACGGTTTTAAACCGTTGGTGAAGAACCCTTGGGATAGAGTAACCTATCTCCACCCAATGCCAACGGTTTGCTGTAAACCGTTGGGAAATGTTTTTCCCAACGGCTTACTTACCTACGGTTGGCAGAACCGTTGGTATATGTTATACCAACGGTTTTCCAACCTTTCCCAACATTTCTCAACCGTTGGTAAATATATTATTTCCAGTAGTGTAATTGGCTAGCCTTACCCTCAGAGCGGTTGATGTGGAGAGTCTGATTTATCCTATAGTGGTGGATCAGTATGCGGATGTCTTCCCTGATGATGTTATGGGTCTTCCTTCACGCAGATAGGTGGACTTTTTCATTGATTTATACCTTGAGACGGGACTAATATCTACACCAGCGTATCGAATGGCTCCCGTGGAGCTTCGTGAGCTACATGTATAGCTGGAGGACTTGCAGGGTAAGGGATTCATCTGGCCCAGTGTTTCTCCATGGGTAGCCCCGATTTTGTTCTCCAAGAAGGCAGATGGGCGCTTGAGACTCTGTGTTAACTATCAGCACCTAAACCAGGTGACCGTGAAGAACAAGTACCCACCTTCGAGGATTGATGACCTCTTTTCGGGATCCTACCTAATTCTAACTCTACAGTTAAGTGTGCTTGGCCTGGAGTAGTGACCAAGATGGGTGACCTTCTGGGAATTTTCCCAGGGTGTGTATGAGTGAGGACAAAGCACACTGGAAAGGACATGTGTTGGCATGTGCTGACAGTCATTAGTCGGATGACCCGTGCAGGCATGTGGGTGGTCCCTAGTGTGGGGACCATGTGTCTGTGGGGCAATTGGTGGTACTTGGTAGGCCAAGACCCGATGGCCATGTTAAGGCGGGGTGTCTATGCGATCACCAGGACCCAATTGTTACAGTCCGGATGGATGTTCTCAATCCTTTGGGCGTTCGACTGGTTCTTGGGAATCAAGGAGAAACCCTTGGGAATTATTTTTCTTAATAATAAAAATAAATACATAGAAAAAATATATCAAGAATTCACCATGACTTTCTCATATTTTAGACTCATGAAAACTAAATAACCAGTATTAAAATAAGGGACAACCCAAAAGAGGAACCAAAACTAATATCTCATATCCAAGTATAAAAGAGTAGAAAAAAAGTTGAACAAGGTCTCAAGAATACATCAGGGATGAATTGGAAGATACATCTATGATACAATAAACAAAAGTGAAACTAGAATTCCAAAAAGGAACAATAATCTCCTCATGACCCCTAATCATGCTCTGAAATCATCTCTAATCTCACACCATGAGCTTCTATATAAACAAGATCCTTGAGGAGTATCTATCCAATGATATGAACCAGAATAGAACCTGGAATTTTTCTTTATGTATGATCTCAAAGCCTAGTAGGTGTCCTCCCCACACCCCTTGCATAATAATTAAAAATAAAATACTTTCATGCTAGTTTGAAAATAAAAATCTGAAATTAAGCATTCCATTTTAAATCAAACCCAATAACATGTAACCAAATACAAATTTTAAAGTGAGTATTCCATTTTAATTAAAACCCAATAACATGTAACCAACTTAGTGATTCATTTTATTTTAAAACAATATCTTTCCCATTTAAAAAAAAATCCAACATTTAAATATTTTAATTGGATAATGGAATTTAAAGATGGTTAACCATTTCAATCAAAACCTTTTTAATACTTATATTTAAAAAACTGAAGGATAAACCACCCACTTTTGAAATTACACTTTTTATTAAAGTTCATTCTATGAAAAAAAAAAGAAAACCATGGAACATGTTAATAATTACCAAAATAATAGAACATAACAACCAATAGAAGTATCTCAAACAAAGGAAAAATAGTAACGAAATATAAATAGTAATATTAGCGCTCAGGTGAATGAAAATAAATAATAAACATCATAAAAAATAAAATAAAACTAACTTAATATAACCCATAATCCTCTTTATTGGAGTGGCCCTAAGTAACTTTAGTTAGGGAAACCTAGGACTTGAACTATCTTGGTGATTGAATATATCATAACAACTGCATGAAATCTGTTCGGAGAGTAATCATAATGCTCAGAGGAAAAGGTTCACCCCAATAAAATAACGCACTAAGAATACAAAGTCAATGTTTAGTTTGTGTTATAAAATAGTAAAAGACTAGGAATGATGCACCATACCTAGAAGTACTTTTCCTGGCATACCTGCCCAAGATTTTGGATTCCCATGATAAAAAAAATGGGTGGTGAGTGCACAGTCTAGAGATAAATCACGTGAAACTCCAATAATCAATAAATAACCCCGAACATCCTCTATAAATTATCCTTTGAAAAAAATTCCTGTTTTAATAAAATTACATCATGCTCAATATAACCATCAAGATAGAAATATTAAAAACCATTTTTTGAACACAAATCACTTTCATAAATTTCCAACCATCCCATTGATACTTCTTTGAGAAAATTGGATGATGAAACTACTTTAAATCAATTTCAAATGGGACTTCAATGTTTAAACTAAGGCTCAGAACATTGAAACCCTTTTTATACCTAAATTCAGTTCAATAATTAAAAAAATAAATTTAAAACAAAAATGAAACATAATTATTAAATTTAAAAAAACTCAATAGGAACCACAAACCATCAATTAAAATATCATTACATTTTATAAGAATAAATCAAAATAATGAACAACATAAGACAATAACTAAATAATACAATGTTTATATAAAAACGAATTCCCTTTTTAAAGTGCCTTATTTAACTTTAAAACTAAATTGAATTATCATATTATCACCTCTATAAAACATTTTAATTTTTTAATTTCTCTTTAAAGATGATTTTAAAACTTTAATTTTCTCAAATAATTCATAGATACATTTTTTCACACACTTAGGGGTTTTAGAAAATATGTTTCAATCATCCATGGCCCAAGATCCATTAAAACCCATTTTATAAGCTTTTAGAACCACTAAAATAGTAAATAAATTATATATTATTTCAAAAATACCACCATTTAATGAAATTTATATAAATGACATCTTAGAAAACTCAAGAAATAATGGTTTTTATTGTTTAAAGAACTATTAATGGAGAAACCTGCCTCAAAATAATTAAATTACACTAACTTTGATGAAAAACACTACAATTAGCCTCAATATAAGATCTAAAATACCTAAACACAAAAATACACGAGGTAAAACCAATCACAAAACCTAGGTTTTGGCCACCATAGACCCTAATTAAGAGAATGGGGAAGAAACTAGAATAAAAGGAGTGAAAAAAAGAAATGGACCATAAACATGTTGAATACACTCGGTATGGAAGAATAAACCATGAAATATAATGGGTCAAAGGAGAGATAAATGCCCAGAGATACTCTTTTTATAAATTGTTCTAGAATATAGTGAAAGAGGGATCAATGTGGTTAAAATAATGGTAGGTTGTTTTATGAATTTCATATTTTTTTAAACATGAAAATATTTCATTGTCTGACAGCACGATTTTTCAAACTATGCACCAATAGTATTCCCCACACTAGAAAATCCATGGAAACCACATGAGTTAGTCGCATGGTTTGTAAAAACATCATACAATTGTGTGAATCTCCACTAATAGGGAATTTTAGGTTTTTCATGGGCAGGTTGCATGGTTTGCACTAACTCTTCACCTAACATTGTAACTATAAAAAATGAATGAGCATGGTAGTTTGACCCAAGACTCTATATAAAGGGTGAAAATCATTAGATAATGAAAATAAAAAGGAAAATGTAGTTTGGGTGTGACAATTATCCCCAAAATACTATAATATACCCCAAAAATTCACTAAAGAATTTTGGACTGAGAAACTCAAATGAATTTAAATAAGGGAGAAGGGATTCCAGAAGACACAAATCCCAAACCATTGAAAATGAGGATTTATAATTCAAGGAACTTATCCAATCCAAAAAAGATACATGAGGTAAATTCAAGATAACGAGACCTATAATGGATCTCCCCAACATTAAAGGATTCTATTAAAATAATTGAATCAAAAGAAACCTCAAATGGAACAAATTCACCCTTGAAATAGGTGGTAAAAATGAGACAATCGATAAAACAGTAAATTTAAAACCATAAAAAAATTATGAAATTATTTATAAGGGAAAAAACATTGAACATCCCAATGTGTGATAGCACTGGATATAATCAATGAGGAAATAGGGAGGTAAGGATAAATGAAATGAAAATTAAGTGGATCTCTTATCAAACATTGTCATCATACCATCTAGATTCTATCCATGACACCCCAATCCATGAAACATTCAAAAATAATTAGTCAATCACAACCATGATAACTCAAAAAAATCAACCAAAAATTGATTAGGATGCATAAAATGACCATAAAAGAGCATACCAGGAGTTTATCCTTGCAAAATATAGGATCTTCACCAAAAACCAATAGATACATTGTAACATCTTGGTTTTTCAAAAAAGTAAAGATCATTTAAAATTCAGTTTAAACCACTTTTTTACTCTAATAAAAAATTATAATAGTTAAAATAAGGGGTTGGGAGTGTTTGAGGATTATTCAGAGACAAAAGATCTAGTTTTTGGAGGTTCAGATTGAGGTGTATGGTTGGCGCATGGTTAGTGGTAATTGTGCATCTCAACCATATAACCCATATGAGGAGGAGCATGGTTTAGTAAACCATGAAAGGGAGTTTGTAAAACAATGAAAAATGGTACAAGACTATTGTATAGATTAACTTAAAGTTTTTTATATGGTTTGTCTAACTGTTCACCAATCCATGCATGGTTGGGTGGATTTTTTATAGATAGTGCACACAAGTTTCACATGGTCAGTAAAACCATGCACTATGCCATGAAAGGGTTGTATCCTCTTAGAAAGTACTAGTTCATTATTGGTAAATGGTTAGTATAAATATGTTTGATGGTAGCAGTTTTTCACAAATAATTATTCAATTAATTCCTTATTTACCTAATAATGCACCATAATGCCACACACTAGGGTTGATCACAAGGAGGCTGCTCAAAACACACTATCTTCCTATTTTCACTATTATAAATCTAATTACTATATAACTAAATTATACACTAATATAAATTTGTGGGGATGATTATGAAAATACATAAAAGATATATATAAAAGATATATATGTATAAAAATACAAAACTCAAAGAAAGGGAAGGAAATAAACACAAATAAGTTAGTATAAGAAAACCATTGTTCGCAGGGATTCATGGTGGTGTTATCATTGTTATTAAAAATATTTCCTCATTATTTTATTCAATGTAGAGATCCATACCTTTCAATCTATACTGTCACATTGAAAATTTATTGCCCTACACTGATACCTCTTCATGTTGAAGTAATCTATTCTAAATCAATACCTAATCCAAACTCCATTGTTTTAATGACTCAGATATCAATGAGAAGAAGAACATGTAAATGAGGAGGAAGAGAACAATAATAGATAAATTGGGAAGACCGCTTAACCCAATAATTTTATTAACCATTGAAAACTAAAAATAAAATATGATAAATCATGAAAGAAAAAATACTCAAACACTACCACTTTCCCCCTCTAACAATAGTGAGGGATAGTTCTCCATAATCATGGAGATGAAAGAATCATAGTGGGAGAACCACAAAAACAAAAAGAGAATAAAAATTCTCCAAAGAATAAGAATATATAAACAAATATAAATTGAAAATATGAAGAAATAATGTATAAATAGAAATCCACCTTTTCCTCTTAAAATGGATGTCATTTTAAATATTAGGGGAGGTGACAATTTATAGAAAATGGATGAACAAATTTTGGGTTCCAATTCTACCCATCATAATTTCATGAATGGTATACCAATTAAATGGAAGAATTGGTAAATTATCCCTTCTTAAAATTTGTTTCACATTATATATCTCATCTAACCTCCAAATATAAGCTTTATTTTCCCAAGAATTGAGGAGTTATGACTATTTTAGGCTGAATATTTTAATTTGTCCAGGTGACTCTTCATATTCAAAAATGTAAAATTTTCATGACATTATGTCCTTGAAATATCCATATTCACACATTACCTACTTCATGAATGTTTTTTATTAATCTCTTATCCAGATCCCTAAAAATTTTATGCTTCTTTGGGATGTCCCAATCATAGATAAAATCTCATCATTAAAACATTCAAAATATGTGCACAGTTTTTGTGGCCTTGGTTGTGAGCTGATTTTTGGCCTCCAATTATTGGATTGAGCTCTGGATTCATAAGTTTGAAATTAGGCCCAAGATGTATGTAATCCTAAAAAAGTAATTTTACAATTTCATTCAATTTAGAAAAAGTTTAGGATGGAATAAATAATAAAAATAAAACATTTAAATACCAAAATTAGACCATTTTTACAATTAAGCTCAAAATTCCACTAAAACATTAAAATGTGACAATTTCCCATATAATAACAATCTTGTGGGTTTTTAAACATTGAATTACAGAATTAAATATTTTAAAATGTTAGCTTCATCAGTGTGTCCAAACTGTGTACCCCCTTTTTAAAGGGTGAAATTACATTTTTCCTCTAAACACCTTTAACCCTTTTTCTCCCCATCTCATTCCAAAATCACATAGTATCACCCCAAATCCAAAGTTACACATCCCTCATCTCTTAGGATTTGATGGATCTAATCCATATAGTATTGGAATCACACATAATTTTTCATTTTATATATCTATTAGTAATTTCTTAAATCCTCTTTCCTTCATTATTTGTTTCTTTTAGTGTATGGAATGTTAAATCCAAGTGAGCTAATAAGACCTATTTTTAGGTGTTTTATCTATTTATATGATTTCTCCCATTATATCCCATATTATAGGTTGATAATGGAAGAGGATTATACTACCCATCTAACGTAGGTGGTCTAGCTCTTTTCCCTAAAATTTTTTGTGTTTATATTATAGATTGTTGTGCCATAAACAAAACTTTCCATCAGTCTCTCGTTAAATGTGGAATTAATTAAACAAAATGATAAGGACTAAAGATAGTAGTCCTTGAAACCTTAATCTACCATTATAGTTTTTCTACCTCAAGGTGACCACCTCCTAAGTCCAGTTACTGTTATGTCTATGAATAAATGTAATTAAAAGAAATGATTTAAGTTATTTACAAGAATTGTAAAATAGTAAATATTAAACATAGATTATTAGTTTATTTGGAGGTTAAAACCCTCAAAAAAAGATACCCTTTAGGGTGTGAATATTTAAAATGTTAATAAACAATATTCCTTAATGATTATGTAAACTTACTTTTTAGGCATTTTGAATATGTCATTATAAATTATACATTTTAATTGAAATAGATGAAATTGTATGACACCATTCTTAGCCCTTAGGATTTTTTAGGTCATTGAACCACTATATAAGGTGTGTTAATCTTACACCTTATAATTGAAATGGATAAATGAGATAAAAGAAAGGTTAATGGTATTTCCATTTTTCATGTCTATTGTTTAATTATATAGTGTGATTGTGACTATTATTATGATTGTGGACAGTTGATTATGATTATAGGACATGGCATTCTCTATTATTGATTGGGAAAGTGTCGAACATGTCGCTCCACTCACACACTTATACTTGTATTATAATGTGTTACATGGTGATCCTTATACTCAAAAAGGTGGTTTGACATGGTGTTTCCTCTCCTTGTTATGTATTATTGGAAATGACATTATTTTTCCTCAGATCGAATGTCATACCTTAAGATAAAAATTATATATCAAGTGTGGAATGATGAAAAATGAACCACATGACTAGAAATAATATAGATCTTGTTAGGACTAGCACTTATACCATTTAGAATGTTTTTTTAGGGATTTGATAGAACCCATTAGGGTGAAATGCCAACTGTGCTCCTCTTTGTACTTATAGTTGACTGTTAATTCATACATGTTTTCTAACCTCATACATCTCTTATCTAATTATTTTTTATTGAAGTCTTGCCTATATTCCATGGCCTGAGTATTTTGTATAGATACATACTTATATTGTATTATGATGTCATTTATTCAAATATTCATCTTAGGATAAAGTAGGTAGCATAAGACGAGTGTCCCATGAGGAACCTATATCAGCATGATTTATTTATTTATTTTCCTTATTAATTATGAATTAACACTTCTTATTCATTGACCTCTCTTTGCTATTAAAAAACCGGAGTGAAGCTCCATCACTTAAGTTCTTCTTGAAAGTTGGTTCCTTTCTCCTAGATCCTTATTTATCACAAGGTCAGTGGATCTATTGGAAGCCACATATGCATGGGTATAAGAAGAATATAAATGGATCTTACAAATTCGGGAGAATGAGGGGTGGCAGTTTAGTGTGATATAATAATGGTTCAGTTATTTTGGCTTTCACTAATTCTTTTGGAAATGGAGACTCCCTTCAGGGGGAAGCTAAGGAATTTCTCATAAGACTTGAAATATGCAGTCAAAATAATATCATCCTAGCTACGATGGAGAATGACTCAGAAATTCTCTTCAATTCCATTCATGGCATTATTGATACTCCATGAACAATCTCATATTATGTTCATAAGTGCATGAAGTGTATCAACAATTGCATCGAGTTCTTGCATACTTGGCACAAGGGTAATAAAGAAACAGAATTTCGTTCATCTAAGACCCCTCATGATGCGACTCTTACTTTCTTCTCTAGTTTTGGTTCTTTTTCCCTTGAAGGTTTGGACATTATTCTGGAAGATACACTTAGTCTTCACTATTTTTGACCTCCTTAGCTCTCTCTATCTTTTTTTATACATAATACCCTATATTTTTATCAATAAAATAAATAAATGATGGTGATGATGATTCACACTGCATATTATATATCCATGCACTAGATAATTCAATCCAACATTGGTGTTGGGATACTGAGTTTATCTCACACCCTTTTTGGGCAGTTGATTGGTACCCGGATGGACTTTATAGATGCATATAGGGAAAATAGGAAGTGTCTAGCTTTGAGCGCTTAATTTAATATACTATGATGGATTATGGGAGGAGGGGACTGAGCTTATACTCTTGATGTTATTATAGATAGACACTACTACAAAACAAGTCTTTAACAGCGCTGGACTTTATCAGTGCTAGAAAAAAGTCAGGATAAGGTACCCTTTATCAGTGCTAAAACAAGTGCTGATAAAGGGTCCCATTTATTAGTTCTTTTTTTAGCACTGATAAAACGCCCCCTTTATCAGTGAATTCTTTTAGCATAAATAAAAGGCAACCTTTATTGGTGCATTTTTTAGTACTCAAAAATGGTGTCGTTTATCAATGCTTTATGTTTGGCTCCAATAAAGAAAACTCTTTATTAGTGTTTTATTTTTTTCATCCATAAAGAAATCCTTGATAAGCGCTTTTTTATTACTGATAAAAGCATGAATAAAATGAAATTATTAAATAAATTATTATTATTATTTTATTAAAATAATATCAATAATTTTATTTTTAAATAATTGTTGATAAAAATGAATAAATTTATTATACTATATATAAATTATAAATAGTATATATTGAATATATTTAATATATAGATATATGTAAAATGAAAATAAAAAAAATAAAAATTCAAATAAGTAAATTGAGAAAAATATTAAACATTTTATTAATTAAATAGGTGTTGATAATGTTGATAAATAGTATATACTAAATATATAGATAAATATGAATGTATATAAATATTATTTATATAATAAAAATAATATTTATGCTTTACATTAAATAGTAATATATTTATGAATAATGGTTTATAAATAAAAATTAATATGAATTAAAAATACTGGATAATTGCATCGAGTAATGGACATGATTGAATGTCATTTTATTTTTTTAATTTAACACAGATCAAAATAATTTATTGATTTCACATATATGTAATTAATGCATTTTTATATACACACGTACACACACAAATATTTTTTGGGAATTTAATAAATTAATATTTTTTAATTTTTATATATTCACTTACTATGTTTTAATCTTTTCAATATGTATTCATATTTATTTCAATATATATCCATTTTTTAATGATTTTTATTAATCAAACTTATCCAAATTTTTAATATTGTACTCATTTTTAATTAATCAATTTTACTCATTTTCAACATGCATGCACTTAATATTAAATATTCAATAATAATGTTAAAAATACATTTTTAAAAAATATATTTATAAATAAATATATTTATAAATGTATATTTACTATTTTATAATAAATAATATTTTTTAAAAAGTATTTATATAATTATAAATAAATAAATATAAATTTATAATAAATTTATTTAAATAATGAATACATTTACTATATTTATATATATATATAAATAGAGATATATAATGATATAAATATTATTTTTTATAAAATTATTTATTTAAATTTAAATAAATAATTATATATTCAAAGAATTATAAAATTATGATTTTATAAATAGTATTATTATAATTATTATAATTATATATAATAATTATACTTTTTAAAAAAATAAAAAAAAAATTTAACTATTTATCTGTGCTTTTTTAGTGCTGATAAACATATATATTTATCAGAGCTAAAAAAATTTAATAATATGAATCTTTATCAGTACTAAACTTTAGCATTGATAATGATTCATTTTATCATCACTTATTAACTTAGAACTAATAAAATATTTCTTTATCAGAAATTTTTTGGAAGTGCTAATAAAAGTGTCACGGTCTATTTTAAGAACTCAAACCATCGTGAACTAGTTTCTGATATCTGAAGCTCTCCACAGAAGTAACTTGCTATCGGTGATCATCATTGTCAAATCCAAGCATGAATCTAGGCTAGAATCAAGTCTATAACTATTCCAAGGCTCAAATCCAAGGCTTGAATGATTCAGGGGTGGAACGAAACCAAGGCTCTAACAAAATCCATGTTTTTTTATATCTATAATTTCCCTCAGTGATCCACTGAACCTTCTCATCCCACATATGTGTATCCCAACAAGTCCAATTGCATTATCCTATAATAAAACAACCCAAAATACATTTTTTAGATATATTCAAGCATTGTATTCCCTAATATCATGTGTCTCTCCTTGGAACAACATTGGTACTATGCGACTTGAAATATATCAAACCCATTTTTGGGTCATGTTATTGTGAGGTATAACAGGCTCCCAATACCTATATTCCATGACGTATACCTCTTTTCAATCATAAACCTTTTAAAATTTCATCCATATAGCGATCAGTGTTGTCATTGGTTTGGAATATTCCATTATAAATCACTTGGGAACGTCTTTTTCATATATTTTTTTGAGAAATTAATGTGCTATAATTTCATTGATTCACCTATAAACCAAGGAAAATGTTTCACCAATCATATGCATCTCTATATTTTTTTAGAGTATGGTTCCATGGACAAAAATACCAAAGCACAAATATTATAAAAGAAGAGAAAGTGGTTACATGAGTCTAAAAAGATGGAATCATATTATAATCCTTGTCATAAAGAGGAAGTAAATCAAAAGGGAGATCATTGATCCAGGTAATGTCTTAGTTTAATCCCTCATCATTGATTCCATATTCAACCATGTGTGCTTCACTATAAATATGATTGATGATGTAGTCGATGTCGAGAAGTGAGCAGGTGCAATCCATACAACGAGTAGTAATTGGCCATGCAAGATGTGTCACACCATTCCATATCACTTGCACAATGGTAGTCAAATCAGTCTCAATCTAGAGTTTTTTCCAACTATAGTGCTTTGTAAAGGAAATATCATATATCATACTCATCATTTTGGCCTCCAGGGAAGAGGCAATGTCACGGCTATAAAAAAAACATCCAAGGATCTGACCAAGGTGATTCGTGAAGATAGCGCCACAACCCATGGGGCCCAGATTTCCTTTGAAGGCACCATCCACGTTCACTTTAATCCAACTAGGAAAATTTTCTCACCAAAATAATTAAAAATTGTGTCGAGGTTGGAAAAAAATTCTATCTAAAGACGTCACATAATTCCAAATTCATTCACAGTGTTGTTGGATTGGCCCTTTTGGAATGATGTAACTTCATGTATGAAAATAAGGATCCACATCTGACCTGCATTATGGATAAATGATAAATTGTTATGAATAATATCATTTATATCTTACCAAATCACATGATTTAGTTTAGAAACAGAATTCAGGAAAATGTTATTAATTTACTAAGAACTTTCCATTTCTACACATATCTTTAGTTGATATTTGAAAGTGTCATGAATCAACCATTTGTAGTAAAAAATGTAGTTCCAAAGGCAAGAAGTAGTGGACTAAGAAATAAATATATGATTGGTATCTTCTCTGTGTTGATTACAGAGTCTACATTTAGAGCATAGTTGAATTCAAAATGATTGAAGGCACCTGTTTGTGGGAACCCTATTTGGAGAAAGAAACCAAATAAAAGTGAATCTTGAAGGATTTATTCAAGGTTTGTCAAAAAAAATATCCATCCAAACTCACTTTAATAGTTACAAAAATAATTATTATAAATTTTTTTTGAATTAATCATAACATTGTGAGATGGATTCCAAATTAAAAATTCATCGGTGTTTGAGAAGGGTTAGTTGTCAATGATATTAAAAATAGTGTTATGGAGATGATCATTTGGAGAATTAAGCATATCTCTAACGGAAAATTTGGTATTCTTTTGGGTTTTCCCATTATGAATTATATAAATTAAGGGAGTTCCTTTACAATTATCTGACGAGATGTTCGTGGAGGAATCCCTAGAAACCATCCATTATGAATTATTCATAATTCTAGAAAAAGATTACTTAATGGATGGACATATAGAAGAGTTGAGGAAACTAGAATAGTTTTTCTTAATTTTGTCAAGAAATATATTTTTGAGAAAAGAAATGGAGTCATATTTCTTTATCTCAAACAAATAATTCTTTAATTGGCACACTTTTCTCTCATTTTCATCCATATTAATCCCATATGGTTTCTCAATTTATACTCACCCCTTAAGAAATTCATTAAGGAACATGGATTTGATATCCATTTGGTATAATTTTAACAAAATTTTCTCAGAAATATTCAAAAAATAAAATAGTTTCCAACTTGAATATGGGATTAAATTTATCATAAATATAAATTCCTTTGATCTAGGAGTTCCCCTAGAACACTATCAGTTATTTATTTTGTGCCACTTTTCCATACTCAATGAGTTTATTATAGATAACCCACTTGTTTCTAATAAAAATTTTATCTTCTAGCCTTGGAACAATTTCTAGTGTGAAATATTTCGTATTCATATTAATCTATTCATGTATATATTTGAACCAATTATCATCCTTTTCAGCCTCTCTAAATGATTTAGGCTCTACTTGGGAAAAATGAAGTTTTTTGTAGATTTTTACTCCTTTGAATTTTCACTAAAACTTTTTTATCACCAGTGAAATTTTATTCATTGATCTCAACCTTGCTTTTATTTCTTATAGTTGATAAAAATATAGCCATATTTTAAATGATAACCAACTCATTACTATATCTTAAAAAATGACTTTAGTTATTTCATCACACATCTAATAAAAACAATTTATGTTTTACTTTAATTCATCTAAAAACATATCATTCTTTAACATTTCCTTTTGGTTCCATCCTTAGTCGTCTCTAATTACTATCCATGTAATTCTCACAAATGGGAGACATTACCCCTTTTACAGAACACAATGGAATACAACTTTCAACCACATCACTTTCATCTCCTGAATAGTTATTATTCCAATTTTTTTTGGGACTTATCCCCCATCTATTTTATATTGGTTTTACTTCTCTGAGAAGTAGTCATCATATGGATGACTGATTCTTTGAGTATTTCAAGCAACATAGAAGAATGTCTATAAGAGATGGAGTATGAGTTCCAAAAAAACAAAATTCAATGATGAATGTATGGAAGATGAGATGATGAGGATGAGAATTGCCTATAACTTTCACCTTTGGATGAATTCATAGGATAACACCTACCATAGTGGAGTAATTATTTTCATAAATTCAATTACCCATTTTCTTCAAATAACACTAAAATTCTTTGAAACAATAAAATTTCGAGTTTCCCTTATTAGAATCATTTATAACTTTCACCTTTAATAATGGATATCTTATGTGTATTTGTTTATTTATTGTACAAAATGGATATTTTATGAACCTAATAGTATATCTTTACTTTCTCTCAGACAAGTCAAATCTTTAATCCAATGTATCTTATTTTCTCCTCGTCCTCCTCACACATTGATGGATTGTTTGGAGAGATATATTTGTGTTTTTTTAATCATCATTCTCACTTTACCATCATCATATCCCTATGGTCAATAATGTTTGCATAGTAAAATCATTATCCATATAATTAGTATATCATTTCATATTTATGATTAATTTATTTCTTTTTAGTATTACTCATATAATAATTGTTTTCATATAAAAGTGGATTCTTTTTTTTATTTGGGGTGTTTTGTTCAAAGCTACTCATTCTAATGAGTTATTGGACTTAGAGAATAAAACTAAGATAATAAAAACAAGGAAATGTGTTAAGAATATATACAACCATTAGAAAAAGGTGAATTCCTACTAATTATTTAATTAATTTTTTCATCATTTTATCTACTATTTGTAAGTTAATTTTATTAGCATTTTTATCTAATAATTATTTTGTTTTTTTATAGATATTTTGGGAATTAATATTTTGATTTAAACTTTCTGTAACAATCCACAAAATGGATGAAATGATCCATTCTACAAATGTAACCATGTTTTCCATTTTCATTGACTTTCTTTGTCGAACTGCCAACACTGCATATTGATTTTATATTTTTAGCAGGAAAACATTTATCATTTTTAAAATCCATAAGAATAGAGGAATATAATGTTCCCATTATAGTGACTTCTTTTGATATAATGGGCACATGAGATTTATCTTCTCTTCTGACTTTCAACAACGAGAAACATTTTCAGGTAAGAATATCGAGTCAGTATCTAGCATTGGTAGTTTGATATAGAAATACAATGAAAATGTGGTTACATTTGAGGTTATAAATTTTTTAAACTTTGGGATGTGTAGTATTGGTTAGAGTGTATACTCAAGAGGGGGGTGAATTGAGTACCAATTAAAATTTCTGTTAAAAAAACATTATGATAAAAAAAACCCAAATTCAAAACAGCCCAGTCAATTAAGGCAGTTGATATATAAATGTTTAATTGATCAACAAGTTTCTCTAAGGTTGATTAGTCCTCAGTTGAATCAATACAATCACTAATTCAACTTTTGAAATAGTTTTACTGAATTAATCGTATATATACACTGACAAAAAATAACTATTAGAGTAAATGTAAAAATAGTTTTATGTATTTGAAAAACAAAAGAAGCCGATAAAATAAAATAGAGTATATGAGGATTAGAATAACAATATAAACAATAGGTTCAGTCTCAAGCCGAGACCTAGTCCTCTCCACTTGGTGATCACCTACCACCAAGCATTTTGTATAAATAAACCTGATACACAACCTGTATCGGGGTTTACAATAGTTTTTACAAACTGTCCAGGTTCTACAACCCCTACCATAGTTCTATGTGGGAAAACAAGTAACCAATCCACACAAGTATTCTTCCACAATTATGTATAGGAAACAAAAGGTGAGAGAATTTTGAGTGGAGATTTTCAGTATCCCTCAGTTAAAGCACAGGAGATAGTGTGTGTGTAATAAACACACACTACTTAGAAATGTAAAATAAGGAACAAAATAGATCCAGAGAAACTTGGATGGAGTTTAGAATGCTCTGTGTGTTTGAATATCATCTCTGGAATTCTTGGAGTTGAGTAAATTATTGTTTTGTTCTACTTTGTATGTCGCCTCCAAAAACAGAGTGTTGCAACTTTCATTACTGGCCTCTAGGTACTGAGATGTTCAACTTCTTGGTACCAGGGTTCTTTTAACCACAACAGTACATCCTTGAAGATGTTCTTCAAAAATATCTTCGTGAAGCTTTTGGATTTTCAGTACATTCAATGGAGTGTTCTTCTTCTTGTTCTTCAGTAATGTATTTTTATTCAAGTCACTACTTTGTTTTTCTTAATGCCACTATATATATCTACTTTCTCTTAAGTCTTTTTCTTTCATATTTGAGGTCCGACAATAGGAGTACATACATCATGTGCAATCTTTATCATACCTCATACTGTCAAGATATGGTCTCCAGATATGTCTACAACAAATATTAATTAATTCAAAAGCATTAAAGTTAGAAAATATGACCGTTAGAAAAATATCAAGAATTTGACAAATTAAGGGTATCGGTAGACTGGTAACGGTAGCCTTCGCATCGGTAGGCTTCAACAGTAGGTGCACATCGGAAACTTACAACTATATCCTTCCATCAGTAACCTTTAGCAATGACCTTCAACAGTATGCTTGCATCGGTGACCATGTAACGGTGACCTTTGTATCCGTGACCTTTGTATCGGTGACCTTATATCAGTGACCTTTGTAACGGTGACCTTTGTATTGGTGACCTTTGTACCAGTGACCTTGTATCGGTGACCTTTGTATCGGTGACCTTGTACTTAGATAAATTTTTCAATGTAAGCTTAACCAATCAAGCAGTGAGATTGAGAGTATATGAGTATTACTCTATAGAAACAGGAAAAATTAATGAAACATAATTAGCATAGAATGAAAACATGGTTATCACTTAAATGAAAAAAAGATTTGGGATTATCAAAACATGATTTGGGATTATCAAAATAGGTGAGTCCAATAATCTCCCCCTTTTTTATAATCACAAATTATGTCATTGATTCTTTAGATTTAAGAGTTTTAAATCAAGGTAAAACACATTTTCTAATGTCATCAGTGATGTAAGCATACACAAATATTATGGAGAACACTACATTTAGGTCAGAACGTATACAAACACATATAAACACTTCTTTCATTGAGATAATTCAAGTTTTGAATATTTTCTCCATATTTTCTCCCCCTTGAATATCTTCTCCCCCTTGAATTGTTCTTCCCCTTTGTGATTAACAAAAAGCATGCAGAACAAAAAAAGTGAAAAGAGAGGGTTTTTAATAATAAAACAGGATTACAATATAAAAAAATAGATACACCAATCCCTATTAGTTAAGACAGTCCACACTCAATCCACATCAGAGATGAACATTGGAGATTTGGACTAGGAAGCTGGGGAGGTAGGTTCTGAAGGTGGAGGGATAGGCCGAGGGATAGCAGTAAGTATTTTAGGAGGAGCAGCCACTAAGGCATCAGTAGGCCTGTAGTGAGTAGATCTCTAAGGAATCATTGGGGTCAAAATTCTGATGGCCTGGGCAGGAGTCATCAAAGGAGCAGTACTGGTGGAACCTGAGGCAGTTGAAGAAGCAGGCAAACCAGGAGGAATAATGATGGGAGTGCAGTCCACATGCAGGAAAGAAAAGAGAATATTCCTGAAGTCTATAATAACTCTTCCTCCTCTTTCCATATCAGAAATAAAATCATCCTTATTTTCCATGAATTTTTCTAAAGCAGGAGTCAGCTCCTGAATCTTGCTCACTTTATCTTTAAATGCCTAAGTGACAGGTGAAATCCTCAAGTTCTCCAACAGCAACTTGAAGTTTCCATCCATATAATTCTTAGTGTAAACCCGTTTATAATAGAAGTCAACTTCATACTTGATGTCCTTCTGATCTTGAGAAGATTCTCTTAAATAATTTCCTATAAGGTTATGAATTTCCCTGGTGATGGAAATGACCTAAGAGACTGAGGTATTATCACTAGAGAACTTTTCCACTTCTTCTCTAACAATGGTCTTGAAAGCTTCAATGTCAACTATAGGAGAGGCTGAAGTGGAAGCAGATGCACCCAGAGGTGCCAAAGAGAAAGCCACAGTCTCCTTAAATGATTTGTTCAGCCCACTGATTAGCCATTTTACATCATCATCTTGACCTTTCACATGTATTTCCATAGACTTCTTAAAATCCTCAAACATTGTGACCATTTGTTGAACCACACTTTTAACATATCTAAGGTCTCAGTCCACCTGAGATCTTAAGGCCATATATGCATCTAATCTAGGGATAGAGTGTTTTATTGATTCCATAGACTCTTCCAAATCTCTTACCTGATTTTGACATTACTTTATGTCATGTAACATAGCTGAGTAAGAGGTAGAGACTATCCTTTCCACTGTAGAAGTCATGAGTTCTTGATTTTAATCTATTTTTCTCACTATCTCAGTGTTTTTCTAATCAATATACCTCTTTAGTTATAATTTCAAAGAATCCAATTCATCCTTCTTTACATAGTCTTGAGGTAGAAAAACCACTGGCTACACAATTTTTGTTTTTGAGACAGTAGGAATTTGAGGGCTTCTGATAGGCTGGTCATCTTCAGAGTCTCCATAATCTAGGCCTAAAACCACAAAGCCATGATCTTTTGTCCAGTCCTCTATCTCATGAGCAACAACAAATGATCTTGTAGCAACAGGTTCCTCCCCCTCACTTGGAGCATTCTCCTAAATAACCAAATTTATCTCCATCTGACCTCCTTGATCAACTTCATCAATAGGAAGGTTCGCTTCCACTTCCTCCACAGAATCATCAACAACTTTTAGAACAAGTCCAGCTTCGACTGAATCAGCAACTTCTTTATCTATACTTTCTACCCTTTCTATATGTCTTATTAAAGGACTAAGACTTAGACATTCCTCTTCATTTTTAGTAGTATCTGTCTCAAAGTTAGCATGAATTGATTCAGATTCCTCATCCTTATCTGAGGTATCTCTAACTTCTCTTAAGACATTTTCAGCACCTTCTTCTTCAATGGTTTCCTTATCAGTGTCCCTTAGGAAAATATCCCTTCTAGGAAATCTATTTGGTGGGATAGTCTCACCAAAGGATATAGTATTCTCACGAGGATTGGAGGGATGTTCAGGTTCACTCCTGTCATCTATAGGAGAATCCTCTCTTTCTTGCACAGTAGCAACTTCTTCTCCTTCCTCATCTGAATAAGCAGGATCTACTTCATTAGGCTTAAGACCGGGGTCTCTCTTATTCTTAGGCCTAGTAGGATGAGTCATAAGATTAAAATCTTCATGCACCTTAGCCTCATCATTCACCCATCTCCTTAGCCATGGATTCCAATTAATCTTCATCAGCTTGCAGATCACTTTGGTGATGCAATGGTTATCTTGAACAACAACAGTTTCCTCCTTATCTCTAGTAACTCCTTTCAATTTCAACATAAGGGATATTAAATTAGCATGGAATAGAGCATTGGATTTGGAACTAGTCTTGTTCATATCTTTTAGTTGAATCATCAACAGCCTATATAAGTTGATCTTTTTTTCATGCTTTAACAGATACAAGAGAAAGACATCCTGATACTTTAAAGTTGCAAATTCCCCTCTCTTGGGACTTAAAACATGTAGAATAAACTTGAAAAGAAACTTATCTTCTCCTACCATTTCAGCAGTAATGACTTTCCTAGGAATTCCATTCCCTGTCAGTTCAGCTAATGCTTCTTCATACCAGAAGAACTCACTAGTGGGAGGCACCACTTTTGAGTAAAAATCAAAAATCCCTTCATGTGGAACCCTCAAGCAATCATCCCATTCAGCAAAGGAGAAGCTAACACTTACTCCATTTACACTTGAAATCATTCGGTGCTCATCCCCAGACTACCCGAACTTGAGGTACTCAAAAAATTCCTTTACTAACTTCGGGTAATATGGTCCATTATTGTTTGAAAAACATTCAACCTAGCCCTTAGCTTCCAATGCCTTAAGTACTAATGACCATCTTGACAGCAGCCACTCTGAACTTAAATCTTTCTCAACTACTATTTCCCTCTTGGATAAATGCGGGTTCAGCACCTTTTCCACTATCTGGCTTCTTCTACTCGACTCGGATCTAGGTCTCTTAGGATCAGGCGCATCTCCTTCATCAACAACCAATGGCCTTTTGACTCTTTCCATCGATCTGTAGAGTTTCAAGGTTTCAGTAGAGGTTTAGGTTCTGAGATTGAGGATCAAAAGGTTCGTGATAGGGTTTTATGTGGATTGAGAAGTGATCCATGTTTTAATTTTATAATTTAGGGATCAAGAAAAATAAAACAGATAAAATGAATAAGTAATATGTAGAGAACTTTTCAGATTCTAGCTGAGAGCACAAAAAAGTAAAGTCCCAGATTCAAGTCGTCTATTGGTAATGAGGTATTGGTAAAGTCTAACGGTGAGGTCCTAACAGTGAGGTTTAATAGTGAGGTTCTATCGTTAAGGTCTAACGGTGAGGTCCTATCGGTAAGGTCTAACGGTGAGGTCATATCGGTAAGGTCTAACAGTGAGGTCATATCGGTAAGGTCTAACGGTGAGGTCCTATTGGTAAGTTCTAACGGTGAGGTCCTATCGGTAAGGTCTAACAGTGAGGTCATATCGGTAAGGTCTAATAGTGAGGTCCTATTGGTAAGGTCTAACGGTGAGGTCTTATTGGTGAGATTCAACGGTGAGTTTCTAACAGTGAGGTTCAATGGTGAGGTTCTAACAGTGAGGTTCAATGGTGAGGTTCCCTATAATGGAATTAATCATCCCTAATTCATGTTTAATGTAGTTTAACCTCTCCGAATTCAAAGGCTTTGTGAATATATCATCCAATTGATGTTCAGTGCCAATGAATTCAAGAGTGATATCACCTCTTTGATAATGATCTCTCTAGAAGTGATATCTTATATCAATATTCTTTTTCCTAGCATGAGATACTGGATTTTTAGAAATTTTAATAGCACTTGTGTTGTCACAGTTTATAGAGACATTTTTGAATTGATATCAATAGTCTGGTAAAGTGTGTTTCATCCACAGAATTTGAGCACAACAACTACCAACAGCTATATATTCATATTCAGCAGTAGAAAATGCAACAAAATTACTACACCATGATACTAGTGACTTGCCTAAAATGTGACATGTTCCAGAGGTGATTTTTCTGTCTAACTTGAAACCAAAAAATTCATCATCTGAATAACTTATTAAATAAAATGGCTATCCTCTTGGATAAAAGAGTACCAAATTTATAATATACTTGAGATATTTAAAAATACTTTTAACAGCATTTAAATGAAACTCTTTGGGATTGGATTGAAAATGATCACACATGCATACGGTGAACATAATATCAGGTCTACTAGCAGTAAGATAGAGCAGACTTCCAATCAATCCTTTGTGGGTGGTTTGATCCACTGTTTTTCCAGCTTCATCTACATCCAACTTACAAGTGGTACTCATAGGTGTATCACTACCTTTACTACCATCAAAACCAAAACGTTTTAAATGATCTTTAACATATTTACTTTGATTTAAAACAATACCATCTTTAATTTGAAAAATCTGAAATCCAAGGAAAAATTTAAGTTCTCCCATTAAACTCATTTCAAATTCATTTTTCATTATTTTTTAAAAATCAATACATAAAGAATTTTTAGAAGATCCAAAAATTATATCATATATATAAATTTTTACTATGAAAACATCTTTGGAAATTCTTTTAATGAAGATAGTAGGATTAGTTATTCATTTAGTAAAACTTTTTGAAATAAGAAAAGAGATGAGCCTATCATACCAAACTCTTGGAGCTTTCTTTAAACCATATAAAGATTTTTAAAGCTTAAAAACACGATTTTTAAGATGGGGATTTTTAAAACTAGGAGGTTGTTCAACAAACACATCCTTAACTATGTACCCATTTAGAAAATCAATTTTAACATCCATTTGATAAAGTTTAAAATTAAGATGAGCTGCATAAGAAAGTAGTATCCTAATGGACTCTAACCTAGCTACAGGTGCAAAGATATCCTCATAGTCTATTCCTTCATCTTTACTATATCCTTGTGCAACTAACATAGCTTTGTTTCTAACTATATTTCCAGACTCATCAATTTTGTTCCTAAAAACCCATTTAGTGTCTATTGTTAAAATGTCCTTAGGTCTTTCAATGAGTTCCCAGACTTTGTTTCTTTCAAATTGATTTAATTATTCTTCCATATCCATCACCCAAAATTCATCATTGATATCATAATTAATATTTTTGTGTTCAATCTGTGAAAGAAAAGCTTGATGTTCAACCAGGTTTCTCAGAGAAGCTCTAGTTTTTGTCCCTCTATTTAAATCACCTACTACAGCATCTAAATGATGATTATTGAGAGTTCTAGTACCTATAGAAAGATTTGAACTAGACTCCTCGTGGTTGTTTATAGGTTCAGACTCAATAGGTGCAGATTCTGAAAAATTCCTAGAATTGGTTACTTTTATAGGGGATTCACTATCATTATCATTAAGGTCCAGAATTAACATATATTCCTCAAGATATTCAAGAGAGGTTTTGGGTTCATGTGGATTAGTATCATAAAATTTTACATGAATTGACTCTTCCATGCATTTGGTTTTCTTATTGAATACTCTATAATCTTTACTCAATATTGAGTAACCTAGGAAAATTCCTTCACCACTTTTGGAGGCAAACTTGTCAAGATTGTCCTTAGTGTTAGGAATAAAGACTTTGCAGCCAAAAACTCTGAAGTAGTTAACATTAGGCTTCCTATTGTTCCAAATTTCATAAGGTTTCTTCTTAAGAACATGTCTAATCAAGACTCTATTAATGGTATAACAAGTTGTATTTATAGCTTCAACCCAAAAATAAATAGGTAGATTATACTCACTAAGCATAGTTCGGGAAATCTCTTGAAGTGTCCTATTTCTTCTTTCTAAGACTCCATTTTGTTAAGGTGTTCTAAGAGCAGAGAAATTTTGACTATAGCCATTGTGTGAGTTATAAGATTCAAACTCCTGATTTTCAAACTCACGGCCATGATCACCTCTCAAGGTCTTAATTCTAAGTCCACTAATATTTTCTACAGACTTGGAGTATTTGATAAAATAAGAACAAGCTTAACTTGTGTGAGCCAAAAAGTATACCCAAGTGTACCTAGAAAAATCAACTACAAGAATATAAACAAAATTCTTTCCATTTAAACTTGAAACTCTTTATGGTCCAAAAAAATCCATGTGAACCAACTCAAGCGGTTGAGAGGTAGAAACTTCTTTCTTTGGTTTAAAAGAAACTTTGTGTTGTTTTCCCTTTTGACAAGGATTACACACTTTGTTTAGAAAAAATTATAATTTAGGTAGGTCTCTAACTAAACCTTTCCTAGTCAGTTTCCTAAGTGAGTGCACATTGCATTGTCTTAATCTTATGTGCCACAACCAGGATTCCTTATGAAAATAATTTAAGAAAGAAACATTTTACTTGGCTAAGTAATTTAAATCAATATCATACACATTTTCATTTCTATAGGAAGTGAATACTAAATCATTTTTGGAATTAAAAACATTACATGCATCATTTTTAAACTTGACATTAAAACCATCATCACACAACTGAGAGATTATAAGTAATTTTTACTTTAATCCGTCAAAAAAAATTACTTTGGAAATTAATATTGTATTAGGGTTACCAATCTGGCCTAAGCTGGCGATTTTTCCATTTGCATTGTCATCAAAAGTTACATGTCCACCATCAACTTTGATTAGCCTATTGAAGAAAGAATAATATCCTATAATATGTCTTGAACATCCACTATCCAAGTACCATAACGTCTTACAGGAACTCTTTAGGCATCTTCCCTGTAAGACAGGTTAGGCATGGGGTAACTTTGGCACCCAGATTTTCTTGGGTCCAAAGAGGTTAGTAAGTAAAACTTTGGGAATCCATATTTGATTTATAGGTTTCCTAACATCAACATACAAATTCAGAGACATAAATACATTGTTAGGTAACTTTTGAAAATTGTCTCTCAAAAGATGGTCTAGAAATGTGTTGACGCTCCTTTTGTCACAGAATCTAAAAATCGGAAAAGGGGAATATCTGAGCTCAAAGTGATTCAACCTTTGAAGAAAAAATCAAAAATCGACAAAGGCATGAACAAAGGATCAAAAGCAACTTCACCGCGCAATTTATAGCATTGTCGCGCAAGTCCACTTGCGCGACGCTCTTGGTCGCGCAAGTGACTTGCGCGACCTAAGTGGTAACCGCCCGATAACCGCCCGGGGTCTTCTCCTGCCTATAAATAGACCCTGTGGGCCCCCCATTCGAGAGGATCTTTTTCCAGAAACTCAGATTGAAGCTCCCGATGCCCAAGTCTCTTCTCAAAGCTTCCGGAACACTTCTAAGGTAATTTCTTACCTAGAACGGAAGATCTAAAGAGAAGAAGGAAGGCCTAAGTGTTGAAACTTATCAACACTTGCGCGCCGACTTATTTCCTTCAATATAACTTGTGCGTCCCTTTTCTGGAAGAACCTCAAGAGGATTCTAAAGGGATTTATAAAGAGTCACTCAAATATTCTAATGATGTTTGAGAATCGCGCAAGTACCCCTCATGTCGCGCAAGTATACTTGCGCGACCAATACTTGCGCGTCACCGCAATACTTGCACGCCTTTCAAGACTTGCGCGCCCCTACCTTTTTGGGTGCCCATCTTGCCCATTTTACCCCTCTTAAGCCATTTCACATTTCCTATTCAAGGTTCAGTCTTCAAGATACTCTTCAAAGCCATTTATGGCATGATTTCTTGATTTGAATTCCTTATCTGAAAGGAATTCGGTGGAATATCTCTCAAAACCTAGTGATTTAAATATCCTTATGTCACCAAAGATTGAGAGTTCGTTCATTCAACCTCATTCTTTAAGATGAGAGAATCCTTAACCTGGGTCTCCTTTTTTAGGAATAATCCCCAGTTATAAATCCTTTAATATGGGCATCTTCCTTAAGAGTAAGCCCCAAATTCTTAAAGTTCCCAAACTTTGGGCATCCTCCTCAGGAGTAAACCCCAAAACATAATTCCTTAACTTGGGCATCCTCCTTAGGAGTAAGCCCCAATCACAATCCTTTAATATGGGCATCCTTCTTAGGAGTAATCCCCAACCTCAAATATGGGCATCCTCCTCAGGAGTAAGCCCCAAACCTTAATCTCTAACCTGGGTCTCCTTTTCATGAATAAGACTCAGTCATAATCTTGGGCTTCCTTTTCAGGAGTAAGCCCCAAGTCCCCTAACCTGGGCCTCCTTTTTAGGAGTAAGTCCCAGTCATAATCTTGGGTTTCCTTTTCAGGAGTAAACCCCAAGCCCCCTTAAATTTCTCTTAACCAGTCCTAATTTACCCTTGATTTGGGTTTCCTTTTCAGGAGTAAAACCCAATCATAAGTCCCCTCCTAACTTGGGCATCCTCCTTAGGAGTAAGCCCCAAGATTAGAGTATTCAAATCTCCATGAAGCACATATAACTTTATGGACCCTGTTCATGGATTTTCTCCCTAAAAATGAATCCTAAACCTTCATCTATCTGGGCAGTCATACATACATAAGCCCCAAACAAATTCTTATGATTGCATCTTTCATGGCACAATTGTCTAATTTTTACCAATACCTCTTGTTTCTCACACCGAGCATGACTCACGTGAGCTTAGAGTGTAAAAGTAATTATGACATTCTTCTTTGAGCCATCAATCATAAACATCATACTCCATTACTCGAACTACGTGGGTTCTGATTCCTTTTCCAAAACAAAGGATACGTAGGTAGCCTATTTATGGGTTCGATCCCAACTTTGAAATAATCCATGTCCTTCTGAATGACGATAAACTTCAAGTGCCCCACTGAGTGGCTTTAAAACCAGCCTGGTCATCATAATGACCAAGAGAATTTTATATAAATGTTTTGAAGGATACCATTGACCAAGAATCTCTAAACAGATATAGATGATTCTCTATTGATGAAGAACCTCGAATACATATAAAAGATTCTCTAGATTTCTTGCATATTTAATCATTGATTGTTAAAACTAAAGGAAATTACATTTTATACTTGGTAATGTAATAAGGATTCACGAACATAAATTAAATCTATAAAGAGAGTCCCGTAGTAGACAATAATTCCCCTCAAAAAGGTGTGATGAGTCCGACCTCTCATCCTCTCGACCAATGCAAATTCCTAAGCCTCATTAGTCCACAAGCTAATGAGCGCCTGCCTTTGGAAAGTAGGTCCAAACGGATGTGGAATCATTGGATGTTTCCGGTTCTACGAACAAACCCGCTAGAAACCGATCGGAACGATTGAATCTCCCGTCCAGGAGGTCATCCCCGAAATCCGTGCGAAAAAAAATGGTGAACCCGACGTGAATCCTTAACCAAGTTAAAGTGATGTTATTCTTATTTGTTAGGCCCCTTGGGCCAACAAATCAATCATTGACATGTGCTCATCCAAAAGATGCAGTGGCCGGATTCATCTTGATTTTGTCTGTTATATGGAATAGGCACTCTTTTTTCAAGATCTTCTGCAAAATGGCTTTCCTTAAATTCACCCCTGTGAATACTGCTGTTGTGAATACCTCTACTGTGAGGTCTGCTGCTGTGAAAACCAATGTTACTACTCTTGCTGGAATGTCGTCCGCTCTAAGGATCACATCACCAACTCAGCATCTTCAACGCTGGGTTTCTAATGCACTGGTTAAGGAGTACCGTCGCAATGGTACTATCCCAACTCTATAGGCCGCTCGTCAAGCCCTCCAAGTTAACAACTCTACCTGGTCATCCGGACAACGGCGGCCAGCGATCAAGAAGCAAGCGGTGCTAACTACCGTCTCCAACCGTTTCGGGTCGTTATCCCCGGAACGCAATTTCCATTCATTCCCTTACTCTGAGGAAGTGAATGAGCAGGTTCCGCAGAGCCTTAATTCAAAAAGACAGGAGTCCTTCTCGAGGGCTCCCATCAACAATCGCTGCCAAACTCGTGCGGTAGTGCGCCCTCAACATGATGAGGGTACCGACTCCAGGCATTCAGCTCAGGTTCCTCGAACCCGAGCAGGCAAGATGAACTGCCAGAGACGGAATCCGGTTAACAATGGGCAGGTTGTCATCCCTGCCATCTCCGGAGAAGTCCACCAACCTAACTTGGTGGAAAATAACGAACAGGCACACACACCTGTCCGTTTTAATTCCGTTGTCCAGCAGACTCTTCTGGCAGCATCAAGCCAATCCCGCCAGGTAATTCTGGCGGAGTACCATAGGCAGGAACATGCACCTGCTTATACATCACCAGTTAGTCAGCAGGCTCGTCTGACTACATATGATGGATCTCGTCAACCGCGTTTGGAAAAGTGTAATCAGCAGGCACATACACCTGCTAATACTAATCAATCCTACCAACAGTCTCGATTGGTAGCGCACGGAGAAGTCAGTCGGAAAGCCCCGACGACAAACAGGAGGCAGACTCAACTCTCTGCCTCCACACTTGAGTACTGTCAGGATTCACTGACAGGAAAAGGAGGACAGGAGCAGGCACATACACCTACTCCAAGCCCGGAATGGACGTATATCCCCGTTCCGGCGGCTGAAGTCACCAAACATATTTTTTCAATGATGAAAGAGCAGAAGCAAATTCCTGCTCATATTCTGGATGCTTGCCAGGATATCATAACAGCTTCAGCATCATCACAGGGACAGACACATAAATCTATCCCTAGCAGTGGAGTGACACATCAACGATTCACTCCGGAACAGACACACACATTTGTTCCAGTCCAAGAGGGTTATGGGGCATACTCCCCCATATCATACGGACAACCAAGTCAGGCACATACACCTGATTTGAGTGGAGATCGTCAGCCTAACCTGACCATATTTCCTGATCAGGCACATACACCTGCTCAGAGTAACTACTTTCGTCAACAAGTGGTTTCTAAAGTGAGTAAGAAGGCATCTAAGAAAAAGATCTGCCCAGCACAGTCAGGAGATCAAAGGCCAATCTGCAACCAGGCCTTGCTCGATGCTGGAGTTCTTGAAGCCCTCAGACATTTATCTGTCGGAATTCAAGATTCTACTCCCTCAGTTCCCAATAACAGGAACATTAATTTTGAAGGTCTTCAACATACACTTCCTCATGAAGGCTTGCTTCATGAAAGTTCGGTCAACCTTGAAGTTTCTTCTTCAGATGAGAGCCACAGGAACCCTCTGTGTGGTCAGAAGACCAAGGAGCAAGAGATTTCATCTTTTGCTGTAACCCATCATGACGGTCCTCCTCATGGTGATGAACTTCGCTGCGAAAGTCCTCTCCGCAGTAGTGATTCACGTTGTCTCGAAAATTCTTCAGAAGGCAATGTAGTGACGAGAAAGCCCTCTTATCTCGAGGCACTTGCAAACGTGAAGCCAGTCATGTCTGATGCTTTACTATCGGCAGGTTAAACTCTTTCTCCATCAGAGGATAGCCTGGGGTTCAGGTTATTCTCCGAACCATCCCCAGGTCATTCATCTTCCAGCATGAATAGCGATCTCTCTACCAATCTTGTTGAATCCGATGAAGCAACAAGGAAACACCAACTCTGGTCAAAACAGGTAGAAGAATATTCATTTAATGATAAAGAGGAAATGCTGAACATGAGGAAAAAACTGGAAAAAGGTGAAGTACCAGTCATGTTTTGGCCTTTGGCTGACTCCCAGTACGACATACCAAAGATGTTGACGGATGATGGAATCCATGATATTCGTCTCAACATATGGAATACTCTTTGTCAATTGAAGAAGAAAGTATTATCTTACGGTGATTATGAAAATCATATTAAGATAATAGAAGGGTTACAACGCCAGATTGATTTGGCATCTCTATCAGTCTCTCGGTATCCGAAGGCTGAAAAGCAACAGAGAACCCTTCAACGTTCATGCCTTGGCGCACTAAGAAAATTGCGTCAGTTAATTGCCAATGCTCCATCTGATGTTCCTATCAGAGGATGGGGTGTTCACGGAGCACTACATTTCACAGTGCTTTCCAGTCAGCAAAGCCCGCCGAAAATGGTCTCATGCAATGTTATTGCCCATGGCCGGCCACAGTCAATGGGCTTTGTTCATAATCAAAAGCTTTCTCAAGAACAGGCTTCAACTAGTTCCTCTCAAAATCAAGTATATAGAGAACAAGTTGTTGAATTGCTCCTACATCAAGTAGGCGAGAATATTGCACAAGCCTCTCGTCTGGAGCAAACACGTCATCAAATGACAGAAGTTTCGGAAATCATCCAACGGTCTGTTGAACCAGGTGATAAAAGTGGAAACAGGTTAATGCATCCAGCTAATTTCCGAACTAAGATTCACAAGATCAAGAGAGATTTTAAGAAGATCTCAGACATAGCATGTCAAGAGACACCCCAGCTTGTTAGACTAGGGACTTCTCTAAACCAACCCTCAGAGTCAACAAATGGGATTCGAGGAGTTGAACGGAAGTAGCAGGAAGATCCCCAGTCCACCGGACTGGGGACTTTTTGAAATCCTCAATCCCTCCCTCAGAGAAAGTCAGTATTCTCTCGATTAGGGAATAAGCCTCAAGAGGAACGAAGAGCCAAGCTATCAGGAGATTCTCTCCAAGTGACGGTTCTCCAAGAAGTTCCTGAGGGATCAAGTCAACGGAATGCCATGTCTCATCATGGACATGGAAGAAGACAATATCACATAAATGCTGATAGAAAGGATTCCATGCAATATGCATCCATTAATGTCATCAATGTCGTTGCTGCTGATTCACCAGATGAGGCTCAATCAGAGGGATCAGACGAAGAGGTTCCTGCTCAAGAAGTTGCACACACATACCTAAATGAAGAAGGTGTGCGCACACGTAATCAAAGGCTTACCCAAAATCTGGGTATTCCTTCAAGTAACCCACTTCCCCCTCTCCGAAAAGGATCCAATAAGGGGAAAGGAAAGAATCAGGTTACTTCTCACCCTTCCTCTGAAGGAGGTCAATCTCTCTCATTAGAGCAAAGGTTTGCACAACAGGAGGAAGAAATGAAATAATTAAGAAGGTTGAATGCAGAAATACTTCAGAGTAGTCTTCTTCTTAAGAATGCTGAAATCCGACAGCCAAAGGAATTTGTTGTAACTACTGAGATGGATCAGGAATATCCTCCTTTATCAGTACACCCTCAGAGGTCTAATCCTACGGTTCAAACGCAACAACGGTTGGCAGAACTACCATCAGTTGCAGCACCAACCACCACGTATGTCCAAGCTCCATTCATTGCACCTACCCAAAACCAAGTTCAACCTGATGTTTCTCAAAAGTTAATAACTACTATTGAGTCATTAACAGCTCGGTTAGAAACTATGGAAGGGAAACGGGCGCAAGTTCAACCTGAAAAGAAAGTTTACCATGAATGGGTAGATTCAATTTCTCCTCCATCCAGTTTTGGAAACCCTGTTTTCCCTACTTTCAATGGATCAGGAGACCCTGAACAACATTTGACGCATTACGTGTCTTGTTGTGATCTTATGATGGGAACTCCAGAGCAGCAAGAAGCAGTGAAACTCAGATGCTTCGTGCGAACCTTGCAAGGACCAGCTTTTGTCTGGTATACAAGCTTGCAATCCCAGTCAGTCATCGGATGGGAGGATCTTCATCAAAAATTCCTTCTTCAGTTTAGCTCAACTTTTCCAAAAACGACAGTTTTCGATCTTACAAACTGCAAGCAAAGGGAGAATGAAAGAGTCTCTGATTTCATTGCTCGTTGGAAGGGATTAACGTATTCCCTGAGTTTAGCACTCCCTCAGGAGGAATTGTTGCCAATATGTGTGGCAAATTTGCGTGAAGAATTACGCACGCCATTGATCCCTGTGAAATACACAGGAGGGTTTCGAGACCTTACTTCAATCGCTCAACAGATTGAAGATTCCCTTATACAGGCTAAGGTTAAATCTCGTATAATTCCATCAGCTCCAGGAAGGAGAATGGGTAAAGTGGAAACTGCTACAGTTATTCTTAAACAAGCACATGTACCTATTTCTACTTCAAAACCTTCATCTTCTCGAAGGGCTCCACCTCCTGAACGCTAACAACAAAGGCTATTTCGTCCAAATGATCAAAAAGATCAACAACGAAAACAATTTGAGGATATGAAGAGTAAAACATACTCTTTTCGAAGTGAGAAAGTTCCTGGTTACTTCATTTCAGCTCTGGAAAATAATTTGGTTCAATTACCAGTGCCCAATAGGCCAAACAAGGAAGGAGATGAATACCGTCCCAATTATTGTCTCTTTCATCAAATGTTGGGGCATCCCATCCAGGAGTGTTTTGTCTTTAAAGACCTCCTGCAAAAGATGGTCGACTTGGGACAAGTCAAATTGAAGGGTTCTTCAGCTCATGTAGCGTGTATTACCGCTACAGATCCAGAGGAACGAGGCGAGTGGCAGGAAGTTAAAAGAAAAACTGCGAAAAAAATATGATGATTGGATGGTCAGAAAGACAATCAATCGGACCCATTCCATTTTGCGAACACAATTGAAGAAGACAATTGTGTCTCCTACAAAAGATGCAGTAAAGCCTCCATCAAAAGACAAATCCTCAAAAGGGCAGCGCAATTCAAAGAAGAAAGAGGAATCAGGAGAAGATGAGTATGTATCAAAGCCTAAATTGTCTTTGACTCTGGCAGATTTTATGCCATCTACTTCAAAGCCATGGGCACCGTCCCACCAAATAGCACAGCCTAAACAGGATAACCAGGCAGAGTCTTTATCAGACGAAGAGTTAATCTTTGGTTCTGTTAATATGATTCAATTAACAGATCCATATTCCAGTCTTGATGAGCCTGAATTCCTTGTATCAAATAAGGGAATCCGAGTAAGTTCTAGAGGTTCAGGATACAGGGGAAGACGTGGATCTTTCCGAAGCCACTACTCTAATTTTACCCCTGCTAGCACTGTATATGTAGCAAAAACTCGTGGTAGAGCCCCTCAGCGAGATCAAAAAGAACAAGCAAGTTCTTCTGCCAATGGCCAACTCAGTTTTGGCACAGTTATTTTGGAAGACCGATTAAAAGTTCCATCTTCTTTATCTCAGCAAGTAAATGGATCTAATCAGTCTAACCTTCCAAAACCAAGGATGTTGCCAACTTCAATACAAGATGCATCAGCTTCCAAAGCATATGCTTCCAAGGTACCTACTAAACCGCATATTCCTATTGGGAAACGCAGACCTCTAGATCAAAAGTATGATATATTGAAACACTTGGCCCAAGTACCAGCCAAGTTATCAATTTTGGATGCTTTGAATCTGTCAAAATATCTTCGGGAAGCACTCATCGAAGCTTTGTCAAGTCCTCAGGAGTTTGAAGCTGAAATTGCTGCAGTTGAAATCTATCACATAGAGAATAATCCTGCAGAATGCCATGCAGTGATATCTTTTACTGATAAAGATGAAGATGATGTTGTGCATGGGCACATAAAACCTTTGTACTTATCTGGAAAAGTCAATGGTGTAGATGTTCGAAGAGCTTTCATTGACAATGGTTCAGGAGTCAACCTCATGCCCATTCGTACACTTCGTCGATTGGGCCTCACGGAATCTGATTTATCTCCTTCTACCATGATGTTACAAGGATATGATAAAAATGAACAAGAACCACTGGGAGAAGTTACACTCAGAACTCAGTTTGGAGATCTTGTATCCAATTCAGATTTCATGATTGTTGATCAAGACTCAGCTTTCAATATCTTTCTTGGAAGACCCTGGCTACATCAACATGCAGCTATTCCTTCATCATACCATCAATGTCTCAAATAGTGTTTCGATGGTCAAGTTGGAACATTGTATGGTGATAAAGCCTCGTTCAAGACATGTGAGTCTCAATACATTGAGGCGGAATTTTATCACATGAAGGGAATAGAAAAATCTACAATGAAGGAAATTACCAAAGTTAATGCTCCATATGGTTTAGAGAAAATTCCAATAAATCCATTTTCACATGTGAGTACAGATTATGTGTTACCTATCAGTCAAATTGACAAAATAGGCCCAAATCAAAATACTCTTATGGAAAAATCCATAATTTCAATTACGGCGATCGAGCCAGACAACATGGGAGAAATTGGTAACCTACCAAGCAGTGATGAAAGCATAAGTGGTGACGTTTTCATTTCATCTGTTGAGGTCCAACAAGTCTATACTTCGCTAATCAGGCCAGAAGAAGTTATAGCAACACCAGAGGTGAATATTGATGTCGATTCTCAATCCATAATCTCTTCTTTATTTCCCAAAGAAGACCCTTTATCATCAATAGGGTCGGAAATGGAAGCGTCTTCTTCAAAATGTGAAAATTTTGACATCTATTATGATCATGAGAATTTCGTTTTTTCATCTACTTTTCAAGTAGAAATGGAAGAAATAATACATGATGAAGAGGAAGAGGATGATCTTAGAGATGCTCCTCCAGCGTTTGAAGAGGGTATCTCTACCACTGTGGATGAACTCAGAGAAGTAAATCTGGGTACAGAGAAAGATCCACGCCCCACTTTAATTAGTGCGGCCATGACCCTTGAAGAGCAAGAGATGTATATTTCTTTTCTAAATCAAAATAAAGATATTTTTTCTTGGAATTATATAGAAATGCCTGGGCTTGATCCTGATGTTTCTACTCATCATTTGGGTTTACCAAAAGAATATCGAGGTTTTAAACAAGCCGCGAGAAGAACACACCCAACCTATGCTTCCAAAATTGAAGCTGAAGTGGATAAGCTGATCAAAGCCAACTTCGTCAGAGAAGTTCAATATCCCAAGTGGTTGGCTAATATTGTCCCTGTAAAGAAGAAGAACGGACAAATTAGGGTTTGCATCGATTTCAAAGATCTTAATCGGTATTGTCCTAAAGATGATTTCCCAGTTCCGATTACAGAACTCTTAATTGATGCGACGGCTGGCTATGAAGTACTTTCTTTCATGGATGGATATTCCGGATATAATCAGATCCGAATGGCCCCAGAAGATGAGGAATATACAACCTTCAGAGCTCCTCAAGGTGTGTTTTGTTACCGGGTGATGCCCTTTGGTTTAAAGAATGCATGTGCAACATATCAACGCGCCATGCATCGTATCTTCAAACCTCTTTTAGGGAAGTTTGTTGAATGCTATGTAGATGATTTGGTTGTTAAATCAAAACAACGTTCTAATCACTTGGCTGATTTGGAAGTCATATTCAACAAGTTCCGACAACATAATTTGAAGATGAACCCCTTAAAATGTGCTTTTGGGGTAACCTGAGGAAAATTCCTTGGCTTTGTTGTATGCCATCGTGGTATTGAAGTCGATCCTGAGAAGACCAAATCAATCCTTGGTATGTCACCTCCTCAGAATTTGAAAGAATTAAGAGGAATTCAAGGACACTTATCCTATATTCGGCATTTCATCGCCAATTTGGTAGGCAAAAGTTTACCCTTTACCAAATTATTGAAGAAAGGAGTCACTTACCAGTGGACTGAAGAATGTCAAGAAGCATTTGATGTTCTCAAGAAATACCTCTTGAGTCCACCAGTACTCATGCCACCTGTTGAGGGTAGACCGCTTATCCTCTATGTGACAGCTTTAGAGTGATCATTGGGTTCCTTTCTTGCTCAAAAGAATGATGATGGGAATGAAAATAGTCTCTACTATCTTAGTAGAACTATGCTTGAAGCAGAAACCCGGTATTCAAGTATTGAAAAGTGATGCCTAGCATTAATCTTTGCAGTTCAGAAACTGAGACACTACCTACAACATCATGAGGTCCAATTGGTATCTCGTAATAATCCGCTCAAATTCATCCTTAGTCGTCCAATGCTTACAGGATGTCTGGAAAGGTGGGCGGTTATTCTACAGCAGTTCGACATTCAGTATGTGTCTCAAAAGGCAATTCAGGGCCAAGCTCTGGCTGATTTCCTGGCTGAACATCCTTCAGTGGAAGACACGTATTCAGATATCGAACTCCCTGATGAGGAAGTTTTCTCTATTCAAGAGAGTCCTCAAACATGGGAAATGTATTTTGATGGTGCTTCTAGAAGTCCAACGGGGAAGAAAATGGAAAATCCTAAATTCAACAAAGTTGTTTAGGAATTGTGCTCATTTCTCCAGATAAGGCAGTGTTACCTTATTCCTTTTTGTTGTGGGAAGGTGGTACCAATAATGAATCTGAATACCAAGCTCTCATTACAGGCTTGGAGTTAGCGCTTCAAGCAGAAGTGAATCACTTAAAGGTGAAAGGTGATTTAGACCTGGTAATCAAACAAGTCAATGGGGATTATGCCATCAGAAAAGAAGAATTAATCCCTTTGTATGATTACATCAGAGAGTTAATGTCGGAATTCCCTTCAGAACCGACATTTTCTTATGTCCCAAGATCACAAAATGCTCAAGCTAATGCACTGGCTAATATAGCCACAACTTTAGCAGATCCAAATCAGGACGAGACAACCATCTGTATTGCCCACCGTCGTGCAATTTCACCTTATGTTCAAGTCAGAATAGAGGAAATTAATGAAATTAGTCCCATTCCTGAACCGTATGGTCATACTACAGGATGGATGTCACCTATTAGGGAATACCTTCAAAATGGAACACTTCCACCTGATAGAGCTGAGAAAGAACAAATCCGGCGACGTGTGGTCAATTTTACTCTTTATGATAGCCCAAACCACCTCGAGAAAATTCTCTACAAACATGGTTTTGATGGAGTTCTCTTCGGATTTATTAATGGTGAAGAGACAATGGCTGTCATAAAAGAAGTGCATGCAGGAGTCTGTGGTGCCCACCAGTCTGGACATAGACTGTCTGATCAAATTCGAAGGCTTGGATACTTTTGGCCTTCAATGATACAAGATTGTGTTAATTTTACAAAGAAGTGTCATTCATGCCAAGTATATGCCAACTTCATTCATAAACCTCCAGAGTTGCTTCATACAGCTAAATACTCATGGCCATTTTCCACATGGGGAATGGATGTGGTGGGACCTTACCCTTCAGCTACGGCCAAGCAGTTTAAGTACATTCTTACTGCTACTGATTTCTTTTCCAAATGGGCAGAGGCAGTACCTCTCAAAGAAGTCAGTTCTAAATGCATTGTTAGCTTCATCAAGTCTAATATCATTACTAGATTTGGTATCCCTCATACCATATTGATGGACAACGGCACCAACTTCTGTTCTTCTGAGGTAAAGAAATTGTATCAAGAATACAACATTAAGTCCAACCATTCATCTCGATATCATGCGGCGGCTAATGGCCAGATAGAAGCCTTCAACAAGACTCTTTCAAATATACTGCAAAAGATGGTGGATAAAGATAAGAGGTCATGGCCTGATAAACTCTTTCATGCTTATCGGACTACCACTCGCAATGCAACGCGGTCAACTCCATACTCATTGGTATATGGAACAGAAGCAGTCTTGCCAATTGAAGTTCAATTGCCCTCACTCAGAATATCCATTTGTGATCAATTATCTACAGATGAGCAATCCTAAAAGCGGTTGAATGAATTGGAATAGTTAGATGAGAAAAGATTGTGCACTTTGCACCACTTGGAAATCTATCAGAATCGAATAGCACGAGCTTTTAACAAAAAATTTCGTCTTCGTTCATTCATTCAGGGAGAATTGGTATTGGTTCTCAGAGCACCAATGATACTAGGAAAGAAGCCTCCCAAGCTTGAACCAAAATGGGAAGGACCTTATTCAATACATAAGGTCTACTCCAATGGAGCGTATTCTCTAATCTCAATGGATGGAGAACACATCACGACTCCAACTAATGCCAGATTTTTGAAGAAGTATTTTGTATAAACACAAAATATTATTCCTAGAGCCAAAACAGTCACATTGGTTACTGATATGTCCTAAATGACACTAAACTGTATTTTGTCCTATCTACATGACATTAAACTGTATAGAAGTTCCATATTTTGTCCGAGATGACATTAAACTATATTTTGTCCGAGATGACATTAAACTATATTTTTGTCCGAGATGACATTAAACTATATTTTTGTCCGAGATGACATTAAACTATATTGTGTCCTAGCAACATGACATTAAACTGTGTGGCACTTCCAACATCCAGCATGACGATAAACTGTAAAAAGTCCCCAGAACTGATATCCTCATATTGGTTCACCTTAGTCCTAGCTACATGACTTTAAACTGTACAGCACCAGTTCATCCTTGCTATATGACATTAAAATATACAGCAATGGTCCAGTATGACTTTAAACTGCAACTTCGTCCCACACGACATTAAACTGTGAAAAAATTCCCTAAACCGTCCAGCATGACCTTAAACTGCATCATCCCTGGTCCATGTATATGACCATAAACTATTTGCAAATCCCTTATGTCCAGCAAGACGTTAAACTGTGACGTCCTAACTACATGACGCTAAACTGTATAAAAGTCCCTCAGGTCCGGAAAGACGTTAAACTATATAATCATCAAAGGTCCAGCATGACATTAAACTCCACCATCCACGGTCCATGCATATGACCTTAAACTATTCGCACTTTCGTCCAACATGACATAAATGGTGTGTTATTTTGTCCTTACTGCATGACATTAAACTGCACAGTCCCCCTTTCGTCCAATATGACGTTAAACTATTTTATCCCCATCGTCCTAACTACATGACGCTAAACTGTACAGAAAATCCTTGATATGTCCTACATGACATTAAACTGTATTTTGTCCCTGCTACATGACACTAAACTGTGCAGCACCAATAGTCCTAACTGCAAGACTTTAAACTACATTGTCCCTTTATATGTCCCACATGACATTAAACTATGCATTGTTAAGGTTATTGTTACCTCTTGTTTCTCACACCGAGTATGACTCACGTGATCTTAGAGCGAACATCAACCATAACACTCCCTTTGGGCCACTAACCATGTTTAAGTCCCAAAAACATTTTTAGTTAGATCGTTGTCTCCAAGAACAACTTGATCATTAATTCATTCTTTAATTGAACTACACGGACTTTGATCCTTGCCCTCCAGGCTGGGTATGTAGGCAACCTCCCAGGGTTCAAGCCCAAAAATAATCTCTTCACATCGGTTCACCACCATCTCATATGATGTTGATTTGTGAAACCGCCCCTGGAATCAATATCTTTACATTGATTCACTTTCGTCCTTGTTATATGACGTTAAACTACACAAAACTTTTGTCCAGTACGACAATAAACTACAATATTCTTTGATTTCCTCATTTGAGAAGGAACTATTATTGACATTGATTTTTTCAATCATGTTTTCATTTCAAAAGACTACGTGCATACATGGTAATACCTAAACTTTTTGTCTCAGGTTAAACCATCATTGCACTAAAGTCCCCTTTCACCCTTCACATGTACGAACCAAATTTGTACAAAGGGTAGTTCTAGAACTACGTGGACTTGATTCCCATCCTTATGGGATACGTAGGAACATTCGAGTATCCCTCGAATCCAGTCCTAAGTCTTTTGGGCCTAACCCCAAATTTCACTTTCAGTCCCTTGGCTGAAAAGTCCTCATGAAAACACACACTGTGTATTCATTATTATGGTCCAAATTCTATGACCCTAAACTAAGATCTCTCATAATTTCGTCTTGCACGACGTTAAACTGCATTTCAAGAACTACGTATGGCTTGATTCTCATTCTTATGAGATACGTAGTGAAGTCCAAAATTTCAATTCAGGACCCAGCCACAACATGATTATGGTTATCATTAACCTATGTACCTCTATATACATTGGACAATACCCATATTTATGTGTTATAATCCTAAACTTAAATATTTTCAGATCTTCATAACCCTTTTCATGACTTTTAGTCACAAAAATGTCAAACTTATGAGAATTCTTTTGTCTGACTATGCAGCACGTGCCCATTGGTGGCCTTGCATAAACAGTCCACATAACAGACTTGTCATCCGAAAGATGTTATTTATTTGACCATGCAGCCAATGCCCTTAGGTGGCCCTGCATAATTCAACCCCCAAACGGGTTTTTGTCAAATAATAGTAACTTCATTCTTGGGAAGAATGCCTCTTTTGTCCTTATTTGTCTTAAATGACGGTATGTAGGGATCTGCAAAAAATAGCCATCCTTAACATATTTGTCGCATATCCTTTTTCATGATCTGAAAGTATTCAAGTCTATAGTTTATTCTTCTTCCCTACGTTTGGGTCAGACCTTCGTAGGAGTGATATTCATCCAGTTCTTCGATAATCTTGTCTGAAAATATCTTCTCCATATTCAAGTACCTCTTTCCATACAACAAACTCTATACTTTAGAAAATTTGAATCTCCATAAACTTTCACTGGCTTTTAGCACTAGGAAAGTAAATTTTTGAGAGTTCTTTCACCTGACTATGCAGCACGTGCCCATAGGTGGCCTTGCATAAACAGTCCAAATAACAGACTTGTCAGTCGAAAGATACTATTTATTTGACCATGCAGCCAATGCCCTTAGGTGGCCCTGCATATTTCAACCTCCTAACGGGTTTTGTTAAATAATAGTAACTTCATTCTTGGAAACTACTTCTTCTAATTCCTTTTAGCACTTTTTCATATCATTCCTCAGATTCAAATATTCTTAAGCCATAGTTTATATATTTTCTCTCATACTTGAGTATGGTAATATGTTTTCAGATAAATTGTCAAGGAATTGAATCAATTTTAATCCATTTTGGTCAAATCTATTTCGACCTTAAACATTAGCCCCTTTATGTCCGGCATGCATGACTTTAAACTGCCCACAAAAGACAAAGGAACTCTGAATAAAAGTCAAGTTCCAGCTCACTAAATATACATTTTTGTATGATTTAGGTAATATTGAGCAATTAAAAGATTCAAAGTTTGTAGGGTTATTTGTAATAATCCTAGTAAAAATCAAACTATGCTTACTAGGCCCATTGGCTTAAGTAAATTTGAAGCAGGTAATGAAAGAATGCAAGTACAAATGCCTTGATAGTAGCGCGACATCAAGGAAAACACTAGAAAACAGAGCAACCTGTGCGGCGAGAGCTCGAAGGTATGAAGTCCGGAAATCAGGATGCTTGTACGGAGGTGAGGCCCTCTATTTATAGACGCAGCTGGGACCCTGCGCGCCGTACCCTGCAAGACCGAGCGTCGTAGGCCTGTGCGGAGAGAACCTGCGCGCCGCCATCTGTGCCCTGAAGACTTGCGCACCCCCTTTTCCTTTGGATGGATTCGATTTCCTCAGAGTCAAATCCTCATTTCTCTCCGGATCCAACTCTGAGGGGGGACTTTTGTTGACGCTCCTTTCATCACAGAATCTAAAAATCGGAAAAGGGGAATATCTGAGCTCAAAGTGATTCAACCTTTGAAGAAAAAATCAAAAATCGACAAAGGCATGAACAAAGGATCAAAAGCAACTTCACCGCGCAAGTTATAGCACTGTCGCGCAAGTCCACTTGCGCGACGCTCTTGGTCACGCAAGTGACTTGCGTGACCTAAGTGGTAACCGCCCGGTAACCGCCCGGGGTCTTCTCCTGCCTATAAATAGACCCTGTGGGCCCCCCATTCGAGAGGATCTTTTTCCAGAAACTCGGATTGAAGCTCCCGACGCCTAAGTCTCTTCTCAAAGCTTCCGGAACACTTCTAAGGTAATTTCTTACCTAGAACGGAAGATCTAAAGAGAAGAAGGAAGGCCTAAGTGTTGAAACTTATCAACACTTGTGCGCCGACTTATTTCCTTCAATATAACTTGCGCGTCCCTTTTCTGGAAGAACCTCAAGAGGATTCTAAAGGGATTTATAAAGAGTCTCTCAAATATTCTAATGATGTTTGAGAATCGCGCAAGTACCCCTCATGTCGCGCAAGTATACTTGCGCGACCAATACTTGCGCGCCGCCGCAATACTTGCGCGCCTTTCAAGACTTGCGCACCCCTACCTTTCTGGGTGCCCATCTTGCCCATTTTACCCCTCTTAAGCCATTTCACATTTCCTATTCAAGATTCAGTCTTCAAGATACTCTTCAAAGCCATTTATGGCATGATTTCTTGATTTGACTTCCTTATATGAAAGGAATTCGGTGGAATATCTCTCAAAACCTAGTGATTTAAATATCCTTATGTCACCAAAGATTGAGAGTTCGTTCATTCAACCTCATTCTTTAAGATGAGAGAATCCTTAACCTGGGTCTCCTTTTTTAGGAATAATCCCCAGTTATAAATCCTTTAATATGGGCATCTTCCTTAAGAGTAAGCCCCAAATTCTTAAAGTTCCCAAACTTTGGGCATCCTCCTCAGGAGTAAACCCCAAAACATAATTCCTTAACTTGGGCATCCTCCATAGGAGTAATCCCCAATCACAATTCTTTAATATGGGCATCCTTCTTAGGAGTAAGCCCCAACCTCAAATATGGGCATCCTCCTCAGGAGTAAGCCCCAAACCTTAATCCCTAACCTGGGTCTCCTTTTCAGGAATAAGACTCAGTCATAATCTTGGGCTTCCTTTTCAGGAGTAAGCCCCAAGTCCCCTAACCTGGGCCTCCTTTTTAGGAGTAAGTCCCAGTCATAATCTTGGGTTTCCTTTTCAGGAGTAAACCCCAAGCCCCCTTAAATTTCTCTTAACCAGTCCTAATTTACCCTTAATTTGGGTTTCCTTTTCAGAAGTAAAACCCAATCATAAGTCCCCTCCTAACTTGGGCATCCTCCTTAGGAGTAAGCCCCAAGATTAGAGTATTCAAATCTCCATGAAGCACATATAACTTTATGGACCCTGTTCATGGATTTTCTCCCTAAAAATGAATCCTAAACCTTCATCTATCTGGGCAGTCATACATACATAAGCCCCAAACAAATTCTTATGATTGCATCTTTCATGGCACAATTGTCTAATTTTTACCAATACCTCTTGTTTCTCACACCGAGCATGACTCACGTGAGCTTAGAGTGTAAAAGTAATTATGACATTCTTCTTTGAGCCATCAATCATAAACATCATACTCCATTACTCGAACTACGTGGGTTATGATTCCTTTTCCAAAACAAAGGATACGTAGGTATCCCATTTATGGGTTCGATCCCAACTTTGAAATAATCCTTGTCCTTCTGAATGACGATAAACTTCAAGTGCCCCACTGAGTGGCTTTAAAACCAGCCTGGTCATCATAATGACCAAGAGACTTTTATATAAATGTTTTGAAGGATACCATTGACCAAGAATCTCTAAACAGATATAGATGATTCTCTATTGATGAAGAACCTCGAATACATATAAAAGATTCTCTATATTTCTTGCATATTTAATCATTGATTGTTAAAACTAAAGGAAAGCACATTTTATACTTGGTAATGTAATAAGGATTCACGAACATAACTTAAATCTATAAAGAGAGTCCCGGAGTAGACAATAATTCCCCTCAAAAAGGTGTGATGAGTCCGACCTCCCATCCTCTCGACCAATGCAAATTTCTAAGCCTCGTTAGTCCACAAGCTAATGAGCGCCTGCCTTTGGAAAGTAGGTCCAAACGGATGTGGAATCATTGGATGTTTCCGGTTCTACGAACAAACCCGCTAAAAACCGATCGGAACGTTTGAATCTACCGTCCAGGAGGTCATCCCCGAAATCCGTGCGAAACAAAATGGAATTTGTAGTGAACTGTCCAGATTTTGGAACAAATTTGGTTTTTCTAATTTTTCTATGTCACAGTTGATATCCTAGAACCGTTGTATATTTTGGGGAAATCTGTTTTCTGAGAAACTGAGTCAAGGTACCTCTCCTGGTAGTAAAATTCTCAAGGTTTCTCTTTAATTTCTCATTTGATAATTTGAGTTCAGTATTTTATTTTAACATCTGGGAACATTTTTCTTTTTCAATATCCAAATCAGACTTATTATTTACATTTAAAGCATGTTGTCTCTTTAATGATTTATATTTTTCCTTGATCTCATTAAAGGTATCCTCAAGCATTTCAAAGTATTAAAATAATTAATCCTTACTCATATCTTCATCATTATGTGATTCACTCTTATTCCCATAATAATAGGCATTATTTATAGGAGAATTAAGTGTTACCTTAGATGTTTCTGTCATGAAACATAAGTTGGAATGATTGTTCTATTCACTAACAGAAGAATCAGATCCACTGGAGCTATCTTCTGAAGCACTCCAAGTATATTTCATAGCCTTTTTATAACTCTTGCCCTTAACTTCATATTTCTTCTTAAATTTTAGCTTGGGTCAGTCTTCCTTCACATGACATTTTCGTTTGCACCCATAGCAGATTATTTAATTTGAGTTGTCATTCCATTTTCTGTCTTTCTTCCATTGTCCTTTACTATTATACTTTCCCTTGTAGTTTGACTTCCTAAAGAATTTATTCTTTTGGTAGACTTTTTTGAACCTTCTTTCCAAATGATCCATCTCATCATCACTGTCAGGGTATGAGTCTTCACTTTTGGAAGAATCTACAGGAACTTGAATTTTTTTCTTTTTCTTTGCTCTTTAAGGTAGTAGTCTTGAATGCTACTGACTTCTTCCTTGGTTCTTCATATACTTCTTGATTCAACTTAAGTTCTTATTCATACATCATAAGATTTACAATTAGTTCCTTCGCTGGAAGTTGGCCTATGTCACAAGATTCTTGGATAGAAACAGAAGTTCCTCTCTATCTGTCAGATAGGAATAGAAGCAGTCTCATAATCTGGTCCTTGTTTTCCACTGGTTTTCCAAGCAGACTCATGGTGTTCACTATTTAATTGAACCTAAGATACATTTTAGAGTTAGGTTCATCAGACCTCATTTTAAAATTATCATATTTAATAGAGTATGTATTTAATATCATTTATTTAACAATGGTTATTCCCTCATGAGAAACAACTAAAGTATCCCAAATTTCATATGTAGTTTTACAAGAAGATATTCTATTGAATTCATCATCACCTAGAGAACAGTACAAGGTATTCATTGATTTACAGTTATTATTATATGCGGCTTTAGTCAACTGAGACCATGTATCCCTAGCAGTAGAAAGCAGTACATGTTGTTCTTCAATTATATCCCAGATTTTAGGTCTCATGCTCTCTAGATACATTTTCATTTTTAATTTCCACAGAGCATAGTTATTACCATTAAAGAAAGGTGTCATGTTAGTAGCAGCACTCTCAACTCTATTTTCTATAGTTACTTAGAATTTAAAGAACTGAAAATTTAGATATGACAGAAATTTAAAGATCTTTAAGATACAACTAAAATTACAGTTGAAAAGAATTTTAACACTTGAAAATTAAGTCCTTTGAAACCAAATGTTGGTCGGAGTGGATACTCAAGAGGGGGGTGAATTGAGTACCAATTAAAATTTCTGTTAAAAAAAACTTTATGATTAAAATCCCTAGATTCAAAATAGCCCAGTCAATTAAGGTAGTAGAGATATAAATGTTTAATTTCTCAACAAGTTTCTCTAAGTTTTATTATTCCTCGGTTGAATAAATATAATCACTAATTCAAATTTTGAAATAGGTTTACTAAAATAAGCATATATACACACTAACCAAAACTAACTATTAGAGTGAATGTAAAAACAGTTTTCTATCTTTGAAAAATAAAAGAAGTGGATAAAATAAAACATAGTATATGAGGATTCTCACAACAATATAAACAAGAGGTTCAATCTCAAGATGAGACCTAGTCCTCTCTACTTGGTGATCACCTTCCGCCAAAAAGTTTGTGTAAATAAACTTGATAAAAAACCTGTATCAGGGTTTACAACAGTTTTTACCAACTTTCTAGGTTCTACAACCTCTACCATAGTTCTACGTGGGAAAACAAGCAACCAAGCCACACAAGGATTCCTCCACAGTTATGTGTGGGAAAAAAAGGTGAGAGAATTTTGAGTGGATATTTTCAGTATCCCCCAGTTAAAGCACAAGAGACAGTGTGTGTGTAACAAACACAAACTGCTTAGAAATGTAAAATAAGGAACACAGTAGATCCAGAGAAATTAGGATGGAGTTTAGAATGCTCTGTGTGTTTTAAGATCAGCTCTAGACTTCTTGGATTTTAGGAAATGCTTGTTTTGTTCTTCTCTACAAGTTTCCTCCAAAAACAGAGTGTCGCAACTTTAAGTACTGGCCTCTAGGTACTGAGATGGTCAACTTCTTGGTACAAGGGTTATTTTAACCACAGCAATATGGCCTTGAATATGTTCTTCAAAAGGATATTTTTGAAGCTTTTGTATTTTCAGTATATGAACTAGAGTGTTATTCTTCTTGTAATTCAGTAATGTATTTTTTTTCAAGTCACTACTTTGTTTTTCTCTATGCCTCTATATATATCTACTTTTTCTTCGGTCTTTTTCTTTTCTATTTGAAGTCTGACAATGGGAGTAAGTACATCACGTGAAATCTTTCTTGTACCTAGTACTGTCAAGATATGGTCTCCAGATATGTCTATAATAAATATTAATTAAGTTAGAATCATTAAAGTTAGAATATATGATTGTTTGAAAAATATCAAGAATTTGACAAAGTAAGGGTATCAGTAGACTGGTAACGGTAGCCTTCACATCGGTAGGCTTCAACAGTAGGTTCACATCAGCAACCTAGAACTGTAACCTTCCATCTGTAACCTTTAGTGGTGACCTTCAACAGTAGGCTTACGTCGGTGACCATGTAACGGTGACCTTTGTATCGATGACATTTATACCAGTGACCTTGTATCGGTGACCTTTGTAACGATGACCTCGTATCAGTGACCTTTTTAATGGTGACCTTTGTATCGGTGACCTTTGTACTGGTGACCTTGTATCGGTGACCTTTGTACTATTTACCTTGTACTTCAAAAAAAATTCACTGTAAGCTAAACCAATCAAGCAGTGAGATTGAGAGTATATAAATATTACTCTATAGAAATAGGAAACATTATAGCATAGAATGAAAACATGGTTCTCACATAAATGAAAAAAATATTTGGGATTATCCAAACATGAATTGGGATTATCAAAATAGGTGAGTCCATCATGTAGGAATCAATAGCACCACAATATGACACATGGTGTGACCGGTATGACTCTAAGTGCTTCTTTTTAATTAAAATTGACATTAATTTTAGTAAAAAAGATAATTGACATTCTCAAAACCAAGAAAAAATATTCTTATTATTTTGATACTTTAGATAAAAGATCTATAAGTCATTTGGTACAAGTAGAAATCAGGAGCACCTCAATTCGATGCTTGGTGTAACTATTATGAATCAATGTGTCTGTTATTAGTTTAAAATCAACAGTTTAGTACAAAAAATGACATTCATTGGAAAAATAATGCACACATATTTTCTTGATAATTTATTAAATCAATTTATAAGTCATTTTTGAAATGTATTAATTGGTCTCACATCAAAAAAATACATTATGTGATCGGTATTGTTCAAAGTGCATGTTTCTAGTTTAAAATGAAATTTTAATAAAAAATAAAGTGAAATACTCAAAACTGAGAAAAACCCTTTGTATTATTCTGATACATTAGAAAAATGATCCATAATTAATTTTTTATGTGTATTAATTAGACTCACATCAATCTGATGTATGATGTGACTGATATGACTCCAAGTGCGTCTTTTTATTTAAAATTGCCATCAATTTTAGTAAAAATGACAACTGAACTACTCAAAATTGAGAAAACACATTCATATTGTTTTCATACTTTAGTAAAACAACCCATAAGTCATTTTTGAAATGTAGGATTCATCCTCACCTCAATCAGATGAATGGTGAAACTGATATGATGTCAAGTGCATCTTTTCATTTAAAATTGACATCAATTTTAGTAATAGTGACAAATGACCTACTCAAAACCAAGTAAACGCATTCGTATTTTTTTGATACTTTACTAAAATGATCCATAAGAAATTTTTGATATTTAGGAATCATCTTAACCTAAATATGATACATGATGTTCCTAGTTGACTCAATGTGTCCGTTATCAGTTTAAAATCAACATTTTAGTTCAAAATGTGTCACTCACTAAAAATTAAGAAAACATGATCGGATTGTATATATAATTTAGGAAAATGATTGATAAGTAATTTTTTATGTGTAGGAATCAAAATCACATCAAACTAACACACGATTTGACCATTATGAGTCAAAGTTCGTGTTTCTAATTTAAAAGAACGTTTTAGTAAAAAAGACAAGCGACGTACTCAAAAACAAGAAAACACATTTAGATTTTTTTGATAATATATAAAAATGATCCATAATTCATTTTAGAAATTTGATAATTAGTCTCACCTCAATCTAATAAATGGTATAACAGATATGACTCAAAGTTCATCTTTTCAATATATAAGTGTCATTTTAGTTTAAAATGCGCATCACATCACTAAAATTGAGCAAAAGATCCTATATTTTTTTATCATAATTATATAATCTATTAATTGATTAATTTCCTTATCATTTTTATATTATAATTATATAGTAAATTTTCATAGAGATGATTCTTGAAGATGAAAAAGAAATGGTGTGATGTGCAAGAATCAAACGCAACTCAATATGATACACACAGTTCCTTGTATGACTCAAAGTTTAGTTTAAAATCAAAACTTTCTATTAATTTTTTTATTGATAATATAATATTTTTAATATAGATTCTTTTTTTCTCGATCAGGGGTTAGGATCAAAATAAAAAGTAAGACTGTTGTTTTTTAATGTATATAATAATTTTTACTTTTGTAATTGTATAAGCCAATGTTAGAAATATCTATAATAGAGTGTTTTATTATTTTATTTTTTAATAAATTTTATTTCATTTAAATTAAGTATTCATACTTTATTTTTCTAATTTTTTGTTATTTTTGGTGTTGTGGTGTGTTGTTACAACACACTGCACTGGTTTTGTAGTGTGCTGTTATAGCACACTTCAGTTTTCCCCTTTATCAGTGCTTCTAAAAGTGATGATAAAGGAATCATTAATCTACACCTCTATAAGCACTGATAAAGGTTTCATTTATCAGTGCTTCTATAAGCAATGATAAATGTTTCCTTTATCAAAGTTTTTTTAGTGCACATAAAAGACCAGGGCTTTTAATCTTGCACCAGTAGTCAGTGCTTCTCTAGCGCTCATAAAGGCCATTTTTAGCACTGTTAAAGGCCTATTTTGAAGAAGTGGTATTTTTTATTTTTTTATTTATGTATAGAATGTTTTATAATACTTCTTCAATGAATCCTTGTATTTCCAATTTTTTTATATCATACAAGTATTTTATCATTCTGTATATGATTTTGGATTTGGTTCTGTTATTGATTATGGTGTGTCCTATTGATTACTATACTTGGTATTTTACTTATGTTATTCTTCTACTATTATATTTTATTAATTACCCTAATATATATATTATCACCTTTATGTATCACTCTATCAATGAGGTTATTGTCTTCTCATTGTACCTTTATAAACCCTCAATATAAGTCTGCATCTTTTTTCTTATAGGGAGACATGCTTACAGTCGTGTGGTTAATCATGATGGGTAACATATGAGTAAATTGGGTTTAGGATGTTGTAAAGTGGTATCAGGTCCCTTTTTCCTATTATATTACTATTTTTTATTTCTATAAGGGAGACTAGTAATGTGTCGAAATTTTTTAGTGATCATGTTTTTGGTAGTAGCTAACCCACATACAGGGAAATAAAAATTACCAAGGATGGGATTTGTTGTTCTGGATGATTTCTATTATAGTTATACTAATTCCACTGATGGGTGACACACAAGATTTTTTGTATTAATTATTATTTTTATGGATTCTCTTTTACCCTTGTTCGATTATGGAAAGGATTACTTGATTATGCATCATTATAGGAACTTGAAGATTCATATTTCATGCATATTCCAAGCTATCTATACTTTATTGTGTGCATTGTCTGTAGAAAGTTATAGTTCCTTGACTTCAATATCTGCTACTTGAATAGAATTTATTTAGGACGAATAAGATAAATAATTGATTAATTAAAGTGTTTGAATCAACCTAAACTGTGTTTTCCCACATAGCATGATGGTGGAACCTTAATTAAGTAATTATCACATATATGAGTCATGGAACATTAGTCGCATCATCTGAAACGTTACTGGTTGAAATTAAATGGATGTAAATTTCAATTTATAAGGTGTATATACCTCTATAAATTTGTAATGGTGATCTATATAGTTAAACCATCATAAAAGGGTAGTTTCAGTTACTTGAAATGACAAATAAAACTTATAAAGTGTAGAAATTTATAAATTTGGAATGGTATAGACATTAAAAAATGATGATACATGTATATAAATGAAACTACTGATTTTTAATTCCTAAATGAAATGGTTTTCATTAAATGGGGATTATAATTACAACATAAAGGGTGTTTTCCTCTATGAATTACTATTGAAAATCTATATACCAGAACCTTTGGCCTTAAATAAATAACTTGACCCTGACTCGTCCTTAATAGTGGGTAGTAGGGGGCATATCTTGTGACCCTTATGACCTTGTATATCACCAAGACATGGCTTTATGAGTAGGAAGTGGGGTGTTGACTCTTGAGTGTGAAGTATTTTACCTTTACTGGTTCCTTATTTATGATATATTATGATATCAAATACTTTTTTGAGTTATGTGTTTAGCATTGTCGAGATATTCCACCATGACGTCCTTGGGTCAAATTCCAAGAAGGTGACGAAAACCATACTCTATAGGTGGTGGGCCCTGAGACACCAGTGTTTCCTCTTGTAGTGCTACATGCATCACATACTTTTATTCCTCATATAGGTGTTGGCACATGAGCCTTAGCCCAGATGGTAAGGACTCCGTAAGTGCATCCAAGAGACCAGGGATCAAATTCAAGTGGAGGCAGAATTTCCGGGTTACTGGAGTAGCAATGTAGCAGGTACTGTAGCAGTACTGTAGCAGGAACTGTAGTGGGAATTGTGCAGTACTGTAGTAGGTACTGTAGCAGGACTATAGAAGGCACTGTTTGGCACTGTAGTAGCCGAGAATATGACCCTGTTTGGGCCTTCAGGCCACCGATTTGGTCCCTGAGTTCTGTAAGGCCTTCGGGCCACCCAGGACTTCGGGTCAGTAAGGCCTTTGGGCTATCTCAAGGCTTCGGGTCACCTTAAGTGCAGATGAAAACCAGACAACCTACAAGGAACAAGCTCCACAAGGAGGAAGAGCAAGGAGTTTTCACCATAGCAGAAGCTAAACGGATTGCAAGAATGAGAAGGTATGGCACCTGCCATCGGGAAAATCCTGTGTATGCATGGGAATGCCTAGCCGAACAGCCATGCGAAGGTGGAGAGCTGATTTCACGATGAAGATGCTGGGGAGGAGCAGTTCCAAGTAGTTAGTATGGGTTGTATGTAATGTTTGTAGCCTATGGGCAATGAATTACTCTAAGGCCTAAGGGCCATGTAATACTTATGCCTACGGGCCTTGTAAGGGTTCCACCTCACCCCTTGAAAGGTGTATTATCAAAAATTAATAAAAAAATGAAGGCCTTCGGTCCATTGGAGGTGTTGATTCTCAGATTCTATAGGGTTTCTTATAGTTAGTGTTTTCATTATATGGATCCCCATAACCTACCCCTTATATGGAAGAGCTGGATTGGGAGTTCCTACAGTAGCATTGTCCTACTTTTTTAGGAGAAGGCAGTCCAAAGGCTACTGAGTCATGGTCGGAGGCCATGTTATCAATCTTCAATCTTCTTGAGACACCTTCTGAGAGGATATTGAAGATATCTACATATATGGGGCATCATTATCACTTTTGTAGAACTTTTTATCCTATGTACAGTGAGAGAGGATTTGTATCAACACCACATTTTGGAGTGGGGTTAGTAGCTAATCCCCAAATGAAAATTTGGAGTACTATCTGTCATTTTGGCTGAGGAGGTGGTCGTGGTCGAGGGTTCCAGACATAGGGAATACAGTGTTTGCAGAGTAGACCCTATTAGGGTAGTCAAGTTGTATCTCAGGGCCTCATATTATACCAAATATTTGCAGTGAATCTTACACCTAAGGAGAAGAGTGTTGGGAATTCTACGGTTTGAGGTATGATTTTAGTAGCCTTAACTTTAGTGTAGACCTTATTTGATATAACCACATATAATTATTTCATATCTGTGGAATTTGTGGAAATATTTCACCTTTAGATTTAGTATTTTTTTTTGAGTGATGACTCTCGATACTCTGTTGGGAGTGCAATCGTAGATCATGCATCAATTTAAGGAATTACCACTTGATAAAGGATACTATCATTTCATATGTAACCTCTTATTCCTATAGACGATAGGCTTTGAAATAATTCTTGGGATGTACTGGTTAGTACTTTATCGTGATCACGTTGATTGCTATCATTGGAGGGTGTCCTTTACATAATCATAGGGTAGTAAGTATATTCATAAAGTAGAATGGGATTCACAAGAAACTTAAGATAGATAAGAGAATAATGGGATGGGAGAGTGATATCCCAGATCGATAGCCTTATTTTAGTTTATTAAGAAGAATATCATAAATATTTTCCTCCTATATTAGATCATTTCAAGTAAATTTTCCCTGATAAATTTTCTAGGTTACCTCCAATGAGAGAGGTATAGTTTTCTATTGAACTAGTTCAAGGAGTATCACTGATTTATATTGCTCATTAAAGGATGGATCCTATAGATCTTCAAGAACTCAAGAAACTATTGGAGGGCCTGTAAGAAAATGGATTTATATGAACTAGTAATCCTTTATGGGGTTCACCCTTTATTTTCACCAAGAAGGTGGATGGGAACATTTTACTTTGTGTGGATTAACCAAAATTGAACCTATTTATGGTTAAGAACTAGGATCAATTACCTCGTATAGAAGACCTATTCAACTAGCTCTAAGGGGCTCAGGTCTTCTCAAAATTTTATTTTAGGTCTACATACCATTATGTATAAGGAATTCCTTTAGATATAACACATACAACATTCATTAGTATATATGGATTGTATGAGTATTTGGTCATGTCATTCGGTCTCACGAATGCACTAGCAGTCTTCAGAGCTCTAGTGAATAGGGTTTTCTACCTTTAACTGTATTATTTAATTTTGGTTTTCATGGATGATGTCATGGAGTATTCTCCAACATGATATGATCATGTCAAAAACCTTGGAATCATATTGAGTACACTATGAGATAATAGGTTGTATTCCATGATCGCAAAATTTCAGTTCTGGATTGATAAATCTCACTTCATGGGTAACATTATCTCATAAGTATAAGTTTCTATAGACCTAGAGATAGTGATAGTAGTCATTTTCTAGGAGAAACCCAAGAATTTATTTGATATTTTTATTAAGGATAAATAACTATTATAAGTTCTTTATTTATATATTTTCATGCCTAGAATCACCTCTTATGGGCTTGAATAAGTAGTTTGTTAAGTTTAATTAGTCTTAAGAGTGTGATGAATCCTTTCAAGAGATAAAAGTAAGGTTGGCCTCTACACCGATCTTAATAATACCTAATCCTAAAATAGGCTATATAGTTTATTTTGATGTATCATGCAACTTTTTGGGAGTTGTTCTGATGTAGGATGAGTGTTTTGTGATGTATGAGTCTCCTTAGTTGAGGCCTTATGATCTTAATTGCTAGATACATGATCTCAATCTAGCAGCAATTGTCCATTCCTTTCATTATTGGAGGAACTACTTATTTGGACAACAGTTCGTTGTATATATATATCAAAAAAATATTCAATAAATATTCACCCAATGTGACATGAATATCAGACGGTGAAGATGGGTTGAATACCTAAAGTCATTCCATTCCTTTTTCTTGATTATATGCCTAGAAAAGGAAATGTTGTGGTGGATTCTCTAGGCATGAATATAACAACCCACCATTTCATGAAGCTACGAATATTTTTTCAATTTTAATCCATTAATTAATCATAAAAAAATGTGTAATACAACCTAAGGAAAGTCCAAGGAGCATTTCGGGCTTGTTTAGAGCCCAGAGTTCCAGAAAATGAGCTAAAGAACTGGGCCACATGGTTAGATTAAACCGTGTTTCCTAGGTCACACTTTTAGATTTAACTGTTTGGGGGAAATAGAGGTGCAGTACAAGCCACATGGTTTCTGAAAAACTGTGCAACTCCAAGAGCGTGACTGTACAAGAAACTATAGGATTTTGATAGTAGGAATTCTAATGGTCTACGCATGGTTAGAAAATTTGTGCACTTAACCATGCGGTGTTACCCCTTATAGCTATGACTTTCACATGGTTTTCAAATTATTCCCCTAATCCTTGTTCCCCCTTATTTTGAGGTGAAATGACTCTTTCCCATAATTTATTCTTATACACCTTTTTCCTTTTCCCCTTTTTCCTCCAGCTGCTATGATGGTTTTTCTTTACCTGTGAGCTCCAAATATACTCAATCTAGTCTTGCATAAATTTTCTTTATTTGGTGTTTGATCCTCTATCTGTTGGAAGCATTAGATCCATATTAGTAAGTTCCCCTAGTATCTTAACTCTTATTTAAGTTTATTTCCAAATCCATCATGATATTTAGGTGCAATCCCTTTTTCCCTATTTTCATGGTGTTGGACTATTTCTCAAATCTATTCCAACATGCTTCGAATATGATGCTGATATCGAGTGGGGATTAATCTATGGCCTTGAGGTAGGTGGTCACATAGTTTTCCCTTTTATTTTTGATGCCTCGTAATTATGTTGTTGTTTTGTAAACCAGATTTTACTGAGTGCTCCCTTTTTATTTGGTTCCTTTGTATTAAACTGATCTTCACACCTTGATAGAAACCTATTGATCCATGTTTAGTGACTTATAGGATGGTTACACATTTTATGGAAACCCCTTGGGTGTTCCAAGTCAAATTTCCCTTTCTCATTAATTGTGTATATGCTTGAATTGCCTCCTAAGAATTAGGATAAACTTTTAAATAGAAATATCATTGACCTCTAATTATTTAAAGGAATCCAAGTCAACTATTAGTTGTTTGGCCAACCTATGCTTTGAATTTCCCATGTAGGAAATTCCCTTAATGACCATGGAACCTTCTATATGCCCCTTGAGCATTATAAATGGTTTTTACATTCCTTAGAAAATGGAATGGGTTGATTATATGGAAAGACTTATTCATGTTGTTTGCTTTCCATTAAAAGAATTGAATGATTTGAATCAAATGAATCATATGTGTGGTTTGGACACACCTACTACTTCCTGATTAATGAAATGTATTAATTGAATTATAAAGACTTTTTTATAATCAGATTGACAAATGATATTCATGGGAGGTTATAACTCATGCATATAATTACTAATATGAATATTCCACATATATATATATATATATATATATATATATATGAACATGGATTATGAATGCATATGAGGGTTTTAATTATGTATTATATTATAAATAAAAATACACCTAGATAGAGGTTATGACATGATAGTAAGGGACCAATTGAGTATGACGGTATCATGCTCCCTTACATCGGGTGTTGAGCATGACATCTCACACCATTGACTCTAGTTGGGTGTTGGGATTTATGCACTGCATCCCTATTTTGAGTGATGAAATTATGGATCACTCACCATCTTGAGTGTCGTGCATGACGTATCATAATATTATTGTGATGTAGGGAATTTACCCTATTACTTGAGCTTATAGTATTGTTTAGTTGGTCATGGATGTCTGAGTTATGCCTTGGTCTAGCTAGAACTAGTATTCCGAGTATATGGTCACTTAGGTCCATACATACTTTGTTCATATAGGTGGATGAAATATATAATTATACTATATATCATTATTATATATATAGTAACTAATCATACTCCCATTTTGGCAATGATCCAAAGAAGGAAGACCCGCTAGGTGTTATATATGAACCTGAGCGGGTTAGTTATTTATTTCAGTATTGATTTCCTATTCTATTTTTATCTACACACTATTTAGTTATGAGAACTACGTGGATTACATATAGACACCATTGGTGGTGTCCTAATGATATTTTTATCTCACACCCTACTCAAGGTTCCTTTGGTACTTTAGAATATTATCTATTTTTAGGTATTGATAGGGGAAAGGTATGTTCTATAGGTTGTTGGTATGCTTACCTATAGTTGGATCTTCAGAGCAGAGGACCAAGCATCCACTTAAGATTTTAGTGGAGTATCTTTTTATTATTTTTTTTCTTTTTTTTATAGTATGATTGTTTGCATGTTCCCATGTTCTCCTTTTGTATATCAGCATTCCATGAATCAATGTATTGACACTGATACATAGGCTTTTGATATTATTATCAGTTGTTCAGTTCTATTTATATTCTTTCAATACTTACCTAATTATTCTGACTACTTATATATATATGTTTTTTCTATTGTACATTTATTATTATATCTGTTTTACCACTCTGGTATAAGGTTATAGTATCCCCACAATACCACCTTTACACCCTCACTGCTAGTCATCAACCTCTAGCGTATGGGGAGGTGCACTTAAGGCCATGTGACCCACCTTCTTGAGACATGGCTTTAGTGGAACTTAGTTCAAAACATTATAAAGTGGTATTAGAGCTAAAACCTTCCTTTGTATTATTTTTTGGGTATTATACATGAGACTTTGAGTTAATGGATTTAGAATTAACCATGTTCCTGGATGTAGCTAACCCATATACATGGGAAACCCAAATTACCTGGGATGGGTAATTACATTTTTTAAATTATGATTTTTACATTTGATATGACATCACCATTGTGTGATGCCATTGATTTATGATTTTATTGATTATTGAATTTATAATTTATTTACCTAGGCCCGATGAAATGAGGTTGTTGCATCATGTCATGAATCATATTAGACATGATAAGATAAATATACCATGCATTTTTCCATGCCAAATTTATTTTTAGCATGCATCTAGCTATTTAATTTTGATTATTCCTTGATTATATTGAATTTTGTTGACACTTGTTGTAGGGATTGGAAAACATAAATGATACTTAAAGTGCTTTCCTTAACATAATAGTGTTTTCCTGAATAGGTTAAAGCAGACACCTTAAGAAGTAAATTACGGAACATTGATATATGGACCATTGGTTGCATGATCTGGAATGTGTTATGGTGTGAGTTAAGTGGATCCCATGTTTTGGTTCATAAAGAGTATGGGCCCTTATGGATCAGAAAATGGTAATCCAAAAAATCAACCATTTTAAGTGATTTGAATGTTTAAATGAGCATAGTTTTAAAATTAATATGACATCAAAATTGAAAACGGTCATATTATATATCTGAAATAGATACTTAGACCCAAACTAAGCCTTAGTAGTGGGTAGTGGGGTATCTCGTGCGTTCTCATGGCCTTTTTAGTCTCTTCTATCATCCAGACCTTACTTGTTGAGCATGCATAGAGGCATGATCTTTTCTATAGTAAGTCTTTATACTTTTACTAATTTATATCATCAATATTCTAAATTGATTAAATCTCTTATGAGGAATTATTTTCACATTATATCATTATTTTCCATGATTTCCTCCAGTCATGCGCCCGGAAGGTAGCAACAATCATATTCCTGAGGTGGTGGGCCCTAATCCGACAATGATTCCTCTTGTAGAGCCACCAATGGATCCTCTTCTAGTTCTGAATATGGTAACTGAATCCCGGTTCTGAGAGGGATTATTATGTATGTTTTAGTCTATGAAAGTTGTAGTCTGACCTGCCCCAAGTATGGTAGAGTGGACTCATGAATTCCAGTTGCAACATACTCCCACCTTTTTGGTGGATAGTGGAACAAATGTTGCAGAGTCTTGGATCAAAGAAATCTTATCTATATTTGAGAATCTAGAGAATCCTACAGAGTGAAGGGTAAAACTATATGTGTATATGCTACATGATTCTTCCAAAAGGTGGTGGGATGTTATCACCCAGGAAGATCGGCATCATGATATGATCTGGGAAGATTTTCAGAACTTCTTCTATGACTACTTCTTTCCCTAGACTCTAAGGGATGACAGAGCTAGAGAATTCATAAACCTACAGTAGGGAAGTATGTATGTTATGTAATACTATTCTTATTTCATATAGTTTTAGATGTTTTCTCCTACCCTAGTGGGGAATGATCTTTTGACTGCTATGATATTTGAGGATGGGATGGTATATGTTATCATGTCATAGGTCAATGTGTTTAGGCAGACAACTATTTTAGAAATCATCAACCAGGACCTTACTACCGAGAGAAACCTATGGGAAGATGATGCTTCTATTCAGGGAGGTTCAGCACCTAGAGATTTCTTCCCTTCCTCTAGGTGAAATATACACTTTGAGGCTACACACAGTGGTATCAGTAGTTTAACCCCAAGTGAAAATAGTTTCTTGATCTGTCACTACTGTGGGAATATGGGACACACAAAGCCTTGGTATTTACGGGACCTAGTCGAGTGCAAAGGTTGTGGTAGGATGAGGAATATCTAGTGATTTTTCTGGACATCACCCATAGTGATTGTTGAGGGGAATCTGTACCTACTCCTCAGTATGGAGTGGGACCAACAAGACCATGACAGGAAGGTATCTGGAATTCCATTGGCTGATCAAGACGAGGTGGCAATTGAGGCAGAGGCATTCAGGCTTATGATTCTCATTTCCAGTAGAGCAGGCTTGCTCAGGTCAGTTAGGTAGTGACTTTGGGTCATGGTAAAGGTCTGTTACAGTAATTCTAGCCTATGTCAAAAGACTATAGCACCATACCATCTACAGTATAAGATACTATTCTATATTCCTCTACTTTAGTGTCTAATTTATTTTATACAGGCGTGTATCACTCTTTTATATCTGATACTATTATGGGAATTCTAGGCCTCAATATTGAACATTATGATTTCATTATGATGTTATATACACCATTATGTATTCATTCATAGGGTGTTCTACATTGTAATGACTGTCCTCTTGAGATAGATGGATACCTTTTCATGTGGAATCTTTATATCCTTTATATGTTGGAATTTGTCGTAATCATCATGATGGACTAGTTAGCTCTATATAGAGCCCATATTGACTTTTATTATTAGAGGTTTATGTATACATCACTAGAGGGTGTTAGGAACATGTATAATGGAGAGTGGTATTTCAGTGAAAAATGAGTAGGACCCAAGCAGAAAAGGTTGGGCAGTGTTACAACTAAGATCACCAGTATTTTTTTAAATGATCAGGGGTTATGACCCACTGTTTTTTCTCCTATAGTGCAGCATTTCAGAGATATTTTCCTGAATGAATTCTCTAGGCTACCTCAGGTGTGAGAGATATATTTCACCATTGAGTTAGTTCGAGGAGCTGCACCAGTGACCATTCCTCCTTATAGGAAGACAACTAAAGAGCTCATGGAGCCTAAGAAATAGTTAAAGGATCTTGAAAATAAAGGTTTTATACACCCCGGTACTTCTCCTTGGGGTTAACTAGTCATTTTCTCCATGAAGGTGGATGGTACCCTTAGAATATTCAGGGGTTACCATTAGTTGAACCAGGTTATAATAAAGAATCAGTATCTACTACCTAGAATAAATGACCTCTTTGATTATCTCCAAGGATAGAGAGTGTTTTAAAAGATATATTTGAGTCAGGATATCATCATGTGTGTTTCAAGACTTCAAAAATACCTCACATAACTTTTAGTAGTAGGTATTGTCTCTACAAGTACCTGGTTGTGTCGTTTGGACTCAGGAATGCACCTACAGTCTTCATGGATCTTATGAATCAGTTTTTTCACCTCTATCCGAATTCATTTGTGGTTGTCTTTGTTAACAATATCTTGGTATATTCATGATCCATACATGACCATGTAACTCATCTTGAGATCGTGATAAATACACTAAGAGAGCATAAAATCTATACTAAGATCAGTAAATGGAACTTTTGAATAGAAAAGGTGCACTTTCTAGGTCACATCATCTCAGATTCAAGAGTTTTAGTAGACTCATAGAAGGTGAGAGTTGTAGTTTCTTGGGAGCATCCCAAGAATTTCTTTGACATCTAGAGTTTATTGTGGATTTCTGGATATTACATATGCTTCATCCAATATTTATCAATCATTGAAACACTACTTACGGGCTTGATAAAGAAGGGTTTAAAATTCCTATAGTCAGAAGCTGGTGATGAATCCTACTAGGAGTTGAAGGGATATTTGAATTCAATACCGATATTGATTATACCAAATCCATGAAGGAGATATATTGTATTCCATGATGCATTAGGTATCGATCTTGTATCTATTTTTATGTAATATGAGTGAGTCATTTCATGTGTATCTCATTATTTTAGGTCACACGAACATAATTTCCCCACACAAGACCTCGATCTTGCTACTATTGTGCATTCCTTATGCTGTTAGAGACACTATCCACTTGGGGATAATTTTTTGTTATTAAAAGATCACAAAAGCCTCAAGTAAATCATTACACAGTGGGATATGAATCTCCGGAAACACTAGTGGGTTGAGTACCTACACTCATTAGATTTAAAGCTTCATATATGCATGATAAAGGTAATTTTGTGGTCGATGCTCTAATCCATAAAACTTGGACATAGGTATTACAGGAATCTAGTGGAGAATGGAATCGTATGGCCTTATTACTAGATATGCACATTGAGGTTTAGGAGGAAAATGTGTAGACTATCCCCTTAGCCTTAGGAGTAGCTTTTACTCTTTTAGAACGGGTGATAATGAGATAGTAATCTGATATCGAAGTATTTATCCTAACTAAAAGTGTATTGGATGATGATACATCTTCAGGAAGGACCGTGGATGGGGATGATACCTTAATATTTCATAAGAATGTATCTATCTCGTAATATATCATCGATTAGATGATGTGGTAATTACATGCCTCTACATGGTTGGTTCTCCTCAGTGTCACCAAATTGTATCAGGATCTACTATGCTAGTATTGGTGGCTTGGTATGAAATGTGGGATTTCCACCTTCATCACTTGGTGTTCCAACTTCCAGAAAGTGAAGGTGGAACATTAGTATCCAGTATGGATTTTGAAATCATTGTCTATTCCCAAGTGGAAATGGGATGAAATTTCAATGGATTCTATATTTGGTGTACCCATATCACCTTTTGGAAATGATACAGTTTTTTATTTTCATTGATCATTTGATGAAGGTCATAGACTTCTTACCTATGTGAGAGAAATTCTCAGTAGACAATATATGAAGAATGTATGTTAGGGATGTCGTACGTCTTCTTTGATCTCTATTTTCTATCATTTCTGATAGAGACTCTCATTTCACATAACAGTTCTGGAAGGGGTTGTAGAAGGACTTGGGTACATAGGTGATTCTAAGTATGTCCTATCAACTATAAACCTATGGAAAGAGGGGTCATGTGATCTAGGATCTAGAGAACATCCTCCATGCATGTTTCTTTGACTTTGGGGGTTCCTGAGAGAAACACATTCCCCTTATTGAGTTCTCTTATAAAAACAGCTTTCAGGATACCATCAAGATGGATCCTTATTAAACCATATATGGTATGAATTTTCACTCACCTATGTGTTGGATAGAGGTAGTGGAGGTAGCTATGCTTGGACCACTTCTCATTTAGGAGGCTATAGAGTAGATCCATCTGATCAGGAAGCGCATGAGGAAAGATCAGTCTAGCTAGAAATCGTATGCCAACAAATGCTAATTACCTCTCGCATATGAGGTTAGATACTATTTTTTCTTTCAAGTATCACATAGGATAGGTAATAAACATATTCAGAGGTAGGTTAATATCTCATTGAGGTTATTTGGACCCTTTTTAGTTTTGAAATTGATCGGACCAGTGGCTTACCATTTGGAACTTCCTCAGAGATGTCGGTTAATGCATGACAGCTTTCATGTATCTCAACTTTTCCAATACTATCCAAACTTTCCAAATGTCTCTCAATATGATGATGTTGAACTAGATGTAGATGCTTCCTTTGGGGAGTATCCAGTGCGTGTTGTTGATCATAGTGTAAAGACACTATGAGGCATGTCAATTCCTCTTGTATGGGTGATATGGAATCATAGTCGAGTGCCGGATGAGGCCAAGTAATGAGAAGGTGATATAAGAGTTCAATGGCCAGAGTTTTTCTCTAACGATGACTCTTTACCCTCAGAAGGCCAACTCGAGGATGAGTATCTCTAATGAGGTGAGGTTGTAACAACCCGTCTTTTTACAAAGTTATGTATCCATTGTTTTTAAATTTGAATCATTTTATTAATCAAGGTAAATGTGTACTTCAGAATAAGTAAGATCCCAAGAGTGTATGGGGATTGTTTAGAGTCCAGAGTTTTAAAAATGGGCTAATGAACTGGGTTGCATGGTTAAATTTAACCATATAGGTGAAAAAATCGGTGTGGTAGGAGCCACATGATTTCAGACAAACCATTCTCCACCAAGAACATGACCATGTCAGAAATTATAGGTTTTCATAGTGGGGATTCACATAGTTTTCACACATCTAGACAAATCATGCACCTAACCATGAATTTTTCCCCCTTATAATAGTTTTTTACTATCATGACCCCCTCCCTCCAAAGATCCCCTCCTGAACTAGAAATAGAGAAAGAGAGATAATGAACCCTGATTCATGCCTCCAGTCGGACCTAGGGTGGTGACCAGTACCATAGGTATACAAATATCACAAAATGGGAGGCATTACCCTTTAATATTAACCAAGATCATGGGATAAAATGTATCAACCTCAAAAAAACTCCAAGATATATATATATATATATATATATGAAATCCAAAATCTATCCCACAATCATATTTAAAATGAAACTACTATAAATAAAAAGAAAGTATCCGAACTAAATCCCCAAAAGTAAAGCTAAGAAGCAACTCAAAAATTGTCCCAAAATTCAAGCTAGTAATGCCCAACATAGTCCCTATAGTCCTCATAGAAACCTGAAAGTATTTTTATAACATAGGGTGAGTATATAATTATACTCAGTAGGAAAACCAAAGTCTCTCATGCACAAGTGGGAGAATCATACTAATGATCTCATGAGAAAGTAGTAGAACCAACAGGACCTAACAAGTTATTCTAACCATCCCCACCTCACCAAGGCATGCTCACCAAGTAACACAAGTCAAGTAAATTAATATATCAATTACATCGATGATAGGGTAACCTATTCCACTTTCCCGCTGATTATCTTCTATCATGACCTAATGGAAAACATCATGTCACTCTCACCTCTTCTGAAAGAACCACTTAACAACACACCCGCACACACCTGGGCCTCACAACCACATCTCTCCCATAGAAACCTGCATTACATACCACGTCACATTATGCCCACACACACTTGGGCATCACAACTACACCTAACCTGCAGACACCTGATCCACATACCATATCGTATCCCATCTCATCCCAAAGAAACATGGGAATCACAACACATCTCATCCCGAAGACACCTAGGAAACATAACTCGCATGTACACACCTGGGCCTCACAAACCAAAACCTACACAAAGAATCTTGGGCTATCACTGCCTAAAATGTGGAGCATGGAAAATTAGGTGGCCAGCCATCCATCATCCCACTTGGATGTTTGGGAAAGATACCCTCCCTTATGGCAATGGGGGTGTTCGGCACACGATGCTCAACTAGGGTGTGGTGCAAATAGAAATCACAAAGGAAATACATGTATATAGATATAATACCAAACACTCCTACCCAACCTACGGGTTCTCAAAATAAATACCAACTCACAAAACATCCTTTGTTATTACCCCTAATTGTATTTAATATTAGCAACAACATTCACTTTAGAAGTTGATAAATTAAAGCGGCTTCACAGGGCACCTTCACTTAACACCCATTCACTTCATTATTTAGCTCAACCAAAATCTCATTCTCTACTAACAATTCATTTATTCACTCCATCACTTCCTAGGAAATGACTAAACACAATCCATAATAGTTAACACAACCAAAGTCATATCAAAAGGTGAAGATCAATATAAACTAAAGTACCTTTGTATTCCTCTTCATTTAAAACCCATTCATGCTATAACAAAGTACCAATCCAGTGACACAGGGGGAAACATTATGCATTATACTCATAGAGAAACTCTAGATGAATTACCCATACCAACCAATGTCATCATCATTATTCAAAGTCATTTCTTGCAATTCATCATCTCAACCAGAACAAACCCCCAACTCACAGTTGCACCCAACAACACATCTCACCACAACCATTCTTGACAACCCAACTGCATAACCACACAAAAACCATCACATCTAGAAACATAAACACTGCATAACCCAGTGGATCCCCACTGCCCAAAACTGCCCATCCATTCCATAATCAATCAATCTCTCAACCTGGGATTCCATTACAACACTCGTACCAACCCATATCACACAGCCAAGCCCAAAACCCTACTACAGCATAAGTTAAAACAAACACACACAAAGAACACCACCACACAGACCAAGTAAAATAATATTCAGATTTTACATGGAATTCCTCATTCAATTTCCTCTTGTTAATTCATGGGTTATCATAGAAATATTTTGATCCTGGGGAATCCATTTATTAGTTGAGTGTACGTGGTTAATCAATTTCATATACATAAAGTTGTTCAACAGAAGACCAAAAATATTCATTCACAATCCATTCAAGGTGCATAAACAAATACCACCAACAACCATGATTTTCAGTAGCATATAGCCTATAAAAATTCAAAATATTGATCAGAATGTCAATAAAACTATATGACCTTACATCTCCTTCCCAACCCCTCATTTTGATCTTAATGCGATTAAATTATCTTTATTTATTTAGTATTATTATATCTTCACAAAGATAAATTCATACACCCACCTATAATGATACACAAATAAAAGAGAGATGAAGGAATCCCTACCTCGATGAACAGACGATCAGCACTTCCTTGTTGCACCAAAATAAGGGGTGTGAAGGTAGTAGGAAAAGACTCTAGGGAAAATGCAATCCAAAGTCTATAGCACAACACATGGCTCCTTGGGGAATAAGGGTTCTGGGTTCATCAAGATAAAGGTAAAACGTGTAAGGAATGGGGGATATCATCTTTAGAAAGGTAAGATCCTAAATCAATGGGAGAAACTGTTTTTATAGGCTGTTAAAGGTAGATATTGACCAAGACCACACGGTTTGGAAGTAAAAGGAATATTTAGGTTTTTAGAAGATATATATGATTTGAAAAACATCCAAAAACCATTAAATATGGAATTAAACTCATCTATAATAAAAGAAAATGCCAAAGGGTTGAAACAGGAAAAACTTGAGAATTATGGAAATTTGATAAATAGTTCAAAATGACTCCCCAATGGGTGAGTCACCAGTGTGAGCCACCGGTGCGAGAAACCGGTGTGAGATACCGGTGGATGAGTTATATTTGGGTGAATCGCCATTGTATGAGCTACCAATGGATGAGTCATTATTGTGTGACTCATCATTGGGTGAGTTACTATTGGACGACACACCACTGGAGACATACCATTGGGACCTACTGTCACGAACTACCATCAGTGACTCACCATTGCGAGTCACCAGTGAAAGTCACCAATATAAATCACTGGTCATGAATCACTATTCTTAAATCACTGGTCCTGACTCACCATTGTGACCTACCATCTCCACCTACCGGTCCTAACTCACAATTGGAAAAACTGGATTTTTGGATAACTCTTTCAATGAGTCACTATAACCTCCCAAAACACTCCAAGTATTGTATTTTCACAAAGTAATGGACTAGAGAGGTTAGTACCATTACATAAGATACCTCTCATACTACTCTCACCCTCGATAATTAAAATCCAAACTCAAAAAGAAAATAGGGGTCTAAAAAACCACCACGTGAGATACCTCTTGTAACGCCCCGACCCCAGAAGCCCAGAGTCGGTGCATTATTACGTATCATTGGCATGATCACAAAAGATCAAGTCTTGAAATACTGATTAGTGTAGTAGCCTTGTAGGTACTAGATATATTCATAAGGTTTACATTACATCATAAAATGGAAAACTACAACAACATTGTTTCCATGGACAACACTAAGATCTCATAGACTATCCCAGCAGGTCAGTCATAATATACTTCTTTTCATCCTGGGAAAAATAAAACATAGAAAGGGGTGACCTCAGATGCTCATTAATGATAACAATATAGCGGAAGCTTTCATAAATAAGCATAAAATTTTAAGGCAATGTATAAAACTAAAACAAAAGCCTTATAAACTTGAACTTCAGAATAATATGGAAAAGATAAAATCAAAATAATGCCATTTACTTACTCACATGCATATTCTATGAGTCGAATAATCATATGCAATATCAATAACCACTTTCATAATGATGTAATGCATAATGCGAGACTTCATAACCACATAGTCAATGCCTTGTGCCAAGACTAAAAATAATATTTTGTCAAGTCCTTGTGCCAAGACACTAGTTTGTCTCATGAGACCTACTGATGCATCAAGGAGATATAGAGGGCCCCACCCGTCACTTACTAAGTCTAATTCATTCCTCATATGAAAAGGTTTAAACATAACATAAATATTCATATTAAAACTAGCATACAAAATGTCAATACTTTATCCATAAACCATGAATGGTATGAAATAACACATCCATAATCAAACATATCACAAAACCATAAATACAATATGGAAGTTTTTTATCATAATAAATCAACTTCAAACAAACTTAAAATCCAACAAAGGATGTTGACATAGATGAAATCAAAACCTTTTTAGAGAAATATCTCTTTTTATTTTGAAATCATTTAAAAGTCACGTAATTATAAAAGAAAAAAAATTATATTTTAAAATATTCTTATAAGCTTTTAAGGGAATCTTAGATTCTATTATAATGGTGGAAAATAGCCGCACTCGCCGTATAAGTAAAAAAACATTCTTACCTTAAAATTGTCGAAAAGGTCAAAAAGTACCTTGTTTGGAAAATGACGGAAATATTCATTTATAAACATATTATAAAAGTAAAAAATGGGTATAAATGACATTAACCCATAGTTTATAAAATATTAAGAATGTTTTGAAATACATTTTTAAGAAACATGTATGTGGATGATAAAGAGGTCTCAGTAGATAATTACATATAAACAACCTCGGATAATGAAGAGATTGTGAAATTAACCCTTACCTTGTACTTTTCCTTGGTCGAGGGTAGGTTAACCTCCTGTATAATGGTGAAATAATTGTTATTAAATTATACAACAATCATATACATTAATATGATAACATATATGATCTTTTAACATTGTTTTGTTAATAATATCTTAGTATTATCGTTGTTTTGGGTGTTAACGAATTCGTTTTCCTTTATATTCTTTGTAATGTGAGTCATATTTGTTATGGATGGGATGTATATTATTAATATCCAGAATGATATCAAGTATTTAAACATTATTTTCAATCATCTAATTAAAATTATTCTTGAATGGATATGATGGGGAATGAATCTCATCACGTCTGTGGACACGGTAATCCGTACGTACGCACGAGCGACAATATCATTCTTGTGATATTAAAATAATATATAATTGGATGGTATATCATATATACATAATAATTATCATGTTATATTTATTATTTAAATTAATTACACATCATTATTATACCCATACAAATAATAATGTATTGAATAACAATTACACCACAACATGGAGACGGTAAGTTGTACGTACGCACATATGGTGACATGTCATTCAAAGGATGGATAGAATAATGAATTTGGTTGTACCATATTTATAATAACGTCTTAGTATATATAATATACTGGATTTATTATTTTATAATGGAAACAACAAAGAAATAGGAAGTGGAAGAAGAAAGGAACTTGAAAGAGGTGATGAAACATTTACCTCTTCTTCGGGTTCTTCCTTTTGATTTGATCAAAAGGGATTCTTAGGATGGCTTTCTGACTAAAGTAATGCCTCTAGGATAAATATAGGATAGTTTAGAGGGTATTTGGGAAGGGTTTTGTGGATCCAAATGGCTTTGAAGGTGTGAATTAGAGAGATGGGGGAGTGCCCTTTTATAAGAGGGGTGAAGGGCACCTTAGGAAAAGCTAGAAATATTATTTTATAATAAAATCATTTTCAGTTTATAATGGCTCCAAAATTAATTATTTAAATTATAAGGTGAATATAGGTAGAAAAAAACTCAACCAATAGGTTTTAGACAGTTTTGGGTCACTATACTAACTTTATCTTTTAGATTTAACTCTTAGTTAAATAGTTTGACATTTACCATGTCTCTTTGTATTTTTATGTTATATGGTTAATAAACTTACTATATACTTCCAAGAGAACCCCAAGTGGTTCATTAATGATACAACTATTATTATATAAGTCCTTTGGACGAACCTTAGTTTTTTATGAACAGAATATCAATTAATAATATAATATTTGTTTTAAAAACTCTTTTATGTCAATTTTGACACTCTTTGGTATTTTGTTTTTTCTAAATTCATAACAACATTATTAATTAAAAAACTCATATAACCAATCCTAACGTGTCATGTTAAACTAGAAAATTAGTGTAATTAATAAAAAGTCTCAAATTACATTTAATTGGATATTTATAATATTAATTATTTTAATATTTCATTAATTAGGTAATTACTGCATCATCATTGTGTCATAAATAAATTAAATTATTTAATGTCTAAAAAATATAAATAAAATACCATTATGTAGGAAATATTTTTATATTTATAATTAATATTTATAGTCGAATTTATCTTATGTGAAACCCTATATTAAAAATGGTTTAGTTATTAAACTTTGAATTTAACACTTTTAACTCTTCTTTGAATTAAATAATAATAAATGTCCTAATCTAATCCAAGTGGACCTAAAGGATAATATTTTATTCCTAAAGTTGTTTTTGGTCGAATTTCACTTATCCAATAGAATTAGGACATGTGTTAGGGTAATAATAATATCATTTTTACCCTTAATTACCCTATTTACTTTTAACTGTGGTAAATAAAAGTAAAAATTTACTATTCACCAAAATTTATTTTCATCTTATTGAACCACATTTTTCTTACTGATATCAACCGTGTCTCTCAGATTTTTTAAATTCCACTCATAGAAGCAGTAAAATTAAGTTTTATGTTAATTTGAAAATTCTCCGAGGAGGTGGGTAAAAGACGGTGAAAAGTTCAATAAAAATTTTATATATCTAAAATTATTATAAACTGAATCCAATGAATTACATTGAACTTATATAGGTATTATTTATATATTTTGACCTAAAATAAATTTAAATAAAATAAATAATTATTTTAATAAAAATTTGGTTTTAAACTATAACTCAGTGTTTTTCACTATTCATCAAAAATTGAAAGTTTTCAGAAAAATACCAAAAATTCACCTTAAGCTAATTTTGATATTCTGAATCCAAAAATAAAGTCCATTTTGAAATATAAAATTTATAAAATTTCAAAAAGTGGGTATTACATTTCATAACGGCTGGTTTGATTGGTTGTGGTGTGTTAGAACTCGAAATTGCGTACAACACGCGCAATTGTATTATTCAGAGAGAAGTGTACTGTAGAAGCTTGAAGTGTTACACCTCTCAAGGATATTGCTACACTTGAAACACCACTACCAACATCAAGGTTCAATAATAAACCACCTTGTGTTTTTCAAAAGCTGTAGTGAAACCTAAACATACAAGAGCACCTACTCTCATATATGCTCACCCAACTGACCAAAAGATGCACCACTCAAGCACAACTACCACACTATCCAAACACATGAATCATAGAATCATTTCATCCATGACAAGATACTATCCACTCTAGGTGGCACTGACTCACCCTCACGGGTTTAACGACATCGCAATTAATGCATCTTGATTAGGAATCTGGTCTTCCCATTTTCACATCTTAGGACTTTATCACGCATTATGGAACAAAGAAACAACTCATCTCATTACAAAGTAAACCAAAAAATGGAAAAACTCAAAAAACGACTCTAGGTACTGGGTGTGCATATGTGCTTCTCACTCCCAATTAATCTCATCTATGAAACCATGCCTCCACAACATGTGAACTAAGAAAATGGTCCATCCATGTAGCACCTTCTCCCAAAAATCCCAGATCTATACTAGTCACTCCATGAATGTTGGTTCATCTTTGATATCCAACTCTATCCTATCAATGACATGGGATTCATCATCAAGATACCAATAGAGTTGAGAGATATGAGAGGCATTGTGGATCCTCTCCAAATATGGTGGAAGTGTTGACTGGTATTCCACCTCCCCAACTCATCCCAACACCTCGAAGGGTCCAATGAACTTGGGAGAAATCTTGCTTGCTCTACCAAACCCATGCTGCCCACATCGAGGGTAAACCTTTAAGAACACATGATCCCAACTTCAAACTCTAAGGGTCTCCTCCTATGATCGGCATGCGACTTATTTTGATTCTATGCTACCTTCATCCTCTCATGAATGAGCTAAAATTTCCCTATTGTACTCTACACTACATCAGGACCAAGGATAACTATCTCCCCAACCTATGTCCCGTAAAAGGGTTAATGACACGGTCTTCCATAACAATATTAAAACAGAGCCATCCCATTGAAAGATTGATTATTGTTATTATAATAAAACTTTTCCAAGGTTAACTACCACACCCAAGATCCTCCAAAGTCCAAGATGCATTCTCACAACATATCCTCCAATATATGAATATTCTATTCTATCTTTCCATCTATTTGAGGGTGGAAGGTTGTGTTGAGATGTAATTGGGTTCCAAAATCATGTTGCAATCCCATCCAAACTCATGAGGTAAGTCATGTATCCCGTTTCAAGACAATGTGACTTGGAACTCCATTCAACCATACCATATCATCCACATACCTCTATGCTAAGGTATCCATAATGCTCGACTCCTTATTCTCTAAGAAGTGAGCTGATTTCATCATCCAATCCACTACTACCCATATTGCATCACATCCTCCCAAATCTATCGGTAACCCTATGATTAAATTCATTGAGATGTCATCCCACATAAACTCAAGGATATACAAGGGATATAAAAAACCATTGGGAACATAGTGGTCATCCTTTACTTGCAGGAACACTAGGCACTTTACCACAAACTCGACCACTACCCATTTCATCCCAGGCCACCAAAGCAGCTCCCTTAAACCAAGGTACATCATGGAAGCTATTGGGTGCACCGCTAAAGGAGATATTTGAAACTCATGGAGGACTTCCTCACGTACCGCTACTAGAACAAAAAACCTTCAATGGAACATCATCTGATTCTGACCACCTCTTCGAAGAGTCACCATGGTCAACACGATCGTGCATCACCTCTGCCACTGAGTATCCCCACTAAACTCATCCACCTGTTGTAGCAGATAAGACTGCACTGTCATCTAAAACAAATAGACTCCGCTTCCATCCATTCATGTATCTAAGTACAAGGATTCCAACTGCTCCATCACCTTCCAAGCGTCTGAAAATTCCCAAACAACCTTATTCCGTGACTTTTTAATCAAATAATCATCCATGACATTCCCCTTTCCTAAGGCATAGGAGATCTCAAAATCACAATCCTAAAGAAAATATATCCACCTTCTATCACAATTTTATATTTTTTTCATAACAGATATACCTCAAGATCTTGTGATTTATGAGGACCAAAAAATACTACCCAATAAGGTAATGTCTCCACAACTTCAGTGAAAACACAACCGCTGATAGCTCTAGATCATGGGTGGAATAGTTACACTTTGGGGATGTAACTATTGAGACCCATAAGAGATAACTCCCCAGTGCTTCATCAACATGCATACCAAACCCAAACAGAAAGCATCACAAAACCCCTCAAACATCAACCCTTCCTCTAGAAACTAAATCACTAGAGCACTAACCAACTTCCCCTTTAGATAGTCAAAAGATGAATGGCACTACTCCCTAGACACAAAATCTTGGTCTTTCCAAGTTAGATCTATCAACGGAGTTTCAACTAGAGACAAATTAAGTACAAACCCCCAATAATAGCTTGAAAGACCAAGAAAACTATGAATCTCTACCACATTCTTGGGTACTTTCCAAGAAACAACTTCTTCAACCTTTGAGGGGTCCACTACTACACACTGATTTGACACCACATGCCCAAGAAAATTCACCTCTCGTGTTCAGAACTTTCACTTGGAAAACATTACATAGAGCTAGTGGTGTCGAAGTACCTACAAGATAGTCCATAGATGCTCGGTTTTATCCCCCTATGACTTCAAGTAGATCAAGATGTTATCGATGAATAAGATGATGAACCAGTCCAATAAATCATGAAAGAAGTATTTTATAAGACCCATGAACATGGCTGGTTTATTCTTAACACCGAACGACATGAATACGAACTCGAAGTGACCATACTTACATCTGAAAGCAGTATTCAGGATATCTCTCTCCTTCACCCTCAACTGATGATATCCAAACAACGGATCAATCTTAGTAAACCAACATTACCCTATTATAAAGTCAAAAATTTAATCTATCCTCCGAAGAGGGTAACAGTTCATGACTATTACCTTATTCAAACAACAGTATTCTATGCACAACCTTAGACCACTATCAGAATTCTTTGCGAACAACACCAGATCACCCCACGATGAAACACTAATCCAGATAAACCCCTTCTCCATTAGATCATCTATCTGAATCCTCAACTCCTGCAACTCATAAGGTGTCATCCAATAAGGATCCATCAAAATCATAGAAGCACTGAGCTATAATTTTTTCCCTAAATCAAAATTAGTTCTAGGGGGTAGAGTCACAACCTCATCAGGAAAAACATCCAAGAACTTAGTAATAAACCTAGGAACTTTAGTGTCCACTACTTCCATTGATAGCTTAACCAATAAGGAAATAATAGGCTCCACATGCCTACTACCCACCAGACATCTCTTCTCAACGATGAAATCCACATGTTGAACATCCACATATAAAAACAAAACTCTTATATAGAATCAGACGATAATGTAATTCACAAAATACAACTAGTTGATGCTAAGAATAAAATTGTATGGCTACATTTGTAGCATGAAAAGATCCCCCACATGACTGATGTGGTCCCATCATCAGTCTACATCCCCATCATACATCAAACAAGCTAGTCTGACCCCCAACTATAATACTCAACACCAGGGAAATGGGAAGCCTCTCTACATTTATTCCCAGAGAATGGGCTGGATTGATTTTAACAAAGGATTGTGAATCTCCTGAATCAAATAAATCACAAGTAAGGGTACTAAACAAGTTGATCATACCTATGACGATCTTTGGACCTACTGGAACAAATATCTCTGCAGCATGTAACTGATCATGCCTAGCACCTATTCCCCTCTATTGATGACTTCCTCCATGACCAAACCTAGGTTGAGGTCTCTAAGGAACACCCTATGGTCAGCCTTGACCCACTATATTTCTCTTTAATAGAGCATGAGCTTGTTGTCCATGCTGCTAAATCAGCCTAGCCGAAAGAAACACTTCATTCCCAAGACCATACTAATCTCAAATGGTCCTTGGGAACTGGTTATGAAGATGGATGCAAACCCTACAAAAGAAACACTTCATTCCCAAGACCATGGTAAAGGCACGAGGACCAGAAGTTTGAAACAGAAAATGATGAGGTTGACTCCCAGCTAGTCAAAACCTTGGAGGCCCTGGCGCCTAAGACCTACTATTGGTAACCTTTCCTCTCAAAGGACCCTTTTGTCACCCCTCTCATGGTATAAATTTTTACAAGTGAATCCACTTGATCACTTATTCTTTCAAATTAACCTCATAGTATGTTGGAAATGTAATGGGGGTGATCACGTACTGGATAGAAGGATAAAGCACCGCATCTAGGCATCTCACATGAGTCTCCTCATTTGGAAAGAGATCTAGGGAAAAATGAAGGATATCCTAGAACTTCATCACCAACTCCCATACTAACATACTCCCCTACTGGAGGGATATTAACTCCTAACTCTTCTCAACCTTCATGGTCGATGAAAGGAATTATTCTCAGAACTCTTTCTCAAAATCATACCATCGAACTTCATCCCCTTCCTTTCCCCCAGATATAGAATCCACCACGGAAACGTAGATCCCCACATCTAGATCACTACCAAAGGAACCCAGTACTTCATTGGATCTTAGATCAAACTGAAGGTGATCTCAAGATCCTCGAGCTAGATCTCTGTATCCATGTCCAAAACACTAACCTCATACTTTCCTAATTCTTGTTGCTGGAAAGAACATAACATTCTCTACCACTGGTCTTCCTCCTCCACCGAATCAACCCTCTTCTGATCAACTGGGTTGGCCTGCTGAACCTTAATTGCCAGAACCACACATGGAAGACAATTATGTGCCATAGATGAAAAGGTAAACAAGGAATTTCTAAGCCCTAGCAGTATGGAATTTTATTTAAGATTCATTTTAATTCATTTAACTCATTATATTATCCATTTAAATTTCACCAAAGAAACCAAATCAAACAGGAAATCAAGTAATTATGATGCATGTACCTTCCATAGGGTCTCTACCCAGAAAATGGAATAACCTCACTTGGTCAATTTATAGGCTCATATTACTTACATCAGATCACAGGGGGCCCAAAAATCTCGTGTCCTAGCTGGTCTTCAGTAGCCTATGTCATACCCCATGATCACATGACATTGTTTCCCTACCAACCCATGAAATACACATTGTGCCTACCTCCAAACCCCATCCTATCTCTCAACTATTACCTCTGATACCATTCTTTCATGACCCCATACTTCTAAAGATGCCCCTCCTGAGCTGGCAATAGAGAAAGAGAGATAACAACCCATGATTCCCAACTCTAATAGACCCTAGGGTGGCGACCATCACTAAGGGTATACAAATCTCACAAAATGGGAGGCACTACCCTTTTATAATAACCAAGATTGGGATATAAGACGTATCAACCTCAAAAACTTCAAGATATATATATATATATACATAAAATAAATCCAAAATCCATCCCACATGCATGTTTAAAAAACTTCTATAAATACAAAGAAAATGTCCAAAGTAAATACCCAAATCTAATGATAAGCAACGACAAGGAAACTTTCCCAAAATCCAAGCTAGTAATCCCCAGCATAGTCCCTATAGTCCTCATGTAAACTTAAAAGATGTTTTATAGCATAGGGTGAGCATACAAGTATACTCAGTAGGAAAACCGAAGTCTCTCAGGCATAAGTGTGAGAAGCATACTAGTGCTCCTGTGAGAAAATAGCATAACCAAAAACACCTAACAAGGTATACTAACCATCCCCACCACACTAAGGCATGATCATTGAGTAATGAAAGTAAAGTAAATAAATATAGTAAGAACTTCAATGATTGGGAACCCTGAACCACTTTTCCACTGATTAGATACTCTCACACCCTAATATAAAATGTCCTGGAGCTCCCACCTCTTCCAAAAGAACCACGTCACAACCCACCCACACACACCTCATCCTCACAACCACATATCTCCCACAGACACTTGGGCCACATACCACATCACATCCCTCCCATATAGTCCTGGGCCTCACAACTACGTCTCACCCGTAGACACCCGGGCCACATACCACATCACATACCATCTCATCCTGAAGACACCTAGGAAGCACAATACAACTCATCCTGAAGACACATGGGAAACACAACTCATATTCTCACACCTGGGACTCATGAATCACAACCTACCCGAAGAATCTTAGGTTATCGCCACCTAGAATAGGGAGTAGGAAAGTACGGGTGGCCATCCATCCATCCTCCCATCGGGATGTTTGGGAAAGACACCCTCCCATGTGAAAATGGGGGTGTTTGGTACATGGTGCTCATCTAGTGTGGGGTTTATATAGAAATGAAAAGTTAAATACATGTATATAGATATAATACCAAACACTCTTTCCCAATCCATTAATTATCAAACAAAATACCTACTCACAAAACTGCCTTTGCTACTATCTCTAAATGTATTTACTATTATCAGCAACAGTCACTTCGGAAGTTGATAAATTAAAGCATTTTCACAAGCCTCCTTCACTTAACACCCATTCACTTCATAATTTAGATCAACAAAAATCTCATTCTCTATTAACAATTCATTTATTCATTCCATCATTACCCAGGAAATGACTAAATGCAAGACACAATAGGCAAAACAACCAAAGTCATCTTAGAAGGAGAATAGATATATAAACTAAAGTAGATTCGTATTCCTCACTATTTAACACCCATTCATGCTATAAAAAAGTACCAATACCAAGTCACATGGTGAATATTTATGTATGCAACTCATCGAGAAACTCTAGGAGAATTACCCATACTAACCACTACCATCATCATTATTCAATGTAATTCCTCCCAATCCATCATCTCAACCACAAAAAACCCCCATCTCATTATCGCACCCAAAAACACGTCTCACCACAACCATTCTCAGTATCCCAGCTACATAACCACACCACACCCATCACATCCATCAATATAAACATAGCACAACCTGATTGCATCCATACTACACAACGCTACTCATCCATTACATAATCAATCAATATCTCAACCTGATATTCCATTACACCGCCCATACCACCCCACATCACACATCCAAGCCCACAACCCTACTATAGCACAAGTCAGAACAAACCCACACACAACACACCACCACACAAACCAAGGAAAAGCATGTTTATTTTTAAGAAGGCATTATACATTCAATTTTCTCTTATTAATTAAGGGGTTATCATAGAAACAGTTTTATACTGGGGTATCCATTTATTAGTTGAGTGTACGTGGTTAATCAATTTCATATTCATACATCCATTCAATATAAGACCAACAATAAGCATTCACAAGCCATTCTAGGTGCACAAAAAAATACCACCAACAGTCATGATTTTTAGGAGGCATATATCCCATAAAAATTAACAATATTGATCAGAATATAAATAAAACATTACAATCTTACATCTCCTTCCTAGCCTCGCATATTGATATTAAACTGATTAAATTATATTTATTTATTTGGTATTATGTTATCTTCACAAAGAGACATTCATTAACCCATCGCATATGATACGAAAATAAAATAGAGATGAATGAATCCCTATCTTGAAGAAAAGATGATCGTCACTTCCTTATTGTGCCAAAATAGGGGGTGCAAAAGTAGTAGGAAAAGACTACAGGGAAAATGTGATCCAAAGTCTACAGCACAACACACAGATCCTCAGGAAAAAAGGGTTCAGGGAGCACCAAGAGAAAGGGAAAACACATAAGGAATGGGGGATCTTAGCTTTATAAAGTCTAGATCCTAAAAAATGGTAGAAACCATTTTTGAAGGCCATTAAAGGAAGATCTTGACCAAGACCACACGGTTTTCAAGTAAAATGAAGATTTAGGTTTTTATAAGATAGATATAATTCTAAAAAACTCCAAAAAAACATTAAATATAGTATTAAACTCATCTAGAATCAAAGGAAATGTCAAAAGATTGAAATTGGAAAAATTGGAGAATTATGGAAATTTGAAAAATAGTCAGAAATGACTCATCATTGGGTGAGTCAACATTTTGAGTCACCAGTGTGAGTCACTAGTGTAATCTTTATTGTAAGCTACTAGTGGATGAGTCACCATTGGGTGAGTTTCTATTTGATGAGATATCAGTGGATGAGTCCCCATTGGGTGACTCGCTGTTGGGAGAGTTATTGTCCAAAGACTCACCACCAGCAACCTACCATCAGTGACTCGCCATTGTGAGTCACCAGTGAGAGTCACCATTCAGAATCAGTGATCCTGACTCACTGTTCCTAACTCACTGGTCTCTACTCACCAGTTATAACTCACCGTTGTGACCTACCATCACCACCTACTTGTCCTGACTCACTGTTGGAAGAACTTTATTTTTGGAAAACTCTTGATATGAGTGACTGTGACCTCCCAAAACACTCCAAACAATATATTTTCACAAATTAATGGACCATAGAGTTCTAGTACATTACACATGTTCATGGTTTGCACACTATTTGAAATGTGTGTTTCTAAACTATGTGCCTCCTTATTTTGAGGTCAAATGACTCTTTTTCCCCACATTTATTCTTATACCCCTTTTTCCTTTTATCTTCCTTACTCTAGTGTCTTTGATGGTTTTTCTTTACCCATGAGCTCTAAATATCCTCAAGATAGGCATCGATCTATATTCTTCATTCAGTGTCGAATCCTCGATCCGTCAGAAGCATTGGATTTGTCTCGATAATCTCCCCTAGTCTCTTAACTCCTATCTATGTTTATTTCAAAATCCATCATGCTATTTATGTGCAAGATATTTTTTCTTATTTTCAGGGTATTGGAAAGTTTCTTAGATCTCTTCTATCCTACATCAAATCTGAGTCCAATATCAATCAAGGAGTCATCTATGACCTTGAGGTTTTTGGTCATGTTGTTTTCCCTTCATATTTTGAGGCCTCATAATTATTCTATTATGTCGCATGCCAACTTTTTTCAAGTTCCCCCTTTTTATTTGGTTCCTTCATATTAAACTAATCATCTCACCCTAATAGATAACTATTGATCCTTGTTTAGTAATTTAGAGTATGGTTACACCTTTTATAGACACCCCTTGGGTGTTCCAAGTCAAATTTCCCATTATGGTTAATTGTGTATATGCCAGATTCACCTTCTAATCATTTGTCTTAACTCTTAAATTGAAATTCCATTAATCTCTCATTATTTAAAGGAATCCAAGGAACCTATTAAGTATTTTTTTCAACCTATTCTTGGAATTTACCATGTAGAAAATTTCCTTAATGACCATGGAACCATCTATATGCCCATTGAGCCTTATAAATGGTTTTTCCATGACTTATAAAATGAAATGGGTTGATTACATGGAAATACTTATTCATGTTGGTTGTTTTCCATAAAATGAATTGAATGATTTAAATGAAATGAATCATAAGGTTGGTTCGTCCATGACTACTACTTCATGATTAATGAAATGTCTTAATTGAATTATAAAGAATTTTTTATAATGATCTTGAAAAGTGAGATGAATAAGAGGTTATGCCTCATGCGCATAATTAAAAATATGAATATTCCATATTAATACATATCTATATATATGAACCTGGATAATGAATCCATAAGAAGTTTTTACTTATGTATTATATTATAAATACAATTACTCCTAGATAGAAGTTATGACACTATGGTAAGGGACTGGTTGAGCATGATGGTATCACGCTCCCTTACATCAGGTGTTGATCATGATGTATCACACCTTTGACTATAGTGGGTCATTGGACTTTACACATCGTGTATCTGTTTTGAGTGATGACATGATGGCTCACTCACACTCTTGAGTGTCATGCATGACGTCTCGCACTCTTATTAGGATATATGGAATATAACCTATTTTTTGAGCTTATAGGCTCATTAGACTAGTCATGGATGTCTGAGTTATGCCTCAGTCCAGCCAACACTATTATTCTAGGTATATGGACATTTATGTCTAGACGTACTTGGTTCATATAGATGGATTCAATATTTAATTAAACTATATATATATATATATTATTACTATATATATAGTAACTGATCAGACTCCCATTCCGACTATGAGCTTAAGTAGGTAGACCTTCCAGGTGTCCTATAGGAACCTGAGCGGGATGGTTATTTATTTTAGCATTGAATTTCTATTCTTTTTATATCTGTACAATATTTAGTTGCAAGCACCACTTGGATTATATGTAAACATTGTTGGTGATGGCCTACTAATATTTTTATATCACATCCTATTTGGGATGCCTTTAGTACCCAAGAAGATTATTGTTCTGCATGTATTGATAAGTTAAAGGTCCCTTCTATAGGTTGTTGATATTTTTACCTAGATTTGGATCTTAGGAGAAGAGGATCGAGCATTCACTCGATATAGTAGCGGATTATTTTTTTGTTCTTTTTGTACTTTTTGTATATCATGATTGTATGCATGTTCCCCTATTCAAATTTTGTATATCAACATTCCATGCATCTATATATTGACACTAGTATAGAGTATTTTTATATTATTATTAGTTGTTCAGTTATATTTATATTATTCTATTGATTACCTATTTATTTTGACTACTTATATAAAAGTTTCCGCCATTGTACATTTATTATTGTATTCACTGTGCTACTCTAATATTAGGGTATAATCTCCCCACTATTACACCTTTACACCCTCAGTTCTAGTTGGCATCCTATGGAATATGGGGAGGCGTTCTTGGCACCATGTGACCCACTAGCTCGAGACATGGTTTAAGTGGATCCTGGGTTGATACGTTACAATGAAGGCCCATGCAAAAGAAGTTTTGCGGGCCAGGAGTGAGTGGTAATTGATGTACTTTTTTTTATGATATGCACTTAGAGGTGTAGTACCATTATGGGAAGCCATTACTTGATTCATTATCAGTGAACTGTCCACTTTTAGATAGAGTGAAGATAAGGTATCCTTCTAATCCTGAGGGGTTAGTCCTAGGGGAAATCATTTCTGGTGAGGACCCACCTCCTAGTTAGGTCATTGATGAGGATGGGATATTTCACATTCATGGATGTATCATAATTCATATAGATGTGTAGAAGGAGTTTATATGAGAATATCATGACTCTTCTTGGGAATTATATCCCAGTCTAACCAATATGTACCATGAAATATGCCACCAATATTGGTGGCCTTTTATAAAATGGGAGATAGTTCATTTCGTTACTCCGTGTTTCACCTATCAGCAGGTGAAGATGGAACACCAACAACCATCAAGACTTCTATAGCCATTTCCAGTCCTAAGTGGAAATGGGATGATGTCACTAAAAATTTTTTGATGGGTTTAATGATATACCCTTAAGTTAGTGATGTAGTATGGGTGATCGTTGATATACAGACAAAATTATCCCACTTATTATCTATTCAGGAACCTTTTTAGTGGACGAGAAAGGTGGATACATGATAATGAGATCATACACCATTGTAGAGTTCTATATACTATCATATTTGATAGATACTATTTATTTACATCATAGTTATGGTAGGGGTTGTAAAAGGCACTGGGTTTATAGGTAATTCTATGTATATCCTATCACCCATTGATCACCAGACAGTTTGAGCATACGATATGGGTGTTGGAGGATATGGTCTGAGCATGCATCCTTGATTTTGGAGGTTATTAAGAGATTCACTTACCTTTTTCCAAATATTACTACACCAACAGTTTCCAAGATACTATATAGATGGATCCATATGAGGCCTTATACAGTAGTCCATGTCGATCACCCCAGTGCGGGTTAGAGGAAGGAGAGGTAGCACTATTTAGACCTCATCTCATTCAAGAGACTTTGGAGCATGTATAGCTGATTAGGAAGCCTATAGATATAGTTCAGTCTAAGAATAAGACTTATGTTGATCATCACTACCAACCTATAGATTTTGAGGTGGGAAAACATGCCTTATTTCCTATTTCTCCTAGATTGGGGCATCAACAGATTTCGAGAAAAGTGAAGCTGGATCCTAGGTTGATTGTACCCTTAGAGATTTTGGAGAGATTCAGGCCAATAGCCTATCAGTTTCAGTTACCTCAGAGGTATTGATCCATGGATGATGTATTCCATGTTTCAAAACATCACTAGTACCTTTCAAACCTACCTCATGTTCTTCATCCTGATGAGGTGGAGCTATATTTTGATGCTTATTTTGAGGATTATTAGGTGAGTATCATTGATTGGATCAAGAAGGATCTTCTAGTTCAGTAAGTACCTCTAGTTTGGGTGCTATGGTAGCATATATGTGTATAGGATGAGACCTGGTAGAGAGAGGCTGACATACATGCTCAGTGGTCGGAGCTATTCTCATATGATGTACAACCACCCTTACAAGGGAAACTTGGGGATGAGTTGTTTTGAGGAGGGGAAGTTGTAATGTCCAAGTATTTTATAGAGGTGTAGATCCTTTAAATTTTAGTTTAAACCTCTTTTTTTACTCTAATAAAATTATATATGAGTTTAATGAAAGTTTTGGGAACATCTAGGGCTTCTTCATAGGTTGGAGCCCCTATTTTTAGAGGAGAAGATTGAGGCGCATGGTTGGTCCATGGTTAGTAGTGACTGTGTGGATCAACTATGTGACCCACATGAGGAGGATCATAGTTTGGTAAAATGTTCAACGGATTCCATGTGACCATGTAAAATTGAGAACACTTATTATAGAGGTGAATCTAAACAGTTGGCATATGATTTTTCTAACTGTCTGCCTAACCATGTGAGGCTGAGTAGCTTTGGTATTGAGGGTGTACATGATCTGTGAACATTTATTATAACATTTCACTAGGTCATGTGATATATATACCCACATTCCTAGTAATATCACATGGTTGGTGCACTATTAGTCTAACCATGTTTCCAAATCATTCTCCCCCTTTTTAAAGGTTAAAATTACATTTATTTTCCTCTATGCCATTAACCATTTTTCTCCCCATTTATTTACCAAATTGCTCATCATATACCTATGTCTGAAGTTCCTCCTCTCTCCTATCCTAGGATTTTAAGGATCTCTTCCATAAAACATCAAAATAACTCATCATTCATCACTTTCAATAACCACTGGAAAGCTATTCAATCCTATTTATTTTTTCCTTTGTTTCTTTCACCATATGGAATGATAAATACATGCAAGATAATATTCCCTATTTTCATGTCTTTTTTATATTTCTCTTATTTATCCTATTCTAGCATGTATTAGAGGTCGATACTAGATAAGGAGTCTATTACCCATCTAAGGTAGGTGGTCTAGCTCTTTTCCATAAAATTTTTTGTGTTTATATTTTTCATCATTGTGTCTTCTGCTAGATTTTATTTTCATATATACTTAAATGATGAATTAATTAAAAAAATGATAATTCTTAATGATAGTAGTCCTTGAGACCTAACCCTACCATCATAGGTTGTATGCATTGATGTGAACCAACTCTTAATGTTTTTTTCTATTATATTCATGAATAAATGAAATTAAAAGAAAAATTTTAAGTCATTTTCATGAATTTTGAAATAGTAAATGATACACTTAGATTCTTGGTGTTGTTGGAGGTTAACGCCCTCAACACAAGACACCCCTTTGTGTATGAAAATTTAAAAAAATTATAAACACTATGACTTAATAAGTATTTAAACTACCTTATTATTTATTTTTAATTGTCCATCATAAATGAGACATTTAAATTGAATTAAATGAAATGGTATGACACCATGCTTGGCCCTTATGTTGGGTAATATAATTGAACCATGTTATAAAGTGTGTTGTTCTTATACTTTATAACTAAAATAGATAAATGAAATAAAAAGAAGGTTAATGGTATAACAATTTATCCTAACCCTTGTTTGATTATAAAGATCAACTATTCCTATCATTATGATTATGGATAGTTGATTGTTATTACAAGACATGGTGTTCTTCAATGTTGATTGGGATAGTGTCGGACATGTCACTCTACTGAAACACTTCTCCTTGGTTTATAATGTTGGAAATAGTGATCCTTATACTCAGAAATTATATTGGACATGGTGTTTCCTCTCCTTATTATGTATTATTGAACATTATTTTCATTATCCTCAAATAGGATGTTGGAAATTTCAATACAAATCCTTGTATTAGGTTCAGTATGATGACCCAAGAACCACATAACTTGAAATAATTTGGCTCTTACTACGCCTATCACTAAGGAAACCTAGAACATGCTTCTAAGAATTGGATATATCCCCTTTGGGTAAAAAAATGATGGTATGACCATTTAAAATTATACTTGATTACTAAGTCATATATGCTATGGAACCTCATAGTTACCTTAATAGATTATTTTATATAGAATTAATAGTTATATTCCATGGTCCTGGGCTTGGTTATACATACTTACATACTTAAATAGTATTATGATGTCATTTTTTAGGGACATTATATCTTAGGATGAAACAAGTAGCATTAGATGGGTGTCCCATGTAGAACCCAAACAAATAAGGTTTATTTATTTACTATCCTTATTCATTATGATTTCACATTTCTTATTATATATCAACAGACTGGATAGTGTTATACATTGTTGGTGGTGGTATAATGAGTTTATCTTACACCATACTCTGGCCACCTATTGGTACCTAGAAAAACTATATGGATGCAGGTAGGGACAAGGGGAAGCTCCCAACTATAGACAGCTGATTTTATATACTAAGATGGAGTGTGGGAGTAGAGGACCGAGCTTATTTTTGTGGTTTTAATAGAGATATATTTTGGTCTTTTTTCTTTTGTTATATAATGTTGTATATGCCTACTTCTTTTACTCCTTATATTTCCAATTGGTGTATATCACACAAACATGAAATTATTTTTTAATGATAGTGGATGTGGTTCAATTATTGATTAGGGTGTTTCCAATTGATTATTATACCATGGTTTTTACTTATTTTATTCTTCTATATTTATATTATATTTCTTCTATTGATATATCTATTATCACTATTATTTTTCACTTTGTTCATGAGAGTATAGTCTCCCCACTATAACATCATAGTCTCTCACTACAATTTGGCAGCCTCTCATAAATAGGCTATTACTTTCTCTTTTTTTTATTTTCAAATATCTGCTTTGTGGTTGAGTGTTAATCGAACCATACACAAGTTTACTAATTCAAAAATCAAGTTTAAACCAAAATCCCTCATCACTTCCTTGATACACACTTACTTGTGTCACATACATTCTGGTCACATCTCAAGTCGCAAGCCAACTCAATTTTTCTACAACTTCACCACAACATCGATGACAACCCATTAGACCTCATCCCACCACAGATTCAAACCACCATCACAGAACACCTTCAATCTCACTAAATGAAAATAAATCATTTCATCGTCATAAACAACACCAGTACCACTATCTCCATCATTGTCAGCAATAAATCATTATCATATCTCTATCATTAACAATGTTATTATCACTTTCATCATCACTAAATGAACACCACACCAGTCACTGGAGATCTTCAAGGTCCAACGTAGTCACCATAAATCATCATCACCATGTCACCATGAACCATAAACTGCCAAACCACCAACCTATAGTGAACTAACATCACCAAAACTTATAATTATCAACATGAAAACATCATTAACTTCACTCAAGGCCACTAAAAAACCAAAAAATAATAAAACCAAACTAGAAATAGAGAAACTGGATCATTAGAAAATCAAATCAGGTCGTGCGAGGTGCACCTTTGGCCACCAAAACCCTAATCCAAAAACCTCTATAGAACAACCAATCCAAATACAACTAGGATAAAATCAGAGGAACATGAGGTTAGGTTAGGTATTTTAATGTTCAAGGGATCCAAATTATGACAGCACGTTAATACTGAAACCAAAAACCCAAAAAAAATTATTCCGACACAGGAGCGCCTATAAAAACCATCTACGTTGAACCACTTATCCGATAACAACAAATTTAACATCACTAAAGATCCAGCATGGAGAGGCATGGTGGAATGTGAGGTAATATTATGGTTGGAGTGACTGGGTGATTAAACAATGAATACCTTCTTTGGGACCGACAAATCAACCCTGAGTGACTTACACCAAGAAAGTTGCACCACCATGAAGAAGGAAAAAATATTCATCTTCATAATTGAAAACCAGGTCATGGAGTGGGAAAATGGATGGAGGAAGAATAAATATGGTAATAAATTAAGGAAAGGAAGTGGAACAGTTCTCAGACACACCTCCAACCCGCATTGGAGGGTTTCAGGAGGAAACCCTGGGTGGATCCAAGATTAATAGGGGGAGACCCAGGAGAGAAAGGCACCATCTAAAATCCACACAAGTATATTAGCACCTATGGTATATGGGAAAGCATGATTGAGGCCATGTGGCCAATCAGTTTTAGTTACTTATGATTGAACTAGGTCTAGGACATTATATTAGGGTCATAACTCATACTAATATTACTCTAAGAAATAAATATCACCATCATGGTCCCATTTATAACATCCTGAAATGAATCCAAGACAAATGAGAACACTCTTATACTAAGGTTTAAACGAATTCCACTTTCAAGAATCAAATATTTATTTATTCCTAACTTACTGACTTTTTAAAAGGAACCTATTAAATAATAAAATAAAATAATGTAAATCAAAAACTCTCGATCAAGGATCAATACCAAGAGTTATACATCTCTATCAAAACAACTAGGTTCAGGTTAGGTTCAACAACTGTAAATTACCATGATCTAACCAGAAGAGATAATAACCTAAGGAATATCCCATGACACATTAGAACTTTCTAATAGGAACACATTAAATAAGAAAGACCATAATGACCAAGAATAAGAATAAATAATATTACTAGATACAAGAAATAATCCATTACAAAACCATAAATCAAAATAATATTTCTTGGAAACAATCTCAAATAAAGTTTGAAATAACACAAATTAATTTTAAAACTGTAATACTCCAACATAAATTATATTTAGAATTTTAAAAATCCCACTTTAAAATCATTATCACATCCCATATCATCAAGACCATTTCAATTCATTTTAGAGGATTCCATTATAAATTTCAAAAATAAACTCCCACCATTTAGATAAATAATTCCCTTAAATATTACAAATGAAATAATAAATTATTTTAATTCATTCAAAATGAGGTTTTAAACAACATTAATTAGTTTTAAAATCAAAAAAATCCTCTTAAAATCACTTTACAATTTCACAATTCATTTATTAAAATAGTTTTTCAAATCGGGAACATTTAGATCATTTAATTAAATTTTAAAAAATTATGTATTATTATGAAGTATTTACCCTTGTCAATTAAACCATGAAATCCAAAAAAAAATATTAAATCATCATAAAAAACTCTTACTCATTCATTTCAAATATTAAAAAACATAAAAAAAAAAAGTGACCCAGAAGCAATAGGTTTCTAACACAAAAATTAAAACATGATTAGTGGTTATACATGTTTTGGTCACATAGTTTGGTGGACCATGCACCAATCATGCGATAGTCATTAATAGTTTCTTATAACCAAGTGCACAGTATCTATATGGTTTACCAAACCATGATAGCTAACCATAAACCCCTAGTTAGACTAACAATTTCATTCGAAAATAAAAACAAATATCCAAAAAACGTACAAAATTTCAATACAAGAAAAACACCATCAATATAAAATAAAATAAAACAAAAATAAATAAACAATGAGCTAGAAATAAAGGCTCACAACCCAAAAAACCATGTTAACTTGAGGATACAAAAGAAAAAAATAACTAGCTAAAATCTCCCTAGACGTATCTCCCAGATTTCAAAATTCTTACCTCTCATCTATGTCAACTTCCCAAATAACAGCCTCATTATAATAAAATTTTATTAGGAAACAACTTGGGTTGATCCAACATAGCTAATAATAAGGTCCAAAGGGAATTGCTAATCCCAATAGGCTATAAACTAGTGTTGGTTAATTAAATAGACACTCTTGGGAATAGTTTCACCCAATAAAAATAAATAAATATATATTGGGAATAAGCTAAGAATCTCGCATAACATATCCACATATCAGAATCTCATCTGAACCAAATTATCTATTTCAAAATAAACAAAAAACTAAATGATACACAATGAAAAATAATCATACATATCATATCCAAGAAAAAAAAATAGGAAAAAAATAAATGAGGAACCAAGAATACAACAATTATTAATTGGAAAATACATCTATGATACATTAAAAAAATGGAAAATATACTATCCAAAAGGAACAATAATCTCCTCATGACTCAATTTCATGCTTCAATATCATCTCCAAACTCACGCCATGAGTGAATAGATAAATAGGACCCCCAGGATGAGTTATCGAAACACACAACCTTGAACATAACCTAAAATGTTTTGATAGACATGTGTATAAATCCCAGTAGGTAACCTCCCCACACCATATGAAAAATCATTAACAAATGTTTTTTTCAAAATATATATCAAAATGTGATATTTTTATTTTAAATAAAAAACAATCACATGTAACAAACTTAGAGATCAGTTTTATATTAGAATAAATGTTTTCCCATTTAAATCAAGATATTTATTTGAATTATTTTAATTGGAAAACAAAATTTCAAGTATTATAACCCTTTCAAACAAAAACATGTTAATACGTACAATTCATCAATAAAGAATAAGTAACCCAATTTTGTAATAGTCATTTTTCTTAACATTCCTTCTAAGAAAACAATAATAGAAAACCACACCACTTATAAATAGCTTCCAAAATAAGAGAAGTTCCCCAAAAATAGTAGTATCTCAAACAAAAGAAAAATTGTGATAGACTATAAATAGTAATATCATCACACAAGTAACTGAAATTAAATAACTAGAATCATAAAAATAAAAGAAAATTGACTAAATATAAACTGTCATCGTCATTAAAGTGTCCTTAAGGAACTGAGTTCAAGTAAACCTAGGACCCTGTATTATCTTTTTGATCGAACCAATAATAATCAATTTATAAAATCTATTGTGGGTTTAATCTCAATACCTAATGGAAAAGGGTCACACCAACAACTAAAACCCTAAAACCATATCAACATCTAGTTTTTGTTATAACGTAATACAATTCTAGGAATGATGAACCATGACTAATAGTAATTTTCTTATCATCTTTACCCAAGTTCCTAGGTTCCCAATATCAACAAAAAGGGAGGTAAGAACACAACACAAATACAAATCATAAGAAGCACTAATGACATATAAATCACGTATCACCTCTATTTTAAGACCTCCTTTACCAAAAAAATTCCACTTTAAATCAAATTACATAAGGATTAGAATAACTATTGATCTTGTAAAAAGTAAAATCCAACCACCAAACACAAACTGCTTTCCTAAGTTCCAATCAGGCCTTTGATGCCTATTTGAGAAACTCAAACCATGAAATTCCATAAAATATTTTCCAAGTGAGAATTAAATTTTTAAACCATGTATTAAAACATGAAAATTCATTATTAGAACCAAATTAGGTACAATAATTAAAATAAATACATTTAAGCCATAAATGAATGTTAATTCCCAAATGAACATAGCTAACAAACTCTATAGGAACCACAAATAATCATTTAAAATATCACTATATGTCATGAGAATCTATCCAAATAATTAACCGTGTAACAAATCAACCAAAGAACAAAAAATTAATCAATAAACAAATCCCTATGGATAGAAACCATTTAATTTTAAAACCAACTTTAATTATCATATTATCACTTCTATAAAACATTTCAAAGCTTTTAATTTTCTTTCTCATCCTTTTAATTTTTTTTAAAGAAGTTATAGATTCATTTTATCAAACCCTAAGGAGGTTTTTGAAAAGCATTTTCAACCATGCATAACCTAATATCTAATAAAAATACCATTATAATGATTTAAAATATCCAAAATAAGAAATAAATTATGTATTATTTTAAAACTAACACCAAAATAAACTTTACATAAATAATGTCTTGGAAAACTCAGGCAAACAAGGTTTTTAAATATTAACAATCTATTTGTAATGTCCCAATTCCAGGTGTCGCCCATAGGTGCCCCATACCTGGTTGATCACATGTCCTCAAGAGCACTTCCCCGAATTCCAGATGCTACTGACTAGCAGTGAGGGCCTTGGGTGTGATAATGGGGAAACTATGCCCTCATTGGCAGAGAAACACAATGGAAATAAATAGATAACAGGAGCAGAAGCAATGACAATAACATGCAACAGATAAATAGTGGAATACTGAAAGTAAATAAACAACTAGAGCACATATATAAATGATTCATGTCACATATGTCTAGAAAAGCATCCAAACATTTCACAAAGTTGGAATACAGTGCTAATCCAAAGTACAAAGGAAAAACAAGTAAGAAACTCCAATAGCACCACAAGCCTCAACTTGGTCCCATGCTCTCCAACTCCACAACGTTCAAGTAACTGGTGTAGAAGGGTTCTTTCCTTTATCTATACTTGTAGAAATATAATCTGTTTGGGCCCAAAAGCATGACCCAAACAGGGTGTGAGATGAATCCTAGTAGGAATCCACCCAAATATCTATGCCTAACAGTTAGTGAATATATATGGTAGGCAATAAGGAAAATGAAGCAGTAAACAAGGAAGTACTCCAAAGTAAACAATCCTACAGTTTCAATTACATTAATTTTCATATATCAAGTAAGTAGCTAATCAAAAACAAGTAACCCTATGAGAAGTAATCATAGACTAACCCCTATGGTTCAACCAATCAAACACAAGAAACCCTCTGGTAAGTACTCACAGTCTAACCCATCTAGTTCATCTTTAGAAAAGACTCTCTGAGGAATCACTCACCGTCAATTCCCCCTTTGGTCTCGTATCGGTAACTATAGACACTCTGAGAAAGCACTCAACGTCCAATTCCCCAAGTGGTCTTGCAACATGGAACTACAGACACTCTAAGGGATCACAAAGTCCATCCTGCCTATGGTCTTGAAACATAAAAGTAAATAGACACTCTGGAGAACCCCTCAGCGTCCATTCCCCCTATGGTCTACTACACTAGGTTCTCACAGCCCTGTGTAAGTCAATCATGCACAAACTTTTCAATGGACAAAGTAAACCTTAAGAACTACTTGGATAAAAGATTTCAAGAACTACTTGGCTAAATAGCTACAAGCATATAACAGCATCAGATAATATCACTCCATCCTAACAACACTAGGCATGGAAAACAAGCAGCCTAATCGTCAGAGCTAGACCAAACATTCAATATCAAAACAAGCATGGGAAACACATCCATAGCAAGTAAAATAACCCTATTCACAATCAAATAGTCTCTACTTAGGCACACAATTCATATCAGGCATTAACAGATCTAAAATCCCTAAACACACAATACCCTGTTCTGGAGTATTGGACACTTTTGCACATAATATTCAAAGACTAACTATAGAAAGGAACAAACCACCTACCTTGGCGTTGTACGATCATTATACTCTGGATTTGGCCCTTTAATTGACCTAGAATGTGGTAGATATACAATAATGTCAAAATGAATCAAACAATGATATCTCACTAATGGAGAGAAATTAGGAAACAAGGCTCTAAAAGAAGAAAGAACTCACCATGGAGATTCTAATGCAATCGAAGGCAGTTGAATCAGAGAACGGATGGAAGGTTGGGGGCTCAGAGAAGATTCGTTGGACTCGGTCGCTCCTGCATGAGATGAGTCGATAAGAAGAATTTTCTGTGAATGATACTTGACCCCAGTCTGATATAATAATTAAAAATAAAAGTACACAGTGTGTTCTTTAAAGATACACAGCGTGTACTTTCCTTAACTAGATCCTGCTTTAAGCGGTCTCCAAGTCACCCCACACAGCCATGTACAAGGCCGTTACATGGCCAATACACGGTCACCCATGGAAACCAGCTACACAGCATGTACTTCAAAGTACATGGTGTGTACTCCATAAATTTTTGGATTCTCCTATTTTTCTCAAAAACACCAGAAAAGAAAACTCATACCTAAAAAGAAGGTCTGGGTTCTTACAAACTTCCCCCCTTAAAGAAATTTGTCTCTAAATTTCCCTAGCAAGGTAGCCTAGAAGAAGAATCCTCAAACAGCTTTGGCCACTACGATCGTACATCGATCTCCCTCTCTAATGTCTCGTCTAGCACTCACTTATGATGCCATAGAACTCGTACCATAGGAACAGACTGCCACGGTGAACCCTTTCACTATGATCAACAATCTAGATAGGATACTCCTTGAATGATGCATCCACCTCTAACTCAACCTCCTCAGGTTGAAAAACATCATATGGGTCTGAGAAGTAACATCATAGCTGATAAATGTGGAAGATGTCGTGCATAGCCCGGTACCTCTGAGGTAACTACAACCGATAGGCAACTGGCCCAAATCTCTCCAAAACCTCAAGCAGTCCAACATATCTCAGAAAATGCTTGCCTTGTCTCCTAATCCTCCTGTGTCCCAACCTCGGTGTGACATGCAAGAAAACCTGATCTCCAACCTTGAACTCTAGAGGTTATCTCCGTTGATCAACGTAAGACTTTTTTCCTGACTTTTCAGTATCCATCCTCTTCTGAATCAACTCCTTTTGCTCTATAGTCTCCTGGACAAGATGTGGTCCCAGCATAGCTGCCTCTCCAACCTTCAGTCAATATAGGGGTGATCGGAATGGCCTACCGTACAAAGCCTCATAAGTTTCCATCTAAATGGTTTCTTAAAAACTATTATTGTATGAAAACTCCACAAGAGGTATGTACTTCCCCTAATATCCTCCAAAATCTAGGACGCATGCTCGAAGCATTTCCTCTAGCACCTAAATCATACACTCGGACTGGCCATCTATCTAGGGGTGGTAAGTTGTACTCAGAAGTACCTGTGTACCCAAATCCCTCTATAGTCCCAGGTAGACCCGAGAAGTAAAACGGGAATCCATGTCTGAAATAATGGAGTGTAGAACCCCATGTAAACATGCAATATCTCAGATGTACTACCTTCCCAACTCATCAACACTAATGGTCTCCTTGATCGGCAAGAAGTGGAAACCCTTCGTGAGTCTGTCAATGACCAACCAAATTGTATCATTACCTTGAGGTGACCTCACTAAACCTATCACGAAGTCCATCATGACATCATTCCACTTCCACTCAGGAATGGGTAACTACTGTAAAAGCCCTGCTGGTCATTCATGCTCCTCCTTCACCTGCTGACAGGTGGAACATGTCATGAAAAACCTAGAAACATCCCTCTTCATACCTGGCCACTAATACTGACGGTGCAGATCGTGATACATCTTGGTGAAACCAAGATGAACTTCCCAAAATGAGGAATGAAAGTACCTCATTAACTCCTCGCGTATATTTGCTGACACCCATACGCTCCCATGAAAATTCAAGATCTCATCCTCACCTACTATCCATTCAAGAATAGGGTCCTCTCCTGACACACTCTCCCATAGGACCAAGCCTTCAGCATTTGATAGCTGCCTCATTCAAACTTGATCAATAAGAGTAGAGGTAAAAGCCACAGAAGAAAGAAATTACTGCCCCTGTCTATTGTGCACCTCCAAATGCATCTTAGAGAACATAGCCATAAGTTTCCACTCACTGCTGGCCTCCTGAACTATCTGTAACTGAGTCCTTATGCTCAACGCATTAGCTACTATGTTGCCTTTCCCAGGCATATAGGCAAGATCAAATTCAAAGGACTTAAGGTATTCAACCCACATTCACTGTATTATATTAATATCACACTAAGTGAAGATATACTTGAGACTTTTGTGATCGATGAAAACTATAAACTGCTCTCCCAACAGATATTGTCTCCAATAGCGTAAATCATGAACAACCACCGCCAACTCCAAATCTTGTGTCAGGTAATTCCTCTCATGTGGCCTCAACTACCGAGACCTGTACACAATGACGTCTTTCCCATGCATAAGCACTGCTCCAAGTCCGATACATTATGCATCACAGTATATAGTATTACTCTTTCCCAGCTCTGGAAATACTAGTATCAGTGCTAAAGTCAACCTCCCTTTCATCTCCTGGAATGCTGACTCACAATAATTTGTCCACAAATACTTCACAAACTTCTTAGTCAGTCTCGTTAGTGGCCCTTTTATGTGTGATAAGTCCTATATAAAACTTCTGTAGTATCCATCCAGCCCTAAAAATCTTCATACCTCAAAGACGTTCTTTGGCTACTCCCAATAAATGACTTCTCTCACTTTCTCTGGGTCCACTGACACTCCATCCTCTAAGATAACATGAACCAAGAATTGAATTAGGTCTATCCCAAAGTGGCATTTTGAGATCTTATCATATAATTGATGCTCTCTTAGTGTACTCAAAATGGTCTCAAGATGTGTGTCATGGTCATCTCGAGTGTGAGAGTACACCAAGATATTTTCCATGAAGACTACCATGAAAGAATCCAAGTATGGATGGAACACCCGGTTCATCAGTGCCATTAAAACTACAGGTGTGTTCATGAGACCAAACGGCATAACCACATACTCGTATAAAACATACATGCTCTGAAGGGCTCTAAGATTTATATCTAATGGTCTAACATGCAACTGATGGTAATAGGAACTCAATTCAATATTCGAGAACACACAAGATCCTCGAAGCTGATCAAATAGATCATAAATCCTTGGTAAGGGATATCAGTTCTTGACTGTCAACTGGTTTATGTTCTGATAATCAACATAAAGTCTGAGGGTATTGTCTTCCTTCTTAGAAAAAATAATAGGAGAACCCCAACGAGAAGTACTGGTCCAGATGAAACCCTTTGCCTACAACTCCTCCAACTTCTTCTTGAGCTCATGTAACTCTAGTGTAGCCATCGTATAAGGATGAATGGACACTAGTGCCTCCCCTGTCACAAGCTCAATAGAAAAGTATACCTCTAGCTTCAGAGGCAAGCTTGAAAAGTTGTCTGGGAAGAAATCCCTGAAACGATCCACCACTGGAGGAAAGTCCATTTGTGAAGCTCCCTGTTCATCTAGATATATACTAGTAATCTAGGCTATGAGTTCTCCCAAATCATGTTGCTCAGGTCCCATTATACTCGCCAGGACATCCCATTCTCCCTTGTATATAAATAATCCTCCTTATGGTGATGTGAAACTCACCCTACGGTGATAGCAGTCGACAACAGCCTGAAATGGAACTAACCAGTCCATTCCAAGAATGAAATCATATCATGTCATCTCTAGTACATATAGATCCCACAAGAAGTGACACCCACCAACCTCTATATGGCACTCCTTGCACTGACATACACAAGCCGTTCTTGTCCCCAATGGAGTGTCCAGCATCAAGACATCACCAGAAGTAAAGATACAGAGCTCAAGGCTCTCCACAACAACAACAGATATGAAACTATGGTAATCCCCTATATCAAAAAGTGAAGAAGAAAAAACTGAGGTAACTATGATCCTACCTCAAACTGTAGAGGGTCCGGGATCCTTCTCATGTTGGGCCTGCTCCACTACAAAAGTTTGTCCTGTACCGCGGCCCTATGACCCTACCTGACCACCCTAATATGATCAACCCTATTGTAGTAGAAAGCCTTCTGACTGGATACCACGGTTGTAACCTCCAACTCGGCCAGAACGGTTGGAAGAACTCGAGTTCCTAGACTGATGAGAACCCGGTGGCCCCGCTCTGGTATGAGGAGTTGAAAAAAAAACCTCTAGCACTAACTGATGGTGAGAAAAACTGATAGAATCGTTGAAGATGACCCATCTTGCCACAAGATCAGAAATCTACTGGGTATCTTGGGAAATGTGGCCTCGTATTCCTTCTCTTCTCGAACTGGTAACACATCACCTGGCTACCAGAAGAAGTATCATGCTTCCTATTATCCTCGTGCGTAGACTCCCTACGCCACTTCCTACTATTAGTAGAAGGGATACCAACTTCGGATGCCGAGCCGCCCTGGCTTACAACTCTAGAATCCCTCAGATTTTACTCTGTGATCAGCACCTGGTTGACTATAGATGTGATGGAAGTCAAACTAGAGATGTTCACTTGAAATCAGATATCATGCCTGAGACCATTATCAAAATTCCTCGCCAGGAATAACTCATCACCTCCCAGATGGGTGTGAAGTGATGCAGCTCTGTGAAGCGAGAATAGTTTCCATGACGGAAAGAGTACCCTGTTATAGACTCATGAACTCTCAGTCTCGACCATCCCTTAAGTCTCCAGGTAGAAGTAATCATAGAAGGAACACTGGAACTCATCCAAATCCATAACCTGCTAGTTTCATGCCTGTAAGATCACATCCCACCATCTATTGGCGAAATCACGAGAAATATAAATAGTGAGCTTAACCCTCCTCTCTGGAGGTGTATCCAGGTTCTCAAAGATCGATTTTATGGCTTCTAACCATTATTCTGCATCCTGAGGTCCTTCTTCCCCAAAGAAAGTCAGAGGATGTTGTAGCTGAAAACCCACGTCAATTATTCCATAGACGGGGCAGAAGGCAGTTCTCCCTAGAAGGTCTTCATAAACCTCAGGAAGCCTTCTTGGGACTGTGCATCGACACCTGTATTTGGAATGCCGGCTGGTGCCAATACAGGCACGATTGGAGGATCTGCTGGTAGTTATTAATTTTCCATGTCTGGTGTCTAGTCACTACCCTGAATCTGGCGTACAATCGGAGGACGTCTCGGTGGCATGACTCTACAAGGTCAAATGCACACCTTAGCTAAAGACTATCAAGGACTAAAACTTAGAAGTTCAAGAAGAGAACAGGAGAAAGAAAGCATTCAAGTTCTTCACAACATGAATACATGGCATGTATGTCCCCTACACAGCATGTTCCTTTAAGCCTTCACTTGGGCATGTACTCCAGCCAACCCTGGTCATATAACACCCCATACACACGGCGTGTTCTACCAAGACACGGCATGTACTTGAATCACTATCCCCTACCTGACTTCTTCTATAATAATATCCCACACAGATCTCCTAGAACGAGACTACACAGCGTGTTCGTTCCAGACACGATGTGTACTAGAAGGATTTAACTGACCCGTGTTGTTAGTTACATGGCTGAACACATTATTTCTACACATTCCATGTACGTATGGTACATGGAGTGTTCCACCATAGATTTCCCATACCCATTTCTCTACCCACACATCCATTGACATGGTTAGAGACTACACGACGTGTACATATATTACATGGTGTGTTCTTAAGAAAAATAGTTCCTTCCCAAACAGAAGGATACATGGCATGTACTCTGCAAAACACACCATGTATTCTGGGTTTTTTCAGACAGTAAGCCTCAGAAACTACTCCAAAACCCATAAAAACATTGAAACGAATATTAAAGTTCCAAATTCAGATCTGTGAGGGACCATACTCCCCGCGAATCAAATCTTGTCATCTTCTACATGTCATATACACACATAGCAGTGTAATGATCCACCAAATTCTGGTCCATGAGGGCCCATAACACCTCAAGAACCAAAGTTTGGAATTTATTCATACGAAACCTTACATAATCCAATACCCAATAAAATTTCAGGTATTCTATCGAGCCATATATCACAATAGCATGCATATCTAGCACAACATCTACCAAAACAACATGAAATTAGTAATTCACCCTAAATGGCATGGCAAGAATGCATGACATGTGATCTCTAGCAAGTGTCTATATGATGCATGAGATGGAATAACCTCATCTCTTTAGGTTAAAATATAAATAGAACCTCAATAATATCAACGATAACAGCACAAAACATGTGAATCACCCAACAGTGAAATCAAATCAACTGTAATAATTGCAAAACTAGAAAAATAGCAATAATCGAGGTAAATTGGCTTTTCCCTATACATTAATTAGCTACTCCCGGACACAGATTATTACCAAGTACCTATTACATCTTATCCCTGACTATAGGCTCCAAACAGTAAGTTAAGAAGAAGATAATTCCTCTTATACCACTTTGTAACGTCCCAGTTCCAGGTGTTGTCCCGAGGTGCCCCATACCTGGTTGGTCACATGGCCTCAAGCACATTTCTATGAACGCCATAGGATACCGACTAGCAGTGATGGCCATGGGAGTGATATTGGGGAAACTATTCCCTCATTGGAAGAGTAATGCAGTGGAAATAAATAGATAACAAGAGTTGAAGTAGTAATAATAACATGCAACACATAAATAGTAGAAGATAGAAAGTAAATAAACAACTAGAGCACATATATAAATAATGCATGTCACATATGTCTTGGAAAGTATCCAAACAAGTCACAATGCTAGAATACAGTACTAAACCAAAGTACAAAGTAAAAAAAAGTAAGTAATTACAACATCATCACAAGACTTATCTTGGTCCCATGCTCTCTATCTCCACAGCAGTCAAGTACCTGACATAGAAGGGAGTTTTCCCTTATATATACCTGCAGCAATATAATCTATTTGGACCCAAAATCATGACCCAAACAGGGTTTGAGATGAATCCCAGTAGGCAAAAACCCAAAGATCTATGCCTAATAGTTAGTGAATATATATGGAAGGCAATAAACACAATGAAGCAGTAAACAAGGAAGTACCCAAAAGTAAACAATCCTACAGTTTCAATTGCATTCATTTTCATATATCATGTAAGCATATAATAAAAACAAGTAACCCTCTGGGAAGTACTTACATCTTAACCCATTTGGTACAACCAATCAAACACAAGCAACCCTCTGGGAAGTACTCATAGTCTAATTCATCTAGTTCATCTTTTGAAAAGACTCTCTGAGGAAGCACTCATTATCAATTCCCCATGTGGTCTCGTATCGGTAACTATATACACTATCAGGAAGCACTCAACATCCAATTCCCACTGTGGTCTCACAAAAAGGAACTACAGACACTCTGAGGGAGCATGAAGTCTATCCCCCCTATGGTCTCGCAAAGTAAAAGTAAACATACGCTCTGGAGAATCCCTCAGCGTCCATTCCCCCTATGGTCTACTACACTAGGTTCTCACAGCCCTGTGTAAGTCAATCATGCACAACAATGTTCAATAGCCAAAGTAAACCTTAAGAACTAATTGGCTAACAGATTTCAATAACTACTTGGATAAAGATCTACAAGCATATAACAGCATCGGATAATATCACTCCATCCTAAAAACACTAGGTATGGAAAACAAGCAGCCTAATCAGCAAAGCTAGACCAAATGGTCAATATCAAAACAAGCATGGGAAACACATCCATATCATGGAAAATAACCCTATTCACAATCAAAAAACCTATACTTAGGAACATAATTCATAGCAGGCATTAACAGTTTTAAAATCCCTAAACACGCAATACCCCGTTCTAGGGTATTGGGAACTTTTGCACATAATATTCAAAGAATAACTATGGAAAGGCACAAACCACCTACCTCAGTGTTGTAGGATCATAATACTCTATCATCAGCCCTTTAATCGACCTAGAATGTGGTAGATCTAAAAAAATGTAAAAATGCTTCAACCAGGTATATCTCATGAAAGGAGAGAAATCAAGAAACGAGGCTCTAGAATAAAGAAGAACTCACCATGGAGATTTTAATGCAATCAACGGTAGTTGAATCGGAGAATGGATGGTAGGTCAGGGGCTCGGAGAAGATTCATTGGCCTCAGTCGCTCTGGGATGAGACGAGTTGAGAAGAAGCATTTTCTGTGAACGAGATGTGACCCCAGTCCGATATAGAAATTAAAATAAAAATTACATGGTGTGTTCTTTAAAGATACATGGCATGTACTTGCCTTAACTAGCCCTTGCTTTAGGCAGTCTCTAGGTCACCCCACACGGCCATGTACTCGTCCGTTACACATCGAGTACACGGTCACCCGTGGAAACCAGGTACATGGCATGTACTTCAAAGTACACAACATGTACTTCTTAAATTTACATATTCTCCTCTTTTTCTCAAAAACAATAGAAAATAAAACCCATACCTAAAAGGAAGGTCCGGTTTCTTACACTATTCATAGAGAATCCCACCTCAAACCACAAGAAACACATGGAATTTAATGAATAATGTTAAAGTGTGCCTCAAAACAATATCTACAATCCCTACACTCTAGAACAAGGATAAAAATCATTAGAAAAATAAAATAAAAGTGAAAATGGAGTTCATGGTGTGATAAATATTATAACAATAATTCAAATATTATCTGTGTATCTAACTTTTCTAGGGACATCATGGAAATATATAATAATTATATAGTGTATTAATAAATTGAAAAATATATTAAAACAATGGATAATATGTTTCCATGTGACTTTCCTATAAATATTATATACCATATTTTTCATAACATTTGACTAAAATTTTTAAATACATATACCCAAGGTATATCAAAGAGACGTTGTTGGACTCACTTAGAGTTTATATAATTAGTTCAAAAAAATAAAAAAAAAACACAATTTTTTATTGCATATGAAAAATGTATTAATACAATTCATGGTTCATTAATATAATTCATAATATGTTTTAATAATTGTATTTATTATCATATGTGCATTAGTTCTTTGAATATTAATAGACAAATACAACTTCAATTAATTATGATAACAATATATTTTTTATGTATTTTTTCATACCTAATTACTTATAATAATTCAATTAAGGATAAATATAATTATAATAAAAAATGTTGTTAAAACATATATTATTTTATATATTAATATTTACTAATACAGTTAATATATATTCAAACATATATATTTTAATGTATTCAAACATATATTTTATTTTTTTATAATAATATTTGTTCAATGAATAAATATAATGTGTTTTATTTTAAAATATATAAAATAAAATTATACGTAAATTTGAAAAATAAAATGTATAATTTCATTTTTAACATTAGGAATTATACTTTAAGTTCATATCAACAATAAGAATTAAGGGTTTTTAGAGTAATTTTATATTAGTGATCATATTTATAAAAAATAAAAAAAATTACATTAAAATTAATTAGTACCAAAAACCTAAGGACACCCTATAGTCTTTAGGATGAAAACTATGATATTTTAGCAGTATTTTCTTACTAAAATAAGAAAATAAATAATACATTCCATAAATTCATTATACATAATATTCATTTAAATTTATGAAAAGAGTTAAAGTGGTTATATCAAAATGTAATGATATGAGATATCTTGTATGCTTACAATGATGGTTATTTTATATGACTGGATTTGGATCATAAGGTAAGATTCATTTTACAATAATACAATTTATCAAGTAAAATAGTTTTTAAGTGTTAATAATTAGAAACATCTTCCACATAAGTTGTCATTAATAATTATTTATTTGAAGGAAACATATGAGAGAATTATAATAGTTTAGGGTTATTAAATGTTTTCAAATTTCACGCATAAATCATACACTTCATAATGTATGAGTTATTTCATAGATAAATCCAGAATGTCACAATATCCTATAAAATGGAGGCAAAACCATTGAGAAGTTTTTTTAGGACCATGTTGATTTTCCTTGAATGTCTCCCTCCTTCTCTCTTTAAATTTAGAGGCACTTACATGTCATGATAATATAGGTGGTTATTACTTGTTTGATGGGTAATTCAAGACAACTTGTAAATACACCATGGATGAGGGATGTCATTTTGATACATCTTAAGTGATCTTCATCAATAATACTGAATTAAGAATGAAATATTAGTGTTACTGTGTAAGTTACATGCATGAGTCCTTAATTTTATAGTACATGGTTTCAAGTTATCACACGTGGTTGATCCTGGTTATTTGTTTATATATTGATATTTTTGTTAATAAGTTTTGAAGGATCCATTAAAACCCATTAGTGGTATCTTACTATGTCATGTTGTTTATATACATGAAATTTTGAATAAAATTGAGTTGTGAACACTATTTTATAAAATGGAAGTATTATGTCATCTCATAAGACTTGGTGTGTGCCATAAAGAATGACAAAGAGATTGAATTTTGGATGGAATTACATTATATTATAATGAAATATGTGGTTGGGATCATAGTATAACTTATTTGATAATATAATCTATGGCTGGGAATGCAGCATATGTTATATGATAATGTAATCTCAACTTGGTTCTCTAACATTACATTATATGATATCTTAATTTGTGTTAGGTTCCTTGACATTACATTATGAGATATCTTAATCTTCACTGGTGTCCCTAAAATTAAGTTATATGATAACATATTCTATGATATGGTCCCTAACATTATGTTATGTGATAACATAATCATTTTCTGGGTTTCACTATATGATATCTGATATCATATAGCTTGAAAAGTGTTATTTATTGGGTTTTTACATATCATAAGGTCTATTATGGGGATTTTTTATGGTACAATGGTGTTGTTATACATTATTAAAACAAAGAATCATATCATTAATATGATATTGATTTCTTTCATAGGATACAACATATCAAGCATCAAAGAGTTAAACTCATTCAGGCTACATAATGTAAGGAGTGATAGCCCGCTCACATCATGGGTTTATTCCTATGCATGAGATATCGCCTCATATGATATGTGTATATCATTAAATATGATTTCACTTTGGAATATTATTAACTTTATTTTCAATTAATAATGGATTTAAATAATTTACAAGTTATGAAAATAGGTATATTTGGATATTTATTAATTTATAAAGATATTTATAAATTATTTAATTGTAAATTGGTTATAATTAAATAATTAAATGTGTATGAAATATTTATTAAAAAATATACTATAAAAATTAAAATTTAATTTTCAAATACCTTTATTCAAATTAAATGGCATTTCTTATAATTAAGAAATAAAGTGTTTATTAATAAATTATAAGTGTAGTTTATAAATTATTTATAAATTACAAATTAATATAAAATTATTAACATTTAAATTATAAATTTTTTACAATTATTATTTTGAATTATTTTAATTATTTTAATTAAAGGTCTTATATAAAAAAAATTATAAAAACCAAATTCTCTAAATATTTTTATTTGTTTTTAAAATATCACTTTATAAGGTTAAATCAGAACCAAATACAAATTACACTCCAAACCACCACACCATAACATGAAAAAGAATCAACCAAAAAAATAGGACTTCACTTGAAGAATAAAAAGATGGGGTACCTTATAAATGGGATCTATTTGGATATGTATGGATATAGTTGTATTTTGATTTGGGTTAGTAACATAATCTAGGATCTATGTAAATAGTTACACATAAATATGATTTGAACAATTTAATATGGTGGAAGAAACAAGATTCCAAAGTAAATTATTAGAAGCATGAATACATGAAAAGGAAATGCCTGAGATGAGATGGTGTGATCAAATCCACTTTAAAAATATTAAGTATTAGATTCAATATAAAGAAATCACAAGTTAAAACCTCAATAATTCAACCAGGATAGTTCTACAATAGCAGGGTTCTTGTGTATTATCTTCTATAGGGCATTGTGGAAATGGATAACCTTACTGGTTTGGTGACCAAATCACTTTGTGATCTTTGAGTTACACTTAGCTGAGGATCTATAAGAGTTATGATACTATAGTAATGGTGAGAGTAACACTATTGTGAACTCATTCATTGGTGAAATATGGATTTTATCTCACTAATGGATATGATAGTTTTTAAAGGGATTGTCCTTTTAATGGGAGAACATTTGATAAAATTCATTATAAAAAATATTTTTAAAACCTGATTCTTATCAAATAAAATATTATTTTATAGATAATAACATCATTATCATCAAATAATAATTTAATATTAATCCTTCAAAGGATAAGGATAATGCTAGAAACTCTTAGAATGATAACTTAAGAAAATTTATTAAGTAATGTAATTGCAATGTGTTAGAGAAATAAATTATTGTATATCCAACTATTGAAGTCACTCAATAAATTAATATATATGATTATGAGAATCATGAAATTATTTAAATATGGATTCAAAATCATTAGATGTAAAATAATTTAAGAAAATTTAGTGTCCACTCATGTACTCAGTGTGATTGAGAGTGAGAATGAATTAATATGATTCAGTGTAATGATGAATGGGTGAGACTGAAGATATCCTTAAGGATCCTTCCAGATAAGGAATTCATTCTGTTTTTATCAATGGTAATGTTCTGATAATATAAATATATTAAAGAAATTTTTACCCTATTTTCTTAAATTATTGTGAATAAGTTAACTAGGCAGGGGATATCCAAATTCTTGTACTATGTTGATAGTATATAAGGGTAAAAGTTCAAAATAGAATAAGAAAAGATAATTAGAGATTCCAAAAATATTTCTTCATATAGCTAGTTGAGGTCATTTAAATCTAAATGTGTTATTAGGAATAATTAATAATGTTTCCAAAGGATGGAATTTTTCCTAGATACTAGAAAGGGTTTGACAAACTCCATGGAATGGCAATGTTGGGTATGGGTGTTATTGAAATTAATTATTCAGTTTTGAAGGGTATGCAACACAAAATGAATACATTACAAATTTTGTGAGTATATAGGAGTTTAGAAACCAAAGGGAGAATTTATATATCTTATAGGTTTCATTAAAGTGGTGAAGTAAATATTTGTTACATGAAATATTTAAATTTAAAGGAATATATCAATATTATATAAATATAAATAAAGGGTGTTTATATGAATCTCATTTATCTTATATGATAAGATAATTTTTTTACTAAAAAATCGATTTTGTGAAAAATATGATATGTGACACGTGGTTTTTAACTCATTGTATTATATAATATTTTTTGAGATGAATATAAGGGAAAAAATGTTTTATCCAGTATAAAAAAAAATTCCAGATGTTTTTTAAAATATGATGAATTAATGTAAGATCCTAGACTTCATAATGGTATGTACTTTTTAAAATTTTGGTTTAAATATCTTACTTTTGGTTAATGGGATGTTTATAGGGTGTATGAGGAGGTTTGGGAGTGTTCTAGGGGTTTGGGACATGAAAGAAAAGATAATTTGGCTATCTAGTTCATGCTACATAGTTGGTGCATGATTAGAGATAATCATACATCCAAACCATTCTATTTAGGAGGAGGGGTGAAAAGTTAAGTAAAACCATGTAAGGGGGAATTTCAAACTCTGATACCTTGGATAGAGGAATTCCACATGATTGTCACACGGTTTGACAAACCATGCGGGCCTCCCTAGGTAACTGTGTGACTTAACTCCTCTTAGATAGTGGTTAGCACATAGTTTTCGCAAGTTTTTCAATCCGTGAAGGAAAATTGTGTGCCCCATTAAAAAGTTTGATTTTACCAAACTTCCTTTTCATTTTAATATCCTCACCCAATTTTCTTTCTCATTATCCCCCTTTCAACCCTAGTGAAAAACTATTTCAACCCAATCTTCCTGAGGGTGGTTCGCCTTTTATTTTAGGCCATTTAGAGTGTCATTGGTTACGGATTGAAGCTATGAGTAAGTCTAACATTCCTCTTACTTCTCTTTTCAAGATTAGGGCTTGTATATTTTTTCTTATTTTTTCAAATACATAATCCCCTATTTTTCATTGGATCTTAGGTTGGGGCTTCAAGGGGTGATTGAATCCAGATCTAAGGCTAAGGTTGACGGTTTGTTCATCATCATATTCTAGGTAGGTGTTCTACAAGTTATATCCCATTTTTATGTTATAGATTTTTACATGTTTAGTTGCGATTTTTCTTCCCACTTGTTGTAAATTTGTTACCTTTTATTGTATTTGGTATAATATTTGTACAAATGATGCTTTATACCCCTCATTCTCCACATGGGATACGTTGAGATTCTTTACACTAGTTTAGGGCCACCCATGGGGTGATCCAATGTTCCCAAACATGGAAAATTATAATTTTTAGCATAGAGTTTCCTTTTTTTGAAATAAATCCCAAGATAACTTTTTTGATATGTTAGTTTGAATTATAAAATGACACTAATAGTGGTTGTGTCTAGTGGTTGGTAATGGCATAAGGGATTGTTAGGAATAATGTGAATAAGGGGTTAAATGGATTAATGTGAATGTTTCAATGGATTATAAAATTGGAATTGGAATGCTTAAGTGTATTAACTCATATGAAATGATTAACATGTAAATGGGTTAAGTAAAGGGTAACCATGAGTATGTAAAATGGGATAATGTATGGGAATTTTTTATTTTTCTAAATGGATTTAAGTATGAAAATGGGATATGGGTTAAATGGGATATGCTATATAAATGGTAAATGTGTTAATGGATTAAGGAATAGAGATAAATTTTCTGTTAAATGAAATGTGAATTGTGATTGTTATGTGTGTTTCTTATGTATGATTATGATTTGATATATGTGTGTTAAATAGATAAATAAGCATGTGTTCCTGGCTTGGTTGTTTTGGGGTATCGGACTTGAGGATCTACTCCCATGGGTCAGGTTAGACTGAGGCTCTAAACCCCACCTCATAATAAATGGGTTAGGGAAGAGGACTAAGGCTATATTCCCCTAATGGTTGTATTTTATGAAACTTCCTAGATTGAGGATCCAAGGTAATTGAGATATATTTTTTATGAAATTATTATCCCTAATGAGTTAGGGAACTTGAAATATTACCTTATGCATGATAATTAAATAGATTACTCTATTGTATAAATGATATAAATGGATAACCCGTGGAACATGTGATTAAAATAGACTTAGTAATAAAGAAGGCATAAGTGATAGAAATGGAAATAAATATGTAAATGGTTAAATTGAATATTGTTAACTAATGGAATGTCTTTTGTTTATATTTTCTTTTATTTAGTACATGCATGAACTATCTATTTAGACTAGATATTTTGTAGACACCATTGGTGGTGGCTTATTGATTTGTACTCACACCCTTCTCAGGCCACCATTGGGAACCCGAGAAGACTTTATTATTTCAGGTTAGGATAGGGGTAAATGTCGTATGCTATAAAGTTGAGTTGGGATTAGGATGTTCATGGATGAGGATCTATACATGGAGTCAGGACCTGTTGTGTGGATTCATTTGTTTGTCTTTATTTTGGGTTTTCTTCACTTTTGACATTGTTGACATTAACATGGAATATTTAACATTGTTGTGGTATGTACCCTATTTGGGGAAATGGTTAGTAATGAATGTTTCTGGTTTATTACTTATCATTTACTTTATTTTATATATTATCTAATGTGGATTATTAGGGTAAATAGGGTATAGTATCCCCACATGATTTATGAGACCCTCACTAGTAGTTAGCAACCTCTGGAATATGGGGATGCACACTTGAGGTCATGTGGCGACCCAGATCAGGGCACTGGTTAGTGGATTCTAGGTTAGGGATATTACAAATTCGTGTCATATCAGGTCTTTTATATGCCTTACTATTTGGGGATGGTATAAGTGATATTAGTATGTGTCAGGCCTTGTAAATGAGCTTGTACTTAGCAATAGCTAACCCATGTATGAGGGAAAACCCATGTCACCCAGGGTGAGACTGTTGTTCTTGGTGTGTGTTGTTATGGTTGAATGATATTTCACTATTGGGTGATGAACATGTTGTGTGATGTGATTTTTTCATGATATTTTACTCATGGTTGAGATGGAATTAGGATGTGAATTCATGCATTATTATAGTAACCTAGGGAGAGAGTTGGAATTCATCATGACAGGAACACATGGGATGGGTGTGTGAGACATGGAAATTAGGATGCATTTTAATTTCTTGAAAAATATAAAGAAAATGGTGTCTAATAAAGATGATGAAAATGGGTAAATAGAAATAATGTTAAATAATCATGCTTAATGAAGGTTTTAAATGAGTTAAAATGTGATTTGTAACAAGTTCCGAAATGGGAAGAATTCCTAAGAGAGAAATATTTTTGTTGTGAAAGTGAAAATGGTTTAATAAGGGTGGCTAATAAATTATTTTTGGCTATATAAGTTTTTTTACACTATGTTAGCCATGACTCGCTATGGGAGTGGTATAGGGTAGTGTTCTAAGTGTAATTATATACATTGGGATAATGTATATGGAATGGGTTGTTGATGACTAGTGGAGAACATTCTTTCATGAAAATTATGGAACCTTTTTGTTATGTGTTCTATGATTCACTATTGGAATAGTAGGAAGATTCTACTATGAATATGTGTGTCGGTTGGGTGACAAGAGGATTTCTCTATAAATTATCCTCTATAAATGGAGAAAGGGAACCCAATGATTCATGTTAATAGGGGATAGGAGCAGTTTTGTGAGAACTTTTCTCATTTTATATTGATGAAAAATGAGACCCAGGGCGGGTCATGTCGATTATGTTTGATCATACTAGGGAGATTTAGTTGTAGAACCCTCCAAAATTTAACAAAGAGGGGGTACTTGAGGTTGTATAATTTTTTATAGAGTACATTCAGATGATCTTGGATCACTTAGAGACTCTTGTAGAGAAGAGAGTCAATTTGGCAGCATACATGTTTTGGGGACTGGAAAAGAGCTGGTGGGATATCCTAGTACAGACTCATCAAGCTGATAGTATGTTATGGAAGGACTTTCAAGAAATTTTTTTGGAGAATTTATTTCTATAGACCTTGAAATAGGATTGAGTTGTGAAGTTTATGAGGTTGACATAGGGAACTATTTCAATGATGGATTATGGAGGCCATTTCACATACTTGCAATGCTTTTTTCCAACATTGGGAGAGGACAAGGCCACTATGGAAATGCATTTCCATGATGGGATTAGACATGTGATTAAGTATCAGGTGAACATAATTAATTTTAAGAGGTTTTCAGAAGTGGTGGATTAGGCCCTTATTTCAAAAGGGGGAATAAAGTAATCTTTAGGTAGTGGGTTAGTGGATTTAGTTGGACAGACTAGTGGTGCGGCTTCTGAGGGCACGAAACGTCCATTCATAAATATTCAATAAGGTAGAGTTATGAAGAGTAGTCAGAATTCATGATTAGCCTCTCAAGATGGTGATTATATGTTTTTCTATCAGTGTGTCAGACCGGGACACATGCATGGTTAGTGTCCCCAACCACCAATCGAGTGTCGAGCATGCAACAGAATCGGACATGTGTAGAGGATCTAAAAGAAACCTCAACAGGAAGGTAATTAGGGATGACTAGGGCCAATTAATATTATAGTTAGGGGTCAGTTACCCTATATCAGGTAGGTAGTTCGAGCTCTACTGGTCATACCGGTAGAGGTGGCGGATGGGGTACTCCAGTTCGAGATAATTCAAATCAGTAGGGCAGTGCGGCTCTAGGAATTCAGATCGGGGCCTAGGGTATTGGGGTAGGTCAGCTTCATATAGTTCATCCTTCACCTGGTGGTGGTGAGAATGGGTCATAGACTATTTGGGTTATGATTCTTGTAGCCTCTATGCTAGCTAATGCTTTATTTGATACAAGTGCCATGAATTATTTCATTCTTCTCAGTTTTTGGTTGTTTTGGGCCTAGTGGTGGAGCATTTTTATGGATTTATGTTGATTTATGTACCGTTATTGGTGTGAGAAGAAAATATAAGGAAGTTTTAGGGGTTTTCTATTGAAGTTGGTGTGTACCATTTCCTTTGGGACTTGTTTGTGCTTGAGATAATGGGTTTTTATCTAATTTTGGGTATGGATTGACTGGTGTTGTATCGAGCTCAGATTATTTTTTACCATCATAGGGTAACATTAACATCTCTTAAAGGAGACACGTCTATCCATCGTGGTGAATGGGTTTTCCAAGCCCACCGGGTAGGGCCAATTTTTCTGCAGTTGGGAGAACTCACCACCCAATTGGATTTTCTTATGCTTGATAACGAATAATTAAAGCAGCCCATTTCCCTTCCTATGGTGTATTAGCTCTAGGATGTGTTTTTTGAGGACTAATCAAGGTTGACACCTAAGAGGGATGTTGATCTCACAATAGATTTTCTATCGAGAGAAAAAATAATTTCCATTCCAACATATAGAATGGAACTGCATAATTTCAAGAGCTTAAAACTTAGTTGGAGGAATTGGAGAACAAAGGGTTTATTCATCCTAGAATTTCACCTAGGGGATCTCTAGTGTTGTTTCCCATGAAATATAACAGATCATTATGGGTGTGCATTGATTATAGGAAGCTAAATAAGATGAAAGTTAAGAATATATACCCTCTTCCTCGAATCGATGATATATTTGACTATTTGAGGGGTGGTTTACTGTTTTCTAAAATTTATTTGAGATCAGCTTATCATCATCTTAGGGTGAGGCCTTCTAATATATTGCAGACTACTTTCATTAAAAGGTATGGGTTTTATAAGTTTGTTTTGGATGTTATTTGGATTGACCAATGCACCAGCAGTGTTTATATCCCTAACGAACCAAATCTTTCACCCTTATCTAGACCAGTTTGTAGTTGTCTTTATTGATTCCATCTTGGTATACTCTAAGACTCATGAAGATCGTGAAAAAAATCATTACATATTCCTGAGTACACTAAGAGAGCATAGCCCATATGCCAAACTATCCAAATGTCATTTATGGATTGATAGGGTTCATTTCTTGGCTCACATTGTCTATGAGGAAAGAGTTTCAATGGGACCGGAGAAAGTGCATGTGGAGCAGCCCAAGAATTTTTTTGATGCCCAAATGATTTTGGGATTGTCAGGCTATTATCCAAGTTTCATTAAAGACTTCTTATGATTGGAAGCACTACTTTCAGGATTAACCAAGAAGAGTATCAAGTTTTAGTGGTATGTATCATGTGACAATGCTTTCTTAGATTTAAAGAAGTGGTTGACTATTGCATCTATTTTGATCTTACCCAATATAGGTAAGGGTTATACCTTGTTTTGTGATGCATTTGGTTTTGTGATGGCGGTGGGGTTAATGCAGGATTATTATGTTGTGGTGTATGGGTAATGACAGTTTTGGTCTCATGAAATAAATTACCCTACTTATGATATTGAATTAGTTTCTGTGTTTTAAGCTTTAAAATTTTGGAGGAATTACTTATTAGGGAAACATTTTATGGTGTATACTAATCATAAAATTATGAAGTACATTTTATATTCAATGTGATTTTAATCTTCTTTGATGAAGATTGGTCGAGTTCATGAAATCCTTTGACTTTGAGCTGGTTCACATGTTGGTAAAGGGAAACAGTGTTGCTAATGATTTGAGTCATAAGACTCAAAATCAGGTGGTTCATGAATCAAGTTTGTAGTGTAAGATGATGGATTTGTTTGCTAAGATGCATCTTGAGGTGTAGGGTGTCCAAAAGAAGATAAACCTTTCATCATTGGTAGTTGATTTCATGCTTCTGAGTTGGATTAATGAGGGACAATATGATGATTTATAATGTTTGGTTGTTAGGGAAATCCTTAAATCTTGGGAGTCACCTTTAGGTTGGAGCGTTGGTGATGATTGGATTTTTTAGGTTTATTTCCATGTTTTTGTTCCAATGTGTATGGAAGAATAGATAATGTGTGAGTTTTATGCATGAAAGTGGGAAGTACATCCTAGTTTGACCAAAATGTTTCATGGTCTTCATAGGAAGTATTGGCGTCTAGGGATGAAGAAAGAGGTGGAAGGTTTTGTGGCTTCATTCCTTACCTACTAGTAGGTGAAGGATGAGCATCAGTGGATGAGTGGTTTGTATCATCCAATGACCATTATGGAATAGAAATGGGATGTCGTGATGATGGATTTCATAGTGGGTCTTCCGAGGATGCCTCATAATAATGATGAGATTTGGGTAGTAGTGGATCAATTGACTAAGGTGGACCACTTCTTTCTAATTCAAGATACCTTTATCGTTGATCATTTGGGTGATTTGTATGATTGGGAAATAGTATAGTTGCATGGGGTACCATGAAATATAGTTTTTGATCATGATCCATGTTTTACATCATTCTTCTGGTAGGTATTATAGAAAGATCTTGGTACCTAGGTATGTTTGAGCATAGATTTTCACCCATAGACAAACAAGTAGTCAGAACATACTATTCTGGTACTTGAGGACATGTTGAGGGATTCTATCATGGATTTTGGGTATCGTGGGAAAAACATCTAGAACTGGTTGAGTTTTCCTAAATAACAATTACCAAGCTATAATTTTGATGGCACCATTTGAGGAACTCTATAGTAGACCATGCAGAAATCTTTTGTGTTAGATGTAAGTTGGGGAATCATAATTGTTGGGACTGAGTCTCATATAAGAGATGTCGGAACAAGTTCAGTTGATTTGGAGATGATTGGAAATGTCTCAGAGTATTCAAAAGTTGTATGTGGATCAACATCGTAGACCTCTTTAGTTTGGGGTGGGTGATCATGTATTCCTTCGGGTTTTTCCAAGGTTGGTTCATTGTTGAATTCAGAAATAGGGAATGTTGGTGCCTAGGTACATGGACCATTTGAGATTATGCAGAGTATTGGACCGGTGGCATACTTATTTGCTCTTCCATAGTAGTATAGTGGTATGCAATGTTTTTTTTCATGTTTCACAGATTTAGAAATGTCACCCTAACATGTCTCATCTGATTTATATTGAGGATGTTGAGGTTGAAGTTGGTGAGTACTTTGAGGAGAATCTGATTTTAATTGTGGACCATAGTGAGAAAGTATTGTGGTCAAGATTGTGCCATTGGTTTGGGTTTTGTTGCAGCATGGTAATGTTCAGGAAGAAACTTGGGAAAGGGAGTCAGATGGGTGGGAATAGTGGCCCGATATCTTTTCTTTGGAAGACCAATAATGCTCAGGAAGAAAAGATCAAGGAATATTCATTATAATGTGGGGAGGTTTTAAGATCCCAGACTTCATGGAGGTATTTCCTTGTTTAAATTATGGTTTAAATATCTTAATTTTGGTTGATGGGATATTTATCAGGTGTATGAGGAGGTTTGGGGGTGTTTTGGGGGTTCGAGACATAAAAAAATGAATTTATCCATCCCATATATGCTTCATGGTTGGCTCATGGTTAGATGTAGTAGTGCACCCAATACATTATAGTTAGGAGTAGGGGTGAATGATTAAGTAAAATTGTGCAAGGGGGAGGACATACCATGCGACCTTGTACATAAGTGTTCCATATGGTTGGATCACAGTTTTTCAAACTGTGTGGGCCTCCCTAGGTAACTGTGTCACTTAACTCCTCTTGGATAGTGTAAGGAACACAGTTTTCACATGGTTTGTCAAAATTTGTGCCACATTAAATTTTTTGATTTTACCAAACTTCCCCCATGGGGTTTTAATATCCTCACCTAATTTTCTTCCCCATTCTCCCATTTCAACCTTATTGATGAACCATTTCAACCCAATATTCCCAAGGGTGGTTCTACTTAGATTCTAGGATGCTTGGAGCGTCATTGTTTGATGATCAAATCTCCAAGTAAGTCTAACATTCCTCTTACTCCTCTTTTTCAGATTAGGGATTATAGATTTGTTTTTCTTCTTCTGAATACCTAAAAACCTCTTTTTTCGGCAGATCTTAGTTTTGGGCTTCAAGGGATTCTTGAATACATATCTAAGGCTAAGGTTAAGGGTGTTTTCATCTTTGGATTCAAGGTATGTGGTCTACAAGTTATATCCCATAGTTTTGTTATAGATATTTTCATGTTTATTTTTTATTTTTCTTCCCTCTTATTGTGCATTATTTCCTTTGATATAATTTGGTAAAATGGTTGACTAAATGATGATTTAGACCCCTCATGATCCCCATGGTATTCATTGAAACTATTTATACCATTTTAGGGCCACCCATGGGGTGGGCCAACTTTCCCAAACATGGAAAATTGTAATTTGTATCATAGAGTTTCTTTATGTTGAAATATATCCCATGATAAATTTGTTGATATGTTAGTTTTAATTATAAAATGACACTAATAGTGGTTTTGTCTAGAGGTTTTTAATGGTATAAGGGGTTTTTTGGAATAATACAAAGGGGTTAAATGGATTAATTTGAATGTGTCAAAGGATTATGAAATTGGAATTGTAATGCTTAAGTGGATTAAGGAATATGAAAAGATTAACATGTAAATGGGTTAAGTCAAGGGTAATCATCAATATATAAAATGGAATAATGTGTGGTAATTATTGATTATGATAAATGGGTTTAAGTAAGAAAATTCAATATGGGTAAAATTGATTATGTTATATAAATAGTAAATGTGTTAATGGATTAAGGCATAAAGATAAATAATGTGTTAAATGGAATGTGAATTGTTATAGTTATGTGTGTTGATTGTGTATGATTTTTATTTTTTATATGTGTGGTAAATGGATAAATAGGAATGTGCACATGTCTTGGTAGTTGTGGGGTATTGGACTTGAGGATCTATGCCCACGGATTGGGTTAGACTGAGGCTCTAAACACCACCCCATAATGCATGGGTTAAGGAAGGGCACTGAGGATCTATGCCCCTAACCGTTTCATTTGATGAAACCTCCTGGACCGAGGATCCAAGGTAAGTGAGATATATTTTTTTATGAAATTTATATCCCTAGTGAGTTAAGGAACTTGACCTATTCCCTTATGAATGATAATTGATTGAGTTCAGCTATTATGTAAATGATGTAAATGCCTAACCCATGGAGCATGTGATTAAAATGGATTTAGTAATAAATATGATATAGGTGATGCAAATGGAAACAAAGATAGAAATGGTTAAAGTTAACATAGTTAATTAATGATACCCAAGTTTTATTCTATTTATCTTGTCTTTTATTTAGTACTTGCATGAACTATCTATTTAGACTGGATATTTTGTAGACACCATTGGTGGTGGCCTACTAAGTTGTACTCACACCCTGCTTAGGCCACCATTGGGTATCTGAGTAGACTTAATTGTTGTAGGTCAGGGCAAGGGAAAAAAACCTATGCTAGGAATTTGAGTTGGTATTGGGATATTCATGGATGAGGATCTAGACTTAGAGTGAGTACCCATTTTTCAGATTTAGTTGTTTGTCTTTATTTTGGGTTTTCTTCACTTTTTTAAACTATTAGCATTGACATTGCATATTTATCTTTTTTGTGGCTTGTACCCTATTTTGGGAAATGATTATTAATGAATATTTATGGTTTATTACTTATTGTTTCCTTTATTTTATATTTTATTTGTTGTGTATTAGTCTGGTAAAGAGGTTATAGTCTCCCCAAATGATTTATTAGACCCTCACTGCTAGTCAGTAACCTCTAGCATATTGGGAGGTGCACTTGAGGTCATGTGGAGACCCAGCTCGGGGCATTGGTTAGTGTCTTCTGGGTCAAGGATGTTACAATAGGGATTCCTCCCCCATCTCTGGTGTATTTTAAATAATAATCATCTTTTCAAGAAATTTTCTCTAAACACATAGAATACCATATGATTTGCGGATGTTGTAGTTCATTTTTTTAATATTCAAATGAATGGAAATAAGAGTTATTTCTTATACACAAAAGGTTTTTATATATTATAATGTTATTATATTGATAATATAGTGCCTAAGAGGCTAGTGGGAGTATGTATGTACTTATTAATGTTCCAAGTTAAAAAATAAAGTATTATACTAGTTCACTATAAAGGTCACCATATCAAAAATAAGTTTTAGATTTATTGGTGAAGTAATAATGAAAATATTTACTTAATATTTCAAGAAAAATTATTTATTGAAAATTTTCCATGAATATTTTGATATAAAAAATAAGAGTTATAAATATAGAACCAAAGTTAATAACATCATAACTTTGATTTTGTAGAGTTAAAAAATTTCAATGTATTTAAAGACTTGATCATTAGGAATTTGATTCCTAAAACTCAAAATTATTCAAAAAGGATTACATCATAGATAATACTCAATAAATATTTTAGTGGGATGGTTTTATCATTTGTACATATAGATATGTGTCATGAAATACGTAAATATGTAATTATTGTATCAAAACACTTGAAAGTGTAGTGAAAATAAAGCAGATCTGATAGTCTATCATATATGATATGCTAGACAGGTGGTTATTTATGGTTCTTTTAAGTATTATCAAAGGATATTAAGAATATAAAATATATAATTTTATACAATAATGAGTCTCTAATTTATCATTCTTACATTTTGGGTGAATATATGTTTATATTGATATACATTTCATAAAGTAAAATGATAATTTAACTCTCAAAGTATGATATGGTTTTATCCCTAACTGATGTTATTAATGAATTATTATAGATTATGATGAAATTTTAATATTAGAATGACTATGATTCTTTTATTAGGATATGAAATATGATCATGAGGAAAAAATAGGTTTTTCTTACTAGATGACCCATGAAGTATACCATATTAAGTGTCGTACACTTTATATTTGGTATACTAGGGTTTCATGATTCACATTTAGAGTCCCTAATGTCATATTTAGGAGACATACCTAGCATAATAATATTCATAATTTGATAACTTTATTACAAAAAACCTTGAGGCTTGGTTAGTTATGGGTGATTGGTTATGTTGCTGATCATATATTTGGTTGCAGCATAACCAATATAGGATTTTTCCTCTCATATAATAAGTATGAAATATGGTCCCAAGAATAAGATTGACTAAATAAGTACATGGTTATACCTATAATACACATATTATGTGTTTATCTATTCGGGGGAAGGGAATTTGGTGTGCTCATATATAATGGTGAATTTCATGGGATGTATTCATCGATCTGAACAATCTATACTTGGATAATCAAGAACATATTAGTTGTCTATATGGGATTGACATAATCTATCTCTTATTTTCACTTTACATCTTGGAAAATATAATTGTATGGAAGTGTTTTCTTTTAAATGATGATTATGGTAGACACGAGAAAAGATATACATGTGTTTGATGGATATTACTCCAGATCCATATGTAGCTTGATTGGAACGAATTCTTTGCTAGAGGTCTTTCTTTACATATATTTATATATTAGGTGATTCATATTTTTTGTCAATCCTATAATTTTATATGGATTCACACTTTGTTTTTTAATAAATGAGGATTGGTTTGACTCAGAGAGATGCTCAAAAAGTTTTTTGGTGTTTATTAAAAAGGATTTTTTGATGAGTTTTCACAAGGTATTTCATATAGTGTAATACTATGTGAATTTTAAGATGAATTTTAAGATGTGTTTTATAAGAAATGTAAAAGTATTTTTGGATATGGTTTTATAGGTTATTATGTATAGTGCAATAAAAGGTGAAATTACACAAATTCAATGAGGATTTAGTTCAAGTGGGATATTGTAGGAGATAATTACTAAAGCCATTATGTATATGATGCATTTGGATATATCATAATAGAAGGTATAGGTGTATAGAAATGGAATGATATATAATATAATGTATTCTAACTATGTAATATGTTTTATACAAATGACTATTAAAAGTAAGGTGAGATTCATTTGGAAATGTTTTTATTCATTTAAGTAACCAAATGTTAAGTTTCAAGTATGAGATGCATCTTCCAAATAAGTTATCATTAATAAATGTTTAATTAAATGAAACACATTGGAAAAATAGAATATCCGAATGTTGAAAAATGTTTTAAAACTATGTGAATAACTCATATGTTTCTTAACAAATGAGTTATTTCATGGTGAAGCATAACCTATTGACCTCTATCGACCGTTCAAAGGTATGGTTCTCTGTTAATGTGTACAATGGCACTCGAGTTTAATCCTAAATGATGGTTCTTTTTATAGTCATTTTATTTTGATTAATTTGTATTTTGGGTGGGGGGTTGTTTGAAGAGCTTAATTAAATTTATTGATTGTTAATTTTTTATTTAATAAATTTGAAAAAAAAAATGGGTGAGTTCATTATTCACTATTTAAGCTTATGATATCCTTGATCTTTGCTTTATATTTCATTAAATTAATACCCACTTCAAAGATGATTTTGATCGGAATTCCAAAGTGTTGAGGATTTACTCCAAGCCTTAATATAATTAGGGTTCTAATATTAATAAAAAAAATTATGGTGGTGTATTAATGATTCCAATAATCCATGGAATACATAGGTTAAACAAAGCATGACATTAGTCCATGACATTTTAATTTTAACATAAACAATGTTAACCTAAAGAATATTCATCAAGCAAAAGCTCTCAATCAATTAACATCCCCAAATTATAAATCACCACAATGGATAATCTACTAATCCATTTATAAGTTTAGTAATATGGATTAATATGTTTATGGTGATGATTTAAAAGAAAATTAAAAGAAAGGGATAATAAAAGAGTAGTGTATCGAACACACACCTAAATATAAAGAGAATTAAACACAAAATTTTAATTGAATGAGAAAACGAAATAAGGGAATGATTTTAAACTTTATTTAAACTTTTTTAAAAACAATAATATTACTCAAAAGAGGGTATATAAGGATAATATTTAATTAATAATAAACATGCATTAAAACCAAATTACAATACAAACACTTATGAGATTACAAATAAAGAAGAATGAAAAAGTAAATGAAAATAAAGAGAGGAGGAAGGTTCTATCAAGTAAAAACTTGAGTTTTTAAGGTCCTACCAGGCCTTTTTCAAGGATTTTTTCATGCCAATTTATTTTTCTCTATTATTAAATGACAAATACTTTTAAATATAATAGGGGAATGTATTTATAGCCCAAGGAGATGGACTGTTTTCATGCCAAAACTGACCCTCCACTTGGCTCGACGATTTTACCATTCAGGTAGAAGAATACTGAGATATATTCTTCTTATAAGTTGTATATACACATGTTTTATGTCTAATATGAAAATTTGGTGGCCATTGGACTTTTTTACCAAAATTTATGTCTATTTTACTAAACAATTTTCTTCTTTCCATTTCAATCCAGACTTTTTCGAATTCCATAATTTGAATGGGTTTTTGAATAGGAATATGCCCTCAAATAAGAACCATTTCTTTTAAAGAGTCATCCACATATATCTTTTATTTTACACTGAAAAATCCCATATCAATTGGATGACTATATCAAGACAAAATTCAAGTATTGGGTTATGAATTGAATTCCAAAACAGAATGGTGGACTAGACTTAAAATCAGATGATGGGGCCCTTTTTGTTGGATTTGGGACTTCAAATATTTATCCATTGTTATTTTGGGTAATAAAGAATATATTATGGAGTTTCATAAAATTTGGGCTTCTGTATTAAGCTTATAAATTCAATCATCATGGATGGTATGGTTTCTCCATAGATTCTTTGGACCTTTTTGTGTGGACCATATGACCCATCAAATGGCCGAATTGGACAAAGGTTACTTCTAATGATATGTTTTAAATTTAATAAGGAACCCAAAAACAATAATAACACAATTTGGATCAATATGATGATATTTATGATCAGAACCTTAAAATTAGTCAAATTTTTATTAATTAAAATAATGCTCAAAAATTATATTTAATATTAAAACATAAATATCTCACACCAATTATACACTTTTCATAGAAAATAAGTAAAGGGAGTAAATAAAAAGTTATGAAAAAATTAATAACATCAAATTTCCCACACTTAGTCTTGTGCATGTCCTCGTGTACATAAAATATAAAATCAAAACTAAATCATTTTCACATGCCAACAAATATAAAAATTTTGTTTTCACTAATTAGGGGGTACATAATAGTTCACTCATCCATAATGAATTCCACCAAAACTTGTTACAGAAACAATGTTCCAAAAAAAATCATTTTTCATGCTCAAAATTATAAATGGAAATTTTAGACACTCAAAACTTACTCCTCTCAAAATGAAAAAACTTTATTTATGGAGGATCATTCATTCACCAACCAAAATTGAAAATATTAAAGTTTGAAAGATATCTCATCTTACATTCCATATCATAATGTGTGCAAGAATCAAGAGGTATTTTTTAGGGGGTTTTAGTGGATATTGGATGGTAGAAATATAGTGTCCAAAAGAGTGGAAAAGAGGGGTAAAACACAAACATGGGTAAACAATGCACAATTATTATTTTTGAAATGAAACATGGAAGGAAATGGAAACATGTATTTACAAGGGAATGATTGTGTCAAGAAAGACATGAAAGAGGAAGAAAATTTTAAGGGGATGAAAATATGAAATATTTAAAAAAACAAAAAACTTATCCCAATGAAATTAGTGTTCTTTTATTATTTTTTTCTTTTTCATTTTTTCAAAAGTCAAACTTGAAACAGATCTCACACTCATATCACAATCCATGTTTTATCTCCTCACGACACTAATTTTAATAGTTATAACAAGATAAAATTTTGAGTAAGAGTTATTCTTTACCAACCAAAGACATAATCCCATTTTTCATATAAATTTTTTTTGAATAATTTTCAATAAAATTTGTACAAGTTGTCAAAAACATATATACATTCCCAAAATTCACCAAATTAAAACCTGTCCCCCACACCAAAATGGATGATTTCCCTCAAGAATATGATAACATGTTTAAAATCAAGAAAAGGATACCCAAAATAAAATACATTCCCCATCACATAAATTCAATAAATTATACAGTGAAAACCCATGTGGATGTTGGGTGAGATAAGGTATTGGTTTTGTAATGTGGCTATCAAAAAAATCATAGGATTGAAGGGGATTTTAAAATGAGGATCAATGTAAGGGTAAAGGGAGGATATTTTTATATTATAATTCTCATGTGGTTAAGAAAATTCATTTACCATGTTAATTTATAGTAAAGTAGTAAATTCAAATTGAAGGTTCACAAACTCAAGACTCACAATTAGGGGTGAAAACACACAAAATGAAAATATGGTCATAGGTGACCTTGGCATGAAATATAATTATGTTCCTCACAATTGGTAAAGAATCATTTTCCAAATAAAAAATTCAGTATTAAATTTTTTTTTGTTTTTATATAAGATTTTTTATCTAAATTTATGATGAAAATACAAAAAAAAAATAGATGAAAACATGTCTTTAGACTCCCCAAAATGGTAGGACAAAATTTCAAAAAGTGGATGGTGAGTAATTACAACTCTTTTTTCATATTTTTTTAGTTTTTTATAATGACACACCCATACTAAATAGAAATATTAAATAAAAATTTTTATGTGGAAAGTGGTAAAAAAATGAGAATGAGATAGTAAGAAGAGAGAGAGAGAGAGTGGGGGTTAAAGGGAAAGACGTTCCCCTGGTTTAGATTTAGTTGGTCTCTATCTCCATTCAGTAGAGGGTCAACTATAGAATTTGGGGATTTGATGGAATTCAATATGGTTCCTGAGATGTATGTCCCCTCATGGTGATGCTTTAACCAATGTTTGTTAACCATAAATTTCCTTTTGTAAGATGGGTCTTGGAATTTCACTACACCAAATGGGTAAACATTAGTAATAATAAAAGGACATTTCCAATGATAATAAATTTTACATGGGTGAATCTAAAATCGAGAATTGAAGATCATTACCTTTTCACCTTCATGAAATAAATTTTATGGGATTTGTTTGTTGTGGAGTGACTTAGCCTTTTCTTTATAATGATTTTAATTCTCATAAGAATCTAGTTAAAGCTCCTCTAGTTCATTTAACAGCAACAATATCTATTCACTAGATTTTTCACTATCAAAATTACAATTCTTGACATCCCAAAATGAATTATTTTGGATTTCAACTGATAAATTACATACTTTACCAAAAACTAACCTAAATAGATACATCTCAATGGGTGTTTTATAATCAATTTGATAAGCCCAAAGTGACTCACCAAGTATTTTTGTCCAGTATTTTCTGGTGGGATTTAAAATTCTCTCAAGCACTTTTTTCACTTCTCTATTAAAAATTTCATCCATGACATTTGTTTTGGGTGATATTTAGTTGAATTTTTTTATACAAACCTGTTCATTTTTAGAATATATTTCATGGCCTGACTACAGATATGAGTTACCAAGTAACTTATCAATGTACTTAGTGTTCTAAATAGATGGAAAATGTGGGTTTTCAAGAACTCTCTAACAGTATGTGCATCATCCTTCCTAATGGATTTGGCCTTGACCCATGTAGAAACATATTCAAAATCCTGAATAATATATGATACCCCCTTGGAAGGTGGAAACATACCCATGAAATCAATTCCCCAAACATCAAAGATCTCACAAAATATTAAGGGATTTTGGGGAATTTCATTACTTTTAGAAATTGTGCCAAATTTTGGCAAGTTGGACATTATTTAAAAAACTCATGTGAGTTCTTAAAGAGTGAAGGCCAGAAGAATCTTGATTCAAGGACCTTTTGAGAGGTCCTTTGTGGTCTAAGTTGGAAACCACCAATCATTGAGTGATAGAATTATAAGATGGAGGAATGTTCATCTTCATCAATACATCTCTTAATTACCATGTCATCCCCAGTTTTCCCAAGTTTATTATCTTCCCAAAAATAGAATTTTGAAACACTTTTCAGCTTCACTTTTTTTATTCTGAAATTTTTTTTAGAAAAACACCAGAAACCAAGTAGTTTACAATTGGGCATACCATGGTAAATTTGGAGTGATAGATAAGAGTTGATCAGTTGGAAATTCATGATCAATTATTTTAGAATGAGAAGAATTATAAATTCTGCTCAGTTAATCATTTATAGGGTTTTCTTTTCTAAGTCTATCTTTAATCTCAATTTCAAACTCTTAGAGAATAAATATATATATAATTAACCTCAATTTGGAATCAATTTTCTTAAGTAATAACTTTAATGAGGAATGGTCTATAATGATAATGATTTTGGAACCTAATAGATAGGACCGAAATTTATCCAAGGCAAATACCACAGTTAAAATTTCCTTTTTAGTCATAATATAGTGAGATTGAGTTTAATCTAATGTTTTTGAGGCATAATAGTTGAGATGAGGAATATTTTCTCTTATTTGACCAAGAACAACCTCAATGTCCCTATTAGAAGCATCACACATCAATTCAAAAGGTAAGGACTAATCTAGGGGTCGAATTATCAAGGTAGATGTAAGAATAGTTTTGATTTCAATGAAGGATCTCTTACAAGCCTCATTGAAATGGAATGTGACATCATTTTAGAGCAGTTGAGTGAGTGGGAGTGAAATACTACTAAATTTATAGATGAATCACCGATAGAAACCAACATGAATAAGGAATGAATAGATGTATCGAAGTGTTGTGCGTATAGGAATAGATTGTATCACCTCAATTTTAGAAGGATCTACCTGAATACCATATTTTGAAAAAAAAAATTACCTAGAATAATCCCATTTGTAACCATGGAGTGACATTTTTCAATATTCAACACAAGGTAACATTTGACACACTTTTGAAGCACTAAAGAGAGTGAATGGAAGCAAGATTCAAATAACTCGCCATAAATGGTAAATTAACCTATGAAGTCCAACATAAAATGATCAATGAATTCAATAAATATACTCATCATACACCTATAGAATATTATAGGAGCATTTTAAAGGCCAAAATACATTCTCTTATATGAATATGTTCCAAAGGGGCAAGTAAATCTAGTCTTTTCTTGATCCTGAGGTGTGATTTTGATTTGAAAGTAACCAGTGTATCCATAAAGAAATAAATAATGTAACTTTCTAGATAGTATTTCTATAATTTTATCAAGTAATGGAATATGGTAGTGATCTTTTCGTGTTTCAACATTCAATTTATGGTAGTCAATACACACACGCCATTTGTTTTTCACTCAAGTTTTGACCACCTCCCCATTTTCATTTGTGAAAATAGTTATCCCAATCTTCATAGTTACCACTTGAATCGGAATATCCCATTCACTATCATAAATTAGGTAGATAATACCATCTTGGAGAAGCTTGTTAATCTCTTCCCTAACTACCTCAAGTATGACTGGATTTATTCTTCATTGTGGTTCTGGGATTGGTTTGGGTGATTCCTCAAGATTGATGTGATGCATGCAAAGAGTAGGTTTGATTCCTAGTATTTCATCTAGGTTCCAACCTTAGTACTTTTTGTTTTCTTTTAACACCAAAACAAGTTTGGACTCATCAGTTTTATTATGTTTGGTAGAGATAATGACATGATAATAGTGATCGTGAAAAAGGAATGCATATTTCTGGTGTACAGGAAGAGGTTTCAAATCAGTATCATATTTCATTTGTGGGCCAGACAACTCAGGAATAGGGTAAGGGATTTTAGTTTGTTCTAGTTCATTTTCCTCAATATTGTCCAAGATGGAATAGTAGAGATCAGAGTTGATGACAGATTTAATAGAGTTTTCAAGATCCTCTAGATTGATGGAGTCTATGAATGAACAGTCAACATCAACTTCTCTATTTATGACTTGGTTAAATATGGTAAAAAATTTATAACCTCCACTCTCTTTATAACATGATGAAAATGATGGAATGGGGTTCAATTTACTCTCATAAGTTTCCTCAAAAACATTGATTAAGAAGGTAGAGTGATCCTCATATGGGTATCACATAGATTGAAAAATATTGAACTTGACCATTTGGTTACCAAATTCCATGGATAGGATTCCCACATGGACATCAATCTTAGTTATTATTGTTAAGAGGAGTGGTCTTCCTAGAATTAGAGGAGATCGAGAAGAGGTCGCCTCACCTTCCATGTTAAGGACATAGAAATCAACTGGGAATATAAGATCATTAATGTGGACAAGGACATCATTGATTATTCCCTCAGGACTGGCAGTGATTCAATTGGCTAACTAGATGAAAACACCCATTGGATGTAATGATCCTAGACCAAGGTTGGAGAAAATGGATTTATTCATGACATTTATAAAGGATCCAAGGTCTATTAGTGCATTATCGAAGTTTAAACTTCCTATTTGGAATATAATTGTTAAGGTCCCTGGATCTTTTCACTTCATGGGTATGGACTATTGTTTTGAAATATTCTCAATGGTCCTAAGTTGTATCTTATGAGTTAACAGTTCCTTAAGAAACATTACATAAGTAGGTATTTTTTTGATGGAATCTAATAGGGGAATGTTGAATTCAACACATCTAAACTTGTTAAGAATTTTAGGATCGAGTTCAAAGTACTTCCATGGCTTAAAGATAGCTTGAGGAAAAGTAATTAGGTTCCTTAGAGGAATAATAGGAGGTGAGGCAGTGGCTTCAGGTTCATTTTCTAGATTTTTGATCTTTTCATTTTCAAGATCAACATTCAAAGGTTGATATGGGGATCTATCATGAGGATTGGAAATTTGTTTTCTCGATCTAAGTACAATTGCACTTACATTACCCTTGGGGTTGGGTAACAGTTGAGCTGGGAGTTGGGAATAATTATATGGTTGTTGTTGGCTAAGGTGGGATGGAAGTTGACTAATTTGGGTTTTAATGTTTTTAATGCTAGAATGGGTGAATAAGGAAAGATCTTCCACAAGGATTTCCCACGATTTCTTAGGAGAGGAGGCATGTCCTGCATTGGGATTAACTTAATTTTGATTCTTGGGAAAGTGCTTATATTGGGTTTGGAATTGGGAACGCTCATTAGTATAGTGGAATCCAGGAAGAGTAATAGGAGGATTGATCCTTTGAGGTTTATAAACTAAAAGGATAAGGTTGTTAGAAGTTACCAACACCTTGACCATATTGGAATTGGTTTGGGTTTTGAGGAGGGAACTGAGGGGGATGAGAAACAGGATTATACCTCAAGCTTGGGTTAAAGGTATAAGAGAAGGGCTCAGAGTGGGGTTGGATGAAGTTTATAATAAATTAACCTGATTGTTGAGGGTTGGTGTTCCTCTGAGAAAATACTGCATTGAGCTCCATTAGTCTGGATGAATCATATGGATCTTCTTTAATCTGTGGAAAAGTGTTGATTGGATGAGATGGTGAGCTATAGATTCCATGGTTCTTTATAGGTCTAAAGAACATAGATTATAGATAATATGAGGTAGGGGTCTTTGGCAGCCACCGCTAGTTGTCTCACAAGACCTGTAAGTTCACTCATCTACTCGGTCATCTTATTGGGATTTATGGATTTATTCTCATGGAGTTGTTTGACTTGATCATGTTCTAGATTATGGAATTATTGCATGTTTTCATCCATGTTTCTTATGAGATCTCAAGCATCTGTAGTAGTTTCATCTACAAGAGCACCACCACTTGTTCCATCAATGAGTGTTCTCTCCATTGCTAATAACCCCTCATAGAAGTATTCGATCAAGATTTGGTCAGGGTTTTGGTGATGTCGTTAGGTTTCCAAAAGCTTTTTGAACCTCTCCAAATACTCATGGAGTAATTCATTAGGGAAATGATGGATACCACTTATTTTCATTCAGATAGAGGTAGTACAACAAGCAAGAAATAATTTCTCTAAGAAGAGTAAATTCATGTCATTCCATGTGGTTATGGAACCAGGAGGGAGGTAGTAGAGACATGACTTTGTAGAGTATACTAGGGAGAAAGGTAATGATCATAGTTTGATTTTTTCTTCAGAAACCACTTGAGGCTTCATGGTAGAGCACACCACTTGGAAATCATTGAGATTAAGATGTGGATTCTCACCGGCTAGCCCATCGAAATGAGGTATAATATAAATCAAACCTAATTTGAGTTTTTAATCAGCCTCAATATTTGGATATTTAATACTAAGGGGTTGGTAATTCATATCATGGGTAGCAAGTTATTTAAGGGTTTATTCCCAAGGATTTTCCAAATCTAGTTCAATTGGTTGGACAATGACTGGATCTTGAGTGATTTAATTCTCCCTAATTTTCCTCATAATTTGGAAACGATTTCACTCTATTTCTAGTTAAAACAGACCTGAGGGATTGTTTTGAGGCTAAATGAATTTAGATAAGTTTTGAAGTATGAGGAAGATAGTTTCTTCTTTGTGTTTTTTTAGAAAAAAAATTTGGGTTTATTTTTTGTAATTTTTTTTGTTTTTTTTACAAAAAAAAATTACCAACTACTTAATGCACCATCCCTTGAAATGTCACCATTTTAAGCATGATTATTTTATACTATAGACTATTCAAATGTATTGTGTTTTTCTAATGTTTATAGTGACACTCGAGTCAAATCCTTAGTGATGCTTCTGTCTATAGTTGTTTTCTTCTGATTAATTTGTATTTTGAGTTGGGGGGTTTATTTGTAGAGCTTAATTAAATTGATTGATGTTTTATTTTTTATTTATAAAATTTTATAAGGATTGGGATGAGTTAATTATTTGGTATTTAATCTTATAATATCCTTGATCTTTGCTTTATATTGCATTAAATTAACACCCACTTCACAAGAGGATTTTGATCGGAACTCCCAAGTGTTGAGGCTTTACTCAAATACTTAACATAATTAGGGTTCTAATATTAATCAAAAATTATTTATGTTAGTTTATTAATTCTTCCAATATTCCATGGAATACACATGTTAAATAAAGCATTTCATTATTCCTTGACATTTTAAGTTTAACATACACAATGTTAACCTAAAGAATATTCATCAAAAAAAATCTCTCAATCACTTAACATCCCCAAATCCTGACTCGCCACAATGGATGATTTACCCATGAATTTATATGTTTATTAATCTAGTTTAATATGTTTATGGTGATTAGTTAAAATAAAATGAAAAGAACTGAATAAGAAAAGAGTAATGAGTCAAACCCACACACAAGCAGTGAAGAGAAATAAACACAGGATTTTGATTGAATGATAAAATGAAAGAAGGGAATGATTTTAAACATTATTTAAACAATTTTAATAAAATTAATATTCCAAAACATAGGTTGTGTGAGGATAATATTTAATGAATAAGAAACATTCATTAAAACAAAATTACAATACAAACACTTATGATATTAAAAATGAAGAAGAACGCAAAAGTAAATGAAAACAAAGAGAAGATAAAGGGTCAATCAAGTGAAAACTTGAGTTTAGTAGGTCCTCCCAGTCCTTTTTCAAGGCTTCATTCATGCCAATTTAACATCCTCTATTATGAAATTCCAACTCCTTGTAAGGAGAATAGGGGAATGTTTATATAGCCCAAGGAGGTGAATTGTTTCCATTCCAAAACTAACCCTCCACTTAGATTGATGATTTTACCATTCAGAAAGTAGAATATTGAGATATATTATTCTTAAAAGTTTTAGATATTCATTTTTGATGTAGAATATGAAAATTTGTAGCCATTTGACTTTTTATCCAAATTTATGGCTATTTAACTAATCAATTTTCTTCTATCTATTTTAATCCATACTTTTTCAAAGGCCATAATGTGAATGGGTTTTTGAATAGGAATATTCTTTCAAATCTGAACCATTTATTCTAAAAATTCAGAAACCTATATCTTTTATTTCACATTGAAAAATTTGATATCAATTGGATAGATGGATCAGGATAAATTTCAAGGATTGAGGGCTGATTTTAATTCTCAGACAGAATGGTGGGCTATACCTAAAATAATATGTTGGGCCCCTTTTTGTAGTATTTGGGCCTTAAAATTTTTATCCATGGTTTTTTTGTGTAATAAAGAACATATTATGTAGTTTCGTCAAAATTGGGATTCTGGATTGATCCCGTAAATTCAATCATCATGGATGGTCCAGTTTCTTCACAGATTCTTTGGGCCTTTTGTATAGACCATATGACCCTTCAAATGGATAAATTGGCCAAATATTCCTTATAATGATATGTTTTAAATTGAATAAGGAACGCTAAGAAACAATAACAACACAATTTTAATTACTATAATTAGATTTTTTATTAAAACCATAAACTGACTCGAATTTGGATTAATTCAAACAATGCTTAAAAATTATATTTAATATTAAAACATGAATATTTCACTCCAATTATGAACTTTTTATAGAAAATCAGTAAAGGTATTAAATAAATTTTTATTAATAAATTAATAAAATCACATGGATAAATAGGGAGTATCTTAAAGGGGTACAAATTGGAGAAAATTACATCAAGATAATGAGGTTGGAACCCTTGGTGATTCTAACTGAATCTCTCCCTTCTTTTCTCTTTTCCTTTAGAGGAACTAACATATCATGGGAATATAGAAGGATCTTACCTATTTTATAGGTGATTCAAGCTAACACATGGATACATCTTGTGTTGGAGTTGTTGTTCTAGAACCAACTTTTTGTTCTTTAGATTACATGTGTATTCAGAAATTGAATATTAATCAAACATATTATTATATAATAATCATTGTTCTGTAACACTATAATGTAATAATGTCTTAGAGTATCAATCACATTGAAAAGGTATAACAATTCCCCACTATGATGAGAAACTTTAAATGCCATGATGATTTTCTTAAACCTTTTTTTATGGTTGGATAACACTCCATAATTGGGAATGTATTATATTGACTATCAGGTGTGAGTTTTTATAAGCCAATGAGACTCTATCTCATGAATTTCATACTTTTTAATCTTTAATATGGTATATTATTGGAATAGACCCGTTGGTAATAATTCTACATGTTTATGTGTATCATCCAATATTCCTCTCTATGAGTGTGTGTAATAGTCCTTATACTTCAATATTATTATTAATTCATGTCTTGACTCAATAAATTATATTTAATGACCAAAACTATGATGCCATGTGTTTCATGGGAAGTAGGGTATGTTGGATGTGTCATGAATGACATGTTATTAATGAATAATTTGAGAAATGATTTTTTCCTTCCATATTTATAGAAGTTGATATCTCATATATTTGATTGGAATAGAATTATTATATTAAATTTCATACTCATGGGGTAACAACGAGTTTATTTTAGATGTTCAAAGAAAGTTGTATTAAGGATATATGTAAGTGAAACATGTTTTTAGCCTTATTGATGAGATATTGTGATGAAATGATTATATTACACAATTATCACTCGTATGTGGTTAATGATGTTGAAAATTTAACTTATTTATCTTATGTTCCTTGACCCATTTCTAGATACTAATATTTTACTTTTGGAAAGTCTTCCTAATTCCCATAAGAAATATTCCTAGAGTTTCACACACTAAGTGTTTCTATTGAACTCAATTAAATTATATTTTAATTTAATTATTGAAATAAATATAATTCTCAAGACTAAGGAATAATTTTATTCAACCTAAATGATCGCATAAATTAAATAAATATTTATTCATAGGGTAATAGTTAAAATACATTGATATACTATATCTATTTTTTTACTAAATAATTATTAAATAATTATCATCTAGAATGTGAATAGAATATTTATTTTATGAATAAATATTTAATTAAATATTTGTTAAGGTATTTGATAAATTCTAATGAGGATGAGTGGACCAAGATTATGTCTAGTGACAAATATTAATTTACAAGATAATAAAATAATATTTATCATTTCTCTAGTTAGTGCACATTGTGGAATAAAAACAATATTATTATTTAAATACATTATATTTGGTCAAACATGGGTTTAAAATTAAGTTAAGGGGACTTGTGCGATTAATTAAATTACAACCCAAACCCTAGGTCTATAAATAGACCGCTAATACATTATTTGAGAGGTTAATCGAGAATCGTCTTGCACAAGGAATTTATCTATAGAATCCTCCTCTTACATCACATATCCTCTAAATAATAATAATATCAAGTGAATTTATTCAATACCAATGAAATATGAAGTGATCAAGTTGAATAATTCAATATGATCAATCAACCATGCTAGCACCAGGTGATTCATCGATCTCATTCGGAGATCACAGGAGCAGGTGTGGATCACCAGTAGAATTATTCTATAATTGGATCTTATATCCACAATAATATATTACCAAAAAGGGTTTCTGATGATCAACATCTACTATAAATAATGAGGTAATATTTATTCTAATTTTATTAAATTATTTATAGATTTAAATTGAAAACATATTTTCTTGGTTCTGGTGACATTTCTTTTCAATGTTCAATTGGAAAAATGTTATTATCCATGACATTCACATCTTGTGAAAAATAAAAATTGCACATCAAATATGACATTTGATAAGTCGTGATCAGACCCGATAAATGATTTTGTTTTTCCCAGAACCATCAAGTGGTATTAGAGGTAGGTTACATTCAAATTTATAACTATTTATTCAATATCGATCATTATGCATTTAAAATTTAAAATTTATTTCATGTTTTAGTTAATCCTTTATCCAACTTAGAAATCAATTCTTCCTCTTTTTTTATCTCATTCGTATTACAAAGAAAGAATAATAATTAATTAAGATCACTTTTTAAGAACCCATCCAGATGTTCTATGAATTTTTTATGGATAATACAAGACAAAATGTCATGTACTCCTTTATTAAATTTCTTGTATCCTTGTTCATTTCACAAGGATTTCCACATGGACTTCAGGTCTTCATATAGTTAGTACACACCATGTGTAATAAATACACCATATGTTGACCATAAAAGGTGGAACACTACTTTACTGGAGTACATGTCATGTAGATTGACTACATTCCATATAGTCTATGTGTTTTCAAGGTAAAAAACACGGTGTCAAACCAAATCTTGTAATATATAAACCGCATTTATTCGATACATTATGCGTGTAGAGTGATAGTAATATAACTTGAAGTACATACCATGTATCCATTATAAATGTCTTGTACTTCATAAATGTCTATGAGAAGTGCACACTAATTCCCTAGGCATGTAATAAGAATATCTGACAAAGATAATTACACACCATGTGGCTGGATTGAACATACTGTGTACTTTACTTGTTTATGTATAAATATTAAATTTAATTAATTAATCCATTAAAACTCATTGACTTGAGTTTATTGGGTCATTATGTTGAAATTATACATTGTTTGTTAGGTTTTATATTATATTAAATGCTTAATTAATTCCACATAATATTCAAAACTATTAATCATGTATAGTTATTGTTTATTAAAGACTCAACCTATTAAATTGTACATGCTACATAATTTTCATGTGTTCTATGTGTCATTAAATTTTCCATACACACCATGAAATTATGACACATTCCATGTACACAATATTTAGTATGAGTTAATTATTTTTAATTAAAACTATATTGAGTAGTTCAGACAGGTAATTGTTGATTTCTTCTGAGTAAAAAGTTATGTACTATTTTATTGGGTTTTAAATAAAATAAAATTATTTTTTTATTTAAAATCATATTTTATGGTGATTACAAGATGATTGGATTAAATAACATGAAAATGAATTAATTGATTAATAAGATAATTAATCAGATTAATTCACTTGTGTTTTACCTTATTAGAGAATGAATTAAAATGGATGATAGCTAGTTGTTTTAAAATCTTAATCATTGTATGTGTATGACTAATCATGAGATTAACCGGACCTATATATTTTTTGGTTTTATTTACTTCAATTATATCACATGATTTTTTAATTAATTATTATTAAATTAAATATGATGGTATGTGAGTCATCCCTCATTTTATTATATAAGACTTGTGTTTCCAAAGTTGTTTTATGTAAATCCCATTAACCAATCCTTTATTTCCCCTAGCTTGTATGTGAGTTATAAAACATATGTAATGAAAGTAGTATCTAAAGTTGCATGGATTTACATCAAGATAGAGTTGAAATTGAGGCATTTCAAGATAAAACTGAGATGAAACCCACACGGGAGATACATAAGTATATATGAGGGATGTTTCAACTCATGCCTATACCAGTACAAGGAGTTTCTCCCTAGGATCATAGGTTGATTTATTATATGATCAATAAATAAACCATTATATAATTTTCATGATCATGTCATTTATTTATTTATTTTATTTATGTCATATTCATGATTTATTTTATAGATTCAAAACCATGATCACATAAATAAATGAAGTAATATATAATGATGCAATTAAAATAAATGGTTTATACATAAATTTTTTATTAGAAAATGATTAATCCCTAAATTAAAATCAACTTTATATTAACAATACATGTTAAAAATAAAATAAAAAATTTATTCATAATAAATAAAATCCCTATAATTAATATTAAGTTGGACTAATCCTTTCATTACTTGGTTTGGAATAAAAACCACAAAACTAAGTGTTTGACCAACTAAAATTGGGAAACTTACTTTTATCATGGAGTTCTTATGAAATTATTGGGTTGAATTAACCAATTTACATCAATATAACTATCCCACACTAGATTTGATGTAACTTGGAGGAAATTCCTTAGGAAATCATAGTAAGGGTTTCAGGATTAGGGATTCCATTCAACAGATCAAGGATCTATAAGCTCATAGTTAGAAAATACCTACCTACCTAAATACCTTTGAGTAATTGACCAAGCCCATTTTTTGGTTATGATAAGGGGTATATTGATCATTTCAACTATAATTTTCAAGAAACTATACCTTAAAAGTCTAATGGTGAAGCATGTTGAGACTTGATAAAATATTGGGAGACTTAATAAAATGAAATTTATTATTTTATACCACATTTTTTGTAATCAAGTGAAGTAATAATAAACTACTATTTTAATATTATAGAATAATGACAATCCCATCAACCACATTATCCCTATGATCAATTTTGGAGAAATTCCATCTCCTAACTGGAAGTAATTTCAAGGAATGGTTTAGATGCCAAGGGGTAGTACTACTCCCTAAAAAAAGTATTTAATGTTATAATCCTCAATGTCTAATCCACCTTCTAAGGAGGTGAGTGATTAGGGGTTCACTATCTATGATGAACACCTAAGTGACATGGTATATATTTAGTTTTTAATGCTTTAATCTATGTCTAATGAACTCATGATGTCATATGAAGACATGGATTCTTATATCATTTTCTATTATCTCTATGGTATATATCAGGAAAGTTCTAGAGAGGAATGGTCTGAGATATAAAAGGTGCCCTTTCATAGTAAAATTAGAGAAATTGAAACATTTGGGCCTCACAAATTCAAAATTATTAGCTATATTGAGCACCCAAAGCTTTTAGGGTTTATGATTTCTAATGAACTATTCACAAGTATTATTCTTTCATTACTCCCTAAAATATTATCTAGATTTATTTTCAATTTCAATATAAAAAATATATAGAAGTATCTCCCATATCTTCTCATGATACTTCCCCAAGTTGACAAGGATATGAATCATGAAAACCCATTTATCATTATGTTGAAATAAAAGGAAAGTCCTTGAGAGGAGCTCTAAGTTCAAAGATTCTTCACAATTCTCTTCCAAGAATACAATCATCAAGGGGTAAGAAAGGGAATAGGATATTTTCTATTTTGTATGTATCAAGAAGTGACAATAGAAGAAAAACTGTACTCTGGAAAAGAAGAAAGTAGAATCTTCAGGTGCATTTTTTATCGATTTAAATTTATTTGTTTCTACAAATTTATTATTACATAAAACATGTGGTGATCACATATGTATTAAAATATAGGAAGTAATTTCATTCTATAATATTTTCTAGGGTAAGGTAAATCTATGTGCATCCAACAGAGCTAGAAATTATGGCTATCAAAGACTACAACCTCACGTTGTCAATGGGATTTATCTTGGTTTCAATATATTGTTATTATGTTCCATGAGTTACCAAAAACATTTTATCTATATACTGACTTGATATAGATGGATTTATTTACAAATTTGAGAATAAATGTTTTTTATTATATAAATAATGTAAATGTTATGATAAGTTATATTTAAATAATGGTATTTGTGTGTAATATTACAAAAACCAAGTAATAGGAGTCAATAACAAGACTAGTTCACATGACTCATAGAACACCCATCTATGGAATCATCGACTAGGTCATGTAAATGAAAAATAACTTGAACAAATTACAATAAGATGGATATTTAGAGTCATTTTAACTCAAACTAATTTTTATATGTCACACATGTTTACAAGGAAAAAATACTAAATCCCCATTTTGGGGAAAGGGTGAAGGGGCCAAAGATCTTCTTGAATAAGTTCATATCAATGTGTGTGGACCATTTCTAGTTGAAGAAAGGGGTGGGTACTCATACTTTAGAACTTTAAATAATTATTTTATTAGATATGGATATGTATACTTAATTATATATAAGTTAGATTCTTTTGAGAGATTCAAGGAATATAAGAATAAAGTTAATAAAATATAGTTAAGAAGATTAAGAGACATCACTCAGAATATGGTGGATAATATATTAATTAAGGATTCATTGATTTTTTCTACTATTTTTGGATTTTATCCTATATCGATCATCCTTATAGACCATAATTGAGTAGTTTAAGTGAAAGGATTAATAGAACCCTATTATATATAGTGAGATCAATTATGAGTCATTCAAGTCTTCTATTATCCTTTTAGGGATACGCATTGTTTACAGAAACAAACATGCTAAACTGAGTGAAAAATAAAGTGTTATATGTTATTACATACCATTTTTTGAGAGAAAAGAAACCCTCACTTTCATAATTACATGTTTGGGGATGTGAATCATTTTTTAAGTCCTCTTTGGGCAAAAAAATTTCACCTCTATGTACAATGTGTACCATTATAGGATACCCTAAAGAAATAAGGGGATATTACCTATAAAACCCATCTAACAAAAATGTAATTGTGGAAAGATACACCATATTATTTAAAAGGGGGAACATATCTAAAATAAAAAGTGGTAGAAATATAGAGTTTGATTAATTCTGAGCTCATGGTACACAAGAGTTGTCACATGAACCGATTCTACAAAGCCCCATGGAAGAAGAAGTTCTAGAGACACAAGTACTATGTTGGAGTGCAAAAGATATTAGATAAACTGAATGATATGTTTTTATTATAATGACACTAACTTTTCATACATAGATATCACATCTTAGTATATTAATACTCATTTAATAACATGATGATCTATGCTATAATCGTATAGTTCTATTGCCTTTAGAAACATGCACACATAAATAACTAGTTCAAAAAATATCTTCATCATCTCCCACTAATTTCTTGATAACTAAAACCCTTTTTAGACATATCACAGTTATTACATTTATTCATAACTTGTGGAAAGGAAACATAAGAAAAGGTGATCTTGTATTCTTAGTAAGGGTAAATAAGGGAGATATTAATGATCACTTAAGCATAACATGAACATAAGGTTATGATAACATGATAATAACATTTGAAAATAATACCTTGCATATCATAAATCATAATATTGAGTCATGGAATAATTATTGGTAATTCATAGAAAATGAATCGTAAAGGAATCAAAGAACATAATCTATGGAAACATAAAAATTTGAACAATTCATAGAATTTTCCAATACATATAAGTATAGAAAATCATTTCCTAAGAAGTCAAGACTCATTTCTAAAACTATCATAGTGGATTGGGATTACTCCACAAACCATCATAGTAGTAAAGGTTCACTCCCAAGACTATCGTAGTGCATTGGGTTCACTCTCCAAGGCATTGTAGTAGCCATGATTTACTCCCACGACTATCATAGTGGAAGAAGTATCTTACTGAACTAGGTTTACCCCCCATTCAAGTCTTATTTATCTCATGAGATATTAATCTTTACCCAATTTATTGGAGGGAGATATAGGTCCCACCCATCACATAAAGAAAATCATACATATGTGTTCCAAAAGATAATAAAACATTAATCATATCATAACACATGAAAATAAATGGGTTTTATAAACATTTCATCATAGCATAACTCATGGAAAAGGAATGGGTTTTATAAACATTTCATCATTTAAACATAGCATAACCCATGGAAAAGGAATGAGTTTCATAAAAATATTTCCATTATAAACATGAACCAGCCATAGAAATAATAAGGATAGTATCCTTGTATCATATCCTCTACAACACATAAGTGAAATCAAGGGATTCTGACTTTGATGAATAGAAATATCATTAAAAGATCATTTAAACATTGTTTATAAATATAACTATTCCATTTTGAAATCAATTATTTAAAATCTAAGAATTTCCAAAATATTTTGGGAAAAAATTATTTGAAAATAACTATGAAATTTTTTAAATTAAGTTTCAAATCATTTAATGGTCCTGATGGTGGAAAATTTCATTCATTCTATATAAGATAAAATAAAATAATCCTTTCAAACTTCTAGAAAAAAAATACAAAAGTGTACATAATTTTGAAAATAAAAAGAAGATTCCTTTTGAACCATTTTGTAAAAAATAACACATTGGTAAAAGTGAATTTAAATAATTATAATAGAATACTAAAAAACATTCTTTAAAACATTTTTAGAAAACATAGATATATAATAAAAAATATTTTCAATCGAAGAGAGATATAAAGTTTATTTTCCTTAAACACATATTTTCTTTATTTTGAGTAATTAAGTCTAGTAAAATAAGAGAAAATGTGTATTCATATTAAATTAATATAGGATAATAAAATCAATGATTTTATTGAGATATAGATCATATGAGTTCATCATCAGAGACTTAATTATAAATAATCCCTATTACTAATGAGATTATAAGATAAAACACTTACCACTTTGGTAATGTTTGAATTGTAATCCCCTTGAAAGAAATAAAATTATATGGATATTTAAATCCCCATAAATTTCATAATATGGATCATAAAATACATTCATGGTTATCATATATACCAAATAAAATAAAAAAAGTTCTGAATATGGTACATTCTTCCCATAGAAATATAAGTGAGACGAAAATCCCTTACCTTAGGTACAACTTCCTTCTTATGCATTGGAACCTCCTAAATAATAAAAATATATTTATTATAAATATATTAAATAAACATAATAATATATATAATACCATATATAATTTACTTATAACCTTTTATCACCCATTTTTTAACACTTCTTTATTAAAATCACTCTTCCGGGTGATATTTGCTTCATTTTTCATGTATGTTTTGATTCGGTAGTTTTGGCCCTTTTATTTTTATCATTGTTCCATAATCTAAAAAATGTAAATAAATTTATAAATATCATATATATTAATTATATACATGTTTATAGTCATTCATAAAATATAGATATAGTAAAATGAATTTCACCATTTATGAAGATGGTAGGTTGTACGTACGTACGAGCGGTGTTTCCACTTCCCATTTGATATAAAGAGAGAAAATAAATGTGGTTTCATAATAATAATAACATTTTGGTATAGTGAGGATACAAAATTTTTAATTTTATTATTAATATAATAAATTTATATTAGGTATAACAATAATTAAAAATAAAGTGATTGGTTAAGGTAATTACCTCTTCATTGAAATAACTCTTTTAGATCTACTCTTAAGGGATTTAGGGTCAGTCTTTTGGGAAGAAAACAACATATGGAATGTGGATCGTAAAGTTTTTAAGATAACATGGTATATTTTGGTTGATATTGAAGGCTAAAAGTGGTGTTAATAAGAGAAATGAGGGGTTCCCTTTTATAGTAAAGGGGAGGGGCACCCTTGTAATTTCTTAAAAGATTAATATATATTTAAGTATTTCTATAGAAAAATGCTTCAAAATGGCCTATAAATGGGTAATGAATTAAATTTCAGAAAAAATATTATCCCCATTATCCTATTTTAATATTTTTATTATATTTATGTAATTTAATAAAATATTATATCCATAAAATATCATTATTTTCAATTTTAAAACTATTCATTTAATTTGACTTAAAATTCATAAAGAAAAGGTTGGAATTAGAAATTAATTATTTAAAATAACACTAATAAGTCATATTCATCTAAAAAATTAATGGAACACCTTAAATCACTCTAATTATATTACTTTTAATATTTTTAAATTCATTTATTATATTTGTTTTTATTAATTTGAGAAATGATACGATATTCTTACATAAGAATTTAAGGTGATTATATAATTTTTAAAAATTAAAAATAAATTTATATATTGAAATTAATTTCATTAATCTCAAAATAGAAACTTATATTCATAAATAACATGATTTTTTTCCCTATGAGAACACATAAGGGATATTTAAAACTAAGAGAGTGACATTTTGTAACTTTCTTTGATTTAAATATTATATAAGTCGTTTTCATGGACAAGTATACATTAAATAACTCAATTTAGAGCCTATGATTTTAAGGTTTTAATTACCATTTGATAATAATTAGGGTGAAAAATTATGGCCTTATCACTTATTTTTAACCTACTTTAACCTGATTTACTCTTTACTGAGGTGATAAATTTCACTAAGGTTACTATTCATATTGACCAAAAATAAAAGGGACCTGTTTACCAAATTTGAAACTCCTGATTCCAAATTTGGAATAAATTTTATCATATTAAATTTCTATAATAGGAATAAATGAATTTTAAAATGATCATTCAACATGCGATGAAACCCTCTTTTTAGAAAAATACACTTTTAAGCATAAAACATGGTTAATTATTATCCCATTCCTATAAAATTATTAAATGAATGTTAAAAAATATATTGAATATATAATATATAAATTTCATTAAAATAATTCCTAAAAAGGTATTAATATAATTTATTAACATAAAAATACATTATGCCCAAAAAACAGTTTTTTAGAAAAATATTTTTTTTCTTTCAAATGAATTTTATTTTCATTTATAATCAATTGATAACCAATGAATTTATTTAATAAATATGTAATAATAAATTTTTCACAAATTATTTATTCCTATTAATACTTACCAATCCAACAGCTATGTGATAACTATCACTTTAAATAGCAATATTTTAATAGTATATCGTGGTTCGTTTAAACTCGATGTTGCATTTACCACAATATATCGAAGAAATTAAATTTATTTGAAAAAATATTTAATAAAATATCAAGTTTTTAAATTATAACCCCCTTAAAATTAATTTTTCTTTCAAAATTCATCACTATGGTACAAAAAAATGAGTATATATTTTTTTCTTGAGATCCTTGGGTTCCCATGTAGCTTCTTCGAATTTGTCATTTCTCCAAAGAACTTTCAACATGTGAGTAGTCTTATTATATAGTAATTTATCACTATGATCCAAGAATTATATTGGTTTATCCTTATAATAAAATCATGTTCCAGTGGTATAACCTCTAATTTTAGTACATGTGATGGATTAAGCATATACTTATTTGGGAGAGATACATAGAACACGTTATGAAATTAAGAGGGGTTCATTAAAGCGTCAATAGATAAGTTGCCATCCATACTCAATCAAGAATATATAAAGGTAAAATATAAAAAGGACTTATATTTCCCTTATTTCTTAATCTCATAACGTTCTTCCATGGATAAATTATTAGAAAAACATTATCCCCAACTTCAAATTCTAGGTCTCGTAGTTGATTGTCAGTATAATTATTCTGTCGACTCTAAGTTATATTGATGTGATATCGAATGGATCTGACATTCCCATTCATTTCCTTTGCTAGCTCAAGTTCAAATATATTTCTTTCTCTAATATAATCCTAGCATGTTGGATTTATATAATTATTTCTATAGAGGACTTAATAAGGATCCATCTGAATGCTCAAGCGAGATCTATTGTTTTATGAAAACTTAACTAGAGGAAGGTGTTTATCCCAACCACCATTGGAATCTATATAATAAGATCTCCTCATATACTTTAGGTTTGAAATTTTTCTCTTATACTAAACATAATTTTGAAGATGATACACCATATTGAGACTCAAATTTGTATCCATATCCTAATGAAGACATCTCTGGAACTTCAAGGTAAGCCTCGAATCCCATTCAGATACAATATAATGTGGTACTCCATGAAACCTTAACACTTAATATAAATTCTGGAAAGTTGGTCCATATATAAAAATTCTCTAATGGAAATGGATTGTTCTGAATTTTTAAGGCAATTGACTACAACCCTTATATCATTATTCCCTTTTTATATTTTGGGGAGTCCAATGATAAGATCCATGGTGTTGTTTTCTCATTTACATTCTAGTATGGGTAAAGGTTTAGGATCCCCTAATACTTTTGTCTCTCATCCTTTACTTTATGACATACCAATCACTGAGATATATACTCAGTATTATCTTTATTCATGTTATCCCGCCTTAAATATAATTTCATATCTCTATAAATCTTTTTACCTCTAGGATTAATAGATAATTTTGAATGGTGAGCTTCATCCAATAGATCCTTCTATAAATCTGGTATGAGTAGTACACTAACATGGTTCATGGACCTTACCATCCCATTAAAATCAATGGTAAACTCAAAAACTTTTCTCACATTATTTTGTAGTTCCATATCTTCCTTTTACACATATTTAATCTTCGCATGGATAGATGGTCAAACACACATTTAAGAATGATATGATTCCTCACCTTCCTTCAAGATTTCAAGAACAATCCATTGAAAATATTGAAATATTGGATCTTTTTTTATCCTCGTCATAGATAAGATGGCATGATCCTTTCATATTAGAGCATACGCCACTTTATTTTATTTCATAGGCTGGTAATGTATTGAGAATTCATATTATTTAATTATATCCAACCATATTCTCTAGCATATATTCATCTATTTATATGTTAAAACATTATTTAAACTTTTACGATAAGTATATATATCACACCTTTCTCCATAAATATAATGTCTTCATATCTTTAATTCCAAAATTACCACAGCTAACTCTAAATCATGAGTTGGGTAATATTGATCATGAACCATTAATTGGTGTGAGACATAAGATATCACCAAATCATTCTTCATTTGAATTATTCCTAGTCCTTTATTTTATGTATCACTATAGATTACAAACTCTTCTCAACTACAGGGTAAAGTATGAATAGGTGCACTGACTAACCGTCACTTTAGTTCCTTAAAATTTTCTTCACATTCATATCTCCAATGGAACTTATCTCCCTTCTGAGTTAACTTGGTGAGTGGATTATAAAGTCATGATAAATTCTCTATAAATCATTGATAATTACCATACAAACCAGTAAAACAATGGTTCTCATACATTTTGGTTGGTTTAGACCAACATTCAATAACTTCTATCTTTAAAGGATTTACTAATATACCCTCACTTGAGATTACATAATTCAAGAATGAAGCTTTCTAAATCCACAATTCACCCTTGGTAAATTTCTCATAAAGATTTTACTTCCTCAAGGTCTTAAAAACAATTATCAAGTGATCTTCATTCTCTTCCTTTATCTTTGAATATATAAGAATATAATATATAAATACTACCAAAAATTGATCAAGGTAATTTATAAAGACTTTATTCATTAAATCCATTTAGATAGTGAGGGAATTAGTAAAACACATGGAATGACTATAAATTCATAGTGTCCATACCTTGTAGAGAATTTTGTCTTGGGAATATACTCCTTCTTGAACTGCAATTGATGATATCTAGAATGAAGTTTAATCTTATAAATGTATTGATCTATTTATATTTATTCAAACAAGTCATCAATATTGGGTAGATGATACTTGTTCTTGATAGTGATTTGGTTATGTTCTCAACAATCAATGAAAATTCGCACTGTTCCATCTTTCTTCTTAACAAAAAGAACCAGTTCAACCCATGGTGACACACTTGGATAAATGAATCCATTATCAATATTCTCTTGTATTTTCTCCATCAGTTCCTACAAATCAATTTGGCCCATTATATATGGAGTATTTTAAATAGTTATAGAACTAGGTATGAGTTCAATCGAGAACTCAACATCATGATTTGGTAGAAGACTAGGAAATTATTCTAGAAAGGCATCAATGAAATCCCATACAAAAGGAATATATTTGATGTCGATTTTCTCCCCAACCATCTGATATAAACACACATTTTTTAAAATGAATCAAGACACATACAATAGATTTTATTTCTATCATAATTTCAAATTTATCATCACACTGATAAAAGATCAATGGTTAGTTCATAATATAAAATTTATCTTCTGTTCCTCATAAATTGAAGTGGTATTTATGTAAATAAATCAAATATATGCCTAGGAAAAAATCAAACTCAACCTAATATAGAATAAAAAATTTTTAGGAAGCATGTTCCCACAAAATTAAACTGGATAAGAATCATATTATTGAAATGTGATCATCATGCCATCAAGGTTTTCACAACTAACTCTACATCTAATCATCGAGGTGGTGTATTGTTACCCATAGTAAATTATTTAGATATAAATGAGTGGGTAGATCTAGAATCAAATAAGACATTATCTGTTCTAGAGTGGGTGATAAGTGTACCTTTCACCATTTAGTTATCATACCCCTCATTAGAAATGGTGATCACATGAGATTTACCTTTTTCTTTGGGATTAAGAGGTTGTTGAAATAAATTGTAATCATTAAACTTCATATTTAAGCACTGGTTGGCATAATTCCTATACTCCATACATTTAAAACAATGGAGTGTGGGTGGTGCATTCTACGGTGCTTTATCTATATTTATATAATTAGATAACTTCTTCACATAACTTTTGTATTTGATTTCCCCTTGACCTTCCTTTAAACATTTGAAACATTTAATAGTTCTCTTAAGATAATTTCATCCATGTTTCCTTCCAAACTTTGATCATAAAGGAAATATCATCTTATTCACACCATGGTTTTGAAAATTTCCTATGAATACCATTTTACTTTTCTTATCAAAACCATGAGATTAATGGGTAACTCTAATATACATCTCCACCTTGATGGAACATCGAATGATTTATTCGGAACTACTGAAGTCCTTTATAGATAATACCTTTCCGATAATTGGTTTTAAGACACTAATGAATTGGTCAAACTTACATTAAGTCTTGATGATAATTCCATATACGTGTCTTTAAAGTCTTATAAAATTTTCCTCATATGTATAAATAGATTCATCATCATTATGTTTAAGCTCACAAAATTCATTCTCCATTTTTATCTGAAGAATATGAGGAAATTAATTATTGAAAAATAATCTCTTAAACTCATCCCACTACATGGAGTCAACTTATTCTTATTGCCTTGTATTCTTGATAAGAGACTACTATTGATCTGCTTCTCCTTCTAAATGATAAACATCCATAATATATATTTCATGTTTTGAATGCTAGATAATGGAAAATATATTTTTTAATGGTACTGATCCATTTCTCAACAACTATTGGATTAGAAGACCCACTAAAATAAGGTGGAATTTGCCTCATGAAGTACTAAATAGAATATTGTTCACTCCTTTTCTCATTTTGAAGCTTAGTCTTATTCATATATTGAGAAAGTTTTGTGAGTATAGAAATAAGATTTTATATTCAATCTCCCATAAAATTTGGTTTTTCAAGAAGATAATCATTTAATTTTCCATCAGATTCATCATTAATACAATTCATTCAAGTTCCATCCATCGACTAAAACCAAAAATCATAGTGTTAGCAACAATGGTCAAAGTGGAAAACCATAAAATCATGAATAGTTATTTATATGATCTCTAAATCATGACACCTTATTCTATGAAACTGTAGGTTTAACCTAGTTAATTCATGATAAATACCAAAAAATTAGGGTTTTATCTTATACTTAGACTTATCCCAAGGATTCTTGCTGTAGTTTTCTCATCCTAGTTTCCAAAGGTTAACTAAACCTTACTATGAAACCAATTATAGTGACCCTAAATTTTCATACATGATTATATCACATATTAGTAGATAAATATTAATCCTAGAACATAAAAATCCATGCTAGAATCATATAGTTCTAGTTCCTTTGGAAATGTGGAAACATGAACAATTGGTTCATAAAAGGTCTATATCAACTCCCACTAAGTTATTTGTAACTAGCACTCTTCTTAGAAATATCATACTTAGTACCTTTATTTATATCTTGGGGAAAGGAAACATAAGAAAGGGTGACCGTATATGATCAGTAAGGGTAAAAAAGAATATATCAATGATCACTTGAGTATAACATGAATAGAAGGGTATGAGAATATGAGAATAACATTTAAAAATCATACCTTGTGTATCATAAATCGTAATATTGAGTCATGGAATAAGTATCGGTATTTCATAAGACATGAATCATAAAGGGATCACAGAACATAATCTATGGAAACATGAAATTTTCATAATAAATTAAATTGTTTTATACACATAAGTATAGAAAATCATTCCCTTAGTAGTCAGGGCTTATTACCAAAACTATCATATTGGATTGGGTTCACTCTCCAAACCATCATAAAAGTCATGGTTCACTCCGAATACTATTATAGTGGATTTATTTACCTCCCAAAACCATCATAATAGTCATGGTTCACTCCCATTACTATCATAGTGGGACAATTATCTTACTAAACTAGGTTCACTCCCCATTAAATTATTTTTTATCTCATGAGATATCAATATTTACCTAATTAATTGGAGGGAGATATAGGTCCCAGTAATCACATAATAAATATCTTACATATGTGTTCCATAAGATCATAAAAAATTCATCATATCAGAACCTATGAAAAGAAATGGGTTTCATAAACATTTAATCAAAGAATAACTCATATAAAAGGAATGGGTTTCATAAACTTTTCATCATTTCATCATATCATAACCCATGGAAAAGGAATAGGTTGCATAAATATCATTTCATAAGAAACATAAAACATTTATGGAGACGATAAGGATGATATCCTTAGATAGTATCACTAGTAAAGAATAAGTTAAATAAAGGGTTATTGTATTTTATGAATATAAATACCATTAAAATATCATTAAATCCTTATTGAGGAAAATAACTATTTAATTTTAAATCACTACTTTAAAATCTAAAAATTTAAAAAATATTGTGGAAAACATTTTATTTAAAAATAAATATAGAAAATTATAAATTAATATTAAAAGTATTCAATGGGAATTATTATAGTAAATTTAATTCATTCTATATAAGTTAAAATAAAACATTCCTTTCACACTTTTGGTAAAATTTCAAAAAGTACATCATTTAGAAAATAACAAGAAGATTCCTTTTGAACAATTTTTTTTTTAATTAAAAAATGTTTAAAAATGAATTTAAAAAATAATATGATAATATTAAAAACATTATTTGAAAAAAAATATAAAACATGTACATGGAAGAAAAATTCTTTTCGATCGAAGAGATAAATAAATTTTATTTTCCTTAAAAAAATATTTTCGATCTTCTAAGTACTTAAGTTGAGAAAAATTAGAGGAAAATATGAACTCTAATGAAATTAATATATTAGAATAAAATTCATGAGTTTCTTTATATATATATATCATATTATTTTATCATCAAATATATAATCATAAACAATCCCTTTAAACAATGAGATTGTAACATAAAACCATTACCACATTGGTAACTTTTGAATCACAATCCACATGAAATTAATGAACTTAGATATATATTTAAATCCTATTAAAATTCATAATATGTATGATAAAATACATTCATGGGTAGTATATATACCACAAAAAAGAAACAAGTAGTGAATATTTCATGTGTCCCATGGAAATAAAAGTGAGGTGAAAATCTCTTACCTTAGGTTCGACTTCCTTCATACAAGTTCTAAACTCTTGTATAAAAAATATATATTTATTATAAATATATTAAATAAAAATAATCAAATTTATCATACCATATAATTTTTACTTATAACCTTTTATCACCCGTCTATTAACACTTCTTTATTAAAATCACTATTCCAGGTTATATCTGCTTCGTTTTTCATGTATGTTTTGGTTCAGTAGTTTTGATAATTTTATTTTTATCATGGATAAATTATATAAATAATGTTAATAATCATATAAATATTATATATATTCATTATATAAATGTTTATAGTCATTCATAAAATATAGAGATAGAAAAATGAATTATATCGTTTATGAAGACGTTAGGTTGTACGTTCGCACAAGCGATATTTTCACTTCTAATTTGATGTAAAGGGGTTAATATATGTGGTTTCATAATCATAATATAATTTAAGTATATTTAGTATTATTATTATTTTTATTTTATGAAAAATATAACAAATTTATAATAGGTGAAAGAATAATTAAAAAGAAAGTGGCCGACTAAGGCAATTACCATATATTTGAAATAAATTTTCAGAACTCCTCTTAAGGGATTTAGGGTTGGTATTTTGGGATGAATAGAACCTCTAGAATATGTATAGGTATTTTGGAAATATAAATTGGTATATTTTTTCTAGATATAATTCTAAAAGTTGTGCGAAGAAGATAAAGGAGGGGTTCCCTTTTATAATTGAGGGGAGTGGAACCGTTAGAATTTTTTAAAAGATTACAATATATTAAATTCATTCTTGAAAAAAATGGTTAAAATGGAATATAAATGGTTAAAGGGTGAAATTTTAGACCAATTATTATCCCCATTTTTTTATTTTAATATTTTTATGATTTTTATGTAATTTAATAATATATTATTTTCATAAAATATCATTATTCCCAATTAAGACACTATTAATTTAATTTGACTTAAAATTCATAAAGAAAATATTAGAATTATAATATAAATATTTAATATAACACTAATAGGCCATATTAATATAAAAATCATTTAACACATTAAATAACTCAAATTATATTACTTTTAATATTTTTAAAATCATTTGTTATTTTTTTATTGATTGGAGAAATATTGCATCAGTGTTTTTTAAGCATTAAAGGTCATTATATAATTTATAAAAATTATAAATAAATTTATATAGTGAAACTAATTTAATTAATATCAAAATATAAATTTATATTCTTTCATAACATGTTTTTTTCCTATGAGGACACCTAAGAGATATTTAAAACAAAGAGAGTGACATTTTGTAACTTTTATTGATTTAAGTATTTTATAAGTAATTTCCATAGAAAAGTGCCTATTAAACAACTCAATTTAAATAATAAGGTGATAATATTTTTATTTCATTAATACAATAATAATTAGGATTAAAAATGATTCCTTTATTGCTTATTTTTAACTTAGATTAACTTGGTTTACCCTTTACTGTGGTGATAAATATCACCACGGTTACTATTCATATTGACTAAAAATAAAAGGGTCATATTTACCAAAATTGAACCTATTTATTTCAAATATGGAATAGATTTTATAAAATTAAATTTTTATAAGTGGCATAAATTAATTTTAAAATAATCATGCAACACCTGATAAAACCCTCTTTTTAGAAAAATACACTTTTAAGCATAAAACAAAGTTTATTCTTATCTCATGCCTAGAAAAATATTCAATGAATGTTAAAAAAATTGATAGAATATATAATATATATATATATATTTAATTATAATCATTCAAAAAAGTTATTGATTTAATTTATTAAGATAAAAATACATTGCGCGCACAAAAATAGTCATTTGAAAAAATATTTATTTTTCTTTCAAATGGTTTTATTTTCATTTATAATCAATTGATAAAAAATGAATTAATTTTATACATATGTAACCATAAGTTTTTCACAATTTATTTGGTCCTATTAATACCCTCCAATACAATTTATAAGCGATAAATTTCACTTTGAATAATAATATTTTAATAGTATATCACGGTTTGTTTAAACTCAGTGTTGTGTGTTGCACAAGCTATCGAAGAAATTAAATTTATTGAAAAAAAATATTTCATAAAATCTTGAGGAGTTACATTTATTATCAACAAGGATTTTGAGTCATTATTTATTAATTATTATTATTATCTAACCAATAAGGAAGAAGTTAGTGGCACATATGTTTCCAAATAGAAAGAAGTTATGGTTTCTAAAATGGATTCCATATACCAAAACCAAGCCTATATTTTGGTAAATACTCTAGTGGATGTAAATAATATTAATTAAAAATGGGTATTCAAGAATAAACTAGACATGGATGGGAAATTCCGTACTTATAAAGCATGATTGGTTGTAAAAGGGTTCAAACGTCATCAAAGTATTGATCTACAAAGAAACCTTTTCATCAATTCCTATGAGGAAATCTATTATAATTATAATTTCCATAACATCTTACCATGACTATTTGATTTTTAAAATGGATTATAAAACAACCTTCTTTAATGGGAACATTCATAAAGATACCTATATGACACAACCTGAAAGGTTTGTGACTCTATAGTAATCCAAAAAGGTATGTAAATTTCAAAGATACATTTAAAGATTAAAGAAAGAATCTATGTTAGATGATATTATGTTTGATGAATCCATAATATAATTTTGTTTTATAACGAAAAAATGTGATCCATGTTTCTATAATTGTTTAAGTGGGAGTTTATTCATTTTTGTAACATCTCGAGTTTTTAAACAGGACGTTTTCCTGGGTAAACTTGAATTTTGGGTTTGGTTGATAGACCAACATAAATTCTAATCTTTAGAACCTAATTTAAAAAAATTTATAGATAAAAACCCTTATTTTAGGTGGGGATTAAGTTTTGGAGGAAGTGTCAGGGGTTTGAGAAAACACTGGAGGAAGGATGTATGCTATGGGCTATTGAAAACAACTCTATCCATAAATAAAGGTTTTGTAATATTTACACGATGTGAATGTAGTTTACACATTGTGTAGTAGGGAATGAAGTCCTTGGGAGATTACCCCAAGGAATTCATGATGTGAGTCCAATACCTGTCATGAATATTGTTTACATCATGTAATAAATACATTACATGAAACATATGGGTCTATTTTTTTAATCCACAGGGGGCTCAACCCTCATCATTTCATCACACACAAAGGAAGAGGGTGCCTAGGGGGTCTCACAGTTCCTCCCTTCCCTTATAATAGGTTTCTTTCATTATTATTCATTCGAGATCTAATCTAGGATTCATCTATCTCATTAAAAGTGTAGTGATAAGGCCTTCAATCCTCTTACTTCCTTTTCTTATTTATATTTCCATACATAATGCAAAATCTTTGTGAGATATTTTTTCCAACTTTCATGAAGTTTTTATAAAACTTTGATTACTCTTATTTTAGATTGAGTTGGAGGATTTTATTCGACAAGAAAGTTCCAACGAGTATAAGATAGGTGGTTCCTAGATTTATCCTTAATTTTATGGGGTTTTTTGGGGTGTGTGATTTGATACACACATTGGGTTGACTACGTGAGACCATTAATTAATTAATTTCTACCTTTAACTTGATTAATTGATGTTATGGGATGTTGTTGGGTATTTCCTAGTCAAATTATATATGCTAGGCTGGGAAAGGGGATTTTCACCAGCTAGTTCGGTTAGGCATGTTATTTATTTTAAATTAATTAAATGTTATATGGTTGTGTTGGTTCCATGGGAACATAAAGGGTGTAGTCTTAGATATTGAGGTAATGTTGATCACCAAGACCGAGGTGATATGGTTCATCAGGTTGGGCTTGGTTTGAGATATATGGGGTGATGATGATCACCAGGTTGAGGCAATATAGTTCGTTGGGTTGAGGCAATGAGGTCGTTAGGCTGAGGACAGGGCCCACAAGAATTGATATGGTGTTAATCATCATGAATTGGGAGACATTTCCTAATGTAGAAATGAGGTTTTTGGTTGGTGTGGATTAGGAATTTTTGGTGATTTTCACTCACCGTCATTGGTCGATGCATCGTTGGAGTCATGTGCAGATAGATAGGGATCATTTAAGATGTTGTTGACCACTAATTATGGGTGGAGGCTAGTATAGATATTGAATCTTAGGGGATGGTGTTGACCATCAGTTATGGAGGAGGTTCTCACTATAGAAAGCCACGATTTATGGTGATGGACCATCGAGAGATGGTGTTGAGACCTTTAGTTGGGGGATGAGACTCACTGTTATACTTGAGGTTAATGGGATGGGGTATTGGAGGATAGGTATCACCATACCTCGAGACATCAGGCCATTGAGACAATGGGGATAAATTATTTGGGGGATGAGGTATATCATTTTTCCTTGGGATGTCGGGCAGTGGAGCTCATGGTGAATTTCTAACCGGAGGTCTGAGGGACTTGGGAATTTGGTTAAGCATGCTGATAGGATGTTGGTACCTTCTCAACACATGATATAGGTGGTGTCATATGGTACAATGTTCCATGTGACATGGTCATGGGTGGAACCTGAGGGTTCACCTAGTATGATATTCTTCAGGGGATACTTGGGAACTAAGACATGGGTCCTTTCCACTACAAATATATATTTGAAAACATGTATTTTATGAAAAATATATATTTGGGGGAATGTGTTCAGAGATATACTAGTGTTGGCTAATGTAGGTAAATGATCTCTTGTGATTATTTAGGACAAGTGAAGCATGTTTTTTATTATTAAGTGTGTGTGTTGCCTTTAAATTATATTATGAATACACTATAAAATTATGGATTAAGATAGGAAAATGTGGGGGTGGCGTACTAAGTTCAGACTCACATCCTACATGGGCCACTCTGGATGAATGTAGAATTTATGTTTTTTAGATCAAGTAATGGATCAGGATTAGTAGATATAAATTAGTGATCAATATATACCACTTTTTAAAGGGATGGATGGCAGTGAACCGGGTAGTTCCTCTGCATCAGGATAGACCCTCTTTTGGGATTTTATATGTATGTACCTATATGGTCATCCATTGGAGACCTTGTTTATATCTTTTATATGACCTATTATGAAATGTCTATTTATCTTAATATGGTATTATTCCCTTTGGTATTATGATTACTTTTGTTGTTTATTATGCATCAACTGAGTTTTATTGTTGCTTCTGTTGTTATGGTCCTTCTTCTATTATTTTATATAAATATGGACCATTATTGTTATCACCACCAAAGGTTATAGTCTCCACATTATCAACTAATAATACTCTTGTTATTAATTGACATCCTTTAGCATACGGGGAGGCACACCTAAGGCCTAATAGACAACTGGCCCGGAGCACAGATAAAGTGGAAAATATGATTGAGGTGCTACAAAAGATATTAGAGGAGTTTATTTTCCTTTTTTTATTGAAATTTGGGATATGTTAGACCAGAGACTAGGATATAGTTGGGATTGGTTAAAGATATAATGTTTGGGTGCCTATAGCTCTATGTATGGGGGACAAAAAAAGTTTCTAGGGGTGAGAAATTGATGTTATGTTTTTTTCTTTTACAGTTGATCGATTTCCACCTTGAGTGGCACACTTGGGTGTGATGTTATTAGATTAGGTGGTTTAACCTTTGGCCCAATATTGAACGGGGGGATTTTTTATGCATCATGGTAGGAACTTAGTCTCATATTATTTGTGTTTCTGCTTTTTGTTTTCATTGGTAACCTGGAATGCACTAAAATTTGTTGGGCTATTTAAATTTTCAAAAAATAATATAAACAGTGTTTTCTTACTTAGCCTTTTTGTTGGAATTATACTCATCCATATCATCTATGTGGTTACTGATAAGACTAGTATGTTATTCTATGTTTATATAGTATATATGGTCCTAACTCTATTATGGGTATTCATGGATAATAAAAAGTGGGTGAGTTGTTTAAAGTGTCAATAAAAAATCTAAATAGTGTTTTCCTCCTTAGCCTTTTTGGTGGAATTCTACTCAGTTATCCCAGATTGATGATCTATGTTGTCGATGATATGTGATGCTTGGATATGTTATGGGTAGGTAACGGACCAATAGGCTGGATGTTATGTGATACCTTACTATGATATGGGTAAGTAAGGGGTTATGTGGTTGAATGTCATGTTTCATGGGTGTGGTTGGGGAGTGTAAGGGTAGTGAGATGCGCTGCATGTTACAACTTCACTATATTCTATATATATGACTGTTATGGTTGTTTGACCATGGAACTTGGTCTTCATCATGATTCCACCTAAATGTATTCTAGTTAAGTGTTAGGAGGGCATATATATGGTGTCTCATGACCATGCATGAGATGAGGCCCCTGAGGGTCAGGATGATGACCCTGAAAGTCAGGATGATCATGAGAAATAGGTACATGCTCTGTTGAAGGTGGGGATCCATAGAAGAAATCTAATTTTGGGCCATGATTAGATGAGGATCTTAGGATGGTCTTGGTTTTATTCATATAGGGCAGTGATAGGGGAGCTTAGGGAGCTGATCCGTCTATGGAATATCAGACTCGGGAGTTCCAGTCTCAGCACCCACCTTTATTTTAGGGTGAGGGTGGGTGATAGGTAGTAGAGAAATTGATCAAGTTATTGAAGATTATATTTTACCAGATTAAGAAACCCCCAAGTTAGAGGTTTAAGCTAGCAACATATATTCTCCCGACAAGGCGTTGGTGGGATGTACAACTATAGGCAGGCAAACATGAGGGTCTTTCTTGGAAGGATTTTGAGGCCAGGTTATCTGAACACTTCTTCCCTGAGACATTGAGGGAGGGTTGAGCCCATGATTTCATGAACCTCTAGTATGGAGACACATCTATCATGGTTTATACAGCTAATTTCATGGACTTATACTGATTTAATTTTACTATGGTGGGAAATGAAAATTCTATGATGATATGTTTCAAGGATGGAATGTGGTAAATCATCAGGGTTCAGGTGAATATCTTTAGGGTGAAATCCTTCTCTGAGGTGTTGAATCATATGTTAATAGTTGAGTTAAACTTTATGGTCCACTCTTATTCTATTTGGGTGATGGTGACATGTGATTTTAGCGGTGATGCTTTAGGTAGCCAGAAGCAAGACCGTGAGGAGTCCCAGCAGGGTAGTTAGGACATATATTTAGGAAGTCCATTGAGGAGTGTTTATTTGATAATTTAATTATATTGAGGGAATATAGGGATTGTTTATACCCAGAATGATTGGGTTTCTAAGGGGTTTTGGGTGTGTGGACAGATGGCCCATTTGGACAGGTTTTGAAGGAAGCCTTCTTAGGCAACTAAGAATCAGGGAATCGGTCAAACTCAAGGATTTGAGGTGGGACCAAGAGTGGTTTCAGATGCTAATGGTTAGGATTCAACTAAACACAGAGGTATTGGAAGGAATAAAGATACCCAACAATTAGGTCAGTGGCTGGTAGCACATGTAGCTCTATATGAAGGTCAAGCCTTAGGTAGTTAGGATTTAGGCCAGGTGCATATTGTTGATCTGGTATGCTCAAAGTAGGCCAATGCTTCGACGATGATTATAGGTATTCCTTAATCATGGTGTGTCCTTTTTTTGTCATGGCCAGTTTTTAGTGCAAGGTGTGTGTGTTGTATTTGGACTAACCAAGCGTTGTCTAGTATGTGGGCATCTAGTATGAAGTGTGATATGTATAGGGTGCATAGGCATCAGGACTATAATGGAAATGAATATATATATATATATATAATGTGGGTTTATTTATGAGTATCTATTGAGATGTAGGATTTAAGGGAATTTGATGAGATGCGAGACTCATTGGTGTTATGTATGACACAGAAACTGATGAGCATCTAATGAGATGTAGGATTTGATGGGTGTTATGTATGACATGGGTATGAATTGAGCTCCTGATAAAGTACAGGAATTACAGTATGTCAGGACAGTACTTGTATGTCTAGGGATGGTCAGTGGAACCATTATTATGTTTGATTTTGGGTCAGAGAGAAATTGATTAGGTAACTCCTAAGGTGAGGAGTTCCTCGAGGGAATTTTACCTATGTTTGACTGGTTGGGGTAGATCGGGTTGATTTTTATGAAATGGGTATGTTTGGTACCATCTTAGTGTGAGACCTTATAGATTAGGGATGATCTATTGTAATGTGGGGAGACTGTAACGTCCTGGGGTTTTGAACGAGTTGTTTTCCTAGGTAAACTTGAATTTTGATTTTGGTGGAAATACTAACTTAAATTCAAAGTTTCAAAAACTAATTATAAAATTTTGATAGATCCAAAACCTTATTTTGGTTGGGATTTAAGTTTTTGTGGAAGTCCAATTGGTTCGAGAGAATATCATAAGAAGGATGGATGGTCTGGGCTGTTGAAAATAGCTCCAGCTAGAAATATACATTTTGTAATATTTACATGAATTGAAAGGTATTTACATGATGTGAAAGTGGTTTGCATGACATTTTATAGGTTGTGAAGTCTCAAGGGGATTAACCTAAGGAATTCAAAATGTGTATCCAATACACATTGTGAATGTTGTTCATATCATGTACTGAATACATGATGTGAAACATGCGGGTGTGTTTTTTTAAATACATATGGGGATAGACCCCCATTATTTCTTCACACATAGAGGAAGAGGGAACCCAGGGGGTCTCACAACATCTCCCTTCCCTTATCCTAGGTTTATTTCATTCTTCTTTGTTTGAGCTTTGGTCTGAGATCCATCTGTCTCATTGGAAGCATAGCGGTGAGGCCTTCAAACCTCTTACTTATTTTTCTTATTTATATCACTATAAGGGATTCTAAATCTATGCAATATTTTTTTCCTATTTCCAGGGTGTTGGTCTAGGATTTGTATTTATATCATTTTGGCTTGAGTTATAGGATGAAATTCAATGAATGAGCACCTACGACTATAATGTTGGTGGTTCCTAGATTTATCCTTAATTTTATGAGTGTTTTGGAGTTCATGATTAGATATGAACATTGAGTTGACCATGTGAGACCCTTAATTAATTAATGTTTAACATTAACTTGATTAATTTATGTCATGGGATTTAATTGGGTATAACCTAGTCAAATTATATATGCTAAGTTTGGTAAGGATAATTTGACCAACTGTCTAGGTTAGGCCAGTTATTTATTTTAAATTAATTAAATGTTATATGATTTCATTGGTTCGATGGGAATGTGACAGGTGTTTCTTGAGATATTGAGGTGATGTTGATCACCAAGACTGAGACAACCTGGTTTTTCAGGTTGGGATCATCTTGAGATATATGGGGTGATGATGACCACCAGGTTCAGGTGACATAGTTTATCAGGTTGAGGTGATAAGGTCATCAGGTTGAGGGAATGGTCCACGTAACTTGAGATGGTGTTTACCATTGGGACTTGGGTAATGTGGTCCCATGTATCAATGAGGATTTTTTTTGGTGTATCTTAGTAATTATTAGTTATTTACACTCAATTTTAATGGCTGATGTGTCGTTGGATTCATGTGCACATATATAGGACTTGGTTAAGGTGGTGTTGACCACTCATTGTGGGTGGAAGCCTCCATAGATATTGAATCTTAGGGGATGGTGTTTACTATTAGTTGTAGAGGAGGTTCTCACTATAGAATTACTTGGTCTATTGTGATAGACCATCGGGAGATGGTATTGAGACCATCGATTCGGGGATGAGTCTTATTGTTATACCTGAGGTTAATGGGCTAGGATCATTAAAGGATGGATACCACTTTACCTCAGGATGTTGGTCTGTTTAAGTGATGGTGGTTTATAATTTATGGGATGAAGGATATCGCCATGCCTCAGGATGTTAGGTTGTTGAGTCGGTGGTGACTTTATGAGTGGAGGTCTAAGGGACTTGGGACTTTAGTTGGTCATGCCGATTGGATGTTAGTACCTTCTTAACACATGATACAATTTAGTGTCAGATGGCATAAGGTGTCGGGTGACATGGTCATGGGTGGAAACTAAGGGTTCACCTGGTATGAATTTCTTTAAGGGATTCATGTTAACTAAGCCATGGGTCCTCTCCACTATGAATATATATTTGCAGACATGTGTTGTATGTCAGGTATTTATTTGGGGGCATGTGTTCAGAGATATACCAGCTATGGACAAAGTAGGTAAACGCTCACTTGTGGTTGTTGAGCATAAGTGGAGTAGGTTATTTATTATTATGTGTGTGTATTTCCTTTTAATTATATTATGCATACACTATGAAATTATGTGTTCAAGATAGGCACACATTGGTGGTGGCCAACAGAGTTCATATTTAGGCCCTACATAGGCCCCTCAGGATGCGTGTAGACTTTATGGTTTTGATATTAGGTAAAGGATTAGGCTCGGAAGCTATACCTTAGGTATTATGATATAATATATTTTCATGGGATGGATGATAGTGGATCAGGTGGTTCATCTACATTTGGTTGGAGCTTCTTTTGGGATTTTATATATATGTACCTATTTGGTCAGACACCAGAAAACTTTTTTATCTCTTTTTTATGACCATTTATGACATGACTATTTATCTGCATATGGTATTATTCTCTTTGGTCTTATGATTATAGTTGATGTTTATTATGCTTCCACTGGGTTTTATTATTGGTTCTAATGTTATGGTTCTTATTCCATTGTGTTATATACATATAGACCATTATTATTATCACCACCATAGGGTATAGTCTCCCCACTATCAAATAATCATACCCTCGTTGATATTTGATAGCCTTTGTCATATGGAGAGGTGCGCCTATGGCCCAGTGGGCATTAGGCTAGGAGCACATATAAAGTGGAAAACAAGGTCGGGGTGCTACAATTTTCTTAATAGTTTATGTTAATGACATATTACTTATTGTAAATGAAATTACAGTATTAAAGTATATTAAATACTAGTTAAAGACATTATTCTCTATTAAGAACTTAGGTGGAGTAGTATATATTCTTATGATCAATGTCCATCGTGATAGATCCAATATATTTCTTAGCCTAAGTCAAAGTACATATATTGATAAGATATTGAAGAGATTCACTATGAAATTATCTAAGATATTATTATTCTAAGTGCTACATGGAATTCATCTTTCCAAGAAAATATTTCCTCAAACACATGTGGAAAGACAATGTATGTAAATGATTCCACACATGTTAGTGATTGGGTCAGTAATGTATGTTATGCTATATACTAGGCTAGATGTCGCTTATGCATTAAGTATGGTGGGAATATATTAATTTTACCTAGGTGAAAAACATTGGATAGTAGTCAGAACTATTATTAAGTATCTAATATAAACTAAGGATATGTTTTTGTTCTATGTATGAGATGAGGAACTAGTCATTAGATGATATGAAGATGCTAGTTTCCAAACATACTAAGATAACCAAAAATTACAATTGAGATTCAACTTCACTATAGAGACCCAAACTCAACATACATAAATATTACATCTTAAGAGATTAATATTAATTATATATCATAAAAATACATGCCAAAATAATCTAGTTCTAGTGCCTTTATAAATAATGATATATAAACAACTATTTCATAAGTGAACTACATCATCTCCCACTATGTTATTCATAACTCACACCCTTATTAGACATGTAATTTATAATACCTTTCTTCATAACCTAGGGAAAGGAAATATAATAAATGGTGGGATATGATACTCAGTAAAGGTAAACAAGGGTGATATCAACATAACATGAGTAGAAGGGTATGAGAATATGAGAATAAAATTTGAAAAATAAAATCATACCCTACATATCATAGATCATAAACTTGATTCATGGAATAAATATTAGGAGTTTTTAAGATATGAATAATAACAAATAAAAGAACATTGGCCATGAAATAATAACATTGGCATAAGACATAGAGTTGTGGCATACACATAAGCATAGAAAATGTTAGGTCAAGTCTACCCCACAAGACATTTTTAACATGTTAGTCTTGGGATAACCACCCATGTACCTACTTCATGCTTGGGATAACCACCAGTCTACCCTCTTTTCAGGCTTGGGATAACCTCTCAGGTTACTTATGTGCTCATAGAAAATTAATCATTAACCAATACATTGGAGGGATATATAGGTCACACCCAACACAAAATACATAATTTTTTGTGCAATAAGATCATAAAACATTCATAATATCAAAACCCATGAAATAAAATGGTTTTCATAAAATATTCATCATATTAATTAGATCCCATGAAAAGAAATGGGTTTCATAAACATTTCATTAAAGAATAACCAATGGTAAATAAATGGTTTTAACAAAAAAAATCATCAAAAACATAAACAATCCAAATAAATACTAATAATGGTATCATTATATAATATCCCAAGTAATGAATAATTAACATCAAATCATGTCATCTTAGATGGAAAGTGATTTTGAAAATGCATTAGGAAAATTTATTAAGAAAAATAACCTTTATTTGAAAATCACTTCTTAAAACTTAAAATTCATAAAAAAAATATAAACCCTTTTCTTCAAAAATAAACATTTAAATTTATAAAAAAATCTTTAAAACATTAAGTGTTCATGATGGTGTAAAATTTTGTACAAGTTAAAACAAAGATTACTTTCACGTTTTCATTAAAATCCAAATGGAACTTGTTTTGAAAATGAAATCAATAATAATTTTGAAACAATTTTTAAAAATTAAAACAAGGGTAAAATAAATTTATATAGTCCTAGTAACATTAAAACATTTTTGAAAATATTTTTAGAAAAAATAGATATGGAAGAAAAAGGGTTTTCGACCGAGGAGAGAAATAATGTTGGTTTTCTAAAAAAATATTTTAGAATCATGAGTACATAAAGAGAGGAAAATTAAGAGAAATAAATTATTATAAATAAATAAAAAAAGTAAAATAAAATCCATTAGTTTCTTGATATATATTACATAATATTTTATCATCAAAATCTTAAACATAAACAATCTAGATAGACGATGAGATTGTATACTAAACCCCTTAACACATTAGTAACTCTAAATCATAATCCCCATGGAGGAATAATATTAAATGAAACTTAAAATATAATGATAATAAATAAATTCATTATATTACATGTCAAAGGGTCTGTATATATACCTCATAAAATAAGATAGGTGCATAATATAACATATGACCGAAAGAAGAAAAATTGAGATAAAAATCCCTTATATTAAGTCTCAAATTCCTTCATACATGTTCTAAAAACATAATAATAAATATAATTTTATTATAAATATATTATAGAACCATAATTACATATATAATACCATATATTATTTACTTATAACTTTTTATTACCTGTTTATTAACAATTCCATGTTAAAATCATGTTTCAGATAATAATTACTTTGTTTTTCATATATGTTTTGATTTTTTATTTTCAGTACTCTTACTATGATCATGGTTATATCATATAAAAAATTTTATCCATGATATAAATATAATATATATTCATTATATTTTTATTTATAGTAATCCATAAAATTTAGAGATAGAAAATGAAATACACCGTTCATGGAGACGGTAGGCCGTATGTTTGCATGAATATTGTTTTCATTTTATTGATAGATGAAATTAAAGGAAGGTAAATAATATATTACATTTAAAAAATAATTTTTATTTCATATAAATCACATATATTCATTAAATTTACCCTAATTAACTTTCATTAAAATTGTTACTAAAATATGAATCAAATCACTTCGCAAGGTGGTAGTCCGCCTTACACATGAAAAATGTTTTTGAATCCCCTGTGGAATGGAAATTAAGAAGGTATATGATATATAATAATTAAATAATTATATTTAATTTAAAAATATAATATATATTTATTTAATCTATCATTTTTACCATCCAAGTAAAATAAAAATGAAAAACACATCACATCGGTTCGTGAGGTGGTAGTATATTGTACACACGAGCGATGTTATTGTTTTCCAATGGGACAGGAGGTAAGAAGTTAAATGGGTTATTATAATTATAGAGGTATAATAATATCATAAATATAACATATATACATTAAATCCATTATTATATCTATCTGTGAGAGGTGGTGATGGAAAATGAATAACATGGGTTCACAAGGTGGTAGTTTGTCGTACACACGATCAACGGTTTTGTTTCCATTTGATGGAAGAGGTGACATATATAAGTTATTAAATTAAAATAATAATATATAATTTTATGGGCGAAAATTTTTTTATATATCTAAATAATGTAATAATATTTTAAGTATTTATAATATGAAGTAAAACAAAAACACATAGTTTAAAACGTTACCTCTTCTTTGGAAAACCTCTTTAGGTTTAACGTAAATCCTTACTAGATTAGATTTATGATCACATGAAGGAATATAACATTTTTTGATTTATTTAATGAATATATTCTGGTATTTATTTTCTAAACTAATGGTTTTTGGAAGTGTTAAGAGGAAATTAGAGGGGTGGCCTTTTATAAATGGGGGAGAGGACTCGCATGGAATTTTTGAATAAAATAAAGTGTACCCAAAATTTTTACATTTCAAAAATATAAAAAATGTTCCATTATCAAACCTTATAAGTTATAAGATCTAAATATGGTCATAAAATTATTTTTGGACAAGTTTCTAGTTCATTTTACACCTTATATTTTTAGTTTAACCCCCGGTAAACCTGTTTTAACCTTAACCATGCTAATTATTTTTACTACTTTTACTGTTCATTATGGTAAATAAAGAAGTTGACCATACTTTATAATATTAATTATTTTGATTAAAAATATTAAATATATTTATTCAAATTCCATTCACATAAGTGGAAAATTTTAATTTCAAATTAACCCCCATACACGATGAAAAAGCGGGTTTCCAAAGAGAAAAATTTCTAAAGATTAAAAGATTTTTATATCCAAATTCAATATAAAATTGATTAAAATTATGTAAATTGGATTAATAAATATATAATTTTAAAAAAATTACTTTTAAAAATATATTAAAATAATATTTATCTAGTAAATTCTTTGAATGAGAGGGCGGTTTTTAATAAAAACCAGTATTTTTCACTATTCACTAAAAAATTGTCCTTTCTAAAAATCCTCAAAAATTCACTCCAAGATAATTTTAAAATTATTATATCAAAATTTTATTTTATTTTTTCAAATAAATTTCCTAAAATTTTCAAAAACTAATTTTAAAATAAGTGCGTATAATGCGACAAAATTGTTTTTTAGAAAAATACAGTTTTTAAGTGTAAAATTGGATTTATTATTATATCATATCTAGAAAACACATAAGATGAATGTTATGTATTGGATAAAATATAATATATATATATATATATATTTCATTAAAATAATTCAATAAAAGTTATTTGTTTAAATTACTAAGGCAAAATGTATTTTTTCCGCAATAAAAAATTTTCATTGTTTTCAAATGGTTCATATTTTAATTTCTAATTAATTAGTCACCAAAAATTAATTTTATATACAGGTTTAAACCATATATTTTCATAAATTAGTTAATAATATTCATACACTTTTTTATAATGTCTAGTAAATAACTATCATTTTAAATAATAAAGTTTTAGTAGTGTGTCGTGTTTCTTTAAGACTCGATGTTGCGTGTAACACAAGATATCAAATAATTTAAATTTATTTGAAAAAATGTATTTCATAAAATATTGGGTTGTTACATTTTACCCACCCTAAAATGAATTTTATCATTTAAATTTCATCACTTTGGTACTAACAACTGAGGATACTTCTAGCTCATTACATCCTCAGGTTCCCGCATGGATTCCTCAAATTGGTGATTTCACCATAAAACTTTGACCAGGTGAGTGCTATTTTTTCAGGGACTTTTCTCCCTACAATATAAAATATCAAATAATTATTCCTCATAATAAATATCTTGCTCTAATTTTATGACCTCTAGTTTTATTACATGTAATGGATCAGGTATGTATGTCCTCAGGAGAGATACATGGAACACATCATGTACTTAGGAGAGGTTTGATGGAAGGACCAAATAATAAGCTAACATCTAGGTATGATCAATAATTTAAAAGGTTCTCATATACCTAGGGATTCCTTTTCCCTTATTTCTTCCATGGAGAAATTTATAGAAACACATTCTCATAAACATCAAATTCCATATTACATCATTGATTTTCAACATAAATTTTATATCGACTTTTTTTTATCCATGTATGTTTTTGAATGGTTCTGACCTTCTCTATCATTTCATCAACCAAATCTAGTAATAATATCTTTATTTCTCTAACTTCATCCTAGTACATTGGAGTTTTTTACTTTTTCCCATAAATTGATTCATAATGATCCATCTAAATACTCGATTAAAAGATATTGGTGTAAGAAAAATAAAGTAGTGGAAGGTATTTATCCCAACCTTCTTTAAAATCCATTGAATAAGATATCAACATATCCTCTAGGGTTTTAATTGTTCTCTTAGACTGACCATTTATCTAAGGATGATATACAGTATAAAAACTAAACTTTGTATCAAGATATTACAGAATAATTCACCAAACATTAATGTAGATCTCAGATCCCTATCAGATACAATTGAATGTGGTACTCCATGCAACCTTACTTCTTCGTTAATTTATATCTTGAAAATCTAATCCATATATAAATCTTCTAGGATAGTGATGAAGTGTGATAACTTTTTAAGGTGTTCGACTATAACCCATATAGAATTATTCCCTTTATGTGTTTTGGGGATTCTGATCAAAAAATTCATGGTGATGTTTTCCCATTTATATTCTGGTATGGATAATGGTTAGAATATCCCCTTAAACATGTGTCTCTCATCCTTAACTTGATGACATACCAAACACCATGATACCTACTCATGGGTTATAAATGTCATAAATATCTTGTCTTTAAGCACTTTTTTTAAGATATCATGATTTTTATATGAAATCCATTTATTTTATTCTCTAAATGTTATTTTTTTAATGTTTTATTATGATCTATTTGAATCACATTAGTTAACACATATTAATGGTGCTCCCTAATTGCACTTCAATTCATTGGGTAAAGAATTTAATCTCTAATGATGTCATGTTTTACGATACCTTGGTGAATAACCATGGTAATTTTTATGACACCTTGGTGATAAAACTTGGTGATATGCTTATGAATGTCTCTTTTAAATTTTTTATCCACATTTCCAAGTTATTATTAATTTTATTTTATTTATTATATTCCTCGTTTTCTCTTTTTCATACCATAATGATATTCCTCATGTTCTTATTTATTTTTCTCAATATCACATGTAAATTGTTTCCCTTATTTTCCCTTACTAGACCTTATGCTCACCCTTTAATTTGATGAATGTCCCCAAGTTATGACATAAATTAATTATAGTTAGGATGAACCTATGATAAATCATTTAAATTGTATTAGAATTTTTTTATTTTTTCATGTATTGTGTACCTCCACAATCTATTTTTTAATTTATTGAAATCCACTTTTGGAAAAGTGGGAACCATACATAGAAAGCCCAGTAGTTAATAACCCCCTCCACATGACACTCATCTAAAAAACAAGAAAACAGCGTTCAAATTTCAAAACCAAATTTCAGAAACCCGTGAAAAGAAACTTCGAACCACGAGCTACCCACCTCAATCTGCATATCAGGAGACCTTGAACCACGACACACTACCATCATCCTGTCGTTGGCCTGAAATCTCATCCATCACTGCCATCACACCTGCACGTCAAAGGAATCATCCTCATCGGTATAATTCCACTGACCGCATCACCTATGTCCATCGCCAGAAGGTTGAAACCCATCACTCAGCGTCTCCAGGGATGAACACAACCTCGCCATCGATGGTTGAAACGTCGTCACCAACAACCACCCGAAGTTGTGCTCAGACTCACATCCCAAAGACCGTTGAAGACCTCCACGTAGCTTCACCTCGGAGAGAATGGTGGACTCCTAGATCTAGAACAGATAGAACGCGGGATTAAGCAGGACGAAATAATGGAAAGAACCTATGGGAACCATCGACGCTGAATAAAGTCAACACCATTGTCGTCGACACAAAAAACATTGAAACATCATCCGATAAACCTCCACCACAGCCTTCACACCGACTCCAACACCAGAAGCGAACAACCAGTATCAAAATCACCATACCAAACCTATCTTGAAGCACTCTCGAAAAATAATGAACACCGCATTGAAGAAAAAATCATGGCGAAAATGGAACCAGGGATTAAACCCAAAAGAAAATGGGAATAAGAAGAAAACAAGGGAAAACCCTTGAAATAAACTGGTAAAACAAACTGAAAACGAAAACAAAGAGGAAAAAGGGGGGGAGAAACCCTAGAAGAAGACGCTAAGAGATCCACGGCTACCGAACTGCAAATCCCAAAAACTCATTGAATCCGATGCTCCTAATCCGACCTGGAAGAGAGCGGTCGACCGCAAGTTCAGAGCGCAGAAGTAGCTGGGGGAGGACCATCGTGCCATCACCAAATAAGAAAAGGAAAGAATCCAAGAGATACTAGAGCGGACCAACTGTGAGGGAGAACTGGGGGATAAAACCCTAGGATAACCATGCTTAAGGAAGGAGAGGAGGCTAGGGAAAAGCAGAACGGGATGAAGGAACCCTAGCAGAGTGAGCAAGCGGGAGAGATCCTCTATTTTTTAAAATGTAATGAAAATTTTATGTAACAAAAAGGGGGGATGTCGTAGTTAGTATCAAATGATGGTTTAGATACTTTTGTAAATTAGGATTTGAAAACTTTAGTAAAAACCTTAGGTCCAAGTTAAAATATAGGAAAACATCCTGATATTTTGTTAAAGTATTAAGTAACTGGTGTCTGAACAAAGAAATATCTATCTGGATACGAACAAGTGGATGTGTCTCTAGAACAGATGTATCTAGGGGTAAAACCCAAAACACCACTTTGATCTAGACTCAAACAAGAATTGGTGCATGAAAAAGGGCCTTGTTGTACTCCTAGTTTGACACTCCCAAGGGATATGTTTGGTTAATCACAATCTTTTTATGAACCATTATGAAGAATTTATAGAAATTTTTTTAAGAATAAAATATTTAAGTGTGATGTTTTAAGAAATAAAATTCCTTTATAAATTATAAGATTCTTAAAATAAACACATTTCTCACTAAGTTTTTATTCTTTTAGAAAATGGGAGGAAATGGGAGGAACTTTTTAAAAAGTGAAAACAATGGAACATGCATTGATGGTCCTCTGATAGAATTTGGAATGGAAAACATCAGGAGAATGATGAATCAACTGACTTGAGTTATGAGAAATAAATTGAATTAAGCAAGGAGACTGGATTCACCTCTAAGGGAACAAATTTTTGTTGAGTCCTTTATGCATCAATGACCACCTTCTTTTAATGGATCTATCAACCCATTGATTTATGAACAATAAATAAGATCTATAGAAAATATATTTTTTGTACTCCATTGTTCGGAACAAGAGAAATTCACCCTAACTATGTACTGCTTAGAGGGAGAAGCTGATTAGTGATGGACACTAGTTAAAAACAAGAATCCAATAAGGGTATTGAAGATATAGATTGGTAAGAATTATAGGGAACCTTTTTCAAAAAATATTTCCCTTGTTCGATGTGAATGAAAATGGAGAAGGAATTATTAGAGTTGAAGAAAAAGGAAAAAATATGTGGGAAGCTATGAGATGAAATTTACAAGAATTTATAACTACACCTCTATCATTGTAATGGATCCTAATAGAAAGGTTGGTAGATTCTTCAATGGATTAAGACCCCATCTATAGAAGAATCTTTCTAATTGAGACTATGACAGCTATGAGGAGATAGTGCGAAGTTCTATGAAGGTTGAACTTGTGTTCGGAGAGATGCAGTGGTCCAAATGATCAAATAAGAAGATGAGATATTTGGATCCAAATATTAGAAGGAACTTTGATCATAGAAGATGAGGAAAGCAACTGAAGCTTCCCGCATGAAAAAAATGTGGGAAGAATCATTTGATTAACTGCTTTCTCAAGATCAAGAAATGTTACAAGTGTAGAATAGATGACCATATTACTCAAAACTATCACAAAGAGGTGAAGCCTCGACATCTCAACTCTAATGACAAATGGAAGATGGTGTAGGCCTATCCTGAATTACAATGATATAAGTGTGGACATCTAGGGAACTTTTCCTACCATTATCTAGATCCAAATTTAATGGAGGGGAATCACCATCAACCTTATCATAGGACAAGGAAATAATTTTGGGATTTTTTCTATCATGATAGCTGAAGTAGATTCTCCAAATGATGTGGTGGCAGGTACTATCATTATTCTATCAAAGATAGAAAGTACTTTGTTTGATTCTGGTTCTACGCATTACTTTATTTCCTCCAAGTTTGAAAAGAATATAGAGTCAATACCTAAACTTCTAGAAGTATAGTTATCAATCAAGACTCCTGGAGAGATTATCCAAGAATCAATAGTGTATAGAAACTCTAGTATTTACTTTGGAGAGAAAAATCTCATCGCAAATCTAGAAGTCATTCTAATGATAGAATTTAACATTATACAATGTATGGATTGGATCTCAAAGTATAATTATAATATCAACTAAATAATCAAGGAAATATTAATAGTATTGAATGGAAAACATACATTTTTTTCAAAGGATAGATATCTTTACTTGATCATTGTCTAGAAGCCCCACTTATAGCCTTCTTTATGGAGATGATTGGTGTAGATGAAAAAGGAAATGAAAATATACAAATAGAAAATGTCCCTGCCATTTAGGAATACATTGAAGTATTTCCTGAGGATTTACCTGGACCTCCCTAAGAAAGAGTGGTAGAGTTATCCATTAAACTTGTGCCTGGATCCAAGCCGAAATCAAAGACCCTATATAGAAAGGAAAATTTGGAGCTGGAGGATTAAAGAAACAGCTCCAAGATCATTTGGAGAAGGGACTTATCCAACCAAGTGTGTCTCCTTGGGGATCACCTATTCTATTTGTGAATAAAAATTATAGATAAATGTGGATATGAATTGATAGTATAGAACTTAATGGGATCACAGTGAAGAACAAGTACCCTCTTCCAAGGATTGATGAATTATTTGACCAGCTACATGGGGCTCAATTCTTCTCCAAGATTGATCTTCGATATGGTTATCATCAATTGAGGGTGAAGAAAGAATAAATTCCAAATACCACATTCTGATCAAGATATGGGAATTATGAGTTTTTTTTTTATTCCCTTCGTATTTACTAATGTTCCTACTATATTTATGGACTTGATGAATAGAGTCATTAAGGACTACCTTGATAACTTTGTGGTAGTTTTTATTGATGATATTTTTATATATTCTAAAAGTCGCGAGGATAATGAGGATCATATATGGGTTATATTGAAAAATATGAAGAAGGAGGTTCTATTGGTAAAGTTCAAAAAATGTGAATTTTGGTTACAACAAGTTACTTTCTTAGGGCACATTGTAACCAATGAAGGAATGTCAGTTTTCCCTACCAAGAAAAAGGTTGTGGAGGAGTGTCTTAATCTTACAATAGTAACTGAGATTTGTAGTTTCCTTGGTATATCAAGATATTTTAGGAGGTTTGTGAACAAAAACAAATCTCTTCTTAAGCTCTTGGAAACTTTCATCACACTGAAGAATAGATTGGTTACTGTTCACCTGTGTTAACTCTACCTTCTATCGAAGAAGTATTCGTTATTTTTTAGTGATGCATCTCTGGAAGGGATTGGGTGCATTATAATGAAAAATGTAAGTGGGATAATATCACTATGTACTTGGTGTGTCAATAAGTGAAGGAAGAGAACCAACTTCCTTAAGGGGTATTGTAACCACTACCCATAGAAACATGTAAGTGGGATAATATCACTATGTACTTTGTCACTGGTCTCCTAAAAACATCAAAAGGAAACAATATGATATGGGTTATAGTGGACCATCTCACCAAGACTACCCATTTTATCACTATTTGGGAATATTTCTCTTTTGACCAACTTTACATGATTTATGTAAAGGAAGTGGTGAGGTTGTATGGAGTGCCACTTTCTATCATTTTTTATTGTAACCGAATGTTCATATAAAAATTATGGAGAATTATTAAACATTATCTAAATAATAAATTGAATTTCAGTATGTCCTGTCACCTATAAACAGATGGCCAATCTGAAAGGACTATTCATACAGTCGAGGACATGCTGAGAACATGCTCAATAAAATTTAAATATGGATGGTATCAACATATCCCACTAGTTGAGTTATCATACAGTAAAAAATTATATTCAAGTATTAAAATGACACCCTATGAAGATCTATATGGTAAGCGATGTAGAACTCCTAATTTTTTAGATGAAGTTGGTGAGGGAAATCATTTTGGTCCTGATCCTGTGCAAGAGATGATAGAAAAGGTTCATTTCATCCAAAAACACATAAATTCTTCTCAGAGTCAGCAGAAGATCTATGATGAAAATCATCAAAGGGACTTGGAGTTTGATTTTGGTGAGAGATAATTCCTTTAAATTTCACCTTAGAAGAGAGTCATCTGGTTTGGGAAGAAAGGGAATCTTAACCCCAAGTACATTTCCCCCTATGAAATCATTAATCATATAGGAGTAGTGTTCTATCAGTAATAACTTATACCTAATCAAGATCAAGTCCATGATTTATTCCACATATACTTCTTGAGGAAGTACATACCTATCCTTGTACATGTACTAAGTCCTGAGGTGGTACAAACAGAACATGAACTCTCCTATGAAGAGCAGCCAATAAATATATTGGATCGTAGAGACAAGGCTCTACACAACAATACTACCCACCTCATCAAAGTGTTGTAGAGGAACCATAAATATAAAAGAAGTGATGTGGGAACCAGAGTAGACAATAAGGTAGAATTACCCACACCATTTCTCAACTGAGATAATGAGTTGAAATTTCAGGGATGAAATTTCTTAAGGGGCAATAATGTAATGACCCACACTTTTTGAATGATATTTTTTTCAAAAAATGTATGTTTTATTGTATCTTACACAACAAAATCATATCTTTTATAATGAAGTGAGTATAATTTGAAATGTGAACATTGGGTTTCGACTGTTATATGAACATTTATCAATTATGATCATTGTTCAATATGACCATTGGAAACAATACTCTTGATAAAAAGTTTAACATTATAGTAAGAGTTTGTAAGAAAAAATTAATAAATGATAATTAATGAATAAAGGAGAAATGATAGCCTCAACTAGTAGAGTCGTGTCATATGAAACCCATTTGTCAGAGTTTTGGAGGGAGGTAGAATCACTGGGATTCTCTCTTGACCAAGGATAAGCCGAGATTCAACAAGTGAAGCTTTAATGAAAACACCTATAGGAGAAGTTCAAGTTAGTGGAAATTACCACTCAAGTGATGTTATCTGAGCCGCCCCATGAATCTATCACCATCACACACCTCACACTTATGTCGTATTCAGGTGTTATAAGGGGTTAAATTTTGAGGATTGAGTTACTTAAAGTGTAATCCCTTTATATAAATAAAGTTTTTATTCCATCATTTCTATTTTAAAAATAGTTTTACTTATTAAAATTAAGATGGAATTTAATAAATTGATTTTTGGGACAAAAATTATAATTTTTAGAAAATATATAATTATTATAATAAACTAAATTATTATGAATAATGTTTATTTTAAAGAAATAATATGATTAAAACACTATTATTTAAAAATAAATGATAAAATAATTTTATTTTTTTCAAGTGTTGGAAATTTTACTATGCATTTTCAATCCGCCAATATTTTTAATAAATAAGGTTTTTTATATTTAAAAGTTAAAATTATCATATTTAAATATTTATTATGAAAAAATAAAAATTATTTTTGAAATCATCACATCGAAATTAAGTTAAGGTGAATTTATGAGAATTTTATAAAATACTTTATTTTTTTATGAATAGTAAAAATACAGTTTGAGTTTTTTAGTATGTTTAATGACATAATAATTATGTCATAATGATGTAATAACTAATTAACCATAATAAAAAACTTAAAATATGTTATTTTTTAATATAAATAGTTTTAATATATTTTAATCAATTTCCAAATATATAATTTACTTTCAGAATTCTAAAATGGAAACATTAACATTAAAATTGTTATTTTTGGGAAAAGTTTAATTTTTGTTACCAAAATAAGTGATATAAAATTGTGTTCGAATATTGTGGGATAAAATGAAATAAAATATGATCCAATTGTACAATACCATTGGAAAATACTATAGTACCCTTTGTTTCAATTAAGTAACCATTTCTTTATGATTTTTAATTATATAAAGTTTATGGGTGAAGTTTGGGAGAGTTTGGAGAAATTTTGGAGCATTTTTTGGGATTTTCTATAGGTTCAAGATTGGTGCATAGTTTGTGAAAACCATGAAACCCCTTTAGGAAATATTTCATTATAAAATAGGGGCTAAAGGGAAGGTGATCAGCCGGTACACGGTTTTCCAAAACTGTGCAAAAGCCTAGGAGAAACCGTGTTTTGTTGAGCATATATTGGATAGTGATATTTGGAATGGTCGGTGCACGGTTTGGTAACTATGTGAGACAATCATGCAAGGTATCCCTTAAAGCAGTGGTAGGAGCACGGTTAACACACATTTTGCCTAACCATGTGACTAAACCGTGCACGGGTCAAAAGTTAGATCCTTAAATTGTGGATCTAATGAATTTTCACCTCTAAATGATTTGTTTTTGCCCCAAAATAGCCTTAAATCATGATTTTTTTCACGCAAAGGTTAGATAAGATCTCCCCATCGAATTGGAAGTGATCTGGAGTCGTTCCTTGGTGTATTGAAGCTCGATTCTTATAGTAATGATCATTCTTGGTTGTTTGGTTAGATATACTTAGCCCTCTCTATCGATTCTTATGATTATATTTGCCTTTTCTTATGATAGGGGGAGAGATCTAATGTGTTTTTGTGGTGATTTAGCCCGATTTTATTGGAATTATTCATACCATTCTTCATTTTTTCATAAAAACTAAGGTTGGTGGCTTCACTCTCGACTCCTCTATTTAAAATATGAAGGGTTGATTTTAAATTTATTTTTTTTAAAAAAATTGATTGTGAATTTTTTACATAATGATTATTGAAAACCCTCTTGAGTGATGGTTTGTGGAATTATAGAAATTGGGTGTTTTTTTGGAAAGTGATTTTGGTAACTTTATTTTAAAATGATGATTTTAAAAAGGACGTTTTGGTTTTGATTATTGGAAATGTGTTTTTGATAAAATTTTGGTTTTATTAAAATGGTTGAAATTAAGTTTTTGGCATGGTTTGGCATAATGGTTTGGTGTGAGTTAATATTGAATTTATATGGCCTGGTTGAAATATGACTCGGTGCTTGGTGTCAAAGGTGTAATGGAACATGGGATATAATTACCTTGTGACAACTTGGTAGATCAACAAGAAACTGATCATGAGTATGAGACTGTCATAATGAATCATGCATGTGTAGATGTGTGGATGTGTGGATGTGTGGATGTGTGGATTGGAATGGGGTATGTCAAAGTGGAATTAATGAAATGGTTTTGGAATATTTTTTGGTTTCTTTACTTAGAAATTTGTGTTGTTGAGAAAACTATTTTACATTGGCATTGTTTATATTTTGATATAAACTATTTTAGGAATTTTTTTATATAAACTATTTCATATAATGGGATATCATGTTCTATACTAGTGGCGTTACTAGGGAATTCATTGGGAAAATATACTTAGTTTCATTACTCACCCATACTTTGGAACTTTGGTGATTTTTCTGATTTTGTTTATAGATACATGGGAAAAGGTAGAGTATCATACATCTTTAGTAGTACTTAGTGATAGGTGGTCTGTTGTAGAGTTGGAGCATGAAGCATGTTTGGAGCTTGGAGTTGTCAGTAGAGTCTTTGAGTTTTATCTTCTATTGTTTACTCTGATATTGTAGTCTTTTGTTGTAGTACTTGGTTTTAGTTTGATTTTGATAAATGAAATGTTGAGTTGTATTTCATTGTTATCATGCATCAAATGATGATTGTTTAGTTATGTCTTGATTGGTTAGTTATTTTATTCTTAAAGGTAAAATCATTCCTCACATGTATTGAAGCCCTTAGGTATTTATTTCCAGCCTTTAGTGTCTTGGGGATGTCGCTTAAGGAAAAGAAACATCCTCCCACCTTCTCAAGCCAATTAGGAGGGGAGGGATGTTACAATTGGTATCATATTGGTCCTTCATTTATGGAACAAGTGGTATGATTCTTGGTTGGTCTTTAACTTTATGTTGGTTGTCATTCTTGGAGTTGAATTCATTCTGGTGTATTCCATGAGTTGGGATCATATAAATGATTAGGATTGTTAGGAATTTAAATGTATAGTATAAAATGATGTAGCTCACCTATTTATGTTGAACTTCAAGTTACTTGGGTGTTGGGTACATAAGTGTTTTGGAGACACTTATAGTATTTGAAATCTCATTATCATGGGTTTATCAAACGAGATGATCATGACATGCATTAAAAAAATGACTTCCCACTAGGAGTGAATATTTCATTTTGAGTAATGATATATGATTTTGTTCAATTTTATTATTTTTGAAAAATATTGAAATTATTTTAAAATGAAAGATTTTGGAAATAGCATGATTGTGGTATTTTGGAAATAGTTTGATTTTCAAAATCAAGTGAAGATTTTTCAAAAATGATTGATTTTGGAAATCAATATTGTGATAGTTGATGTGATAAAATTTAAAATTTTAAGCCTTCAGTTGATAGAGAGTGAGACTTATGTTGTTTGTTTTTGTTATAGGAAATGGAACCCAATAGGCATCGTAGAAACCAACTAAATGAAGCTACTGAAAATATTGTTTCACCTTAGCCACAAGTGAACTAAACACTAGTTTAGAGTATTTTCCAAGTGTTTGTAACTCCCTGACCCCAGTTACCCAGATTCGGTGCATTATTGCATAACATTGGCATGATCACAAAAGATCAAATCTCGGAAGACTGATTAGTTTAGTAGCCTTGGAAACACTAGATATATTCATAAGTCTTACATTACATAATAAAATTAAAACTACAACAACATCTTGTCTCCACACTCATATCCCCTCATACTATCCCTGCAGGTCATTCATAAAATACTTCTTCACATACTGGGAAAATTAAAACATAGAAAGGGGTGAGCTCAGATGCCCAGTAAGGATAACAATATAGCGGAAACCTTCATAAATAAGCATAAACATTTAAGTCAATGTATAACTAAAACAAAAGCCTTTAAAACTTGAAATTCAGCATAATATGGCAAAGATAAAATGAAATAATGTCATTTAATTATTCACATGGATATTCTACTAGTCAAATAATCACATGCAATGTCAATAACAACTTTCATAATGATGGAATGCATAATGTCAGACTATCATAACCACATGGTCAAGTCCTTGTGCCAAGACTACAAATAAGATTTTTTCAAGGCCTTGTTCCAAGACACTAGTTTGTCCCATGAGACCTACCGATGCATCTAGGAGCTATAGCAGGCTCCACCCGTCACTTATTAAGTCTAATGCATTCCTCATATGAACAGGTTTAAACATAACATAAACATTTGTATTAAAACTAGCATACAAAATGTCAATACTTTCTCCGTAAACCATGAATCGTATAAAAATAACACATCCATAGTAAAACATATCAAAAAACCTTCAATATATTATGGAAGTTTTGTATCATAATAAATAAACTTCAAATAAGCTTAAAATCCATCAAAGGATGTTGACATAGATGAAATCAAAACTATTTGGGAGAAATATATCTCTTTTTTTAAATCATTTAAAAGTAAAATAATTATAAAAGAAAATATTTACTTTTAAAATATTCTTATAAGATTTTAAGGGAAGCTTCAACGATTTTATAACGGCAGAAAATAGTTTCACCCTCCGTATAAGTTAAAAAATACATTCTTACCTTAATTCTGTCAAAAAGGTTAAAAAGGACCTTGTTTGGAAAACGACAGAAAGATTCCTTTATAAACTTCTTATAAAAAGTCAACAATGGTATAAATTAATTTAACCCATAGTTTGAAAAATATTAATAATGATTTGAAATACATTTTTAAGAAACATGGATATGGATGATAAAGAGGTCCCAGTAGATAATTACGTATAAACAACCTCGGATAATGAAGAGATTGTAAAATAAACCCTTACCTTGTACTTTTCCTTGGTTGAGGGTAGGTTAACCTCCTGTATAATGGTGAAATATTTGTTATTAAATTATACAAGAATCATATACATTAATATGATATCATATATGGTCTTCTAATAATGCTTTGTTAATAATATTTTAGTATTATCGTCGTTTCGGGTGTTAACATACTCGTTTTCTTTTATATGTTTTGTTACATAAGCCGTGTTTGTTATGGATAGGTTGTATCTTATTCATATCCAGAATGATATCAAGTCCTTAAACATTATTTTTAATCATAAAATGAGAATTAGACTTGAATGGATAAGATGGGGAATGAATCTCATCGCGTTCCTGGAGACGGTAGTCCGTACGTACGCACAAGCGACAATACCATTCTTTTGATATTAAAATAATATATAATTGGATGGTATATCATATATAAAGAATAATTATAATGTTATATTTATTATTTACATAAATTAAACATCATTATCATACTCATCAAAAAAATAATGTTTTGAATAACAATTACACCACGATGTGGAGACGGTAAGCCGTACGTATTCACGTATGGTGACATGTCATTCAAAGTATGGATAGAATAATGAATATGGATGTAACATATTTATAATAACATAATATTATATATAAGATACTGGAGTTATTATTTTATAATGGAAATAACAAAGAAATAATAAGTTGAAGAAGAAAGTAACTTGAAATAGGGTGGTGAAAACATCACCTCTTCTTCGGGTTCTTCCTTTTGATTTGATCAAAAGGGCTACTTAGGTTGGATTTCTGATCAAACTAAGGCCTCTAGGTTGAATTTAGGGAAGTTTATAGGATATTTGGTCAGGTTTTGGCCAAGCCAAAAGGCTTTGAAGGTGTGGATTAGAGAGAATGGGGAGTGCCCTTTTATAAGAGGGGTGAGGGGAACCTTAGGAAAAACTAGAAATATTATTTTATAATAAATTAATATTCGGTTTCTAATGGCTCCAAAGTGGATTATTTAAAGGTTAAGGTGGGGATGTGTCTAAATCCTTTCAAAAAATATATTTTAGACAGGTTTTGGTCACTATATTAACCTTATCATTTATATTTAATCCTTAGTTAAATAGTTTGACATTTACCATGTCTCTTTGTATTTTTATATTATTTGGTTAATAAACTTACTATATACATCCAAGAGAACCCCAAGTGGTTCATTAATGATACACCTATCATTACATAAGTACTTTGGCCGAACCTTATATTTTTAGGAATATAATATCAATTAATAATATAATATTTGTTTTAAAAACTCTTTTATGTCAATTTTGACACCATTGGGTATTTTGTTTTTGATAATTTCATAAAAGCATTATTACTTCGAAAACAATTTATATAACTAATCCTAATATGTCATATTAACCTATAAAATTAGTATAATTCATAAAAGGTCTCAAATTACATTTATTTTGATATTTATAATATCAATTATTTTAATATTTCATTAATTAGGTAATTACTGCATCACCATTGTGTCATAAATAAATTAAATTATTTAATGTGTAAAAATTATAAATAAAATACCATTATGTAGTAAATATTTTTATCTTTCTAATGAATATTTATAATAGAATTTATCTTATGTATAACCCTATATTAAAAATGTTTTAGTAATTAAACTTTGATTTTAACTCTTTTAACTCTTCTTTGAATTAAATAATAATAAATGTCCTAATCTAATCCAAGTGGACCTAAATGATAATATTTTATTCCTAAGGTTTTTTTTGGTCGAGATACACTTGTCCAATAGAATTAGGACATGTTTTAGGGTAATATTAATATCATTTTTACCCTTAATTACCCTATTTACTTTTAACTGTGGTAAATAAAAGTAAAAAGTTACTATTCACCAAAAATTATTTTTATCTCATTGAACCACATTTTACTCCTAGAGATTAACTGTGTCTCTCGGATTTTCTAAATTCCACTCACATAAGTGGTAAAATTAAGTTTTATGTGAATTTCCAAATTCTCCTAGGAGGTGGGTAAAAGACGGTGAAAAGTTCCATAAAATTTTTATATATCTAAAATTATTCTAAACTAACTCCAATGAATTACATTGAAATTATATAGGTATTATGTATCCCTTTTTACCTTAATTAAATTTAAATAAAATAAATAATTATTTAAATAAAAATTCAGTTTTAAACGATAACTCAGTGTTTTTTCACTATTCATCAAAAATTGAATGTTTTCAGAAAAATACCAAAAATTCACCCTAAGTTAATTTCGATATTCTGAATCCAAAAATGAAGTCCATTTTGAAAGATAAAATTTATAAAATTTCAAAAAGTGGGTATTACTATTAATAATGGCTAGTTTGATTGGTTGTGGTGTGTGTTAGAACTCGAAGTTGCGTACAACACACGCTACTGTATTATTCAAAGAGAAGCATACCATGGAAGCTTGGGGTGTTACATTATCCCCTCCTTCAAATAATTTTTTCCTCGAAATTTCTAGAATACTACCGCATGAAAAGACTCGGGTGATCCTTCAGCATTAGTTCCTCGGGTTCCCACGTTGCCTCTTCCATTTTATGGTTTCTCCATAGAACTTTTACCAGATGAGTCGTCCGGTTTCTCAGCACTTGTTCTCTTGTATCAAGAATCCTGATGGGCTCTTCGCAATAAGATAGATCGGGTTTCAGTTCTAATTTCTCATAGGTGAGTACATGCATTGGGTCAGACATGTATTTTCTCAATAGTGATACGTGGAAAACATCATGAACTTTGGAGAGACTTGGCGGCATTGCCAAATGATAAGCTACAGCCCCAATTCGTTCTAGAATTTCGAAAGGTCCGATGTACCTGGGACTCAATTTACCTTTCTTACTGAAATGTATAACACCCTTCCATGGAGATTTCTTCAAGAAAACATGATCTCTAACCTGAAATTCCAAATCCTTCCTTCGGTTGTCAGCATAGCTCTTCTGCCTACTTTGAGCTGCTTTGATGTGGTTTCAGATTACCTTCAACTTTTCCATCGTTTCCTCCACCAGTTCTAGGCCTATGAGTTTTCTTTCACCAATGTCATCACAATAGGTTGGTGTGCGACATCTCTTTCCATATAACGCTTCATATGGTGCCATCTGAATACTTGAATGGAATCTATTTTTATAGAAAAATTCCACTAGAGGTAAATATTGATCCCACATACCCTGAAAGTCAAGTGATCATGATCTCAACATGTCTTATAAGGTTTGAATAGTCCATTCTGATTGTCCATCAATTTGGGGGTGGTAGGCAGTGCTCAAATGAAGTTCAGTATCCAGGGCTTTCTGAAGACTTTTCTAGAATCTTGAAGTAAAATGTGGATCATGATCAGAAAAAATCGAGATGGGTTCTCTATGAAGTCTCACAACTTCATTAATATATAGTCTTTCTAGACATTCAAGTGGTAGATCCTCCCTTATAGAAAGAAAATGTGCTAACTTGGTAAGACGATCAACAATGACCCATATTGCATCATTCCTTCTAGGAGTCTTTGGTAGTCCCATGAAAATGTCCATCATGATATTATCCCATTTCCACTCAGGTATGGGAAGAGGTTGCATGACTCCTTCAGGATGTTGCCTTCTAGCTTTCACTTGTTGACAAACCATACATCTTGACACAAAATCATCAATTTCCCTCTTCATTTTGTCCCACCAAAAATGTTCCTTCAAATATCTATACATTTTGGTTCTCCCAGGGTGTATAGAGAAATTAGAACTATGAGCATCATCCAACAATTCCCTTTTTAGATCAGTTATATCGGGAACACAAATACTCTTCCCAAATTTCAAAATTCCTTCTTCATACACAAAGTCTCTCAATCTCCCATCATTCATAGCTTTAATCTTCTTCTGAAACTCTTCATCATAGATCTGAGAACTCATTATCCTTTCTAGTAAATATGGTTTGGCAACCATTTGAAAAATCATTGATGTTTCACCTTCCATGGTTATTCCCATATCCATCTTTACTAGATCCATGAAAATAGGATCCCTCTCAACTCTCATCTTGTTCAAAACTCCATGATCTTTTCTACTCAAAGCATCTGCCACCTTATTTACCTTCCCCGGGTGGTAGTGTATCGTGCAATCATAATCCTTGAGTAGTTCAAGCCATATCCTTTACCTCATGTTGAGTTATTTCTGTGAGAAAATATACTTCAAACTCTTGTGATCGGTATATATCTCACATTTTTCACCATAGAGATAATGTATCCATATCTTCAAAGAAAAAATTATAGCAGCTAACTCAAGATCATGAGTAGGATAGTTTTTCTCATGAATTTTTAGCTATCGTGATGCATAGGCAATAACCCTATAATTATGCATAAGGACGCAACCAAGTACTTTCTTTGATGCATCACTATAAATAACAAAACCATCATTCCCTGATGGTAGAGTTAATATAAGATCATTTACTAATATTCTATTCATTTCTTCAAAACATTCTTCACACTCTTTTGTCCAAACAAATTTAATGCCTTCACGTGTGAGCTTCGTTAATGGGTTAGCCAATCGGGCAAAATTCTGGATGAAATGCTGATAATAACCTACTAAACCAATAAAACTATGTACCTCAGTTATACTCGTCGGTGCTATCCGGTCTTGGATTGCTCTTGTCTTAGAAGGATCACCGAAGATTCTATCTTTGGAGACAATATAACCAAGAAAAGAAATCTCTTGAAGCCATAATTCACACTTGCTAAACTTCCCATATAATTCATGTCTTCTAAGAGTCTTCGGGATAATGTGCAAGTGATTTTCATGATCTTCGTAGCTTTTGGAGTATACAAAGATATCATCAATAAATACCACCACAAAATAATTGAGATATTCCTTGAAAACTCTATTCATTAGATCCATGAATACATAGGGTGCATTAGTCAATCCAAAAGTCATTACTGTAAACTCGTAATACCCATACCTGGTTTGAAATACTGTCTTTGGAATGTATTCCTTCTTCACACACAACTGATGGTATCCAGATCAAAGGTCAATCTTTGAAAAGTATTGAGCTCCATGTAGTTGGTCAAATAAATCATCAGTGTGAGGTAGGGGATACTTTTTCTTTATTGTTATAGCATTGATCTCCATGTAGTCGATACATAACCTCATAGATCCATATTTCTTCTTAACAAAAAGGATAGGGGCTCCCCATGGAGAAACACTAGGGAGAATAAATCCCTTATTACTCAATTCCTCTAGTTGTTTATTTAGTTCCACTAATTCCATAGTGTCCATTCTATAAGGGGTCTTCAATATGGGCCTTGATCCAGGAATTAAATCAATGTAAAACTCAATTTCTCGTTCTGGAGGATGTCCAGGTAAATCTTCTGGAAACACATCAACAGATTCTTTCATAATAGGTACATCCTCTATTTGAACATTTTTTCCTTACCCACAGTTATTTCATTCTCTTCCTCCCCAATAATTGAATTTAGTTGAGCTACTGGGGGTGAATCTAGATAAGAATTAGGTGGTGACGATTCTGCTCTAAAGATAAGGTGTTCCTTATCATCATCATCAAAAATCATAACCTTCTTCTTCTTAAAATAAATATTCACATCGTGGTCCAAAATCCAATACATACCGAGGATTATATCAAACTTAATCATAGGTATGACGATGAGATCAGCAGATAAATAACATTTATGTGCTCTAATGGGGACTGATTCACACAACTTTTTTTCAATGATACTTCCCTTAGGAGTTTTTACTGAAAACTCCCTTGTTAAATCAAATTGGAAATATCTATTTTCTTAGAAAACTGGGAAGATATGAAACAATGCGATGATCCAGAATAAAATAAAGCATTGGATAAACTTGAGAAAACCATTAAATTACCTTCCACCACATCTTTCAGAGCTTCTACCTCAGCAGTAGTGATAGCATAAGCTTGGCCTTGATCCCTTGGCCTTTTCTGAGGTAAGTTTCCCTGATGCTTAGGACATTCATTCGCATAATTTCCCATATCCCTGAAATTGTAGCATTGAACATCGGTAGCTTCTTTCTTCCCCTTGCAATCACAAGCTTGGTGGCCTTTTTCACCACACCTGTAACAGACTCCCATTCCCTTCAAGCAAGTACCAGGGTGTTTCTTCTCACATTTACTATAGGATGGATATTCAACTTTTCCCTTCTTCCCCTTATTTCCATTTCCAGAGTGATAAGCAGATCTCTTCTTTTCTTTCTTTGCTTTAAAGTCATAAGACTTAGAGAATTCTTTTTCTATCTTGATAGCACATGAGACAATATCTTCATACAACGATAAGGTTTGTGAGACTAATGCTTGATGGAGAAATGGTTTTAACCCATCAAAGAAATGATCAATATTATTTCTTGGGTTACGTATATAATCTGTAGCATACCTCGTTAACCTTGTAAAGTTATCCTCATACTTTGCGACATTCTCATCCTTCTTTTGTCTCAAACTTAGAAATTGTCTTTCCATATCTACTCGATGGTCATGAGGAAAGTATTTTTCTAAGAAAATCTCTTTGAACTCCCTCCATTCTATATTTGATACTTCATCATCTTCTTTTGTGTTTTGAATCAATGACCACCATTGATCAGCATCTCCAGTGAGGCGGTAAACTGCCATGATAACTTTTTCCCTTTCACTACTCCCCAATGCCTGAAATATTTTCTCTAGGGAACTTATCCATTGCTCAGCTACCAATGTATTTTTACTCCCATTAAATGTTGGTGGTTGTTGCCTCATGAAGCGGTCTAACATTGATCCTCCACGCTACGGATCAGGGTTCTCCATATGCGTAAGGTTATTATTCATAACCTGAGTGAGTTGTCCCAATATGGTGATTAGCTGATCAGCACCAGTTGTATCACCAGCTCCACTATAATTATCTTGAGCAGGAGGTAAATCCCTACATGGAGTGAGTGCATTGATACGGTTTCCATTTCTTCCACTAAGCTCCATTTCTAAACAATGGCATAAACTAGATCAGTTTATGAATCAAAATACATAATTCCATACTTGTAAAACACTTAACATAAATTGAACTATTTGTGGATATAATCCATAATCATAAAAATGTTTTCTTTGAGGAATTATATACTCATAAACCCTTCATAATTGTTTGTAAAGAAAATTATAATTATCCTAAGCATATCCCCCGGGAGTGTCGTAACCAAGAGTGCAGCAAGGCCCATTGTCATGCACCAGTTCCCATTCGAGTCTAACTCAAGGTGGTGTTTTCGGGTTTTACCCCTAGGTACATCTTTTCCAGAGCCGCCTCTACCTAGTCGTATCTAGACAAGGATTTATTGCTCGGAAAACTCATAAAATCTCTACAATACCAAAATTCTAGGAAGTTCTTATATACTAATCCTCAAATTCCATCTTAGGTCTATGTTCTCTAATCAGAGTTTATCTAAATCTAGCTTCCAAGGTTTGTATTAAACTTACTCTGATACCAACTATAACGCCCCGACCCCAGTTACCCAGAGTCGGTACATTATTACATAACATTGGCATGATCACAAAAGATCAAATCTCGAAAGACCGATTAGTTTAGTAGCCTTGGAAACACTAGATATATTCATAAGTCTTACATTACATCATAAAATGAAAACTACAACAACATCTTGCCTCCACACTCATATCCCCTCATACTATCCCTACAGGTCATTCATAAAATACTTCTTCACATCCTAGGAAAAATTAAACATAGAAAGGGGTGAGCTCAGATGCCTCGTAAGGATAACAATATAGCGGAAACTTTCATAAATAAGCATAAACATTTAAGGCAATGTATAACTAAAACAAAATCCTTTTAAACTTGAACTTCAGAATAACATGGAAAAGATAAAATTAAATAATTCCATTTACTTATTCACATGTATATTCTACTAGTATAATAATCACATGCAATATCAATAACCACTTTCATAATGATGGAATTCATAATGCTAGACTATCATAACCACATAGTCAAGGCCTTGTGCCAAGACTACAAATAAGATTTTTTCAAGGCCTTGTGCCAAGACACTAGTTTGTCCCATGAGACCAAACGATGCATCGAGGAGCTATAGTGGGCTCCACCTGTCACTTATTAAGTCAAATTCATTCCTCATATGAACAGGTTTAAATATAACATAAACATTCATATTAAAACTAGCATACGAAATGTCAATACTTTCTCCATAAACCATAAATGGTATAAAAATAACACATCCACAGTCAAACATATCACAAAACCTTCAATACAATATGGAAGTTTTGTATCATAATAAATAAACTTCAAATAAGCTTAAAATCCATCAAAGGATGTGGACATAGATGAAATCAAAACTATTTGAGAGAAATATCTCTTTTTTTTAAATCATTTAAAAGTCACATAATTATAAAAGAAAATATTTACTTTTAAAATATTCTTATAAGCTTGTAAGGGAATATTTGACGATTTTATAATGACAGAAAATAGCCGCACCCTCCATATAAGTTAAAAAAGACATTCTTACCTTAATTCTGTCGAAAAGGTTAAAAAGGTCCTTGTTTGGAAAACGACAGAAAGATTCCTTTATAAACTTCTTATAAAAATTCAAAAAGGGTATAAATGACTTTAACCCATAGTCTGTAAAATAGTAAGAATGATTTGAAATACATTTTTAAGAAACATGGATGGGGATGATAAAGAGGTCCCAGTAGATAATCAAGTATAAACAACCTCGGATAATGAAGAGATTGTAAAATAAACCCCTACCTTGTACTTTTCCTTGGTTGAGGGTAGGTTAACCTCCTATATAATGGTGAAATAATTTTTATTAAATTATACAAGAATAATATACATTAATATGATAACATATATTATCTTCTAATAATTCTTTGTTAATAATATTTTAGTATTATCGTCGTTTCGGGTGTTAACTTACTCGTTTTATTTTATATGTTTTATTACATAAGCCCTATTTGTTATGGATAGGTTGTATCTTATTCATATCCAGAATTATATAAAGTCCTTAAACATTATTTTTAATCATCAAGTGATAATTATACTTGAATGGATACAATGGGGAATGAATCTCATCGCGTTCGTGGAGACGGTAGTCCTTACGTACGCACGAGCGACAATATCATTATTTTGATATTAAAATAATATATAATTAGATGGTATATCATATATAAAGAATCATTATAATGTTATATTTATTATTTACATCAATTACACATCATTATCATACTCATCAAAATAATAATGTTTTGAATAACAATTACACCACGACGTGGAGACGGTAAGCCGTACGTACGCACATATGGTGACATGTCATTCAAAGGATGGATAGAATAATGAATATGGATGTACCATATTTATAATAACATCATAGTATATATAAGATACTGGAGTTATTATTTTAAAATGTAAATAACAAAGAAAGAAGAAGTTGAAGAAGAAAGGAACTTGAAAGAGGGTGGTGAAAACATTACCTCTTCCTCGGGTTCTTACTTTTGATTTGATCAAAAGGGCTCTTTAGGTTGGTTTTCTACTAAGTCCTATAGGTTAAAGTGAGGGATGTCGAGAGGATATTTTGGCAGGGTTTGGCCAAGCCAAAATGATTTGAAGGTTTGAATTAGAGAGAAGGGGGAGTGCCCTTTTATAAGAGGGGTGAGGGGCACCTTAGGAAAAGCTAGAAATATTATTTTATAATAAATTCATATTCGGTTTCTAATGGCTCCAAAGTGGATTATTTAAAGTTTAAGGTGGGGATGGGTCGAAATCCTTTCAACAAATAGATTTTATACAGGTTTGGGTCACTATATTAACCTTATCATTTATATTTAACCCTTAGTTAAATAGTTTGACATTTACCATGTCTCTTTGTATTTTTATATTATTTGGTTAATAAACTTACTATATACATCCAAGCTAACCCCAAGTGGTTCATTAATGATACATATATCATTACATAAGTCCTTTGGCCGAACCTTATAGTTTTAAGAATATAATATCAATTAATAATATAATATTTGTTTTAAAAACTCTTTTATATCAATTTTGACACTATTGGGTATTTTGTTTTTGATAATTTCATAACAGTATTATTACTTCGAACAAAATTTATATAACCAATCCTAATATATCATATTAACATAAAAAATTAGTGTAATTCATAAAAAGTCTCAAATTACATTTATTTTGATATTTATAATATCAATTATTTTAATATTTCATTAATTAGGTAATTACTACATCACCATTGTGTCATAAATAAATTAAATTATTTAATGTCTAAAAGTTATAAATAAAATACCATTATGTAGGAAATATTTTTATATTTCTAATAAATATTTATAATCAAATTTATCTTATGTATAACCCTATATTAAAAAAAATTAGTAATTAAACTGTGATTTAAACTCTTTTAACTCTTCTTTGAATTAAATAATAATAAATGTCCTAATCTAATCCAAGTGGACCTAAATGATAATATTTTATTCCTAAGTTTGTTTTTGGTCGAGATACACTTGTCCAATAGAATTAGGACATGTGTTAGGGTAATATTAATATCATTTTTACCCTTAATTACCCTATTTACTTTTAACTGTGGTAAATAAAATTAAAAAAGTTACTATTCACCAAAAATTATTTTTATCTTATTGAACCACATTTTACTTCTTAATATTAACTGTGTCTCTCGAATTTTCGAAATTCCACTTACAGAAGCGGTAAAATTAAGTTTTATGTGAATTTCCAAATTCTCCTAAGAAGTGGGTAAAAGACGGTGAAAAGTTCCATAAAATTTTTATATATCTAAAATTATTCTAAACTAAATCCAATGAATTACATTGAACTTATATAGGTATTATGTATCCATTTTGACCTTAATTAAATTTAAATAAAATAAATAATTATTTAAATAAAAATTTGGTTTTAAACTATAACTTAGTGTTTTTTCAATATTCATCAAAAATTGAATGTTTTCATAAAAATACCAAAAAATCACCCTAAGCTAATTTCGATATTATAAATCCAAAAATGAAGTCCATTTTGAAAGATAAAATTTATAAAATTTCAAAAAGTGGGTATTACTATTCATAATGGCTAGTTTGATTGGTTATGGTGTGTGTTAGAACTCGAAGTTGCGTACAACACACTCTACTGTATTATTCAAAGAGAAGCGTATTGTGGAAGCTTGGGGTGTTACAGTGTTTTTGGTGGTGGAAAGCGGGAATAAGAGGGATGATCCAATACAACGGATCATTCCTTCCAATTTCAAAAACAGAATCCACCCATCTTTCTGGGTGATTCTAAACCAGAGAAGGAAAAGGTTTGGCTGAAAAGGATTAGGTGTATCTTTGATTTCATCAGCACACTACAAGAGATAAAAGTAAATCTGGAAACATATATACTGGAGGATCTTGAACGCTAGTGGTGGGATATATCTATACAAGCTAAAGTGAATCAAGGCCTTGGTTGGGAGTATTTTGAATAATTGTTCAACAAAAAATTCTATCCTCGTGAATTCATAATTAAAAGAACAATGGACTTCTTCAGATTTAAGTAGGAAAATATCTTTATCACTAAGTATGTGGCTAAATTCATTAATTTAGTGGGCTTTGCACCTAAATTTATTGCTAGTGTGTCCTTGAAAGCACCCATATTTTAGTCATGGATGAGGCAGGACATTCGTTCAAAGATTGTTGTGATATGTATTATAGACTATACAAATATGGTAAATAGAGTGATAGTGGCCGAAAGGAACATCGAAGGATCTATGGGAGGAGGAAGCATGTTAATACACATGGGAAATGGTGGGAACTCTAATACTGGGGGAAAGTATAAGAGGGACGCCTGTTTCCAAGGTGGGAGCGTGACTCAAAATCAGACAGCTAGATCAGTGAACCTCCATCCATGACCCAAGAGCCAAGTAAGATGTTTCCAATGTGGTTCATTCAACTGCATAAAGCGAGATTTTATGTCACCACTGAGATTATTCTATAATTGCAACAAGATGAGGCATCTTCAGCGCTATTGTTCTAGTGCTCCAAGGTCTGTTGCTTGGTACACTTCTCAGGTATCACAGGAAATGTATGATTTGATGGGGAAAGGGTAGTAGAATAAATCTCATCAGTAGAATAGATCTATCCAGGGTGATTCTAGGAATACCATGACTCTATAGCAAGGTAACTCTCAATAGGGAAACAAGGAACAAAGTGCAGTGACAAAACAATTATATGGAGCTAAGCAGGTGATTGTGGATGATCAGGATGGACCATCTATGATGAGAGGTATGATTCTTTTTAATTATAACCTTATTCAAGATTTGTTTGACACACATACATCTCATTTATTTATTTATTCTCATGTTGTAGATTTATTTAGTTTAAAAGTTGAGATGATACCATCTATGATAAAACTTAAAACTCCTCTTGGTCAAAGAGAATGTCAAGATTTTGTGTGTAGAGAATGTTCTATAACTATTTATGGAGCCAAAATAATATGGGATTTATCTATATTTGATATGGATATATATGATATAATCCTAGGTATGGATTGGTTGACAACGTTCAAGGCTCAGGTCGATTGTTATTCCAAAAGGGTTAGTTTCACAACTGAAGATGGCACTGAGTATCTATTTCAAGGAGACCGGAGTGTAAAGGTCGGTGCAACATGATTTTTGGCACCAGCAGTTGGAACAATATCATACCATTTTGTAGCTTTGACCTTGGAATTTATGGATGAGATTGAGAGTAAAAGTTTACCAGTAGTGGTCGATCATTTCCCAGATCTTTTTCCCGAGAAATTCTTAGGGTTACCACCTATAAGGGAATTGGATTTTATGATTGATATAATTATAGGGAAAAATCTTATTTCCCTTAAATATTATAGTATAGAACCAATATAATTAAGGTAGTTGAAATTATAGTTTTAATATCAAGAAAGAAAAGGTTTCATTCGACCGAGCATGTCTCTGTGGGTAGCACGGGTTTTGTTTGTCAAGAAGGCAGATGGAACTCTTTGTCTTTGTGTATATTATCATAAACTTAACAAAATTAATCTTAATAATAGGTATATACTTCCAAAAATTAATGATCTATTTGATCAATTGAGTGGAGATCAATGGTTCTCCAAAATTGAATTACGGTCAGGTTATCGCCAATTGTGAGTTTGGAAGGAGGATATTCCAAAGACAGCTTTTAGAAGAAGATATGTCCATTATGAGTATGTGGTTATTCCTTTCAGTCTTATGAATTCATCAATGGTCTTTATGGAATTGAATAATTGGATATTTCATAGGTATATCAATCCTTTTGTGGTGGTTTTTGTGGATGAAATATTGGTGTATTCAAGGATAAGGGTTGAGCATGATCAACACTTGGCGATAGTGTTGGGAATTTTAAGAGATTATCATTTGTATGAAAAATTATCAAAGTGTGATTTTTTTGATATAAGAGGTATGATTTATTGGATACATAATTTTTCAAAGAGGTGTTTCAGTGGATCCAAATAAGATATAGGTTGTAATCTCTTGGCAACCATCAAAGAATGTCTTTGAGATATGAAGTTTTATTAGTCTATCTAGTTATTACTGATGCTTTTTTTGTGATTTTTTCATGACTAGAATCACTTATGAAATCTTTGACAAAGAATAATGTTTCATTCCAATGGAATGAATAATTCCATAAGTCTTTTCAAGAGCTAATGGTTCTCCTTACATCATCACTAATCTTGGTATTTCCTAAATCAGGAAAAGGGTACATAGTGTATTGTGATACTTTGGGATTAGGGTTTGGATGTGTTCTCATGCAATTATATCATGCTGTTTCCTATGGATCAATTAAATTATGAGTTCATGATAATAAATACCCAACACATTATTTAAATTTAGCTACCGTAGTCCAAGACTTGAAGACTTGGCATCATTATCTCTTCAGTGAGAAATTCATAGTGTTCACTAATCATAAGAGTCTAAAGCATATCTTCTAACAAAGAGATTTAAATTTGAGTTAAAGGATATGTATGGATTATCTCCATATGTTTGACTTTGACTTGATTTATACACTGGGAAAAGGAAATTTGGTGGCAGATGCATTAAGCATAAAGTCGTATGCTCAGTTGCAAAAATAGGATTTAGATGAGTGGGAATTTATGTTGGTCTTATCCAACATGCACTTGGAAGGTGAAGAATAAGGTGATGTTGTAGCTTTATTCCCATTTTTTTTGGTTCTTGATTTGTTAAATATGGTTAAAGAGGCATAGATGTCTGATTCATAATGTTTTGTGATGAGTTCAAAACCCAATGGTTGGGAGACCATTGAGGGATGGAAGATCGATGAGAATTTGGTGTTGTGGTTCTGAAATAGGATGGTCATACCTATGGATTGTTAGGGAAAAATTATTCATTGTTACCACCATTAAATATGGGTTATTAATCCTAGAATACATAAGGTGTATAATGTGTTGAAATCATAGTTCTAGTGGAGTGTCATGAAAAGGAAAGTGGTTCAGTTTGTTTTGAGATGCTTAACTTGTCTGCAAGTTTAGGCATAACATTAGAGAACAGAAAGTATTTTGCAGTCTTTACCTATACTAGTGTGTAAATGGGAACATATAGCTATGGATTTTATAAAAAGTATCCCAAGAATAGTTCATAAAAATTATGCCATATGGGTGATTGTGGATCCTCTCACAATTTTAGTCCATTTCATCCCTATTTTTAAAACTCATACAGTGGAGGATCTATCCAAAATCTATATTTGGGAAGTTGTAAAGAGGTATGGTGTACTAGTTTTGATTGTGTCAGAAAGAGATCTTAGGTTTACCTCTCATTTTTTTAAATCCTTACAGAAATCCCTTGGGACTCAGTTGAAAATGAGTATGGTGTATCATCCTTAGATAGAAATCCAATCCGAAAGGATGATACAAACTTTGGAAGACATATTGAGGGTTTGTTTAATGTATTTCACTGGATCATGGGAAGAATACATTTTATTATTGGAGTTCTCATATAAAAATAGTTATAAGGCCTCAATACAAAATGGATATTTTTGAAGCGTTGTTTCGTCATCCTTATCGTTCTCCACTTTGTTGGGTGGAAACATGTGAGACTTCACTAGTTGGGTTGAGCCTTTTCCAAGAAACAGTGGAAAAGATTCAGTTGGTTAGTAAATAGATGGAGATGGCTTAGAGTCACCATAAATCTTATGAAAATCATTGTCAAAAACCCTTGTCATTTAATATGAGTGATCATGAGTTTTTAAGGATTTATCTCAGGCTTGGGAATCAATGTTTTGAGAAGTAGGGCATGTTATCTCCTTGATACATAGGCCCTCTTGAGATATTGGAAAAAGTCGGTGAGGTGGAATATCAATTGGAATTATCACCACAGTTCAGTGTGGTGCACAATGTGTTTCACATGTCTCAATTGAAAAAGTATCATCCTAATTCTGAGAATGTGATTCTATGGGATCATGTTGAACTAGATCTAGATACTTTGTTGGTATATATCCTGGTTTGAATTTTGGATAGTCAAGAGAGATTATTTCATGGAAAAAGCATCAGTCTAGTGTGGGTTTTGTGGAAACATGGTTAGATTTAGGAAGACACTTGGGAACATGAGAAGGAAATGAAAAATAAATGGACAGAACTATTCTAGAGCAACAATGGGTTTATACTTTCTAGGGACATAAAGACTAATTTTGGGGAGAATTTAGCACCCTTGGTATCAAGTAAGTAACCATTTATTTATTCTTTTTAAGTATGTAAAGATTATGGGTGATGTTTGGGAGACTTTGGAGAACTTTTGGATTATTTTGGGGCTTTTATATAGGTGTACGGTTGGTGCACGGTTTTGGAAAATCATGCAACACCTACCGAAAACCATGCATAATAAAACAAGGGATAAAGGGAAGGCGCGCGGTTTTCCCAAAATTTGAGAAAGCTTAGGAGAAATTGTTTTGTATTGAGAATATGTTGGATAGTGATCTTTGTAATGATTGGAGCATGGTTTGGTAACCGTGTGAGACAACCATGTGAGGTCTCCCTTAAGGAAGAGGCAGTAGCATAGTTAGCACATAGTTTTTCTAACTGCATGACTAATTCATGTACGGGTCAAAAGTTAGATCCTTAAATTGTGGATCTAACGCATCTTCACCTCTAAATACTTAATTTTTTCCAAAACATCCCTAACTTGGTATTTTTCCCTCTCAATGTTTGTAAAACCTCTCCCCATCAAATTGGAAGTGATCTGGAGTCATTCCTTGGTGTTTTAAAGCTCGACTATTGTGGTAAGTGATTGTTCTAGGTTGTTCTTGGTTGTTTGGTTAGATCTACTTCACCCTCTCTCTCTCTCTATAATTCTTAGATATATGCTCTTTGTGGGTATATATAAGGTTTTTTATTCCAAATATGATTATATTTGGCATGTTTTATGATAGGGGAAGAGATCTAAGGTGCGTTTGTGGAGATTTAGCCAGATTTTATTGGTGTTCTTCATACCTTTCTTCATTTGCTTCATAAAAACTGAGGTAGGTGGCTTCACTCTCGACTCCTCTATTTAGAATATGAAGTCTTGATTTCAAATTTATTATTTTTTGTGAAATATATTGAGAATTTTCTATGAAATGATTATTGAAAACCCTCTTGAGTGACAGTTTGTGGAATTATGGAAATTGGATGTTTTTTGGGAAATTTATTTTGGTAACATGATTTTAAAAGGATTTTTTGGTTTTGATGCTAGGAAAAGTGTTTTTGATAAATTTTTGGTTTTTTTAAATGGTTTAAATGATGTTTTTGGCATGGTTTGGCATAATGAGTTGGTGTTACTTCATACTACATTTGTAAGGCCCGGTTGAAATATGACTTGGTGCTCAATGCCAAATGTGTAATGGAACATGGGATATAATTAACTTTTGATGACTTTGTAGATCAATGAGAAACTTCTCATGAGTATGGAACTGTCATAAATAAGCATGCATGTGTAGATGTGTGGAAGTGTGTATTGGAATAGGGTATTCCAAAGTGGAATTAATGAAATGGTTTTTGGAACATTGTTTGGTTGCTTTCCTTGGAAATTTGTGTTTTTGAGAAAACTATTTTACATTGGACCTTTTTTATATTTTGATATAAACAGTTTTAGAAATTTTTTTATATAAACTGTTTTATATAATGGGCTAACATGTTCTATCCTAGTGGCGTCAGTAGTGAATTCATTGGGGGAAATCTAGTGATTTTCATTACTCACCCCTACTTTGGTACTTTGGTGATTTTGAAGATGTTCTTTATTGAGACATGGGAAAAGTTAAAGTATCACACATCTTTAACAGTACTTCATGATACTTGGGCTTATATGGAGTTAGATCATGGAGAATGTTTGGATATTGGAGTTTTCATTAGAGTCTTTGAGTTTTGTCTTCTGTTTTTTACTCTAATATTGTAGTATTTTTCTATGGTACTTGGTTTTAGTTTGATTTTGATAAATAAAATGTTGATTTTCCTTTAATTTTTATCATGCATCATATGGTGATTTTTTGGTTAGGGTTTTTTTGTTTAGTTTTTTATTCTTAAAGGGAAAATCATCCCCCCATGTATTGAATACCTTTAGAAATTATTACCAGCCTTTGGAATCTTGAGGATGTCGCTTAAGGCCAAGTAATTTCATCCCACATTATCAATCCAATTAGGATGGGAAGGATGTTAAAAAACCATGGTAAACCCCATGGTTTTTTATTTACCACTACCTAAGTGTCCAAGGCCAAAATTTAGAAATTAATAAAAAAATCCACCACTTTTTCTAAAAATACCCACCCATTTATCCATTTCCTTTCACTGCCAATCCATCCTCCACAAAGAGATTGTATTTTTACCTCTCTAGGATTCCTCTAAATGTTTCCTCAATCCCCCAAGGTCCCAATTCTCAATTTTTAGGAACTACTCTTCAAGGTAAGGTAAATCTCAACTTCTCTATCCCTTTCAAGTTCCCTTTTTATGTGGTATGTCTTTCAAATTTCCAAACTATATTATTTTATCCAATTTATTTTATCCCTTTACTATATTAAAATTATTTTATTAATGGGATACCCTTTTACACTATATTTTTTACCCTTTTCTAAAACCATGTTTTATACCCATTATGATGCTGATTTTACTTCTCAAAAAATTTCTCTTCTCTTTAATAAAATACCTTTTATTTTCATTATGTGAATACCCAAACCTATTTATTTCTAGGGGTATTCACCAAGATTTAAAAATGATTTATTTTATTTTGGTATTGATCTACATAAAACCCACATTCCCTTTCTAGGGTTCATAAATGACATAAAGATCTTTTCTTTAAGAACTTTTTTTTAAAACGTCGCAATTTTTATATGAAACCGATTTCTTTTATTATATACGGGTTATTTATTAAATATTTTATTATGATATATGTGGATCAAATTAATTAAGACATGTGAAGGGTTCACCCTGATAGTTCTCTAATGCATTGGGTAAATAATTTAATCTCTAGATATGACAAGTTTTATGATACCTTGGTGAATGACCTTAGTAGTTTTTATGACACCTTGGTGATAAACCTTGGTGATATGCTTATGAATTTATCTTTTAAATGTTATATAAATATTTCCAAGTTATTATTCATTTTCTTTTATTTATGATATTTCTTGTGTTCTCTTGTTCATTCCATAATAATATTCCTCATATTCTTATTGATTTTCCTCAATATCACATGTAAATTGTTTCTATTTTTTTACCTTACTGGGCCTTATGCTCACCCTTTCCTTTTATGTATGTCCCCAAGTTATGATATATAGTAATTATACTTAGGATGAAACTATGATGAAACCTTTCAAGTGTATTAAAAGAGTTTTTTATGTTTTCATGTATTATGTACCTTTTTTAAAATAAAATAAACTTTAAAATATCCTCTATATTGTATAATGTAATTAAATGTTTATGTAATAAAAATGAAAGATTCCATAAAAATAAACATTTAAACTTATAAATGAATATTTATGTAACCTCCCAATTCTGGGTGTCACCCAGAGGTGCCCCGTACCCAGTTGGTCACATGGCCTCAAGTGCATTTCCCCAAATGCCAGAGGCTACTGACTAGCATTAAGGGACTTGGGTGTGATAGTGGGGAAACTATTCCCTCATTGGCAGAGTAATGTAGTAGAAATAAATAGGTAACAATAGAATAAGCAATAATAACATGCAATAAGTAAACAGTAGAAGACTGAAAGAAATAAACAACTGGAGCACATATATAAATGATGCATGATACATATGTCTAGGAAAGCAGCCAAACAAGTTACAATACTGGAATACAGTACTAAAACAAAGTACAAAGAAAAAAAATAAACTCAAGTAGCATCGCAAGCCTCATCTTGGTCTCATACTCTCCAGCTCCACAGTAGTCAAGTACCTAAAGTAGAAGGGCGCTTACCCTTATCTATACCTACAACAATATAATCTATTTTTTCCCAAAATCATGACCCAAACAGGGTGTGAGACGAATCTTAGTAGGCAACCACCCAAAGATCTGTGCCTAATAGTCAGTGAATATATATGGTGGTCAATAAGAAAAATAAAGCAGTAAACAAGTAAGTACTCAAAATTAAACAAACCTACAGTATTGATTGAATTCATTTTCATATATCAATTAAGAAACTAAAAAATACAAGTAACCCTCTGGTAAGTACTCACATCCTAACCCCTCTGGTTCAACCAATCAAACACAAGTAACCCCCTAGGAAGTACTCACAGTTTAACCCCTCTGGTTCATCTTTAGCAAAGACTCTCTAAGGAAGCACTCACCATCAATTCCCTTTTGTGGTCTCGTATTGGTAACTATAGACACTCTGAGGAATCACTCAACATCCAATTCCTCTTGTGGTCTCGTAATGTGGAAATATAAACACTCTGACGGAGCACAAAGTCTATCCCCCCTATGGTCTTGCAACGTAGAAGTAAACAGACACCCTAGAGAAGCCCCCAGCATCCATTCCCCCTATGGTCTACTACACCAGGTTCCCATATCCCTGTGTAAGTCAGTCATGCACAACAATATTCAACAGCCAAAGTAAACCTTAAGAACTACTTGGCTAACAGATTTCAAGAACTACTTGGCTAAACAGCTACAAGCATATAACAGCATCATATAATAACACTCCATCCTAACAACACTAGGCATGGAAAAAAGGTATCCTAATTGGAAAAGCTAGACCAAATAGTCAATATCAAAACAAACATGGGAAACACATCCATATCATGGAAAATAACCCTATTCATAATCAAACAACCTCTACTCATGTATAAAAGGAATAGAAGGCATTAACAGGGCTAAAATCCCTAAACACGTAATACCCAGTTCTAGGGTATTGGGAACTTTTACACATAATATTCAAAGACTAACTACGGAAAGGAACAAACCACCTACCTTGGCATTGTACAAATAAAACTCTCAAATGTCTTCTCTTGAATCGGACTAGAATGATGTAGATCTGTAAAAAAAACTAAAACGTTCAACCCGACATATCTCATGAAAGATGAGAAATCAAGAGATGATGCTCTAGAAGAAGGAAGAACTCATCGTGGAGATTCCAACACAATCAACGACAGTTCATTTGGAGCACAGATGGCAGGTTGGTGGCTCAGAGAAGAATCATCACTCCCAGTCATTCATGAATGAGACGTTGTTAGAAGAAGGGGTTTCTTTGAACAAGACGTGACCCCAGTCTGATATAACAATTAAAAATAAAAGTACACGGTGTGTCTTATAATAGTACATGGCGTGTATATGCCTTTACCGGGCCCCACTTTAGGCGGTCTCCAGGTCACCTCACACGGCCATGTACTCGGCCATTACATGGACAGTACACAGTCTGTAAGAGTTGGTGTCCTAGAACCAACTAGTTTTACTTTGATTACATGGATATTTAATGTATTATTATATATTATTCATTGTTCTATATGACTATGATGTAATAATGTTCTAGAGTATTTGTCGCATTGATAAGGTCATGGAAGTTCCCCACTATGATGAAAACCTTGAAATGATATAAAAATATTCTTAAATATAGTTTTGCGGTTGGATGACATATAATGATGGGACACATAGCATGCAGACTGTCAGGTGAGAGTACTCGTAAGCATATGAGACTTCCTATCATGAAGTTCGCACTTGGTAATCTCCAAGATAAGAGGTTATGAGAACAGGTCCACTAGTATGAATTCTACATGTTTTGGTGTCATTGGATATTTCTATCTGTGAGCATGTGTAATGATCCTTATACTTTGATATTATCATTAATGTGTCATGACTCGCGCACTTTGATTTACTGACGAAAACTGTCACGTAGATAGTTGGTGGGAAGTAGGGTACATTGGGCGCGTCACAAGTGGTATGTTATTAATGGATATGTTGAGGAAGTATTTGTCCCTTCTATTTATGGAAGTTGATATCTCGGCCCTTTTATTGAAATAGAACTGCCGCACAAAATTCCATGTCCATGGTGTAACAATGAGTTTATTTTAGGTAGTCAAAGAATGACGTATCAAGCATAAAAGTTGATGACTCTATCATGAAACCTTCTTGATGAGATATTGAGACAAAGGGATTATATTATGCAATGAGCGTTCATATGTGGATGTCATTATTGCGACTTTAAGTTCTTTCTCTTGGGTTCCTTGACCCGTTGCTAGAAAGTACTCTTGGACTTTAGGAAAGGCCACCTGATGCCAATGAGAAAGAATCCTAGAGGGTCACACACTAAGTGTCTTTAGAGGTCTCAGTTAAATTCTATTTTAATTTAATTAATAAATATTATTCTCAAGACATTGTAATAATTTTATTCAAGTTAAAATGATTGCATAAATTAAATAAATATTTATTCACCAGATTGTGGGTAAAATATATTTATTTATTTTATTGAACATTTAATAAATATTTATTTACTAGTTTGTAAATAAAATATTCATTTAAGAGAATAAATTATTTATTTATTTATTCAGGTGTTCAATAAATGGAAGTGGATTTCAAACAGACCAAGGTCGGTCTGGTAGTAAAATAATTATTTGCAAGATGATAAATAATTATTTAACTAGTTGTCACAAATTAAAATAATATTGTTATTGTTTTGTGATACGAAATTTTATTTATAATTCCAGTTTGCGCAAGTTGATGCACTATAAATAATGACCCGATATTATTATTAAAAGCATGGGTTTTCTCTAAGTTCATGAATGTATTTAATTGTTTCTATGAAATTAAATATTGTAACTAAAATTCCAGGTATATAAATAGAAAAGTATGTCTATTGTTCCATAGACCACACCAGACGCCTGGTGAACTGAGAAATGTTGATCCAAACAATTTCTCTCTCGAATCCTCCTCTCTCCCATCTCAAAAATGAGAGACGTTCTTCAAGACTGAAGAACAAGAAATCAAGAACGATCGACACATGACACTCTCTTCGCCGTGCTAGCACCCAGAGAATGAGCGGTGTCAATCGGAGGTCATCAGAGCACATGTGGATCACTGCTAGAGGGATTATAGTTTGAATCCTCACAAGTGAAATGAGATAATCTGGAAGGGTCATTTCAGACGATCAACATCATCAACAAAGAAAATAATAAATATCCAGGTATTATTTTCTTTATGAAATTAATTAAATTAATTATAAACATGATGCGCAAGATCCTCTCTAAAGGTTTTAGGCCTCTTCCTTCTTTATCTAAATCTTTGATTATATTCTGTGGAGACTGGCGTTCATCATCGTATTGATCCCGGAATAATCAATGATCTTGGTAAAAATCAAAGTTGGGTGTCGTCTCAACTATGCTTCCTCTGTGCTCGAAACCTACAAGTGGTATCAGAGGGGTTACATCATAGTTTATAATTATTTAAATATTTCTTTGATGACTTATGCATTTAATAATTTAGTTGTTTCAATTCAATTTAATCATTATGCAAATATGAATCTCGAGATCTATTCCTTCTCTTTTGTTTCCCATTCACCTTACATAAATGATCTTTTCCTTTAATTTTGATTAAAATAAAATAGAGAATCTCATCCGGAGGTTCCAAATCTTCCTGGTCGTACAACACGAGAACACACGGCGTGTATTCAGTAGTACACGTTGTGTAGTCAAGATTCAATGCATCGGACCGGTCCACCAAACCAAGTCGTGTGTTGGTGTCTTTCTAAGTCTTAAATGACTTAGTGTGTTAACCAGGAACAAGTAGAACATGGTTTCCAAATTACATATAATGTAGTCCAATGAATGCGGCATGTAGTCCCTTTGGGTTGGGGTTGGACTATCTACCCCGTACATGGCTTGCCCAGCTGGAGACTGTGTAATGAGAAACTACACGGTGTGTGGCCTATTGGACATGCCATGTACTCCGAAGATTTCTGAATTACACTCACACGCCATTTCCCCGGGCGTGTACTTCGGATGGATGGTGAAAAATAGTATAGGTCGTATACTCATCCAAATTATGCATATTTATTAAAATTTATTATTATATTATACAAACCCTTGAGACGTGTACCATCATGCAGGCGTAAAGTTGAGGCACAACACGTGGTAGGTGTTTTATATATATGTTTTTAATTTGACATCTGTGTAATGTTCATTTCTACTCATTGGGTAGTTATGAATATGAATTCACCGGATTTCCTCCAAGGTAAAAGTTACGTACAAAGATAATTTTAAATGAATTTATTTGTTTAAAATTATGATGGATTATAATCTTAAGAAAATTCAGAAAAGTGTTTAAGATAAAAGGATTGATTAATTAAATATGATAATTAATTGATTCAATCGTGTTTTATCTTAAACAAGAATGATTAAATAATTGAATGTTAGATTTATTTATGCGTGAATATCATTTCATGTATGGATAATCATGAGCTAGACCAAGACCTTTGTATGTGGATGGTTTCTTTTAATTTATTTATTTAAATTAAATTTGTTGGTTGGTGAGCCTTCTCATCATTAATATGTAGGGTCTTTGTGCCCAAGGTTTCTTTTATGTAAAACTCATTTTTACCCCTCACCTGCATGTGAGTTAAAAAAAGGAATATGTAATGGATGGAACTCCCAAGCTAGTGGAGGTGGTTCAAGATGGAGCTGAGATGAAACCAATTCCATGAGATACAGAGGTGGATAGGTGGAAAGCTGTAAACATGAACCCAAAAGGTTCAAGATGTTTCTCCCCTAGGTCAGGATTAGTTTATCAACCGCTAGATAAACTAACCATTAGAAAATCTCATGATCATTCTCTTTATTTTATTTCTGTCAGTTTCATGGTTTATCATTATGGATGTGTTGTCACGGTCACATAATTAATTTAACAAGCATGAAAGATAAATATTATCAATACATGGTTAATCACTTAAGTAAGTTCCACTAAATATTAACAATCATGTGATAATGATAATAATAAATTCACTCATAAGAGATAAAAATCCATCAAATAAAATATTAAGTCCGAACAAGCCTTTCGTTACTTTATTAAGGTCAAAACTCAATAAAAATATGTGTTTTACCAACCATTGTTGGTACATGTACTTTTATGCAAGAATCCCTTATGAAAGGTTTCGGGTTGACTTAACCATATTACATCAAGAGGAGTATCCCTTGCTAGACTTGGTGTAATATTGGAGGCAAGAGTTGAGTAAATCCCAAAGTCATGATTTCTAGATTGGAGAGTCCACTCAACAGATCAAGGAGCTGCAAGCCCGCAGTTGGCAAAGACCTGGCTACCTAAATACCTTCTAATAGCTTGACCAACCCTTAATGGGGTTATGTGAAGGGGAATATGGATCCTTGCCACTAGAATGTCATGGAAACTGGACATTCTGAGTTCAATGGTGAGGGCCATTGGGACTTGATAAAATAGTGGGAGACTTAATAAAAATTTATTATTTATCATAAAATTTAATCAAGAAATTATTAATTATCTGCTCATTTAATTGTAGAATAAAAATGAAAAGCTCGTCAAACACACTATCCCTACGATCAATTTTGGATAAAGACAACATTCTCACTGGCAGTAACTTCCATGAATGGTTTAGATGCCTTCAGGTTATTCTACACCATGAATTGAAGTCTTACATGTTGGAGTCGGCATTACCTAATCCGCCTTCCAAAGAGGCGAGTGATGAGGATTTCCTGGTCTATGAGAAACATATGAATGACGCGGTCGACGTTCAATGTTTGATGTTATCATCAATTTCTAGTGAGTTCATGAAGTCTCATGAAAACATAGATGTTTATAGCATGCTTGAGCACCTCCGTGGTCTTTACCAGGAGAGAGAAAGACAGGAAATATTTGAGATCTATAAGGCACTCTTTCAGAGTAATCTTGAAGAATGTGCCCCAGTTGGGCCTCATGTAGTCAATCTCATTGGCTACATTGAGCGCCTAGAGGTTCTAGGGTTTAAACTCCTCGAAGAACTGGGCACATATATCATTCTCAAATCACTCCCTCAGAGCTTAACTTTGTTGTCAATCTAAATATGAACAACATTGAGAAGTATCTATCTGATCTTCTTATCCTCATTCGCCAAGTGGACAAAGATATAAAGCGTGAAAAGCCTTCTAACCTTATGGTGAATAAGAGGAAAGGGAAGGTGAAGAGATTTAATCCCAAAGCTTCTTCACGACCTTCCAGGAAAAGGAAGATCAAATGGGAGGAAAAGGAACAGGAGGCTGTTTGTTTCACATGTGGCAAGAAGGTCCACTAGAAGAAGAACTCCACCCAGCTTAAGAAGCAAGGGGAAGTTTTAGGTGCGTTTTTTATTGAATGAAATATATTTGTTTCTACAAATTGGGTATTAGATACAGCTTGTGGTGCACACATATGTATCCAAATACAAGAACCAAGTAGATTTAGGAAGATTGACTAAGGGGAGGTAGATCTATGAGTAGCCAATGGAGCCAGACTTGTTGTTGTAGCTATCGGGGACTACCACCTCACATTTCCAACAGGGATGATATTGGTTTTAAAGGGTCGTTATTATGTGCCTTATGTTACTAAAAACATTATTTCTGTATCCATATTAGATATAGATGGATTTGTTTCCAAGTTTGGAAATGAATGTCGCTTCTTTTACAAAGATAGCATTTGTTTTGGTAGGGCACATTTATACATCGGTCTTTACATGTTGGATTACACAAACCAAGTAATGGTAATCAATAACAAAGATACTTCCCTTGACTCATACCACACCCAAATTTGGCATCATCGGCTAGGTCATGTAAATGATAAACACTTGACAAAGATACATCCAGATGGATATTTATGTTCTTTTGAACTAAAACCACTTGGCGTATGTAATGCATGTTTACAAGGAAAAATGACTAATGCCCCATTTAGTTGGAAAGGTGAAAGGGATAAAGAACTTATTGAATTGGTTCATACTGATGTGTGTGGACCATTTCCAGTTGAATCAAGGGGAGGGTACTCATACTTCATAACTTTTACTGATGATTTTATAAGATATGGATATATCTACTTAATGAGGTATAAGTTGGATTCTTTTGATGAGTTCAAAGAATACAAGAATGAATTTTAGAACCAGCTTGGAAAGAATATTAAGAAACTCCACTCAGACTAAGGTGGATAATATCTTAATCAAGACTTCATTGATTACTTACGGGAGTTTGGGATCCTATTCCAACTCATTTCTCCAAACACGCCCTAGTGGAATGGTGTGAGAGAAAGGAGGAACCGCACCATGTTGGACATAGTGATATCAATGATGAGTCATGTGAGTCTTCCATTATCCTTTTAGGTATATGCGTTACAAACAGCGGCACACATACTAAACCAAGTACCAACTAAATTGATAAATGGTATTCCATACGAGTTCTAGAGTGGAAGAAAAGTTATGTTATCGAATTTACATGTTTGGGGTAGCGAATTGTTTGTTAAGGACTCTTTAGGTAACAAAATCGCACCCCAAGGCACAAAGTGTACCTTTATAGGATATCCCAAGGAAATAAGGGGATATTACCTATACAAACCCTTAGATAAAAAGTTTATAGTGGCATGACATGCCATATTCCTTGAGAGGGTGCACATCTACAAAAGAGATAGTGGGAGTGAGATAGACTTCGACGAAGTTGAGGCTCAAGGTACACAAGAGTTGGTACAGGAACAGATCCACCAAGCCCCGTGGAAGAAGAATCTATTCCCAAGACACGAGTACTATGTAGGAGTACAAGAGAGGTTAGAGAACCAGAACGGTATGATTTTCTAGTTACTGAGGATGGTGACTCATTATTAGTTGATAATAATGATCCTCTAACCTACAAGGAAGCAGTAAGTGGCACAGATGTTTCCAAGTGGAAAGAAGACATGAATTCTGAAATGGATTCTATGTACCAAAACCTAGTTTGGATTTTGGTAGATCCTTCAGTTGATGTAAAGCCTATTGGTTTCAAATGGGTATTCAAGAAGAAACTAGATATCGAAGGAAAATTCAGTACCTATAAGGTACGACTGGTTTCAAAAGGGTTTAAACAACATCCAGGAATTGACTACGATGAAACCTTTTCACCAGTTTCAATGTTGAAATCCATCAGAATTCTACTTTCCATTACGGATTACCATAACTATGATATTTGGAAAAATGGATGTCAAAATAGCATTCCTTAACGTGAACCTTCAGGTTGATGTCTACATGACACAACCTGAAGGGTTTTTGACTCCAAAGGATGCCAATAAGGTATTAAAGTTTCAGAAATCCATTTATGGATTAAATAAAGAATCCAGGTCATGGAACATTCATTTTGATGAATCTATAACAAAATTTAGTTTTATCAAGAATGAATGTGATCCTTGTGTCTACAAATAGTTTAGTGGGAGTGCAATCATTTTCCTAACAGTATATGTTGATGAAATATTACTTAATGGAAACAAGATACTGATCTTACAGTCTGTTAAGACATGGTTGAATCAATGATTCTATATGGAGGACTTGGGTGAGGCAGCATATATTCTTGGGATCAAGATCTATCGTGATAGATCCAATAGATTATTGGGCCTAAGTAAAAGTACATACATTGATAAGATACTGAAGAGATTTTGTTTGGAATAATCCAAGAGTGGATTGTTTCCAGCGTTATATGGCATTCATCTTTCCAAGAAAATGTGTCCTCAAACACATGAGTAAAGAAAGATAATGGCAAGGACTCCATACGCATCAACGATTGGGTTAGTCATGTATGTCATGTTATGTACTAGGTTGGATGTCGTCTATGCATTAAGTGTGGTAGGCAGATATCAAGCTGACTCAGGTGACCACCATTGGATGGAAGCCAAGACTATCCTAAAGTATCTAAGGCATAATAAGGATATGTTCCTAGTTTATGGAGGAGATGAGGAACTAGTCATCAGAGGATATGAAGATGCTAGTTTCCAGACTGATCAAGATGACATGAAGTCACAAACGGGAAACATCTTCACTTTGAATAGAGGTGCAGTGAGCTGGAAGAGGTCAAAGCAGAGTGTGGTTGCAGATTATATAGAAGAGTTCGAGTATATCGCAGCTTCTAAGGTATCTAAAGAAGAATTTTGGATGAAAATATTCATCCAGGAGCTGGATGCGATACCTAGTAGAAAAGATCCCATCACATTGTACTGTGATAATACTTCAGCAATGGCTCTCACAAAAGAGCCAAGGTCACATCAACAGATGAAGAAAATACTTCAAAAGTATCATATTTTGAGGGATTTTTCTCAAAGAGGTGAAGTTGCAGTGAGTAGTATTTCCACGGAAGACGATGTGGCAGACCCCTTGACTAAAGCCTTGACTCAGCAGAAACATGATCACCATGTGAGTTCTAGCGAACTGAAAGTCATAGGCAGTTGGATCTAGTCCAAGTGGAAGTTTGTAAGAGTTTGTGTCCTATAACCAACTATTTTTACTTTTATTACATGGATATTTAATATATTATTACATATTGTTCATTGTTATGCATGACTATGATGTAATAATGTCCTAGAGTATTTTTTCATTGATAAGTTCATGGAAGTTCCCCACTATGATGAGAACCTTGAAATGCAATAAAAATATTCTTAAATATAGTTCTGAGGTTGGATGACATACTATGATGAGACACATATAATGCTGACCGTCAGGTGCGAGTACTCGTAAGCATAAGAGACTTCCTCTCATGAAGTTCGCACTTGGTAATCTCCAAGATAAGAGATTATGAGAACAAACTCGCTAGTAGGAATTCCGCATGTTTTGGTGTCATCAGATAATTCCATCTATGAGCATGTGTAATGATCCTTATACTTTAAGATTGTCATTAATATGTGTCACGACTCACGCACTTTGATTTACTGAAAAAAATCGTCACGCAGACAGTTGGCGGGAAGCAGGGTACGTTGGGTGTGTCATAAGTGGCATGTTATTAATGGATTATTAGAGGAAGGATTTTTCCCTTCCATTTATAGAAGTTTATATCTTGGCCTTTTGATTGAAATATAATCGTCGCGTGAAATTCCATGGTCATGGTGTAATGATAAGTTTATTTCAGGTAGTCAAAGAACGATGTATCAAGCATAAAAGTTGATGACACTATCATGAAACCTGCTTGATGAGATATTTAGACAAAGGGATTATATTACACAGTGATCATTCGTATGTGGATGTCGTTGTTGTGACTTTAAGTTCTTTATCTTGGGTGTCTTGACCCGTTGCTAGACAGTACTCTTGGACTTTATGCAATCCTGCCTAATGCCAATGAGAAAGAATCCTATAGGGTCACACACTAAGTGTCTTTGGTGGTCTTGGTTAAATTCTATTTTAATTTAATTAATAAATATTATTCTCAAGATAGTGGAATAATTTTATTCACGTTAAAATGATTGTATAAATTAAATAAATATTTATTCACCGGATTGTGGGTAAAATATATTTATTTATTTTATTGAACATTTAATAAATATTTATTTACTAGTTTGTAAATAAAATATTTATTCAAGAGAATAAATTATTTATTTATTTATTTGGGTGTTCAATAAATGGAAGTGGAGTTCGAGCGGACCAAGGCCGGTCTTCTAGTAAAATAATTATTTTCAAAATGATAAATAATTATTTAACTAGTTGGCACAAATTAAAATAACACTGCTATTATTTTGTGATGTGGAATTTTATTTATAATTTCATTTTTTGCAAGTTGACGTACCATAAATAATGAAGTGGTGTTATTATTAAAAGCATGTATTTTCTCTAAGTTCATGAATGTATTTAATTGTTGCTATGAAATTAAATATTGTAACTAAAATTCCATGTGTATAAATAGACAAGTATGCCTATTTTTTCATAGACCACACCAGACGCCTAGTGAATTGAGAATTTTTCAGCCAAACAATTTATCTCTCAAATCCTCCTCTCTCCCCTCTCAAGAACTAGAGACTTTATTTAAGACCGAAGAACAAGAGATCAAGAACGGCTGACACAAGACACTCGCTTCACCACGCTAGCACCCAGAGAACTAGCAGTGTCGATCGGAGGCCATCAGAGCATGTGTGGATCACTACTAGAGGGATTATAGTTTGAATCCTCACAAGTGAAATAAGATAATCTGGAAGGGTCATTCCGGATGATCAACATCATCAACGAAGAAAATACCGAATATCCGGGTATTATTTTCTTTATGAAATTAATTAAATTAATTATAAACATGATGTGTAGGATGCTCTCTAAAGGTTTTGGGCCTATTTCTTCTTTATATAAATCATTGATTATATTCCATGGAGACTGGAGTTCATCGTCGTATTAATCCCAGAATAATCATTGATCGCGGTAAAAATCAAAGTTGGGTGTCGGCACAACTACGCTTCCGCTGCGCTCGGAACCTACACGGTCACCCACGACAACTGGGTACACGGTGTGTATTTCAAAGTACATGGTGTGTACTCCTTAAATTTCCAGAAACTCCTATTTTTTTCAAAACACCAGAAAAATAGGGTCCATACCTGAAAAGAATATCTAGGTTCTTACAAACTTCCCCCCTTAAAGAAATTCATCCTCGAATTTCCCTAGCAAGGCAGCGTAGAAGAAGAATCATCGAACAGCTCCAGCCACTATGATCGTATATCATCCTCCCTCTCCCAAGTCTCGTCCTATACTCACCCGTGTTTCCATAGCACCCATACCATAGGAACATGCCGTCCATGGAGAACATTTTCACTACGATCAACAATCCGAATAGGATGCTCCTCGAACGATGCGTCCACCTCCAGCTCAACCTCCTCATCTTGGAAAACATGAGGCGGGTCTGAGAAGTAATGTTGTAGTTGAGAAATGTGGAAGACATTGTGCATAGTCTGGTACCTCTAAGGTAACTACAACTGATAGGAAACTGGCTCGACACTCTCCAAAACCTCAAATGGTCCAAAATATCTCATCGAAAGCTTTCCCTATCTCCTAATACTCTTGTTTCCCAACCTCAGTGTGACACATAGGAAAACCTAGTCTCTGACCTCAAACTCTAGAGGTCATCTCCGTCGATCAGCATAAGACTTCTGTCATCACTATGCAGTATCCATCCTCTTCCGAATCAACTCTATCTGCTTTTTGGTCTCCTAGACAAGATGAGGTCCCAACATAGCTACCTCCCCTGCCTCCAGCCAACATAAGGGAGATCGAAATGGCCTACCATACAAAGCCTCATAATGTTCCATCTGAATAGTTTCTTGAAAACTATTATTGTAGGAAAAATACACAAGAGGTATTTGCTTCTCCCAAGAACCTCCAAAATCTAGGATGCATGATCAAATCATGTCCTCTAGCACCTGTATCGTATGCTCAGATTGACCTTCTTCTTGGGGATGGTAAGTTGTACTCAGAAGTACCTGTGTACCCAAAGCCCTATGTAATCCCTTCCAGACCCGAGAATTAAAACAGGTGTCTCTGTCTAAAACAATAGAGTGTGGAACTCCATGTAAATGTAAAATCTCCCGAATGTAAAACCTTCCCAACTTGTCAACATTGAAGGTCTCCTTGATCGGAAAGAAGTGAGAAACCTTCTTGAGTCTGTCAATGACAACCCAAACTACATCATTCCCTTGAGGCGACCTCGGAAAACCTGTCACGAAATCCATCGCGACATCATTCCACTTCCACTCGGGAATGGGAAACTGCTTCAAAAGCTCTGCTAGTCTCTGATTCTCCACCTTCACCTACTGACAGGTGAAACACCTCATGAAAAACCCAACAACATCTCTCTTCATATCTATCCACCAATACTGATGGTGAAGATCTCAATACATCTTGGTGACACCGGGATAAACGGCCCAAACTGAGGAATAAAAGTCCCTCATCAACTCCTCGTGTATGTCCATTGACACCCATACGCGCCCATGAAAACACAAGATCTCATCCTTGCCTATGGTCCATCCAGGAATAGGGTCCTCCCCTAACACACTCTCCTATAGGACTAGGCCTTCAGAATTTGATAGTTGCCTCATTCACACTCGATCAAGTATAGTAGAGGTAACAACCACAAAATAAGAAACGTCTACCCTTATCTGTCGTGCACCTCCAAATGAATCTCAGAGAACAGATTCATAAGCTACCACTCACTACTATCCTCCTGAACTGCATGTATCTAAGTCCTCCTTCTCAACGCATCAGCCACTGCGTTGCCTTTCCCAAGCGTGTAGGCAAGCTCAAATTCAAAAGACTGAAGGTTCTCAACCCACCTTCGCTATCTCAAATTTAGATCACACTGAGTAAAGATATACATGAGACTTTTGTGGTCAATGAAAACCAAAAAATTCTCTCCCAATAGGTAATGTCTCCAACAGCGTAAAGCATGAACAACTGCAGCCAACTCGAGATCATGCGTCGAGTAATTCCTCTCATGTGGCCTCAACTGTCGTGACCCATACGCAACGACTCCTTCCCCCTGCATAAGCAAAACTCCCAACCTGACACCTGATGCATCATAGTAAACAGTATAACTCTTCCCCAGCACTATAAATACTAGTATCAGTGATGAATTCAACCTACCTTTCAGCTCCTGAAAGGCTAACTCGCAAGAATTTGTCCACATGTACTTCACTCCCTTATTAGTGAGGCCTTGTCAGTGACACTGTTAAGCGTGAGAATTTCTATATGAAACATTTGTAGTAACCATATATCCTTATAAAATTATGTACCTCAAATACGTTCTTTGGCTGCTCCAAGAAAAATACTACTCTCACTTTCTCTGGGTCTACTTATACTCCTGTCTCTGAGATAACATGACCGAAGAAGTGAATATGGTCCATCCAAAAGTGTAATTTTGAGAGATTAGTATATAACTAATGATATATTAGTGTACTCAAAAAAATCTCAAGATGTGTGGCATGGTTGTGTCGAGTGTGATAGTACACCAAGATATCATCCATGAAGAATTCCACGAAAGAATCCAAGTATGGATAGAACACTTAGTTCATTAGTTCCATAAAAACTGCAGGCACGTTCATGAGACCGAATGGAATAACCACATACTCGTACAGACCATACCTGCTCTGAAAGGCTGTAAGGGGTATATCATATGGTCTAACGCGCAAATTATGGTAACCAGTTCTCAAGTCAATCTTTGAGAAAATGCGAGATCCTTGAAGATGAACAAAGAGATCATCAATCCTTGACAAGGGATATCGGTTCTTGACTTTCAACTGATTCATCTTCTGATAATCCACACAAAATCTAAGTGTATCATCCTCCTTCTTCGCAAACAAAACAGACGAACCCTGAGGAGGAGAAGTGTTGGGTCGGATGAAACCCTTTGCTTGTAACTCCTTGAACTACTTCTTGATCTCCTGTAACTCTGGTGTATCCATCCTATAAGGAGTGATGGAAACCAATGTCGCTCCAGGAACAATCTCAATAGAAAAGTCCACCTCTCGCTTTAGAGGTAAACCTAAAAAGTCCTCTAGAAATACATCCCTGAAACGATCCACCACTAGAGGAAATTCTAAATGTGAAGTCCCCTAGTCATCTAGATATAGACTATAAATCTGTTCTATAACTCCTCCCAACCCATGATGCTCGGGTCCCGCTCTGCTCGCCTGGACATCCCATTTTCCCTTGTGTAGAAAGAATCTGCCCTCTGGTGATGTGAAACTCACCCTACGGTGATAGCAATCGACAACTTCCTGAAAGGGAACTAACCAGTTCATTTCAAGAATGAGATCATAGTCTATTATCTCTAAGACATAGAGGTCCCATAAGAAGTGACACCCACCAACCTCAAGAGGAAACTCCTTTAACTAATGTACACTAGCTGTTATTGTCTCCAACGGAGTTTCTAGACTCATGAACTCAGGAGAATTAAATATACAGATCCCAAGGATCTCCACAATAGTAACAGATATGAAACTATGGAAATCCCCTGTATCGAAAAGTGCAGAAGCTAAAACTAAGGCAACTAGGGTCGTACCTTGAACTGTAGAGGGTCCAAGATCCTGCTCCTACTGGGTCTGCTCTACTGCAAAATTTCGGCATGTACCGCAATCTTGTGACCCTACCTAACCACCCTGAGTTGATCCACCATGTTTTTGCTGAAATCTTGTCGAATGGATACCACGACCACGACCTCCACCTCAGCCTGAACAGCCAGAAGAACTCCAGTTTCCAGACTGATGATAAACTGGTGACCCTGCTTTGATATGAGGAGTTGAAACATAACCTTTATCACCAGATACTAGTGATAAAATCTGATAGAACCGCTAAAGATGACCCATCTTGCCACAAGATCGGCACTCCACTGGGTATCTCAGGAAATGTGGCCTCGTATGCCCTCTCTTCCTACACTGGTAGTACACCACCTAGCTACCAAAATAAGTATCCCACTTCCTTGGGTCTCCATGTGTAGACTCCCTGTGGTGCTTCCAGCTGTTAGTCAGAGGGTTACCAACTCTGAATGTTGAGCCACCCTGGCTCACAGCCCCAGAATCCCTCAGATTTCACTCTATGATCAGCACCTGGTTGACTATAGAAGTGATGGAAGTCAACCTGAAGATGTTCACCTAATAACGAATGTCATGCCTGAGACCATCCTCAAACTTCCTTACCAGGAATAACTCATCACCCCCTGGAATGGGTGTGAAGTGTTATAGCTCTGTGAAGCGAGAAGAATACTCCATTACTGAGAGAGTACCCTGCTCCAAACTCATGAACTCTCAGGCTCGATCGGTCCTCAAAGTCTCTGAGTAGGAGTAATCATAGAAGGCATGCTGGAATTCATCCCAAGACATAACCTACTAGTGTCTCGCCTGTGAGATCACATCCCACCATCTCTTGGTGGAATCCTGAAGCATATACATAGAGAGATTCACCCTCCTCTCTGGAGTCATATCTAGATGCTCAAAGATCAATAACATGGATTCAAACCATGATTCTACAACCTGAGGCCTCTTTCCCCTAAGAAAGTGGGAGGATGCTACTGTTGAAAAAATTGCATCAATTATTCCATAGATGGGGCAGGAGGTGGTAATCCTTAGAAGTTTTTCATGAACCTCATAAAGCCCTCTCGGAACTGTGCATTGGCACCTGTGTCCGGAATAACAGCTGGTGCCAAGACAGGCATGACTGGAGGATCTGCCGGTAGTCCCTGATTAGCCATGTCTAGTGTCTGATCACTGCTATGTATCTGGCGTACAACCAGAGGAATTCTTAGTGGCATGACTCTGCAATGTCAAGCGCATGCCTTAGTTCAATATTATCAAGGACTAAAAACTTAGAAGTGCAGGAAAGGAACAGAATAAGGAAGAAAACATTCAATATTTTCAAAACAAGGATACACGGCATGTATGACCCCTATATGGCTTGTTCATTTAAGCCTTCACATGGGCGTGTACTCCTGCCAACCCTGGTCGTGTAACACCCCATACACACGGCGTGTTCTCATAAGACACAGTGTGTACTCGAATCATTTTCCCCTACCCGAGTTCTTCTACACGACTAACCCACACAGTTATCCTAGACCAAGACTACACGGCATGTTTGTACTAGACACGGCATGTACTAGAAATAACTTCACCAACCCGTGTTGTTAGTCACATGGCCGATTACATAGTTGACTCTACACGGCATGTTTGTTCCAGACATAGCGTGTAATAACTACCCATAATCCACCCATGTCATTGGTCACATGGCTGGACACATGGTCTATACAACACAACATGTACGTCTGGTACACGGTGTGTACCACCAGAGATTTCCCAACCCTGTGTCTCTATCCACACAGGCAGTAAAACAGTTAGAGACTACACAGCGTGTACCTAAAGTACATGACATGTAATTAAGAAAAAACAGTTCCCTCCTGAACAGAAGGATACATGGTGTGTATTCCGCAATACACACCATCTATTCTGGGTTTTTTCAGACAGTAAGCCTTAGAAACTACACCAGAACCCAAAAAAACATTGAAACAAACATTAAAGTTCCAAATTCTGATTCGTGATGGTCCATACTCCCTACGAATAAAAGTTTAGCATCTTATACATGTCATAAACAAGCATAACAGTTCAATGATCCACCAAATTCCAATCCATGAAGGCCCATAACACCTCAAGAACCAAAGTTTTGCATTCATTAAAATAAAACCTTACACAATCCAATACCCTATAACATAGTAGGTATTCTATCAAGGAATCTATCACAACATCATGCATATCTAGCACAACATCTATTACAACAACATGCAATCAGTAATGCACCCTAAATGGAATGGCAAGAATGCATGAAATGTGATCTCTAGAAAGTACCTATATGATGCATGAGATGGCATACCCTCATCTCATCGGGTTGAAACAGAAATAGAATCTCAATAATGTCAACAAAAACAACAACAAAAACATGTGAATCACCCAATGGTGAAATCAAATCAACTGTAAAAATTGCAAAACTAGCAAAATTGTAATAATCGAGGTAAATTGGATTTTCCCTGTACACGGGTTAGCTACTCCTATGCACAGCTTATTACCAAATACATATTACTTCATATCCCTGTCTATAGGCTCCAAATAGAAAGTCATGAAAAAAAATAATCTTCCTCTGATACCACTTTGTAACGTCCCGGTTCTGAGTGCCACCCAAAGGTGCCCCGTACCCGGTTGGTCACATGGCCTCAAGCGCATTTCCCCAAACACCAGAGGCTTCTGACTAGTAGCGAGGGCCTTGGGTGTGATAGTGGGGAAACTATTCCTTCATTGATAGAGTAATGCAGTAGAAATAAACAGATAACAATAGCAAAAGTAGTAATAACATGCAATAAGTAAACAATAGAAGACTGAAAGAAATAAACAACTAGAGCACATATATAAATAATGCATGATACATATATCTAGAAAAGCATCAAAACAATTCAAAATACTGGAATACAGTACTAAAACAAAGTACAAAGAAAACAAATAATCTCCAGCAGCATCGCAAGCCTCATCTTGGTCTCATGCTCTCAAGCTTCATAGCAAAAGTACCTGAAGTAGAAGCGAGATTTCCCTTATCTATACCTGCAACAATATAATCTGTTTGGGCCCAAAATCATGACCCAAATAGGGTGTGAGATGAATCCTAGTAGGAAAACACCTAAAGATCTATTCCTAACAGTCAATGAATATATATGGCAGACAATAATCAAAATGAAGCAGTAAACAAGGAAGTACTCAAAAGAAAATAAACCTACAGTTTCGATTGCATTCATTTTCATATATCATGTAAGAAGCTAATAAAATAAAAGTAACCCTATGGTATGTACTCACAGCCTAACCCCTTTGTTTCAACCAGTCAAACACAAGAAACCCTCTGGGAAGTACTCATAGTCTAACCCCTCTGGTTCAGCTTTAGCAAAGACTCTCTGAGGAATCACTCACCGTCAATTCCCCCTGTGGTCTCGTATTGGTAACTATAGACACTCTGAGGAATCACTCAATGTCCAATTCCCCTTGTGGTCTCGTAATGTGGAAATATAGACACTCTGATGGAGCACAAAGTCCATCCCCCCTATGGTCTCATAATGTAAAAGTAAATAGACACTCTGGAGAAGCCCTCAATGTCCATTCCCCCTATGATCTACTACACCAAGTTCTCACAGCCCTATGTAAGTCAATCGTGCACAACGATGTTCAACAGCCAACGTAAACCTTAAGAACTATTTGGCTAATAGCTTTCAAGATCTACTTGACTAAACAACTACAAGCATATAACAACATCAGATAATAACACTCCTTCCTAACAACACTAGGCATGGAAAACAAGAGGCCTAACCGGTAAAGCTAGGCCAAATAGTCAATATCAAAACAAACATGGGAAACATATCCATAGCATGGAAAATAACCCTATTCTCAATCAAACAACCTCTACTCAGGCACACAAGTCATAGCATGCATTAACAGGGATAAAATCCCTAAACACACAATACCCTTTTTTAGAGTATTGGGAACTTTTTCACATAATATTCAAAGAATAACTGCAGAAAGGCACAAACCACCTACCTCGGTGTTTTACAAAGAACACTCTCGAACGTCGGCCCTTGAATCGGCTTAGAATGATGTAGATATACAAAAACATCTAAAATGTTCAACCGAGGATATCTCACGAAATAGGATAAATACAGAGATAAAGCTCTAGAAGAAGGAAGAACTCACTGTGGATATTCCAATGCAATCGATGACGGTTGATTCGGATCACAGACGGCGGGTCGGTGGCTCAGAGAAGAATTGTCGCTCTCAGTCATTCCTGGACGAGACGTCATTAGAAGAAGGGGTTTCTGTGAACGAGACGTGACCCCGGTCCGATATAAAAATTAAAAAGAAAAGTACATGGCATGTATTATAATAGTACACGGCATGTATATGCCTTTACCGGGCCCCGCTTTAGGCTGTCTCTAGGTCACCTCACACGACCATGTACTCGGCCGTTACACAGCCAGTACACGGTCACCCGCAACAACCGGGTACACAGTGTGTACTTCAAAGTACACGGCGTGTACTCCTTAAATTTCCAGAAACTCCTCTTTTTCTCAAAACATCATAAAAATAGGATTCATACCTGAAAATAAGATCTAAGTTCTTACACTTTAAAATATTAAGTGGTCATGATGGCATAAAATACCATACATGTTAAAATAAAGATTCCTTTCACATTTCTGGTAAAATCCAAATGAACCTTCTTTTGGAACAACTTGAAGATTACTTTTAAAAAAATAAAAATTAAAACAAGGATAAGTGAATTTAAAAAATACCATAGGAACATTAAAAAAAAATTTGAAAACATTTTTATAAAACATGGATATAGAAGAAAAAAGGGTTTTCGGCTGAAGAGATAAATAAAGTCAATTTTCTTTAAAAACATTATTTATGAATCATGAGTACATAAAGAGAGGGAAATGAAATTAAAACATTTATTCACATGAAATAACTAGAGGATAATAAAATTCATGAGTTTATTGATAGATATTTCATAATATTCCATCATTAGAAGCATAAACATAAACAGTCTTGATAAACAATGAGATTGTATCATAACACTCTTACCACTTTGGTATCTTTGAATCATAATACCCATGAAGGAATAACATTAAATGAAATTTAAAATATCATGATAATAAATAAATTAATGATATTACATGTTAATTTTTTTGTATATACACTTCATAAAATAATATTGGTGCATAATATAACGTATATCCCAAAGAAGACAAATTGAGACAAAAATTCATTACATAAATCTCTTCTTCCTTCATACACATTAGAACCTCCTTTATAATAAATATAAGTTTATTATACATATATTATAGAACCATAATTATATATATCATACCATATATTATTTACTTATGACATTCTATTACTCTTTTATTAACAATTCTATGTTAAAATTATGTTTCGGGTAATTACTACTCTGTTTTTCGTGTATGTTTTGATTTTTTATATTTAGACCTATTACTTTGATAATGGTTCCATCATTTAAAAAAATTAACCATTATATAAATATCATATATATTCAATATATATATATATAGTAATACATAAAAGTTAGAGATATAAAATGAAATACACCATTCATGGAAACGGTAGGTTGTACGTACGCATGAACATTGTTTCCATTTTCTTAACACGTAAAATGAAATAATGGTAAATTTTATATTACTTTTACATAATAATTATTATTTCATATATATCAAATATATTCATTAAATTTACCCTAATTACCTTCCATCCAAAATGTTAGTGAGAAATGAATTTCATCGCTTCGCTAGGCGGAAGTTCTTTGTACACACGAACGACGCTATTGTATCCCCCACAAAAAGGAAAGTAAGAATTTATATGTGATATCATAATTAAATAAGTATAATCATGTTACCAATATTATATATATTCATTTATTATATCCTTATTACCATTCAAGTAAAACAGAAATAAAAAACACATCACATCGGCTCGTGAGGCGGTAGTCCACCGTACACACGAGCGACATTATTATTTTCCAATGGGTTGGGAGGTAAGAATATAGATGTGGTATTATAATTAAAAAGGTATGATAATATAATAAATATAATATATAAAAATTAAATCCATCATTATATCCATCCATGAGAGGCAGTTATGGAAAGCGAATAACATCGATTTGCGAGGTGGTAGTCCGCCTTACACACGATCGACGGTTTCATTTCCTATTTAATGGAAGAGGATATTGATATAAGTTATGTCGTTAAAAAAATAAAATATCATTATATTATATATACTAGTGTTATTATATTATCATTATTGATGAATATTTGAAGGAGTTATAGGTAGAATTAAGACAAAAACACATAGTTTAAAACTTTACTTCTTCTTCAGACAACCTCTTTAGGTTTAACCTAAAGCCTTCTTATATTGGATTTATGATCTCACTAAGGCCTCTAGGATGTGTGTAGGGATGTAAGAAAGATATTTTGGTAGGTATTGTATGAACCAAATTGTTTTGGAAGTGTGAAGAGGAGTGGAGAGGGGGTGTCCTATTATAAGTGGGGGGGAGGACACACATGGAATTTTTGAAAAGAACAATGTAACATCCTGAGTTTTTTTAGCAGGTTAAAATTCCTCAAATTTTTGAATTTTTTAGTTTGGTGGACATTACTACTTTTCTTTTTGGGATTTGGAACCTAATTATGAGTGTTTTTTTGACCCAAGGCCTTTTTTAGATGGTTTTTCAGGCTCGGAAAGTGCCTTGGGGTTTCGGATGAGTTTTAGGCATGTCAGGCCCCAGAAACTTAGTTTAGGGAAAGCACGGATAGAGGAACACGGTTTGATCAAAATATGTAGCCTATAAGGGGAAACCATGAACTCCAATTTTTCACTAGACGTGGTTTTCCAAACCGTATGGGTGGGGGCACACGGTCATGCAGGGCCTCTACAGTTTTTAATGGAGGGAATCAGCATGGTTTGTGCATGGTTTGGAAAATCGTGTGCCTAGTCATATAAGGTGTGGTGCTTGGATAGTGATCACCACACAGTTGTTGCATGGTTAGCCAAACCATGAAATCCATTAAAAAGTGTGAAATGATTGATTTGACCCTCCCTTATATTTATATTTTTCTTCCTCCTTCTCCCTTTCACTTGAACACATAGGGGGATCCTCCCATTTCTTCTCTACCTAGGCTTTGGCCTTCCTCTATCATAAAAGCTCTGAATTAAACATCAGCAAACTCATTGGAAGCATATCGGTAAGGCCTTCCATCCTCTAGCTTCTATTTCTCGTTTATCATGTCATATAGAATGCTAAATCTGTGTGATCTCTTTTTCCCTATTTTCAGGGCATTTGTCTAAAAGCCTGATTTCTCTCATTTCAGCTTGAGTTAGAGGTCGATATCAGACAAGAAAGTGATTAAAAGTATAAGGTAGGTAGTTCCAAGATTTCTCTTTAATTTTATAGTTGTTTTGGGGTGCATACCTAAATGTGCATGTTGGGATGTGTGAGTGATACCCCTAATTAATTAATCCTTTCTTTCTAATTAATTAAGCATTATTATAGGATGTCATTGAGCATGACCTAGACCACTTAAAATTTTGTTAAGTCAAGTAAGGGGCTTTGGACCATTTTGGTAGTTTAGGATGGATGGGTAATTTAAATTAATTGAATTGTATGTATTGATTGATTTGGTTCCATGGGAATGTGACGGGCATGGCCCGAGGTTGTGGTGATGTTGATCACCTGGATTAAGGAGACATTGTCATCAAGATGAGGGCATGGCCCGAGATATATGGGGTGATGAAGATCACCAGGTCGAGGCAACATATTCTTTGGGATTTGAGATGATGAGGTCATCAAGATGAGGGCATGACCCGTGTGACTTGGGATGGTGTTGGCCATCGGGAGTTAGAGACATGGTTATGGGGGGCATGAGATGTCAGATGATGTGGCTTAGGTTGTTTGGTGATTTCTACTCACCGTTATTGGTCGACACACCGTTGGAGTCATGTGCACGCATATAGGAATCAGATGAGGTGGTGTTGAACACTTGTTGTGGGTGGAGGCCTCCGTAGATATTGCGGATTAGGGGATGGTGTTGACCATCGATTATGTTGCAAGTGCTCACCATAAAAATCCATGGGGATAGTAATGGACCATCGGGAGATGGTTTTGAGACTATCAGTTGGGGGCTGAGAATTGTCGTATATATTTGAGGTTGTGGTTTAGGATTATTGGAGGATGGGTATCATCGTGCATCGGGACGTCGGGCTGCTAAGCCAACAGTAAATTATTTATTAGAGGATGGTTATCACCATGCCTCAGGACATCGGGTTGTTGAGCCGATGGGGACTTTTAGAGCTGAGGTATAAGGGACCTATGACTTATTGTTCAGGCATGCCATTAGGAGGTCAGATGCTTGTTTAGTGACACTGGAGGTGTCGGATGGCATGAGGTTTCTGGTGAGATGTTTATGGGTGGAACCTGAGGGTTCACCATTTATGATACTCTTTAGGGGGCGCCTGGTCACTAAGACAGGGGGCCTCACCACTAAAAATATATATATGCAGACATCAGTTGTATTCCATATATATATTTGGGGGAACATATTCATAGATATACCGGTGTTGATTGAAGCAGGTAAATGCTTCCATGTGGCTGTTGAGCACAAGGGAAGCAGGTTAAATTATCAAACGTGTGTGTATTGCCTTTTTATTTATATTTTTGCGTACACTGGCATAATTATGGATGTAAGACAGGAACATGATGGTGTTGGGCTACTGAGTTCATACTCACGCCCTACAAGGACCACTCAGGACGCATGTAAACTTTATATCCTTGAGATCAGGTAAGGGATCAAGCTCGGGAGCTGGACCTTAGTGATCGTAGCCCTATCTTTTGCATGGGATGGATGGCAGTGTACCAAGGGGTTCCTCTGCATCATGATGGACTTTCCTTTGAGCTTTCTATATATGTACCTATATGGTTGGCCATGGGAAACCCTGCTTGTTTATTATTTTGTATGACCTTCTGTGACTTTTTTATCATCTACAAATGGTATTATGCCTTTGGGATTATTTATTATTGTTGCTACTTATTCATGCTTCCACTGAGTTTGTTGTTGCTTCTTCTATTTATGGTCCTTCCACAATGTTATATACATATGTATCATTATAATTATCACTACCCAAGGGTATACTCTCTCCATTGTCACCTCATCAGACCATCGCTACTAGTCGGTAGCCTTTAGTGTACGGGGAGGCGTGCCTAAGTCCTAGTGGTCAATCAGCTCGGAGCACTGTTTGGGTGGAAAATTGTGTCGAGACGATACAAATAAAGTGTATCCGCATTTTTCACATGCCACAAAGCTCCAAAATGGGTCATTCTAAAACCTTAGAGGTGATAAGGTTGAAATATGTTTAGAAAATGAGTTTTGAAAAAGTTTCTAGATCATTTTACACCTTATCATTTTAGTTTAGCCCCCAGTAAACTCGTTTTAACCTTTACAACAGTAATTAATTTTTACTGTTTTTAATATTCAGTATGGTAAAAAATTAAGTTGACCTTATTAGATAATATTAATTATGATGATTCCAAATATATAATCCATTTTTTTCAAATTACATTCATATAAGTGGAAATTTTTAATTTAGAATTAACCCCGTAGATGTGAAGAAAAAATTGTTTTCCAAAGAGAAAATTTTCAAAAGTTTAAAAAGTTTTTATATTAAAATTCAATATGAAATTGATTACAATGACCTGAATTGGATTAATCAATATATAATTGAACTAATGTTTCTTTTAAAACCATATTAAAATAAAATGTATCTTGTAAATGCTTTGAATGAAAAGAATGTTTTTAATAAAAACTAGTATTTTTCACTATTCAATGAAAAATTAGTCCTTTTAGAAAGTTTTCAAAAAATCGCTTCAAGATAATTTTGACATTCTGATTTAAAAAATGAAGTTTATTTGGTCAAATATATTTTCTAAAAGTCTAAAAAATTAATTTTGAAATAAGTGTGCAAAATACAACAAATTTTTTTTTAGACAAATACAGTTTTTAAGCGTAAAATTGTATTTATTCTTATCTCATGTCTAGAAAACACATAATTTGACTGTTAAACATTGAATTGAATATATAATATATACATTTTCTTAAAATCATTCATCAAAAGTGATTTGTTTAATTTATTGAGGTAAAACATGTTTGTGCATAGAAAAATAGTTTTTTAGAAAAAGATTTCCTTTATTTTCAAATGGTTATTATTTTCATTTCTAATTAATTAGTCACTAAAGAATTAATTTTATATGCATGTATAAACCATATGTTTTCATACATTAGTTAATCATATTCATATTCATCATTCCAATGGCTAGATGATAACTATCATATTAAATAATAATATTTAGTAGTGTATCGCGTTTCATTAAGACTCGGTGTTTCATGAAATGCAAGCTATCGAAAATTTTAAATTTATGGAAAAAAATATTTCATAAAATCTCAGGGTGTTATATTCACCCTCAATGGATGTGATGTGAGTAGGAAGAGCTCACAGCAATTCATGGTCACATATTCTACACTAGAGTCCAAATATACTGTGACTTGTGAGCCAATTAAAGATGCAGTTTGGATACACAACTTCCTCCAAGAGTTTGATGTTGTAGCTAAAAGTAAAGACTCTCTCACACTCTATTGTGATATACTACAGTGGTGATTATTACCAAGGAGCCAATGTCACATAAGCGAACGAAGCACATACATTAGAAGTATCATCTCTTGAGAGATTTTTCTCAAAGAAGTGAAGTTTCAGTGAGCATAGTCTCCACATAAAATGATGTGGCAGACCCCTTGACTAAAGTCTTAACTCATTAGAAATAAGATCTTTATATGAGGTTTAGCATACTGAAAGTCGTTAGCAGTTGACTCCAACCCAAGTGAGAGTTTGTTGGAGTTTGTGCTCTATAAACAACTATTTATACATGGGATTACATGTATATTCAAAAAGTGAATATTAATAAAACATCTAATTACATACTATTCATTGTTCTACATGACTTTAATATAATAATGTCTCTGAGTATCTATCACATTGAAAAGGGCATAACAGTCTCTCGTTATGTTGAGAACTTTGAAATTTCATGATGACATTCTTAAACCTTATTCAATGACCGAATAACATTCTCTGATGGGGCATATGGTATGTCGATTATCAGGTGCGAATACTTACAAGCGGATGATGCTTCTAGTTATCGGGGAGACTACCTCTCTCTTCCAATTCCTGGAATGAAGGAACAACAAAAGGATGATGTTGCAGTACTCATTTTGGAAGAATGTCAGTGTAATTTATGCTTGGGCATTTTGAGCACTGCGGAGGTTCAGAAGATCACAAAGAGGGGACTGGATGAGAAGATGAAGTGGATTTGACTTTCCATGGTTATAGCGAGGGCTTACCTAGTGAAAAGTGGCTCTACAGCCAAATCTTCTTTGACTTATATTTGATAAGGGACATTGGCTTACACTAAGATTTTCAGGGGATGTGTCACAGAACAGTTGAATTTTTTAGGGAGGCGACATCCATTGAACATCAGGGTTGTCAAGGGGAGAGATGACACGTAGATGCCCAAAGGCAGAAACAATAGGGGATAACTCATAGGAGATAAGTGGGAGAATGGGGTGATTTGGAGGGAGCATATTAGGGTAAGGGATGGATTGGGGTGGACCAAATAGTCAATAATAAATTAAGAGTGAATAAGTGAAGGGGAAGCTAACATATGTACTTTAGAGGACAACATTTAAAAGAATAAATGCAAGATTATAAAATTTGAGATAAAAAAATATGATATCTCAATAATATCATAGATATAACCAAATAAAAAAAAACAAGTGACTGGTCTTAGGATTTATGAACTAAGACTTTGAGAATTTAGGATTTATTATTATAATGTTCCTTGGTAAAGTTAAAAGATGTTTGATCGTTGTATTTTGGGTTTAAAAATCTATTGTTTATGGTTTCAAGTAAAAGATTGTTGCTTGATGTGTTTGATTTAATGATTTAGAATTTTTGCAAGTTGGGATTAATAACATAATATTTAAGATTTTAGAAAACATGGTTTATGGTTTTAAATTTAAATTTGTTAGTGAATTGATTTCAAGGTTTTGGATTTTGAGGGGTTTGTCTTTTAGAACTTAAGAAATGTAATGTTTTAAAATTTTAATTTTACAAACAAAACCTATGTTGTCAGTTGAAATTTTATTGAATTAAAAATTTTAATATAACCTGATGATTAAAACGTGAAATAAAATTCTAATATTATTTCTTAATTAATTTTATAATCTGTTTATTTTTTAAACTAATTAACCTAACTCAACGCTCTTATATTATAAATAAATTATAAAATATTCGTTTAACCACCTTATCCCATTGTAATACCTGTTTATAATTTCAAATTTTCAAATTTTATTTATTACAATAAATTTATTCTTTAAATATTTTAATATAAATTTTATAATTTTAGTATTATTTAAAAATATTTAGATAATAAAGTTATAGTAATAAATTTAATCGGGTTCAAATATTTTAAAACTTAGATTCTAACCTTATCATAATATTAATCCGATTTTGAATTTAATATCATATAATTAATGACATAACCTTGATTAATTGTATCTCACGTTATCGGGTTGACGGGTACGGCGTAATCCCTTCAATTATTAATTTTTTAAAATTAAAAGTAAGTTTACCCGACTTTTGCAAGGGACCGACTCGATCTTGTAATGGGTGGAATCCGGGCCGGGCCCCCTATTATCTGACTGACACGTATAATGCAGATCCTTACACGGGCCAAATAATTGAAGGACTTATAAAAGTTGAAGAAATTTTTTACCAAAACCATGTCATCTTTTGGGGTGAAATGCAAACATAATTTATTCAGTTTTATATTATTATTATTATTATTATTTGTTATTTTATTTTATTTTTTTTTGTTTTTCCATCTACAAATGTGCAAAGTTGTGTAACAAACCAATATTTTATTTTACTATTAAAAAATATGATGTATAAAAAGATATCATATAGTAACACAACACCAAAAGAAAAATATAATCATATTATTTCATAATAAAGATGGTACAAATCAAATGTATATATCCATCATAGGTGCTAAAAAAATAAGTCAATAAATATATATTAAAATTGTTACTTGGAATAGAAAATCATTTGCCTCATCATCTCCCATATGTTGTATGCCTAGAAGAACCATTGTACAAAGGCAAAAAATGTTCCCAATGAGATATACCGTGGTAAAAAAATGTAAAATTATAACAAACAATACTGTGAATAAATGATGTAAATTTGATATATGCATCTGAGGGAATATATATATATACATATATATAAGAATCTACGAAAAAAATAGGACTATTATATGATTGTTGTGGAGAAGTAAGGTAACTATTAAGGTTGGATAATCATTTGAGGTAATGTGAAAGTTATTTTAATGTCCTTGTCTCGAAGTTATTTGTACAACTTGAGTTGAGTCATCACATACCTCAAGCTTGCCTTCCAGCATGTCAATGACTGCCAACTAGCAATGAAGTATGAATGATATAAAGTGGGAAGACAATGCCCTCTATGTCATGACATACAATTACTGATAAATAACGTGAAACAGATAACAACATCATAGTGTAACATAATTTACACCAAAAAACATAACATGATATACAAATAAGAATAATGCATTAATGGAATGGACCCAATAATGCCTGACAGACATGTAATTGGAAAGAGATCGCAAAAACAAGTCGATCAAAAGCAAGGTGTATCATAAAGAAAGAAAACAATAGAGTCATTGCTACAACGATCTCAGTATCGCCTTGATATAATCTCTTAATCTCTGTTGAGGTGCTCTAACTCCTCCAACTGTACTATAAGTTGTTTCGTAACATGAATTGAAAATATAGAGTTTGCATATGCACTGAAGTTTACATGCAGAGTGTGAGTACATAACTCTATAGGTCACCACCAACAAGGTCCCTAACATAATCCATTATGTATATGTATGCATGCATGACATATAAGATATGCAATAGCAATATAAAACAAGAAGACCGTTAAAGAATAACAATATTCTAGTTCCACATTAATACTCAAAGTAATAAAGTATATATTCATTTTGTGTTGGTTTCCCAAGTATGTACAAAGCTGCAGTGGCACCAACTATACTAGCTTTGAGCCATGCTTAGAATCCTTGATAGTGAAACCCATACATCGATAGGTACCTTTAAGTCGATGGAAACCTATCCCCCAATGGGAATCTTGAAAACTAATCGAGTGGAGGAGACACCCTCATATAGGGAAAGAGATAACATCCTCTCGAAGGTGAATATAATGCGTCAGTATGCACACCAATATAGGGGAATTAGGAAATGACAACCTCACTTAGGAGGGAATAATAATCAAGTGCCTTAAACACCCTCATATGTGGAAATGGAAATCATATAGTCACTAGGAGGGAAAAACTAATCAAGTTCCCTAAGCACCCTTATATAGTACTGTGTGAGTGTCCTCTCCAAGGACTTGTTTGTCAAGACCTATTTATCTAAGACCTTAAACAATTTATATCATATGTATATCAACTATAAAAATAACCATCATAACTATAAATAAAAGTTTTGGCGCCCTCATTGTGGGCCTCTGGTGCCTATATAGGCAATCTATAATAAAAACAATATTATACAACCCCCATTTTATTATGAGAACACTACTACAAAAAACGAGCTTTATCAGTGCTAAAAAAGTGTTGTAAAGCTTAGCGCTGATAAGGAGGGGGGGTCCCCTTTATCAGCGCTCAATAAGTGATGATAAAAGGATACTTTATCAACGCTAAATAAGCGATGATAAAGGCATACTTTATCAACACTAAAAAGCGCTGATAAAAGGAGACTTTATCAGAGATAAAAAGGTGCTGATAAAGGATCCATTTATCAGCACTAACAAAACGCTGATAAATGTACTTTTTATCAGTGCTAAAAAAGCACTGATAAATGTGTTTTTTATCTGCGCTAAAAAAGCACTGATGAATGAGTTTTTTATCAGCGCTCTTTTAACGCTGATAAACTGATCATTTATCAGCGCTAAAAAAGCGCTGATAAATACCCTGTCTGCTGCAACAAAATATTATGCAGCAGCACACCCAAACAACACCTGCAAAAAATTCAGCATCTCAACAAGTATACCCATACAAAATTAACACATAATTTATAAGGTAATTACACCAAGTATACCCATACAACAAGTATACCCATACAACATTAAAACATAATTCACAAGTTAATTAAATACATAAAGAATTCAATTCAGAATTCAGGGGGTTGGGGGGGCTGTTCAGGGATTTAGGGGTGGCTGCCCAAGGGGGGGGGGTAGGGGGTGTCCAGGGGGATGGGGGTGTCCGGGGGGATAGGGGTGTCCAGGGGGGGTGGGGGCGGTCCAGGAGGTTGGGGGGCTGTCCAGGGGGGGTGGGTGGGTGGTAGGGGCTATCCATGAGGGTGGGGGTGTCTAGGGGGTGGGGGTGTCTAGGTGGTGGGGAGGTGTCTAGGAGGGGGGGGGGGGTCCAGGTGGGGTGGGGGGGGGGTGTCCATGGGGGTGTCCAGGGGGTGGGCTGGTGTCCAGGGTGTCAGGGGGGCTTTCCAGGGGGTGGGGGTGTCCGGGGGGTGGGGGGCGGTCTAGGGGGTTGGTGGGGCTGTCCAAGGGGGGTGGGGCAGTGTCCAGGAGGGTGGGGTGGTCCAGGGGGGGTGGGGGGCTGTCCAAGGGGGGTGGGGTGGTGTCCAGTGGGTGGTGGGGGCTGTCCATGAGGGTGGGGGTGTCCAGGGGGGTGGGTGGGGGGTGTCTAGGGGGGTGGGGTGGTGTCTAGGAGGGGGGCGATGTCCAGGTGGGGGGGGACTGTCCATGGGGGTGTCCAGGGGGGTGGGCTGGTGTCCAGGGTGTCGGGGGGGGGGGGGGGGTGCGGGGTGTCCGAGGGGTGGGGGGTGTCCGGGGGGTGGGGGGCGGTCTAGGGGGTTGGTGGGGCTGTCCAAGGGGGATGGGGTGGTGTCCAGGAGTGTGGGGGTGTCCATCCATGGGTGGGGGGGGGGTGTCCAAGGGGTGGGGGTGTCGAGGTGGTGGAGTGTCCAGGGGGTGGGGGTGTCCACATGGTGGGGTGGTGTCTAGGAGGGGTAGGGGTGTCGTCTAGGGGGTTGGTGGGTGTCCAGGGGGGTGGGGGGTGTCCGGGGGGGGGGGGGGGGCTGTCCGGGGTGGGGGGTGGGGGGCTGTCCGTGGGCGTGTCCAGGGGGTGGGGGGTGTCCACGGGGTTGGGGGCTTTCTAGGGGTGGGGGGTGTCCAGAGGGGTTGGGGGTGTCCAGGGGGTGTCCAGGGGGTGGGGTGGTGTCCAAGGGGGGTGGGGGCGGTCCGGGGGGTTGGTGGGGATATCCAAGGGGGGTGGGGTGGTGTCCAAGGGGGTGGTGGTGGCTGTCCATGGGGATGGGTGTGTCCAGGGGGGTGGGGGAGGTGTCAAGGTGGTGGGGTGGTGTCTAGGGGGGTGGGGGCGTCCAGGGGTTGGGGGGCATCCAGGGGGTTGAGGGGGGGGGGCATCCATGGATCATTTTCTTAAAGGATCAATACAATCCAAATGCGTTTGGTCGGATTTGCATACGTCAATTGTTGTTTTCACATAAAATTTTGTCCATTTTATACAAAAGAGAGACCCTTTGAGTGATACCCACCACATCGTGACTCGGATTGAGGCGGAGTTGACTCATACACATCAAAAATGAACCATGGATCATTCTCCTAAAGGATCAACACAATCTGAATGCGTTTGGTCGGATTTTCGTATGTCAGTTGTTCTTTTCACTTAAAATTTTGTCAATTTTAAACAAAAGAGAGACACTTTGAGTGATACCAGCCACACCGTGTCTCGGATTGAGGCAGGGTTGACTTGTACATGTCACAAATGACCCATGGATCATTCTCCTAAAGGATCAACACAATCCTAATGCGTTTGTTCAGATTTCCGTAGGTTAGTTGTTGTTTTCACTTAAAATTATGTCCATTTTAAACAAAAGAGAGACCCTTTGAGTGATACCGGCCACACCATGCCTCGGATTGAGGCGGGGTTGACTCGTACCTGTCACCAACACACCCATGGATCGTTCTCATAAAGTATCAACACAATCTGAATGTGTTTGGTCGGATTTCCATATGTCAGTTGTTGTTTTCACTTAAAATTCTGTCCATTTTAAACAAAAGAGAGACACTTTGAGTGATACTGGCCACACCGTGTCTCGGATTGAGGTGGGGTTGACTCATAAACGTCAAAAATGACCCATGGATTGTTCTACTAATGGATCAACACAATCCGAATGCGTTTGGTCAGATTTCCATACGTCAATTGTTGTTTTCACTTAAAATTATGTCCATTTTAAACAAAAGAGAGACCCTTTGAGTGATACCGACCACACTGTGCCTCAGATTGAGGAGGGGTTGACTCGTACACATCACCAACACACCCATGGATCGTTATCCTAAAGTATCAACACAATATAAATGCATTTGGTTGGATTTTCCTACGTTACTTATTGTTTTCACTTAAAATTCTGTCCATTTTAAACAAAAGAGATACACTTTGAGTGATACCTACCACACCGTGCCTCGGATTGAGGCAGGTTTGACTCATAAACATCAAAAATGACCCATGTATGGTTCTCCTAAAGGATCAACACAATCCAAATGTTTTTGGTCGGATTTCTGTACGTCAGTTGTTGTTTTCACTTAAAATTATGTCCATTTTAAACAAAAGAGAGACACTTTGAGTGATTCTGGCCACACCGTTGCTCTAATTGAGGCGGGGTTGACTCATACACATCACAAATGACCCATGGATCGTTCTACTAAAGTATCAACACAATATGAATGATTTTGGTTAGATTTTTGTATGTCATTTGTTGTTTTCACTTAAAATTCTGTCCATTTTAAACATAAGAGAGACACTTTGAGTGATATCGACCACACCGTGCCTCAGATTGAGGTGGGGTTGGCTCTTACACATCAAAAATGAACCATGCATAGTTATAATAAAGTATAAACACAATCCAAATGCGTTTGGTCAGATTTTCGTATATCAGTTGTTGTTTTCACTTAAAATTCTGTCCATTTTAAACAAAAGAGAGACCCTTTGAGTGATACCGGCCACACCGTGGCTCGGGTTGAGGCGGGGTTGACTCGTACATATCAAAAATTACCCATGTATCGTTTTACTAAAGGATAAACACAATACAAATGCGTTTGGTTGGATTTGCGTACGTCAGTTGTAGTTTTTTGCATAAAATTCTGTCCATTTTAAACAAAAGAGAGACACTTTAAGTGATACCGGCCACACCGTGAATCGGATTGAGGCGAGGTTAACTCGTACACATCACCAACACACCCATGGATCGTTCTCCTAAATTATAAACACAATATGAATGTGTTTGGTCATATTTCCGTACGTCATTTGTTGTTTTCACTTAAAATTCTGTCCATTTTAAACAAAAGAGAGACCCTTTGAGTGATACCGGCCACACCGTGGCTCGGATTGAGGAAGGTTTGACTTGTACATGTCAAAAATGACCCATGGATCATTCTCCTAAAGTATCAACACAATCTGAATGCGTTTGGTCAGATTTGTGTACGTCAGTTGTTGTTTTCACTTAAAATTCTGTCCATTTTAAACAAAAGAGAGACACTTTGAGTGATACCGGCCACACCGTGCCTCAGATTGAGGTGGGGTTTAATCTTACACATCACCAAATCACCCATTGATCGTTCTATTAAAGTATAAACACAATTCGAATGCTTTTGGTCGGATTTCCGTACGTCAGTTGTTGTTTTCACTTAAAATTCTGTCCATTTTAAACAAAAGAGAGTCCATTTGAGTGATACCAGAAACACCATGGCTTGGATTGAGGCGGGGTTGAATATTACATGTCTCAAATGACCCATGTATCGTTCTCCTAAAGGATTAACACAATCCTAATGCATTTGGTCAGATTTACGTACGTCAGTTGTTGTTTTCACTTAAAATTCTGTCCATTTTAAACAAAAGAGAGACACTTTGAGTGATACTGGACACACTATGCATCAGATTGAGGTGTTGTTGACTCTTACATGTCAAAAATGACCCATGGATCATTCAACTAAAGGATAAACACAATATTAATGTGTTTAGTCAGATTTACGTAGGTCAGTTGTTGTTTTCACTTACAATTCTGTCCATTTTAAACAAAAGAGAGACCTTTTGAGTGATACCGGCCACAACGTGCCTCAGATTGAAGCGGGGTTGACTCGTACAAGTCACCAAAACACCCATGGATAGTTCTCTTGAAGTATCAACACAATCCAAATGAGTTTTGTCAGATTTGTGCATGTCAGTTGTTGTTTTCACTTAAAATTCTGTCCATTTTAAACAAAAGAGAGACACTTTAAGTGATACCGGCCACACCGTGTACCGGATTGAGGAAGGGTTGACTCGTACACATCAAAAATGACCCATATATTGTTATTCTAAAGGATTAACACAATCCAGATGCGTTTGGTCGGATTTGTGTACGTCAGTTGTTGTTTTCACTTAAAATTCTGTCCATTTTAAACAAAAGAGAGACCCTTTGAGTGATACCGGCCACACCGTGGCTCATATTGAGGCAAGGTTGACTTGTAAATGTCACCAAAACACCCATTGATAGTTATCATAAATAAAAAACACAATCTGAATGTGTTTGGTAGGATTTCCGTACGTCAGTTGTTGTTTTCACTTAAAATTCGATCCATTTTAAACAAAAGAGAGACACTTTGAGTGATACCACCCACACCGTGCCTCGGATTGAGTCAGGGTTGACTATTATATGTCAAAAATTACCCATGGATCGTTCTCATAGAGGATAAAGACAATCCTAATGCGTTTGGTTATATTTCTGTAGGCCAGTTGTTGTTTTCACTTAAAATTCTGTCCATTTTAAACAAAAGAGAGACCCTTTGAGTGATACCGGCCACACCGTGCCTCATATTGAGGCGGGTTTGATTCATAAACATCACCAACTCACCCATAGATCTTTATACTAAATTATAAACACAATCCGAATGTGTTTGGTCATATTTGTGTATGTCAGTTGTTGTTTTCACTTAAAATTCTGTCCATTTTAAACAAAAGAGAGACCCTTTGAGTGATACCGGCCACACTGTGCCTCATATTGAGGAAAGGTTGACTCATAAATGTCAAAAATGACCCATTAATCAATTTACTAAATTATCAACACAATAAAAATGTGTTTGGTCGGATTTGCATATGTCATTTGTTGTTTTCACTTAAAATTCTGTCTATTTTAAACAAAAGAGAGACCCTTTCAGTGATACCGGCCACACCATAGCTTGGATTGAGGTGGGGTTGACTCATAAATGTCAAAAATGACTCATTTATCGTTCTCCTAAAGGATCAACACAATCCAAATTCATTTGGTCGTATTTTCGTACGTCAGTTGTTGTTTTCACTTAAAAATTCTGTCCATTTTAAACAAAAGAGAGACACTTTGAATGATAACGGACACACCATGCCTCAGATTGAGGTGGGGTTGACTCGTACACATCAAAAATGACCCATGGATCGTTCTCCTAAAATATCAACACAATACGAATGTGGTTGGTCAGATTTACGTATGTTAGTTGTGTTTTCACTTAAAATTCTGTCCATTTTAAACAAAAGAGAGACCCTTTGACTGATACCAGCCACACCGTTCCTCAGATTGATGAGTTGTTGACTCGTACATGTCAAAAATGACCCATGGATCATTCTCTTAAAGTATCAACATAATCCGAATGCTTTTGGTTGGATTTGCGTACGTCAGTTGTTGTTTTAACTTAAAATTCTGTCCATTTTAAACAAAAGAGACCCTTTGAGTGATACCGGACACACCGTGCCTTAGATTGAGATGGGGTTGACTCGTACACGTCACCAACACACCCATGGATCGTTCTCCTAAATGATCAACACAATCCGAATGCGTTTGGTCAGATTTGTGTACGTTAGTTTTTGTTTTCACTTAAAATTCTATTTATTTTAAAAAAAAGAGAGACCCTTTGACTGATACCAGCCACACCATGCCTCATATTGAGACGGGGTTGACTCGTACATGTAAAAAATGACCAATGGATCATTATACTAAAGGATCAACACAATCTGAACGCGTTTGGTCGGATTTGTGTACGCCAGTTGTTGTTTTCACTTAAAATTCTGTCCATTTTAAACAAAAGAGAGACACTTTGAGCGGTTCATAATTATTGCATGTTACTGGTGCATTTTATCTGTTAAAATGGGAAAATGAATCATTGGAGAAAGGATTTTTTATTTAATAAAAATTTCAATTTTCCTACAAACATTTACATACAACAATGTTTCATCTTTGGATCCCCTTAACCCCTCTAAAAAATGAATGCCAATTGTACACGTCCCCAAGTCAGATCTTCATGCTATTTGTGTATAATCTTCCATCAGGTATGCGGACCACTCATTTTTGAACAAATCTATATCGTCTTGTGAGTATGAGGCTTTTCGGCAGTCAGAGTAGTACTGCAAAATATAAAAATAAATAATTAATAAATAAATTAATTTAAATAGTAGTTGTTTTTGAAAATACCTCTTTAGGGATGCTAGTTTGTTGATGAAAAACTATCTCTTTCATAAATTTACAAACATAATAACCGCAATCATTATCGTTTGTTTGTTTTGGACACTGTAAAAAATTTGATCATTAAGAGAATAAGTAACTTGTGTTGATATGTGTTTGGATAGTGAAATTTTATTATATATACCCAGATATTTGTCCAGACATATTACTTGCTCGCCTCCTTATGCTTAGCCCCTATCCTCATTACTTTTTTAGACGATAATCACACACCGCCCTATCATAACAGAATCTTCAGTAAAAGATAATATAAATTATATTACTTGATGTTTAGACCTAAAATGTAGGATGTAGTGTCTTACAGATTCACAAACTCCATCATGTGTGGTTGGTTTGATGGATATCCTTGCTTTGAATCCAGAAAATAAATCTTTGGAGTATCCAAGTTCATCGCAATTACCAGCCAATGTTTCCTAAAAACACAAAAAGGAATAAGTAATAAAAGAAGTGAAAATATAATTGATATGCTTTAATCGTAGAGTTTTACCCCTGCATGGTTGGTATTTGGAAGAGTCTGTCATCTGTAATCTTGCTTTCAAATGTTTTTAGCAAGCCATTCACTATTTCATCCTTTTTTGATGGATCTAATTTTGTTAGATGTGTTGATGCGGTAATGAGTCTGAATTTTGGCTCATGGGAAAATTCCTTCAACTGTTTTTCATATATACGTCTATCAACAATATAAAATGAATTTAGTCATAATTTTCACATTAGATCAGATTTTATAAAATCAATTCATGAAAACATACCTCATATATATATTTACAACTGTGACGCCTAGCCAACCATTTTCAAGGATCTCATTTAAATTTTCAGTAGCAAAATAATCTTAAATTTCCTCTCTATATATATTATTTTCGAAAACCACTATATGAATACTACCACCTCTTAGCTTCATATCCACACGAGTCTTCAATGCTAGTAAATGTGGATAGAGAACCGGTGGTGTTATTGTGCTTTCAGTAGCTCCTTGGGATCGGTTGATCGATCCTTTAGATGGTTTTGAGCCGACGCTTGTCACCCCCTTCCCTTTCTCTGTCTATAATAACATTCATTGGTTCAGACCCTTTTTTCATTAATTGTTAAAGGTTTAGCTTGAAAAAAAGGAAATAAATACCTCTTTGTATGCATATACTCTTACAAGTTGTGACGGCCATGCAATGAATATACCAATGGCCTTTTCGACTGTATGAATATCATCATCATCAAGTGGAATAGGTAGCTCTACATTTGGCTCATGAGCTACAATAATCATCACTTTCAGATGATATTTCAGAAGTAGTCTATTATGCAGCTTGTCATCTGGGATATTGAACACTGTAGCCCTTGCTACAAGGTGATAGGTGGGTGTTGATAGATATAAATCATAGGCATTATCACCCTGTAGAAGATCAGTACAGGAAAAGTATCAGTGTTTGTCTGATTCACATTTCATGGGAACAATTATTAGAATATTGATTACCACGACTAAGATGGCTCTTTGAGGGGAATGGCTCGCCTTAAAGCTGGTGGGGGGTGGGGCGGGATCTTCACGCACTGGTTGTTCCTGAGTTGTGTCTTCTCCTTGCTTCCCACCCATAAAAGTTTCTAGAAACTCTCCCTACCATTTCAATCGTTCTTCAAGAGTTTCTAGTCTTTCACTCATTTGTTTCAATTTTTCATCTCTATCATCCATTTCTTTTTTTATCAAAATATACTCAGGGTGTCACCCCAAACCCCACACCTCTGACACAACCGTATTGTTCTGGTTGCTTCAGAGCCGTCGATAATAGGTTTGTATCCGCTACAGGAGTAGCTGATTCCTGTGACTGTCAGATATAGGAAAATAACTAATTTTTTTTATGTAATAGAAATTTAAAAAAAATCTTTTTATCGTCGTGTCTTACTTACACATATTTCCCACACTTTTTGTGTGTTCTCATCTACTAGCTTCCCTTCCTTATTCACACATGTCTCCTTCCATAGCACATGATGTGGGATGGAAGTGTCTTTGGTTTTAGACTCATCAATCTACATATAAATATAGAAAGATAATTATGGTGTTGTTTATTGGAACCTAACAATATTACTGTAAATTTAAAATATGTACCATTTTCTTTTCTATTGAAGCATGCCCCATACTTTCTTTACGATAGGGGTATGTTGGTTTTGATGCACGTTCCTTATTTTCAGTATAGAGTTGCTATTTCATAAATGAAATATTGACAATCAAAGTGATGAATACATGTATCCTCAAACAACATATTATCACCCACAATGTACCTGAAACTTCTCATCCCCACGATGACCAATAAATGCATCCCATGCTTCTTGGGATATCAGGTGAGCATAGACAATGGGTGAGTGCGGGTTTATTTTACCTTTGGAATCTTTCAGGTGACATTTTGTTAAAATAGTGCGAAAACCTTGACGAATCCTTCCTGCAAGCCTTAGTACATAATTCTTGTGTGAATAGTCTACTATAAATGTACTCTGCAAGAGATTGAGAAGATTAAGACACTGTTTCATTATATTATTTTCTAGTAAATTAAAGATATAATATCATAATGTTACCGTAATTTCTTCCCAGATCACATCCTTCAGCCCGAACACAACATGGTTCCATGAATCTATGTCAATCGACACGTGTTTCTGAGTGAAAAATACAATGTAACTACTAAACATATCCTTTTTGGGATTCACATGTTGGCCTCATGCATTCCATCCGACATCAAATTTGATGCCTTTGCTTTTTGCCTTAAGAACTTTGGCTAACACCATCAGACTACGACGCACCTGTATTTTATGTGACGTCTGTCCTTCATCCCCTACCATTTCATCGATATCAATATCATCTATATGTTCATATGAAATGGTAGCAATGACACGTGCTTATGGTTGTTGGACCTCAACACTAGGAGCAACAACAAGTTCAGAAACTTGTTGTTGCTCTGCACTATGAGCAGCCGCAGCAGGAGCAGCAACAACAGCTTGAGAGACTGGTTCATCCTCAAGGTTAGGAGCACCAGAATGTGAAGAAGTCATTATCTGCAAAAGTGGTTGAACAATTAATTTAGATTACATAAATTTAGTAATGATAAGATAATAACATGAGATAACAAGATATATATTACAAACAAAATATAACCTATTTATTGAACTCTCTTTATTTTTTTCAAAGGATGATGGGATTTGACACCTCTATCGATTATCCAAATCCCTTCATTGTGGTATCCTCTAACATAAAAAACATCATCTATATTGGGACCACTGTGAAATGATTGCGACGTACCACTGAAAGGATCATTCTCAACTAAATTTTCATTGGACCCTTCAGTAGTTTTGGATGATAACAGAACAATCGACCACTTTCAGTTTGCAGGATCTAGAAAATAAAAAACTTGTACCGCTTGTGATGCCATTATAAACTATTCATCTTTGTACCCTTCTTTACTAAAATCAACTTTCACAAATCCCCATTCATCTATTTTAACACCACTGTTGTTATCAACCCATTTGCATTGAAAAATTGTCAATTGGAATGTCATATAATCCAACTCCCATATTTGTTTGATAATGCCAAAGTATGACATATTTACATAAATTGGATTTCTGTCCTTACTACTAGAAACATGCATCACAACAGCCACAAGTGAAACTCTACTATTTTGTATGGTAATATCTTCATCATGTTCATCTGTATATAATGTATAACCATTAATTACATAACCATTGTAAGATAATACATACACACTTGGTCCGACGGCTAGCCATCGAAGTCGCTCTGAAATTGAATTTGAATTATCATCTAACTCCTTAAAAATATATTCCTAAAACCATCCTATAAACTGGTGATTATGTGTATTTGATATCCATTTTTCAGCCCTTGATGGATTCAACTACCTAAGAATTTCTTTGTGAGTTTCAATATATAGAGAAACCTACCAACTGTTATGCAAAACATAAAGGTGGGCCTGCTCCCGATCTATAATACTGATTATCACAAAATCTCTTCCAGAAATTCCCTCACCCTCAATGCGTTCAGTGTGATGAGATTTTGGGAGACCAATGCTTTCCACATCAGATAGGTATTCGGTACAAAATTCAATGGCTTCCTCAACAATATATCGCTCCACTATACAACCCTCTGGCCAACTACGATTTTTGACATACCCTTTCAAAATCTTCATATACCGTTCAACGAGGTACATCCATCTATAGTGCACAAGACCACAAAGTCGAATCTCTCTCACCAAGTGAATCATTAAATAAACCATCATATCAAATAATGTTGACAGGAAGAACATTTATAATTCACATAATATAATGAAAATTTATTTTTCCATAGCTGGAAATTTCACCAGGTCTAAAACTTTGATACATATATTTTTGAAAAAGAAACAAAGTTTGGTTAACATATGATGAACATTCTTGGAAAAAATGCAACGTAAAGCTATAGGAATTAGATCTTGCATCAAAACATGGAAGTCATGTGATTTCAAACCTTTTAACTTTAAATCATTCATTGACATAATGTTCTTGATATTTGATGAATACCCCTCTGGAACCTTTACATCATTGAAGAAGTTTCAAAACTGATATCTCTCCTCCCTAGAAAGAGTGTAAGCAGCTAGAGGAAGAAACATTTGATTTTCACCCTTCACGGGAGCCAAATCTTCTCGTATTCCCATGTCAACCATGTCCAACCTTGCCTTAATTCCATCCTTTTTTTCCAAGGGAATTTAGAAACGTTCTGATAACATTTTCACATACATTTTTTTCCACATGCATCACATCAAGAAAATGTCTGACGTACAAACAATTCTAGTATGGTAATTCAAAAAAACTGATCTCTTTTTCCAACTGATTTTCGTAAGGTTTTTCGAAAATGGTTTACCAAAAACAGTGTTCACATATTTTACTTTCTCAAACAGCTGATCACCTATTAGTGGAGACGGTGATGCGCGTTGTTCTGAACTTCCATTTATTGATGTCGTCCAATATCGGTACTTACACCGACGAGGTAAAAATCTACGATGTCCTAGAAACACATATTTAGATGAATGTTTCAACCTAATTGATTCTGTATCTTCTTCACACATGGGACACCCTTGAGTTCCTTTAATTCTATATCCTGACAAATTTCCATAAGCAGGGAAATCATTTATTGTCCCATACAACATCACTCTCAAAGTGAAGTATTCACTTTTATAAGCATCATACAACATAACACCTGAATCCCATAATAACTTCAAATACTCGATCAAAGGAAACATATAAACATCAATATCGTTACCTGGTTGTTTTGGTCCTGATATAAGCATAGATAACATGGTGAATTTCCGCTTCATGCATAACTAGGGTGGAATGTTATAATTTACCAACATAACAGGCCATGTACTATGAGTTCTGGTTTGAAAACCAAAAGGGTTCACTCCATCTGTATATAACACAAGATGAAGGTTTCTCAACTCTTTTCCAAATTCAGGATATTCATGACCAATTTTCTTCCATTGAGGAGAGTCGGCCGGATGACGTAATTTCCCATCTTTATTTCTTTGATCTTCATGCCATGACAATTGTCTTGTAGTTTCTTCACTTCCATATAGATACCTAAACATTGGAATGATTGTAAAGTACCACACAACTTTCATAGGATTGAATTCATCTTTCTTGTATCGAGAAGCACCACACTTTGGGAATTCTGTAAGTGATTTGTTCTCCTTTCGAAACAATATACAGTCTTTCGGGTAGGCATGTATTATTTCAGAAATCATTCCCATCGAGTGTAGCATTCGTTTAGCTTCATATGTTTGGCTTGGGAGCTCATTATCTTCTGGGAGCATGTCATTTAAGAGATCAAGTAGTTCTGTAAAACAGACATCACTCCATCCATTGCCTACTTTCAATTTATACAACTTTAGTACAACTGACAACGCTGTATATTTAGTGCAACCAACATACAATGGTGTCTTTGTACAACTCTTTAACTTCTCAAACAATTTTGGGTAATCACGGAGTTCATCTTCAATTGTATTTGTCATTTCCTCAATACGATCTTCATCATAATTGACATCTGTAATCACATTATCCATACAGTTTTCTTCATTATCTATATTTTTATTCATATATGATGATCCATAAAACGCAGTTTTATCCCAGCTAGTAGCTATATTCTCTTTTTCTCCATGTTTATTCCAACATTTATAACTCCGATCAATTTCATGGCATATAAAATGTTCTTCCAACTCTCCTGGAGTAAGTAGTCTAGAATAACAATAATGTAAACACGGGAAAATAATTTGAGAAGGATCCTTTGTGCGATCCTTTGCAAACTTGATGAACTTTTTCACTTCGTTCTCATACTCTATTGTCAAATGATTAGGATCCATCCAATATTTATTCATCTCCATCCTATTTGAATCTAAAATATTAGTATTTATGGTTCAAATACACAAAATAAGACTTCCAAATATAGTATAAGAGAACCACTTATAAAAATAGATATTAATAGAGCCTAACCATTTCCAATAAAGATTTGGAAATCAACAGAACTAGGATAGACCCCCCATCAAAATCAACACATTTTCCAAACACAAAGGGGTTTGTAGGGATAAACACTTGTGTCATAGATGGTAAAAATCACACGACATCATCCTCTATGGCTCATCATCCTCTATCGGGTTAACCCTTCTATGGTCAACTAGTCCATCCTTTTATACATCACCAACCTAAAATACATATGGATGAAAACCAGTAGCCAGCTCTATAAGTAAAGAAAGGATTCTCATAATCTATACAATATGGAATTAATTAAATATAATTACTTTAGATTCATTATAGTTTCCTCAAATCACCCCAGTCCAAACAAAAGAATAATCAAGAATGATACATCTACCACTCCTAGGTCTCTTACCTACATTCAATATCATCATGCCTAATATTTTTGGTAAGCTCAAGTTACTTACTTTAAATCACAGGGGGATAATCACTTGTGTCATAGATGGTCTCCCATGTTATTCCATATGAAAATTTTAACAAATATTATTGACCTATCATCCCATTCAATCCTCATGAGTGTCTAATTCCAAACTCCATCTTAAGTGTAACATCAAAAGAATATATATTAATAAATTACCCCACATCCACTTCCCCACTAATCTGGTCATTATCATACTCTAATGGAATATTTATTATGATTCAACCCCTTCTATATAATCTCATAACCATATATCCACACATACACATGTCACAAACACATAAAAAAACATATCCACATCACAACCACACATCACATCCTCATCACAGTATGATATCATGAACATGAAGGACATAAACATCATACTCTCCTCCTACAATGCACAACCCACACTATGTATCCACACCAAATACACATAATCATTTCAACAAGAATATATATACACCAAAACATAAAATTGTTATAGGTTGTATATATACACCCACTGTGATCCATTACAACTCATACTAAGTGTGAAAAGGGAGAAGGGAAGAGGGAGTGGTTCAATATGTGTTCCCTCTATAACCTAGATATTGAGAAAAAAACTCAGAACCAAAGTACCCATATAGATTTCAATCAGGTTACTCGACTCAAGTTGTGGTGCATAAGAAATAATAAGAATATATAATAAGTATATAGTCACACATAAATATTTCCTAAGGGTTTACACCAAACTAACACTACAAACACCCTCTTCAACCATTGCCTTGTTACTACCACCCTCTTATAACCACTTCCATTATAATGACACAAATAATCCCCAACGAATCACATAAGCATCCATATCAACATTACCAACTTCTCATTTCATTTAACATTATAATTTCTTGGATTTTTATTACCATATGCATTTCAATTGTTAACCATTTTAATGTAAAACCAATCATTAAATCACTATCCACTATAATCCATTCATTAATCATTAATAAAATTTATTCTATCTTTAACCATTTATTAAACATAATTATTACAATAATTATCATTAATAATTTAACAAAACATAATTTATCATTTCCAACCCATCACCCATTACTATTTTAATTTATTACAACCATATTCCATGCCAAACGGAAACTATAACACCACCAAATTCATTACCTACTTTAAGTGAATAGAAAATAATGAAAGGTGATTATAACATATTATTAGTAGTAAGATATTTATTTCACAACATCAAGAATAAATCACTTAGCGACAACCCCAATAAATCCATAAATATATAAGAAATATTATAGAACTTCATAAATCACATGCAAAACTCCCTATCACTTTAATTTCCTTTAGTGTAATTCATTATAGTATTTAGGTTAATCAGTACTATACATAAAATGGAAAAAAAATAACATTATAATTCCACAATTAACACAGAATAAAGAAGGAGAAATTTCATGCCCCCAACCTAAACTAAAGATTTAACAAATATTTCATAAGAATGAGAAGAATAGTCATATAAAAAATGACTTAACACATGAGGGTAATCTAAAAGTCCTATGTATGACCATTAACCATTAAAACCATAACAAAAAAACACAAAAACCGAATCAGAATTGTTGTAACATCCTTCCTAAGAAGAAAGTTCAAGAAGAGAATCAAGAAGAAGAGAAAAAAAATTCACCTTAGAGGAGGAGAAGTAGGGAACCTTATGCGCTACATCAGGAGGGGAAGGAATGACCGCTAGAGGGGGAGGTGCATGGGAGGAGCCACCAACCATTATGAAATGGAGGAGTAGGGTACGTGGGAAGTAAGGTCGAGCGAAGAGGAGGAGAAGTAGGGTTTGCAAGGAGTAGGATCCACCGAAGGGGTTTGAGGGGGAGGATAAGAAGAAGGGCTAGCGGCGGAGGTCCGACAACGCGAAGATCTGGGGGGGGGGGAGGTTCGGCAATGCGAAGATCGAGGGGGGGAGGGAAGTTGTCGCAAGGGTACAGTATCATGATATATTTAGGGCGTGATAAACAGAAAAGATTGTGTGACCGATTTTATAAAATATGGGACTACGGTTTTATCAGCGCTAAAAAAGCGCTGATAAAGGCTACCTTTATCAGCACTAAAATTTTAGCAATGATAAAGGAAGGCTTTATCAGTGCTTTTTAGCACTGTAAAGGTTACCCTTTATAAGCGCTAAAATTTTAGCACTGATACAAGGACTCTATCAGAGTTTTTTTCTTAGCGCTGATATAAGGTGGTGCTTCCCTTGCCCATTTTTGTAGTAGTGGGACAAACCTTATATAACCATGAAAACAATATATATACATGGTAGGAAAAAAAAACAAAAAACATAACATGGTAGCACACTAGTGATAAAAAAAATAAGAAACCACATTATTAATTCAAACATCAGTTTAATTAATTTCAAAGGAAAAGAGCTTTAAAAAATCTAGTTTAAAAGATAAATCAATTTTCTATTGATGTATCACACTATCTAATGTTACTATCCATATAATCTTGGAAAATTATTTTAAATAGAGAATATGTCACCCTCCCTCTATGGGTATCCCTAAAGAACACTGGGTACAACTAAAGGATTAGAAAAATAAATAATTGATGTCTTATAAGGCACTCAATAAATGACGAAAATGCCTTTATGACATACCTCTTCCCTTTCTATACCTGAACTCCTTAAGAAACCAATCATTGGAAATCGAAAACCTGAACTACCCTAGGTAAATTTACACTCATCACAATTCACTTTATCATTGGTGATAAAGACATTACAATACCCTTATACCCTTTTCATAACAAAACCCCTTAGAAGAATCCCTCACCGGACTACCATTCTCCAAATCCACCCTTCTAAGATCTAATTCATGGAAGAAAAAGGCTTCTTGATACCTCTTATACAAAATCTCACTCAAAGACATTAGATGCTTTCCCAATGAACTCACTTTAACCTAGGTATTTCAACCAAACCTAACCTTTCACAACCCATTCCGATTAGAAGCCTTCCCAGGTCAATAGTGGAGATAGAAGCGATCCCCAAAGCCCACCTCCAATATTCCACATGTTAGATATTATCCTCAAGGGAATTTTATACACAATAAATGAGGCATTACTCTCATAAATCCCAATAAAGAGAAGATAATATATTAATCAACAACAATTTAATAAATAAAAAAACCCATGATCCCAAAAATATGCATTTAATTTCATACAAAAATAAGAAAATGTTTATGAGATAAATACAAAAAAGGAAATAATTCTTAAGGAAAAAACTCTAACTATAGTAAATCACTTTACCATGAGCTACAAATGTCCAACTTGATAACCAAATCCATCTAGAAAAAATGAAAAACTATATAGAAGTTGGAGTGAGCATTTATGTATACCCAACAGGTTCCTCCCCATAAACTCAAATGTTGATGTGGAAGAAGCATACTAAATCCTAAATGGATAAACAACAATATTAACTCACTACCTATCCCAAGTAAACTATCACCCTAACGTATCCAAGTATCACTGATCAAATCTACATACAATTAATAATATAGTAATCATGAAAATATATCAAGAATGTACACTACACCTACTTCCCCATTGATATAGACACCTTCATGCCTTAATAATATACGTCTTGGTGCTCCGATCGCATCCATATACCATACCACATCATAGAAACAACCACATAACACATACCACAAACTCAAACCATGTCACTAACAAATATCCACATCATTACCACATCATCACATCACTTCCACATCAGCATGTCATTGCCAGATAACCACATAATTTTCACATAGCCATATCACTACTATACTACACTTATAAGAGAGAGCATGATGGGGGGAGTAGTCAATCATCTGTATCACCCACATCCTAGATGTTGGGGGTACACCTAAAACCCAAAACCTTATACGTGTAACGATAATGATACCTGACAAGGATGGTGGTGTGTATGAAAAAATGTAAAATGGATATATAATTAAAGAAAAATCCTAACATAGGGTCCACTACCTATCATAACATGGCTATAATTATAGCACATAACCACATTATCACCACCACCCATCAAAATCCACTACCACCATTGGACACACAATGAGTGAAACCACAACTTCACAACAATTATATAAAAGCTACAAAACTTCTTACCATTTCATATTTCATTACCAATTTTAATTTAATCATGTATATTTAAATTAGAATATAATTTTTCCACCTCATTAATTCATTACATTCATCACTTCATTTATTCAACACACCCCTTTACAATTTCAAATTATTAATTTTATTCCTTAGTTCATCAATCTTCTAAATCATCCATTCATTACCACTATATCTCAGGCAACTACAACCCACTGACCACATTAGCATTATCATGATACCAAAACAATGATTCCCAACAACACTTCATTCAATTACACAATATTAAAATCAAACTAAAACCTATTATACTCCAAAAATAATTTCTTAAATAATATAAAAAAACAATAATCCAATTTCCCAATCAAATTTTTTATCAAAACATATTTTCACGCTCGACAACAAAAATTAAGTAACAATTCCAAATTTCACTTCCTTTATCCAATTACCATCTTTAAATTAATTAAATAATTTAAAACATTATTCCACACATCAACAATAATAACTTTAAATCATTGTAGCATTATTATCACATCAATTAAGAAACAACATGAACAATAACAAAGGAAATTTTGTAAAATAAATTCAATTCACCCAAATTATTTTTTTAATATTTATTAGGCCAAACCCAAATCCATTCCAAAATAAAAATAAAGCATGATAATTCAACATTAAAAATAGTAAAAGATAAGATATAATCTGAATCACCTACCTCAAATGAAGCTCAAACAACAAAACATAAATAAAAGAGGAAAAAAATGACCAAACTCCAAAAAAAAATTCACATCTATCTTCCAAAAAACATATAAAAAATAACCCAAACACCACTCATTTATAAAAACTTAATAAAAGATTTATCAAATCCAAATACCATCCAGTGACACATATCCTTGAGAAATACAAAAAGAAAAAGGATACAATAAAAGAAGAGAAAAGCATGCCATATCTCAAGAACTTGATCACATGAAGACAATGAATTAAGAGATATAAAAGTGTTCCCAAAATCATCTAGCAAGGTCACCACAACCACATAGGGTTTTAGAGAAAATAATGAAATCGAAGTATGAGAGAGAGGGATGGATAAAATTATAATAAAACCACCAACGAATAAACCATTTTATGTTGAGACTAAAACATGTTTTGTTTTATCTTAGTTAAAACTTATCCAGAAATTATGAAATTCAAAATGAAAATCCTCCCTTAAATATTTCCACTTATTTAAATCTTTTAAAAAACCTTTGACTAAAACCATGATGTAGGAAACCCTAATCATGATGTGGTCTGTTTATCTCCCGTTTGAACCATTGAAATACCATGATATAGTGTTCATCAAAACACACTATTTTTACCCATGATGATAAAAATAGGTATTTTTATCCTCTATATGGTGAAAATGAATTTCAATCCCAAACCAAGGAAAAAATGTGGAACAAACACGAAACCATGGGAGGTTTCAAACTACAATGAAATCATCCTACAAAATGACCAAATTCAACTTTAACCCCTATTATCTAAAAAAATAACAATGCCACCATGGATACAACCAAAAACATGACAAACCTGAACCAAGCTACAACCTAATGAATTCTATACCATGATGTTATTTCCTCTAAAATACAAAACCACATCTCTTCACTCCCAAACTACTTATTAACTCTCTTCTTCCACATCCAACACCTAAAAAAATAATAAGTCCAAAGAAAATTTGGAAATATATATTAGAAACATATTAAATTATTCACATCCTCATGAATCCAAACCAAACCTGAGAAAACATAAACAAACTTGAAAACTAAACACACTATGAGACACCTCCCAAAGAGGAATATTGCTATAAAAATTCACTAACAAAAAAGGAAACAATATTAATCATCATAATAAAAGAAAATATCAACATCACTAAATTAATAAAAACATAGATTAACTCTAGATATCAATATTTTATATATTATTCTCACTCCCATGTAAATTTCTACAAGCCACAATTCCTCCATAAGATATGAACCTATGGAATGAAGTATCCTCACAACACCTTCTCCTAATAGTCATTAATCTCAATGGGGAACTAAAAAAATTTCACACCATCTTCAATATCTAAATCAACCTAATAAATGATATAAAATCATTATTAAGATATCTCAAAATATATAAAACTTGGAAAATTTCATGAATATAATCCATCTTAGAGGAAGATCCAACCAATATTACACTTCTCTAACTCACTTTAACTCCTTGAAAGTCCCAATAAATTAAGGATAAATCTCACCTCATATTTGAAACCTACATTTTTCATATAGAGGAGAAACCATTATAAACACATGATCGGTGAACTCAAACTCTAGAAGTTACCTCCTTTGATTGGTATACAATTTTTAATGGTATTGAGAAGCATTCATCCTCTCATATATCACCTATAATTTCCCCATCATACTTTGCACCAAATATATTATAATAATCATTGAATCTATAATATTAGTCGAGTACAATAGATATATGCAAGCCCCCCCCATAAAAAACCATGAATAGAGCCATAATCGTGGAAGGGTGATAACTATTATTATAGTAAAACTCAACAAAAAAAGCATCACCCCTAAAACTCTAAAATCAAGAGCACATGAACATAATATTTCCTATAGTTTATTGATAACCCTCTAAAATTACCTATCCATAAAAGGATAAAAATCCATTATAAGGCATATGTCATGACCTGTCCCCCGGGGCCCGTGCCGTGACTACCCAAAACCCACCTTCTATAGGCCAGGGGCTGGTGACTAGCACCGAAGGCGTAATCCCTAAAACTGGGAAGACATTGCCTTTATAACCTGTAACACACACAACCAAGCACACAACAAGATACAAACTCAAGTAAACTGAATAGTAAGTAGAGTGAGTACAATAAGTAAAAAGGGGCCAGAATAAAAGCCCAACTGGAAAGTACAAGACAAATGAAAGTACAAGTAACTGGAACAACTCTTGTGATCACCCACCAAGGATCCTACTAGAAGGGTAGGTACAACTCTCGATCGGTCATCTCTGCAGTACACCTCGTCTAGGTACACTTCCAAGCTACCTCCAGTCCTGGTACCCTCATCCTCAGTCCGCGCTGTCCGTCATCTGCATCCAACAAAAGAAGGTGTGGGCATATCCTGTGCAGGGGTGAGTATAAAAATAATCAGTAGGGACCCCGAGACCCTCAAGGTCTCACAAAATCCACCAAGGATAAACCACAAAGTATGAAATCAACAGATAACCCTACTTAGGTATATGCCCATACATATACCTAAGTTATCAAGTAATCCATCTCAATGTATATCTTTAGGTATGGTATTATAGATGATTATTTATAAACACTGAATCATATTATTCCATTAAAAGGCTCTGTTGCTAACCTGTATAGAATCTCTAGGAGCTGACCCACACAGGATCGCTGGAGCTGACCCGCACAGGATCGCTAGGAGCTAACCCACCCAAGATTGCTAGGAGTTTAACCACACAGGATCGCTAGGAGTTGACCCACACAAGATCGCTAAGAGCTGACCCACAAAGGATCGCTGGAATTGACCCACACAGGATCGCTTGGAGCTGACCCACACAGGATCGCTGGAGCTGACCGACACAGGATCGCTAGGAGATGACCCACAGATGATCGCTAGCAGTTGACCCACACAGGATCGCTAGGAGCTGACCCACACAGGATCGTTGGAGCCGACCCACACAGGATTTCTAGGAGCTGACCCCCACAGGATCACTAGGAGATGACCCACACATGATCGCTAGGAGCACTCTTCTCTTCACATCCAGCTACTGGGTTTTCGCACTAGGCTTGCTCATCTCTGGGAGAGTCCACTCCCCAAGCCACTGGTCAATTCTACAACTGCCACAATGTCCTACGAAGAAGTATCTCAAAGGAACGCCATGTCATAGGGGTCTCAATGCAATAGATGGTGTGTCATTCGGACGCCTGGTCTGTGAGTTATTAGCCTTTTAGTCCTGAGCGCCCGGTTGGATTCGTGCTCGATCCAACCTGAAAATTCCTCAAATTTATCCAAAACTCCATTGGGGTATACCAAAGGGACCATCTCGCTTCAAGATTTCTAGTTCCGCTGATGGTTCATCAAACAGACGTCCGGTGCCAAAGTTATGGCCAAAAGAATGCAAATGGGTCCTAGTGGGTTCGGGTCCGGTGCGACCCGGTCGGACTATCCAGGCCCGAACCAGATTGGGCTGACCTGGCCTAACCCGCTGGGTCCGGCTCGTCCCGCTGGGCAGCTCGTCCTACTGGGCGGCCCAGCCTGACAGGCCACGAGGGGCCGCGGAGGGCTGCAGGTGGCCGCGAGGCCGTAGAGGGTGCCGCGAGGGAGCCAGACCGCGGAGCATCTCGGCCAGGGGTTGAAGCGAGGGTGCGAGGCCGCAGGGTGGCTCCGCCAGGGCAGTTCAGCTAGAAGAGAGGCAACGACTCGGGCGGCTGCGGTTCAGACGGCGGCTCGTCCCGGCGATGGTGGCTCAGACGGCGCAGAGCGGTGGAGGCCTCGGGGCGGCGGCGGCGGCTCGGACAACATGGAGTGACGGAGGCTGCGAGGCGGCGAGGGCCGTGGGATGGCAGTGGCGGTGGGGCATTGGCGGCCATGGACGGTGGAGTGCTACAGAGCAGCGGAGGCCGCGGACGATAGAGCGCCGCGGGGTGCGGATACGGTGGGGCGGCGGGGCACCATGCCTTCATCTTAGGTTCTCGAGTTCCACCTGTGCCGACCGCCGGCACGGGTCACCATCACCAAAGTCGCCTTCTTCCATCGCGAAGGATACACCATTCAAGAAGAACGACAGAGGGGTCATGCCAGGTTTTTTTGGCCCGCACCCTCCACGTTAGAGCGGTAGCAAGAAGATCAAGAAGAACAAGAACGTGTATGGAAGATATTTAAGAACTTAAACCCCCACAACCTTCGTCAATCACTAATCTCATTCCCGAAAAAGAAACTTAGAAGGGAAGAACATGGAAATAAAACCCCTACCTCATTTGATTCGTCGACGTAGATCGTGGGGGAGAAAATGACGTCATTGGGGAGGGGAAGACGATCTTAGATTGAAGATGTACCATGTTGGAGGATATCTCAAGGAAGAAAGTCGAAGTCAAGGTCGGCGTTCTTCGTTGGCGTTCTTCATTGGAGAGATTTCTCCCAAGTTCTCAAACGCTCTCTCCTTTGCCAACCCTTTTCCCCAATTCCACCAAAAATGAAATGGTAGCCCAAGATAATAGATTATGATATTTATTATTTAGTTTTTTGGAAAAAAATCAAAATAGCATAATTAATTAAATTGATTTTGCATAATAAATGTTGGAAGAGTTGTGGAGGATCTCCCACATTTAATAGGAAGTTTGAGGGTTTCTCCATTAAATGAGAGTTCAAGGGGTCTATACCTTGGGTGGTCCCCTCCACCATAACCTCTCATGGGAGGTTATTTTGGGTGGTCCCCACCATCATAATCTCTCATGGGAGGTTCAGGTCTGGTGGTCCCCACTTCTCAACATCCAAATGGAATAAAAATAAAAATAAAAGCTACACAATTTTATTTTTATTTTATTCTTTCACGAAAAACCCAAATTCTATCTTTCACTCTCGACCCACTGCGGTCAAGGTGAAGGTCTCATTAAGCAAATACCAGTGTTGTGAGTTCAACGGTGTCCTCAGATTTCAATTCTATGCACCAGTTCAAAAGTTAGAAAAACCCGCTCGCATGTTTACTGAATGTACCCGAACAAAAGTTTAGAAATTCATTCTGGGCACTCCGGGCCTCAGAATCATGCGCTGTCAATTTTCACGGACTTGTAAAATTCCCATTTAATTAAAAAAAAATTATGTATAAATTTAAGGGTCTTTACATTCTCCCCACCTCAGGGCTTTGCGTCCCCATAAACCACAACTCAAACTAGGAAAACAAGTGGGGGTACTAAGCATGAATCTGAGCCTCCTGCTCCCATGTGATCTCCTAGAGGTTCCCGTACTGCCAGCAAATGCGCACCAAAGGTATCGACCGTCTATGAAGGACTCACTCTTGTCGATCCTCAATATCCACTAGAACCTCCGTAAAAGTCTCCCCATCATCGACATCCAGCTTGCCATTGTCGATGATGTGAGAAGGGTCGTGCACGTATCTCCTCAACTAGGATTTGTGGAAGATGTCGTGCACCCTGTGCAACTGAGGTAGAAGAGTTAAGCGGTATGCCACCTCTCCAACTCTTTTGAGGACCTGAAAAGGTCCGATGAATCTTAGAGATAACTTGCCGCCACGGGCAAATATTCGCAAACCTTATTGAGGTGATACCCATAAAAAGACGTGGTCGCCATCCTATAAATCCAGAGGTCTCCGTTTCCTATCAGCATATGACTTCTGCCTGCTCTGTGTAGTCTTTATCCGCTCCTGGATGATCTGCACCTTCTCTGTGGTAGCCTGTACCATCTTTGGTCCTACTAGTGCTGACTCCCCTGGGTTTATCAGCACAAAGGTGATATGCAAGGTCGCCCGTACAATGCCTCAAAAGGTGCCATCCCAATGGTGGAGTGATAGCTGTTGTTGTATGAAAACTCCACCAAAGGAAAGTGATCCTCCCAGCTGTGACCGAAGTCGAGGACACAAGCACACAACATGTCCTCGAGAGTCTGAATGGTTCGCTCAGTCCGGCCATCCGTCTGAGGATGGAAGGCAGTGCTCAAACGAAGCTGCATCCCGAAAGCCTCCTGCAACCCCTTCCATAGTTGGGAAGTAAAATGTGTATCACAATCGGAGATAATCATTTAGGGTACTCCATGTATCCGCACAATATCCTGCACATAGAGGCATCCCAATATCTTTACTATACCCTACTCTCTGATCGGTAGAAAGTGGGCCGACTTGGTGAGTCGGTAGACGATCACCCAAATCGAGTCATGACCCCTAGATTTATGTGGAAGTCCTATCACTAAGTCCATGGATATCCCACACCACTTCCACTCTGGGACCTTTAAAGGTTGAACCAAGCCTTCTGGTACCTGATGCTCTGCCTTCACTTGCTGACAAGTGAGGCACCGAGAAACAAGCTCTGCTACTGCTTTCTTCATTCCTGGCCACCAGTGCTATCGTCGGAGATCCTGGCACATCTTCTCCATTCCTGGATGTACCACTAGAGGGGATGTGTGGAACTCCATCAACACTTCCTCCTGAAGTAACACTGATACCATTGTACATCCTCTGAAGAGGATTACGTGCTCCCCACCTTCATAAAATCAATCAGGTGCCTGTCTTGTGGATATCTAAGCACGTCGTGCCTTGAAATCAGCATCCCCAGGCTACGCCTCCCTCACTCGCTGAAGAAGTGGGGGAGTGAATATAAGAGACTGAAGGAAAGCTTATCCATCTCTATCTATAAAGGATATCTGTAAAGCATCCAGCTGCTCTGTCGCCTCGCCTAGCAGCTGTATACCAGACCTCCTACTGAGTGAATCTGCAACAAAGTTCCCCTTCCTAGGAGTATAGACTATCTTGAAGTCATAGTCCTGGAGGAGCTCAAGCCAACGTCGCTGTCTCAGGTTCAGGTCCTTCTGAGAGAAGATATACCTGAGGCTCTTTTGATCAGAGTACACTGTAAAACGTTTTCCCATTAGATAATGTCACCACATCTTCAAGGCGAAGACCACTGCTACTAACTCCAGGTCTTGGGTAGAATAGTTCTACTCATGTTGTCTTAGCTGTCTTAGCTGTTGAGAACCATATGCAATCACTTCTCACTCCTGCATCAGGACACATCCAAGTCTGATCCCTGATGCGTCGCTGTAGACTACGTACCCTACGCCCTCTTATGGAAGCCTCAAGATGGGGGCACTAGTCAGCCTCTGCCTCAGCTCTTGAAAACTCTTCTGGCATCTCTCCGAACACATGAAGGATTTCCCATTCTTTGTCAACACTGATAGTGGTGCTGAAACTTTGGAGAAATCTGGCACAAATCTCCGGTAGTATCCGACCAAACCCAGGAAACTCCATACCTCCATCACACTCCTGGGTGGATCCCAAGAAAGTACCGCCTCATTCTTTGCTGGATCAACTGCAACTCCAGCCTCAAATATGACATGTCCCCGAAAGTGAACATCTCGGATTCAGAACTGGCACTTTGAGAGCTTACCATAAAGTTGGTGCTCTCGGAGTGTGTCCAGTACTACTTGAAAATGACAAGCATGCTTCTCCTCAGTAGCTGAGTAGATCAGAATGTCTTTGATGAATACTACTACAAAGTGATCAAGGTATGGGTGAAAGATCCTATTCATGAGTCCCATGAACACTATTGGAGTGTTGGTTACACTGAATGGTATAACCAAGAACTCGTAATGGCCGTACCGACATCTGAAAGCCGTCTTATGCACATCATTGTCTCGTACTCTGAGCTGGTGATAACCTGATCTGAGGTCTATCTTCGAGAACCACCGTGCTCCCTTCAGCTGATCAAAGAGATCGTCAATCCTTGGGAGTGGATAATTGTTCTTCACGGTCACCTGGTTCAGGTGTCGATAGTCAAAAAAATGACTTAAGCTCCCATATGCCTTCTTGGCGAACAAAATCGGGGCTTCCCAAGGTGAAACACTAGGCCAGATGAATCCCTTCCCCTGCAAGTCCTCGAGCTGTACCCGCAGCTCACGAAGCTCCATGGGAGCCATCCGATACACTGGTGTAGATATCGGTGCCGTCCTAGGGTAAAAGTCGATGTAAAAGTCCACCTCTCTGTGAGAAGGTAGACCTGAGATATCATCAGGGAAGACATCCGCGTACTGGTCCACCACTACAGGATAACTCAGACTCTCCATATCAACTGCTCCGAGGGTAAGGCTAGCCAACTGATGAGTGATCAGCTGCACTCTCCTCCGTGTAAGTCCATACTATGCTGCAAAGGCTCCCTTATCACCGGTAAGGGTAAAACTAGTCCCATCCGTGCGGACACACAACACCTTGCACCTAATACAGTCTATCTGAGCATGGACTGTAGATAGCTAGTCCATACCCAAGATAACGTTGTAAGGCCTCGACGCTTCTACTAAAAGATCCCAACCGAAGATCTCACCTCCTAGAGTAAGCTCATACTGCCGACACCAGTGTGTAATCTTCAAATCCACTCTCGAAGGAGTATCTAGCCGTAAGGATCGAGCCAACGACTCCGTCAGAATCTCCGAGATCCGAATGAGGGTAGTGAAAATAAAAGAATGATTGGAACCTATGCCTATAAGAACTGCAGCTAAGGTGGAGTAGACACAGATCGTACCTCATATCATTTCTGGAGCACCGTGATTGTAGGCCTCAGCTACCTAGAGCTGAGCTCTCCCCTATCCACCTGCTCCCTGCTGTCGGGGTGGACCTCCTGGTGGTGGTGGCAGTAACATCTCAAAACGTCACCCACCGCCAGCTGCATGGCCAGGTCCTCTTCCATGTCCGCCTACTCCCTGCGGATCTCCTCGGTCAAATATCTATCTCTACCTGGGTGGTCCTTCGACCGTCTACTGATCATCCCTATGGCGGGTCAGAAAATCATGATCCATGTGACCCTGCCCGCCGCATGTGTAACACTTCCCACTCCTGGTATGACTGGATCCGCCTCAGGTTCCCCGCACAACCAATCCTGAATCATGCGGTCGTCCACCTGTAGGTCTGGTCCTCTTGGACCTCTGCGACATCTGCCTGCTACTAGCTGCAGAAGACTCTGCTACGTGACGACCGATGGTGGGTCTCGCTGCTGGTGACTGCTTAACAAGAAAAATATCCACTAAGAGGGATCTCTCTAACACCCCCTCCTGCATCGGGATGCTGAGTGAAATCATCGAAGCCCTGATCTCTTGCCTGAGCCCCTGCTCGAAGGTCTGGGCCCTGAAGAATGGGCCCCATACCATATCTATGGAGTAATGTGAGAGGTTAGTGAACCTCACTGATTACTGAGCCACAATCATGCTACCCTGCTGTAGATGAAGAAGCTCCTGTATGCGCACTGTGCGAAGAGTCGTTGGGACAAAATCTACCCGAAACAGGTTCTCGAAGTCTGCCCAGAGAAGCGTCACCTCGTCGTGAACCTAGAGAATCAATCTCCACCATCTGCTCGCTGCTGCCTGTAGAAGGCTGGCAGCAAGGATCACCATGAGATCGACTAGTGTCCCTACCAGTCAGAAGACTCTGACTACAGCCTCCAACCAATCCTCAACTACCTGTGGGTCCATCTCTCCCCTGAACCTAGGTGGGATCTAGTGCTGGAACTCGTGTAACGCGCTCAAGCGGCGTGCACCGTATGCTACTGGGGCTGGTGGAATCGGTGGACGAACGGAGAATGGTACCGCTGGTGTCTCCACTGGCACCTCTACTGGAAAGGGACCCTGCACCGAGGCCTTGTCGCTCAGTGGGCTATCAGTGCATACAACTCTCAGAACCCTAGCTGGATATCTACGTGGAGGCATCCTAAAAAGAAACAGGTGCGCCACAGTTAATAAGTTATACCTAGTGATCTGACTCAAAATATCACAAAGAAAACTCTTCAAAACACACACACAATCAGTGTTTTCGTGCACTAAGTCGGAAATCAGAAGTGATGGTCCTGGTGTATGGATACATCGGCCACCACACCAACACTGGATTCCCTAAACTTATAACCACACTCACTACACTTAACACTATTACCGTTAAAAAGAAAAATCAGAGTCCTATGTTCTGCGGTAGAACCGACCCCTCTAATAAAATTTTTTCACAACCCGTCCCTCGGGGCCCGTGCTGTGACTACCCCAAGCCCACCTTCCATAGGCCAGGGGCTGGCGACTAGCCCCGAAGGCGTAATCCCTAAAACTGGGAAGGCATTGCCTTTATAACTTGTAACACACACAACCAAGCACAAAACAAGATACAAAATCAAGTAAACTGAATAGTAAACAAAGTGAGTACAATAAGTAAAAAGGGTCCAGAATACAAGCCCAACTAGAAAGTACAAGGAAAACTAGAAAGTACAAGAAAAACTGGAAAGTACAAGATAACTGAAAGTACAAGTAACTGGAACAACTCTTGTGATCACCCTCCAAGGATCCTACCTGAAGGGTAGGTACAAATCTCGATCGCTCGTCTCTACGGTACGCCTCATCTAGGTCCACCTCCGAGCTACCTCCAGTCCTGGTACCCTCATCCTTAGTATGGTATTAGATATGATTATTTATAAATACTGAATCATATTATTCCATTAAAAGGCTATGTTGCTAACCTGTATAGAATCTCTAGGAGCTGACCCACACAGGATCGCTGGAGCTGACCCACACAGGATCGCTAGGAGCTGACCCACCCAAGATTGCTAGGAGTTGAACCACACATGATCGCTAGGAGTTGACCCACACAGGATCACTAGGAGCTAACCCACAAAGGATCGCTATAACTGACCCACACAGGATCGCTTGGAGCTGACCCACACAGGATCGTTGGAGCTGACCGACACATGATCACTAGGAGCTGACCCACAGAGGATCGCTAGCAGTTGAACCACACAGGATCGCTAGGAGCTGACCCACACAGGATCGTTGGAGCCGACCCACACAGGATTTCTAGGAGCTGAACCCCACATGATCACTAGGAGATGACCCGCACATGATCGCTAGGAGCACTCTTCTCTTCACAGCCAGCTACTGGGTTTCCGCACTAGGCTTGCTCATCTCTGTGAGAGTCCACTCCCCAAGCCACTAGTCAATTCTACAACTGCCACGATGTCCTACGAAGAAGTATCTCAAAGGACCTCCATGTCATAGGGGTCTCAATGCAATAGATGGTGTGTCATTCGGACGCCTGGTCTGTGAGTTATTAGCCTTTTAGTCCTGAGCGCCCGGTTGGATTCGTGCTCGATCCAACCTGAAAATTCCACAAATTTATCCAAAACTCCATTGGGGTATACCAAAGGGACCATCTCACTTCAATATTTCTAGTTCCGCTGATGGTTCGTCAAACGGACGTCCGGTGCCAAAGTAATGGCCAAAAGAATGCAAATGGGTCCTAGTGGGTTCGGGTCCGGTGCGACCCAGTCGGACTATCCAGGCCCGAACCAGATTGGGCTGACCTGGCCTAACCCGCTGGGTCCGGCTCGTCCCGCTGGGCAGCTCGTCCTGCTGGGCGGCCCAGCCCGATAGGCCACGAGGGGCCGCGGAGGGCTGCAGGTGGCCGCGAGGCCGTAGAGGGTGCCGTGAGGGAGCCAGACCGCGGAGCATCTCAGCCAGGGGTTGAAGCGAGGGTGCGAGGCCGCATGGTGGCTCGGCCAGGGCGGTTCAGCTAGAAGAGAGGCAACGACTCGGGCGGCTGCGGTTCAGACGGCGGCTCGTCCCGACGATGGTGGCTCAGACGGCGTAGAGCGGTGGAGGCCTCAGGGCGGCGGCGGCGGCTCGGACAACATGGAGCGACGGAGGCTGCGAGGCGGCGAGGGCCGTGGGATGGCGGTGGCCGTGGGGCGTTGGCGGCCATGGACGACGGAGTGCTACAGAGCAGCAGCGGCCGCGGACGATAGAGCGCCGCGGGGTGCGGATGCGGTGGGGCGGCTGGGCACCGTGCCTTCATCTTAGGTTCTCGAGTTCCACCTGTGCCGACCGCCGGCACGGGTCACCGTCACCAAAGTCGCCTTCTTCCATCGCGAAGGATACACCATTCAAGAAGAACGACAGAGGGGTCATGCCATGTTTGTTTGGCCTGCACCCTCCGCGTTAGAGCTGTAGCAAGCATATCAAGAAGAACAAGAACATGTATGGAAGATATTTAAGAACTTAAACCCCCACAACCTTCGTCAATCACTAATCTCATTCTCGAAAAAGAAACTTAGAAGGGAAGAACATGGAAATAAAACCCCTACCTCATTTGATTCGTCGACGGAGATCATGGGGGAGAAAATGACGTCATTGGGGAGGGGAAGACGATCTTCGATTGAAGATGTACCATGTTGGAGGATATCTCAAGGAAGAAAGTCGAAGTCAAGGTCGGCATTCTTCGTTGGCTTTCTTCATTGGAGAGCTTTCTCCCAAGTTCTCCAACGCTCTCTCCTTTGCCAAACCTTTTCCCCAATTCCACCAAAAATGAAATGGTAGCCCAAGATAATAGATTATGATATTTATTATTTAGTTTTTTGGCAAAAAATCAAAATAGCATAATTAATTAAATTGATTTGGCATAATAAATGTTGGATGAGTTGTGGAGGCTCTCCCACATTTAATAGGAAGTTTGAGGGTTTCTCCATTAAAGGAGAGTTCAAGGTGTCTAAACCTTGGGTGGTCCCCTCCACCATAACCTCTCATGGGAGGTTATTTTGGGTGGTCCCCACCATCATAACCTCTCATGGGAGGTTCAGGTCTGGTGGTCCCCACTTCTCAACATCCAAATGGAATAAAAATAAAAATAAAAGCTACACAATTTTATTTTTATTTTATTCTTTCACGAAAAACCCAAATTCTATCTTTCACTCTCGACCCACTGCGGTCAAGGTGAAGGTCTCATTAAGCAAATACCAGTGTTGTGAGTTCAACGGTGTCCTCAGATTTCAATTCTATGCACCATTTCAAAAGTTAGAAAAACCCGCTCGCATGTTTACTGAATGTACCCGAACAAAAGTTTAGAAATTCATTCTGGGCACTCTGGGCCTCAGAATCACGCGCTGTCAATTTTCACGGACTTGTAAAATTCCCATTTAATTAAAAAAAAATTATGTATAAATTTAAGGGTCTTTACATTCTCCCACCTCTAGGATTTGCGTCCCCATAAACCACAACTCAAACTAGGAAAAAAAGTGGGGGTACTGAGCATGAATCTGAGCCTCCTGCTCCCATGTGATCTCCTAGAGGTTCCCGTGCTGCCAGAAAATGCGCACCAGAGGTAAAGGTAAAACTAGTGATCAGCTGTACACTCCTCCGTGTAAGTCCATACTATGCTGTAAAGGATCCCTTATCACCGGTAAAGGTAAAACTAGTCCCATCCGTGCGGACACACAACACCTTGCACCTAATACAGTCTATATGAGCATGGACTGTAGATAACTAGTCCATACCCAAGATAACGTCGTAAGGCCTCGACGCTTCTACTAAAAGATCCCAACCGAAGATCTCACCTCCTAGAGTAAGATCATACTGCCGACACCAGTGTGTAATCGTCAAATCCACTCTCGAAGGAGTATCTAGCCGTAAGGATCGAGCCAACGACACCGTCAGAATCTCCGAGATCCGAATGAGGGTAGTGACAATAAAAGAATGATTGGAACCTATGCCTATAAGAACTGCAGCTAAGGTGGAGTAGACACAGATCGTACCTCATATCATTTCTGGAGCACCGTGATTGTAGGCCTCAGCTACCTAGAGCTGAGCTCTCCCCTATCCACCTGCTCCCTACTATCGGGGTGGAACTCCTGGTGGTGGTGGTAGTAACATCTCAAAACGTCACCCACCGCCAGCTGCATGGCCAGCTCCTCTTCCATGTCCGCCTACTCCCTGTGGATCTCCTCGGTCAAATATCTATCTCTACCTAGGTGGTCCTTCGACCGTCTACTGATCATCCCTATGGCGGGTCAGAAAATCATGATCCATGTGACCCTGCCCGCCGCATGTGTAACACAACCCACTCCTTGTATGACTGGATCCGCCTCAGGTTCCCCGCACAACCAATCCTGAATCATGCGGTCGTCCACCTGTAGGTCTGGTCCTCTTGGACCTCTGCGACATCTGTCTGCTACTAGCTACAGAAGACTCTGCTACGTGACGACCGATGGTGGGTCTCGCTGCTGGTGACTGCTCAGCAAGAAAAATCTCCACTAAGAGTGATCTCTCTAACACCCCCTCCTGCGTCGGGATGCTGAGTGAAATCATCGAATCCCTGATCTCTTTCCTGAGCCCCTGCTCGAAGGTCTGGACCCTGTAGAATGGGCCCCATACCATATCTATGGAGTAATGTGAGAGGTTAGTGAACCTCACTGATTACTGAGCCACAATCATGCTACCCTGCTGTAGATGAAGAAGCTCCTGTATGCGCACTGTGCGAAGAGTCGTTGGGACAAAATCTACCTGAAACAGGTTCTTGAAGTCTGCCCAGAGAAGCGTCACCTCGTTGTGAACCTAGAGAATCAATCTCCACCATCTGCCCGCTGCTGCATGTAGAAGGCTGGCAGCAATGATCACCATGAGATCGACTAGTGTCCCTACCAGTCAGAAGACTCTGACTACAGCCTCCAACCAATCCTCAACTACCTGTGGGTCCATCTCTCCCCTGAACCTAGGTGGGATCTAGTGCTGGAACTCGTGTAACGCGCTCAAGCGGCGTGCACCGTCTGCTACTGGGGCTGGTGGAATCGATGGACGAACGGAGAATGGTACCGCTGGTGTCTCCACTGGCGCCTCTACTGGAAAGGGACCCTGCACCGAGGCCTTGTCGATCAGTGGGCTATCAGTGCATAAAACTCTCAGAACCCTAGCTGGCTATCTACGTGGAGGCATCCTAAAAAGAAACAGGTGCGCCACAGTTAATAAGTTATACCTAGTGATCTGACTCAAAATATCACAAAGAAAACTCTTCAAAACACACACACAATCAGTGTTTTCGTGCACTAAGTCGGAAATCAGAAGTGAGGGTCCTGGTGTATGGATACATCGGCCACCACACCAACACTGGATTCCCTAAACTGATAACCACACTCACTACACTTAACACTATTACCGTTAAAAAGAATAATCAGAGTCCTATGTTCTGCGGTAGAACCGACCCCTCTAATAACAATTTTTCACAACCCGTCCCTCGGGGCCCGTGTTGTGACTACCTCAAGCCCACCTTCCATAGGCCAGGGGCTGGCGACTAGCCCCGAAGGCGTAATCCCTAAAACTGGGAAGGCATTGCCTTTATAACTTGTAACACACACAACCAAGCACACAACAAGATACAAAATCAATTAAACCGAATAGTAAACAAAGTGAGTACAATAAGTAAAAAGGGGCTAGAATACAATCCCAACTGGAAAGTACAAGGAAAACTAGAAAGTACAAGAAAAACTGGAAAGTACAAGATAACTGAAAGTACAAGTAACTGGAACAACTCCTGTGATCACCCTCCAAGGATCCTACCTGAAGGGTAGGTACAAATCTCGATCGCTCGTCTCTGCGGTACGCCTCATCTAGGTCCACCTCCGAGCTACCTCCAGTCCTGGTACCCTCATCCTTAGTCATCGCTATCTGTTATATGTATCCAACACAACAAGGTGCGGGCATAGTCCATGCATGGGTGAGTATAATGATACTCAGTAGGGACCCCGAGAACCTCAAGGTCTCACAAAATCCACCAAGGATAAATCACAAAGTATTAAATCAACAGATAACCCTGCTTAGGTATATTCCCATACATATACCTAAGTTATCAAGTAATCCATCTCAATCATGAAGGAACACAGAGGTTCTGACTCATCTCACACCAGGTGTATCTTTAGGTATGGTAGTAGAGATGATTAGTTATAAATATTGAATCATCTTATTCCATTAAGAGGCTCTGTTTCTAACCTGTACATAATCTCTAGGAGCTGACCCACACAGGATTGCTGGAGTTGACCCACACAGGATCGCTAGGAGCTGACCCACACAGGATCGCTAGGAGCTGAACCACACAACATCGCTAGGAGCTGACCCACACATGATCACTAGGAGATTACCCACATAAGATCACTGGAGATAACCCACATAGGATCATTAAGAGCTGACCCACACAGGATCGCTGAAGCTGACCCACAAAGGATCGCTAGGAGCTGACCCACACATGATCGCTAGGAGCTGACCCACAGAGGATCACTAGGAGCTGACCCACACAGGATCACTAGAGCTGACCCACACAGGATCACTAGGAGTTGACCCACACATCATCGCTAAGAGCTGACCCGCACAGGATCGCTACGAGCACTCTTCTCGTCAGAGCCAACTACTGGGTTTCTGCACTAGGCTTGCACGTCTCTGGGAGAGTCCACTCCCCAAGCCACTAGTCGATTCTCCAACTACCACGATTTCCCATAAATAAGTATCTCAAAGGACCTCCACCTCATAGCGGTCTCAATGCAATAGACGACGCGTCATTCAGACGCCCATTCTGTGAGTTATTAGCCTTTTAGTCCTGAGGGCCTGGTTGGATTCGTGGTTGATTCAATCCGACTGTTCCCTAACTTTATCCAAAACTCCAGTGGGGTATACCAAAGGGACCGTCTTGCTCCAAGATTTCTAGTGCCACTGACGGTTCGTCAAAATGGACGTCCGGTGCCAAAGTTATGGCCAAAAGAATGTAAATGGGTCATAGTGGGTCCAGGTCCGGTCTGATCCGGTCGGACTGAACTGGCCTGGGCCGACTCGGCCTGACTCGTTGGGTTCGTCTTGGCCCGCTAGGCGGCCCGACCTGTTGGGTTCGGCCCAGTCCGCTGGGTGGCCCAGCCCGCTGGGTCCGGCCCGACAGGCCGCGAGGGGCCGCAGAGGGCCGCGAGGGGCCACAAGGCCGCAGAGGGTGCCGTGAGGGGGTGAGACCGTGGAGAGACTCGGTCGGGGGTTTTCGGGAGGGTACGAGGCCACGGGGCGGGTCTTCCAGGGTGGTTCGGCTGGAAGGATGACGACAGCTCAGGCGGTGGCTCAGCCCGAACGACGGTGGAGGCTCAGACAGCGGCTCGGCCCGGTGGTGGCGGCTCGGGCAGCGGCTCAGACTGGACGGTGGTGGAGGCGCGTCCCGGACGGCGGCGATGGATCATGCAGTGGCTTGGGCAGTGGCTTGGCCCGGACGATGGAAGTGGCTCGGAGGGAAGCTCGGCCCAGAGGCGACGGCTCGGGCTCGGCTCGGATGGCAGCGGCAGATCGGATGGCGCAGAGCGGCGAAGGCCGCGGGGCTACGATGGTCGCAGACAGCGGAGTGCTGCGGGGCACGAAGGCCACAGGGCAGTGGGGTGCTATGCCTTTGTCGGCGGTTCTTGCGTTCCACCAGTGCTGAACACCGGCACCGGTCATTGTCATGAAAGTCACCTTCTTCTATCGCGAAGGATACACCAATCAAGAAGAACGACTAAAGGGTCGAGCCATGTTTGTTTGGCCCACACCCTCTGTGTTAGAGCAGTAGCAAGCAGCTCAACAAGAACAGGAATGTGTATGGAAGATATTTAAGAACTTCAATCCCCACAAACTTCGTCAATCACTAATCCCATTCCCGCAAAAGAAACATAGAAGGGAAGAACATGGGAACAAAACCCCTACCTCTTTTGATTCGTCAACAGAGATCGTGAGGGAGAAGACGACGTTGTTGGGGTGGGGAATACGATCATCGATTGAAGACATCCCACGTTGGAGGATGTCCCAAGGAAGAAAGTCAAAGTCGAGGTCGGCATTCTTCATTGGCATTCTTCGTTGGAGAGCTTTCTCCCATGTTCTCCAATGCTCTCTCCTTTGACAAGCCTTTTACCCAATTTCACCAAAATGAAAAGGTAGAGAAAGATAATAGATTATGATATATATTATTTAGTTTGTTGGCACAAATTAAAAATATCCTAATTAATTAAATTTAGTTGTCATAATAAATGTTGGAGGAGTTGTAGAGGCTCTCCCACATTTAATAGGAAGTTTGAGGGTTTCTCCATTAAAGGGGAGTTCAAGGGGTTTATACCTTGGGTGGTCCCCGCCACCATAACCTCTCATGAGAGGTTAGTTCAGTTGGTTCCCACCATCATAAACTCTCATGGTAGGTTTAGGTTTGGTGGTCCCCACTTCTCAACATCCACATGGAATAAAAATAAAAATAAAAGCTACATAATTTTATTTTTATTTTATTCTTTCATGAAAAACCCAAATTCTATCTTTCACTCTCGACCCACTACGGTCGAGGTGAATGTCTCCTTAAGAGAATACTGGCGCTGTGAGTTCAACAGTGTCCTCAGATTTAAATTCTATGCACCGGTTCAAAAGTTAGAAAAACTCGCTCTCACGTTTACTGAACGTACTCGAAAAAAAGTTCAAAAATTCATTCCGGGCACTCCGGGACTCAGAATCACGTGCTGTCAATTTTTTCGGACTCGTAAAATTCCCATTTAATTAAAAAAAATTTACATGGAAATTTCCAGGTCTTTATATCATAAATAAGATCCAAATTCATATGTAAGATTCATCCATACTCTCGAGGTAAAATAAGAATCTCAACCATAGATAATCATCCTCAAGCTCATGCATCTCACCATGATGTGAGGCACATGAGGTGTCTTAACCATCATTGTGTAGATTATAATATGAAGGATATGGTACGAGTTAGGAGGATAAAAATATAAACCAACACTAAGAAGAATGACTTTCTATTTATACAAACACTTAAAGTGGATGAGTGAATCTAATCCACACAATGAGGAATTTGGGTTAAGGCATGAATATGGGGCTTTGTGATCTCGGATCACTGATCTAATAAGTATATTGAAAAGGTGAGAATACATAAGATCAACGTAAAAGAAACACTTCCTCAATTAATAAAGATAAAAAAATAAACTCATTGAGTCATTTTGTTAAAAATTATCAATCCCTTTAAAAGTACCATAATAGTGTCTACTTATAACAATGGTATGATAAAATAGTTAGTGGTTTAATACAAAAAATTAAATAGTAAATGATCAGTGGTAAAAACCTAATTTCCCATAAAAATTAATTTACATAAAAACATGTATTTATTATATAGTTTTTCAAAGTCAAAATGATACTTCCGTGAAAATGATGTACTAGGTAAAAAAGAATCATTCAGGGAAAAATTGAACACATAATTTTTAATTTTACTTCAAAATTCAAAATTTGTGACTTATAACTTTTATCTTTGATTTTAAAATTTGGGCCATCAAACTTTTTCATTAACTTCATGTTTAAAATTTTCATTGATTATGTCTTAACATTGACTAAAACTTTGACCCTTCCTTTTACTTTTCCTTTGACCATGACTTTAACATTATTGTCGTTGGTCACATGTTTGGAGATTCTTCACATGGTTCAGGCTTTGGAATTTGTGTAACCACTTTCCTTGGATATGATAAAACAAAATTGGTCATGAATAAGTTATATTATAGGCTCATTTAATCTATCCTTTATTTTTGAGATTCCTTAGGCCTTTGATGTAGTGAGATGGGAATCCATTATGTCATGTAATGTCTATTTTTTCACACATCATTAGATCTCTCAAATTAAACTCCTTTTTATGGGTAATCAAATCAGTTCCTTTGAACCAGTTTACATCATCCCCACTATAGAAATGATTCATGCTCGAATATTCATCCTCTACATCCAAATAAATATAAATATTAGAAATATTGAATTAAACCCTAACAATATACTCATCTGACATAACAATCTTATATGCATTTTTGTGAATTATCTTAAGCACACTAGAAACTCTATCTCAATGAGGTATATAATTTGACTTTATTTTGACAAGTAATATTCATTTTTATAAGTAAATCCATACTAAACCACTCGAATAAAATTTAACCTATTTATAACCCTTTCTTTCTTGATTTATGTACAATGGGGTCATCCAATCAAAAATTTTCTTGGTCTTATATAGGTTGGTGGGATACATCAGATGATTTAAAAGGGGTTCTCTATGTATGAGATTAATTTCATGCTCATTACCTATAATGGGTGGAATGTGGGGTGGTACTTATTTTAGGATTACATATTCATATTCTTACAACAAAGACTCAATAACATGTGACAAAGGAGATGTAAAGGAATTAATATTTAACATAACCTCTTTGAGTATAATTATTAAATAGTTTTACTATGAAATCAAAGCTTCCTTAACCTCACACTTTTTTCCATCATCATAATTTTTTAGTCAATAACTTCCTTTTTCTCTCTTTATTTTTATTCAAAGTATTTTTCTTTCCTCTCCTCATTCTATATTTTTTTCACATACTCTAATTTTTTAAGTCATATTATTTTAGTCATCTATTATTTTATTTTCTATCAAGATATGATCTTCTTGATTTTTAGGGGGATATATGAATAAGAGTTATAGGACCCCCTTTGAGTATTAAAGTGAAATTATTTATAAATCCATCATGAGTGACATATCGATCATACTTTCATAGTTGATCTAAAATAAAGTGAAACATTTTTATTAGCACTACATTGCGTAGTAAATTATCTTTATATTTCCCAATGGTGAATAAGAACTTCACTTTTTTGGCGATTTATACTCTTCATAATAATTAAATTACTAAATCCGATATAGATTTAAATGATTTAAATATAGTAGTTATTTATTTTCTATAAACATGGTGCTCATCACAATACTACACCCTACCATTAACCATGACACTACATAACATTCCATACATCTAGAAACATTTTTAAAAAAGGTTCTCCCATTGCATATTTTCTCCTACTATTATTTGTGAACTAAGCACACTTATTCTAATAAAGTGACCTCCCTCTATAACAAATTAAACATTATCAATGTTTGTGGTATGATATTGTTATTCCTCAAAGTCCATGACTTAAATTTCTTATTATGAAAACTTTTTGATGGTAATGGTTCACTGTGTTGGACACGATGTGCCCCCAAAATGGGTGAACCACTAAGAAGGGGGGGGGGGAGGGAGAATGAATCAATGTTTCTTAATATATTATAATTTCTTTCACTTTGAAATTAATCTCTCCTACTATCTAAATAATGATCCATTGAAATATTTAATTCATACATACCCAAATGAAACAACAAATAAAAGAGAGAAAGACACAATAATTTTTACAAGGTTTTCTGTCAATGTGGGTGAATACATCATTTTTATGTTCAGCATCATCTGAGTCATAGATTTTACATTATAATATTTTGATCAATTTAAATGTGATATTCTAGGTAGTATCATGTAACCAATTGCTTACCAAAACATATAAGAATCCCTATGATAATAATATCTCTTGATTGTTTCATTTAAGTTTAAATATATTTGAGAAAGATCAATAAATGTAATAATAAAAATTCAAAAACTATCGATACTGATCTCACTCTTAGATACTCTAAGATGACAAGATCAGAATATGATCACCTCTTCAAGAAAATATACTCCAGATAATACAATTTTATGAAGAGTGATTCAGTCAATCCTTGTTCCCTCCCCAATGAATTAGTTTGATGATCTACTTCTTAATATTCTTCTCATAAAATTCTCAAGGACTTTTACCTTTTTATTCTCTCATCTAAACTCCAACTTTAGTCTCTATTTTTTATCAATATTTTTATCACAAAAAATAATACAACTTCTCTCTCATAGACTGCTCCCTTATATGAGAAAACTCAAATATTCAAAAATTGGTTTAATTCTAAAATTAGTTATAGCATAGAATTATATAGGACAATACAAAAAAATATCCCGATTAGAAGGGGTTATTTTTTAGATTAGAAGGGGTTATAACCCCTTCTAAACATATTAGAGGTGGTTACCCATAACCACATTTAATGTTCCCACCATACTGTGTTAGAGGTGGTTTTCATTAAGCGCTGGTAAAGTAGTTTGAAACCAGTGATGGTTAGATTAGAAGGGATTTTATCCCCCTCTAATTTCATAAAAAAATGTCAGTTTAGAGGGGGTTTTAACCCACTCTAATATGAAACACAGTTTAGAGGCAGTAATAAAGGCAGTTTAAAAAATATTGTGTTTTTTTAATTCCCGTTGGATCCTCCTCTTACCCCCTGGTGCGCGTCTTATTCTCTCTAGTCCCAACATATCCCCCCTTCAATGCCCACTTATTCCTCTCCACCCCCCCTGACCGCACACATCCCAATCCCCTCCCATAACCTATGACCTTGAATGTCCCAGTCCCTCTCGTATTCCTATGACCCTCCCTTATTCCTCTAGTCCCTCCCATACCCCTTGGCTCTCCCTCCAATTCAACACGTAGCCGCCCCATCCCCTGTAATTCCCCACAAAGGTGTGCCCCTTATAAAATTATGAAGCAGTGGGTTTTGATCTATGGACCAGCATGAAAGAAAAGTAGTGCCTCTACCACTAACACGATATAATTTTGATTATTTAAGTTCACATTATTATATTTATATATATATTGAAGGTTATTTAATTAAATAATATTTGAATAAATATTTAAATATATATAAATATATAAACTATATATATTTTTATATAAATTAAAATATATATTTTTATATCATGTATTTATGTATTTATATGATAATACATTTATATTATTTTTAAATTTATACATTTATATAAACTATATATTTTATATGTGTATTTACATACATTTGAGTGTATATTTTTATAATACTATTTATGTTATGTATATTTATATATTTATAAATATATTTATGTAAATTATTTATATACTTAAATACATATTTATATATTATATACATGTTTATTTATATAATATATATATATAACTATTTTTTAATATATTTATATAATGTCTTCAAAAATTTATTTCTATAATGTATTTCAATGCATGTATTTATTATTACGTACATTAATATATATAAATTTATATAAATTGTATAATATTATATATAATTAATATTATATGAAATAAATATATATGAAATACAATTTATATGATTTATATGATGTATATGATGTTATATGAAATACAATTTCATATTATATATAATCAATATGTATATAATATATAATTAATATTATATGAAATACAATTTATATAAATATTTATCTAATGCATTTCAATACATATATTCACTATTATGTACATTAAGATATATGTATTTTCGTAAATATAATTGTATAATATTGTGTACATTAATATATATTTACTTGTATAAATTGTATATCATATAATATTACTTATATATCATAAAAAATCATAAACATATTATTTAAAAATATTATTATTATAATAATATAAATTTTAAAAACTACAAGCATGAGTTATTATATGATATATATTTTAAATAAATTATATTTATATAATATGTTTATTATTTTATATTATATATAATTAATATTATATGAAATAAAATTTATACAAATAAATATATATTAATGTAAATATTATTATACAACTACTTTTATGTATACATATAAATACAATTAAATATAATCACATAAATTTTTTATATAATATGTTCATATAATGTATTTAAATACATTTATATGTAGTGTTTTCATTATGTATATATATATATTTTGGAATTTGTTTTTTAAATAGTGGGGGTTCACAAAACCCTCTAATTTAAAGACATTAGAAGGGGTTTTAGAACCCCCTCTAATTTAAGACATTAGAGGGGGTTTAGAACCCCCTCTATTTTAAGACATTAGAGGGGGTTTAGAACCCCCTTTATTTTAAGACATTAGAGGGGTTTTTGAACCCCCCCCTAATTTAAGGCATTAGAGGGGGTTATGGACCCCCTCTAATTTTATAAATTAGAGGGGGTCGCGAACCCCGATAATATCATTGATTAGCAGTGGTTATGAACCCCGTCTTTTTTATTTAATTATAGTGGGTTTAAAACCCACTCCAAAATCTAACTGGATAATAAAAAAATATTGTTAAAAAATTTAGATGGGGTTCAAAACCCCTTCTAATTTAAAAAATTAGAGGGGGTTCATAACCCCCTCTAAATTTGACGATTAGAGAGAGTCACACATAACCACCTATAATTTATACCAAAAATGAATTTAGAGGGGGCTCATAACCCCCCTATAAATTCAATGATTAGAGGGGGTTGTGCATAACCTCCTCTACACAGAAAATGAATTTAATGGGGGTTGTGCAGAACCCCCTCTAAAAAACTGCCTCTAATTTGCTGTTTTTTTGTAGTGGGATTCCCATAACTGAAATGATATAAATTCTATCCTTAGTGAATTTCCACAATTGATTTTGACTTGGGTACACAACCATGATCATTGACTATTATTCTCCCCATTTAACTATTATCTCAATTAAATTTCTAAAAATTCTATTTCTTCTATTTAAAATACTATATAAAACCCCCTCAATAAAATCCACCTACTTCGATCACTGTTAAAAATAATTAACAAATGAATGCCTCTATGAATTTTAGAAATACCCCATAATGATCTAATTGGCCCCACTAAGTTAAATTCCCTAGGGGTGAATTAGGGTATGAAAAATTTAAAAAACTATCCAGTTTAATCATGTTTTGTTGTTAAACAAAACTTTATTCTCACTAATTATAAAAAAAATATATAAATACATTTATAATCATACACGTGACATAAACAACAATTTTAATTGGTTCAACCTAAGCCGGTCAATCTAAGGATCATACAATGAAAATGTTATAATGTACTAGAATCACTAAGCACACTTCTGTTAAAATGTTTGGAGTGGACTCACCATCCCTCTTAGTTTACGACCATTCACACTTGAGAATGTACCACACTATCATCTAAAAAGAACTCATAGATCATTCTTAATAAACCTATGATGTTCAGTATCAATTTTTATTTTCACACTAAAAAGACATGACATGAATCTCTTATATCCTCAAAATTATGAATTTAAATTTACCATATAAATTCTAGGAAAACCCCTTATGGTTCATGAAACTTTTACTTTTACATAACCTTTGTACAACTTTCACATAACTTCCAAAATTTGGTACAACTTTCATCCTTTTATGAAACTTTCAATCTTTCAAAAAACTCACTTGTTCATGTAGATATGAGAATAATTCTTTATGAAACTCATTTTCATGTAAATGATTTAATGCAAGAAGTTTATTCAGGTAAGTCTTACATGAAAAGAGAGCCATTTTATTCTCTAAGTCTCAGACACTCTAACTGAGGGGGTTAACAGTCTATTTATAGGAGGATATATACTTTCACACAACTTCCTCACCCACTAATGACCCTTCATACAACATTACAAACCTAAACAACATGCCACCTCTATCATCACTTTTTTTCATATAACTCACTATCTTTGTGAAAATTTCCATCTAAATTTACTACATTCATGAAACTCTATATCATTCGTGAAACTCCATCTTCCATTAACTCCAAAAACTTTCATGAAGCTACTTACTTTTCTAAATATTTAAGTGGATACCACTAATCACCAATTTATTTAAATTTTCATATTTTTTTCACAAAATTTAACTTTCATAAAAAAACTTCATTTTCTTTGAAATAAAATTTGTTCTTCCTCTAAATTTTCTAACCCAAAAATTTAAAAAATACTGGGAAACATTTCCAAATTAAAAATGAAATCTCCCAGACAACTTAAATTGATTTCATACCATTTTTCATAAATATTGTAAGGTCTCCATGGTACAATAAATTTTTCAACACTATTTTTGAACAACTACACTGTAAAATTTTCAACTAACTTTATCAATAAACACAAGAGCTAAAAAAAATCAAAACACCAACTAGAGTATTTTTTCCAAAAATATCCCCCTATGGGTTTGTTAAATATTATTCAAAACCACTTAGAAACCTTAAATACCAACATGTTATAAAATATTTCTCACTTTTTTCCACTACCACCATTCACACATTGAGAATCTATATAACTATCAGAGACTCACTCAACATATACTCTGAGCCCGCACAAGTCAATATCGGTATAGGAAACAAGAGTAATATGAAAATATCATCAATAAATAACTTCATTATTGATACCAAATGATATTGTAAGCTGATACCAATTGTTTTTAGTGATCAATACCAAATGTTACACCGAGAGTGTCATACAAAAAGACCACTTCATCAACCATACCTATTAATAGGATTATATCATGAACTCAGAGACATCCTATCATAATATGTATTCAATGTCCAAAAAACTCTAGCATATATATTATTAAAACTCCCCCAACATACTTTATCTCTCTTATCCAACACAGAAAATATCTCCCCCTTCATCACCTTACTCTCCCCGGTAGCTGGTTCAAGAAAACACTTTTCCCAATTTATGAACAATATTTCCACATTTTTTCAATGAAACCAAAGTCCACTCATTTAAAGGTCATCAATAGGAAAAGAATATTTATAAATAAATAGGGAAATTCAAACAATAATGGGGGATTTTGGATTAAAATACACACATTTAAAGTGTAAGAAGTTGATTGGACTCTAAGAGACAACCGATTCCTTTTAAATAATTCCTTGGGTAAGGCCTTTATTAGAATGTTTGTGACTTGAAGTTATATTTTCATATACTTCCATTTGACTAACCCATGCTCCATTTTCCCATTGACAAAATGATATTTAATTTGTATGTGCTTTTTTAGTGAGAGATGGAGTGAATTTTTCTATGATTAATAACACTCAAATAATCAAAATGGATTCAAATCCAAGACTTCACTTTAAATACCTTGTATTTAAGGTGATACTTCATCCATAACAATTGTGTATAATCTTGATTGATAGTAATATATTAAAATTATATAGTTATCATAGAAATTTAGTCTTGTTTCTTTATTAGCCTAGAAATGAACAATCTATCATGATAGAATGCATCTATTGATGTTTAATTCCTACCCCCACTAAACCAAAACAATATGCATATGTATATCTAAATAAATATTGCTGAGATGTTTTATTATACAAAAAAATAAATCCACCATACCTTTGATATACCATTGTATTATTTTCACCGTAATAAAGTTTATTTCCTTATGATTACTTTGATACCATTCTGTCTAACATGTAGAAAAAATATTGGGTTTTGTCACTATGAAGTGTAACATGCTTCCAATGACCTAACAATATTCTATGATATTGACTATTTTTCTATTATCATCTCTTGAAAACTTCATTTATGCAAAAAATAGTGTTTTCATTACCATTAAATTTTCCATCCCAAATATTCTCAACACCTCTTTTTCATATTTATATTGAGATATAAAAGTACATGCCCTTACCTGAGTTACTAGTAGAATAAGAAAAAACATCATCTCTATAATCATTAAAATTTTGAAATAACACTTCATGAATTCTGTAAAAAATATTTACTATGATTTATTTAATCCCATAAATATTATGAAATCCATATAAACTAGTAGAATCATCCTTTGATCAATTTCATTGTTAATATAGAGATTCTATTTAACTCCACCATGTTGGAAACCAAGCATCTTCAAGTATTGATCCAATCTTGAATACCATGCTATTGGTTCCTACTAAAATCCATAAAGTTCCTTCTTCTATTAATGAAATTTGTTCTCATCTTCATGTATAGGAAAAACATATGGTTTTTCGGTGTACACCTATTCCTCCAAATCACCATTTATAAATTTTGAAATTATTTCCATCCAGAAAACATTGAATTGCATTTGCAGTACTATGGCCAAGAATAGTTAAATTATCTCCTTCCATGAAATAGGTGAAAATGTTTCATCAACATCAATACCTTATATTTGGGAGTACCAATTTCACACGAGTCATTCTTTTTTTTTTTGAATTTCCATACCATATTCATTCATCTTTTAAAAGAAAACCCATTTTTTCCTGATGAAATTCTTATTTTTGGGACTCAAAACAATCTTCCAAGTGTAATTATTCTTGATTTGGTCAAGATATTCATTCATAAGATGAAACTAATTATTATCTTTTTCAGTTTAATAAAAAAAATTGGCTCTACCTAAGATAATAATGATGGTTTCTTTATAGATATCATTCTCCTTATTTTTACAGGTGTTTTCTAATCACCAATGATATTCTTCATATCATTTTTTTCTAGAATCTTCTATTTCTATATATACATAGGCCTAACTTAATCCTTCCCATAATCAGTGTCTTCTTATAAATTTTACTTAGGCACTTGTACTACCCTTGATATTCTCAACTCTTTATCACCATCCTCAAAATATGCTCACTATTTTACTGAAGATTTTACTAATTCTCTTCCACATTAACATTATTGATTTCAAAAACTTCTTCTTGTAGTTTATTAAATAATTAATATAATTTTATTTTTCTTTAGTATCCCAGGAAAATACATTCATCTTGACTGGGTTGAAACTTACTATGTTTATGCTTATTGAGACCAAAACACTTAAATATAAAAGATTCAAAAGTACTTCAACATCAACTTCATTCAATACCAAAAATTATATATATAGCTTCCCACCTTAGATTACACTCACCAGTACCCTGAGATGGTTGTCCAAAAGACCTCAAGTGAACCTCCCCAAATACCAGAGTCTACAGACTAACAGTGAGGGCTTAGGGTGTGTTCATGGGGAGAATATTCCCTCATTGATAAGAGTGGAGTGCAACAATACATATATAAATAGACACACACACACACACACACACATATATGTTTGTGTGTGTTTGTAATACATTATGAAATAGTGGAAATAAAAGCAATAAAAGATAACAGTGGAATAATAATAATAAAACATGCAAGATAAATAAATAATACAATAAGAAAATTTTGAATAATGAAAAGATACAATATAATGAGCATGATAATGTAGATTCACAAAAATGAACGTGCTAGGTGCAGGGGATACAAACATATATAACATAATGGAAAAATATACAAGAAGTAAAAAAACTACTAAGACTAGAATATTGAGCATAGGATTGATCCTCTTCTCCTAACCTCATCCTAGTAATGCAAGTCAATCAATAATTTGAAGTTTGTTGCTTCCCTTTGTCTATAACTAAAACCATAAAGTCTACTCAGGTACCAAAGGTTCCCGAATAGGGTGTGAGATACAATCTTAGTAGTCTGGCACCCATGGTGTCTAAGTTATTCCATTTTGTATAATATAAGTAGTGTGCCTTAATAATTCAAATAAAAAAAAGAAATAAATAAATAATGAATTAGACTTGGTTCCACTTGGATACCCATCCCATTTACCTTCTCCAGCCTGATCTGGTGTGTTTTAACCATAATATCTTGCAATGGTAAAGTAAGTGGGATAGAGTGTCATAGGTTGGACTATCACCAAGCTTGTGATTGGGCTTGGAGAACATGTCCCTACATTTTCAAAACCGATGGATCAATTCTCATTTGAGAACATTTATTTACTTTTGAATTCATTTTTAAAACACTCTATAAAATTATATCAAGACACCTTGAGCCCTTCCATGGAAATCCAAGGAAACTTTCCAAGTATCACTCAAGGGGATCGACAAAAGTCCAAGGCCAAAGAGTTCATCCAAGGTGACCCAAGGATGAAGTCACATGTATCAATCCTGGAATGGTATGAAAAAATTCAAGACTAATTGACCTCTAAGTCCATACCCAGTATCAGATGTAGGGGCCCAAGTCTCTCTCATGGCATGATATAACCAATCTTACCATTGATCCTATCCAAGGGTCTCCCATAGGGAAATCATGTCATTTTTCTGGAGGAAAAATAAATAATGAATGATGATACCATATTAGTAATATATGATATCACCCCTTAAATATTTTACAAAGAATTAATAATTATAACAGAAAGGAATGAGAGTCCCTCTATGTTGGAGTTGGTGGCCTAGAACCAACTACTTTTTACTTTATTCATTAATAAATACCTTATCACATCTTGATTATTCTTATGTGTGACAATGCATGTGATAATGTCCTAAGGACAGCTTTTGTATTAAAGGGTCATAGCGGATCCCTACTATGATGAGAACCCGAAAGTGCCATAACACTGTTCTTGAATATATGTTCTATGGCCGAATGATGTTATTTGATAGACAAAAATAATACAGGCCATTAAGGGTGAGGACTCATAAAACTTTGAGGCACCTTCTCATGGTCTGCGCCCTTGGTAATATCTAGGAGGATATTATGAGAACGAGACCTGCCAGTAGGAAATCCACATTTCATAGTGTCATTGGATGTTCATATCTGCGAACGTGTGTATTGGTCCTTAGACTTTAAGATTATTATTATTGGGTATTACAACTTGTTCACTTATATGTATTGAAGAAAACTGTGATGACACACTATTCCCAGCGAGGTAAGATACGTTGGGCGCATCACGAGTAATACTTCATTAATAGATAATGCGAGAAAGGATTTGTATCTTCTGTTCCATAGCGGATGTAGATATCTTAGGCGATTTGATGGAATTGATATAGCCAAAATAAATCCTTGGTCAAGGTAAGGTATGGGTGATTTCAATTCCGAAAAATCAAAGAAAGAATAATCGAGCACACAGGTTGATGGAACTAGCATGAAACCCGCTTGATTCGAGATATCGTGAAAAAGAGATTATATTACACGGTAAGTATTCCTATGAGGTGACACATCATTGCGACATTAAATTATTTCTCTATGGATGCCTTGGCGTGTTTCTAGACGCTAACCTTGGACTTTAGGCAGGATCCTCCTAATGACACTAAGAAAGAGGCCTAGAGGGTCACACACTAAGTGTGTCCATGTATCTCAGTTAAATATTAATTTAACAAGTTAAATAAAGATTATTCCCGACTGTGGTTTAATAATTATTTAAGTATGATTGATTGCATTAATTTCAACACTAGTTATTCGATAGAATATATTGTGGGTGAAATAATATATATTTATTAGCGAGTAATGCAGTTACATTTATTTAAGAAATAAATAGACATTACTCAAGGTCTAATAAATGCGGTGGAGGAAATAAAGAAAAATGAAAACAAGATAAACACTCCGTTTACATTGAATGTACACACTGTGTAGTTTTCATGGAAAATGAGTACATGCCCTGTATTAATGATTACACACTGTGTAGTTTTTCCAGTCGGGATTTTGAGGAAATAATATCGTTTTATTAAATGATATTTATTATAATCAGCGTGGGTGCATGTCAAGGAATTAATCATTCGACATGGGGGTTTTAAATAAGAGTTGATGAAATAAATAAAATGCGTAACATGTTTATTTATTGTCATAACTCTATATCCTCAAACCCAATTATAAATAACCTCACAACCCCAACACTTTTCCAGAGAGAATCGTTGTGCACAACAATTCTGGAGAATTCTCTCAAGGCTGAAAGAACTCCTTCCTCCAAGAATGCTCTCAATACCGAGAGATATCCTCCTTTATCTGATCAAGGTGATATAAGGTGGACAATGAAATAAAAGGATTCTCTATTATAGCACCTATAGATTCCTTTAGCGACGTCCAGAGATACGTGGTGCATGTGTGGATCACCGCTAGAGGAAGTCTACACTTAGCTTCTACGACGCAACGACGAATCACATCAGATCATGACTGGAGACATCAACAAATAAAGAATTCCATCAAGGTAATTCTTGTCAATTAATTAAATTAATTATAACCAACATATGATGATCCTGTCTTTATGGTTCCGAGAATCCCTATTTCTTTTTTTTTACTTCATTCTATTCCAAAGATCTGGCTTTTTATTATCGTGATAGATCGTGTATTGATCATTGTTAACACTAAAATTAAAGTTGGGTACACCCACCAATGCGCTTTCGCTGTGCCCAGAACCTACAAGTGGTATTAGAGTGGTCATATCATTAATTATAATTATTTAGTTTTTCGTTGGTGATTTATGAATTTAATAATTTAGTTGTTTCAATTCAAGTTAATCGTTCTTTAAAATATGAATCTCGAGATCTTTTCCTCCCCTCTCATTTCTCATTCACCTTATAGAAATGATTTTTTTTAATTTTTATTAAAATAAAATAGAGGAACTCATCCAGAGGTTCCAAACATTCCTGGCCATACAACACCAGAATACATGGCGTGTATTCAGAAGTACACGTCGGGTAGTCTAGGTTAAATGTATTGGACTGGTCCTCCAAATCAGGCCATGTATTGGATCCTATCTAAGTCATTTATGACACCGTGTGTTGACCAGGAATAAGTGGAACACGGTTTTTGGAGTACACGCCGTGTGGTCCACTAAACATGACGTGTAGTCCCTTTGGGATGGGATTGGACCATGTACTCTGTACACGGCTTGCCCAGCTGGAAACTGTGTAACGTGGATACTACACAGTGTGTGTCCAACTGAACATGTCGTGTAATCCGAAAATTTCCGAAGTACATCAACACGCCATGTCCCCGAGTGTGTACTTCAGATGGACAATGAAGAAAAGTACATGCCGTGTAGTCGGAACTACATGCCGTGTACTCACCCAAACTATGCAGATTTATTAAAATATATTATTATATTATACAAACCCTTGAGACATGTACCATAGTGCAGGCGTAAAGCTGAGGCACAACACATGATAGGTGTTTTATATATATGTGTTTAATTTAACATCTGCGTAATGAACGAGAATTCACTAGGTTGCCTCCGAGGCACAAGTTACGTACAAAGATAATTTTAAATGAATTTATTTGTTTAAAATTATGATGGATGAGAATCTCAAGGAAATTCAAAAAAGGGTTTAAGATAAAAGGATTGATTAATTAAAGATAATTAAATGATTTGAGCATGATTTATCATAAACAAGAACGATTAAATAATTGAATGCTAGTTTTATTTATGCGTAAATATCATTGCATGTATGGATGATCATGATCTAGACCAAGACCTTTGTATGTGAATGGTTTCTTTAATTAATTTATTTAAATTAATTTTTTTGGCCTATGAGCCTTCTCCTCATTAATATGTAGGGCCTACGCACCCAAGGATTCTTTTATATAAAAACCCATTTTTACCCCTCACCTGCATGTGAGATAAATGCATATGTAATGGATGGATCTCCCACGCTAGTGGAGGCGGCTCAAGTCAGGAGCCAAGGCGAAACCAATCCAAGGATATATAAAGGTGGATAAATGGAAAGCTGTAAACATGAACCCGAAAGGTTCAAGGTGTTTCTCCCCTAGGTCTTGGGTTAGTTTATCAACCACTAGATAAACTAACCAATAGAACAAGCTCATGATCATACCATTTATTTTATTTCTGTTAGTTTCATGGTTTATTTATTGTGGGTGTGTTGTCACGATCACACAATTAATGAATTAAACAAGCATGCAAGATGGAACTAAAATAAAGACCTGATTATGCGTAAATATTATCTTAGACATGGTTAATCACTTAAGTATATCCCACTTAATATTAAAAAACATGTAATAAAAGATAATAAAATGAAAATTTACTTATAAGGATAAAATCCCTTAAAGAAATATTAAGTCGGTATAGCCTTCCATAATCTTGGTTAGAATCAAACCATAGTTCAAAGTGCTTGAACAACCCTAGTTGGGGTGCTTTCAATTATCAGTGAATTCTAATTCAAGGTTTTGGGTTGACATGACTTGGTTTGCATCAAGGGTTGACTTCCATAGCAGGAGTTGGTGTGACTAAGAGGCAAAGGCTGAGTAAATCCAAAATAAAAGGATTTCAGGATTGGGGAGTCCACTTAGCGGATCAAGGAGCTGCGAGTTAATGCAGTTGGAATTTTGAATGCCTACCAAAAACTCTTCAAGTTTCTTGACCAACCCTAGTTGGGGTAATACGAAGGGAAATATGGATCCTTAACACTACAATATTTAGGCAACAAAATATTCTGAATTTAATAGTGAGGTCTATTAGATTTCGATAAAATAGTGGGAGACTAATAAGTATTAATTTATTTATTTGTCTCAGTTTTTATAATATAGTACTAAACCTTTGATCATTTTAATTTGTAGAAATGTCAAGAAAAATGACATCAAACATATAATTGCGAACCATACTCGATAAGGAAAACCTTCTCACTGGCACCAATTTCCAAGAGTGGAAGAGGCATTTACGCGTCATCCTTCGCCATGAGAGGAAATTGTATGTGCTGGAAGAGCCTATTATAGTTGCACCTGGAAATGAGACCAGTGATGAGGAACTATCTATTTATATGAAACATATGGATGATGCCACATATTTCTAATGTTTCATGCTATCGGCCATGTATAATGAGCTCTTTAAGCAACATGAAAACATGGACGCGTATAGCATGATGTATCACCTTAAGGATCTATACCAAGAGAAGGCGAGACAAGAGAGATATTAGATCTCCAATGATTTGTTTACAACTAAGCTTGGAGAGTCTGTTCCAGGTGGGCCTCATTTAATCAAGCTTATTGGCTACATCGAATGCCTGGACATCTTAGGGATTAAATTCTCGGATGAGTTGTGTACAGATCTCATCCTATCATCACTGCCCAAGACCTTATCAAGCTTTATTGTCAACAAAAACATGAGCAATAATGAGAAGAGTCTATCAGAAATTATGACCTTGATTCTCCAGGTAGATAAGTATATGTGGCGTGAAAAACCCGCATTCCTTATGGTGAATAAGAAAAGGAAGGACAAGGCAAAGGGGCCAAAGACTTATAAACGGTCTGAAGCTCCTGAGCGCTATCCCTCCAAGAAGGGGAAGATCCAGAGGCAGCGCAAGGAATAGGAGGCAGTGTGTTTTTCATGTGGAAAGGAAGGCCACTGGAAGATTAACTGCACCCAGAAGCGTGGGGACGCTAAAGGTGCGTTCTTTATCAAGTGTAATCTTTCTATTTCTACACATTGGGTATTATATACAACTTGTGGGGATCACATCTATATTCAAATTCAAGAACCAAGTAGACTTAGAAATATTTCCAGAGGAGAGGTGGATCTTTGAGCTTCCAATGACACAAGGCTGGATACTTTGGCTATTGGAGATTACCACCTCTCATTGCCGACTGGGATGATTTTGGTTTTGCATAACTATTATTATGTGCCTATTGTTACTAAGAACATAATTTATGTATCTTGTTTGGATATAGATGGATTTATTTTCAAGTTTGTAAATAAGGGTTGTCTCTTTTATAAGAAAAATGTATGTTATGGTATGAAACATTTAAATAATGGTTTGTATGTATTAAATTATGAAAACCAAGTGTTGGAAATCGATAATGAAACAAACTCACATGACTCATACATCACCCAGTTGTGGCATCACCTTCTAGGTCATGTAAACGAGAAGCGCTTGACAAAGCTCTGCCAAGATGGCTATTTAGACTCTACTGAGCTAAAACCACTTGATATATGTCATGCTTGTTTACAAGGTAAAATGATCAAGTCACCTTTTGGTGGACAGGGTGAAAGGTCCATAGAGCTTCTAGGATTGGTACACACGGATGTATGTGGACCATTTCCAATAGAAGCTAGAGGTGGATATTCTTACTTCATTACTTTTACTGATGATTTGTGTAGATATTAATATGTCTACTTAATGAGGTATAAGTCAGAGTCCTTATATAAATTTAAGGAATTCAAGAATGAAGTAGAGAATTAGTTTGGTAATAAGATAAAGAAGCTTTGATCAGATTGAGGTGGAGAATATCCGAACCAAGAGTTCATTGATCTTCTATAGGAGTCTGGGATTCTATCTCAGATCACTCCTCCTTATACACCACAGTGGAATGGTGTTAGTGAAAGGAGGAACCACACCTTGTTGGACATGGTGAGGTCGATGATGAGTTATGCAGATCTTCCATTATCCTTTTGGGGATATGCAATAAAAACTACAACATACACATTAAACTGAGTACCAAATAAGGCGGAAAATGGAATTCCATCCGAGTTATGGAATGGAAAGAAACCCACTTTGTCGTACACACCTGTATGGGTATGCGAGGCATTTGTTAAGGCCTTATCAAGAAACAAACTAGCACCAGGGGAATGAAGTGTGTCTTTATAGGATATTGTAAGGAAATGAAAGGATATTACCTATATAACCTTTTAGAAAATAAAGTGACTGTCGCCAGACATGCCATCTTTCTTGATAGGGAGCACATCTTCAAAAAGGATAGTGGGAGCAAGATTGACTTCAATGAAGTTGATGCTCAAGATATAGAGGAGTTGGTATAGGAACAATTTCCACAAGTCCCCATGGATGAGGTTCCAAAAACACAAGTACTGCTTAGGAGCTCAAAAGAGGTAAGAGAACCAGAGATATTTGGTTTCCTAGTCACCGAGGATGGCGAATCATTATTGTTGGACAATGATGAAGCTCTCTCATACAAGGAAGTAGTAGAAAGCTCAGAAGTGGCAAGATGGATAAAAGCTATGAATTTTGAGATGAATTCCATGTATTAGAACCAAGTCTAGGTTCTGGTCGATGAGCCGGTTGATGTAAAGCCTATTGGATGCAAATGGATATTCAAGAGAAAACCAGACATGGAAGGTCAAGTTAGCACCTATAAAGCAAGGCTAGTGGCTAAAGGATTCAGAAAATGTTAAGGAATTGACTAAGATGAAACCTTCTCACGAGTTTCCATGTTTAAATCCATAAGAATCATAATTTCCATAGAAGATTACCATGACTACGAGATTTTGAAAATAGATGTCAAAAAAACATTCCTTAATAGGAACCTTTAGGAAGATGTCTATATGACACAACCAGAAGGGTTTGTGACACCAGGTGAAGCCAAACGGGTTTCTAAGTTGCAGAAATCCATTTATGGATTAAAGAAAGCATCCAGGTCATGGAACATTTGATTTGATGAAGCCATAAAGGAATTTGGGTTCATTAAGAATGAATGTGAGCCATGTGTTTATAATCGGTTTAATGGGAATGCGATAGTTATCCTAGTATTATATGTTGACGACATATTTCTTATTGGAAATGTTGTACCAGTATTACAGTCAGTTAAGGACTGGTTGAACAAGTGTTTCTCCATGAAGGTCTTGGGTGAAGCAGCCTACATTCTAGGGATCAAGATCATTCGTGATAGATCCAAGAGGCTTCTTGGACTAAGTCTGGGTACATACATTGACCAGATACTAAAGAGTTTTATTATGGAACAATCCAATAGGAGATTGGTTCCAGTGTCACATGGCTTATATCTTTCTAAGAAAATGTGTCCTCATACACAATAAGAGAAAGATAGAATGAGTAAGATCCCATACGCTTCGACTATAGGATCCATCATGTATACCATGTTATGTACTGAGCTTGATGTTCCCTATTCACTGAGCATGGTAGGAAGATATCAAGAAGATCCAAGAGAACAACATTAGATTGCTATTAAGACTATCCTTAAGTATCTGAGAAGAACTAAGGATATGTTCATGGTGTAAGGAGGAGACAAGGAGCTTGTTATCAGAGGGTATACTGATGCTGGTTTTCAGACAGATCAGAACGATCTGAAGTCACAATCTGGATATGTTTTCTGTCTCAATGGAGGAGCTGTGAGCTGGAAGAGTTCAAAGCAGCCAATTGTCGCTGATTCTAAAGCGAAGTCCAAATATATAGTGGCTTATGATACAACCAAGTAAGCCGTATGGATTCAGAACTTTGTCCAGGAGCTTGATGTGGTGCTTAGTAGTAAAGACCCTATCACATTGTATTGTGACAATACTACAGCGGTGGCTCTTGCAAAATAACCAAGGTCACATCAACGGACAAAGCATATACTCCATAAGTATCACCTCTTGATATATTTCTATCAAAGGGGAGAATTTTCAATGAGTAGAGTGTCCACAGAAGAGAACATGGCAGACCCCATGACTAAAGGCCTATCTCAGTAGAAGCACGAATATCATGTGAGAGCTTGTGGGTTTAAGGTTATTAATAGCTGGATCTAGTTTAAGTGGGAGTCTGTTGGATTTGGTGGACTATAACCAACTACTTTGTACTTTATTCATTAATAAATACCTTATCACATATTGATTGTTATTATGCGTGAAAATTCATGTGATAATGTTCTAAGGAAAACTGTTTCATTAAAGGTTCATAGCAGATCCTTGCTATGATGAGAACCCAGAAGTACCATAACACTGTTCTTGAATATATGTTCTATGGATGGATGATGTTATTTTAGGGACAAAAATAATACATTCCATTAGGGGTGAGGACTCATAAAACTTTGAGTCACCTTCTCATGGTGTGCGCCCTTGGTAATATCAAGGAGGATATTATGAGAACCAGACCCGCCAGTAGGACATCCACATTTCATAGTGTCATTGGATGTTCTTATCTGCAGATGTGTGTATTGGTCTTTAGACTTTAAGATTATTATTAATGGGTATTACAACTCACACACTTAGATGTATTGATGAAAACTATGATGACACACTGTTCGCAGCGAGGAAGGATACGTTGGGTGCGTCACGGGTAACACTGCATTAATAGATAATGCGAGAAAGGATTTGTCCCTTCTGTTCCATAATAGAAGTAGATATCTCAGGCCCTTTGATGGAATTGGTATAGACTAAATAAATCCATGGACATGGTAAGGTATGGGAGATTTCAATTCTGGAAAATCAAAGAAAGAATAATCGAGCACATGGGTTTATGGCACTAGCATGCAACCAGCTTGATTCAAGATATCGTGACAAAGGGATTATATTACACGGTAAGCATTTATATGAGGTGAAACATTATTTTGACATTAACTTCTTTCTCTATGGGTTCCTTGGCGTATTTCTAGACGCTAACCTTGGACTTTAGGTAGGCTCCGCCTAGTGCCACTGAGAAAGAGGCCTAGAGGGTCACACACTGAGTGTGTCCATGTATCTCAGTTAAATATTAATTTAATAAGTTAAATAAATATTATTCCCGACTGTGGTTTAATAATTATTTAAGGATGATTGATCGCATTTATTTCGACACTAGTTATTTGAGAGAATATATTGTGGGAAAAATAATATATATTTATTATCGAATAATGCAGTTACATTTATTTAAGAAATAAATAGACATTAATCAAGGTCTAATAAATGTGGTGGAGAAAATAAAGAAAAATTAAAACAAGATAAACATGCCGTGTACATTGAATGTACACGCCGTGCAGTTTTCATGGAAGATGAGTATACACCGTGTATTAATGATTAAATGTTTTGTAGTTTTTCTAGTCGGGATTTTGAGGAAATAATATCATTTTATTAAATGATATTTATTATAATCAGTGTGGGTGAATGTCAAGGAATTAATCATTCAACATGGGGGTTTTAAATAAGAATTAATGAAATAAATAAAATACGTATCGTGTTTATTTATTGTCATAACTCTATAACCTCAAACCCAATTATAAATATCCTCACAACCCCAACACTTTTCCAGAGAGAATCATTGTGCACAAAAATTCTGGAGAATTCTCTCAAGGCCAAAAGAACTCATTCCTCCAAGAATGCTCTCAAGACCGAGATAGATCCTCCTCCATTAGATCAAGGCGATCTAAGGCGAACAATGCAAGCAAAGGCTTCTCTATGCTAGCACCCGGAGATTCCTTTGGCAACGTCCAAAGATACGTAGTGCACGTGTGGATCACCGCTAGAGGAAGTCTACACTTGGCTTCTACGACGCAATGATGAATAAAATCAGATCGTGACTGGAGAAATCAACGAAGAAATAATTCCATCAAGGTAATTATTCATAATTAATTAAATTAATTATAACCAACATATGATGATCCTATCTTTATGGTTCTGGGACTCCCTCTTTCTTTTTTTTTTCTTCATTCTATTCCGAAGATCTGACATTTTATTATCATGACGGATCTTGGATTGATTGTTGTTAATGCTAAAATTAAAGTTGGGTACACCCACCAACGCGCTTCCGCTGTGCCCAGAACCTACACTCTAAGGGGTCCTTAAGTCAAAACCCCTCGTATCACCCCCAAAACTAAGGCGAAGCAGCTGAACAAGCAATAAATTTACATAACATGTCTATAAAAGTACCATTTTATTTTTTCAAGAATTTATATAACCATAGGAATATAGTTCAAGGGAAAAACCTTTGGGAATTTCCATTTAAGTCATACGGCCTAAGTCATTAAGCACTTGGACAATTAAATTTACCCAACCATTCATGAATGGAATGGGGTGTAAGGTATTATCACTAAGTTCATCACCCAAAATAATTCAATGTATAGATGAAGGAATTTAACACGAGGCAAGACCCCTTATGAGTGTTCAAAAAGAAAAGTAAAAAAGGTTAACTAAGCATTATATGCGAATAAAATCCAATTGGATGACATTTAACAAGGCGATCCCCCAAGGAGTTGATTATCTTCTCACTAAGGTTTCCAGTGGCATGGTATGACATTCATTTTAATTTAATTTAACAATTAGAGGCAACATCAGAAAGGTTCAGATCACATCGCAACAATGAAATTTATGGAACTCAACAAAACTAAGGGAAAGAACCTAGACCACCTACCTTATCCTCGTAGAACTTCCCTCATATAGTATTGACCTTTTATTCAAGCTAGGTTGGAAAAAATCAAAGAAACCATAAAATTATATAAAAATGGGGAAATGTGTTTGCAATGAGATAGTGAAATATATGGGATGAAGAACTTAAAATACCGGGGAGAGGATTGAAGATCATCCTCCATATTTCCATTAGATCTAATGGCAAGTGAATCAGAGTCTGTTTGGAGGAGTTGGATGAAAACCTATGGAATGGGAAGGGGGATCCTCATGCGTGGGAGTATAAGAATCAACCATTGGAGAAAAAGAAGGTGGAGAATGGAAATAAGGCTAAATTATTTAAGAGGGAAAAATTGGGAATTTCACCCTAAAAAATAATTGCACATGGTTTGGCCGCACGGTTGGCCAAACCATGTGCCAACCATGGGAAATTATCTTCTTCAAAGGGGATCTACACATGGTTAGGTGAACAATTTTTCTAATAATGAAAAAACCATGAAAATAAAACTATCTAAAAACTACATATGGGTCACATGGCCATGTACATTAGGTCAAATGGTGGCATACAAATCATGGAACCCCCAGGTCACCACTATCTACAAACACATAGTTTAGGGAAACCATACAGGCTGGGTTGCACCGTTTCTACTAACCATGTGGCCTAGTATATTCTTTCCATTTTGGGAATATAGGCTCTAAAAGATCCCCAAACATACCAGAGACCTCCTTTAACTTTTTAGGAAACTTCATTAGGTCTAAAAAAAATAATTTAAACTGAAAAAAAACAGTCTGTACCTTTGAAAAAATAAATAATGTTACAATATAAAGTATTTTCATCCCTCAGACACAATAAATGTCTATTTGAAATATATAATGATGTTAGTACTTCTTTATTACAAAACTTATCTAGTATATATTTTTCAATAAGCATTGTTCTTTCCATGTTTTTTATGATCCAATTTCTCCTCTCAACAACACTATTTTTTTGAGGAGTACTCACTACCAAGACTTGCTTCCTTATCCCATATTTCTTTAGATAATACTCCACCTTGATGTTAGTACACTTGTACCATTATCGATCCTGAACTTTATAATTTTATTTCTATGTATTTTTTAACCTCAATCCAATATTGTGTTATGAAATTGAACACCTCATACTTGTGAGTGATGACCACAATCCATTCATCCTTCTATAATCATCAATGAAAAGAATATAATATCTCTTCCCATCAATATCTCTTGAAGATATAGGTATTCACACATCAACATGTACCAATTAAATAACTCTTATTGACATCTATTCTTTTAACTTTTATATATTTTTAGTGATATTACCTTTTAGGTAGACACTACACATTTTCATGTGATCACATGTTAGCATAGGGATATCTCAAGATCCATAATTTTTCCTAAGATCTTCCAAGTATGGTTGGATAAAATGTCTAATCTATTTACGACAAAATCTATTTTCTCTCTCCTTGTATAAAAATAACATATAATCTTCTCCAATGATAAGGTAGAGATTCCCTTTCATGCATTCCCACCATAAAATCAAAACACCAACTTTTCCCTTGACATTACATATAACCTTGGTGAAGTTTTTCACATGCCCCAAGTTATAAAGCTAACTAAAACTTTACAAATTATGATTGATATCTTCCATAACCAAGAAAACCACACATCTCATATCTTTTCCCCCCAATTAGTTTTTCTTAAGATAATATTATTTATAAAATCATCATTTCCAAATATAATGAAACCTTACTTTCCATACTTTATTCCTACAACCAGATCCTTATTTTCTATAATATGGGAAGTGTATCCACTATCAAGGATACAAAAACCAAAAAAATTTGAGTCTTTTAGGGAAATATCTACCACAACTAGTTTCTCATCTCTTTTCTTTACTATTCATGTATTTTAATTCATAATAGGTGCTAATTGATATTATTGATCTTCCTCAGAGTATGATAGACCAATATCATCTTCCAAAGATTTAGATTATATTTTCATACTTAACTCACTTGATGAGTCCTTAAACTTATCTATTCAATAATTTTGGGCCTTTATAAACACATTACTCTATATTATTAATGATCAATACCTGAATATATGTCAAAATCCTACACACCATAAATAGTGACTATTAGAAGAATTCCTATAATACAAACTCTTTTTGGTAGATTTTTTTTCTCTTATGACCATTGGTACCTTATTTCCATGGAAAAACATTTTGATAATGTCTCATATTTTTAAAACAATAAAACCTAATATGAGGTAAATTATTGTTTTTCATTAATTCTATATCATTTTCCCCTTGGGTTCATTGAGTATTATGATTCTGATTCATACTCAAATCAACCATCTACTTTAGAGTGGGTGCTTATGGCCTGGTGTCAACTATCACTACTTTTTGTTTATGATCAGGCCCCATACTATCTTTTTTATTGTAATGTATATTTTTCTTCTAATGAAAATAATTTTCCTATTTTTTATGATCTTCCATGCTCCAATGTAACATTTTTTCTCTTGTGTGATCTTATTTCCTGATGTCATACTGGGAGTCAAGAGTCTCTCCTGATATTTTATATTTTATAATGATCAAAAAACTTTCTCCTTAAGTTATTTGATATAATTTAATAAATATTTCACTATATAAGAAAGTTTACCTACAACCCTATTCCATTCTTCAACTTTTAGCTTATAGTAAATGATATTCTCTAAGTTTTATAGCTTTATAGATTGAGTTTTTGAATTTTCACCTTCAAACCATAGTTCTCGTCTTCTTTATTTTGTGTATATAGTTTTAAATCATAAACAATCTATTATATTTATTCATTTTGGACCTCCAAACACTTATCTATTCATGATAGATCACTAATTTTACATTACAATAACCTCTTACTTAAACTTATCCTTCATCATCATAAATCTCTTTTTCGGGGAACTTACTACAATAGTGACTATAACATATTCTTTTTGGTCTATTCAGTCCTCAATTTATTTTTCCCTATTTTATTATAAACTACTATTTTCTTTTGAATGTAGGTTATTTTTCTGGAAGAAGCTATGTTTCATACTTCTCCTTCCTTTCTCATTGGCTAATGATTTCTTTATGGGAATTTCATTATCCTAATCATCATCTTAAGCTTACTGGGACACTTTTCTATGAGGTTCCCAACCATCCAAATTAAAAGAACATAGTGGATGTTTTCCTTTAAAATTTACTTTTCCCCTTCGAAAATTTGAGGAATGGAATGAAATGACTTCATCCACCTATCCTTCTCGATCATCATCTACAATGAGATTCTTCATGGCTTTAAATGCCACCTCCTTTGACTTCCCATTATTCACAACCTCATTATTGTTATTTCTCATATCATATGTGACTATAGTACTATGAATTTTGTCCAATTCTCACACTTTTGGATATTTATCCTCAATCATAGATACTTTTGGATTAAACCAAGGTGGGAAGGTCTTCAGGATAGGCTTAGTGATCTTTATATCATTGAGGGTTTCATTAAGACCACACATGTACTCCAAAATAACATTAACATGGTTAAAAAATTCATAAATAGATTTATTAGGGTGCATCCTTAGGTTCTCATACTTGTTCCAAGAAACTTGGAAATTTAGTTTACTAAATTTTTGAGTCACATTTATATATGAAAATAAACTTTTTTGAAATGGAATGTGAGTATTTACATGAATAACCACTATGTATATTGTCTTGGATGAAGCTCACCCTAAATCATTAATTCCCATGGAATCAACATCAAGTTCATTATGTTCTTCTTATGATAAATCCCCATTATCCATAATGAATGAAATACCATATATAGAATCTATATATACATCTATGAAAAATGATCAGAATTAGATTTTCATTTGACTATTTTATAGTTGAAATTTTTTCCCTCAAAGATTGGAATTCCTTTGTGGACGATTGCTTCCATGATTTACAATGAGAGAGAAAAAAACTAACCTTAAACTTTAGATCTGATACCAATTGTTGGTCCCACTAGGTTAAATAACCTAAGGGGGGGGGGGATCATGGTATAAAAAATTAAAACAACCTCCACTTTTGATCTTGTTTTTACATAAAAAACTATCTTCTTATTTCTTCTCGATGCAATATATAAAGAAAAATAAAAACATAAAAGAGTCACAAAATATTTACTTGGTTAACCCTAATTAGAATAATATAAGGATAATAAAAATGAAATGTGACAATATACTAGAATCACTAATCACACTACCATTAAAATTTATTTACTAGACTAACTTTCCCTCCTAGTTTAAAAGCATTCAAACTTGAGAACTCATTGCACTATCTTTTAAAAACAACTCACTACTCCTTTAGAAGAAACCTATGATGATCTATATTATATTAGATTTGGTTCAGACTAAAATGGGTGTGACATGAATCTGTTATTTCATCCAAATTATAAATTCCAATTTACTATATAACTTCTAGGAAAATCCCCCATAGTTCACGAAACCTTTTCCAAAATTTCACGTAACTTTTAATATTTTTCATAAAATTCAGCCTTTCACAAAATTTTTGACTTTCATGAAAATTTCAATCTTTCATGAAAATTAATTATTCATGTACAAAAAATTATATTTCTTTATGAAATTAATGTCCACATAAATTCTTCTATATAAGAAGTATGTTCTCATAAGTCTTATGTGAAAATAGATCACTGATATTATCTAATTCTAGGCAACTATAAATGATGGGGGTAGAGGCCTATTTATAGATAGGGATATAATTTTGAAAAACATTAATTACCTCCACCAAACCTTAAAAAAACATTCCATGCATAAAAAATATATCACCTTAACCATAAAATTGTTTGTGCAACTCATCGTCTTCATGAAACCTACCATATGAATTTATCAAGTTTATGAAATTCCAACTAATTCACACAACTCCATCTTCTAAGAACTCACTAAACATTCATGAAGTTTTTTAATTTCCAAATATTGATGTGGAGAAATTTAATCACTAATTTTACCAAAACTTTTCACGTGTTCACATAACATTTCCCTTGTACAAAAAACCTTCCCTTTCTTTAAAATAAACTTTGATATTACTCAATTTTTTTGGTTCATTTTTTTTGGAAAACATTAGGACACACCACCAAATTAAACAATAAACTCCCAAAACACCATCCACTAATTATATAACCCTTATTCATAAATATTACAAGGTCTCAATGATTCTATATATTTCTTGAAACATTTTCCACAACTACAGTAGATATTTGTAAACAAACACAACAAACCAAAACCTCAAAACAATAACATGAGATATTTTTCCCAATACATATTTTCTTCTCTTTACACTAGATTAGATTTGATTCAACTCACCTGTAATTAGTTTGTGATACAAAGAAACTCTTCATAGTTTAATTATTATGTTTAAATCAATTAAGATGACCCTAGACATCATCTGATTTTTTCTTTTATCAGAATATAAAATTATAGAAATCTTAGAGTTTTCATAAATTATCATGTAAGAATTAAATGATTCTTACATAGAGAACTCTAAAAAATATCCTTAGGATGATGAATTATTATAAGATTCAATCTTATGTCAGTCAATCCTATATTATTCCTTCCTTTTCTATAATCTCATCTCTACATAACTCCTACAACCATCCCATTCATATGATTATGAATCATATATTGGTAACTCTTAAATATCTCTAAGAAAAATGAATCTTCCAAAGATAAAATCATACATGAGATACTTTCATGAATCCAATAATATGTGAGTCACTCATATAGGAAACATTTATACATGAGTCACTCATACATGAATAATTATTATGTGTTATGTAATGACTCTTATGTGGAAGATTAATTTTTAAAATTCCAACTCTAGAGTGAACCATGAATCATTCATTATTATGGTGATATCAAATGACTCATACATATTATCAAATGACTCTTACATGGGCTACCCATTTCCCAACATCTCAAACCTTAAACTATAAATGACTCTTATGTAGTACATTTATGAGTCCTTTGAGAATTTTCAGCTCCAACACATAATAAGAATACTTTAAAAAATAATCACATAACCTTATGAATTAACTCCCAACCATCTCTATTAAGCTAAAAAATAATTCAAAATTTTTTCTAACCATTATTAATAAAATTAATAAATGATTGAAAATAAATAAAACCTCATTAAAAATTACATAGGTTACTTAAATATCCCCATTTATATTTGTTTCCAACCTTGCTCAAGTTTTTTGAACACCTCAACAACTCATGAAGGAGTCAATAAATAACATCCCATCTCACATGAGAAGCATCTTAACACCACACCACATTATAATGTAGGGTTTTTTAGATAATTTAATCCCTCAATAATAAAAAATTATATCAATTTTTCATAGATTATCTACCACTAAATTTACACATCCATTTTTCATTATTATTTATCTACCCATTTTTTTACATAAACAACATTAGATTAAAATAGTTAAGGAAATATCACACTCACCCTTTGATAAAGAAAAAACCCCCCTTTGAAAAATGAGATTACCACTTTCTAATGTTGAGAGTAATTTATCTCCCTCTTTAATAATATATTATAAATCCTTGTGGGGGTAACATTACAAAATTTCTCAAGTGAGTGGGGAGAGATGAACATGAAGTTTTAGACACAATTATTTAAACCAATCTCTTGGAATTGACCTGGTAATAATATATGAAATATAATATTTAATGAAAAGATATTAATGTTTCACATCATTATTTTCCACTTTATTGTTAATGGCTTGAAATTTGATGTCAATATGTTTTGATCTTAAGTATTTCATATGATTCGTAGATAGATCAATTTTACATTGATCATCACAAGGAACTTTGAGTGGTGTCTCAAATTACACTAAAATATACCATATACACTTTTGTACACATCATTTTTTTAAATTCATGCATAGCTACAATATACATTTTATTAGTTTTACTCAATGAAAATAAAGTTTCTTCTTACTATTCCAAATCGCACAATACCCACAAAGAAAAAAATAATCCTCTAAATGTGGATTTCTAGTCAGTACAATCTTCATCCCAATCAACATCTGTGTATCCTAAAAATTAAAATCAGATTTATTTCTATACAATAAAACACAATTTATAGTTTCCTATATATATCTCAATATTCTTTTAGTGTCCAGTATATGAGACTCTTTAGGATCACACTGAAACCTAGAGCCTAAATAAAAAAACAATATCCAGCCTTGATGTAGTTAGAGAAAATTTCCAACTATTATTCTAAAATATTTTTGATTTTCACTAATTCATGCTTCATATTTTTTCAACTTAGTTCCATATGAAATGATTGTTGATGTTTTCATACAATATTCCTTGAAAAAATTTCTCACAATTCCTTGGAATATTTATCCTAGGATAATAAAATGAAGCCATTATTTTAGGCAATATATAGTCCTAAGAAGTATCTTATCTCACCCAAAATTGAAATCACATAATTATATTTTTTTTATTTTAAAAAATATTTACAGTGATTCTACTTGTCACTAGTAAATATAATTTCATCTTAATATATAAGGATTATTTGAGTTCCTTTATCCACCTCTTTAACATATAGGATTCTATCATCCATTCCCTTTGATAATTCCATCTTTATCATGCAACAATATAACTTTGACTACTAGGATCTAGGATATTGTTTCAATACATACAAATCCATTTCAACATTGTAGATGCTGCTATCATATTTTTATATAATAAATCCATGATTTTTTAATACACATCTTCTTATATTTCTCCATTGAATAATGCTAAATTTAAATCTATCTAATAAATTTTTTAATTTCAATGAGTAACCATGACTAGAAATGTAATGATAGTTTCTATCCATGTCACTGTTGACAAAATTTCTTTAAAATCAATTATTTTCCATATATGAGAAGCCTTTGTAAACCAGTCTAGTTTTATTTCTTATAACAACACTTTTTTCATTCATTTTGTTTTTAAAAACCCTATTAATGCCTATAAAAGTTTTCTTTTCATGTATTCGAATAATATCCCATGTAGAGTTATTCTCAATTTGATCAATTTCATCATCCATGGACTTAATCCATTCTTTATGCTCAACTACTACTTCTACTGACTGTGGCTTGACCTATGAAATGGGAGATATTTTTTAACACCCCCGGTTTCCAGAACTAGACCCTTTATTTATGTATTTTATGTATATATAATTATTGGGTAAATTTTAGGGAGGTTTGGAGGAGTTATGGAATGTTTTTTGGGGATTTTTTAGATGAATGATTTGATCACGGTTAGTAGAAACTAAGAAAAAACTCCCAGGAAACTGTGAAACTAAAACACTAGGCATTGGGTAGGTGCATTATTAAGAACATGGTTTAGAAAAACTATAATAACACCTAGGAGAAACCATGAAATATTGGATAAAGGATTTTAGCATGTCGGAACATGGTTTTTCTAACCATGTGAGCCAAACATGTGAGGTGGGTTTGGAGACAGTGTCTAGTGAACGGTTAGCGCATCGGTTTCCTAGGATGTGGAGATCATTACCTTAGATATAAGAGAAATACATAGGAAAATATAAGTGTACTGGTGGTACAGATTCCTTGGTAAGTTCCTGTTATTCATTTTTTTCCTTAGTTTTCTTCTTCTTCCCTCTCTTAGATTCATGAATCTAATCTTTTGGGGATATATTCATGTTGTGTGATGAAAATATTGATGATATATAGTTTTTTTTGTTTAAGTGGAATAATATCTAAGTATTTTTAAGGAGTTTCAATCTAATTTTTTGGATGTTTTGTGATGTTATTTGGTTTCTTCAATGTTTGCAAGGTAGGTGGATTCACTATCAATTATTATTGCTTAGAACTCAAAGGATTGATTTCAAACTGACCACATTAACTGAATTGAATTGTGAAATTGATGTTTTATCCTTTGTGGAAAACCTATTTACTGATGGTTTTTTGAAATTGTGTAAATGGATAGTTTTGTGGAAAGTGTTTTAGTTCGTGATTTTAAAATGAGGATTTTAAAATTATGGTTTATTTTAAAATTTATGGAAGAACGTTTTTGAAATTGTTTTCAATAAAATAAATGTTTCATTAAAATGAATTGGTATATAATTTTAGTATATATGGTTGGTGTGAGTTCATTTTATTTATGTGAACATGAATAAGGCATGTGTACCATTGGAGTACAATGATGTGACCCTGTAGATGGAGAGTGTGCCATTCAGTCACTTTAGATATGGTTACCTTGTGATGAATTGGTAGATCAACAAGAGTCTGCTCATGAGTATGGACTGTCACCTAGGCATGCATGTGTGGATATGTGGAGTTATTTATTGGGTATTCCAAATGGATTTGAGAAACAGTTTTATGGTTGTGAAATGGTTTTCCTTAGAACTACTTTGGTTTTGTTATAAAATACTTTAATTTTTTAAACTATTTTATATAAATGTGCTAACATTTTCTATCATAATGGTGTGAGTTGGGAATTCATTGGGAAAAAAACTACTAAATTTTATACTCAACCCCTACTTTGGAACTTTGTTGCATTTTAAGATTTTATATATCGAGACATAGGTAAAGGTATGCTTCTTGATACCATGAGAATGGCATGTGGATTTAGAGCTTGGAGAAGGTTGGGAGTTGTTTAATTGATGTATTATGTGTCTTTGATTCATATTGATCTTATTTTCCACTTTTTACTCTAATATGGTTTTGGTTGTTTTGGTTATACTTTAAGTTGTATTTCATTGTTCTCATACATCATATAGTGGTATGTTTGGGTTTGTATTTTGGATTGTTTTTTTAAAGGTAAAATCATCCCTCAATTATTAATGAATCCCTCAAAATTTATTTCTAGCTTTTGGTCTCTTGGGGATGTCACCTAAGGCCTAGTAAAATCCAACTTCCTATTCCCAAGCTAATGAGGAGGGGCAGGATGTTACAAATGTTATTGATTTGTTCTTTTCTAGAGTTGAAAATAATTATAGTTTTTTCCTTGAGTTGGATTTTTATCAAGGATATATGATCATTAAAACTTGAAATATAATGCATAAAGAGGTGTAACTAACATCTTTATGCTGAACTTCAAGTTACCAGCAAGTTGGGTACATCAGTGTTTTGAGAGACTTCTAGGAGTTATAATCTCATCATCATGGTTTTTACTAATCAGAAGAGCATGGAATGAATTAATAGTATTTTCTTCCCACTAGGAGTGCATATTAAATTTTGAGAAATGGTTTATGATTTGGTGAAAAAGTGTTTATTTTTTAAAACTACTGAAATTGGTTTGATTTTCCAAAATCATGGTGGAGTTTTCAAAACTAGTTTGAAAGAGGAAATTATTGAATTTTGGAAAGCCTTTTTTGATATGTGCGATGTGGTAAATTTGAAATTTCTAAGCCTTCAGTTTCTAGAGAGTGATACCGAATGGAATTTTCATTTGGTTATAAAAAATGGTACCTAGTAGGCACCATAGAAACCAACTGGAAGTGGCTACTGAGAACATGGTTGCACCTAATACAAAGGTAAAGCAACAGTTGGTTCATATTATTATCCAGGATTTTCAATCCATGGATAGAGGGAATAGAAGGGATAAACCAAGGAAAGTGGATTATTCCATTCAGTTCTAAAATAAGAATCCACCAATCTTTTAGGGTGATTCAAAATTGAAAAAAGAAGAAGAAGTTTGGATGAATAGGATGAATCCAATATTATATTTCCTAAGAACACAAACTAAGTTTAAAGTGAAGTTGGAAATGTACATGTTGAAATATCTTACATTCTGGTGGTAGGATTTATTAGTTTAATAAAAATTGTACTAAGTCATTACATGGGAGGAATTTTAATAGTTTTTAACAAAAAATTATATCCTCACATGTTTAGAATTTCTATAATAATAGAATTTTTCAACTTAAAGTAGGAGAAACTCATAGTGACAAAGTATGAGAATAAATTTATGAATTTAGTCCATTTTTCACCTGAAGTTGCTGCAAGTGCATCCTGAAAGGAATTTTTTTTGAATCATAGATAAGGACATAAATTCACTCAAATATTACTATGATTTTTATATTGTATTATACATATATGGTGAATAGATAAATTGTGGAATAAAGAGACATATCAATAACTACTGGTGAAGGAATCATGTTGATACCTATATGAAATGGTTGGAACTCCAATACTTGGAATAAGTGAAATATGGACACCTATTTCCAAGGTAGTGGTATGACTTAGAATCATAAAGTGGGATTGGTAAATATTACTCCAAAACCAAAGAGTAATCCAAGATGTTTTCAGTGTGGTTATTTTGATCACATAAAGATGGATTGTATGAAACCACCTAGAGAATTACATAATTGCAACTAGATGGGACATCTTCAGCAGGATTGTCACATTGCTCCATAGTCAGGTGCTCAAGAAAAATCTCATGTTTTGAAGATGTAATATGATTTTATGGGATGTGGGATGAAGAATAATTCTAATCAGTGGAACTGAGGAATCCATGGTGATTCTAGGAATACCATGACTCCTCAACCAGTACACTCTCAATAGGGTAACAAATACCAAAGTGCATTGAGTAAGAAATTGTATTTTGTATAGAAAAAAATCATGGATGATCAATATAGACCTTTTATTTTTTGAGGTATGATTATTTTGAATTCTACCCTAATAAAATCCTTGTTTGATATAGGTTCATCCCATTCATTTATTTCTTCTCGTGATATTGATCTTATGAGTTTTCATGTTGAGATGATGCCTTCTATTTTTGAAACTTCAAACTCCTCTTGGACAAAGAGAATGTTGAGCCTTTATGTGCAAATAATGTTCTATAACTATTGATGGGGGTGAATTGATTTTATATTTCCTTATGATTGAGATATATGTCTATTATATAATCTTGGGTATGGATTGGTTTACAATGTTCAAATATCATGTCGACTATTATACCAGAATGGTTAGTTTTACAACTGATGATGGTGTTGAGCATCTCTTTAGAGGAGATTGGAATGTAAGGGAAAGTAGAACAATATTGTTGGAACCAGTATTTGGAACTATATCATACTAGTTGGTATAATTGACCTTATCATCAGTGGATGAGATTGGGAATAACAGTTTTCTAACAATTATTGATCAATTTCCTGATGTTTTTCTCAATAATTTACCAGGGTTTCAATTCACAAGGGAAGTAGAGATTATGATTGATCTATTACTAGATAATAGTCCTGTATCCCTTACATATTATTGGATGGAACCAAAATAATTAAGGGAATTTAAATTCTAGTTAGAAGAGATAGAAAGCAAAGAGTTTATTCATCTTAGTACGTCTCTATGGGCAGCACCAGTTTTGTTTGTGAAAAAGGAGGATGAGACTCTTCGATTGTGTGTGGATTATTGTAAGCTTAACCAAGTTATGATAAATAATTAGTATCATTTTCCATGAATTGATAATCTATTTGATAACTTTAGTGGATTATAGTGGTTCTATAAAATTAACTTGCTTTCAGGATATCACTAATTGTGGGTTCAGAAGGAGGATATTCCGAATATAGTTTTCAGAAGTAAATATGGCCATTATGAGTATGTGGTTATGAATTTAGGTATTATAAATGGACCAAATATATTTATGGAATTTATTAAGGACATATTTCAATGGTATGTATTTTTTTTTGGTGTTTGTGGATGATATATTGGTGTATTTTAGGACAAAGGCTTAACATGAGAAACACTTGGCGAAAGTGTTGGGTATCTTATGGGATCCTCATCTATCTTCCAAACTTTAAAAGTGTAATCTTTGGATATAATATATACATTTAATTGTACATGTAATCTCAATAAATGTGTTTTTATGGATCCAAAAAAGATAGAGGTTGTGATCTCTTAGAAACTGCTAAAGAATGTCTTTGAGATATGTAGTTTCCTTTTCCTAGATAGTTATTAACAATGTTTTGTTCATGAATTTTCATTACTAGATTCACTAATGACATCTTTGAAAAGGAATAATGTTTCATTCCAATGGAATGATGAATGTAAAATGTGTTTTCAAGAGCTTAATGTTCACCTTACATCAACACCGATCTTGATATTTCTAGAATCTGGACAATATTATGTGGTGTATTGTGATACTTCGAGATCTGGGTTGGGCTATGTTCTAATGAAAGGATATCATGTTGCTTCTTATAGATCACAAAATTTATATTTTCATGATAATAACTATCCAATACATGATTTATAATTAGCTTATGTGGTCCATGTTTCGAAAAATTTACGTCATTACATCTTTGGTGAAAAATTTATGGGGTTTACAGATCATAATACCTAGAAACACATATTATCACAAAGATATTTGAATCTGAGAAAAATAATATGGATGGAGTATGTCTAAATATTTTACTTTGACTTGATGAATACACAGGGTAAAGGAAATTCAGTGGAATATTTATTAAGAAGAAATTCATATAGTCATTTGGTGAAAGAGGCTTCAGATCAGTGGAAACTGAGGTCGGTTATAAACAAAATGCACTTGAATGGTGAAGACCAAGGTAGTGTTGTGGTTTTCTTTCCAGTTTCTTTTGTTCCTAAATTGGTTTAGAAGGTTAAATAGGCACAAACATCTAATTCAAAATGTGTTGCGATGTGGTAAAAACTCAATGGTGGGGAGACCATTGAGGGGTTTAATCTTGAAAGAGTATCAGTTTTGTGGTTTTGAGATTAGATGGTCACACCTTTGGCTTGGAAGGAAAAAATTCTTCATACTTACCACCATTCGAGATGGGATGTTCATCTTAGAACACAAAAGATGTATAAGGCATTAAATACACAATTTTGGTGGGCTAACATGAAAGGAAAGGTGGATGAGTTTGTTTTGAGATGCCTCACATATTAGTAGGTTAAGGTAGAGAATCAGTATCCAGTGGTTATGGTGAAGTATTTACCTATTCCTATTTGGAAATAGGTGTATATAACCATATATTTTATGATAGTTCTACCAAAGATGATTCATAAATATGATACATATGGGTGATAGTGGATCAGCTCACCAAGTTGTCCCATTTCATACCTAATTATGAATATCATATGGTGGATGAAATATATAAAATATATATCTGATAAGTGGTAAAGAGGAATTGTGTAACATTTTCGATTGTTCAGACTAAGATCCAACATTTACGACTTGTTTTTGGAAATACTTACAGTAATATATTGAGACTCAGTTGACTGTGATAACGACATATCATCCTAAAATTGATGGACAATCCAAAAGGATGATAAAAACATGGGAATACATACTTAGATCTTGGGTAATATATTTTTTTGGGTCATGGGAGGATCACATACCATTAATAGAGTTATCATATAACAATAGTTATTAGGAATTGATACATATGTATCCTTTTGAAGCATTGTATGAGTGTCCTTGTTGTTATATACATTGTTGGGAGGAAACATGTGAGACTTCACTGGTTGGACCAAGCATTTTTCAAGAGATAATGAGTAAGATTCAGTTGATCAAGAAGATAATGGAGATGCCATAAAGTCATAAGAAGACATATGCAGATCATCTTCGACAACCATTTTCATTCTAGGCGAGTGATCATGTGTTATTGAGAATCTCTACAAGGCTTGGACATCGTAATTTTGGAAAGTAGTGAATGTTTTATCCTAGAAAAATAAAACCTTTTGAGATACTTGAATGGGTTGGTGAGGTGGAATATTAGTTGGATTTTCCACCAAGGTTCAATTCAGCACATAATGTGTTTCATAAATCTCAATTGAAGAAGTATCAAACTGATCCCAATAATGTGATTCAATGGTATCATGTTAAACTAGATATATATTGGTTTATGTGCTAGTGTAGATCATGGATAATTAAGAGAAATTATTTCATGGTAAAATAATCAATCTAGTATGGGTTTTACGGAAACATGGATGGATTTAGGAAGAAACATGGGAACGTGAGAAGGAAATGGTCAAGAAATAGACCTAGTACTTTTAAGCTAATAGTGGTTTTCAACTTTTTAGGGATAAAAATACCATTTTTAGGGAGAATTTATCACCCCTGATCTTAGGTACACGAACTTTTATTTATTTATTTTATGTATATATAATTATTGGGTTATGTTTCAGGAGGTTTGGAGGAGTTTTGGGATGATTTTGGGGATTTTATTGAGATGCATGGTTTGAGAATGGTCATTAGAATCCATGAAACACATCCCAAGAAACCATGCAACTAAAATAGTGGGAACTATGTTGGTGCATAGTTAGGTTCATATTTTGGACAAACCATACAACCACTATGGAATCCTGCCTTTTTATTACATAAATTTTCATTACATTTTACAATCAAAGGATCTTTAAAGTTTAGTGTCTTGGAAATCAGGAACATAATACATGAAAACATAAAAAATTATTCTAATAAAATTGTAAGGATTCATCATAAGTTCATACTAAGTTCAATTATTGTATCTCATATCCTGTGGACATACATCAAAGGAGAGGGTGAGCAGAATACCTAGTAAGGGAAAACAAGGGAAAAAATTTACTTGTGATATCAATAAGAAATTGATGAAATACATAAAGACATGAGAAATGAAAAAAATAGTAATATAATAATAAAATTAACATGAATCATAACTTGAATATGTGGAGACTAAATTTAATTTAGAAATTCATAAGCATATCACCAAGGTCCATAACCAAGGTGTCATAAAAATTACAAAGGTTGTTCACCAAGGTATCGTGAAACTTGATATCTCTAGAGATTAATTTATTTACCCAATGCATTGGAGAACTATCAGGGTACACCAATAATATGTATTTATTTTCATGTGATACATATATATAATAATCAAACATTTCATAAATAACCCAAATAGAATAAAATAAATGTGTTTTATATCAAAATTGTGACGTTTTAAAAAGTGGTCAAAAACATGATCATTATGTCATTTATAACCCACAGAAAGGGAGTGAGGGTTTTATGTATATAAATTTCAGAATAAAATATATCACTTTTATGTCTTTATGAATACCCCTATATGTTAAATAGGTTTGGGTATTCACATAAATAAAATAAGATAATTTCTTGATAAAAAGAGAGAGATTTTGAGATGAAAATTCTGCAGCATAACAACTATGAAACATGGTTTTAGAAAACATTAAAAAGAGAGGGGAAAGAAGTAAAAAATTCATAAAAGAATAATAATATAGTATAAGGAAAGAATAATGTGTAAATAATAACATGGTATGGAATCTTGAAAGATATAATACATAAAATAAAACTTGAATGGAAAAAGAGAAGTTGATAATTCCTTTACCTTGAAAAGTAACTTCTAAAACTCTAATATCAGAACCTTGGGGGATTGAGGAAACCTTGTGAGGTCTAATAGGGAGGTATAACTAGAATAAATTAATGGATAATGATTTTTTAATGAAAGGAAATGAGTTATGGGTGGGTATTTATAGAAAAAGTGAGGGAATATTTTATTAATTTCAAAGGACACCTCATTAGTGGTATTTGAAAAACCATGGGATTTTCCATGGTATTTGTCCATGGTATTGGACACTTGGAACAACTCATATTATATTTTAATCCCTAAGAGTCTACCAGAATCTTATCTTAGTCATTACATCATTATTACATAGTTATGATTTCATTAAACTTACCGAAACTCAAAACTGTATTTTTATAATTAACCGAAAATTCAACTGTTTCAGAAAAATAAAAAAAAGTACCCCTAACCATTTTTTGAAATATAGAATTCAAAATTGAACTCCATTTTATAAAAATTAAATTCATTTTAAATTAAATTAAATTAATAAAATACTAATACTTAACCAATAATTTCTAAAACATTTATTTTCTTATACTATGATATAATTATATCACATTACTACTTAAGATGACTAAAACATATTTATACTTCCTTAGGTGAGGTTAATATTACATTGGTAAAATTACAATTCATAAGGGTAAAATTACTATTCCAAAGGGTAAATTTATTATTCACCAAAAAATTATTTTGATCTTGTTGAACCACATTTTTCACCCTAATTACAACCATGCATGTCCGATTTTAAAAAATCATATCACAAAAAAAGTTATTTAATAATAATTTTTTTAAATATTCATAAAAAATACTATTTATAAAATACTGTTCATCAAATACTAAAAAATTGAAACTTAGAAAAATTCTAAAAATTCATCCTAGATTAATTTTGATATTTGAAATTCAAAAATGATGTTTACTTTACAATAATAATTCTCTGTATGAGAAATATCTAAAAAGTACAATTTTTTTACTTCAAAAATAAATTTATCAAAATTTTCTTAATTAAAAATATAATTTATTAAGAAAATCTATTCTTAAAATAGAAATGATGAAATAAAATTTTTATTTATACTAAGGAATTACACAAAGTAACTAAGGCCTCGTTACATAACCCCTTATAACGCCTACAAAGGACCTAAGAGTAAGGTGTGAAATGACGATAGAATCTTGGGGTGGCTCAGACAATATTTCCTGAGTGGTGATTTCTATCAACATAAGCTTCTTATATAAGTGATTTCTTTCAAGATTAGTGTTTGAAGTTTGTCATGGGATTTGTCAAGAGAGAAGACCAATGATGCAACCTCCTTCCCATGCTCCAAAAAAAGGGTTTCTTATTTTCTAATCCTACAAGATGAGGCCATCGAATATTCTTTCTGTAAAAATAACCACTATAATTTCTATTTATAATCACTAATCTTAACGTTAAGAGTATAGTTTCCAACAGTCATATTAACCAGTGGTCATTTAACAGTCAAAACCCAATGGTCTCATTTCAATTATACTCACTTCAATAATAAAGGGATATAGTTTTGTTGAGTATAAAATAATACAACATACATTTTCAAGAAACAATTACTATTCAAAAAGTTCGGGTCCTTACATTATCCCCCCTTAAGAAATTTCCACCCCAAAATTTCAACTCTTACCCTTAGAAGAGAAAAGGCATGGGTACTTCTACCTCATAGACTCCTCTAGTTCCCACATGGCTTCTTCATATTTGTAGTTCCTCTACAACACTTTAACAAGGTGCGTAGTCATGTTGCATAGAACTTTGTGTATATGATCCAATATCTCCACTGGATCCTCCTCAAAAGAGAGGTCATGTTCCAGTTGCACCACCTCAAGATTCATTACATGTAAAGGGTCAGGTATGTACTTCCTGAAGAGGGATACATGGAATACATTATGAAAATGATCTAGATTTGGAGGAAGTGAAAGCTGATAGGCCACTTCTACTACGTGATTAAGGATTTCATAGGGGCTAATGTACTTTGGAATGAGTTTCCCTTTCTTTCCAAACCACATGACTCTCTTCTATGGAAAAATTTGAAGGAAGAATTTTTCACCAACATCAAACTCCATGTACCTTAAATATTTGTCGGCATAGCTCTTTTTCCGACTCTAATAATCCTTAATGTGTTGTTGTATTGTATGAACATTTTATATCATCTCTTGCACAAGACCAGGCCAAAGAATCTTTCTTTCAGCAGATTCATCCCAACAAGTAAGATTTCTACATCGCTTTCCATATAAATCTTCATAGGGTGCCATTTGAATGCTTGATTGGAAGCTGTTGTTGTAAGAAAAATTAACTAATGGGAGATGTTGATCCCATCCACCTTTAAATTCCATTGATCGTGTTCTCAACATGTCCTCAAGTGTCTGAATAGTCTTTTCATATTGGCCATCAGTTTGGGGATGATAGGCCATACAAAAATTCAATCAAGTACCCAAATCTTGTTGAATACTTCTCTAGAATTTTGATGTGAACCCTGGGTCATGATCAGATATGATAGAGAGTGGTACCCTATTCAGCCTTACCACTTCCCTCACACAAATCTTAGTAAGTTGATCAATAGAGAAATATTCCCGAATAGAGATAAAATGGGCAGTCTTGGTGAGGCAGTCCACTATAACCTATATCGCATTGTTTCCTTTATAAGTTCTTAGAAGACCAATGAAAAAGTACATAGTGATATTTTCCCACTTCCATGCTAGTATGGGTAGTGGTTGTAATACCCCTTTAGGAAGTTGTCACTCTACCTTCACCTGATGATACACCAGGAACCTTTTAGCATAGTCCGAACTCTCCCTTTTCATGTTATCCCACCAATAATGATCACGAAGGTCTCTATACATTTTCATGCTTCTAGGATGTATAGAGAATGTAGAGATATGATATTCATCCATCAACTCCTTTATTTCTAGAATAGATGGAACACATAGTCTTGTATGAAATTTCAGTACACGTTCTTGATCAATATTAAACTTAGGATACTTCCCATTTTTCACAGCCTCAAATTTCTTCTGTAACAAAGAATCTTATTTTTGAGCTTTATTGATCTTCTCTAGTAATGATGGTTTAGAAATAATTTGGGATAGGTTTGATGATGTCCCTTCCCTTATGATTCCCATTTCCATTTTTACTAGGTCATTGATCAAATGATCTCTTTGAATCCTCACCATTTCCATTACAACATGGTCTTTTCTACTTAATGAATCAATGATTTTTTTCTCTTCTCGGATAATAATGAATTAAACAATCATAGTCTTTAAGAAGCTCCAACCATCTCCTTTGTCTCATGTTAAATTCATTTTGTGTTAAAATATACTTCAAAATTTGATGGTCTATGTATATATCACACTTCTCCCCATAAAGATAATGCCTCCATATATTCAAAGAAAAAACAACTGAAGCTAGCTCCAGATCATGTGTTGGATAATTCTGCTCATGAGTCTTCAACTATCAAGATGCATAAGCAATCACCTTGTCATTTTTCATGAGAATTAACCCAATCCCTTTCAGATATGAATCACTAAAAATAATGAATCCTTCTATACTTGAGGGAAGAGTTAACATAGGTGCAATAATGAATCTCTTCTTCAGCTCTTGGAAAATTTCCTCTCACTCCTTTGTCTAGATGAACTTGAACCCTTTTTGAGTTAAGTTGGTTAATGGATTAGAAATTCATGAATTTTTTTTCACAAACCTCCTATAATATCCCACCAATACAAGGAAACTATGGATCTCAGTTACTATTATAGTATGAGGTCATTCCTCCACAACCTTTGTCTTTGCAGGGTCAACTGAGATACCTTCACTGGTTACAATGTTCCCCAAGAAAGCAACTTACTGTAACAAAAACACACACTTTCTAAACTTTCCAAATAACCTCTCCTTCCTCAATGTTTGTAATATAACCCTTAGATGATCTTTATGATCCTCCATATTTTAGGAATATATGATAATATTATCAATAATAACTACCACAAAGTTATCAAGGCAGTACTTAAATACTCTATTCATCAAATACATAAAAATAGTAGGTGTATTAGTCAATCTGAAGGGCATAAAAGCAAACTCATAAAGTCCATATCTTGATCAAAAGTCAGTTTTTAGAATATATTCTTTCTTCACCCTCAATTGATGATAACCAGATCGAAGATGAATCTCTGAGAAGAATTGATCCCCACAAAGTTGGTCAAATAAATCATCAATTTTTGGAAGAGGGTACTTGTTCTTTACTGTTCTCCCATTCAGTTCTCTATAATCAATTCATAGTTGCATTGATATATCCTTCTTCTTCGCAAAGAGAATAAGCGCTCCCTAGGGAGACACACTTGGTCAGATAAAACCCTTTTCCAAAAGATCTTGGAGTTGTTTCTTTAATTCCTCCAGATCCATATTTTCCATTCTATATGGGATTTTTGATATGGGATGAGATCCAGGTATGAGTTCAATGGATAAATCTACCTCTCTTTCTGGGGGAGGTCCAGGTAACTCCTCAGGAAATACATCAATGTATTCCTAAACAATGGGAACATTTTCTATCCTTATAATCTCATTTCCTTCTTTTTATTCACCAATAAACTCCATAAAGAAAGATATAGGAGGTTCTTCTAGACAAATATCAGGCTGAGATATCTCTCCTTTGAAGATAACTGTAGGTTTTCCATTCAATACTACTAATATTTCCTTGCTTCTGCATTTTATCTTAACATTATACTTTGAGAGCTAATTCATCCCTAGTATAATGTTGAATTCCAACATGGGAATGACTACTATATTTGAGATAATATTATGCTCACTAAAGTAAATACTAGAGTTTCTAATCATTGTTGATGCTTACATTATCCCTCAAAGAGTCTTGACTGATAACTCTAATTTTAGTGGTTCAAGAATTGATTCTATATTATTTGAAAACATGGAGGATATAAAGGAATGCGTAGAACTAGAATCAAACAAATTACTTTCTATCTTTGAGATAAAAAAAGAGTACCTTCCACCACATCATTTGGAGATTCAGCTTTAGTCATCGTGATAGAAAACATACAACCTTTCTCCCTTGGCCTATGCTGAGGCTGATGCCGATTCCCCTCCAGTAGCCTTGGATTCTAATAGTGATTGAAAAAGTGCCGAAGCTATCCACAATTGAATAATTGGACTTCAAGTAGGGATTTCACCATCTTCCCTTTGTCATTAGTGTTGGTAAGTTAAGGCTTCACCTCACTATGACAATTCCGAGTGATATGGCCATCTCATCCACATTTGTAACACTTCCTGCTCCTGAGAAGGCAGTTCCATAAATAATTCTTACCACATTTTTTTCATAAAGAAATTTGAACTCGCTTTCCACTTCTTCCTTGCTCAAATCTCCCCCCAAGTTTGGTTCTAATGATCTCTTCTTTTCATTTGAATTGTGGGAGCACTATGTCTCACCGAACTCAAACTCAACTTTCACAGTACTTTGTACAATTTCCTCATAGATTTCATAGCCTTAGTTGGCTAGATTCTTCCATAGATGAGGTCTTAGTCCATTGAAGAATATATCAACCTTAACATTAGGATACATGAAAAATCTATAGGTGTAAGGTGAAAGCCTTATGAATTTCATCTCATAGATTCCTACAGATTCATTATCCTTATGCATTAGCTCGAGAAATTCCTTCTCCATTTTTGTTCTCATAGAATGAGGGAAATACTTATTGAAGAAGATCCCCCTGAACTCTTCCTAATCCATATATTTAATATCACATCTTAGCCTTGTGTTTTTAATTAGTGCCCACCACTGATCAGATTTTCCCTCTAAGTGGTAAACGGTCATGGTGAATTTATTTTTTTTGGAACTACAAAGTACAAAAATGATCTTCTCTATAGAGCTCATCCACTGTTCTGAAATCAATGGGTCAGTAGATCAAATAAATTTTATTGGTCGTTGATGCATAAAGGACTCAATAGAATATTGTTCCCTTCTTGGTGAAATCAGTATCTTATCTTGATTCAAGTTATTTCCCATAACATGATTCATTTTATTCATCATTCTCATGAAATCTTCCATTCTGGCTTCCATCGGAGGGCCGTCAGTGCATGGTCCATTGTGGTGACCATTTTCATGGTTCCTAATATTTCCCACCATTTTATAAAAGAAGAAAACCTTAGTGAGAAACTTGTTTCATTTAAGAAAATTATAACTCTAAAATATTTTTACATCTTAAAACATTATTATTAAATAGGTTATTCAATATCAATAACTACATTTCCTATAAATCCTTCATAAGGATTCATAAAAATATTGTGATTAACCAAAAATATTCCACAGGAGTGTCAAAAAAGGAGTGAATAAAGGCCCATTGTTGTGCACTAGTTCCTATTTGAGTCTAGATCAAAGCGGTGTTTTTTGGTTTTACCCCTATATACATCTGTGCTAGAGCCACATCCACTTGTTCGTATCTAGATAGGGATTTATTTGTTTGGAAACCACTTACTTAATATTTCACCAAAATACCAAGAAGTTTTCCTATATTTAAACTTTTCTACAGGGTTCTTCCTAAAGTTTTCATATCATAATTTCCACAAATAACTAAAATATCCTTTGATACCAACTATGGGATCCCACCTTTGTATTACATAAATTTTCATTACATTTTAAAAACAAAAGATCTTTAAAGTTTAGTGTCTTGGAAATCAGGTTCATAATACATGAAAACATAAAAGATTCTTCTAATACACCTATAAGAATTCATAATATGTTCATACTATGTTCAGTTACTATATCTCATAACCTGGTAACATACATCAAAGGAGAGGGTGAGAAGAAGTCCCAGTAAGGGAAAACAAGGGAAATGGTTTACTTGTGATATCAATAAGAACTTAATGAAATACATTAAGAAACAAAAAATTAAAAAATAGTCATATCATTAAAAAAATAAAATGAATCATAAATTTAATATTTGGATAAAAAATATAATTTATAAATTCATAATCATATCACCAAGGTCCACCCCCAAGGTGTCATAAAAATTTCCATGGTTGTTCACCAAAGCATCGTGAAACTTGTCATCTCTAGAGATTAATTTCTTTACCCAATGAACTAGAGCACTACCAGGGAGAACCCTTAATATGTATTTATTTCCATGTGATAGATATAGATCATAATCAAAAATGTCATAAATAACCCAAAGAGAATAAAATAAATGGGTTTCATATCAAAATCTTGATGTTTTAAAAGTGCTAAAAAACATGATCATTATGTCATTTATATTCCATGAAAAGGGAATGAGGGTTTTTTGTATGTAAATTACAGAATAAAATAAATTATTTTTATGTCTTTATGAATACCCCTATAAATGAGATAGATTTTGGTAATCACATAAAGAAAATACGAGAATTTGTTGAGAAAAAGAGAGAGATTTTGAGACAAAAATTCTATTGCATAATGACTTTGCAACATGGTTTTAAAAAACATTAGAAAGAAAGGGGATAGGGGTTAACCATTAAAAAAATACTCATAATATAGTATAAATAAACAATAAATTTTAAATAAGAACATGTCATGGAAACTTGAAAGACATACCATATAAAATAGAACTTGAATGGAAAAAGAGAAGTTGAGAATTCTCTTACCTTGAAGAGTAACTTCTAAAACTCTACGATCAGGACCTTGGGAGATTGAGGAAACCTTGGGAGGACTCTTTGGGAGTTATAACTAGAATAAATTCTTTGATAATTATTTTGGAATGAATGTAAAAGAAGTAATGGGTGGGTATTTATAGAAAAATTGAGGGAATATTTTATTAATTTCAAAGGACACCTTATTAGTGGTATTTGAAAAACCATGGGCTTGCCCATGGTATTTACATATGGTATTGGCCACTTGGGACACCTAATATTATATTTTAATTCATAATAGTAGAACATAATCTTATCTTACTCATTACATCATTATGACATAGTTATGATGTCATTAAACTTACCGAAAACCCAAACATATATTTTTAATATTCACTGAAAATTCAACCGTTTCATAAAAATCCCAAAAATAAACCCTAACCATTTTTCGATGTGTAGAATTAAAAAGTGAAATCCATTTTATAAAAATTAATTTAATTTTAAATTAAATTAATTTAATAAAATACTAATACTTAACTAATAATTTCTAGAACATTTATTTACATATACTATGATATAATTATATCACATTACCAGTTAAGATGAATAAAAAATATTTATACTTCCACATGTGAGGTTACTATTCCATTGGTCAAATTACCATTCATAAGGGTAAAATTACTATTCCAAAGGGTAAATTTACTATTCACCAAAAAAATATTTTGACCCTATTGAACTATATTTTTCAGCACGATTACAACCATGTATGTCCAATTTTCAAAAATCATTTCAGGGAAAAATTTATTTAACAATAATATATTTTTTACTATTCATAAAGAAAACAATATTCATCAAATACTATTCATAAAATACACTATTCATCAAATTCTAAAAAATTGATACTTCTTGGAAAAATTATAAAAAATTCAGCCTAGATTAATTTTGACATTTTAAATTCAAAAATTATGTTTATTTTACCATAATAATTCTCTATGTATGAAAAATATCTAAAAATACAATTTTTACTTCTAAAATCAATTTATCAAATTTATCTTAATTAAACATATACTTTATTAAGAAAAGCTATTCTTAAAACAGAAATAATGAAATAAAAATTTTATTTATACCAAGGGATTAAACAAAGTAACTAAGACCTCATTTCATAACCCCTTATAATGTCTACATAGGCCCTAAGAGTATGGTGTGAAATGGTGATATAATATTGGGGTGGATCAGACAAAATTTCCCAAGTGATGATTTTTATCAACTTGAACTTCTCTCATAAGCGATTTCGTTCGAGCTCAATGTTTTGAAGTTTGGATTGGGCTTAGTTAGAGTGAAGACCAGCGATGTCACCTCCTTCCCAATCTCTGAAAAATGGGATAGGTATGGAATAAGTCTACTAGATGAGTTCATCGAATCTTATATTTTCAAAAGTAACCATTATCATTTCTATTTATAATCACTAATCTTAATGTTAAGATTATAGTTTCTAATGGTTATATTAACCAAAATTCATATAATAGTCAAAAACCAGCAATCTCATTTCAATTATACTCACTCAATTAATAAAGGAATATAGTTTTGTTGAGTACAAAATAATATAGCATACATTTTCAAAAAATAATTATTATTCAAAAAGTTCGGGTCATTACAACGACCCAAGAAAAACCATGAAATGTTGGAAAGACGGGTTTATCACGGTTAAAGAACAGTTTGTATAACCATGTGAGACAAATGTGTGAGGTGGGATTGGAGGAAATGTCTAGTGCATGACTAGTGCGTGGTTTTCCTAACCATGCACCCTAATCGTGCACTATTAAAAATTAAATCCAAATCCTGTGGATTTCACTTAGTTTAGCCTATAAACGTATCATTTTCTACTAAACAGGTCATAACCCAAATCCATGTTTATACCTAGGATGTGTAGACCATTCCCTTCGATCTGAGATTAATCCATAGGCAAATCTAAGCGCATTGGTGGACGAAATTCCTTGGTAAGTTCCCTTTCTTGGTTGTTTTCCTTAGTTTTCTTCTTCTTACCTCTCTTAAATTCATGAATCTAATCTATTGGATATATATTCTTGTTTTTCTATTCCAATATTTATGATACATTGTTGTTTTGTTTAAGTGGAACAAGATCTAAGGATGTTTTAAGTAGTTTCAAGTTGTGTTTTTGGAAGTTTTGTGTCGTTATTTTTTATCACCAACATTTATGTGGTAAGTGTATTCACTATTGACTCCTCTTGTTTAGAACTTGAAGGATTGATATAAAATTGATTGAATTTATTTAATTGGATATTTAAATTGATGTGTGATTATTGGTAGAAAACCTCTTCACTGATGTTTTTTTGAAATTGTGTAATTGGATTGTTTTGTGGAAAGTATTTTGGTTCATGATTTTAAAATTATTATTTTAAAATTATTATTTTAAAATTATTATTTTAAAATTATGGTTTAGTTTTAAATGCATATAAAAAAATTTATGGCATTGTTTTTAATAAAATAAATGTTTTATTGAAATGTATTGGCCTGGGTTTCTTCATATATGGTTAGTGTGAGTTCATTTTGTTGACGCGACCGTGAATAAGGGTCATTTACCATTGGGGAATAATGACGTGACCCTATAGAATGGGTGTTTTCTATTGGGGAACATGAGATATGGTCACCTTGTGATGAATTGGTAGATTGAAGAGAGACTACTCATGAGTATGGAGTTTCCAACTGGTCTTGCATGTGTGGATGTGTGGAGTTATGTATTGGGTACACCAAATGGATTTGAGAAATGATTTTATGGTTGTGAAATGGGTTTTCATGGAAATGCTTTGTTTTTGTTACAAACTGATTTAATTTTTTAAATTATTTTATATAAAGTTTATGACATATTCTATCCTAGTGGCATGAGTTGAGAAGTCATTAGGGAAAACTTACCTAGTTTTATACTCACCCCCTACTTGGGAACTTTGGTGTGTTTGTAGATGTTGTATATCAAGACACAAGAAAAGGAAAGGTATATCATTTCTTTAGTGATGTATCTTGATACCATGGGCATTCCATGTGGATTTGGAGCTTAGATAATATTGGGAGTTTCTCCATTGATGTCTTCCAGGTCTTTGAGTCTTATTGGTCATGGTTTACTCTTTGTACTCTGACATGGTTGTGGTTGTTTTAGTTATACATTGAGTTGTACTTCATTATTCTCATACATCATGTAATGTTATGTTATGGATTTCTATTTTGGTTTTATTGTTTTATTTTTAAATGGAAAATCATCCCCCAAATGTTAATCAAGCCCTTAGTATTTATTTCTAGCCTTTTGTGTCTTGGGGATTTCACCTAATGCCTAGTAATTTCCCATCACCTATTCCCAATACAATGAATAGTATTTGAGGAAAACAATTCTAGAAAACCAGTAATACACATTAAATCTATATCCTCTAGATTGATAAATGTTACACTCAAAGTATTACTGCCTTTGATTTCTTATTCTTTCAGATTGATTTGGTCTAAGAGGGGATGATTTTTTAGAAATACTAATCTCTTATTTTTATGTGGAAATGGTATTATTATAAACTTTCATGACCTAATCATGACTATATTTAGAATTTAATCATGTACTATTAATAAAAATAAGTTTATTAAAGGATTTAACATGATAAGATTTGATCAGATTTGTAATCTCACTGATTTGATAGCCTTTGATGATTCAAATTTGATTTTAACATCCCTTTTCAAGTATTATTTCATCTATTTTAAACCATTTTCAATTTTAATGCATTTTTATTATGTTTTATAAAGTTCATATTATTTCATTGTAAATTTTTATTCAGGATCATTAAGGATCTTCTCCTACTCTTACACTTTTAATTTGGATTTATTGATTTCTTCAACAAGTTCAATTTATCTTTTAAGAAACTCTTCCTTTCATTCATTTATCATGCCATATTATTTCTTCAAAACCCTGATTTCCTTATTGATCTTGGTATTATTCTCAAGCCATTATTTTAGTTTAGTGTTAATTATATAATCTATATAATTTTCTTCACCTCCTTCTTCTTATTCACTGCTTGAAAATTCATGAGGCTTCTTAACATAATCAGTGAAGTTTGTAAACTTTTCACGAGTCTCATAATTTGATTGGATATTGGATGAAGTTTATTTTTCATATTCTTTACTCAACATTTTTATATTATTTCTTCTTCGAAAAAATGTTTTACCTCCATCAAATTTGTTCACATATTTTAAAATTTTACCATAGGACTTGTTTGTTGGTTTATCACTTTGTTCATATAACTTATATTTATTGTTCTTTCACTTTGGATAGTTTATATAAAAGTTCCCAATGTCACTATATTTGAATCATTTAAGGGGAATATTTCCTTTGTATTTTCCCTTACATTTTATAATATTCTAATATATATGAGACATATTTATCTTATAATTCACACCTTTCTTTTCATCATTAGAATCACTAGAGTATTCAACTTCTTCTTCCTTTATTTTTAAATTTCTCATAGCTTCAAACACCATCTCTTCTTTGGATTTGTTCTGGAATGATGGTATCTTTCTCATTAAATAAGAAATGTGGATGTCACTCATTTCATCAAGTGTAAGATACTATATGTCATCAAGAACAATTATTTTAGGATTAAATCTATGAAGAAAGCTCCTTATTAACTTCTTCACCATTGTAGGATCCTCCAGCTTCTCACCATATCCTCTCATATTACTGACTATTTCATTTAATCTTGTATACTAGTCAAAAATGATTTATTTTACCTCATTTTTATGTCTTCATATATTCTTATCCAGACTTGAAATTATTCCCTTTTGACTTTTAAATTCCCTTCATAGGTGCTTTCAAACTTATACTAGATAAAATTTTCAGTTTGAAGTTCCAAAACCTTAGTGTAGAACTTTTTTGATAATGAAATAAAAATAGAATTTTTGGATTTTTCATTGTTTTATAGACTCTAATTTTTAAAAAAGTACATTCAATCACTTCTTTCATTCATTAGAAAACCATTTTTTACTGCAACAACCTCTTCTAGGACAAGAGGTAGAATATATGGAATAATACTATTATTACAATAATGGAAATTATTTCCAATGAGGGTGGTACCACCTATACTATTAACGAATCTTTGATTTTCCATCCTCACAAGATATGGATATGATAGAGGGAACCTGGATGATCTGATACTAATATATGTGTACTAATAATGGGTGCACCACTGAGAAAAGGAGATGAATAAGTGGTGCATGATATTTTACAATTTCTTTCACTATGAAATTAACCTTCACTATTGGTTAAAACATGTTCTATTAAAATATTTAACACAGTCTTATATAAATGAAATATAAAAAAGAGAGAGAAAGGAATGCTATTTTTTAAGGTTTTCTTTAGATGTGGGAGACTATATCATTATTGTCATAAGTATCATCCGATTCATATATTTTTCATTATAATATTTTTATCAATTTGAATGGGGTAGGACATGTATCATCTTATAACCTAGTGTTTCCTAGTATATATAAGCATCCCACTTATAATATTATCCTTAGAAATTTTCATAATTTTGAATATATTTGAGAAAGATAAAAAAATAAATCTATGTAGATTAAACAACTATATATAAACATCTTCCTCTTTAGGAATAAAATATGATCATATCAGATTATGATCAACAATTTAGGAACTTAAACTTCAAATAATACCATTTGATGATTTTTTTTTCAGTCGGTTCTTTCTCCTTCCATGCATAATCAGTTTGATGACATGCTTCTTAATATTTTTCATACTAATTGACAAGAAACTTTAAAATTTTTCTAGTATTTTATGAACTCTAGATTTCGTCTCTATTTTTTACCAATATTTTTTTCAAAAAAACCATGATAACATCTCTTTCATAGACTGCTCCCCTTATATGAGAAAACAAAAATATTCCAAAATTGATTTAATTCCAAAATCCATTACATATTATTATTATTGTTGATTATTATAACCAAAATATTAAAAAATGATATCCTTAATTCATTTCCTCAACAAATTTGTAAATGGGAATATACACACAATCATTGAATATTCTTCTCCCCATTTAACTATTTTGTCCAGTGTATTTCCAAAAATACCCTTTGTTATATTTTAGCTACTAAATAAAAACCACTAAATAAAAAACATATATTCAATTACTATTAATAATAATTCACAAATGGATGCCTTAATGAATTCCATAAATACCCAATAATGACCTTCTCTTCATTCCACTAGATCAATTTCAATTAAATGCATCTGTGATATTCTTTTTCTGTAAAGAATCTCTTCATAGTGGAACAAAAAAATGAAAACTAAACTTCTTGAAAATTATCACTCTAGACATTTCATCTTGAATTAATGTTTAATTATGATATTTTATTCACTGAATATTAGCTCAAACATACTATGATTTTGTTTCTTCAGAATATAAAATTATTGAAATATCGGAAATTTTATAATCTATTACTTAAGAATAAAATGATTCTTTTATAAACCACTCTTATTTCAATCCTTAGGCATATGACTTTTTATATTATTCACTCTTATGTGGCCACTCTTACATGCTTACTGCCTTTTCCAAAACCTCATCATAGTAGAAATCTTATGTTGATCCCATTCATTCATTAATGAACCATATGTATACAACTCTTATATCACTCTATAAAAAATCATTCTTTTATTGATTCACTCATACATGTGTGAATTATATGAATCCACTCATTCGTGATTCACTTGTATGTAAACCATTCATATGTCCTCCACTATTTTTTGAATGATTCTTAAATGTGCTCTGATGACTCTTATGTGAAAGGGTACTTTTCAAAATTTCAACTCTATAGTAAACCATGTCTTATATGTAGCCTTGGTGATGTCTAATTAATTGTATGCAGTATCAAGTGACTCATACATTGCTCTCCCCTCTACCAAAATCTCAAAACATAAACTAGAAATGACTCTTACATAGTCTATGTATGAATCCTTTTTGAATATATAGCTCCAACACATAATATGTAGACTTTACAAAATAGGCATAAAATCTTCCAAATTCACACCATGACATCTCTAATCAACTCATAATCACTTCAAAAGAATTTACAACAATTATTCACAACCTCTAACAAATGGATAAAAAAAACTACTCCTTCAAAAATTCCATAGAGTAGTTTAATATATTCACTTATGATATATCCTCTACCATGGAATTTAAAACAAAAAATAATATTTTTTTCTTATGGGGTTATCATTAACATGAGTTTTATTAGGTGGGATAATTACCTTAACACTATTATGATCAAACACCCTCATTGAATTTAATGTTCCTACAATCTACGCCTTTTTTTCCATGGAGTAATAGGGGTATTAATTTTCCTCAAGTAACTCTTTCTTTTGATTTTTTTCTTAATATTTATCGAATGGTGTATCATATATTGTATTAAAAAATAGTGATGTATCTCCACATGATTAGTATCTATAAAATTAGGTATTTTAAAAACTATTCCATAGTTGCATCTAAATCCTCCTCAAAATTTTCTTGAATAATGTAAATGTTCATTTCTTTATAGTAATATTCAAAACTCTTAATCACATGGGAAAGGACTTAAAGTTTATTATGGAGGCCTACTATGATAGTGTGATGGAACAAATTGATTCCATGTGGAAAAATTCATGTCATCCCAAATGTTTATAAGATTTTTTCTAAATCAACCCCCTATTATATTTGATCCCACATAATTATAGTATACATAGAAAATTAAATGGAATAAGGGTTTCCCTTTTTCTTCTGATTATATTCATGAAATTAAAATACATACTCAATCTACATATCCTAGTCCAAGTACACTACCTGATCACTTTTTCCTTGAGAATATGGGAACGTAAACTTGATACCACTAAGGAAATCAACCTCATGTGGTATAATTTTTTCCTATACTAGGTTTTTAAAAAATAATTATATGGTGTGTGACATCCTAAAAGTCTTTATTTATATCCTCCTATATGATGGGAAGAGAGTGGGACATTAGAGGATTTCATGAGTTTTCATGAATTATCCTTGTTATTCATTTATTTTTAGGCTTTAAATACTATTATATAGCCCCTTGAACTACTAATCAATAATATTTTCAAAATTCCCCATAAAATCTTTCATTTAGAGTTGTATAGATTCTAATAAAGGAGATTTAATTTGAATTTCTCCATCACTAGAATGGGAAATTCCCTTTCCATGAACATATACCATGATAATTACACAACCACACACACAGACACATAGATATATACACACAAAATACAAAGTTATACACACAAACTCACACTTGAAAAGATACCCACACATGTAAGGAAACACAAACACACAAAATAAAACACATGAAGATTCCTACATACTCACACATTATAATATGCACACACACACAAACATGAAGATGAACACACACACACACAAATATGAACACACTACAGACACCCAATATGTACACACTCACACTCACTGATGTATGTGATAGGAAATTGAATTGTAATAGCGATGCAAAGTAAAAATCAATGATGTATAAAATGAAATTTATTTATTTGTTATTACTTTTTTTGATCACTATAAATTTAATGTGAAATTAATGTAAAATAACAAGATGGACAGAGAAAATAAAATTTAGAGTTTCTTTAAAATATCTCAATGAATGTATATGATTAGTATTTTAAAGTATAAAATGAGGATAATAGAGAATTTGATATTATTTTATAGAAAAAAAATCACATAAAAACTAAAATGAATATTTATGAAAAAAATTGCCTTGATCTAAAATATTTTAAACAATCACAGTATGTGCCAATTTTGAAGGTTCTAAAATATTTTTTTTATTTGGGTAGAACATATAGGAAGAAGGATAATTATAATATCTTCATCCTGATCAAACCATAAGGCATTGGTCTTGGTGGCATCACATGAACTCAGGTGGTACTCCCAATATTCTAGAGGATCACAACTTGTGAATAGGGTTTATATGTGATTATGGGGATACTATACCTTATAATATAAATATTCAAGAAAATTTATGGATTAAATGTCAATAAAAAACCAACATAACATTACAATGGTTAACATAATACATGTTATAACATAATGAGAATATACAATGTCGTATGAGTCATACAAAAGTAAAAACTTCACATGGGAAGATCATATAAAATATGTCTATAATAAATAAAAGGGTAAAAATAAAACTTGAAAATGAGGATATTTTTGATCCATCCAAACTAGAAACAATGATATCCTACCAATAAATCAACAACACCTCTGACCACAATACACCAGACACTAGTCTCTTTAGCTTTATTCTATCACGAAACATTAATTTTTCATGCATACCAAGGTACCCATGTAGGGTGTCAGTATTAGTATAGTAATACACCAGAAATGGTGCCCACATAGAGCATTTGTTAGTTTATAGATGCATGGAAAGTGAGACATATGACAAACTAGAATAATAAACAAACCTTGATCCACTTTGTTCTCATAAATCCACATTTGATTCAGATAATATATTTAACCTATACTATAATGAGATGATTTACCCATAGGATAAATATACCCAAAGGGAGAATAACCCATACCCTCATCTCATAACCAAGAAAAAAAGTTTTCACCAACCTATAGAATCTTAGTGAAGGAAGTATCACCACATAGTTTGCCAAGTGAATGATAAATAACCACACCATAGTGATTATCTCACCCTTTAATGATAGTCACAATAAAAAAACACCATGTAAAACATATATAGTGTATCCCTCTATATTTTTTGAATATCAACATCATCAACCTAAGCCTCAACATCTATGAAAAATCCATCTAACAAACTAGTGGTCATTGTTAGGATTTATCAGTTGTGAGAACCATTCTTCAACCACATTTGGAATTATGTAAGGAGTAATTATAGAATTCTATAATGTAACTAGATATAGATGGTGATTTTTTCTAGTGTATATTTCAATATGGTGCATGGATGGGATGTGTTTATCTTATCATATCCAAAAAAATCATTAAATGGGTCAGGAGGTTCCTACCCCAATACATGGAATTAATGTTTTATTGTAGATTTAGGTATAATAAAACCCTAGTTAAGGTGTTTCAAATCTTATTTCAGTGGAATAATTTTATCATCAACCTTGTAAGATAATTATAATAAGAGGTTTCTAATAACTCTTATGTTATTCAAATTTAGTGGGGTTTTTTTTGAAATTATGGTGTTGGATGAGGGTAATGTCTTAATTAAGAAGTTATAATGGATAGATTTTATATTATAGAATATATAGATAGAGTAATGTTTACTATAGATGGATCTAGATATTCCATTGACTGGTATCAAACATGAATTTATGAATAAGAAAAAATGGGAAATATTGGACATGAATGAACCAAGATTGATCCAGATTTTAGTGGCCCAAAATGTGGCCTATAAAATTTGTGAATTGAATAAAACTTTATAACATATAAATAAAATATCTTATATATATGAAAAGGAAACTACAATGAAAAAGTGTTTATATTATAGATTCTATTAGAAATGATAATATTTTAGGGAAATATAGTATCTGATCATGTCAATGAATTTAACCCAATTCAATGTTAGTTGGAATCAGTGAAGGTTGTGTTTTCATATCAATAGTGGGAATTGTTGTTTCCTTTACTACTTATGAAATAATGGAATGTGATGGTTACCCTAGTGATCATCTCTCTTAGTAATACTGACATAGTGTTTATAGACATTCAAGATCTAATTTTGAATTAAGAGATTTAAATGAAGAAGATTTATGATTCTACTATAAATTATTATAGTGTGGGAGGTAAAGGGTTTATATTGAATAGAATGTTCACAAGATAGGGAAATAAATAAGTAGTATATGTTAAAAAATCTCAACTAAATGCCTTATCATATACTGGTATTATCAGAGGAAAGGTGATACGAAGAATTATTGTAGTGAGTAAATAGTTATATTCAGAATATATGCTTGCATAAGTACTTTTTAAAATCCAATTTTAGAATATACAAGATGTATTATTTTTTATTGTTTCTATTCCACTTGGTTCTTGGATTATAGAAACTATGGCTTATTTTCACTCCACATCAGAGAGATAGAGAGTGTGGGTAATTATAATTCTAGGATATTTGAAAAGTTATATATTGTAAATGATAAAGTTATCACGTTAGGGGGAAAGAGTGATAATATAGTCTTGAATTAGAATAGAGGACTGATATAATTTCAATCAGTGCAACACATACTAGGGTTAAAGAATAATTTTTTAGTAGGATAATTGGATGATATGGGTTTTTATACTACATTTTTGGGAGGACCATGGAAAATTTCATGTGGCACTATAGTGGTGGCGAAAGGAGTGAAAGCAGAACATTGTACCTAATGAGAGTTTTAGAAGGATAAATTGAAGTTGAAAAAACATCTTACTGATCTATAATGTTATGGTATGAGCATCCTGGTCACTTAAGTGAGAAAGGGGTGAAATTATTTACTGCTAAATGCATATGGAATCTTGGAAGAATAGAGTATTGAATATGTAAATAATGGATTATTTGGAAGCATCAAAATGTGTGTTTCCAAATGTATTAAAAAACACTAAAGTATTAGTCTTTATATATAATTTATATGGAGCATGGGGTCCTGATATGGTTCAAACTCATAAAGGTTAACTTTATTATGTTACCTTCATTAATGGAATGACATGAAATTTTTGGATATTCTTTCTCTAAATAAGTCTTAATTTTTCATAACCTTTGTTCGATAGAGATCCATGGTGGAAAATAGACCATATATAAACTAATATGTTTGAGATCTGATAACGTTGTAGAATTTGGAAGCATGTAATACCAAAGGTTCTATAAGTAAAATAAAATATGTTTTGAGAATACTATAACATAAACAATGAAAGAAAACGGAGTCATAGAGAGGATGATTTAGGATTTAGTTGGGAAGGTAATGATCATGAAGATATAGGTGGGTTTCCCCAAATAATTTTCTTTAGAGGATATCATTTATGCTTCAAACATAGAGAGCAGAAGTCTTTCTATTCCAGTGGTACAAGAATATCTAGAATCTTACTAGATCAAAAATTCTATTGTGATTTCCTATCTCAAGGTTTTTAGATCACTTACATACATCCACATTTATTCCAAAAAAAGGAATAATTTAGAGGCTATGTCCTGAGCATGTTTCTTTTTACGGTATGAAGATGATGAATTTGGATTTCTACTCTTGGAAAATGATTTATGAAAGGAATTTAGAAGAAGAAATGTTCTCTTTAATGAGGAGATATTTTGGAAAGATCAGATCTACATGGAAATTTTTAATGGGAAGAAAAAATCATTAAAAACTAAGGTACATTTTAGAAAAAGTATAGAAATTCCAAATAATTCAGTGAGTTTGATAGTTCTAGAAACAACATACCATCTGAAATAATTTTTGGGTGGAAGTAAAATTATGATGGTGTTCCCAATGCATGAAGAATTAAAATGTGTAGGGACTTCTAGAATAATCTGAGCTATAAAGACAGATGTGGAGGTATACTAGGATTTAATTCCATGTAAAAATATACACAATAGATGTATACTACTTACTTCTCAAAAATTATGGAGAACATGATATTCTAGAAGAGTCTATAAGTTTTAGTGACTTGATCCAGTGGGAGTTATCCATGAGGGAGAAAATGGATTCCTACATGTTTCCAAGACATGGGATCTAGTAGAATAAAATGACGAGAGGATAGTTTTTTAGATCAAGTGAGTTTATTGAATTAAGGAGTAATAAAATAATAGAATATGGTACAAGGTAAGTATCTTCATGAAGGGATTTTCAAAAAATAGAAGGTGTATATTTTTCCTAAATATTTTTTATGTTTTTGAAGCATATAATGATTTTAATGATACTCAGAATGGTTGAATTTAAGTGTTAAATATTGATTAGTTAGATGTTAATACTTCTTTCCTATATAGATAATTAGAGGAGGATATTTATATAGAGAGTTAAAAGGTTTTCATGGAGAAATAGAATAATAATATGGTGTGTTGTCTCAACTGAAAATTTTATGGGTTGAAATAGAAATCTAGGTATTGGAACCATTAGTTCAATGCCATTATAGTGGAATAGAAGTTTATCCAGAGTAATATGTATCATCACTATTACCAAAATGTGTTTAATGATTGGTTCTTCTTCATCATCCTTCTCTAAATTGATTACATGCTCTTAGAAAGACCAGTAAAGGAAAAGATTGAGGATCAAAAGGCCTAATTGATTGAAATTCTTGATATAATAGATCTTGATCTAGAAAAAAGGATTTTAGTTATTTATTGTAAGGGAATTAAATTCAATTTTTTTTTTCTTTACTTAGCATGACTACATTTGGAAGGTGGTGTAATGTTTTAGAAGGTGTGAATTGAATCTTTTTACCACTCCCCTTACTAAAAATTTCATGACAAGAAAGGAAAAGACACTTATAATGGAATAAGAGGTTTAGTACATGTAATAGGTTCCATTTTCATTGGATTTTATAAAATTTATGTATGCCCTATGAGGTTAGTCATTTTATATGCACTGGGAGTTCTTATAATATTCAGGGATAATCACAAAAGGGAACATTTAGAATTGGTAAAGTGGATACACTAGTATCTCAAAAGTTATAAAATATTATCATACAATATAATAATAAATGAATCATTATGGGGTTTTTTTGATTCATAATTTGGGGGATATTCAGACATTAATAGGAGTATTATTGGATATGTATTAACCTACAAATGAATAGTTGTGAGTTGAATGCTAAATCTTCAACCTATTATGGAACCTTTAACAAGGATGAGTAAATTGAACTTATAAAATAAAATAAAATATTTATTTAGATAAAGGTTCCATTAAAGGATATATGAATAAAATAAGAGGTTGAGATGATATTCTGTGATTCAAAAAGTATAATCCACATATCTAATAATATGAAATTTCAATCCAGAATGAAGTATATACAACTGAAGTATCACTTAATATAGAATTTATTAAGGGAAAAAGTATTGGTGCTATAAAATGTTGATAGAGTTATAAATTCGATGGATATTCTAACCAAGTTCATATTCTAGGACATGCTCAGGTAGTTCTATGACATAGTTGTGTTGGGATGACTAAAGGTATATTTTAGTAACCATACTACTATAAAGGAAGATTTAGGAAAGAATTGAGTTGTGGATGTGGATGTGGATGGAATATTTGGCGGTCAAGCCAAAAAAAAGTTTCTCAAGTGAGATATTATTAGGAATGGTTGGGTGTGAGAACCATTTTTTAGTTGATTCTTAAAACTTATAGAAGGAGTTATTATGGATGTCTAGAATGAAATCAGGTGGAGATGGTGATGTGGCACTACAAATTTTTTGAAGTATATAACCATGAAGAATGGAAGTAGTGTAATGGAACCAAACCCTGAAAGGTAAGGGCTATATAAGAGTACACTAACTCTCATGTAATAATAACTTGTAATATTCAATGGAATCTCAGGATTAATATGTTGATCCATGTAAGATTAATCTAGATCAACTAATTTGGAGCTATAACTATTTTCTAGAATTAGTGGTTAAGTTGATGGTATATTTTGAACATGTGAAGGGATCCTTGTGAATATTAGATACAAAAGGAATTCTCTATATGAATATTATAATGTAGTGAAAACCGACTGACTAGATGATTTTTTTGTAACCTCTATTATAAATTCACGATTTCTTGTTGTTGAAGTGTAACTTTTATTTATTATAATCATATTATACTCCTTCATAAATTTTTGTAGTGTTCCCAACATAGAGTAAGGATTTTTATGAACCACATTAAAAATTTATGTTGTTATTTTATATGTTCTTATATCATTGTATTTTATGCATTCTTATCAAGTGTATTTTTCATTACATTGCATGTATAAGGTGAATTTTTATTCTCAATTTAAGAAACATCATTTCATGGGTTCATTATGATTTGGTAGTATAGGACTTCATTTCTTTCTGTGCAAGTTTCAAAGGGTGATTCTATTTTAGGACGTTCCAGACCCCACAATCTCTACCCTCCCTATGTGCACACGATCCTATGACCTCTTCCATAACTATTTGCACCAACAAAAAACTCCTATATCCACTAACCTAGAGAACCTCCATAATTCTATCATTGGTGAATGATTTATCACCATCATACCATACTAATGAATCACCTTTCCATCCAACTACAAGAATAAAAAAAATTACCAGAATCTACAAGAATATATTGAAAACCAAGATCTAGTCTATAGAATTCCAAATAGAATGAAACCATTATAAAAAATATACAATTTCAAATTACTACTCTCGATAGACTTTTGAAACCTACCTTAAACCATAAAGGCCTTAGTTGGTTCTGTTCTTTGTTTCATAGACACCCTCTCCCATACACGCAAATCATGCAAAGAAAGAATTCATATAAAATGCATAATTATCTAGGCACCACCAACATGGTTCTGATAAGAGCATTCTTATTATATTTTGTTACTTGATTCAACCTAATAACGAAGAAATTTGGAATCCTGAGAAAATTACCCAGAATAATGATTTTAAATAAAAACAATCATAACATCAAAAACTATAGAAATAAATGATATAAGATGGTAATCATTACCTATAGTGACTTAATAGGATATATGAAACTAAGAACAGATCCCAAACCTATAGATTTACCACTTATAAGGATAAGAGAATGACAAATATAGGATAAGGGGTTTAGCTCCATGCTGCTGGGGAAGAATGAGGGTGAACCCTAATTTATTAAATTTTGACCAAATAATAAAATAAAATAATTAACTAAAAAAACAACTTAAGTACCCATTAGGAACTCACTTGGATTACAATATATACCCAGTACCTACTATGTACCCATTCCAAGGGAACCAGGTGGTTGGAAATGATTTCAGAACTACCCCATTCACTTGGGCACACCAAGTACCATATATTAGTCTATTGAGTACATTTTGACATCTGTCTTTAAGGATATATGATCCACACTAGGTTGAACATCCAAAAAACTAACTCCCAACCTCCATTTATATCTCCAAAACCTCAAATATACTAAAACACACCTAGTTATAATATTATTAGTCCTATAATCCCTTATATAAATATCTAGGTTATTACAACATCCCCACAATAGGAAAACACATCCATGAGATGTCTCTGACCATAACACTAACTATATCTGAATAAAATTATAAACTCAAGATAAAAATTCCTAGACAGTACTAATTTTTTTATCTATTCCATATCATCTTAATGAATAGGATCAGAGAGACTAATTCCAACTATGGGAACTCCCCACCATATGAATTACCAAATTTATCATACTAAAACCAAGATGCTTGACATTTTGGTGGTATAATACTCAACCCTCATAAAAAAACCTATAAATTTCAATTAGAAAACAAACTATTACAACACATCATACTTATTTCCCAACCCTTAAATATATCCTAGTTAGTAATTTTCACACATAATTCACACTGTACACTATCAAATTCAATAAAAAATCAAAACCAACATAATCATGGAATACATCTTAACATCAATGTATATTTATATTTCTAAAAAAATGTTATATTAACTTCATAAAACTAACCAAAAAATTAAACTCAAGATTCCTATCCACCCTATGGGGTTACACTTTGTTTTAGAAAGTTTCTTAACTTATGTACATACTGCTCGCTGCCATGATTTTATCTCATCGATGAAATCTAGATACTACTTCCATGAAATTATACTAGAAATGACGTACATTCCTATGTGTAACTATATCTATAAAATATAATTGAATACGATTAAAAATAAGAAAACCTTTATAAGTCACCCATCAGCCTTCAAGCTTGACACTCCTTATATGGTTGTCCATGATGAGCTTGAATGTGCCCCGACCACCCAAACTGACAACATCTTAAAGATGAGCTACTCAGTGGCATAAAAGACGATCCAATGAATTTTTTTCCTTAACAATACAACTCATACACTAGATTATGAATTCATAAAGATCCACTAACTACCCTATATAATGGTATTGTTTATTTGGGTGCACTACCATCAATCAAATTCGGCATTGCTATAAGTGACTAGTTCACCTACATAGAAAATAAAGTATGTATAAAGGTGTTCACCTACACCCTGGTAGTATTTAAATGGATGTAATAAAAAAACCAAAACTTGAAAATATCATATACATCTAATTTTAGTGAAAAAATAAACAAAATTTTGAACTTAGTGTCATAATCCATGATTGATGTCCCCCCCTATACCATAATCATGAACTTGTGATATTTGTTTTCCCATAGTATCTAAGGGAATAAGTGATCAAAGAACCATATCTAAAAATGTTTCCAATAAATTCCCTTATGCATATAGAATTTTAAATGTATGTCCCACTGGAATTTAACTGGTCCCATGAGAATATACATTTATTTCTCATCGTCTACCTTGGAGGCATCTCAATCTAATAAAAAGGTTCTAAACCAACTTTATTCAATACTTAGTTTACAAGGGTGTAACCTCCCCCTAAAATAATGGGTGATTCTAATACTAAAACTATCTAGATGGATAAAACATGTATGGATAAACTCCTTAGGATTCATAATCAATACTATGGATAACTCTTTCCAAGCTCTTATTTAGTTGATCATCAAATAATCATCCCTTCTCAACGACCAACTTTTTCTACCTTGGAACATATGCATGTAGTGTATACTTATCTATACTCATAGGGGGAGAGAAATGTACAAAAATCAATTTCATCACATGAAAAAATACATACTATGCTCAATACATATGTCATATATCATAAAGTAAGAAAATGTAAAGCTATAACAAGTAGTCCATTCCACGAACCTATACACTTCCATATCCACATAATCAATGATACCAGAAAGAAATAAAACCCAATTTAGTTTAATATAATGACATAAATAAGATATATTTGTAAATATTTTTAACTTTTTTGTTGAAATTTTAAACAATTAAACTCTTTACAAGATCATATAACTTCACACACATAAGCACAAACATGTCATGTGAGTTCTATGTGCTTGAAGTGATGCATGAAATGACATTATCTAACCCCTACAAGAAAAAAGTCAAACCAATAACCAAATAACCCTAAAATACATATTTTTATATATCATCAAACCAAAATAATTAAAATGTAAAGTAATATCCAGAACCTAGGACACCTGGGAGTCCACTATACAGGAGTTTACTATGCACTTGTATAAAGTTCATTTCAATGTTCTGAATACCCTAAACCTAAAATTACCATATCCAAATAATAAAATAAACATAATTCTATGATATTAATTTAAAACATACTTGGCCTAGTTAGACTAAAAGGATTTGATGAGGATGGTTCCACATGAACTTAGACAAGCCTCCCCATATGCCGAAGGCTACCGAATGGTGGTGCAGGATTATAGGTTTTTATAGGGAGATTATATCCCCTGATATAAATATTCATGAACAAAAATGTAGTAAATATAAATAAATATTCAATAAACCATAATAGTATATAAAATACCACATTTTATAACATAATTAACAACTTTAATGGAATAATAGTCATGTAAAAATAACCATCTCCTATGGTATGATCATATATAACATGTAAAAAATAAAAAAAGGGAAAAAATACAATACAACACCAAGAATATTACTATTCTATCCTAGTTAGAACCATAAAAATACCATATATACATCCACATAACCTTTATACAATATGTACTAGACACTGATCCCATTACCTTACTGTTTTCACAAGAAATAAAATCTATATGTGCACCAGGATGCCTATATTGGGTGTAAGTATAAACAATATAGGATATTTCCAATGTCTTCCAAATATAATATCCAAAATTATATGGGTTCATTAAAAGATAAACATATGTAAAATCAAAATAATAAATAAACACTACTCCACTCCCTACTCATCTATCCATGGGTGAGCAACCTATAAACCCATAATATTACAAGAATGAGATGTTGAACCCATAGTATTAACATAGATTGAGGTAGAATGGCCCATCCACCACTTCTCATAACCAAGAGAAACAGTTGTGTCCAAACCTATATCATCTCACTAAAGTATGCATCACCACATAGTTTCCCAGTTGAATGATGAATCACCATCTCATGATGAGCATATCACCCCTGAATGGAGATCACAATCATTAAAAAACCCCTTTGACAATATCTATGACATATTCCTAAAAATTATTAATGATCTACATCATTACCCCAATCCATTACATATATGAATGATCCCACTGAAAAATTGGTGGTCATCACTACCCACCCAATGTGAACATGATTCCAAGACCTTATCCCTAATGGTTTTCAAAAATACCAACTTTATATGACCATGAACCCAAAGAACCTATGTCACCCCATAATCAGTGAATGATACATCATCATCAAAACATACCTATAAATTACATCACCTTCCATATACAATCATAAAAAAATGACAAGTATCCATAAGAACAAATCACTAACCAAGTTTAGGTACATTAACCACCACATAATATGATACCATCAGAATAAAACCTAAAAAATTAGTTTCCTATAATCAAAAACCCTAAGATACACCCAATAATAACAATGACCATGACTAGTTTTTTTCTTGGTCACTCACACACCCTCACCCACACCCCCAAATCACACAAAACAAGAACTCATATAAATTAAAAAATTAACATGGAACCACCTATTTGGTATTTGTAGGAGTTTTAACATCAAATTCAATGGTCATATTTGACATAAGAAATAATAAATCTAAAATTCATAAGAAATTCCATAAATTTGAGATTTTAGATAAAAACCGCCGTAATAGTGAAAATTGTTGAAATAGATAATGGAAAATGACAAGGCTTTCCCATAAATAATCATAGGGATAGATGAAATAAATAACATCTCTAAAACTAATAGACCCCCCTTGGAAGTAGAGGAGAATTGGAGAGAGGGGATAATTAGTCATGATCCTGACTATTGGGGAAGAATGAGTTTGAAATCTAATTTATTAAATTTTAATAAAATAATTAAATTAATAGATTTTTTTAAAAAAAATGAGGTACCTAATGAGTAGTTTCCTAAATTCCACCTCATACCTGATGCCTATTCCTGGTGCACTAGGTGGTTGATGTCCTATGTTGAACTACCCCTTCCACCTAGATAAATCTGGTACCCAATATCAATCCATCGGGTACTCGATGACCTCTGTATTTAGGATATATATCCTACACTGGGACTAACATTCCAAAACTCTACTATCGATCTCTACTAACATCTCCAACACCTCAAAAACGCCTAAATACATATGGTTAGACTGTTTTTTAACCTAGAATCTATTACCTAAATAGCTAAAACATTATAATATTATAAAAAATAAAAGTGGTAAATAGATAGATCACCTACCATGTCAACCAAATATAAAATTACAACTAATGTGAGATGCATGAGGTGGATTGATCTTTATAGTGTATAATGGTATATAAAGTATAAGACATGGGTTTGGTAGATGCTAATATCTAAAAAATACTAAAAATAATGGCCTATTTTTTAGAAAAACACTTAAAGTGGATGAGTGAAATCAATCCACACAAGATGTAATTATATCAAGGCATATATTGATGGATTTTTGATCTTGGATCACTAATATAACAAGTATATTGATAATGAGATAATACACAAGATCATGGGAAGTGAAACTATTCATCATAGAATTCAAAGAAAAAAAGAACTCTTAGAGTACATTTAATCAAAATAATCAATCCCATTATATGTTTCATAGAAATAGATAATTATAGCCAAAGTGTAATACATTGGTCCATTTTATAATAAAAAAAATTAAATGATTAATGGGAAATTCTTAAAATAATAACTTCTTATAAAATTTGGTATATGTTAAAATGATAATTTCCCATAAAATGTTTTCTAAGTTAAAAAGTGGTTTTCTTAGAATAGTTGTCCAAATAAAAAATATAATTTTATATAATTGTTTTTAGAAGTCAACAATAATATTTCCCATAAAAATTTCACACAAAATTTTGAATTTGACTTTTTATTTTTGACTTTGAAATTTAATTTTGGACATTTGACCTATGATTGTTGACTTTTCCTTTTCCTTTGAAATTGTATTTGATTATTTTTTTGAATTTCACTCTACCTTTGACTGTGACTTTGACATTTACTTTTCCTTTTCCCATGAATTTTACTTTAAATTTTATGACACTAATCACATGTTTAGATATTCTTCACATGGTTTTGGATTCCAAATTTTTGTAACCACTATTCTAGGACATGATACAATGTATTTGGGCTTGAATAAGTGATATTATTGGTCCATATGATCCATAAATGCATATTTAGATGCCTCAGACCATTGATATATTTATATGGGAACCCATTGTATTTTAAAATATATATTATTCCATGAATAATTAAATCTTGTAAATATTAAACCTCATCATGGGTATAAAGCTTGATTCCTTTAACCTAGTTCGAATCATAGAACCTCATAAACATAGATCCTCACTAAAACATCTATACCACTTGACTACTTGCTCACTAATAAATAATCTGACAGTATCAATAGATCCACTTCCACAAGGAAACATTTCATTCTCACAAAGATGAAGTAAAACAATAATAAAATCCATCAATATATCCAAGTATTTATATTAAGGACCATAAAATGGATATAGAAGAAAAACCAAAACTCTATTCTTGTATTTTACCCATTAATATTCCAAACAATGATACAAAAACTCATCCACAAACCTCTTCATACCCAACCACTAAAATTAGTACTTTAATGAATGACACATATTATAAATACATGGATTCACTATTAGAGGTGTGCAATGAAACTCATAAAATAGCACCCATGACATCATTGATAGAACAAACAACACCCAATGCTAATCATCCTATGAAAATACCTATGGAGAATACCCATAAAAAATAATACCTCTATACTCCTCTAACTCAAGATATCACAAACGAGACTCCTACACATACTAAAACAAGGAAGAAAACATTTTCATCTAATAAAAAAAATTCAACACCAATTTACTCTATACAATGATACAAAGATACACGATCCTTCATAATCAACTATATATTTCAAACCTCCCCATAACCATCCCCAAGTTAATTATATACTAGAACATTTTCTACCATATTACCTTTCCTTAGAGTATAATATACTTCAAAATCATAATCCTACATGAAATCCACCTATCTCTACTCATAACAATTTAAATCCCATTGAGAGAAGATATATCAGAGGATATTATAATATATGAAGACCAAATATCACTACCCAAAAGGATAATTCTAGAATATTATTTCTTGAAACTATATATCATGAGTGATAAAATTATATTCTCGAGGATATAGTTATTGAGACTCAAAATATATCACCACTCACTCCTATATCAAAAAAGATCCCAAAACAATGTATAAAGATTATAAATTTATTCAAAGCAACTACCTCTTTCAAAATAAAAAAATAGGATCATTGATCAACTTCTCCTTTAGATACTAGAAAACTACTAAAAAATAGTCTGACTTTAAAAAATATAGGCGATTCATGGTTAAAACTGTCACATGCATAAAATGAGACCAACCTCCTTTAATAGAATATAAGATGAAGGAAACTATGTACCTCTATAACATTATTGGGTGGAAATTCAGAAAAACTACCTCAACATTTTAAGGATCAACTTCCACACACTACCAATACTTGACATACATAAGGAAATGAACCTAACATATCTAGAAAATATAATTTGAGGGATTTCAATATAGATGATGTCATTAAAGGATTTCCAAAACAAACATCAAATGATCATCATAATCCTCCACTGATCTTGAATACACTAGGATATCATCAATGAATAGAACTGAAAACTAATCCATGAACTCAAGAGACAATGAGTGCATCAATACCATGAAAATAGCCAGGGGTGTTCATAACACTGAAAGGAATCCCCATGAACTCAAATTTCTATAAAAACCCCTAAAATAAATCTTCAAAAAAAATTTCTCCTTCACTACCATATGATTATACCGAGACTACAAATAAATCATTGATAAATAAACAACACCCTTAAACTAACAAAATAAAGCATAAATCCTTAAAAGGGCGTAATTGTTCATCATTGTCACATAGTTTACTAAAAATAAATAATGTAAAACTACAGACTTACATCCACCATCTTTATAGACAACACTAGTGTTCCTCATGGAGATATGCTGGACAAGATAAAAGCCTTTTTAAATATATCATTGATTAAAATTTGAAACTCATATAGCTCCAAATTTTGAATCCTGAATGGATACATATAAATTAGAGAAACATAAGTTTATAACTCTATCGCAAAAATCAATTTCACATTAGGGTGGTGGTGTCACATATACTTTTGGAAAACCTTAGGAAACTATTCCACAAACCTTAGAAAATTATTTACCTACACTTTCACTAATCTCAATATAAAACCTTCTAATTATGAATAGAGAGGCTCAAAAAATGGTAATTTATTTAATAATATTTTCATCCAATGAACATAAAATTCCATCCTTCCACATCAATCAAATTGACTCTCCTCTAATAGAAATAAATAATAATTAATAAAAAATATAAATAATCAATTATATAGATGAAATTATATAGTTGTATGTGCAACAACACTACTAAAAAAATAGGCTTATCCAGCGCTAGGGTTTTAACAACACTAGCTAAAAGCACTGTTAAAACCCCCCTTTATCACTGCAAGAAAAACCGCTATTAAAAGGGGTCTTTAACAATGTTTTTTAGTGGTAATAAAGGGGATATTTAATAGTTCTAAATGAAGTGTTCTTAAAGGGGACCCTTTATCAACACTTGTTAAAAAGTGTTTATAAAAAGGGGCCTTTATCAGTGCTTTTTTACTAGCACTGATAAATGATATATTTCAAAAAAATTATATTTCATTAAAAATAATATATTAATATATTAATATATTAATATATTTATATTGATATAAATATAATATATATATTTTAAATATGTTTTAGATAAATCTAAATAAAAATTTACACATAACATATATGATATTTAGTGAAAATGGGTTATAAAATAATTAAAAAATATTTTTAATTAATAATTAGTTAATTATTATTGAGTAATAGTCATTTAATAAAAATTTAAAGATAAAAAAATAAAAAAAAATTAAAGATCGAAAATAAGTTGAAAACATAACTTGAACTTCAAACAACCATAAATTTTGATCTAAGTGTTTTTTTAACCTCTACTAAATATAAAATCAAATACTGTGATGAGATTTATAACCTGGTGATAGAGGGGAATCAAGTGTCACATTTTTCTTATCTACAAAATTCTAGAAGGACTCCAAAATTGAGTTTTTAATCGGGCTACCCTAATTATTTAACATTAAATGGAATTTTATCCTCGTTTAAGGGGGTCTTTTTTCCTATTTTTTAGTGGGGAATAAATTTATTCTGAGGGATGGCATTAATATTGATATTATGGTTTTAAAATTTTATCATTTTTCACAATGTATTTCTATTTATAATAAAATATGTAACACCCCAAGGATTTTCAAATAAATTTAATATTGAATTCATAAAACATCGAGTCTCTACAAAACAACACTTTGTTATAACCGAGCCAATGAACATAAGTTTACTACTTCTATGTTTTGAATTTCAAAAATCTGAGATACACGGTTGTGTTCAGGGTGATTTTTGGAGCCTGATAGAACAAACATAATTTTTATGAATAGTAATGCACCCTTATGAATAGTAATATGAACCTTATGAATAGTAATGTACTCTTAGGAATAGTAACTTAACCCTTATAAATAGTAAAACACCCTTATGAATAGTAACTTGACCTTATGATTAGTAATGTACCCTTATGAATAGCAACTTGACCCATACGAATTGTAATGTACCCTTATGAATAATAATTTCACCCATCAAAGTGTAAATGAAATTTAGGTACCTCATAAATGAGGGTGAATGTTTTAAAATATATATATAATTAAGTGTTGACATTTTTCTGAGTAATAAATGTTTAATTTTAATTTTAAATAAATAAATTGATATAAAATAAAATTCATTTTCATAAAATTTATTCATAAAATAAATATTTTATTTTCCTATGATTTCAAGATAATTTTATGAGACCTCAGTTAATTTTTGAACGTATTATAAAATCAGTTTTAAATTTAAAATTTGTATTTTTTAATTAAATAAGGATTTTATATAAAAATTAAATTTCTCTTATTTTTAGAATTATTTTAATAAAATGGAGTTCTTTTTGAATTATACATGTCGAAAAATGGTTTGGATGAATTTTTGGGATTTTTCTGAAATACTAGAATTTTTGTGAATAGTGAAATTCGATAAATTATAAAATATGCTAAATAAATAAATTTATGCATCATGAGTGAGTCATGGATGATGTAAATGGAAATTGGTTTGAAATAAAATTCACATATTACTATTTTTTGTTATGAAATCATCACTATTTCCTATCTTAGGGAAAAATAAAAAAACTAATGATTAAAATATTAAGAAAACCGTCCTCTCCTCCACTATAAAAACCACCCACACTCCCCTCTTATCTTCCCTCCTATCAATCCATTTTCCTTGTATAAATTATACGTAAATATCCTCCCAATATCCTACCCCACGTCTATCAGCCCTTGGTCTCCTCAAAATACCAAATCCTCTACCCTAAAGAGGCTCTCAAGGAAGACTAATTCAAGAGGTAAATTCCTCTTTTCAATTCTTTTACTTTCTTTTCAAGTTTCATTGTTTTCTTTTCTATCCTCACCTCTCCTCATCCACATTTTATAAAAACTATAGTAACATACATGTACTATAATTTTTTTATAATGATGGAATAAGTTATTATCATCTCTCATTTACACTTCTATTATGCTAGTAGTAAAAAACAACATCCGAGACGTGCTAATTTACCACATTCATGGATGATGGGTTTTCAATTTCTATTAGAGTCTTAAATTATGGTCATTAAACTATTATTATGGTTGAACCTTACTATAATATATATATATATATATATTATGTATCATCTATGGTTATGTAATCTTTTTTTACACATGGTTTTGATTTATAAAGCAAAATGAGTTCGTTGTGTTAAAAAACCGCTAATTAACCCAAACAGTTATCATTAAATAATTTATATAATGATTCATCTTAAATCTAAGTAACCAAATTAAATTTTAAACCATGTAACATTATGTATTTTCACTAATAACATATAACTTTAATTCTGGAAAACCATCCTCATTTTACACGATTCTCCGTTCATGTATATAAGTATACCGATCAAGAAACAAACGGAACCAAACAATGAAATTGAACCTATTAACCCATAAAAAAGTCCATGAATGAACTTAATAAGGTTATATTAAAAAAATTAATTTAATAGGATCTTATGTAATTATTAATTAATGAACCTACATTTTATTATTCAGGTCATTAAGATCAAGTGGAGAACACCTTCAGACTTAAGGTAAAGGTTTCTTCATCTCACTTCCATTTTTGTGAGATATTCTGTATTCACAACTATTACTTGTGTATGGTGTATGTATACTGCCCATTTATGTTTAATATCATAAATATATTTATAATAATTATATTAAATGTATCAATTTATGATTATTAATTTTTGGGCATACGATTCAATTGATTACATAGTTGTAAGGGTTTTCTACCCGAACCTCCATTTTCTTTCGGGTTACTATTTGTCTTTATTAATAAAAAATAAAGTCTTATTTATTCTTATTTACTCATAATATATTCTTTTTTAATTTTATATATTTGTGTACTAACAATAATCTTTCTTTATTTTATGTAGATATACCTATTTTAAAAGGATCATTCAAAAATTCTTCCCGAAATACCAGCCCGATTCAAGAGAATTTATAGAATTCTTACCTATTTTGAAGGGCACAATATTATATATTTCTAGAAAAAATTATGTTTATAAAATCACTCATTTTAATATGAGAAAAATTATTATTTCACTTCTGGTTTTATATAAATAATTTTCTGGAAAAACTCTTCTTTTTCAAAGTAAAAGAGTTTTTATCTCAAGAATTACTCAATGATTTTATGAGAGTAATTTTGTCCATTTAAACACTCATGTTGAATATTATATATAATTGGGACTATTATTTTGTGATATAATCAACCATATTTTATTTAATGGTTTATGATTAGTTTGACTATGGATGTGCTATCTTAAAACCATTCACCAATTTACTCCGAATGGTTAGTGTTTATGCTTACTGTTCGAGGAAATTTATTTACATTTCATATGTTAGTTTTAGTATAAATTTATATGTTGTTTATGTTTATCCCCATTCATACGAGGAATTAATTGGAATTATTAAGTGTTGGGTGGGGTCCTCTATATCCCCTCAATGCATTATTAGGTCTCATAAGAAAAGATATGGTCTTGGCATGAGTCCTTGACAAAATGGAAATTTATGGTCTTAGAAAGAGGCCTTGACGATATGTTTATGATGTCCCAAATCTTTCATTCAGTCATTATGAAACTAGTAATTGTAATTTCATTGGTTTATTTGACTAGTATAATACCCATGATTATACTTTACTACGGAAATATTTATTTAACTCTTATTCCTACTATAATTTGTTCAACTTTATTTTTTAAAGGCATGTGTTTTTAGTTATTCACCATGAATAATGTTTATGTTTATGATATCTTCCTCTATATTTCTTACCCTTACCGAGCATCTGAACTCACCCCTTTCTTATGTTTCATTTTTTCAATACATGAATATTTTTATTATGAATGACCTGCTAGGATAAACATTGAGTTGTGGATATTCCCAATAAAACATATATGTTGAATTTCATTTCAAGTGATAATGTTGAACCTATGTATGTATCTAGTTTTCCAAAACTACTAAACTACTTAGTCCTTTGGGATATGACTTTATTATAATTCTGCCAATGTAATTAAATAATGCACTGGCTCCGGGAAACTGGGGTTGGGGTGTAACAATTGGTATTAGAGGAAGTTTAGTAGAAAACAAGGAAACTAGATTTAGAAAACGTAGATCAGAGAACCAAACCCTAAGCTAGTATTTGAGGATAAGTATTCATGAACGTCCTAGAATTTTGGTAAAAAAGAGATTATGTAGATATTTCTAGAAAATACATCAATATCTAGATACTACAAGTGGATGTGGTTCTAGAACAAATTTACCTAGGAGTAAAAACTACGATAAAGAGTTTTGGTCTTGACTCGGGCTATCTTGGTACATGAAAACGAGCCTTACTACACACCTAGTTTGAAACTCCCGGGGGACATGGTTAGGATAATTCACATTTGTTTACCAACCATTATGAAGGATTTATGCCCCCAAAGTAACCAAAGTGTAACATCCTAGTTCCGGGTATCGCCCAGAGGTGCCCCATACCTAGTTGGTCACATGTACTCAAGCACATTTCCCCAAATTCCAGAGGCTGCCGACTAGCAATGAGGGCCTTCGGTGTGATAGTGGGAAAAATATTACCTCATTGGTAGAGTAATGCAGCAGAATGAAACAGATAAGATTAGGAGAAGCAACAAGAATACCATACAACAGTAAAAAACTGAAGACTGATAGTGAATAAACAACTACAATATATAATTATATAAACAATGATGCATGTAAAAATATATAGGAAAAAAGCCAAACAAGTCACAATTCTGAAATATAGTACTAAACCAAAGTACAAAGGGAAAACAAGTAAACAAATCCAACCACATCGTAATCCTCAGCTTGGTCCCATGCTCTCCATCTCTATAACAATCAAGTACCTGAAGTATAAGGGAGTTTAAACTTATCTATACCAAAACTAATATAATCTATTTGGGCCCAAAAGTAATACCCAAATAGGGTGTGAGATGAATCCTAGTAGGAAACCACCCAAAGATCTGTGCCTAACAACCAATGAATATATATGGAAGAAAATATGAAAAAGAAGTAAGGAAGTACTCAAAAGTAATCTGTCATATAGTTTCAATTATAGTTATTTACATTTAATAATTTAACCAACCAATTACAAATACAAGCAACCCTATGGGAATTTCTCATCGCCTATCCCCTCGGGTTTATCCAACAATCTCAAGTAACCCTCTGGGTAAGTTCTCACAGCCCAACCCCTCTGGTTTAACTAAACAATGATATAACAACCTCCTGGGAAACTCACATGGTCTAACTCCTTTTGTCTCATGCAAACAAAGACACTCTAAGGAAGAACTCACCATCAATTCCCCCTATAATCTTTTAATGATAAACTATAGACACTCTAAGGAAGCACTCAATGTCAATTCACCCTGTGGTTTCGTAATGGTAACTATGGACACTCTAAGGGAGAACTCAACATTAATCCCCCCTATAGTCTTGCAACATGATAAATATAACAGACACTCTGGGGAATCCCTCAACGTCAAATCCCCCTATGGTCTCACTACACCAGGTACCCACAAACCGGTGTAAAGAAATCATGCACAAATAATGTTCAGTATCCAAAGTAAACCTAAAAGTAATACTTGGATAAATATCTACAAATCATATCACAATATAAGATGAAATAACTCCATCCTAACAACACCATGCATGGAAAGAAAGTATCCTAACAGGAAAAACTAGACCACACATTCAATATCAAAACAATCATGGGAAACACATCCATAGAATGGAAAATAACCCTATTCACAATCAAACAACCTCTACTGAGGTACACAAGTCATAACAGGCATTAACAGGGCTAAAATCCCTAAACACGCAATACCCCGATCTAGGGTTTTGGTAACTTTTGAACATAAAATTCAAAGACTAAGTACGAAAAGGAACAAACCACCTACCTCAACGTTGTACGATTGATATACTCTGGTACCGACCCTTGAATAAATATAGAACGTGGTAGATCTACAAAAACATAAAAAACGTTCAACCAAGGATATCTCATGAGAGAGGATAAATCAAGATATGAGGCTCTAGAAGAAGGAAGAACTCACCAATGCGATTCCAATGCAACTGGTGAAGTTCGATTCGGAGAACATATGATGATTCAGAGGCCTGGAGAAGATTCATCTATATCCGTCACTCTTGGATGAGATAGACCTAGAAAAAGAGGTTTCTGTCGATTAGACACGACCTCAGTCTGACATATAAATTAAAAAAAGTACACAATGTGTACTTGCCTTAAATAGCCTCCACTTTAGGCGGTGTCTAGGTCACCCCACATGGCCATGTACTCGGCCATTACATAGTCAGTGCATGGTCACCCGTAGCAACTGGGTACACATCGTGTAATTTCAAATTACACAACATGTACTCCTTAAATTTACAAATTCTCCTATTTTCCTCAAAAAAACCATAAAAGAAAATCCTATACCTGAAACAAAGATCCGGGTTTTTACAAAATCCCCCACTTAAAGAAAAATTTCCCCAAATTTCCCTTGCAATATGGAGTAGAAGAAGAATCCTCAAACAAATCCGGCCACTGAGATCATACATTGGACTCCCTCTCCTAAGTCTCATCATGTACTCACTCGTGTTTCCATAGCACTCATACTAGAGGAATAGACCATCCATGGAGAAAATTCACACTGTGATCAATAATACTTATAGGATGCTCCTCAAATGATGCATCCACCTCCAGCTCAACCTCCTCAAGTTGAAAGACCTGAGATAGGTCTGAGAAGTAACATCGTAGCTGAGAAACATGGAAAATGTCATGCATATCCCGATACCTATGGGGTAACTGCAACCGATAGGAAACCAACCCGAGTCTCTTCAAAAACTCAAAAAAACTCAACATATCTCGATGAAAGATTTCCCTATCTCATAATCCTCCTGTGTCCCAACCTCGGTGTGACACATAGAAAAACCTGATCTCTGACCTTGAACTCCAGAGGTCATCTCTGTTGATCAACATAAGACTTCTGTCATGACTGTGTAGTATCCATCTTCTTCTGAATCAACTCCACCTGCTCTGTGGTCTCCTGGACAAGACGAGGTCCCAGCATAGCTTCCTCTCGTGCCTCCAGCCAACATAGGGGTGATCGGAATGGCCTACCATAAAAAGCCTCATAAGGGTCCATCTGAATAGTTTCTTGAAAACTATTATTGTAGGAAAAATCCACAAGAGGCATGTGATTATCCTAAGAACCTCCAAAATCTAAGATGCATGATCGAATCATGTCCTCCAACACTTGAATCGCATGCTCAGACTGGACATCCGTCTGGGGGTGGTAAGCTGCACTTAGAAGTACCTGTGCACCAAAAGCCCTATGTAGTCCCTTCCAGACCTGAGAAGTAAAATGTGCATCCCTATCTGAAACAATGGAGTGTGGAACCCCATATAGATATACAATCTTCTGGATGTACAACCTTCCCAGCTCATCTACACTGAAGGTATTTTTGATTAGAAAGAAGTGAGAAACCTTTGTGAGTCTATCAATGAAAACCCATACTACATCATTAACTTAAGGCGACCTCATCAACCCTGTCACAATGTCCATCGCAACATCATTCCACATCAACTTGGGAATGGGTATTTGTTGAAAAATCCCTACTGGTCACTGATGCTCCATCTTCACCTGTTAATAGGGGGAACACCTCATCACAAAACCAGAAACATCTCTCTTCAAACATGGCCACCAATATTAACAGTGAAAATCTTGATACATCTTGGTGACACTAGGATGAACTTCCCAAACTGAGGAATGAAATTCCCTCATCAACTCCTCAAATATGTCTGCTGACACCCATACATGACCATGAAAACAAAAGATCTCATCCTCGCCTATGATCTATCCCAGAATAAGGTCCTCTCCTGACACACTTTTCTATAGGAATAGGCCTTCAGAATTTGATAGCTTCCTCATTCGCACTCGATCAAGTAGAGTAGAGGTAAGAACTAAAAAAAAGGAACATATGCCTATATCTTTCATTCACCTCCAAACGCATATCAAAGAATAGATCCATAAGCTTCCACTAACTACTGGCCTCCTAAACTCTCTGTATCTGAGTCCTCCTGCTCAACACATCAGCTACTGCATTGCCTTTCCCAGGCATGTAGGCATGCTCAAAGTCAAAGGATTGAAGGTACTCAACCCACCTTCACTGTATCAGATTCATATCGCACTATGTGAAGATATACTTGAGACTTTTGTGATCAGTGAAAACCAAAAAATGATATCCTAGAAGATAATGTCACCAATAGCACAAAGCATGAACAACTACATCCAACTCAAGATCATGCATTGGTTAATTCCTCTCATGTGGCCTCAACTGCCGAGACCCATACGCAACGACTACCTCTCCCTGTATAAGCACTGCTTTCAGCCCGATACCTGATGCATTACAGTAAACTATATAAATCTTTCCTAGATCTAGAAAAACTAGTATAAGTGCTGAAGATAACCTCTATTTTAGCTTCTGAATGTATGACTCACAAGAATCTTACCACAAGTACTTCCCACCCTTCTTATTCAGGCCCGTCAGTGGTGTTTCTAAGCATGAGAAGTCCTCTATGAAATGTCTATAGTAACCAACTATCCCTAGAAAACTCTTTAACTCAAAGACATTCTTTGGTTTCTCCTAGGATACTAATACTCTCACTTTCTCTTGGTCTACTAATACTCCTTTCTCTGAGATAACATGACCCAAGAAGTGAATCCAGTCCATCAAAATGTGGCATTTTGAGAGCTTAACATACAATTGATGCTCTCTCAGTGTACTCAAAATGATATCAAGATGTGTGGCATGGCTGTGTTGAGTGTGAGAGTACACCATGATATCATCCACAAAGACTACCATGAAAGAATCCAAGTATGGATGGAACACTCGGTTCATTGGTGCCATGAAAACTACATGCGTGTTCGTGATACCAAACGACATAACCACATACTATTATAGACTATAACTGCTCCGAAAGACTGTATAAGGTATATATGATGGTATAACACGTAACTAATGATAATAGGAACTCAAGTCAATCTTTGAGAACACTCAGGCTCCTCGAAGCTGATAAAATAGATCATCAATCCTCAGCGAAGGATATCAGTTCTTGACTATCAACTGGTTTAGCTTCCGATAATCCACACAAAGTATGAGGGTACCATCCACCTTATTCACAAACATGACTTGCGAACCCCAAGGAGAAGTCCAGGGTCAAATGAAACCCTTCTCATGTAACTCCTCTAACTACTTATTGATCTCCCGTAACTCTGGTGTAGCTATACTATAAGGAGGAATGGACACCGGTGATGCTCCTAGAATGAGATCAATAGAAAAGTATACCTCTCTCTATATAGGAAAACCTGAAAATTACTATGGAAAGACATCCCTGAAAATGATACACCATTGGAGGAAAGTCCAACTGTGATGTCCCCTGGTCATCCAGATATAAACTAGCAATCTGGGAAGTAACTCCCCTCAACCCACGATTCTCGAGTCCTGCTCTTATCGCTTGGACATCCAATTCACCTTTGTGTAAAAACAAACTGCCCTATGGTGATGTGAAACTCACCCTATGACAATAATAGTTGACGACTACCTAGAAGGGAATTGACCAGTCTATCCAGAGAATGATATCATAGCTTGTCATATCTAGGACATAGAGGTCCCATAAGAAGTGACACCCATCAACATTAGTAGGGAAAACCTTGAACTTACATACACTATCCGTCCTTGTACCCAAAGAAGTGTTTAGCATCAAGACATCAACAAAAGTAAAGATACAGAGCCCAAGGATCTCCAAAACAGCAACAAATATGAAACTATGGGAAGACCCTATATCAAAAAGTGCAGAAGCTAATACTGAGGCAACTATGATCGTACCTAAAACTGTAGAGGGCCTGGGATCCTACACCTGCTGGTTCTACTCTACTGTAAAAGTCTGGCCTATACCACGACCCTGTGACCCTGGATGACCACCCTGATCTGATCTACCTTGTTCTCACTGAAAGCATGCCGACTGGCTACCACGACCACAACCTCCACCTTATCCTAAACAGTCAAAAGAACTCCAGTTCTGAGACTGGTGAGAAAATGGTGGTCCTACTCCTGAATGAAAAGTCATAGAAGAACCCCTATCCCTAGCTTCTGGTGAGAAGAAATGATAGAATCCCTGAAGATGCCCCATCTTTCTACAAGATCAACACTCTAATGGGTATCTCGGGCAATGTGGAATCGTATGCCCGAACTTCCCACAATGGTAGAATACCACCTGGCTACCTGATGGTGTATCTCGCCTACTTGGATCTCCACTTTTAGAATCCCTATGGAACTTCCTATTATCATCTGGAGAAGAACTATCTCTGGATACTGAACCTCCCTATCCCACTGCTCTAGAATCCCTCAGGTTGTGCTCCATGATCAGTGACAGATTAATGATAGAAGATATAGAAGTCAATATGAAGATGTTCACATAAGCCTGAATGTCTTGCCTGAGACCATCCTCGAACTTCGTCACTATGAATAACTCATCTCCTATTGGAAAGGGTGTAATGCACTGCAGCTCTGTGAATCGATAAGAATACTCCATGCCTGAAAGAGTACCCTACTTAAAACTCACGAACTCTTGGGTTCGATCGTTCCTCAAAGTATCTGGGTAGAAGTAATCATAGAAGGTACGATGAAACTCCTCCCAATTCCTACCCTACTGGAATCCCGCCTATGATATCACATCCCACTATCTCTTGGTGGAATCTCAAAGAATATACGTAGAGAGATAGACCCTCCTCCCCGGAGGAATATCCAGATGCTCGAAGATCGTCAGCATGGATTCTAGCCATGACTCTATAGCCTAGGGTCCTCCATCCCCTGAAAAGTTGGGAGGATGGAGCTGTTGAAAGACCCGTGTCAATTCTGCCATCGACGGGGAAGGAGGCGGTGCTCCCTGAAAGGTCTGCATAAACTTCATGAATCCCTCTCAGAACTCTATATTATCACCTGTATCCGGGATAACGGCTGGTGCCAAGAGGGGCACAATTAGAGGATCTGTTGGTGGTCCCTGATCAACCATATCTGGTGTTTGATCACTGCCCTGTAAGTGGCGTACAACCAGAGGATATCTCAGTGGCATGACTCTGCAGGTTCAAGCGCACAACTTAAATAAAGATTATCAAGAACTAAAACTTAGATGTTTAAGAATGGAACATGAGAAATAAAACATTCAAGTTATTCAAAACATGGGTACATGACATATATATCCCCTACACGGTGTGTTACTTTAATCCATCATATGGGCGTGTACTCCTGCCAACCCTGGTCATGTAACACCCCATACACACGACGTGATTCTCCAAGACATGGTGTGTACTTGGATCATGTTCCCCTACCCAAGTTCTTCTACACAAATAGCCAACACATTTCTCATAGAACAAGACTACCCAGCATGTTTGTGCCAGACACAGTGTGTGTTGGAAAGAACTTCACCGACCCGTGTTGTTAGTCACATGTCTGGTTACAAAGATGACTCTACACGGCATGTTTACTCTAGATATGATGTGTATTAAATATCCCCAATCCACCCATTTTTTGGTCACATAGCTGAACACATGGTCAATACACACGGAGTGTACATCCTATACACAACGTGTTCCACCAAAGATTTTCCAATCCTCTGTCTCTACCCACACAGCCAGTGACATGGTTAGAAACTACATGGTGTGTACATGCAGTACACGGCGTGTACTTAATAAAAACAGTTCCTTCCTGAACAGAAGGATACATGGAATGTATTTATCATTACACGTCATGTATTCTAGGTTTTGTCCATAAATTAAACCTTAGAAACTACTCCAGAACCCAGAAAACACTGAAATGAACATTGAAGTGAGAAATTAAAATCCTTAAGGGCCCATATCCCCCATGAATCAAAGCTTGAAATCTTCTACATGTCATATAAAAACATAACAATGCAAGGATCCACAAAATTCTAATCCATGAGATACCATAACACCTCAAGGACAAAAGTTTGGAGTTCATTCAAACAAAACTTTAAACATTAGAAATACCCTATCAAACAGCAGGTGTTCTATCAAGTCATCTATCACAACAACATGAACATATATCAGAACATATATCACAACAACATGCAATCATTAATGCACCCTAAATGGCATAGAAATAATGCATGACATGTGATCTCTAGGAAGTGCCTATATGATGCATGAGATGACATAACCTTAACTCATTCAATTGTAACAGAAATAGAACCTCAATGATATCAATGATAATAGAACCAAACATGTGAATCACCAAATGATGAAATCAAATCAACTGTAAAAAGTGAAAAATCAAAAAAATTACAATAATTGAGGTAAATTAGCTTTTCCCTATACACGAGTTAACTACTCCTGGGCACAACTTATTACCAACTACTTATTCTATCCTATCCCTGACTGTAGGCTCCAAATAGTAAGTCAAGAAGAAAGGAACCTCCTCTGATACCACTTTGTAACATCCCAGTTCTGGGTGCTACCCAGAGGTGCCCCATACCCAGTTAGTCAAATGGCCTCAAGCGCATTTCCGCAAACTCCAGAGGATGCCGACTAATAGCAAGGGCCTTGGGTGTGATAGTGGGGAAACTATGACCTCATTGGAAGAGTAATTTAGTGGAATGAAACAGATAAGAGTAGCAGAAGCAATAAGAATACCATACATCAGTAAACAACAGAAGAATGATAGTGAATAAACAACTACAACATATAATTATATAAATAATTAGCATGTCACAATATTTAGGAAAATAGCCGAACAAGTCGCAATGCTTAAATATAATAGTAAACCAAAGTACAAAGGAAAAACAAGTAAACAACTCCAACAATATCACAAGCCTCACCTTGGTCCCATGCTCTCCAACTACACAACAATCAAGTACCCTAAGTAGAAGGGAATTTTCCCTTATCTATACCTGCAATAATATAATCTGTCTGGGCATAATATCATGACCCAAACAGGGTATGAGAAGAATCCCAATAGGAAACCACCCAAAGATCCGTGTCTAACAGTCATTGGATATATATGGCAGGAAATATGAAAAATAATTAATAAACAAGGAAGTACTCAAAAGTAAACTATCCTATAGTTTCAATTACAGTCATTTACATTTAACAATTTATCCAACCAATTACAAATACAAGAAAAACTCTTGGAAGTTCTCACCGCATATCCCCTTTGGTTCAGCCAACAATCTCAAGTAAACCTCTGGGTATGTTCTCATAGCCTAACACCTTTGGTTCAAATATACAATGATATAATAACCTTCTGGGTATCTCACACGGTCTAACCCCTTTGGTCTCATGCAAGAAAAGACTCTCTGAGGAAGAACTCACCGTTAATTCCCCCTATAGTCTTTTAACGATAAACTATAGACACTCTGAGGAAGCACTCAACATAAATTCCTCATGTGGTCTCATAATGGTAACTATGTACTCTCTAAGGGATCACTCAACATCAATCCCCCCTATAGTCTAGAAGAATGATAAATATAACATACACTATGGGGAAGCCCTCAACATCAATTCCCACTATGGTCTCACTACACCAGGTACCCACAACCCTGTGTAAATCAATCGTGCACAAACATTTTTTAACAGCCAAAGTAATCCTAAAAGTACTACTTGGCTAAATAGATACAAATCATATCACAACATCAGATAAAATCAATCCATCCTAACAACACTAGTCATGGAAAGAAAGTAGCCTAACATGCAAAACTAGACCACATGGTTAATCTCAAAACAATCATGGGAAACACATCTATAGCATGGAAAATTACCCTATTCACAATCAAACAACCTCTAATTAGGCACAGAAGGAATATATGGCATTAACAGGGATAAGATTACAAAACACGCAATACCCCGTTCTATGTTATTGGGAACTTTTGTACATAAAATTCTAATACTAACTACAAAAAGGCACAAACCACCTTCCTCGATGTTGTATGATTCATATACTCTATCACCGGCCCTTGAATCAATATAGAATGAAGTAGATCTATAAAAAAATTAAAAATGTTCAACCAAGGATATCTCATGAGAGAGGAGAAATCAATAGATGAGGCTCTAGAAGAAGGAACAACTCACTAAAGTGATTTAAACGCAACCGATAGAGTTTGATTCAGAGAACAAACAATGATTTGGAGTCCTAGAGAAGATTCATTGGTATCTATCGCTCCTAGAAAAGATGGACCTAAAAGAAGAGGTTTATGTCAATTAGATGTGACCCTAGTACTACATAACAATTAAAAAGAAAAGTACATTGTGTTTTCATTAAATGTATATGATATATACTTGCCTTAACAGTCCTCCGCTTTAGGCGGTCTCCAGGTCACCCCACACGACTATGTACTCAACCGTTACATGGTTAGTAAACGGTCACCCGCGGCAACCAGGTACATGGCGTGTACCTTCAAAGTACAGGGTATGTACTCCTTAAATTTCCATATTCTCCTATTTTCCTAAAAAACACCATAAAAGAAAAAACTATACCTGAAACAAAGATCCAGGTTCTTACACAAAGTATATGGTTCTAAGATTTATGATGCATTAATTTATGATATGTTTAGAGTTATAGAGAGTTCATAATTTTATGAGATAATATATTATATAGAATTGATTAGAAATGGAACCTAGTAGAAGGAATGAGAACTTAACCAATGCACATGATGAAAATAATGAGAAGGTTCATATCTCTAATGGTCTTAATCCATCATTTCGAAGAAATATAGTCTCCCATGTATCCTCATCATTTTAGTAAATAAAATCATGTGTTAAAAAGGTATGTAAATAATTCTCTAAGTCTTATGTCTTTGAAGGGAATAAAAAGAAAAAGGGTATGGTAGATAAAAACATGGATAAAGGGAAGAAGGGAAAGAAGGGTTTTCCCACATGTGATAACTATAGAAAGAATCATCCTGGTAAATGGTAGAAGGGAATGAGAGTTTTTTTATAAGAGTGGAGAAAAAGGACACCAATTTCATGATTAAAAGGGTAAAAACAGGTTTTATATGTACAATGCATCAACTACAAGGAGATGAGACACTATGCAAATCAATGTCCAAAGCATCAAACAAGTATACCTAAAATGATGTTACTTGATAATGATCAAGTTATGATAATGTCGCAGATGAAGTGTAATGATTAATATGACTAGTCAACAATCATGTCATTAGAATATTTTATCAACAATGTACTGGTTATAAGAATTATGGAATATATGAGGATTGTACTGCAGTAATATTTTATTAATAATTTGAGGTCGTATGATAAATTGTAACAAGGATAAGTGAATCAGTATAAAGTTAATATATTAGAAAAGTATATGGTTAAGGGAAAGAAAACCCTAAATATATTCCTGATGATTATGATAATGATTAAGAAATTATTGATTGGGATAAGTATTGACTACCTCAAAACTGATTGTTGACTTGTTGACAAGTGGTTTATACTATCATTGATGGAGTTTAAAATATTTTTTGGATATAAGGAATATATCCAATAGCACGTATAGATATAAATGTATTTATTTTAATAAGGTTTAATGGTAATTTGAGTTATTAACATATTTCAAGAGAACACATGATGAAGATATTCACATGTTTTTTATGTGAAAATTTCGGGCTGCTTCATGTTGATTAAAGGAAAATAAAGTAGTAGATGCATTGAGCAAGATAGATCCTGGAGTTCAAAAAAATGAGGTTTTCTAAGGACCCCGTGTACATGGATATAATATGGATGGATATGAGAATTATTCTAATGTATTAGATCATGATCTTTTGGAAAGTTAAACCATTTGTGAAATGGTTTAAGTTGATCATTGTATGAGGTTTTAGAGTTTAATGTCACCATATGATGCAACCTATGCTAAGAGATGAAGTATAGATAGTTCAAGGCACAAACAATGGAAAAGATTGTGTTTATGAAATATAAATATATATTTGTACTCTTATAGAGTGGAATAATTCCCCAAATCCAGGAAAAGAGTCTGAAATAAAATTTTTGTCATAATATCATTTTTTTCTTCTTCATGATATCAATAAATTTTTTCATAACTGTGCTTTATGGTTTTGTGGTAACGATCTTTCATCTGAGCATATTCTTTATCAATTTCCATCAGAACATGATGATTTGATTATTGTTCCATGACCATGTTGTCCAATTAGAATGTGTAGTTTGGTAGTAACTGATGAATTTCCCTTTCCCTCTTATTAATAGGATATTTTAACTATATTCCTGATGTGGGTTTCCATAAGGTAATTTTCAAGTATCAACCGTTAACTTTCAAAGTTCAATTTAAAATTTCGAAGATGAATTTTTTTAAGGAGGGGTGAATGGAACACCCCAATTATTTTCAAATAACTTTAATGTTGAATGCATAAAACACTAAGTCTCTTCAAAACAACACTTTGTTATAAACTATCCAATGAACATAATTTTACCATTTATGTGTTTTGAATTATGAAAATATGACATACACAGTTGAGTTCTGGGTGAGTTTTGGAGTCGGATAGGACAAAATTAATTTTGATGAATAATAATGTACCCTTATGAATATTAATTTACCCGTAGGAATAGTAACTTGACTCTTATAAATAGTAATGCACCCTTATGAATAGTAAATTGAACCTTATGAATAGTAATGTACCCTTATGAATAGTAACACGACCCTTATGAATAATAATTTACCCATATGAATAGTAACCTCACCCACGAATGTATAAATGAAATTTAGGCACCTCATAAATGAGAGTGAATGTTTTAAAAAAATATATAATTAAGTGTTGGTATTTTTGTGAGTAATAAATATTTAATTTCAATTTTAAATAAATAAATTGTTTTAAAATAAAATTAATTTTCATAAAATTTATTCCTAAAATAAATATATTTTTTTCCTATAATTTTAGGATAGTTTTATGAGACCTCAGTCAATTTTTGAATGTATTATAAAATCAGTTTTAAATTTAAAATTTGTATTTTTTAATTAAATAAGGATTTTATTTTAAAATTAAATTTATCTTATTTATAAAATTATTTTGATAAAATGGAGTTTATTTTTTTATTATACACATCAAAAAATGGTTAGGATGAATTTTGGTTATTTTTATGAAATACATAAATTTTTGGTGAATAGTGAAATTCGATAAATTACACAATTTGCTAAATAAATGAATTTTTGAATCATTATTGAGTCATGGATGATGTAAATGTCCATTGTTTCAAAATAACATATATTTATTACTTTTTTTGGTCATGGAATCATCACTATTTTTTGTCTTATGGAAAAATAACAAACTAATGATTAAAATATTAAGAAAACCCTCCTCTCCTCCACTATAAAAACCACCCACACTCCCCTCTTCTCTTAACTCATCTTAAGCCTTGTTCCTTGTCTAAATTATACCCAAATATCCTCCCAAGATCCTTCGGCAAGTACATCAGCCATTGGTCTCCTCAAAAGACCAAATCCTCTCCCCTAAAGAGGCTCTCAAGGAAGATTAATTCAAGAGGTAAATTCCTTCTTTCAATTATTTTACTTTCTTTTCAAGTTCCTTTGTTTTCTTTTCTATACTCAACTATCCTCATAAAAATGTTATGAAAAATCTAGTACCTTAAATATATTTTAATGTTTTTATGATTATGTAATAAGTTATTATCTTCTATCCTTTACCCTTCTTTTATGCTGGTAGTAAAAAACACCATCTGAGATGAGACAATTTACCACTTTCATGGATGATGGGTTTTTAATTTATATTACCGTCTTCAATTATGGTCATGAAAACATTATTATGGTTGATCCATACTATAATATATATATTTTTTCTCATATATGGTTCTTAAAATTTTTTACACATGGTTTTGATTTATAATGCAAAATGAGTTCATTGTGTTCAAAAACTGTTATTAACCCAAACAATTATCATTATATAATTTATATAATGATTCATATTCACTACAAGTAACCAAATGAAATTTAAAACCATTTAACCTTATTTATTTTCAAAAATAAAATATAACTTAAATTCTGTACAACCATACTCATTTTACACGATTCTCTGTTCATATATATAAGTATACCGATCACGAAACAAATGGACCCGAACAATGAAATTGAACCTCTTAACCCATCAAAAGGACATGAATGAACTTAATAAGGTTATAATAAATAAATTAAATTAATATGAGGTTCTTTAATTATTAATTAATGAACCTAAATTTTATAATTCAGTTTATTAAGATCAAGTGGAGAACACATTCAGACTTAAGGTAAGGGTTTCTTCATCTCACTTCCATTTTTTTGAGATATTCCATATTCACTAATATTACATGTGTATGGTGTATGTATAATTCCCACTTATGTTTCATATCATGAATCTATTTATTTTAATGATATTAAATTTATAATTTTATTATTATTAATTTTTGGGCATACGATTCAATTGATTACAAATTTGTAAGGGTTTTCTACCCGAACCTCCATTTTCTTTCAGGTTACTCTTTGTCTTTCTTAATCCCAAATAAATTATTATTTAATCTCATGTAATCATAATATATTCTGTTTATATATATTTGTACCAACCAGAATATTTCTTTATTTTATGTATAGATACATGTTTGAGAAGTTTCTTTCAAAAATTCTTCCCAAAATACAAGCCCGATTCAATGGAATTTCTCAAATTCTTACCTATTTTCAAGGGAAATATATAATATGTTTTTATGAACCATTATGTTTATAAAATCACTAATTTTATTTTGAGAAAACTATATTATTTCACTTCTAGTTTTATACAAATATTTTTCCAAAAGTACTCTTCCTTTCAATGTAAAAGAGTTTTTATCTCAAGAATTACTTAATAATTTTATAAGAGTAATTTTTTCAATTTCAACACTCTTGTTGAATATTATATATAATTGGAACAAATATTTTGTGATATAATATAAAATATTGTATTTAATTTTTTATGATTAGTTTTAATATGGATGTGTTATGTTAAAACTATTCAAAAATTTACTCTGAATGGTTAGTGTTTATGCTTAATGTTCGGGGAAAGTTTTTTACATTTCGTATGTTTGTTTCAATACAAATGTATATGTTGTTTATGTTTATCCCAATTCATATTAGTAATTCATTGGACTTATTAAGTTTTTGGTGGGGCCCTCTATAGCCCCTCGGTGAATCGGTAGGACTCATGAGACAATCTATGGTCTTGGCATGAGGCCTTGACAAAATGGATATTTAGGGTTTTAGAATGAGGCCTTGACGACATCGTTATGATATCCTAAATCATTAATTCCCGCATTATGAAACTAGTAATTGAAATTTCATGTAGTTATTCAACTAGTAGAATAACCATGATTATTCTTTATTATGTTCTTATTTATTCAGCTCTTATTCCTACCATAATGTGTTTAATTTCATTTTTTAAAGGAATGTGTTTTTAGTAATTCACCATGCCCAGTGTTTATGTTTATGACATATTCTTATGTATTGATTACCCTTACTGAGCATCTGAGCTCATCCCTTTCTTATGTTTCATTTTCTCAGGACATGAATAAGTTTATTATAAATTACCTGTAGGGATAAACTTAGAGTTGTGGACATTCCCAATAAAACTTATATGTTTTATTTCATTTCAAGTTTTAATGTTGAACCTATGTATGTATCTAGTTTTACAAAAATACTAAACTACTCAGTCCTTCTATATACGACTTTATTATAATCATGACAATGTAATGAAATAATGAACTGGATCTGGGAAACTGGGGTCAGGGTGTTACAAAATATATATAAAGATATACATATTTTTTATATATTCACACAATTTTTTTTATTTTATAAAAAAATAATTAAACATATTTACATATAAAATATATTTCTAAATATATAAACCTTATCTAAATAAAAACTAATATACATTTATTTTAAAATAAAAACGTATGAATATTTATATACCTATACAATTAATGTATATATGATGTTTATATATATAGAAATTGCGTGTGTGTATTGAAAAAGAGATATATGTTTATCAATATATTCTAATATATATATAATATATATATTAAATGTAAATAAATATAAACATGTATAATTATATTTATATATGCACACACACACACAGATGATATGTGTATGTTTGTATGTATTTATAAACACAAACATACATAAAAAAAACATATTTTATATATGTATTTAATGTGTGTATATATATATAAGCATATATATGAATACTTGGATAAAAAAATGTATCGAAATATATATAAATATATATATCATAAAATTTAAAACAAAAAAATATATAGGAGTGAAAAATGTGATGGTGTATAAGCTTGAGGTCTCAGGTTCAAAACTCACTAGAGGTAGGGGCATGCGCAGGAGGGTTGGATTATTTAATGCACTGATAAGGGGGGAGCTCTGATAAAAGGGGGAGAGGAGTGGAATTAATAAAAAATTTATCACCTTTATCAGTGGTTCATTTATAATTTATTTTTTTAGCACTGTTAAAGGGGGACTTTAACAATGCTAAAAAAGCGATGATCATGGTGACCTTTAACAACACTAAGCTAAACCTTTAACATTTCTTACATTATCTGTGCTTACATAGTGATGGAAAAGCCCTTTTACAAGAACTGTTAAAGTCTCAATTTGTGTTTGTGAAATAATAACCCTCCCAATGACTTATTCTACCCCGTAATTATCTTACATCCCATAGAAACCTGAGATAGACTAGCACAACCTCTAACTATCACAGACAACAGTACATGTATTGGAATACTATCGACAATAAACCCCAGTGATTAAACTAAAAAAGGTGTAATGAAGGAGTGGTAAAATAATAAATTAATCAAATCATAAACTATATTAGAATAATTATAAATGGTTTATTTAATGATATTAGGGCCTCCATGCACTAGAAACTCCATTTCATGAAACTAACTATGCTTTTATCCACCAACTCACTATCCTTGATAAAATCCACCACCTCATACACACATAGCCCATGGTACTTATGTTCTAGGTATATCATGGGGAAATACTCTACCTACTCCATCACCCCTCTACATTCCAAAATCAAGAAGACCCAACTACTAATAATAAGGAATATGAGGAAAATTACACTGAGTTTTCATCTAAAATTTATCATTAATTATATTTTTACCACTAAGGAAGGGAAAAAATTAAAACTAATAATATACACACCCAATACAATCAACAAAATACCACACCAGTGATTTATGTTGAATATTAGGGACTAAAAAATAAATAAAAATGGGAAAAAGAGGGATGTGAGTGACTCATCACTGACCAAAACCATGTATTCCCTAAAACATGGGAATTTTGATCCAAAATCCCACTCCTCTAAAAGTTCTGAATATATCCCTAACATGATTAATCCATAAAATTATAAATTTTTTAAATCACATAAATTTTTAAACACCTTTATATAAGGCGTAAATATGAAAGGACTAACTTTATACTAGAACTCAAGAAAAAAATCCTCCTCAATATGAACTGCCCTAGCCTTACTAAATGGAAAAGGATTAAAAGAATTTTGAATATGGTTTATGAATTTAAATTTGAAATATCTAACACTATTACTCTCTTACATAAGGTTTAGTTCCACCTTCTATCATGTTATCTTAAACTTTGAGGATAAAGCTCAACTTATAACTAACATAGAAACTTCTCCCAACCCATGTTTCTAGCTCTGATCCATATTCATAAATAAACTCATGTGTAAATCCCAATATGAAATAGTTTACTAATTATTATAATGGTCCAACAATATACATTGGAAATATTATACCCTCATGATCATTAAAAATAATAAGAATAAAAAATTAGTCCTAAATAGTAGAGAGTGTAATGGGGAATCATAACTTCATGATAAAAATATAATTAATATCACATGAAATTAAAAAGTGAACTCATGATAACATAGATCACTAGTAAAAATAATTATCCCCATAGGTATTATAGCAATATATAAGATATATAATCGACAATAATTAAGTAAAATATACTATAAATATATTCCAATTCATGTTCTAGTGATGCCTCTATCTCTATTCCAATCTCCTCATGCTCAAGAACTTGATATAAGTGGATTCCCTAAACTTAGATCCCTAAAAGTAAATTTTATATAACAACCATGTTGTACATGTAGTTTTGAGTATGAAATTTTATTTAACAGCATCTATGATCCCTTAATATAATCCAATAATATATATATATTTGTGTAAAATTAATAATAAATAAATAATTAAATAATGTATTCCCCCAAGTTAGGTCCTCATGAAAAAAACTGGCCATCAAAAACTCCGAACATCCTTGTATTAGATAATTCCTTTGGAAGGAGTCATCATATGTAGCATCCCATGTTTTTAGACTAAATGAAATTCCAAAGGAATTTGAATTTTGTCAATTAGTGGATGATCTATTTTGTAAACTGGGCTTTAGAATGGAATTATAAGATTTGTAACACTCCAATGTGTTGTTTTAGACTTGGTTTAAGGAAGTAGGGGTCCCTGGTGTTTTATATCAAGTTTTGGGAGGGTCAGGGACTAAAATACCTCCTTATGGAAGAAGCAGGCAGGGTGCATGGTTTGTTTGAAACCATGAGACCCTTAGGGAAAACTGTGAATCTTGGTACAGTGGAGCAGGGGGTGCTATACGGTTTGATCTAAATATGTGGATGAAGGTTAATGGCCATACTGGGTGTCTATATTTTTTAGTAGAGGGTGCACACAGACTACACATGGGTTGTCAAACCATGTGGGTAATCCCACACACTTAGTTCCATTTAGATAGTATGTGTGCACTGTTTGGTGCATAGTTGGTCAAACTGTGTGAGGTGTGGTTATTAAGCAGTGAGAGCCACACAGTTGGTGCCTGGTTTTCCCAAACCATGAAAAAAAATGTATGACCACTATTTGGAATGGGAAATTACATTTTTCCCTTAATGAATCAAATATATTTTTCCCTTCATCCTGTCATCTTCTCCACATACACAACCCCTCCCACTTGAGCTCCTCCTCCACTCCTCTTCTAGGTTAGGCAAGATATTCCTTGTCTGGCCTCTGATTTGAGTGATATAAAGTGAATTGAATAGCTCTCATTAAGTATATGACTCCTCTTTCTCCCATTATTCATTCATCTCCTCTCCCTCTATACTATTTTAGTGTGACATAATTCACCCTATTTTCTGGGAAGAAGTCTGTTCATTCGATTTGTCTCGAACAAAACTGAATCAAGCCTCGATTTTGGATGAGTGGAATGTACTTGGTATAAGTTAGGTGGTCTATCTTCTTTCCTAAAGTTTCCTTACATTTATACGGTACACCATCATGCCGTGAGACAGACCCTTCTGGCGACGCCTTGTAAATGTGAATTAATTTAATTAAATGGTTCTCCTATATATAATGTGATCTTATTTTGTAGAGAATAAACAAGGAAGTTTTCTATCCTTGGTGTGATCCACCCCATGGGTGTACCTCCCTTAGAGGCCTTGTTTATCGTGCCCTCATTTTTATAGACACCTTTGAGGTGTTTTGCATAGGTAATAAATACCTTAAAAAAATTGAATTAAGATGGGTTTTCCCATGAGTTAGGACCTTAAGCTTAATTCCAATGCTTCATGCCATGGATGAACTCTTTGAATGAAATGAAATTGATTAAATTTTTTGAACGACACTAATTCAATGACTTATTCTTTATACTTATGTCTTATACCATTTTCCTTGTGCTTATGCTTAATTGTTCACACTTATTGCTTGTTCCCTTTTCCATGTTTCATATACTATATTCTTATCACTTATTCCTTATGCATATGACTTATACCATGTACTTAATGCCTTGGTATTATATATCATGTATCATTTATTATTTCTTATGTATAATATCATATGTCGTGTTTTTTGGCTTGAATAAAATGTTTGGGATAATCTACTTATCTTGTGGTATATGCAACTACCTTGTTATGATTGTGATATTTGGTGCTATGACTTGACTACTTAGTGGCCAGGAGAGAAAATGAGTTTGGACTTAAAAGGAAATCATGGATAGTCTCACCACTCTTGACTTGGTACTACTTTACTCACCAAGAGCAATACTTGGCTTGCCTTGTATAGGCTCTTTGGGAAGATTATCTATAATCGTGAGTGACACTGGTTCCCTAGGGAAGAAACCATGGATGGGACTATTAGAAATATGGCTACACCATGCCTCAGGTGATACTCTATCTCCAATGTGAGATACATGTTACATAATCACAATTTACCTAACCAATAGTGAAACAAGGGATGCCGTTATGGGTTTCCTTGGATGGATATGTGGTGTTGGTTATATCAAGGGATCCTATTACGACCCTTGGGATTCCATTATAGGTCTCCATAGATGGGATCAGGATTCCATTACTGGATTTAATGGATGATTTTTCATAGATTACTTATGGTTCCTTATTATTATTATTATTATTATTATTGCATTATGAGAATGCTTGAATGATGTCCTTGGGGTGTGACTGCCAAGAGAAAGAACAATATTGGGGTTGGACCACTTATATTGCTTAATATATGATGCCATGTGTGTACCATATTATTTATATAGGTTCTCTTGGTTCATACATAAAGATTAGGCCAAAGCAGGTAGAATCAGTCAAGTATCCATTTAGGAACCCAGACTTGAGGGTTATTTATTTATTTATTTACTGCATTGTATTCAACTATGTTGGAACACTATTCATTTTATAGTGCATGAATTGGATTGATCTAGACACCGTTGGTGATGGACTGTTGGGATTATATCTCATACCCTGCCCGAGCTACCTTTTTACTAGGGTTCTAACCAGATCTTCATGTTTTTAGGTCCTTAGATTCATTACTTGTGCAATGCTGTGTACTTGGGAGATAGGGAATACAAGACTAATATGGTACTCAAGAACTTTGTGAAGTTATAATTTGGTATTTTTTTATTTTATTTGTGCTATACTACCTATTTTACCTCATTCTTTCATCTTATATCCTAATCTAGGCATGAATACATTATTATATGTATTGGTGTTGGTCATTTACTTTTATTTAGTATCTTTATTTATCTTTTACTACTTTTTAATTTATTATTACTGCTTGCCTGTTGTTTTTTTATAACTATAGAAATATGCTAATCTGATCATGAGGGTATAGTCTCCCCACCATACCACTGCTAGACCCTTTCTTCTAGTCTATAGCCTCTAGAGTACGGGGAGGTGCACTTGAGGCCTTGTGGTGACTAGTCCAGTTACCAGTTCAGTGTTTATTTGGGATGGGGCATTACAAAGTAGTATTAAAGGGTTTATTTTAATTTGTATCACTATTTTTGGGATGGTAGATAGGGGACTATGAACGTGTCGACACTTGGTAAATAGTTGTGCCTAGGAGTGATAAACCCAAGTATTGGGAAGAGTCCAAGTGGCCAGGGATGAGATTATTGTTCATGTTGTTTGTTATTACTGTTGATTATGATTTCTCCTTGAGTTAACGATGTACTTTACACTGATACTAATTTATGTAATTTATTGTATTTTACCCTTGAACTGGTTTGGAAAAGAAGAATCATTACATACATCATTATTGGCACATAGGGACTCACTTTCCATGCATATTCCATGCCATCTAGATTGAATTTCTAGGTTTTTTGAATTTTATTGACGTGCCTTGCATGTTTTATTAGAATGCCTTCTCATGACATATTAGGAATTTTAATAACATGTTTAGGTTTTCACCAGATCAAGTGTTTGATTATCATTCTTGTTTGTATAACATGATCTGTGTTTAATTTATCAAGTTTTCCAGCCCAACATGTTTCTATGATTTAATTACCATTATTTTCTTATATGCCATTTTTGAGTGTTTCTTTCTTATGTAGTATCTTTCCATGATTATTTTAAATTCTTGTTCTTATTTATCATGAATATTGATTCTTTTAACATGTATAATTTCTTATCATGTTAGGTGACTAATTAATAGGAATTGTCTTCATATTCCATGATTCTATGCTTATTTAGAATGACATGAAACTTGAGGGTTGTGATTAGATGGGATTAAATTTTAATTTTTTAAGGTGTATGGGTGCTTTATAAATTGTAAAGTGATGAACCATATAATTGAACAATTGTTTATGTGATTTATATAGTTAAGAAAAATTGTATAAATGTCAAAGTTGTTAAACTTTTCTTCTTATCCAGAATAAATTGGTTGCGGTTAAATGGGAGTCTTCCTGTAACCTATAAAGTGTATGGGAACTTTATAAAAGTGAGAGGTGGTAACTAATATAACTAAACCATATTTTATGAGCCTTATATAATTAGAGACCATAGTAAATATAAATTTTTTTCAATTTTGACCTTAAATGATTTGGTTTTATTATTAAGGCTTGTACCCCTCTTACTTGGTCATGATAACCCATATGAACACATACATAATGCATAAATGGACCCAAGTAGGTCAGTTGGGGTATGTTGATTTTGTGGTAGACTTGACTTGACCCAAGTAGGTCTTTCATGGTGCTTGTGCTTATGAGATAAGTCCATTAAAATTGTTTTAAAAATATTAATGTTTTATATAAAATGGGGTTGCATTCATAGAAACCCAAGATGTCTTAATGGGACCTCATAGGTCACCCCTACATTATCTTTTTATAATCAGTGTTTAACCCCTTGGGGGAATGTTTATCCTATGTGTTGGGGGTCAATTAAAGTGATTGTAGATGCCTATATGAATTTTCATAATCACACATGGTGACATCTTACATTACTGGTACCTCTTTAATCAATAAAAGACCATTTGATCTTCTTCAAACTAAGATGGTTTTGGGCCTTGGTTAATTAAAATTCCAATTAAAACCTAAAGTGTAGTTTGGTGTTCCTTGATTAGCTGCCTTGAAACAGGAATTTCAACGTTACCTATGGAACTATTTCTTTATAGCTTGAGTCTAAGTGGTAGGCTATTTTTCCTAATAGACTTTTTCATAGTGATCCCTTGGTAGGGTTGATGTTTCTTCTTTTGGTAAGGGGATATCTTGTTGTAGGTTGTTCACTCAAATATTCAAAGACTTTTCTAGTTTCTTGTGATCCTTTTTCTAATGTATGGTACTATTCGAGTGTCATTGTCTATGTAGGACTCTTAGTTTCTAAAACAACACCATTGTTTGGAATGGTGTTCATGTGGTATTTTGACCCTTGTTTTAGGCTTGAGCATCAGATAATGCTCAGTTTCAGTAGGTCAGACATGCCTAGGGCATGGTTGACTACTTAGTGGGTTGTGTGACCCCTATTCATCTTACTTAGAGATGGGAGACTCAGTATGTTTCCATCTGGGTTAATAATAATAATGGAAGATATGAACTTGGTTTAAATCCTTTTTATGGGCCATTGATACTCTAATTCAAAGGCATGATAAGCCTATAAGTAGTATCTAGAATGTTATATTTTTATTTGGGAGTACGCTAGTGCACATAGTGCCTATTGATTTGATAAATGATAAAATGAACCATTGGGTTCAGTGGTAATCATTGGGTTTTGGTCTATTGAGTACATTATTAGGTTATCTTTGGAGTATAGTGACATGATGGTTAAAGAATCAAACCCATCCAAATGCTTATGATAATGTTTAAAGGGGATTAGGTGTTTTGAAAATCTGGTTGTTTGGTTTTGGATTTTATGCATGATGCTTTGAATTGTGTGGAAATAACTCGGAAAGAGTGTTACACGTACATATAAAGTAAATCTGAACCTAGTGGGCTTGTAAGCGGCCAATTTCTTTCACTTTGGTATTATGCTTTTTAAAGTGTGATTTTAATATCTTGTAATTGATCTGATAGGTATTCCCTTTTACCTTGTCATGGATTTTCCTTTTCTTTGATTGGGTAGGGTTAAGAATGATTTGGGAGGATATCTATAATGGTAAATTCAGAGATTTGTTGGACTCTCATCCTTAACCAGCTATTTCTTTAGGCTGTAGGAGGGTCACACACCATGTAACTAGGTTACATGATGTGTAATGGTTGCTGGATTCAAGTTGTGAAAGGCTTCACACTATTATTGGTACAAAACATACTAATCCCTTACACATTGTGAGTTAGATAAGTATTTGTTTTTAATTAGGAGTGTAAGTTTTTAATTCGAGGAGTGTTATTTTTTGGTGGTTATAGAAATTATCTAATTCATGATGTGTATTGGTGTTACATTCCAGGTAATACCCAGAATGTGCTTTTTTAAATAAGAAGCATAAGTGATCTATTCATTTTGGATCCTCTTTAATTTCACTTCTCTCGACCCAAATCCTCCCCAGGAAATATTGAATCTATCATACCCTTTTGCAACCCTTCATTCAATATTCAGTTGTCGTTGCACCTACAGTGTGGATTCCCGGGTAAGTGTTCTTTCCATTTTTCATCTCTTCCTCTCTTTCTCCTCCTTTAGATTCAATGGATCATCCTGAAAATGATGGATATATGTTACGTTATATTGGATATCATTTCTAGGTTTAGTTTAAAGGTCTTATAAACCTTCATTCTCATTGCTAGGTTCCGTTGTGAGTGTTGAATCTTTAGAAAAAGGTAGGTGGTTCCGTCCCATTTGGCTAAATTGATTAACCTTATATTACACGATTTATTTCATTTGTTGGTTTAAATTAAATTGCTCAAAATTTCTTTCAATTGATTTGATAAAAACTCAATTCCAGCGAATTGTTATATTTTAAATTGTTTTGTCATGATAATTGGGAAAACCCGTAATTCCATTGAATTGGTGAGAATTTGTAGAAATTGGTTGTTTTAAATTCTTTAATTTAAATTATAAATTTGATGAAATATATTTCAATTAAATTGTTGAATTTAATTATGGAAATGGATTGTGAAATTTATGGAATTAGTTTTTAATTATATTTCAAACTTGTGAAAATGGATTAAAATGTTTTGATAGAAACCTAGTGGTTTTATCTTATTAAAGAGGCATGTTTTTGATTAAAAACATGTTTTGTTTTTTAAAAGAAAAATTGGAATTTGAAATGGTAGGAATGGGATGTAATTTTATTTTAATAAGTCTTAAAATAAACTTCCCATTACTGATTTTGTAAGATCACATGAAATACTTTTTTGGGTTTTGAGTTATTCGGACACACTCTACACTTATACGATGTTTTAACACCTAAATGTAGTAGGTAACATCCCTGATGGGATGGTGATGAGTTTCCTTAGGCCAGTGTTAGAGGGATGTGCACATACACATATTTTCATGATCACTTAGAGAGTGAATATTCCTATAGCCTGAAACTTTTGTACCTATTTGGAAGATGACCATGTTGATCGCTTATTATTTATATTTGAAATATAAATGTATTCCATTGCTATAAAACTACTTTACATGACTTCAGAATTTATATAAACTATTTTATGAATCTATATTATTTAAGACATTGTTTTAGAACTATTCCATCACTTGTAATGGCATTTCTTAAAGTATCTTACATCATTTGAATTGTATAGAATGATTTGTTTAAATATGATTTAAAATTACAAACCCATTTATTCAAAAATTGAAAGCGTTCCTTTGGTTAATCTATTACTGGAATATGATATGGAATCCTTGGTGTGACCCTACTAGGATTTTTTTAGCTCACACCTTACTCGTGACTTTAGGTGTTTGTAGATTATCTTATTCTAGGTTCGAACAAGGGGAAATGATCTCTTGGAGGTGGCTATAGCCGTTTAACCTTGCACATGGTGAGTTGTGTCCTTAGGGTATTGGATTGTTTTTTTTGCCTATTTTTGTATTTGGGTTGTAATACTTTGGGATTTAATTCCTTGTTTACTTATGGTACATTACTCATAGTGGAGTTTCTTTTATATGTATATTGAATTTCTTGTCTTGCTTCTGCTAGGTTTTGTGGAAAATTCGTTCCCACTTGCATGTTGTAGGATGCTAGGTGCTAGTTGCCAACCCATGGGGATCGGGAATTCCCTTCAGGCTATGTCAAGTCCGGTTCAGTTATCAAGTTACTAGGGTACCCAAGATAGTTATTAAAAAAGTGGTATTAGAGGGAGGTTATTGAGCTTCTTGTCTTGAAGTTAGTATGTATTTTGAAATCTTGTTGGGACGTAGGAGGTAGTTACGATTGAGTTCCTAGACAACCTTCACCATAATGAACCTTAAGTCTCCCTGGGTGGTTAGGTAAAGAAATCTTGTGGATTATTTTTATTCTTTCCCCTATTTTTATTTGGATAGAGTAGAATCCAAATCTCATTATTCCATATGATGGAAAAAAATTCCCTTATTTCTTAGTTTTAGTGTTAATATAATGTCTTATTTGTTGACTACTGATGTTGTGTAGCATCATGCCTCTAAGAAGACCTGCGAATAGGATCCAGGAGGAAGTTTCTATTGAACCACATTGAGATAATCCTATAGTGGACCCAAATCTAGTTGAGGTGATTGTACACATAGTCCAACCTCTAGGACATGCACCACCTCCAGTCCCCGTTTAGGATCCAACAGTGGATCCTCTAGGGGATGTACTTCAAAATAATTGTCAACAGTTCCTTTTCTAGAAGCCACTAGTTTTAAAAGGATCCAATGATCCTCAACATGATGAGGAATGGTTGGGTAGGATATAATGTTTGTTTTAGTTATTGATAAATCAGATGAAATCAAGGTAAATTGTTCCACCTTCATGCTGGAATGGCTGAGTAGGATATGATGGGAAATAATGGTGATGGTAAAGAAACATGAGAGGTTAGTGTGGAAAGACTTCAAGGTTCTTTTCACCAACCAGTTCTATCTGGATTTAATGGTGTTGGCCAAGGCTGTGGAGTTTTTAAATCTTGAGAAGGATGAGAAAACCATGACTGAGTATTAAAATTGATTTTCTGGTGTAGTTTGTTCCTGAGATTGTATCTAATGAGAGGATAAAGGCTCAACGGTTCGAGTTAGGACTTTGATCATATCTCCATTCTCATATTTTATTGTTAAAGCTTCCCACTTATGCTGATGTTCTATTCCCTCTCACCACATGACTCCATGAGAAATGAAAGATACGAAGTACGAGTTGAATTATCTTCTTGAGAAAGGATTTATACACCCGAGTGTGTCACCTTGGGCAACACCGATTATCTTCTCTTTGAAAGATGATGTTTCTCTTCACATATGTGTTGAATATCGAAAGCTCAATTGAGTTACAGTAAATAAAAAATATATGTTTCCATAGATTAATGATCTATTTTATTAGTTTAAAGGGGTAAATTGGGTTTCAATGACCGAACTTCGATCAGGTTACCATCAGTTGAGGATAAAAGGATATGCCATTCAGAAAACCACCTTTCGGAGTAGGTATGACCATTATGAGTACCTTGTTATGCCCTTGGGTCTAACAAATTCGCTTCTAGTTTTCTTGGATTTGATGAAACTAATTTTCCACAAGTATCTAGATACCTTTATGATAGTCTTTGTGGATGAAATACTCATTTAATATATGTCCTAGGAGGATCATATGTATAATCTGAGAATAGTTTTGAGTCTACTGAGAAATTCCTAAATTTATTCCAAGATTTCAAAGTGTGATTTCTGGATTTGGGAAGTGAAATTCTTGGGACATGTGGTGTCTGAACAGGGTATATCAGTTGATCCTAAGAGGGTGAAGGCTGTTATGACGTGGGAGAAACCGTGTAATGTATTCAATATTTGTATCTTTTTGAGATTAGTCATATATTATCACCAGTTTATAAAAGACTTCTCAAATATGGATTCTTTGATGATTGATCTAACTTGGAAGGGTGTGAAGCTTATTTGGAATGATAAATTTCATAGTTATTTTGTTGATTTGAAATGTTTTTTTACTACTACATTGGTGTTGACTCTTCCAGAGGATGTGTAAGACTATGTTGTATTTTGTGATGCATTGGGTTCAGGCTTGGGATGAATTCTTATGAAATGTGATAATATAGTTGCTCATGGATATATTTAACTTAGGCCCCATGAGAAGAACTATCCAACCCATGAAATTGAACTTTCAGCTGTGATGAAAACACTTAAGAGTTGGTGGTAGTACCTTTTTGGAGAAAGTTTCACTATTTATTCAGACCATATAATCTTGAGTTATATCTTATCTCAAAAATATTTGAACCATCGCTAGAGGCATTGGGTGGAGTACCTGAAATATTTTGAATTTGAAATTTCCTACACTTCCAGGAAAGGGAATGTATCTACTGATTCATTGAGTAGGAAACTTCCAACCCATAAAGTGAAAGAATATTCAGAGGAGTGGAATTTGATGGATCCCTTTTCACAATTGCATATTTGAGCCCAAGAGAAAGTGGATGAAGTTTCATTATCAAACATTTAGTTGATTTCCACTAATCTCGAAATGATTCCTCAGGATCGACAGCTTGATGATGAATTTTATAGCATTAAAGACACTCTTTATGGTGGGGAGACAATTAACCAATGTTTGTTCTCTAAATAGGGTGTTCTATGTTATCAAAATCGCTTTGTTTTGACATTTGCAGTGAGAAAGGCTATGATGGTGGATTTTAATAATTCCCAATGGGCTGTGCACCCATGAACCACTAAGATTCTCTATGACATGTGGTGGCAGTTTTAGTGGCTATGTATGAAATGAGGAATTGCTGAGTTTGTTTCCCATTGTTATACATTCCAGTAGGTTAAGTCTGAGCATCATAAACCTTCAAGTTTACTTCATCCACTTCCATTACCTACTTAAAAGTGGGATGAAATATCTATGTATTTTTTTGGGTTTCCTCATACCCATAGAAAGAATAATGTGATATGGGTTGTGATTTATAGGTTGACCAAGTTGTCTCACTTACTACCCATTCATGATAGATCCAAAGATGAGGAGTTAGGAAATATCTATGTGAAAGAGATTGTTTGTTTGCAAGGAGTTCTATCTGTTATAGTCTCTGATTGGGATCCTCAGTTAACTTCTCACTTTTGGAGAGGTCTTCAATAGGCATTGAGATCTCAGGTCCATTTAAGAATGGACTACCATCCACATTCAGATGGCTAGATAGATAGAGCTATACAAATTCTTGAGGATATGATTCACTCTGGTGTTCTCAACTTTAACAGATCATGGTATGATCATTTAGGGCTGGTCGAGTTTGCTTAAAATAATAGTTACCATTCCAAAATTCGAATGGATCCTTTTTAGGCCTTGTGTGTAAGTCCTTATACATCTTCATTATGTTGGTCAGATATTGGTGAAAATTACTTGGTTGGACCAATTTTGGTGAAAGAGACAATCGAACAGATTTAGTTAATTCATCAGAGAATATTGATGGAACAAAGATGATATAAGTCTTATACTGATCATCATCATAGAAATTTGGAATTATTAGTTAGTGACTATGTGTTCTTGAAATTTTCACCCCGGTTGGGTCATTGAGGGCTTGGGAAGCAAGGTAAACTTTCTCCTTATTTTGCGAAACCTTTCTAGGTTATTGAAAAAGTGGGGAAAGTTGAATACCATATAACACTTCCACTGTAACTGACATCGATAGATAACGTATTGAATGTATCACAACTAAGAAATTATTTCTTTGATCCATATCATGTTCTTAGTTGGAGTGATCTTGAGATTGAACCTGATTTGTCTTTGACTGAGAAGTCAGTTAGGATAGTTGATTCTGAGACCAAGGTACTTCATAGGAGAATGATACCTTTGGTTTTTGTGCTATGACAACATGGTTTTGATAACCATGATATGTGGGAATTCTAGGCACTAATGAGAGAGAAGTGGCCTCATCTTTTTGTCATGGAATCTTCTTCATATAATTTTTGAGGATAGAAAGTTTTTATAGTGGTGAGATTGTAACATCCCATTACCGATATAACATGTATTCTCTTTTACCTTATCATTGTTTTTTCTTTTCCTTGACTGGGTAGAGTTGAGAATAATTTGGGAGGATACTAATAATCATGAAGTTAGATATTTTTTGGACTATTATCTTTAACCGACTATTTCTATAGGCTGCATGAGGGTTACACACCGTGAAACTAGGTTACAAAACATGTAATGGTTGTTGGATGAATGTTGTGAAAGGATTTATGCTATGAAGGGTACATGACATGTTGTGCCTTTACATGTCATGAGTGAGTTAAATATTGGTTTTTAACTGGGATCATTGGTTTTTAATTCAAGGCGACAAAGTTTTTGGAAGTTACACAAATTATTTGATTCATGACATGTATTGGTGTTACATGTCACGTAATACCTCAACCACGGTTTTTTAAACAGCTATCATGACTAATCTATTCCTTTCTAATCCTCTCCAATTTCACTCTTATCGTCAAAAATCCTTCCCCATGTGATGTTAAAGCTCTCTAAAACTTCCAGATCCCTTTTTTCGGGGTTTGATTGTCATTGTGCTTATGGTGTAGATTCCCAGGTAAGAATTCTCTCTATTTTTTATCTCTGCCGCTCTTTCTCCTCATTTGGATTCAATTGATCATCTTGAAAATAATGGATCTATGTTATATAATGTTGGATCTCATTTATAGTTTGAGTTTTGAGGTATTCTACACCTTTTTTCTTGTTGGCAGATTTTGTTGAAAGTGTTGAATCTTGGGAAAAGGTAAGTGGTTCTATCCTGTTTGGAAAAATTTATTAACCTTGAATTTCTTGATTTATTTCATTTGTTGATTTAAATTAAATTTCTCAAAATTAATTTAAATTGATTAGATAAAAATCCAATTCTAGTGAATTGGAATATTTGAAATGGTTTTGGCATAAAAAAATGGGGAAACCCCCAATACCATTGAATTGGGGAACATTTTTGTAAATTAGTTGATTTAAATTGTTTAATTTATATTGTAAATTTTATGGAAACTATTTCAATTAAAAATTTGAATTTAATTAAGGAAATGGATTGTGAAATTGATGGAATTAGTTTTTAATTGATTTCAAACTTGTGAAAATGGATTAAAATGTTCTGATAGAAACACATTGATTTTATCTTGTTAAAGAGGAATATTTTTGATTAAAAACCCATTTCAGTTTTTAAATGAAAAATTGGAATTCGAAATGGTAGGAATGGGATTTAATTTTATTTTAAGCAGTCTTAAAATAAATTTCCCATCATTGATTGTGTAAGGGAACCTGAAATCCTAAGGTAGTTTGTGAGTTATTTGGACATACTCTACACTTATACAATGTTCTAAAACATAAATACAGTAGGTCACATCCTTATTGGGATGTTGAAAATTCACCTTTTCTAGTGTTAGAGGGACATGTGTATAAACATATTGCTGTGATCACTTAGAGAGTTCAGAGTCCTATAGCTGAGAACTTTCATACCGATTTGGCATATGAACATGTTGCTCTCTTTTTATTTATATTTGAGATATAAATGTATGTAAATGTTGTAAAACTTATTTACGTGCATTTTAAATTTACATAAACTATTTTATGTAATTGTTTTATTTAAGCCATTATTTTAGAAATATTCCATCACCTATAAAGTTATTGCTTAAAGTATTTTCCATCATTTTAATTTTATAGAATGATTTTTTTAAATATGCTTTAAAATTCCAAACCTATTTATTATAAAATTGAAATAATTCCATTGGTTAATCATCTAATATGGAATACTTGGTGAGACCCTACAAGTATTTTTAGCTCATAACCTTATCTTTCATTTGGGAGTTTGTAGATTATCTCCTTTTAGGTTTGAGCAAGGGGAAAGGATCTCTTGGAGGTGGATCCAGTTGTTGAACCTTGGATGTTGTGAGTTGTTTCGTTAAAGACTTGAGTTGTTTTATTACCTATTTTGGTATTTGGGTTTTAGTACTTTGGGCTTTAATGCCTTGTTGAATCTGGGTACATTACTCCTAGTGGAGTTTCTTTTGTATGTATATTGACATGATTGTCTTGTTTATGCTATTTTTTTGGTGGAAAACTCATTTCCACTTGATTGTTGTATGATTCTAGGTTCTAGTCATTCACATGTGGGGATCAAGAAATCTCTTCGGGCTTTTTCAGGGTGGGCTAGATTATCGGGTTACCAGGGTTCTCAGGCTGGTTCGTGACAGTGATCTCCACCTCTAAGACCCACGCTCAGTGGTTAATGGAGCGTGTTATATGGGATATCACCCCTTATTTATTATAAAACACTAATAAGACATTCCTATGGTGGGGAGAATCATATCATAAGTTTTTTTATCATGTCTTACAAGTAGAGGGAGAACCACCGTGTAAGGACCATTTAGAAATGGTTGGTTGTGTTCAAAATTACCTTTGGATGGTAATATTTTATATTATGTCAATGCTTTCATGTAAGCATGATAAATAATGGTTAGATAATTATAAAATCTTTGTAAACACTGTTAGTTAGGGAGGGAATTCAGCTGTTTTTCTTAAGCATGAACAAGATGACTCATGTGGTAAAGGCATTGTGGATGGTTGTGGAAAAGAGTCTGAGGAGGTAGCTGAGATCTTCTAAGGAAGTCGACCTATGGTGGTAATACTATCCTTATACTTGTGTTGTTGGTTATGGAATTTTTATATCCTTAAAAAAACTTTATCTATGTTTTAAAAGAAGTTTCTGAAGTCCCTTTTAGAAAGAATTCAATTCCTCTTAGTGTACTCTCCGATAAATGATGATCATGTCCCCTATCTTGACATAGTTTGGGTTCACCAAGAGAGCATTGGTCATACAACATGCTAAATTTAAAAGCTGTTGGGATTGATAAGTGGTATCTATCATATATTTTTTTAGAAGCCTGGTTGTCCTTAGAGGAATGGTTAATACTGAGTGATACCTGGGTTCCCAAGTAGGAACTCTATGGATAGACTCATGAACACCATTTGTTTCCCTTTGGCTTGATCACCAGGAGGATGCTACTTTGGAATTAATTATCATTCCTAGTATGTGGAAGTTAGTCCTTGTACCAACATTTCCCTTATAAAGTCCATTTAAGGGTTTCCTTGGACGAGCTCCTTGGACTCCTTTTGATGATGCCAAGGTTACCCTGAACTTTAATTGTTCTTAGAAGGTATGTTTAAAAAGGGTATCGATCCAAGTGCACTGGATTGGGTATGCACCCATGTTTGTTCTGGGGTAAGATAGCTTAATGTGGTTGTTTTGGATAAATATATCAAAAAAATTTGGTTACAGGCTTCAGTGAGCATTCTGAGTGGAATATTAAGTTTCCTTCATCTATAGGAACTACCATTAGATTTTGAAAAAGCTTCGACCATTCATGCTGAGAATTTTGGCGGTAGTCAAATAGGGATGGTATGACTTGATACCCCTCTTTCTTATCATATGCGGTCAGGGAGGAACCACTTAATGTCACATTGATGGTTTGTGGTTGATGCAGTGTGGGTTGGATGGGGATTTTCATTAAAATTTGGATCAAACTAGCTAAACAGGGTTGATTAGGAGTCGGCCGATCGTTTAAGAAATGAATCATGCTAAGATTTCTATCAGAGCACAAAGGGAATGTTTAAATCGGTAGTTCCATTTATGGAATAATGTGACTGAATTTTGGAATTACAAATGATATAACTTGGTGGTGAAGTAGATGATGATGTGATAATGTCTTGGGTAAGAAGGGCTTGGGTAGCTACCATCTTGGTGTATTTTCTCAGAAAAACATGTGTTGGATTGAGATTCTATGGATTATATATCGTATGTCAAGGTGATGCTTGATGTTTTGTTGGGTGTTAGAAATAAAATGCATCCGTCGAACATGACTTCAAAACCCATATAGGTTGAGTGATGTTTTCTTCATTTTCCTAAGGATTCTTGGAGATGAGAAGTTTTAAGGTGGGGAGATTGTAGCGTCCTATGTTTTTAGTCCAGATGAAATAACAAAGTAATT